>JASPKZ010007268.1:0-1383293 GCA_030220185.1 Diploptera punctata
AGTTTAGAATCTGCACTTAAAATATCGTGAAATATTTCAAAGTCCTATAGAACAACAGTGGCACGATGCACAGAGTTTTTAGAAAACTGCCTGTAAAATAGCGTGAAATATTTTCAAAGTCCTATAAATCAACAGTGCACATGTGCCAGAGTTTTAGAAACTGCACTTAAACTAGCGTGAAATATTTTCAAAGTCCTATAAATCAACAGTGCACATGTGCCAGAGTTTTAAAAACTGCACTTAAAACTAGCGTGAAATTTTTCAAAGTCCTATAGAACAACAGTGCGCATGTCTCAGAGTAATTAAAAACTGCACTAAACTAGCGTGAAATATTTTCAAAGTCCTATAGAACAACAGTGCGCATGTGTCAGAGTTTTAGAAACTGCACTTAAACTAGCGTGAAATATTTTCAAAGTCCTATAGAACAACAGTGCGCATGTGTCAGAGTTTTAAAAACTGCACTTAAACTAGCATGAAATATTTTCAAAGTCCTATAGAACAACAGTGCACATGCACCAGAGTATTAGAAACTGCACTTAAACTAGCGTGAAATATTTTCAAAGTCCTATAGAACAACAGTGCACATGTGTCAGAGTTTTAGAAACTGCACTTAAACTAGCGTGAAATATTTTCAAAGTCCTATAAATAAAGAGTGCACATGTGCCAGAGTTTTAAAAACTGCACTTAAACTAGCGTGAAATATTTTCAAAGTCCTATAGAACAACAGTGCGCATGTGTCAGAGTTTTAAAAACTGCACTTAAACTAGCATGAAATATTTTCAAAGTCCTATAAATCAACAGTGAACATGGGCCAGAGTTTTAAAAACTGCACTTAAACTAGCGTGAAATATTTTCAAAGTCCTATAGAACAACAGTGCACATGCACCAGAGTTTCAGAAACTGCGCTTAAATTAGCGTGAAATATATTCAAAGTCCTATAAATCAACAGTGCACATGTGCCAGAGTTTTAAAAACTGCACTTAAACTAGCGTGAAATATTTTCCAAGTCCTATAAATCAACAGTGCACATGTGCCAGAGTTTTTAAAAACTGCACTTAAACTAGCGTGAAATATTTTCAAGTCCTATAAATAAAGAGTGCACATGTGCCAGAGTTTTTAAAAACTGCACTTAAACTAGCGTGAAAATATTTTTCAAAGTCCTATAGAACAACAGTGCGCATGTGTCAGAGTTTTAAAAACTGCACTTAAACTAGCGTGAAATATTTTCAACGTCCTATAGAACAACGGTGCGCATGTGCCAGAGTTTTAGAATCTGCACTTAAACTAGCGTGAAATATTTTCAAAGTCCTATAGAACAACAGTGCACATGCGCAAGAGTTTTAAAAACTGCACTTAAACTAGCGTGAAATATTTTCAAAGTCCTATAAATCAACAGTGCACATGTGCCAGAGTTTTAGAAACTGCACTTAAACTAGCTTGAAATATTTTCAAAGTCCTATAGAACAACAGTGCGCATGTGTCAGAGTTTTAAAAACTGCACTTAAACTAGCGTGAAATATTTTCAAAGTCCTATAAATCAACAGTGCACATGTGCCAGAGTTTTAGAAACTGCACTTAAACTAGCGTGAAATATTTTCAAAGTCCTATAAATCAACAGTGCACATGTGCCAGAGTTTTAGAAACTGCACTTAAACTAGCGTGAATTATTTCAAAGTCTATAAATCAACAGTGCACATGTGCCAGAGTTTTAGAAACTGCACTTAAACTAGCGTGAAATATTTTCAAAGTCCTATAGAACAACAGTGCGCATGTGTCAGAGTTTTAGAAACTGCACTTAAACTAGCGTGAAATATTTTCAAAGTCCTACAGAACAACAGTGCGCATGTGTCAGAGTTTTAGAAACTGCACTTAAACTAGCGTGAAATATTTTCAAAGTCCTATAGAACAACAGTGCGCATGTCTCAGAGTATTAAAAACTGCACTTAAACTAGCATGAAATATTTTCAAAGTCCTATAAATCAACAGTGCACATGTGCCAGAGTTTTAGAAACTGCACTTAAACTAGCGTGACATATTTTCAAAGTCCTATAAATCAACAGTGCACATGTGCCAGAGTTTTAGAAACTGCACTTAAACTAGCATGAAATATTTTCAAAGTCCTATAAATCAACAGTGAACATGGGCCAGAGTTTTAAAAACTGCACTTAAACTAGCGTAAAATATTTTCAAAGTCCTATAGAACAACAGTGCACATGCACCAGAGTTTTAGAAACTGCACTTAAATTAGCGTGAAATATATTCAAAGTCCTATAAATCAACAGTGCACATGTGCCAGAGTTTTAAAAACTGCACTTAAACTAGCGTGAAATATTTTCAAAGTCCTATAAATCAACAGTGCACATGTGCCAGAGTTTTAAAAACTGCACTTAAACTAGCGTGAAATATTTTCAAAGTCCTATAAATAAACAGTGCACATGTGCCAGAGTTTTAAAAACTGCACTTAAACTAGCGTGAAATATTTTCAAAGTCCTATAAATAAAGAGTGCACATGTGCCAGAGTTTTAAAAACTGCACTTAAACTAGCGTGAAATATTTTCAAAGTCCTATAGAACAACAGTGCGCATGCACCAGAGTTTTAGAAACTGCACTTAAACTAGCGTGAAATATTTTCAAAGTCCTATAAATCAACAGTGCACATGTGCCAGAGTTTTAGAAACTGCACTTAAACTAGCGTGAAATATTTTCAAAGTCCTATAAATCAACAGTGCACATGTGCCAGAGTTTTAGAAACTGCACTTAAACTAGCGTGAAATATTTTCAAAGTCCTATAAATCAACAGTGCACATGTGCCAGAGTTTTAGAAACTGCACTTAAACTAGCGTGAAATATTTTCAAAGTCCTATAAATCAACAGTGCACATGTGCCAGAGTTTTAAAAACTGCACTTAAACTAGCGTGAAATTTTTTCAAAGTCCTATAGAACAACAGTGCGCATGTCTCAGAGTATTAAAAACTGCACTTAAACTAGCGTGAAATATTTTCAAAGTCCTATAGAACAACAGTGCGCATGTGTCAGAGTTTTAGAAACTGCATTTAAACTAGCGTGAAATATTTTCAAAGTCCTATAGAACAACAGTGCGCATGTGTCAGAGTTTTAAAAACTGCACTTAAACTAGCATGAAATATTTTCAAAGTCCTATAGAACAACAGTGCACATGCACCAGAGTATTAGAAACTGCACTTAAACTAGCGTGAAATATTTTCAAAGTCCTATAGAACAACAGTGCACATGTGTCAGAGTTTTAGAAACTGCACTTAAACTAGCGTGAAATATTTTCAAAGTCCTATAGAACAACAGTCCGCATGTGTCAGAGTTTTAAAAACTGCACTTGAACTAGCATGAAATATTTTCAAAGTCCTATAGAACAACAGTGCGCATGTGTCAGAGTTTTTAAAAACCTGCACTTAAACTAGCATGAATATTTTCAAAGTCCTATAGAACAACAGTGCACATGCACCAGAGTATTAGAAACTGCACTTAAACTAGCGTGAAATATTTTCAAAGTCCTATAGAACAACAGTGCACATGTGTCAGAGTTTTAGAAACTGCACTTAAACTAGCGTGAAATATTTTCAAAGTCCTATAGAACAACAGTCCGCATGTGTCAGAGTTTTAAAAACTGCACTTGAACTAGCATGAAATATTTTCAAAGTCCTATAGAACAACAGTGCGCATGTGTCAGAGTTTTAAAAACTGCACTTAAACTAGCATGAAATATTTTCAAAGTCCTATAAATCAACAGTGAACATGGGCCAGAGTTTTAAAAACTGCACTTAAACTAGCGTGAAATATTTTCAAAGTCCTATAGAACAACAGTGCACATGCACCAGAGTTTTAGAAACTGCGCTTAAATTAGCGTGAAATATATTCAAAGTCCTATAAATCAACAGTGCACATGTGCCAGAGTTTTAAAAACTGCACTTAAACTAGCGTGAAATATTTTCCAAGTCCTATAAATCAACAGTGCACATGTGCCAGAGTTTTAAAAACTGCACTTAAACTAGCGTGAAATATTTTCAAAGTCCTATAAATAAAGAGTGCACATGTGCCAGAGTTTTAAAAACTGCACTTAAACTAGCGTGAAATATTTTCAAAGTCCTATAGAACAACAGTGCGCATGTGTCAGAGTTTTAAAAACTGCACTTAAACTAGCGTGAAATATTTTCAACGTCCTATAGAACAACGGTGCGCATGTGCCAGAGTTTTAGAATCTGCACTTAAACTAGCGTGAAATATTTTCAAAGTCCTATAGAACAACAGTGCACATGCACCAGAGTTTTAGAAACTGCACTTAAACTAGCGTGAAATATTTTCAAAGTCCTATAGAACAACAGTGCACATGCGCAAGAGTTTTAAAAACTGCACTTAAACTAGCGTGAAATATTTTCAAAGTCCTATAAATCAACAGTGCACATGTGCCAGAGTTTTAGAAACTGCACTTAAACTAGCGTGAAATATTTTCAAAGTCCTATAAATCAACAGTGCTCATGTGCCAGAGTTTTAGAAACTGCACTTAAACTAGCGTGACATATTTTCAAAGTCCTATAGAACAACAGTGCACATGCACCAGAGTTTTAGAAACTGCACTTAAATTAGCGTGAAATATATTCAAAGTCCTATAAATCAACAGTGCACATGTGCCAGAGTTTTAAAAACTGCACTTAAACTAGCGTGAAATATTTTCAACGTCCTATAGAACAACAGTGCGCATGTGCCAGAGTTTTAGAATCTGCACTTAAACTAGCGTGAAATATTTTCAAAGTCCTATAGAACAACAGTGCACATGCACCAGAGTTTTAGAAACTGCACTTAAACTAGCGTGAAATATTTTCAAAGTCCTATAGAACAACAGTGCACATGCGCAAGAGTTTTAAAAACTGCACTTAAACTAGCGTGAAATATTTTCAAAGTCCTATAAATCAACAGTGCACATGTGCCAGAGTTTTAGAAACTGCACTTAAACTAGCGTGAAATATTTTCAAAGTCCTATAAATCAACAGTGCACATGTGCCAGAGTTTTAGAAACTGCACTTAAACTAGCGTGAAATATTTTCAAAGTCCTATAAATCAACAGTGCACATGTGCCAGAGTTTTAGAAACTGCACTTAAACTAGCGTGAAATATTTTCAAAGTCCTATAAATCAACAGTGCACATGTGCCAGAGTTTTAGAAACTGCACTTAAACTAGCGTGAAATATTTTCAAAGTCCTATAGAACAACAGTGCGCATGTGTCAGAGTTTTAAAAACTGCACTTAAACTAGCATGAAATATTTTCAAAGTCCTATAGAACAACAGTGCACATGCACCAGAGTATTAGAAACTGCACTTAAACTAGCGTAAAATATTTTCAAAGTCCTATAGAACAACAGTGCGCATGTGTCAGAGTTTTAGAAACTGCACTTAAACTAGCGTGAAATATTTTCAAAGTCCTATAGAACAACAGTGCGCATGTGTCAGAGTTTTAAAAACTGCACTTAAACTAGCATGAAATATTTTCAAAGTCCTATAGAACATCAGTGCACATGCACCAGAGTTTTAGAAACTGCACTTAAACTAGCGTGAAATATTTTTAAAGTCCTATAACTCAACAGTGCACATGTGCCAGAGTTTTAGAAACTGCACTTATACTAGCGTGAAATATTTTCAAAGTCCTATAAATCAACAGTTCACATGCACGAGAGTTTTAGAAACTGCACTTAAACTAGCGTGAAATATTTTCAAAGTCCTATAAATCAACAGTGCACATGTGCCAGAGTTTTAGAAACTGCACTTAAACTAGCGTGAAATATTTTCAAAGTCCTATAAATCAACAGTGCACGTGGGCCAGAGTTTTAAAAACTGCACTTAAACTAGCGTGAAATATTTTCAAAGTCCTATAAATCAACAGTGCACATGTGCCAGAGTTTTAAAAACTGCACTTTAACTAGCGTGAAATATTTTCAAAGTCCTATAGAACAACAGTGCACATGCACCAGAGTTTTAAAAACTGCACATAAAGTAGCGTGAAATATTTTCAAATTCCTATAGAATAACAGTGCACATGTGCCAGAGTTTTAGAAACTGCACTTAAACTAGCGTGAAATATTTTCAAAGTCGTATAGAACAACAGTGCACACGTGCCAGAGTTTTAAAAACTGCACTTAAACTAGCGTGAAATATTTTCAAAGTCCTATAGAACAACAGTTCGCATGCGCCAGAGTTTATAGAGCCAGCAATAAGCCAGAATCACACCACATATCGGTTATCATCCTCGATTACTATCCATCGATAAGAAATTTAGAAGACCAATATTTGCAATAAATCCCCAAATCTATGTTAAAAAATATATATTAATAATATTAAAATTACCAAACGTTTATTAAAAATGGGTGTACATTCACTTATCACTCCCTAACGCTGATCCAACCAGCGATAACCCGAGAAAATAGCCGTTAGCATCACAATGTTGTCTAACAGTGTCATAATATTGTGATTTGCATATTTAAATATATACTTCAAAATTGTGTAATAATGTTATAAAAATTGTTTGATAAAGTTTAAAATATTAAATAATGTTAGTAAATACAGAAGAAGAGCTGTAGTTTTACAACAATGTAACTGAAAAATGAAGCGCTAGTAGAAGTGCAGTTGAGCCCAAAATACTTATGTCATACAATGATAGAAATATCCTCGTCACAATTGGGTCTCAGATTAAATTGATAATATTATTCTTACTGCCTGATCTCAATCTTTTATTTCAAGCAAAACAGGTAAGTGATCCAATCAACATATAGGGCCTATATATGATTTTTTTTATTTAGGTTCTTATACAAAGTGACAAAATGGGATTCCACGATGGAGTGACCACTCAGGAGGAACAAAAACCCACTTCGAGTAATGCACCAGTAAGTATACAAAAGAAATACTGAATTAATCTTGTCATAAAACATGTACCTACAATAATTAACAATTTCAATATAGGAATTAGTGTATCACACAAAAATCAAATGTATGACCAGTTTTAATTATCATATCTATGCTTTTTTTTTTTTATATTTTGTTAGACGTGCTTTTGCATTTTTTAGACAAACAATGTAATTCAATTAAACTTATAAGGAATGATGTTTCACACCAAATTCAACACTTTTAAAAAAATGGTTCAAATTTTATGAATTCTACCCCAGATTATTTTAATATATTTTAATATAATTTGAGAAATTATAAAACACATAAATATTTTCTATTTACTATAATCATCATTTTCCTAATGACATATCTGTTGTGGTTAAAACAAAACCCATTCCATCTCTTCAACCAATATGTTTATTATAACAAAATCCTAGAATATTAGAAAACTTTGTAACAGAAATTATTCATAAGATAAAGATTTTCAAACACTTTCTTATAAAGTAGAAGTAAGCCTAATGTATAGCTGCCACATAAAGTTTCTGACTTTAATTGATTTTCATACTTTATCTCATTTACCATAATGTGGGACATCCCATTTTTACTAAGAACTTCTGTTCTATGTATTTTGTTAATTTTTATTTAACACAGAAAGTACAATCATATGATGTGTTTTCTAATTCATACATTTACATTCTCTCCTGAAATTAAGAACTTGTAATATTGTATCCTACAGCTTGTATTAGCTTTAGAGGACAATGTCACATATACGTGGTGGTAGCTACCGCCGAGAGACATTGCATGTAGTACATTTTGTTCACAACCTCACAAAATGAGGCTGTTAAGGCATTTAATTCTGGCGACTGGGTAATGATGGGCATTTAAAAACCTCATCAGTTAAATACTAAGATTATGAAACACTGCACAGCTCAAACTATAGTCCAGCCACTGAGACTCTGGCCTTCACAGTGTTGCCGATATGGATATTCAGTAGGAGGGGCTGCTTTACATACCATGTAGAATATCAAATCATTGCACTTTCTGTTTATTCAGAACGTAAATATTAGAAATAAATGCTCATTTCATTATGCAAAATTGAAAATGAAATAAAAATATATTTCTCGAAAACACAGTTAGCAGAAATACAGCCGACAACTACAGTATTTTCAAACTTTACTAGCGGCAACAAGAGCAGTGATTGGTTGTAGCAGACATCCACTCTCACTTCAACTATTTCCTTATTGACAGTAGAGGGCGAGTTTCTCCCTTTACCCCTCGTACAACCTAAACGTCAGGGCCGGAGACTTAGCGGCTGGACTATAGTATCGTAACCTTAGGACAGCTGGCTGCTCTCCTCATACAATTGTTACTGGAGATGCTACCAGTACAGACTGTGTGTGCATAAAAACTATGATAGAACATATGTGGTAGTTTGAATTGTGAAAACCCTGTCATTAAATGGTGTGCACTTGCAATGTGATATATATCATTCTGTGAGAGACAGTTTTTTAGGAACAAAAAATAGATTTGTCATTAGTTAAAAGCATAAACATCAATTAACACATTGTAAACATTAAAATAAATGTAGTAATCCATATAGAAATATAATATAAACAGAATATAATAGGCCCGTGGCAAAGAAAGTGGGGCAGAAAGTGTGGGCCAAGATTACACATTTGTTCCTAAAGACATAAAGAAAGGGTTAAGATGCAATTCCTATCCTCTAGCCAACTGTACTTCAAGAAAATTTCTTGGAACTCATTTAATAGGACTGAATAGGTATTTGTACTAATCACAAAACAAATGAGTCATCAATTTCTTCAATCATGAAACATGTAGAATTAAGCCGAAGCCTCTATTCCATACTTAGAAAACCCTTGCACTACAAAAAATATAAACATTAAATTACTTTACCTTCACTCCAGCTACAGGCCAATACTTCAAACCACTTGATACTTTGGAAAGTAATATGGATGTATTTTATCAATAAAACCATAATATTCTGTAAAAAATTAATAAAACATAAGAATTACTTTTAATACTTCTCCATAGCATGGTATGTTGCTGGTCTCTCATCCACATATGACACTTACACAGGAGCCATTCTGAACATGTAGTCAACACGACATGTGTTGTTCTAATACTATCAGTGTTATTAAGTCAGGAGATTTAGATGGACAGAAGCAGCTTCAACAGATGATGCCACATTTCTTTTAAGATTGTTATTGGAGAATCCTTGGAAAAAATACCATTAGAAATACTAGGCATTGGTAGGAGGTTAATGTTCAGATGGATCTTAGGGGCCTAAACTGCATTCAGTTGGCTCAGATAGGGAACCAAGTGAATGTGATACGAGCAAATGAGTTAGATCTGTGCACTCACTAATAACAGCATTACATGATTTTTATAATGTTAAGGTTACATTATTCCACCGGGTAGTTTCATATTTATTAAACTTAAAAAATGACTTGCCTGAAGCTGCATTATTTGAAATTTCTTAAGTTTCAAAATACATTAGTGGTTATCTATCAAGTACACTTAATGTAGAGAAAACTGTTCAATAGATCATAATATCAAAATTATAGAATTGGAAGATGTTCTATTAAGTTTTAGTAAACCCATAGAACAAAAAGTAGTGTATGGCACTGAACATATCATATACTTATGTTTTGGAGCAATGTAAGCTCTTAATTTCTGTACAATTGCTACTAAAAAGTAGATTATCATCATACCTAGCTATGATATTATATTCTTTCTTCTTTCATCCTACCACATTCCAACACTAAAAAACAGCAAAGCGAATTATCTTTCATAAAGCAATGACATCTAGTTATAGACCATATTTTGTATGCTGTAACATGTCTAAAATATTAGACATAATTTCCCAATTTTAAGAGACTTGTATGCAATTATTTCATTGCAGGTAACACAAATACATAAGTGCGAATTGGAAGATATCCAGTCTCTTCAACCACAAAAAATACGTCATGTCGAAGAAAAAGTTGTCGTCATGGAGGAGCCACAAGTGTTTCCTCAACTGGATGACTGTATGTTTCCTAGCTGGAATGATATTCGATTTACATCATTAAACAATCTAGAACGTTTACATAGAGATTGTGATGCTGATAGTGACAGTTCCAAAGAGAACATGGACATTGATTGTGTTGATGCTAACACTAAAAATGACAAGAACATTAATGAATGTGACGGACCTAATTCTCGCAGCAGCAATAATCAAAATCATTCAAGCAGCAATCATTCAACAAGAAGAAATGTATTGCGGGAAACACAAACACATAAGCACAAATTGGGAGCTATACAGTCTCTCCAACCACCAAAAACACATCACATCAAAGAAAAAGTTGTCGTCATGGAGGAGCCACAAGTGTTTCCTCAACTGGATGACTGTATATTTCCTAGCTGGAATGATATTCGATTTACATCATTAAACAATCTAGAACGTTTACATAGAAATTGTGATGCTGATAGTGAAAGTTCCAAAGAGAACATGGACATTGATTGTGTTGATGCTAACACTAAAAATGACAAGAACATTAATGAATGTGACGGACCTAGTTCTCGCAGCAGCAATAATCAAAATCATTCAAGCAGCAAAGATTCAACAAGAAGAAATGTATTGCAGGAAACACAAACACATAAGCACAATTTGGGAGTTATACAGTCTCTCCAACCACTAAAAACACATCACATTGAAGAAAAAGTTGTCGTCATGGAGGAGCCACAAGTACTTCCTCAATTGGATGAATCTATGGTACCAAGATGGAATGAAATTCGATTTACATCATTAAACAATCTAGAACGTTTACATAGAGATTGCGATGCTGATAGTGACAGTTCCAAAGAGAACATGGACATTGATTGTGTTGATGCTAACACTAAAAATGACAAGAACACTAATGAATGTGACGGACCTAGTACTGGCAGCAGCAATAATCAAAATCATTCAAGCAGCAATGATTCTTCAACAAGAAGAAATGTATTGCAGGAAACACAAACACATAAGCACAAATTGGGAGCTATACAGTCTCTCCAACCACTAAAAACACATCACATCGAAGAAAAAGTTGTCATCATGGAGGAGCCACAAGTAGTTTCTCAATTGGATGACTCTATGGTACCAAGCAGGAATGAAATTCAATTTACATCATTAAACAATCTAGAATGTTTACATAGAGATTGTGGTGGTGTTAATGACAGTTCCAATGAGAACATGGACATTGATTGTGTTGATGCTAACACTAAAAATGACAAGAAAACTAATGAATGTGACGGGCCTAGTTCTGGCAGCGGCAGTGATCAAAATCATTCAAGCAGCAATAATTCTTCAACAAGAAGAAATGTATTGCAGGAAACACAAACACTATAGCACAAATTGGGAGCTATACAGTCTCTCCATCCACCAAAAACACATCACATCAAAGAAAAAAGTTGTCGTCATGGAGGAGCCACAAGTACTTCCTCAACTGGATGACTCTATGATACCAAGATGGAATGAAATTCGATTTACATCATTAAACAATCTAGAACATTTACATAGAGATTGTGATGCTGATAGTGACAGTTCCAATGAGAACATGGTCATTGATTGTGTTGATGCTAACACTAAAAATGACAACAACACTAATGAATGTGACGGACCTAGTTCTGGCAGCGGCAGTGATCAAAATCATTCAAGCAGCAATGATTCTTCAACAAGAAGAAATGTATTGCAGGGAACACAAACACATAAGCACAAATTGGGAGCTATACAGTCTCTCCAACCACTAAAAACACATCACATCGAAGAAAAAGTTGTCGTCATGGAGGAGCCACAAGTACTTCCTCAACTGGACGACTCTATGGTACCAAGCGGGAATGAAATTCAATTTACATCATTAAACAATCTAGAATGTTTACATAGAGATTGTGGTGGTGTTAGTGACAGTTCAAATGAGAATATGGACATTGATTGTGTTGATGCTAACACTAAAAATGACAAGAAAACTAATGAATGTGACGGGCCTAGTTCTGGCAGCGGCAGTGATCAAAATCATTCAAGCAGCAATGATTCTTCAACAAGAAGAAATGTATTGCAGGAAACACAAACACATAAGCACAAATTGGGAGCTATACAGTCTCTCCAACCACTAAAAACACATCACATCGAAGAAAAAGTTGTCGTCATGGAGGAGCCACAAGTAGTTTCTCAATTGGATGACTCTATGGTACCAAGCAGGAATGAAATTCAATTTACATCATTAAACAATCTAGAATGTTTACATAGAGATTGTGGTGGTGTTAATGACAGTTCCAATGAGAACATGGACATTGATCGTGTTGATGCTAACACTAAAAATGACAAGAAAACTAATGAATGTGACGGGCCTAGTTCTGGCAGCGGCAGTGATCAAAATCATTCAAGCAGCAATAATTCTTCAACAAGAAGAAATGTATTGCAGGAAACACAAACACATAAGCACAAATTGGGAGCTATACAGTCTCTCCATCCACCAAAAACACATCACATCAAAGAAAAAGTTGTCGTCATGGAGGAGCCACAAGTACTTCCTCAACTGGATGACTCTATGATACCAAGATGGAATGAAATTCGATTTACATCATTAAACAATCTAGAACATTTACATAGAGATTGTGATGCTGATAGTGATAGTTCCAATGAAAACATGGTCATTGATTGTGTTGATGCTAACACTAAAAATGACAACAACACTAATGAATGTGACGGACCTAGTTCTGGCAGCGGCAGTGATCAAAATCATTCAAGCAGCAATGATTCTTCAACAAGAAGAAATGTATTGCAGGAAACACAAACACATAAGCACAAATTGGGAGCTATACAGTCTCTCCAACCACTAAAAACACATCACATTGAAGAAAAAGTTGTCGTCATGGAGGAGCCACAAGTACTTCCTCAACTGGACGACTCTATGGTACCAAGCGGGAATGAAATTCAATTTACATCATTAAACAATCTAGAATGTTTACATAGAGATTGTGGTGGTGTTAATGACAGTTCAAATGAGAATATGGACATTGATCGTGTTGATGCTAACACTAAAAATGACAAGAAAACTAATGAATGTGACGGGCCTAGTTCTGGCAGCGGCAGTGATCAAAATCATTCAAGCAGCAATGATTCTTCAACAAGAAGAAATGTATTGCAGGAAACACAAACACATAAGCACAAATTGGGAGCTATACAGTCTCTCCAACCACTAAAAACACATCACATCAAAGAAAAAGTTTTCGTCATGGAGGAGCCACAAGTACTTCCTCAACTGGATGACTCTATGATACCAAGATGGAATGATATTCGATTTACATCATTAAACAATCTAGAACATTTACATAGAGATTGTGATGCTGATAGTGACAGTTCCAATGAGAACATGGACATTGATTGTGTTGATGCTAACACTAAAAATGACAAGAACACTAATGAATGTGACGGACCTAGTTCTGGCAGCAGTAATAATCAAAATCATTCAAGCAGCAATGATTCTTCAACAAGAAGAAATGTATTGCAGGAAACACAAACACATAAGCACAAATTGGGAGCTATACAGTCTCTCCAACCACTAAAAACACATCACATCGAAGAAAAAGTTGTCGTCATGGAGGAGCCACAAGTACTTCCTCAACTGGATGACTCTATGGTACCAAGCGGGAATGAAATTCAATTTACATCATTAAACAATCTAGAACGTTTACATAGAGATTGTGGTGGTGATAATGACAGTTTCAATGAGAACATGGACATTGATCGTGTTGATGCTAACACTAAAAATGACAAGAAAACTAATGAATGTGACGGGCCTAGTTCTGGCAGCGGCAGTGATCAAAATCATTCAAGCAGTAATGATTCTTCATCAAGAAGAATTGTATTGCAAGAAACACAAACACACAAGCACAAATTGGAAGATATACAGTCTCTTCAACCACTAAAAACACATCACATCGAAGAAAAAGTTGTCGTCATGGAGGAGCCACCAGCACTTCTTCAACTGGATGACTCTATGGTACCAAGCTGGAATAAAATTCGATTTACATCATTAAACAATCTGGAATGTTTACAAAGAAATTGTTATGGTGAAAGTTACAGTTACAATGAGAACATGGACACTGATCGTGTTGATGCTAACACTAAAAATGACAAGAACACTTATGAATGTGAAGAGTGTGAAGAGTGTAAAGAGTGTAAAGAGTGTGAAGAGTGTGAAGAGTGTAGTTGTGGCAGCGGCAGTGATCAAAGTGATTCAAACAGCGATGAAGGATATTCTCCTAATAACAATTATTATTTTTGTAGCAGTGACAAGGAACGTTATGAAGAACAATTAGAAAATGAGCGTAGAACTCGGGAGATAATCGACTGTACCATTGAAAAGTTTAAGTCATATCAAATATCAAAAGATCCATGTCTACGTCGTGCCGTTCATGTTTGTAATATGATGAGAAATATGAATAAACAGCTGGACTTTCAAGGTAACCGTTTGATTGAAAATGTAGATCCTTCTGAAATAGACTATTTGCTGCAGCGTATTACTAATCTATAGGATATAATTTGGATTTGTACATACATTTAGACTTTAACTGCATGATATATATTTAGTCTATGTTAAATTATCTATTTGTACACGAAACTGTGTTAGAAATATGTATGAATTTAAAGTCATTTTTAATTTAAGGCTGCAGGACAGCATTAAGACGATTAAATTAAATAGTGAAAATGTTAAGGTAAATGACACTCAGTTGCAGCATGTATACAATTGTTATTGCAAGCAAAGTAATAGTTTTAACTGTACACTAGATATCTTTAATTGTTATTGCATAAAAATAGTTTTAACTGTACACTAGATATTTTTAATTGTTATTGCATAAACAGTAATATTTTTAACTGTACACTAGACATTTTTAATTGTTATTGCAATCAAAGTAATAATTTTTAAATGTAAAGTAGATATTTTATTTAATAAATATTTTTTAGTATATTTATAAATCAATGTATATTAAACTAATTAATTTACTGGCTCTGTCAAACCCTTAGGTTCATACCCACATGGACATAAGCTCTCCACACATCCATATCCCGAGCTAATGTTTGCCAATCATCCCGTGTATAATCAAAACATGGTTAATATTATTCTCCTACCTCATTCTTGCTCTGCTAACTGGGTGTTTTCCCTCTGGTTTTCCTACAAGAAGCTTCCTTGCACCTCTTTCATTCCCCATTCATGCCACATGTCCTGCCCAATGCAGTCTACAAGACTTAACTGTTCTTATTACATCTGGTTTCCTAAAAAATCATGAAGCTTACTATCATGCAGTCTTCTCCTTTTGCTTGTCTGTTCATCTCTATAGTTCACAAAAAAAATTTCCTGCAAAGTTAATATATTTGAAGATCTTGAAATTATAAAAGAAATAAACAACACCTTACTGCTTAATGAGAACACACCCCTGTCGTACAACCCATTATACGAGATTGTCAGTTGCTACTAAAGACACCTCGAGTCTACGTCTTAAACAACAATAACTAGTAGCAGATATTCACCTTGCTGATGATGGACGTTACCTACCGAAAGGCCTCCAGATAACATTTTAAATGTTATATTTTAACACAGTTTAAGACTACGGCACCTGCTAAAAAGGTACGTATTTTATGTTTTTATCTGATCTCTATTTGGCCCAACTTTTTTTAAATACTCATATTAATATACAATAATTTATGTTATGAGCATTTAAAAACAATTTTGAGAAATTTTATATCAACCAAAAGAGCTTTATAATATTAAAATATTTTAATAACTTACCTGATAATCATCAGTGGCCAACACTCAACTGATATGTGACCCTGTTCCATTACTTGGGTTGGCATGTGTTGCTTATCGAGGTAAATATATATATATATATATATATATATATATATATATATTTGTGACATTTCCCCTGATTAAAGTCTAATGAATTAAAAACACAATCAACACAACTAAACAAATTTTAAAAATTTGGACTTGTGTCACTTTTTTGCAGAGATGCAAAATTTAGCTTCAATTTTGATATTCATTCTAATTGCTGTCAAACGGCTTCTTGTTTGGATTACAAGTATTAAAATTAAAATATAAAATTATGGAATATATTTTAATTTTGAATAATACCTCAATGGAACACATCATGAATCTTATAAAAGTTAAGTATTAAAATATTCTAAAACATTGGCAAATTTTTTTTATTTTGTTTTCTATTTTATGCAGGAAAATAAATACACCACATTCAGTTTGCTCATTATTGTGTAAATAATTTTATATGCCAGGAGCTCTGACATATTTTTTCCAGTAAATAAATATATTTTGCAACTTGAAATATATATATATATATGAATCACACCTTTTCAAAAGGAAGTCCACTTTTTGTATGTAATAATTTTATATTTTGAATCAGCATTTTATGTTATCACATCTTTCTATAACAAAAGTCGATGGTCCCGCTGATATTTAAGTATAAAGTGAAAGGTTAAACATTAATTTTTTCCAAAAGGGCATGAGTCCTGACTGTGGTCTATTTCTTAAAAAAGTGTCTGCAATCATGAAACAAAAAGAAATTCCATTTTAATATATTTGCCAAACTAGGATGCAAAATAACAAGACATAAGGATTTGCATCCTTCTATGAAATGTCTAAAAAATCTACGTTTTTATAGCAATGTTAATGTTCTCTTTCAATACATCCAGATTCCTCATGAACCAGAACAGAGGTGAGTTTTCATAGACAGCTCCCTCCTGTGGTTGGCAAAAGAACCTCCAAACAAAGTCATGTTCTGTCTGTATTTCAAAATTCATAACTCTGTTTTTGTTCTTCTGAATAAAGATTTTTTTCCCAAATAGTCAGCTCTTCTGTATTTTCTGTTTTAATAATTTAATGTCTGAATTATTAAAACAGTTAGAAAATACAAGTCGGCCGCGGTGGACTAGTGGTTATGCTCCTTGCCTCTGGTCCCAAGGGTCGCAGGTTCAAACCCGGCCGGGGTCGATGGATTTTTTAGGATGGACAAATCCAAGGAGCAAGTCCTCCAGAAGGGACTTTAAGCCATGGGTCCCAAGTCTGAAGATTTTCAGGCTCGTAAAAAAATCCTTAAGCCTGAATTTAAGGCCTCTAAGCAAAATTTACCAAATTTTCCCGTCCTAGTACTACCTTGGTTTCCTAGATGTCAGTATGAGGTGGAACACTGACCACTCAAAAATGACATCTATACGAAAACAAGTGTAACTAAATTAGTATGGTTCAAATTCTTCCCTGTAGGGGGAGAGCGCCTAAATCTCTGTAAAGGGAAAACATGGGCTTACAATACAATACAATAGAAAATACAAAAGAGCTGACTATTTGGGAAAAAATCTTTATTCAGAAGAACAAAAACAGAGTTATGAATTTCGAAATACCAACGGAACGTGACCTCATTTGGAGGTTCTTTGGCCAACCACAGGAGGGAGCTGACATCGACATCCAGGGTTTACAACATAAATCCAACCAGTCTGGGCAAGATGCTGAAAATGATTGATATCCAATCGAAACATGTTCAAGAACAAATCAGCATTAATATTGAGGTAAGATTCATAGACTCAAAATAATAATCAATTTTTCTCTTCAAATATAATTTATCCTTCAGTGAGAAGTGTTAAATTAATAATAAAAACGTCAATAGAAGCCCTACTGGCTTTATAAAGTAGTGTTAAATTCCCAATAAATGTCTTCTTAACTAAGAAGCCGCCATTTGCAAAGATAGAAGCAAAGGTTTCAAGCATTTGGCGCGAGGGAATTACAACGTATATAAGAGAAAAATTTGCATCTAGATCGCAATTCACCTCGGTAGCTCTGTTGGTAGAGCACTTGGCCCGGAAAGCCAAGGGTCCCGGGTTCGAGTCTTGGTCTACGTGAAAATTTTTCTCTTCAAATATAATATAATCAATATTTATGCCATCAACACCTGCTTATCCTCTGGGTAAGATACGTATCAAAAAGACTAAGAGTGAAGACACCAAAATTCTTCTTGCTTGTTTTCTTAAACAATAAAAAAACTTCAACAGGAACATCATATTATGGTGAATAGAAGTTATTAGATTGTCGTGCAAGTTTACTCCTTTCATTTTCTATATTACAGGATGTCCCATTCAAACTTCCCACATTTTAATCAATCATAACCAACAAAGTATGCGAAATTTAGAAATGAGGCTGGTATTAAACGAAACAAGCTCAAAGAATTTTCATTGCCACACACTAAAACACCTCTCTCTATATGTGCACCATTAGTAGCACGAACAATATCAAGTCTGTATTCAATTTCATGCCTCGTTCTGTCCAACACGTCCATTGGTACTGTTGCAATTGTGTCAAGGATACGGGTTCGTAAATCATGAAAATCTTGTACTGGAGTCGCAAACACATGGTCTTTTACATACCCCCAGAGGAAGAAGTCCAGTGGAGTGATGTCTGGCAAACGTGGTGGTCAGCATATTGGTGCACCGCGTCCAATCCACCTATCTGGGAAGGATTCTTAGAGTGAATTCCGAATATCCAGGCTCCAGTGTGGTGGGGTTCCATCTTGCTGAAAGATTACTTGGGTTTGCAGATCAGCTATTTGGGGGTACAAGAACTGTTCCAACATGTCTTAGTATACTGGGCCAGTTATTGACTTCTCACGGAAGAAAAAAGGACCTATAATCCTGTTCTTCATCAGGTCGCACCAAATGTTTACTTTCGGGCTATCCCGGACATGTTCACGGTAGACACATGGACTTTGCATACCCCTGAACCTTACATTGTGCCAATTAACCCTTTGCCTCATATAGCGTAGTAGAACGTACTGAATATGCTTTGTCGCTGCCCCGCATAATGTACCAAAGCGTAGTAGACTGTAATAGGGCTGTATTTCTACTTGTATTTATTTTCTTGGAAAATTTTATTATTTTCGTCGTACTTTGGTATCTGTGGAATGCATTAAAAGTGGCAACAAGGCTTGCTTTGTACATTTTCGTAAATTTCTTAACGGTACTTTCTTTGTGTACCAAACCCTTTTTTGAAAACCTCTATCGGTTCATCTGTAACTATTGTTAACGAAAGCAAAAATTCTGGTCTTAGGAAAACTATTTCTAGTTTCAATCCACTGTGCAGTGAAGACATTGTAGCCGCAATTGATGAAGAAATTGATTATTAAAGAAATGGTTCGAATGCTAAGTGGAGGGTTAGCTTAGCGCAAGAGTGTTATATAGAGCAAGCGTGTGACTGTGAACAAGATTTCAAAGCGTCAACTGCAGAGCCTAGAGATATCCAAGGAAAGAATACTACCAGTATTACTCTTTTAATAAAATTGGTCCTCAGAATTAAAAAAAAAACTTTTTTATCGTTTACTTATGCTGTACATAGTTTGGAGGCTGGAACAAACAAAAGATTTCCCCCCCCCCACTATTCAGGCCTATAGATAGTAATTTCTATGTCCTGATTTCAAAAGAAAATAATATGGCACGAAAATATAAATAAAACTAAAATGGGTGAAAACATATCTAAATGAAATTAAAGCTTAAGTTGGAATGTTAATACTTTTGATAGATATTTTTATTGTCAGAAACATAGTACAATGTATGACGTCAATTAATACAAAATTAATGTGGTGTTTTTGACCAGTTAATGCTATATGTCCACCGCTGTGGTCTTGAGGTATCGTGCTGCCTTGTCACGCAGCGGACCCAGGTTCGATCCTCGGTCGGGGCAGTTTTTCTGGGTGAGGTTTTTATCGGGGTTTTTCCTCACCTGTAAGACAAATGTCAGGAAAACTTTTAAGACCCAAACGGTACCCGAAATCATATGACCATTATCATCATCCTTATCATTATCATCTCGTCTCATCACCATCATCCTTCACCGGTGTGGAAAGCAACGGGAAGCTACCACACCTGCAATTCCCTAGTAAAGCTGCAAGCATAGCATGAAAATGCTATGATTGCAGTGAAGGACCTGCCTTTGGGCAGAATTACTATGGATGGAATGCTAATATATTCATGGACAGTATAAAGAGGGTTCAAGTCAATACTGATTTATTTACTTTTAAATTTTGAAACAAGAAGATACTCTGTACCATCTTCAAGACTATTGAATATATTCACAGATACCATCTTATATCTATTTTGAGTTATAGTAAATTTACATAAATTAGAGACTATTTTTTGATGATATTTATGTATGTCCTATTGTAAGACAAGCAATGACTATTAAGCGATTCGAAAAAAAAATCGCAGTATCTCCATTTGAGTGATGTTATGGGAAGAATATTACCAAATGATATTGAAAGTGCGCCACGCACTGAACATCATACAGTAAATATGTTAGGGCTCATTACAAGAGGTCTTATAAATTTATATCACAGTAGGAGAGGAGTACAAATTAAAAATTAGTGTTAATTCAAAGAGTTTAAATTTTTTATTTAGGTATAGTGGTATTTATAAGTAGGGCCTATAGTGATACATGTGTGACTATATGAATATTGTATATTATGCAATTCAGAACAGCAGCTAGACAAGAAAATGGTGAGTACTCTTACTAAATTAAATATTTAATAATTTAGATATTAGTGACTTTTAAAAAAATGATTCAAATTCGGTAATTACTGCAAAAAAATTAATGGGAGACCAAAATTATAATAAATATTTTTAAAAGTATAAAACTCATTTTTTGTCAGTATATTATATTAAAATTGTTATGGCATATGGGGGAATTTTTCTTCAGATATAAAATAGAGAGAAAGAGTAATAAGAAAATTAATTGGCAAATAAAATAGTAAGTAAATTTAATAAATTTCAACAAATATACTTTATCCGTATTCGAACATAGGAATTGCTATATGTAATCAATGATACTACTTTCTCTGTGTGTACATTGTTTTATTTGTTCAATATATGATATTTTTTTAAACATTGGCATAATATTTTCAGCTGGAATTAAAAATTTAGAAATTGCCTAATTAATACGGTTTCTTAATATATTGATTTTAGAAATATATGTTATGGATATTGTAAACAACACCATCTCCATAAGATGTTGTATTAAGATTAGTTTAATACACATATATATATATATATATTTGCTTAATTATTTCATGAAGAAATTCGTAATTACAAATTAACCAAATTCTGATGTAATTTGTTTCACATTATTTTCAGAGAAGTAGCCATACCTATTCCACATATGCCATTCTTCAATTAAAATAGTTGAGAAGACATTTAAAATTTAAATACCCGAAAATGAATGTCTCTCAACAGTTAACTAGTAGAAATCATTGAGCTGGGCAAAGGGTTAACAGATCCTGACACATGGAACATTGCCCATCAGAAAACAAGACATTTCCAAGAAATTGAGGATCCTTGTCAATGCGATTCAACATTTCAATAGTGAATGCCTGTCGTTGTGGCCAATCATCTGGCTTTATTTGTTGAACAATTTGCACCTTGTAGGGGTTCAAACGAAGCCGCTTATCAAGCACTCAATACACAGTTGATCTCGGCACATTGAACTGCTGGGAAGCTTGGCGAATAGATTTTTGTGGACTTTTCTGAATTCCTGCTCCAATTTCTTTAGTCTTTTCTTCTAAAACATGTGTATGAGCACCTCCTGATTCTAGTCGCCAGAAACTTCTCAAGCCATGCCTTAATGGTCTTCCCATCAGGTGCATTTCCTCCATATTCTCTCTGGTAATTTCTTTGCACTGTAATTATTGACTTCGTCTCTGCATACAAGAAAACAGTTTGTGCTCATTGCTGAGGAGTCGCCATTTTGTTTTATGTCATTATTCTGCAACATGCGACAGATGAATTAACTGCAACAATGAAAACAAAAATTCTTTGAGTTTCTCTTTCTTTTAACACCAACCTCATTTCATAATTCCGCATACTTTGAGAGTTTGGATTAATTAAAATGTGGGAGGCTTGAATGGGACACGGTGTATTTCGAAGAGAGCTCATTGAGATATAAACTAAAGTGCATTTGTTGCTTCAGTGATTCTAATTAGGTTCTTTAACAATATTGTTATTAAAATACAGCAGGAATAAAGAACTGACAGACTTACAGACATACAAACATCTGAGGAATAAAGTCAATCAGACTGTTGGAAATGCAAAACTAAAATATGCCCATAGTATTATTACACAATCCATGTCCAACTCATCTGACATATGGAAAAATTTAAAATCAATAGGCCTCTGTCAAAATAAACTACAGGTAGAAACAGCTGACCAACCACTAGATGAGTTGAATGACCATTTCACCCGCCTCTCTACTGACAACAACTCACAACAGACAATAGATGAACTAGTGTCATATTCCTAACCCACCCGAGAAAAATACTTTTTTCCTATATCTCACCTGATGATGCCAAAGAGCAGTATTACGCATTAAATCTAAAGCACAAGGAATAGACAATATAACAATAACTCTCCTGCAAAAAATAATTGACATTATTCTCCCAACAATAACCCACATTTTTAATGCCTCTATAATGACCGGGACCTATCCCAGACTCTGGAAAATGGCTCTAGTTCATCCTACACCAAATCAAACACTCCCACAACACTCGATGATTATAGACCAATTAGTATTCTTCCCTGTTTATCTAAAGCACTGGAACACATAATACACTCACAGTTAACAGACTACCTCACCACACACGACTTACTTGATGAACATCAGTCTGGTTTTAGAACAGGACATCACACAAGTACTGCACTACTTGACATTGTAGAGGGCATAAGAGACTCAATGGACAAAAGCAAACTCACCGCAATAGTCCTACTTGACTACAGCAAAGCCTTTGACACAGTAGATATAGACTTAATGCTAGCGAGACTTAAGACACTACATCTGTCAGAAAACTGCCTTGATTGGTTTAGATCTTACCTCACTAATCGTCAGCAATCAGTTTCTGTTAATAATTGCATTTCTTCCTGGCGCTTGGTGAGAAAAGGGGTACCTCAAGGCAGCGTCCTCGCTCCTCTTCTCTTGTCAATTTATATTAATGATGTGACCAAGAAACTACAACACTGCAAGCATCATCTTTATGCCGACGACTTACATATTTACACACACTTTAGGCCTGACAAAATTAAGGAATGTATTGACAAAGTAAACACTGACCTCAGACATACATCTTTATGGTTCAGACAATATGGGCCAAAACTAAATGTAAACAAAATGCAAGCAATAATTATCGGACATCCAAGACTATTACGCTCCATAAACAATGGCAATATGCCGCCTGTCATATTAGATAACGAACAAATTCCTTATACCGACGTCGTTAAAAACTTGGGACTTTACTTAGATTCAAATTTAAATTGGCATGTCCAAGTAAAACTAACATCTAAAAAGATCTTCTCCATAATGCATTCCGTAAAGCGTCTCAAAAATTTTCTTCCTACAGCTCTTAAAAGAATTTTAATTCAAACCTTAGTGATGCCATAACTTAAACACAAGATCACAACATAGTCTCTTGCTTAATATACCACAACATAGGACATCACATCACTCCATGTCATATACTATCTCCACTTCTCACAACTGGAATTCCCTACCACAAGAAATAAGGGGCTGCCGGACATTGGCAACTTTTAAAAGAAATCTAAATTTATATTTGCTCTAACCTTACCTTCAGCATTACCCAGTGTAAGGTATATATATTAATTGGTGTTTCTCATATAATTTATCATATTTATACTATTATTATTATTATCATTATATTATTATTATATACAATCCAGTCACCAACTAATGACATATTTACAAAAGCATTTACAAAACATGAACTACATATGACAGTAAATCAGATACAAAACAAAAAATGCCTGGTGATGATAATATCCATGCAGAATTTCTTAAACACATGGGGCAAAACGCCACATCAACTCTATTGGAACTATATAATGTATCATGGAAAAATCCACCGTTCCCACCAAATGGAAGAAAGATATAATTGTTCCCATACCTAAAAAATACAAAGATCCAACAAACATTGAAAGTTATAAGCCGATCTCTCTCACAAGCATCAGGTCGAATGATAAATAACCGATTAAAATGGTACATCCAAGCTCAAAACATATTAGTATTTGAACAAGCTGGATTTAGACAAAATCGTTCAACAAGTTGTAAGTTTAAGTCAACATATCAAAGACAGTCTAGATAAAGGAGAAATAACAGCAGCAGTTTTCATAGATCTTAAAAATGCATTTGACTCCATTTGGGAACAAGAAACTCATATTGAAAAGCTAAATATAGAATAAGGGAAAATATGCTTAGGTGGCTTCAAGACTTCATAGGACAACGAACTTGCAGAGTGAAGTATGGAGAACAAACATCAAAATTCAAACAAGTGAGAACTGGTGTCCCACAAGGAGCTGTCCTGAGCAGCACATTATTCAATCTCTTTCTCAACGACATCATATGTGCCATAAAAAACATAAGAGGAGTCAATGCTCTTATGTATGCAGATGATCTTGTCATCTGGACGTCTACAAAAAAATTGTCAAATAGATCTGCACTAACAAAGACTCAACGAAGCATTACATTCCATAGGACAATGGGCAGAAGAAATTGCAATGACATTCAACGTTAATAAAACAACTTACCAAGTATTTTCACTGTGTCATCAAGCCTCTCTTACTGAACAATCAACCAATTGCACAGTCACTGTGTCATCAAGCCTCTCTTACTGAACAATCACTGTGTCATCAAGCCTCTCTTACTGAACAATCACTGTGTCATCAAGCCTCTCTTACTGAACAATCACTGTGTCATCAAGCCTCTCTTACTGAACAATCACTGTGTCATCAAGCCTCTCTTACTGAACAATCAACCAATTTCACAGTCTCACGATTCTAAATACCTTGGTGTAATTTTTGATAATAAACTAACCTGGAAAAAACAAATAGACAACATAATCACAAAATCTCAAAAATGCCTTTCTGTACTTTAACGTCTAGCTGGAAGCGCTTGGGGTAGTGCGACGTCAACCTTGAACATTACCTATAAAATGTACATTAAACCAATGATGCTTTACTGTTGTGAACCACTCATCACAGCTTCTTCTCAGCAGCTTATGAAACTACAAAATCAAATCCTTCGGCTCATTACAGGTGCAATCAAGACGACTCCAATAGACGTGTTGCTGCTTTTTACACAGAACCTAGATATCAAAACAGAAATTGAGATGGCATCCATGAACCTCTATGAAACATTGATCAGACTCCCAGATGACAATTACTGGTCCAATTATCATAACAATGATAGAAAATTGAAAATGCAACAAGGCTTTCTGCAACATGTTACAGAGCTACAAAGTAAATATCACATACAAAATAACCCAGAAAAACTACCTGTACAAGATAACCCTATAAATCTCTACATCCCTATGCACAGTCTAGACCTCTTAGAAGGACTGATTAACCTACTGATTAACCTTTAGAAGACTTGAGGGGCATATTTGTCCATTAAATGTAAAGCCCTAAAGGACTTAGTGGACATATTTGTCCAGTGATAACAGTATTTCTTCGTAAAATTACAAAAATTCAGATATTATTAGTGTCTCTAACCTATTGTGTTCAGATCAAGAATTCACAAAAAATTTAAAAAAAATCAGGTGCCTTTTTCACCCCTAATTTTTACATATTTTTCCCATGGTAACATTATTTCTTTGTAAAATTATACAAATTCAGAAAATGTTGCAAGGAAGTTATTTGTGGCTCTAACCTATTGTGTTTTAGATCAAGTATTCATAAAAAAATAAGAAAAAACATGTGGTGTCTTTTTCACCCCTAATTTTGTATTTAAATTATAATGAGTTAATATGGTAAATATCTTGTTAGTATTTATTTTTAAAAAATATCTGATAAGCTATTCACATTATTTTGATAATCCAGGATGCCATATACGTGAAGCCATTTTTTTATATGTTAAAAAACAAACCACAGTCTACAGTTACTAATTCAAGACTGAATCTTAGTGTTGTATGTTATGTTGCTAAGGTTTGGGTGCCACAGAAAAAAAAAATGTGCTGATAACTCTGTCGTCAACAAGGCAGGGCATTTATTCATGTTTATGCTTTGAAAGCAGATATTTCATGGCACTCGTGTTCCAACTACAACAACTATGTCATCAAATCCCCCTTGCAAGAGTACAGTCACCTTCAAATCATAAACTGAACCCATTATAAAGTCAAACCAAAAAATATAGACCTCACAAATAAATTTTAACTTTTAATAATAAGATTCTCTATTGTATGAAAAAATTAAACATTTCATTGAATAATACACTCCTTTATGAATGGAATAAACGTTATTTTATACTTATATCTCTTATAGTTTATTGTAAAAAATTTTTTTTTGTTAGTATGCATGCTCTACCATCCATTTAATATCACGGACTGGGATTTAAATTCCGTCCTGCAGTTCATGCGGTATTTTTAAATACTCCAGAATATAAAGGTTAAAGCAAACACCAACCCTGAAATACTAAGATTATGTGCCCTGGAAACAATAGAAACAAAATACCCCTGTTCTAAATGGTTACATATATATATATATACAGATGGCTCTAAGCTTGATCACAATGGCACTGTGGGAGCTGAAATCCATTGCTCACTCTTCTCTCTATACACTCCACTTGGACCAAATAAAATGGCTTTTGATGGAGAAATAAAGGCAATTCATACTGCACTTTCACAAATCATATGCCGTCAACAAATCAACGACCATATTGTCATTCTGTCCGATTCCAAAACTGCTATGGGGCACGCCGTAGCGTAGTGGTTAAGGCACTGAGCTACAAGCCGGAGGGTCGAGGGTTCAAGTCCCGTTGGGGTCAGGATTTTTAAACTGACCCAAACTCTCTGGCGGCACTATGGCCCTGGGGTCGACTCAGCCTCTAACGGAAATGAGTACCAGAAGCTTGTTCTGGGGGTAAAGGCGGCCGTCACGCAGGGCTGACAACCCGGCCGACATAAAGTGCCGATTGTCTAGAAAAAGTGGGAGCCTTAACCTCCTACTACCCCAAGGGCCTCCGGGTCTGATGTGGGATCACTTTACTTTACCTTTTACTTCCAAAGCTGCTATACAAGCAATAACATCATTCAAATCAGCTCAAACAAGGAAGTAGTAGATTGCAATAAACTACTCACTGACCTTTATCAAAAACATAAGACAGTAGTATTGCAATGGATACCATCTCACTGCGGAATCAATGGAAATGAAATAGCCGATATGCTGGCAAAACGAGGAGCAATGTGTTTGCAGCAACCTAATTTAAACACATCTTATCGCTCAGCAATAAACTGTATCAAACAAATGATAAAAAACACATTCTCACCTAATCTTCAGATCCGAATTCAAGAAAAACAGTGGAAAAACACCGTCCACACTTCACCAGATGCACCTCGAAAGGAAGCTGTAGCATATTTTCGACTAAACACAGGACATGATTGTCTCGCAGCTCATCTACATCGGATTGGAATCTACAGAAGTCCTCATTGCCCACTGTGCTCCACCTGCTACAGTGTCAGGCACTTCACTCTGCTGCGCTGAAGGATAGATACTGGGAAGCAAGAGCCAAACTTTCTGTTTTGCTATAATGTTCTATTGTTTTAATTTATTGTATATATTTTTGTTTTCTCATAATTATGGACAATGACTCTGTCAAGTCCCCTGCATTTGTATAAATAAATAAATATTATTATCATTATATTATTATTATTATTATTATTATTATCGTAAGTATTATTATTGTTATTATCATATAAAATGTTGTTTGTACATGAAATTTACATTGCTACTGGGAGCTCAATTTTAGAATCACCTAGAGATGACCGTCGAGGAATTCCGGAATCGATGCTCAGCTATATACAGAATTCATAAGCCGCCACACTGGTAAGAATTGAAGATAAGATTGAAGAAAATATAGTTGCTTGCAGATTTCACCAACCAGGTGTGTTAATTAACACCTTAAACTTCTCGCAGAGCTGCCACCATTTTATGTTGTGTAATGTGGGTACGGTAGCGTTTGGTTGGTGGAAAAGGATAATTGTGTAAATATTAATTCGGTAGATAGGTAATTATGGTGATTTAGGTTAAGTTGAAGTCTTGAAGATTTAAAAGATGAAGTTGGTAACAAAACAAAGTGTAGTTTTATTCAGTAAATGTGCATCTGTCCTGGACACACATAAAATACAAAAAGCCAAGATTCTTCTCAAAGACGGTGAATATATATTCCAGTCCCTTCACAAACTTAGAGGGGTTCTAATTATTTTAGGCCGGCATTGTAAAAATGGCCACTTTCTTAGATTTGAGAATAACCATATTTTTTTTGTAGGTAGTCACCCTCTTGCGACATGTGTTGGGATGAGCAGTGAACTTGACCTGTCTCTCGAATAGTAGTTGTAAACCCGTCACACAATTTCTAAGTGTTTAACAATATCCTATACTCTAACCACTCTTGTGTAACACATGTTTTACATTACATCCTGACATTTGTCTTACAGGTGAGGAAAAACCCCGAATAAAAAACCTCACCCAGGAGCCTGTCCCGACCGGGAATCGAACCCGGGCCTGCTGCGTGGCAAGGCAGCACGCTACCTCGAGACCACAGCGGTGGACATTCAAAATAATATATATTACTGAATGTATGATGTTGCTTGATTTTCTTCAACGTTCATATGAAATGTAGACTACCAAAATGGAAGTAACACAATCACAAAAATAATAAAAATATATATTTGCCCAATGTTTAACTTATGGTAAAGGTGAAGTAAAAAGATCCCACTACAGGCCTCAGGAGGCCCTTGGGGTAGTAGGAGGTTAAGGCTCCCACTTTTTCTAGACAATCGGCACTTGATGTCAGCTGGATTGTCAGTCTAGCATGATGCCGCCTTTACCCCCAGAACAAGCATCTGGTACTCATTTATGTTAGAGGCTGAGTTGACCCCAGGGTCATAGTGCCACCAGAAGGTTTGGGTCAGTTTAAAAATACTCACTCCACCGGGACTCGAACCCTCAACCTTCCAGCTTGTAGCACAGTGCCTTAACCACTAGACTAGGGCATGCCCCGTTTAACTTGTGAGTTCATAATAAAACTATTTGTAAATGTTCCCATTCCATGTGTGTGCTGTGGATGTAATTCAGAGCACTAGCACATGTGCTAATTACAGCCAGCAGTCATGCAGTTTGGAACCATCAGTTTCCAGATCAACTTTGTAATTAGCTGGTGCAATAATTAAAAATCTTTTATAATGAAAATACTTGGCTAATATAGATTAGAAATT
The DNA here is from genome assembly GCA_030220185.1 of Diploptera punctata. NCBI lineage: Eukaryota > Metazoa > Arthropoda > Insecta > Blattodea > Blaberidae > Diploptera > Diploptera punctata. The sequence continues at coordinate 29,264 of JASPKZ010007268.1, forward strand.
TAGGATACTAACTGAAATTATGACTGTAGAATCCTGGATACACTCTGTAAAATGTATTTTTTCACTGATTAAAATTTTCAAAAATTTGTCATTCTTGGTCAAAACAACAGATTCTGAAAATGGGATTGCAAACTGTCGGATGTCTGCATAATTTTGTCTGCAAAATTTCAGGACATGCCCTGTAAAATGCATTTTTTGCATTTATAAAAAATTTGGAAAATTCTTAAAATTAAAGTGCCTAGAGACTAAATATTTAGAAAATGGTGTCAAGAAATGTTTTATTGTAAACAGCTTGTTTTTAATTTTCACGATTTTTCAAATATTTCCAATTTTTTAGTGGGTTCGATTCCCGGTCGGGGCAGGCTCCTGGGTGAGGTTTTTTATTCGGGGTTTTTCCTCACCTGTAAGACAAATGTCAGGGTGTAATGTAAAACATGTGTTACACAAGAGTGGTTAGAGTATAGGATATTGTTAAACACTTAGAAATTGTGTGACGGGTTTACAACTACTATTCGAGAGACAGGTCAAGTTCACTGCTCATCCCAACACATGTCGGAAGAGGGTGACTACTTACAAAAAAATATGGTTATTCTCAAATCTAAGAAAGTGGCCATTTTTACAATGCCGGCCTAAAATAATTAGAACCCCTCTAAGTTTGTGAAGGGACTGGAATATATATTCACCGTCTTTGAGAAGAATCTTGGCTTTTTGTATTTTATGTGTGTCCAGGACAGACGCACATTTACTGAATAAAACTACACTTTGTTTTGTTACCAACTTCATCTTTTAATTCTTGAAGACTTCAACTTAACCTAAATTACCATAATTACCTATCTACCGAATTAATATTTACACAATTATCCTTTTCCACCAACCAAACGCTACCGTACCCACATTACACAACATAAAATGGTGGCAGCTCTGCGAGAAGTTTAAGGTGTTAATTAACACACCTGGTTGGTGAAATCTGCAAGCAACTATATTTTCTTCAATTCTTACCAGTGTGGCGGCTTCTGAATCCTGTATATAGCTGAGCATCGATTCCGGAATTCCTCGACGGTCATCTCTAGGTGATTCTAAAATTGAGCTCCCAGTAAATAGCAGAGCATCGAATCCAGAATTCCTCGACGGACATCAACACGCGCCAACCTACATGAACATCTGTCTACTACAAGACACGTGATCCAGGTAAGTGGTAAAGTCTGTGGAGTTAGGTTGCTCTTGTATTTTTCATTATTCAGTGTACAAAAGCCCTTGAATAGCTCAATCAATAATAATGGAAGACATGATAAGGGAACTCCAAGAACAAGTGCAACAATTACAAGGTAGAATAGAGGATAGGCCAATAGCATCGGTTTCGGAAATAGCTAAATTATTTAGTGCTGGATTCGATGGTTCAAAGCCGAGTGAATTAAATCGTTTCATACATAATGTTGAAAACGCATATCGATTAGTGACGGAACCACTAATAAAATATGTCATCACTAAAATTACAGGGGATGCAAAATGAAAACTTAATATGGCTCCAATTGCTACCTGACTTGTGTCTGTTGTTACTATAAAGGGCTGCAATAAATCTGGCTATCTTAGTACTGGTTCGTTAGTCAATAATAATCAAAACTTTCCTCACATTGTTGATCCCAATCCCATTCTACAGCCTTCCTTAACCTTTACACTGCTACAAATGGGTATATCCGTTGGCAAAGAAAATGCTTGCCGTGCTATGGGTGTGTATATCCATTCTCAACTCCAAACTCCTGCTAGTTATATAATACGTATTGCATTGCTTTCAAACTAAGCAGGCATATACTGCCATCTCTTAGGAACCTAAATAAACTTTTTCCATATTTCTCCCTGCATTGAGCAAGGAGGGTTTTAAAGACTGGAAATATCTCAGCAGTGAAAAGGTTAATAGTTGTGTTAATGGCTTAGCAATTTCACTAAAACGTGGTATAAATTTTCTATAATATCCGGCTAAACCGAAGAACAATTTTACATCTTTCGTGTTTTTTGGAGTTGGGAACAACTGTATCGCCCTTATCTTACTTGGATCAGGTTTGACTCCCTCTTCACCCATCACATGTCCTAGATACTCTAACTCTATTTTCAAGAATTTGCACTTATCCGGTTCTAATTGTACTTGATATTCCTTCAATTTTCAGGTCGTGAAACAGTTAATGGAAGGAATTATTCTAAGATACGGCATTCCCATAGAGTTACTTACTGACCAGGGGTCACAATTTATGAGCGATGTTTTCAAGGAGATGACAAGACTATTAGGTCTTAAGCACATACATAGCAGTGTATATCGACCACAGAGTAACAGAAGTTTAGAAAGAAGTCATAAAATACTTGTAGACTATTTAAGGATCTACATAGACAATAAGCCTGAATGTTGGGATAATTGGATTTCGTATGCAACTTTCGTGTATAACATCAATCCACATACAGGGACGAGAAATTCACACCATTTGAATTACTGTATGGTAGAATTGCTAATATACCAGGTATATTACAACAAAAGCCGCAACCATTGTATAACTATAATAATTATGTAAATGTTATGAAAAGGCAATTCCAAGAAATATGGAAATTACCTAACGAAAATTTACAGCAGATAAAATTTAAGACAGCAGAGCATAGGAATAATGATATTAAATCTGTAAAGGTAAAAGTTGGGGATCTTGTTTATATGTTAAGGAACAAAAGTCATAAGCTGGAATCCAAGTGGATGGGACCTTACAAGGTCGCAGAAGTTAAAAATGTTAATGTGAAATTAGCACATGTAGGTAGTAAAAGAGTTGATAAAATAAAGTGTGATCATAGAAAGGTTAAAATTAGCTTAATCTGTTTATGAGGAATGGGGGAAGGAAATTGTATCATAATACAGTGTTGATGTCATTATCACATGTGTACGGAAGGAAATGAAAGTAAATGAAGAAATGAAAAGTAAATTTTTCAGTAGTAAAATCATTAGGAATTATTTTGAAAAGACGGGAGAAATACAGCTCTATCTGAAGTTGAAATTATGCATTATATGAAAATACCAAATATAACATATCTTTAATGAAATTATAAATGTGTTAACTAGAATATTTCTATATTTAGGGCCGGTTGTACCAACTCGGTATAAGTTCGGAAAACGTGCTACCTCAAGTATTCAGCCAAAGTTGCGTTGTACCACGACAGTATATCACCTAACCAGGAGCATACTCGGTAGACTTTGTACGGTCATTCGAAGCCTGATTTTGAGAAATACTTGAGTTAAAAATGGCCGATGGAAACTTATTTATCGATACCGATTGTAATGACAAAGTGTTTTATAATATGTTTCTCAACACTCAGAAACTCAGAAAAATCAGGGGAAGACCGGATCATATTGAAAATTACAATGATGAAGAATTTTTCATCCGCTTTCGCCTTGATCTCATCAGACATCGATTAGAACATAAAACGAAAAGATAAGATTTTAACATTTTTCGTTTGTATTTTATTATTTCCACAATCATTGTTTAATATTTGTAGGTGATTATTTAAACATTTTTATTTAAAGAGGTATGAGCATGAATTAGCATTAATACTCGTACTTGAACCTGTAGCTTCATTAGATAATACTGTATAATACAATGCATTTTATAATAGGGGTAGGAGTTTAAAAAATAATCTTCTATGAAAGTGTGCTTTTCAAAGTATAATTGCTTTTATTTTACACACTATAATTTAACAAAAGAACATTGAAGTGTAAATTTTGAGATTATATTATAATGCCATTAAATTAAAATCTTAATTACAACGTCCCGCGCCGTAGCCGAACGGTTAAGGTAGGAAGCCTTGGCACATAGCTACGGGACTTGCGCTGGTTCGAGTCTCCATGGGGAAAGAAATTTTCTCCTGATATTTCGGCCAGTATGGGACCGGTGCCCACCCAGCATCGTGAGGCAATTGGGTAGCTACAATAAAGTAGCGGCTCCAGGTTGAGGAACCATCTATAACGGCTGGGGGACTCGACATGCTAACCACATGTCACCCCTACACTGGCTGTTGATCATCTACCTCTGTGATTGACACATGTGGATGTGAAGGGCCAGCAGCCGGCTGGTAAAAGGGCAACCGCTGAAAAGTGGAAAGACCCTCAATCGGAATTACAACGTTGGTTATGCCATCGACTTTAAATAAAAAATGTGTATTATGTCGTGTGCCATAACCTTTTTTCTAAACTATCATAAAATTGATAAATTATTATTATTATTATTATTATTATTATTAATCAGGATATTATCTGTAACATAACCATAATTTTTTCAACATTCTACAGAAAAATCTCAAGGAGACCAGTTCATCTTGAAGAAGGTATGGAAGATTGTTTCGTCTGGTTTCGCTTTTGAAACGAAGCAATTACGTTCAATGTGGATTTGATCATACATCGATTACAACAGAAAGGTAAAATATTTTATATTTAGGAAAAAAATTAATAAAAAATAGTCTTCTATCCAAGTGTAATTTCTTAGGCTATATGTTACATACCCACAAAAATGTAACAAAAGAACATTGAAGTGTTAATTTTGAGATTATATTACAGTGCCATAACCTTAAAACTTAAGTTACAGTAGTGATTATGGTATGAATGTTCAATATGCAAGGTTGATTATGTTGTACTACCATGGACCTCAAAACTTATACTTAATTTCCAATTTTTCAAGCTGTTATTACATTGACACATTATTATTAAAATGCATTGGCTATTCTATGCCAAGAGACCACATATACTTATTTTGGCTCAAGTTTCCATTAAGCACAGTGAGAATTTTTTCTAAGCCCGAGGCAGACAGCATGCGCATGTGCCAACAAGGTTTTATTTTCAAATTATTTCCCACCATTTACAACAAATTTTACATTTTTTCTAACGATTACTTGAACACATTTTTCTATGATATTTAACTATATACGTAACATGAAGACGTGGCAACCATATTGATTTTAAGGAATATTCTTTACAACAACAGTGCAGCCAACATAGGTTATGTACTTCAGAATTTGAGAACTTACTATTTATTTTTGGGTGTTGCATTCTTTCACAGGTTAGAGTGCTTAAATTATGTTAGGTTAGATTTTAGGTTGGTCTTTCATAAGTTAGAGTACTTAAATTGCATTACGTTAGCTTTTAGGTTTGTCAAATAGCATGTATAATGTTGGCTGCATCGCGATATTCCATAGAGTAAACTGCTTTGCATTTGTCGGTGCATGCGCCTGGTGTCTGCCTGGGACTTAGAAAAAATTCTCACTGCGCTTAATGGAAAGATTATTCCTTATTTTATTTCATTAGCTGAGAAAATGGGCAGGTAAGTGTACACCATATTACTTTATAGTTTATTGGATAATCTGGTGCACCATAAGGATAAGTTTACTATTCTGTTTGAACAGTGACTAATGTAGATGGAATCCTGGCATAGAATACCCAAAACATCACTGTGAAGTTATGACATTATTAAAAGCTGACACGTAGTACACAACGCTTTGGAGAAATCCCAGTTTGCGACTCACCTTGAATTTTTCTGGCTCAACTTTAGATTATCTTCCTCTTGATTTTCCATCTATGTTCTTGTAATACTGATGCTCTACATACTCCTTCTGTCTTTACTAACTTTTGTACTTTTTTAAACATTTTCGCTTCCGACTTCACTCTGCTAATTAACTTCAAATTTGAATTCAAAATTTAAACTGGTGCTACTGTATTTTACAGGAACCAGGGGTTCTACCTATTAAGGAGGATCAAAATGGATCGCTCACCGCCAACACTTAAGTGATGGCCACACAGCTTTCCATCTATCTAACATTTTCCAACAATACTTATAACATTTTTTTTACAATTATTAAATATTTATCTCCATACACAATTATTTCTTTGAAATATGAGAATCATTGTGCACATGTGTGAACGCTAGAAGAACTTATACTAGATGGTGAAGATATCTGTGAAAATTGGAATGACCAACATTCAAAAGTATATTCTCAGAAAAAGATGTTCACTCACTTCATTTTGTAGGTTCTGATGGGACAGGTTAGTGTATATCAGATTAGTGTATGCTTCATTAAATAATATGCAAATAATTTATTTTGTTAAGTTAGGAAGGAGAAAGTTGGTGTATATCCATTTCTAACAAATGTTTGGGGATGTATTGAAGTTTGGTCGCAGCTACATGCTTCCATCTAGTGTCAATTCTTTAAATTTTCTGTAGAACTTCTATGTGATTCCACCTAGTGACAACTCTATAAACTTCTGCTCATGCACATGTTTCACTGTAGGACACAAAAATTAAGGGAAGGTAAACTAAAGTTTTTCCGGCTCAACTGTACTTCTACAAGCGCTTGATTTTTCAGTTATATTGTAAACTATAGCTCTTCCTCTATATTTACTAACATTACTTAATATTTTAAACTTTTTCAAACAATTTTTATAACATTATTAGACAATTTTGGAAGTATTTATTTAAATATACAAATCACAATATTATGATACTGTTATTCAATATTGTAATGCTGATATTTTCTCCACAGAGTATATTACTAAGTCTCTGATTTTTCTATCGCTGTTTTTGGTTATCGCTGGTTGGATCAATATTAGGGAGTGATAAGTGAGTGTACACCCGTTTTTAATAAACGTTTGGTAATTTTAAATATATTAATATATATTTTTAAACATAGATTTGGAGATTTATTGCAAATATTGGTCATTTAAATTTCATTGCGACGGATTAGTAACCAAGGATGATAATCGATATGTAGTTTGATTGTGGGTTATCGCTGGCTCTATAAACTCTGGCGGCATGCGCACTGTTGTTCTATAGGACTTTGAAAATATTCACGCTAGTTTAAGTGCAGTTTTTCCATTTTTCCTACATAACAGTTGTGTGGATGCGCAAAGCTTATGAACTTACTCGATAGATGACAAGAGTATCTTGCTATTGGAATAATCAATCTTCACAATAAGTTCCCAAACATGCTTTTAAAGAAAGGATGTACATTAATTTGTAATTTCATAACCTAATGAAGTAAATAATTTATTATTCGATAATCTAATTTGGTGTACAATAACTTTTCCTTCTTAACCAAACAAAATAAAATAGTAGTTATATTGTGAAAGATTGTCATACAATAGCACAGTTAGTCTTGCCATATATTGACAAAACCTTTTGCATGCACATATGCACTACAGCTCTGTAGAACTTAGAAGAAATGATTGAGAGATTTTGTATACATAGATAAATATATAAGAAATATAAAAAAAAATGTTTTAAGAATCGTTACAAAATGTTAAAAAAGTAGGAAATGTTAGTAGAAATGGAAAAAGTAAATAGTGTAACAGTGTCATATTAATGTTGTATGGTATAGCATAGTGGGTCATAAACTATAGTTCAGCCATCAGAGATTTAAGCAACTTTCATTGTATATTTGATAAATGGTGACCTTTATTACAGCATAAGTCAGTTTTGGAGATTCTATGCCTCTAGTCCACTTGAATTAGTCACTGTTCAGACAGAATAGCCAACTTTGCCTTATGGTGCACTGCAAGTTTGTGTACACCAATTAGTTTATTAGATAATATGGCTTCCCATAAAGAAACCTCTAATTTAATTAAAAGCGAGTTAATAAGAAATGCCATAAATATAGCAACTTAACATTTGTATGCAATTGCCCAAAATTTTGTATTTGTATAACATGTTCTGGTATGAACTGTGAAAACATTATATGAGAATTAGAGGTGAGTTGTAATCCAATACATCCATAATGAGAATAATGATACTTGTTAATACAGTAATCATGAATAAAATAATGTGTACCAGTAACTGAAAGGGAATCAAATTACAATGCATAAAGTAATGTAACATATCAATTGTTGCTACACATTATGTTTTTCTTGGAACATTCTTTTTTTTTAATAGCAGAAAATAAAAATTTTGCCCCTTAGCTTATGACGTCTGAGAAATTACAATGTTATTAAAGTAGTAGAATCCACTAAAAATATGATGCATTTGTTCTATAGTCTATATTTGATGGTGAATAAATATTAGTCACTTTTGATTATCTGATAAAATCATAAACATTCCTTTTTTTTTTTTTTTTTTTTTCTAGAACGCTTGCTGGGATATTACATCGCTTCATTCCCGAATGTCACCGAAGACTTAGACTGCATGCACATAAAGACCAGTTCTCCAGGATAGTCCAATACTGAGGAACATACAAGGAATAAAAGCGTATGATGTGCATTTAAACATTTTAGATATTATTGTTTAGTTGTTTCTTCACTCACCTCATACTTCTTAACTCCCAAGCAGACTCGAGTTTCTTCACTTCATTTGTGACATTCTCAATGCTGTATTACGTTCTCAACTGATGTCCAATGGCCTCCTATCCTGCAGACTGACCTCCGCACCATCTGATGGCTGACCGATGAACTTCCAAATCAATCCCCTCTCCTTATCACCGGGTATTTCAAAATTCATAGTTGTGTTTTTATTCTTGCATATGTAAATTTTTTCCCAAATTGTGAGTTCCTTCAGTTTTTCCAATTGTTTAAGTAATTTTGTTTTGGTTTCTATTCTGTGTTTTTCTGACCAGGCATGTGCAGCTATTGCAGATTTTTCTGTTTCTCCATTTTTAAACATTTCTGAGGTGTTCCTTTAATCTTGTATTTAGATTCCTTTTTGTTTTTCCTATGTATATCTTTTCACAATCTTTACAATTAATTTGATAAATTCCCGATTTTTTGCAGTCTTCAATCTTTTCATTTTTGTTGGTTTTTAGAAAAGATTGAAGATCTAACACATGACTAGACAATATTTAACAATTGTGCATTGAAGACTCAGTTTGAAAAGGAGTAAATGTTCTTTAGTATAAATGGAGTAGAGAGTCAATCATAAGCATCATCATTACCAGTGCTATGGTCCATAAGAGCCAGGATCCCCTGATATATACGTCCAATTTTGATTCCCCAACCCTTATAAAGGTTTCTATTATTATTTTATAAACTGTACATAACCACTGATTTAATATATTATCTTGTATATCAGCAAATTAAGTTTTCACCAATGTAGACAGATTTTTTTGAAGCTGTAATAGTATTTTAAAATGCAATAGGAAGTATCATTAAGAAGTTTGTTTAATAATTAAGACATTTTGTCTGTACATTCTTACCTCTTATGGTTGTTTTTGTCAAATATATGTTTCAAGGCTTCTGAGCCCCATCGCCAGCAATTACAGACTGTAATCAGAAGCCTTGAAACATATGTTCAACAAAAACAACCCTAAGAGGTAAGAATGTACAGACAAAATGTCTTAATTACTGTAATATGTTTTCTGCTGCTAATTTTCATTAAGTCTTAACAAAGCCTTTACTTGGATGGAAAAGGCCATTAAATTTTGCTCCAATGTAGGCTGAGATTATGTTACGAGCCTGAAATCTTCAGACTCGGAATCCATGGCTTTAAGTTTCTCCCAGAAAACTTTTTGTTTTCTAGGATTCATCCATCCTAATAATATATCGACCCCAGCCAGATTTTAACCCTTGACTCTTGGGATGAGCAACTTAATCCCCAGATCACAAGCCGGATATTGAGATATATACTATTTTATAATTGTTTTGTTAGAATCATATAAGCAGAATTCAGTAGTTTATGTTTTTCTCTTCAAGTTTTTTTAAGCTTTCTGCCACAAAAAAAAAAAATGACTGCAAATTAAATTTCCTTGTGAGAAAATAAGTAAATATGTTCCAGGTAACTGCCATTAATAATATTCACAAATGCAATCCTAATAGGCAGGTTGTAATTCTATATATTAAATGTTTGTCTCATGATATTGGTCAAATTATGTGTAGTTTTACTGTACAGATAGAAATATTGTAAATGCATTATAAATTCTCACATGCCTGTGCTGCACCCTCCCCTTCTAGCCACTATTATGCCATGACTTATTTGTTGTAGTCAGAAATCCAAAGATTCATTCATTCACCTATAATGAATATAAATTATCTGAAATGTATTTATACATCTGCAAAGAAAGTGTTTATTTAAAGTTTTATTTGTAATATAGACCACGGCTATGGTCTCGGGCTAGCATCGCTGCTTTGTTTGCAGAGGGCCTGAGTTTGATCCCCAGTCATGACAGATTTCCTGGATGATGGTTTTATTGATGGTTTGTCTGAACCTGTGGGACAAATGTTAGGAAACTTTAAGGCCCAAACAATCTGTGATCATCATATTTCGCCAGGTTTAGTATGAATGTGAGTGAATTGTGCATCTTGTCTTAAATATTTGTGTTGTCTTGGGGCAGGTCCTGGATTGGAGGTCCTCAGTAACCTTGTGTGATCCAAAGTTTCCCTCTCCCAACCTATAAGATATGAGGTTAAATTACAATAGAGAAGAGAAGATCTGTATAATATATGTGTGTGTTCCAAAGCCACCTGGTGCATTTTTTCATGCTTTGGGTTTCATCATTTTATTATGTAGAAAAATAGCTTTTAATGTGGTCTATTTTTATTTTATGTAGGTGATGTTTACTTTTATTGTGTATAATATAAGCATGTTGAATATCCATTGTATAATTTTTTATAATAAAGTAATGTATGAGTAATATGTTTTTTATTAAATGTACATAACTAGTACCAATAAATTACTCCTCAGAAGGTTGTCCCTAAAGAAAATCTGAAATCTACTGTCTTATGATTGGTTGTTTCACAAAGGACTACAGTTTCTATCAATAACAAATTTGTCAAAAATATGATAGAAAATTTGAGATGATATAATTATGTTAAAAACATATAAATGTTCAAATTTGTTTTATCTGCATTATGTTAGTTCAAATTGTGAAATAAATCAATCATAAAATACAAATGAGAAAACGTACAGTGATGGTCTTTAAGTCGACCATCAAAAATTTACTTTAAAAGCAGTCTTCTAATAGGGGATATCTCCTCATCCTGAATACAATCTGGACCTTTACACCATAATTGGAAAATGTTAACATTCTTCTTCTTTATTAGGAATTTCTTTATAATACAGTAGTTTTCCTACAACGCATTGTAAATTTTACTCCTCCATAAATCCCTATTCTCTGCATCACACTCTGTTATCCTCTCGACACTATACTCCTATTATGCACTCCTTGAATTCACTTTCTTTTGATCTCCCTTTTCTTCTGTTGCCCTCCGCTTCAAGATTTAATATCATCTTAGGATCCTGTCATCTGACATTCTCTTTGTGACCAAACCATTTCAGTCTTCTTCAATAACTTGTAGAACATCTTTTTGAACATCCATTACTTCTGTGATTTTAGCATTTCTAATTTTGTCTCTTTTTGAATTTCTAGAAATCCTCCTCCAAAATTGCATCTGTCACCTATAGTTTATGTGCTTGCTCTCTGCTTAATATCCATGTTTCTGCACCATACAATAGTATAGGGATTTCCAGCCAACCTAGACTCTGCCTGTCACAAGCCAGGAGAAATGGGGAGTGATGGAGGAATAACACCTCTTTAAAAAACCAGGGTTCATTCTGGCCTGGATGATAGCACTTTGTGACAGCTCCTTGCTAGGATACGGCAACTGCTGCCTTGTAAGGATATGTTGGTTCGTCAAAGCCTAGAGGAAGGAAACCTTGAACAAAAATCATCTGGTCCTCCAGGTTGGGGGTTATAACAATGGCCCAGCTCCCCATTTTATGGAAAAAAATTAACTATGCTAAAGAAATTGATGTGAAGAAAATATCAACATGTGAATATAATTTATTGCAAGCACATTAATACTACTGAGTTCAGGTAAGATAATTTATTTGAGCAGAGGTTGCTGTTACTAATTTAACTATCCTTTAAATATGTACAAAAACTCACATATCAATATCTATCATAGAAAGATTCTGAATTTACAAACCAAATGTCTTGCACAGTTAGGCCTAAATAGGAAAAAATGTTAATATTTTTATTCGCAATTGTTGTATTATTAGATTTCAATGGGATACAGGATTTAAATAACTACTATTCTACCCTCTGGCACACAGTGACAAGAATATAGCCTTCATTAGGTTTATTACATAATATGAGCAAATACAGGCAGTAAGACATTTATAAACTTATCAAAAGCATCGGCGTTGGTTGGGAAGAGAGAGATAGTCATCTTACAGAGGATCAGAATATATAGTCATAGGAATAATCCTTTCCAAGTAATTGTGATTGGTTTCAAAGAGTAGTTGTATGCAGAAATTTCACTATATTATAATACAGTAAAGAGATCTCAACACAGAATGGACAAAAATTTAATAAAGCAACTTCATTTTGGAAAAAATGCAATAATACAAAAAAATCATACTAACCTAAAATTAAGAGAAATTCACACTGGGCTATTTTTATGCAGTTTATTTCTAGTGTGCCTACAGGTAAAAAAAAATTGAGATTCCTATAATTGGTCAATTTCCAACAAAATAGGCATAGATTACATAGAAAAAAATATCAAAATAACCAAATAGGTTTATATATAACATAAGACAATTTACTTGCCTTCAGTCATCTGATGACTATCTTAAATTAAAAATTCAGTTAATCAAAAAACAAATCTTGGTACTTATAATAGGGGGCCTGCTGTACCTATTTATAGCTAGAGCGAGGAATTATATGAAGAAAATTATACGAAAATATGAAATCGTAAAGACAAAATATGAAAATTATGACACAAAAATATAATGAAGCTACTATTTTCTAAACTTTTTACATACATTTATATGCATAGACGCACTACGACTTATAAGTGTACATACAGCACAAACAGAACTTATTTATAGCACAAGAAATCAAAATGTTCACTGTATTTCAATTTCAATTTTTCATTATTTTTGACCCAATATAAAATATCATATTCATGATCTGAAACAACTTTAATGGATCATACCATAGCATAGTTGTATAAGGAAACGTGGTACAAACAGGGAAGTCGTGAGTTCGAATCTTGATATGGTCAAGATTTTTAGCTGCACCAGACCTTCTGATGGCATTGTAGACCTGGGATCGACTCAGATCCTAATAGAAGTGAGTACTAGATGCATGTTCTGGGCACAAATGCGGCCATCAGGCAGATCTGACAACCCGGCAGACATCTAGTGCCTATTGTCTAGAAAGATGGGAAATTCAACATGCCACTACCCCAAAGGCCTCAAGATTGTAGTGGAATCACTTCATAAATAATATCTGAGAGGTTATATATAATACAATTAATTAATGTATTGAATGATGTTTAATTATGAAATTTAAATATATGCAAGAAACAAAACATTGCAACCCAAAGTAACAGGTTTCCATGAAATATAGCACTGACAAAGTTTAGAGCAGGTACCGGTATAGTTTGGGTTATTGCTAACTTTACTTTTACTTAAAATATTTCATTTTTTTTTATTTTGAAACTTTAATATAATGTTTTAATTATTATAATATTAAAAGTAATAATAATTAAATTAGTATATGAGGAATTAATTTATATTTTATTTGGTAAATTATTTTAAGGAATTAGGCAAGGCTCATTTGCCATTTTATCAAAAATATCACTTCATGACATAATGTGAAGTATTACCTGCCCTATGATTTAATTAAATGGCCGCGATAAGGTAGCATAATCATTAGTCTTTTAATTGGAGGCTGGAATGAAAGGTGGGACGAAATAATCACTGTCTTATTTTGATAAAATTGAATTTAATTATTGAGTAAGAAAGCTTAAATAATTTTACGACCCTATAGAGTTTTATAATATAATTGAGTGGTTAGAGTATAGGATATTGTTAAACACTTAGAAATTGTGTGACGGGCTTACAACTACTATTCGAGAGACAGGTCAAGTTCACTGCTCATCCCAACACATGTCGGAAGAGGGTGACTACTTACAAACAAATATGGTTATTCTCAAATCTAAGAAAGTGGCCATTTTTACAATGCCGGCCTAAAATAATTAGAACCCCTCTAAGTTTGTGAAGGGACTGGAATATATATTCACCGTCTTTGAGAAGAATCTTGGCTTTTTGTATTTTATGTGTGTCCAGGACAGACGCACATGTACTAAATAAAACTACACTTTGTTTTGTTACCAACTTCATCTTTTAATTCTTCAAGACTTCAACTTAACCTAAATCACCATAATTACCTATCTACCGAATTAATATTTACACAATTATCCTTTTCCACCAACCAAATGCTACCGTACCCACATTACACAACAAGGAAGCTTAGGGCCCAACGGTCCCCGAAAATCATCTGGCCATCATCCTTATCATTATCATCATTCTTCACCGGTGTGGAACGCAACGGAAAGCTACCACACCTACAATTCCCTAGTAAAGCTGCAAAGCATAGCATGAAAAATGTTTTGATTGCAGTGAAAGACCTACCCTTGGGCAGAATTACTACGGATGGATATTATTTTGGCCACTGAAAAGTAAAACATCTGTGGAAACAATTCTTACTAAATACAATTAAACAGTAAGTATTTGTACAATACAGTACTTCACTTTGCAGAATACCAAGTACATTTATAATTTTGGAATTCTTGGTAAAACCAACAATGCCCTAAAAGCTTTTAAGTGTAATTTTACGTTTCACCACACTAGAGAGGATCATAAACTAGCCAGTGACAGGATGAAGCTGCGTTATGACTTGAGTCCGGATGTTAGACACTTAAAAAAATTCAAAAATAGGCAGGCAAAAAGGCACTAAAAACCATTAACACAGGCACTAAAAAATTCAAAATAGGCTCTTATAAAAAATGGACTACAACATAAATTTTTACAGTTTTACGTTAAGAATATAAACATATGTTATCAATAGCATGCGAAGATATCAGAGATACTTTTGGAATTTGTTTTGCCTTTTTATAAAGAGCAGACTTATGTTTTACAGAGTGTATAAGCTGCAAAATGTGGCACTTAGCTCAACAATATTGAACCGTCACTTGAGAATATTTCCACACCAAATTCTTTCACGAAATTGGTCACTTTGTCTTTTACTGTTGTCCGTTCCTTAGGCATCGTAAAAAAACTATTCTAAAGATTAAAAAAAATAAGCCACATACACTTACTTGTTGCACCACTTTGTCTTTGAAGCACCTGTCTGTGAATGAGGACTACAGACTGAATTTAGTATTACCAACATCAAAAACACTATTGCCTGTCACTAAAAGGTTGCAGCAACAGGTGTGAGACAGAGGAAGAAAGCTTGAGCCATCTACCCTCTTTGTCACTCAGCAATGTTTGTATTGAAAAGAAGCAAAGCTGTACTATAGAACCTTCTCCAAGCTTTAGAGCCAGAGCATAATGCAATGGGATATAGCTTAGGGCTATTTCGCTTAATGGGAATGCATGAGGTGGAAAAAAACAATATTTGCCTAATGGGAGTGTGTTGAGGGGGAAACCATCTACCTGCTAGGTTACTGGCTTATTGCCACCCTTATCCTAAAATATTCTAAGAGAATTTATAAAAATAACACTTGAATGAAAATTTCTATGAAATGATATATGTGTCATGAAGTTTGGCCATTTCAATTGATTTCATTGAAATACTAAGTTCATTAAAGAAAAAATGACAAATAGGCATTTATAGGCAAAATTAACTTCATGAAAAAACAACTCTAGATTGTTGGTATAATCTTATATGAAGCCACTTTTGCAACATCTATAATAAATAACTATAGGCATTTTCCCTAACACCCGGCCTCTAGTTATGATGGCCTGTCCAACTCCACTGGGATAAAAGAAAGCAAGTATGTGTGGTTGTACTGCAGGACCCGAACGAGAAGGAAATTACAGAAGATGCAGAGTTCCTGGGATGGACCATAGAAAGTAGTGAAGAGAATAAACTATGCGGTCTATAGAATTCAGCGCCAGCCCAGAGGAAAAATTATATTGTTTCATCTAGAACGACTCACGGCTCAATAGGGAGCCAGATTAATATACAAGTTGATAAAATTTCAAATTTCGGCCAGTTTAATCAAACTTATAGCCACGTACCTAACTAATAGACAATTCTATGTGTCGATTAGTGGGTCAAACTCTGACTGCAAGCCGCTCATAGCAGGAGTTCCCCAAGGAGCTGTCCTCTCACCTATCCTGTATACTCTCTATGTATCAGATATGCCAACTCCTAACCGAATACATGTAGCATCCTTTGCTGATGACACCTGTGTGTATCAACAGACGCCTTTCCGGTTACTCCATAGACGAGTCCTAGTGCTACAATCGGCACTAAACACCATCCATTCCTGGTTCCGACTCTGGAACATCCAACTAAACGTGAATAAAACTAAAGCTATTTTATTCAATAAATCCAGTAGACCATGTCCAGTCCAACTCACCTTGGGAGCCCACCAACTTCAGCTAGAGACTTCAGTCAAGTATCTTGGCCTCCACCTGGATTCCAAGCTTACTTTCCAAATTCACATTCGACATCTTCTTCATCAATCAAATGCGGCAATTGCCTTACTATATCCATTTTTCAAGTCGACAAACCTGCCAACAAGGATCAAAATAACACTCTACAAAGCGGTGATCCGCAGCATGCTGCTATATGGTTGTGAAGCCTGGAGCATCTTCGCTGCTTGCCACAAAAGAAAGTGCAAATAATACAAAACAAATGTCTTAAAATCATATTTTCGGCCCCGCGGTACACGAGGATCACAGAGCTGCACAACCTAGCAAATATGCCATATATTGCGAATCAAATGGAAAACCAAGTGGACAAAATGTACCACACAATACAAAATCACGAGAACCCAATAGTTCGCAATATAGGGCATATGCTACAGCGGCGTGCTGTACATAAAAACATATTCCAAAGACCACCATAAAGGCCCAAAGATGGTCCAGACAACAGAAATGAGTGGTGTACCACAGCTAGAGTAGCGTGGCTCATTCCACTTGGTCGGCTTTCGGACTCTCTGCTTGTCCGACCGATGGTTTCCGACGCCCTGCTCTAGAGGTGTAACACCTCATTTCGCCCATATTTCTTAAACAAAAATAATAATAAACAACATAAATAACTCACTAAACACTGATGCCGCTAACTAGCGCCATATGATGAAATCACATAACGATAGACACTATGGTATTAGCCGCCAGGGAGCTACAACTGGTTCCAAACGCGGCACACTGGGCAGCGCTACGCGCTGCCAACAAACGAACGAACGAACGACTCACGGCTCAAAAGGGAGCCGATCAGCTCTAAAGAGGGAGCAATGTAACGCATCGTATAACGGCGTTTGAATTTCGCGGACGAAGGAGAGAATAGTAGACTAGCATTGGTAGAAATAGATTCTTGAGTCGCGAGTCGAAAGACCCGCGCAGATCACCGACGCGTAGAGAATACCATTCCAGAGGCTTCTCCAAGCCTCGGCCCTCGCTGTCGAGAAGTTTCGATAAAGTGGATTCGTTAGACAGACGATAATTGTTATGATAGAATGACTTTTAAAACAAGATCTATTATTATGCTAATTTGTAAGTGAATTGTCACTAGTAGTTTACAGAATTAAATAAAGTAATTGTGGAGTATTACACGATCATCTGTGTTGTTTATTTACGCCAAAACGGCGTGGAAAGTGACCCCCACGCCAACCGTGTAAATATATTGAGTTTTATTGATGTTTAATTCCAGTCCCAATTTCTTAGTTAACTCAATACAGTGTCCATGTCAGCCCTAAGAATTTCCTAACTATCGTCTAATAATACTATATCATCAGCATAAACTAACAGCTTATTAACACCATTGAGTTGTAGGCCTTCTTCAGACGCTAAAGATTTGATAGCACGTTCTAGTACAAAATTGAATAGTAGAGGAGATAGTGCATCTCCTTGCTTTAACTCACTGTAAATTTCAAAAGTATCTGAAAACTGTTTGCCTACATGCACCATACTCTTTGTGTCGTTTAGACATGTTCAAACACGTTAAAATAGCTTTTAGGAATTCCAAATTCAAGCAGGATACTATATAACTTCTCCCTCTTAATTGAGTCGTGTGCCTTTTTGAAGTTTACATATGATTGATGCACAGTGCCAATATATTCCCATTTATAATCTAAAATATATCTTATACTATAATTCTTAGGGGCACGTCGTAGCGTAGTGAGCTACAAGCCGGAGGGTCGAGGGTTCAAGTCTCGTTGGGGTCAGGATTTTTAAACTGACCCAAACCCTCTGGCGGCACTATGACCCTGGGGTCGACTCAGCCTCTAACGGAAATAAGTACCAGACACTTGTTCTGGGGGTAAAGGCGGCCGTCACGCAGGGCTGACAACCCGGCTGACATAAAGTGCCGATTGTCTAGAAAAAGTGGGAGCCTTAACCTCCTACTTCCCCAAGGGCCTCCGGGCCTGTTGTGGGATCACTTTACTTTACTTTACTATAATTCTTATCTATTGTAGACCTATTTCTCCTAAGTCCATTTTGACGGTCACCTATTATGTCGTCAATACAGGGAGTAAGTGTGGATACTAATACTTGTTACGTTTGGTACGATAATATATTCTTTCCATTCATTTGGAAGAGCCTCTTCCTCTCACATCATACCAATCAACCTGTTTCTTTACATTTCTATCATTCGAAATTTTGCTACTGCTTCTTTCCTTGGCCAGTATGCGTCAGATTTCATGTTTTTGTTAAAATTATAAATTAATAAACTCATTATTTGCACACCGTACACAATCCTATTGTCATATTATTTACGGTTATTATTTTTACTGACGGCATGTCCGATGTTACAATGCTATATTTTTATGTAATCGTTGACTAAGCAACTAACTAACTAACTCACTAACTCACTGGCACTATCGAACCCGTAGGTTCACGGCCGCGCGGACATAAGCTCTCCATATATCCCCGAGCTAATGTTTTCCAATAATTCCCTGTATAATCTACTTCCTTCAAATCAGAGTTAAAGTTATTCTCACACCTCATTCGCGGTCTACCAAATGGGCGTTTTCCTTCTGGTTTTCCTACAAGAAGCTTCAATGCACGTCTTTCATTCCCCATTCGTGCCACATGTCCTGCCCATCGCAGTCTAAGGGACTTAACTAATCATATTATATCGGGCTTCCTATACGATAAAGACCATGTAGTTCACTGTTATGTAGTCTTCTCTTTTCACCTGTCAGTTCATATCTCTTTGGTCCAAAAATGTTCCTAAGAACTTTATTCTCAAATACTCGTAATCTCCTTTCCTCCCTTAAAGTAAGAGTCCATGTTTCGCATCCATATATTATAACTGGTAGAATAACAGTTTTATATATTTTCAGTTAAACGTTTTTTGAAAGGAGTTGTGACGTAAAGGACCTCTGCAATGCATAATAGCACGCATTTTCAGAAGTGAGCCTATGTAATTTCTTTGTGCATCTCATTCCTATTTGTGATTATTGTTCCTAGGTATTTGAATTTAGCCACTTCCTCAAAATTTCCCTCATTTGTCATTAGCTGTCCATTTCCATTATATAATGTATTTCTGTGCGTGACCATATATTTAGTTTTATATTTACTTCCAGGCCCAATTTCTTAGTGTTACTCAACAGTGTGTGCATGTTGGCCTTTAGTATCTCTTCGCTATCGGCCAGTAGTAGGCCTACTACATCATCAGCATAAACTAAAACAGCTTATTAATACCAGTGAGTTGTAAGCCTTCCTCATTCTCTAAAGATTTAATGGCATGCTCTAGTACAAAATGAAACAGTAGAGGAGATAGTGCACCTCCTTACTTCAACCCATTGTGGATTTCAAAGTATCCGAAAACTGTTTGCCTACACGCACCCTACTCTTTGTACCATTTAGACACATTCGTATAATTCAAACTTTTTAGGAATTCCGAACTCCAGCAGGATACTATATAACTTCTCCCTCTTAATTGAATCGTATGCCCTTTTGAAGTCTACATATAGTTGATGTACAGTACCATTATTTTCCCATTTCTTTTCTAAAATCTGTCTTATACTAAAATCTGATCTGTTGTAGACCTGTTTCTTCTAAATTCACATTGATGATCTCCTAGAATGTCATCAATATAAGGAGTAAGTCTGCTTACTAATATATTTGTTAGAATTTTATACGAAGTTGAAAGTAATGAGATGCCCTGTAGATGTTGCAATCAGTTTTATCGCCATTCTTATAAATGAGTACGATAATCTATTTTTTTTTTCCATTCACCTGGAAGAGCTTAATTTTCCCAAATCATATAAAGCCACCGGCGTATCATGTCTATCAATTTTTCTTCCCCTGATTTTATCAGTTCTGCTGGGATCTTATCTGAACCTGATGCTTTATACATCTTCAATTTTTCTATCGCCATTTCGACCTCTAATGCACTTGGTTCTGCGACTAGCACTTCTGCTGTTTGTAAATTATCCTCTTCAATATCCTATTCTGTATGTATATTTAATAGCTGTTTAAAGTAAGTTTTCCATATATTTAATACACTCGTGGAATCTGCAATCATATCCCCATTTTCATTTCGAATTATGTTTGTTCTAGCCTGAAACCCTTTCTTCTCTATCCTAATTCCCTGATATAATTCTCTGATGTTCCCATTTTTTGCATTCATTTCAAGATCATTATTAATCTTCTCTCTCAGATATTCCCTCTTTTTACTCTATAGTAACCTGGTGGTTTCCCGTCTAATACTACCCAATTGTTGTAAATTTACCTCATTTGGCCCATGCAAGCATTTCATTTTTGCAAGCTTTCTTTTCTTTACAATGTCGGCACAATCCTCATCAAACCATTTGTTGTTTTGCCTCTTTTTAAAATAACCAATGCTGACAATTTAATAGTATCTCTTATAACCTCCCATTATTTATTTATATCCAGCTGGAATAAAAAAAATAGGCCAAGGAATAAAGAAATATGTGTGCGGAAAAGCTAGTCTATTCTTTAGTGTTCTGTACTAGAGCAGGTCTTTCAATGCAATCATAGCATTTCCATGCTATGCTTTGCAGACTTACTAGGGGATTATAGGTGTGGTAGCTTCCCGTTACTTTCCACACTGGGATGATGATAATGATGATGGACAGATGATGTTCGGGGACCGTTTGGGCCTCAAAGCTTCCTGTCATTTGTCTTACAGGTGAGGAAAACCCCCGAAAAAAACTCATCCAGGAAGCTTGTCTCAACCGGGAATCGAACCCGGGTCCGCTGCGAGACAAGGCAGCATGCTACATCGAGACTACGGTGGATTAATCGGTAAATAATTACAGAAATGTTAATAAAAACAACGCACTAATGCACGTAGATTTAAAGTTCAAGGATCTTTATCACTTAATTGACCATAAATCCAATATTAATTGGTCATTTGAGTAAGTAAACTATTTTGCCTATCATACCTTTTTTTTTTTTATTTGTGTTCCTACATTTAATTTGATTTTACGTATGCATATCCTTTATAGTTTTAAAAATATCAGCAAGTTTATATATCTGAAATTTGAATTTGGCGCACTCCTATTATTATAATTGTTGACGTTATATCATTTTATTAGTTTAGTGTCTTTAATTGCTGTAGAAGCATTGATTGATTTCTAGAGGAGGAATAATTAGCAGATTCGGGTAAACTAGACAAGATATTTTAATTCATTGAAAGTCAAAACGTAAGTGGAAAATATTTTTCAGTAATAATATTAAATATTAAGTGTTTAGAGTAAGAAAAACTTAATTACTCGGTATGGCAATGTCACGGCATTCTTTTCTAGCGATATTTTATGTACATGACATCTCCATTTCATTTAGATTAAGGGCCTAGTAACTATTACCCGGGTTGTCCTGGTATTTATTGTTCCTAAACTTATTAGCAACCAACTTATAAACCCGAAAACTTTATATTCAATCTCCGTCACTTCGGAAATTACATTTCTCTCTCTCTCTTTGTACACCAGGATTCAAGAGAGCAAGCAAAGGCATACATATAATTGGTACTATCCCCAATCATCTCATGGAACCATAGAAGCAGGTAATTCACACAAATCTCAGTAATTTATTCTTCTTCTTCTTCTACTTCATGAAATTAGGCCTTTTGACCTGTTTTCACATCAAATGTGAAATCTTGTAAATCGGCGTCCCATCACTTCTATGGCCTATTAGTTTGTACTTTAATAACAGCTGAGGGAATATATCTGTAGGGATGTCTCAGTCATTTAATACTTTTATTTTTTTCTAAACAAAAATTATGGCATTTCAATGTGTAGATCCTGTCAGAAATAGAATTGTACTTGACAATAACATTCTGCAGCAGGTGAATAATTTTACACATCTAGGATGTAATATCTCATATTAGGAAGAAAAGGATGTAAATGCAAAGATATCAACATTTTTAAGGATTTTAGGGTTAATAAATTCTATCTTCAAGCCACAGTTAGTCCAAAAACATTCAAGACTACAATTGTATAAAACACTGGCTCTACCAATTATTTTGCATGATGTGAAGTATGAATATTGAAACAGAAGGATATTTAGAGCCTTAGATTTGCTGAAATGAGATATCGTTGAAGGACTGAAGGATACACACTACTAAAACATCAAAAAAAGTTGAAGACATCTTAAAAGAATTACAGATGGAAGCTTCAGGAAACAAAATTTCTGATTATAAGTCAAGATGGATGCAAAATGTTCATCGAATCGAAGATCACAGGACACCGAAGTAAATGTTAAGCTATCAAACTGCAGGAAGAAGATCAGGAATCTACTCAAGACTTTTGAATGGTGTTTCTATTGAGGCCAAAACAGATCAACAAATGGCCTAAATTGGTGAATCGACTATGAAGACCAAGTTTGACTGACATTGATATTTCAGGCAGAGAAGAAGATCAAGATATAGCTCAATGTATCTGTTTTCATTCCACCAAAATATTCATGGCTTCATAATCATTAATTTCATTTCATTTCTGTAGGTGTGTTTGTGCTTCAGACTGCTCTTCACCGAGTGACTGGTTAATACATTTCTATTGATTGGATTCCTATATTTCCTTTTGCCCCATTACATTTTTTCCAACAGTACAGATCAGTGATACGACAAAGTATTTAATTATAACCTACAACTCGACAGGGACATATTTATCAATACGTGGCTAAGGGTATTCCATTTAATAACCTATCAGCATATCCAAGTCTAATGAGTTCATGATGTGAAAAATAGTTATTTTGTGATGAATTATAATTTTTAAAACTTATCAGTAAAACACAACATACAAAAGTGTAAAATATTTCATTGCTTTGTCATAATAATACCTAGTCAACATTAATAAGATTCATGATAAAGTTCCGTTAACGTATTATTCAAAATTAAAATATAAAATTATGAAATATTTACCTAAAAGGTCCGTCTATTTACCTGTAGCACTTTCAGGACTAGTCCCATCATCAGCAGCATTCAAAACTGGTGTTTCAATGAAAATCTGGAAGAGAGAGTTACACGTACTGGGTGCGTTTTCATTATCAGATGGTTGTTGTGCACAGAGAAAATAATCCAGCTACGATAAACATACTTGACGAGGTGGAAATTTTGAAGGCAGTTAACACAATGACCATCTGATAATGGAAACGCATCCAGTACATACTCGAGATGGAAATTTTGAAGGCAGTTAACAACAATGACCATCTGGTAATGAAAACGCACCCAGTACATACTCGAGATGGAAATTTTGAAGGCAGTTAACAACAATGACCATCTGATAATGTAAACGCATCCAGTACATACTCGAGATGGAAATTTTGAAGGCAGTTAACAACAATGACCATCTGGTAATGAAAACGCATCCAGTACATACTCGAGATGGACATTTTGAAGGCAGTTAACAACAATGACCATCTGATAATGGAAACGCATCCAGTACATACTCGAGATGGACATTTTGAAGGCAGTTAACAACAATGACCATTTGATAAATGGAAACGCATCCAGTACATACTCGAGATGGAAATTTTGAAGGCAGTTAACAACAATGACCATCTGATAATGAAAACGCACCCAGTACATACTCGAGATGGAAATTTTGAAGGCAGTTAACAACAATGACCATTTGATAAATGGAAACGCATCCAGTACATACTCGAGATGGAAATTTTGAAGGCAGTTAACAACAATGACCATCTGATAATGAAAACGCACCCAGTACATACTCGAGATGGAAATTTTGAAGGCAGTTAACAACAATGACCATCTGATAATGAAAACGCACCCAGTACATACTCGAGATGGAAATTTTGAAGGCAGTTAACAACAATGACCATTTGATAAATGGAAACGCATCCAGTACATACTCGAGATGGAAATTTTGAAGGCAGTTAACAACAATGACCATCTGATAATGAAAACGCACCCAGTACATACTCGAGATGGAAATTTTGAAGGCAGTTAACAACAATGACCATCTGATAATGAAAACGCACCCAGTACATACTCGAGATGGAAATTTTGAAGGCAGTTAACAACAATGACCATTTGATAAATGGAAACGCATCCAGTACATACTCGAGATGGAAATTTTGAAGGCAGTTAACAACAATGACCATCTGATAATGGAAACGCATCCAGTACATACTCGAGATGGAAATTTTGAAGGCAGTTAACAACAATGACCATCTGATAATGAAAACGCACCCAGTATGTGTAACCCCTTCTACCATATTTTCATAAGTAATGCCACGAGTGATTTCCAAATTATCGATAAATTCACGACTCATGAAGCAAGGAATGAATTTATCTAGAGAATTTGGAAATCAAGAGTGGCATTTGTTAGGACTATTTAATGAATAAAATTAAGCTGTTTACTCACAAATCATTATTTAACTATAGTTATTTTAAAATATTTATATATTTAATGTAAACGGCGATGTTTGAAAACAAATGAGAAACGATTAGTACGCTTTATTTGCTTCTTTTGTTCGATCACCGCAACCAGATCATAATATTATTTATTGTCAAAAGATCGCAATGTTGTAAAAATGCCACCCTAGTGGAGAAATTTATAACCAACGTTATAGGTATTAATTAATTTCTGATGTCCTATGATGTAAATATGTCAATTATATTTTTCTGCATCGTCATTTCCTGGAAAATAATTCGTTTAAGGAAGTGCAAACAGTGGTTTCTTTTTTTTTTGTGGTATAATCAATTGTTACAAATGTTTTTATATTATCTATCGCATGCGCGCTCTGCTGACATTCATGCACTATATATACAATCTGGTAGCCATATTTCTTAGAGAGTCAGTCACTGCAAAATAATGCTATCACCTATTCAGAATTTTAAAAAGTAGGTGCTTTCTTTATTATGATAAACTTTAGTTGGTAAATTCTAGGCAAAACACGACTGTGATTAGTTGTAAATAAAAAATCATTGAAATGTGATTGGTCATTGACTCCCATTTGGGGCATGAGTTAAATAGTCACTGAAACACCAGTTTTGAATCCTGCTGAAAATGTGAATAGTCCCAAAAGCGCTACAGATAAATAAAGTTGAGGAGACGCACATTTTAGGTAAATATTTCATAATTTTGAATAATACCTAGACCAAGTAAAAATTGGAAATTTAATATTTTTAACAAAAAGATTGAACCATGAGTGAAATATTAAAAATATTAAAACATAAAAATTAAAAGCACTTGAGATACTGTATAATATTTTGACACTATCTTCATACTTTAAGAATCTTTGAATATTTGAAAGTATTGAAACATGGAACAAATAAGTATTGAGAGTTTTCTAATCATCATCATCATAAACAAATTGATAACAACAAAGCAAAATTTAAAAAAAAACAAACTTGCTAAGGGTAATATAGAAGTAGTAAATAAAATATTAATGGAAACGGGTTTTCCACTCTGTTTTACGTGTGAATTGCATTAGTTGGTGTGGTTTGCTATTTTCAGATCTGAGGTCACTTTATATTCAAATCCAGAATTGTTATGCACAATAAATTAAATCTTTATTTATATTTTTATAATTGTTCTATTTTGATCAAATACTACCATCACTCACAAACATCTTTAACAAAATTCTGCAGACAGAAGAGATACCCGAGCAATGGAAATCAAACACAATCATTCTTCTCCACAAGAAAGGCACAAAAGATGACCTGAATAATTACCGACCCATAAGCCTGATGTCCAATCTGTACAAACTATTTTCAAAAGTGCTAACAAGAAGACTAACAAAAGCCCTGGACGAAAACCAGCCAACAGAACAAGCCGGATTCCGCTCAGACTTTAGTACAACAGACCATCTCCAAGCAATTAACCAAATAATACCAACATACATTATATCTAGCATTCATCGACTACAACAAGGCATTCGACTCAGTAGAACATTCAAGTGTCCTCCAGGCATTACACACCCAAGGAATCGAACACAAGTACATCTGCGTTCTGGATAAGATCTACAGCCAAAGCTATGCCAAGGTGAAGACAGAAATTGTGGGACAACCATTCAGTCTCAAAAGAGGAGTACGACAAGGCGACCCAATTTCTCCTAAACTTTGTACATGCGTGCGGGAAGACAGAATGGCGAAAACTAAACTGGAACAAGAAATATGGAGTAAATATAAACAGGAGCAGGCTATCCAACTTAAGATTCGCTGACGACGTGGTATTGTTCGCCAGATCCCCTAAACAACTCCAATCAATGCTACAAGAGCTAGCAAAATTGCAGGCCTTTTGATGAACAAAAGCAAGACACAAATTATGTCAAATGGTACGGAAAACCCAATCAAAGTCGATGGAATGGATCTACAATATGTAAGTGAGTACATATACTTAGGACAACTACTCTCCTTCCATTAGAAAGTAGAGAAAGAAATAAGCAGAAGAATAGCTCTTGCCTGGAAGGCGTTCTGGTCACTGAAATTTATACTGCTGGACAAGTCACTCAACCGGAAACTCAAAATGGAAACACTACAAACCTGTGTTCTTCCAACACTGTTATATGGCTGCCAAACTTGGAATCTTACTGCCAAACTGAAGTACACACTCCAAGTATGCCAAAGGAAAATGGAGAGGAAAATCTTAGGCATAACTCTGAAGGACAGAATCTCGAATATAACACTTCAAGCGATGTCCTCAACAACTGATCCTGCACAAATAAGCCATCAGGAAAAAATGGATGTGGGGAGGCCACGTTGCAAGAATACAGGACGACAGGTGGACAACAAAAACAACCATGTGGGACCCGTACACAGGCAAGAGACAGCATGGAAGACCAAGACGACGATGGGCTGACATCTTCAAAGAACGAGCAGGGGCGCAATGGTCCAGAGTCACCAGATGCAGGAAAAGCTGGAGAACGATGGAGAGCCAACTGTGCATTAACTAATCACAGAACCGACAGTGTATAGAAACCAAGTGCTACATCCAAGTCAACTTCTCACCACGGAGTAGCTCACCGGGTAACACTCTCAAATAAAGCTTAACCCCTGTAAAGGGAGGCCTTTGCCCTAAAGGGACATATCAGGCTTTATTTATTTATTTATTATCTATTTTTAACATTCATATTTATTCTCTTATTATGACAATAATTGAAGCCAATAGAAAGAAGAAAAATGATCCATTTCTGTTTATTTTATGTCCATGTTTTACTACATCTTTATTATATTTTTGTAAAAGTTGTTAATAATTTTCACTTCCTCTAGTAATAACAGTGTATGTCACTTTTAAATACAGTACAAGTTGCTTAATCCAGAACATGAATAATACGAAAATCTGTCCGATGTCAACAAATTTAATGGTCCCGGCAAAATAATAGTAATTTTACGTGTATTTATTTTCCATAAAATGGAATCTGTTCAATGCGGAAATGGAAGAATATTTCTACACAGTTCATGAAAAAAGTTTTATAAAGCGGAAAGACAGAGAAGTAAATTAGTTTCCACTTCATTGAATTCCCGTTAGGCCAAAAAAAAAAAAACAATAAGGAATGATTCCTGCTGTCGCGCCAGGTGAAGTAGACATTTTACCTGTACCTGAAATATTCTTTCAGCCTCACTGCACACCCATTATCCAAAATACAGATACCCGTCTTACAAATAACCATTGTACTGTAAAATCTTAAATTAGTTTAAGTTCTGAGACCGATCTTTCACAGATAGCGTTCTGAATTTACGGAATAAAGATGGCTGAAACATATGTATCATTCGTATTAAATTAAAAGTGAAAGCGATTGGAGATAAATCTCCAAATTTCCGGACCGATGCTCCATAGTCAAGCTCTAGTTCTTGCTAAATCCCTAGGGAATAACAATTTCAAGGCATCTTCAGGTTGGCTGTACAGTTTTAAAAAACGACACAATGTAGTGTGGAATGAAATTTGTGGGGAATCAAACAATGTGGACAAAAGTGTAGTTAGTGAGCAGAAACCAAAACTGCATACTTTAATTTCAGGATACGCGTAAGAGACATTTTTAACACTGATGAAATGGGACTGTTTTTTGCACGTTACCGTAGAAGTCGCTCACTTTTCAATGGCAGCAAAACTACAATTAAGCCAAGCAACCCCCAATGATTCTAACAAAAATTACTAACAATTTTAAGTATAGAGGTAAACAAATAAATGTACATAGAAAGACATATAAGGTACTATAATCTAAGATTATTAGTAAGTTTTAGTTTTTTTATAATGTGGAATTTCGTCTAACGTGCATAAAAAAAATTGGTACCATGCGATTCCACTTTGACCAAGTTTTACTGTATTTGATTATTTAATTCTTGATAAACTCAAACTTACTCAATGTTTCCTCAACTTCATTTATTAACAAAATATGCTTAACACAGACTTGTTTTTAAATAATTGTGAAGTTTATGCATTGTAATTATTAAATTTACAAGTAGAGAAAAATATTCTATTTTTATTTTGTATATCTCTCTTATTGCTTT
Source organism: Diploptera punctata (assembly GCA_030220185.1). NCBI lineage: Eukaryota > Metazoa > Arthropoda > Insecta > Blattodea > Blaberidae > Diploptera > Diploptera punctata. The sequence continues at coordinate 58,166 of JASPKZ010007268.1, forward strand.
CAGCACTATTAATAAAATATATTTATTTAATGTAGGGGAGAAAAAGGTATGTTTCAACAGTTTTTAGATTTTAAATATTTTCAAACTTACAGGATATTAATAAAAATCTATATTGAGTCATGAATATTCTTACCTCATATCTACGATCATCAACACAGAACTGCAGTTTCAAGAGCCATCACTCCCCTCATCATCTGCTGTCACGACTGTCGATTCTTCGTCAGTCATCTTCTAAACTGCTATCTAGCATTCATTTGATGAACTCTGTAATCAGACTTTGTTCGTCCAGAAATTCAAAATTCATGGATCTAACATGGTTTTTTTGAATGTATATATTTTCCCAAACTGTTAATTCTAAAGGCTTAGATAGATGTTTCAAAAGTGTAGCTTCTTTCTTCCTTTTTTCAGAAAAAAAAAGTAAGAGCAGTGCCCCCAATGTTTGTAGTTCTGGCAGTTTCATTATTATGTCATCTCCGTCAATTTCACTGACATCATCTGTTTCTGGAAACTGAACTTCCACGACGTCTCAAGTGCCCTGCTGCGTAGGAGTTCCTGTCCCTAACATACAGAACTTGACCAAAATCAAATAGTTGATAAATATTACCTGCCTTCCTTCTTTCTCTCGCATTTCTGTATGTTGTATTTAAGAGTTTCATCTTTTCACTGCTAGAATCTGCCTGGATAAGATAACTTTCTACGAGGTGTGATCAATAAGTTTCCAGAATGAGGCCATAAACACAACACAACACTTCAAAGTTTCTATTCAGCACTGTCACCCTCGAAGTAGTCACCTTGGGAGTTGATACACTTTCCCAGCGCTTCTGCCAATGCTGGAAGTCGTCTCCTTTAAATGTGTCCAATGCCTTCTGCGATTTGCGCTGGATGACATCAATGTCCTCAAAACAATGTCCTCGGAGCCGAATTTTTAGCCGTGGGAACAGGAAAAAGTCTGCTGGAGCCAGATCTGGAGAATAGGCTGGATGGGGAACAGTACTCATCCTATTTTTGTCCAAAAACTGGCGGACAGAAATTGCTTTGTGCGCGGGCGCATTGTCGTGATGCAGGAACCAGTCATCAGTCCTCCATTTCTCTGGCCGTTTGCGTCGCACATTCTCCCTCAATCTTTGCAACACTTGTTTGTAGTACACTTGAATCACTGTTTGACCCTATGGTACAAATTCCTTATGCACAATTCCATTAATGTCAAAAAAAACAATCATCATTGACTTCACATTCGATCGAACTTGTCTGGCTTTCTTGGGGCGTGAGATGCAGGACTCTTCCATTGCGAAGACTGTTGTTTAGTTTCTGGATCGTAGCCATAAATCCATGTTTCATCACCAGTAATAACCTTTTCCATGAACCGTGGGTCATTTTTAAGCTGTTCTTTAAGATCTGTGCAGGCAATCACACGACTTTCCTTTTGGTCATTTGAAAGGAGGCGGGGCACGAACTTCGCAGCAATTCTTTGCATGTTCAAATCATCTTTCAAAATGCTTTGAACACTTCCAAACGAGAGTGCTAGTGCATCAGACAGTTCTCGTATTGTAATGCACCTATAATTTAATACCATTTCCCTCACTCGATTGATATTTTTATTGGTTTTGCTGGAAGTTGGTCGTCCCAGACGATTTTCTTCCTTAACCGATGTCACGCCCCTTTTAAATTTCGAAAACCACTCAAATGCTTGAGATTTGCCCATTGCTTCCTCCCCATAAGCTGTTCTTAACATTTGATATGTTTCTGTTGCAGTTTTACCAAGTTTAAAGCAAAATTTGATGCATGTTCTTTGTTCCTCGTAATCCCGCATTGTTGCTACACAGAGAAATCGCCGCACGCACAAAACACGTCTTCACTTCAGAGTTTCTACCAGCATACTGCAAGGCCAGAGAAGGTCGTGCGACCCCTCAAATTCATCACAAGGAAATTCTGAGTGTACAGCCTGGGTGAAAATTAAAAACTCCACAATGGCATAATTGTTTTGAAGCCATTCCGGAAACTTATTGATCACACCTCGTACACAGACACATATGCCTACCGGGAGTGGTCTCTTTCTTAATTCACTTTTCATTACAAAGCCTAGGCCTACATAGGTGTTTTTCCTTTTTGTCTGAGTTTTCATTTCCTTGGCAGTGATTTCATCTCAATACCACTTTTTTTATGGTGGTATTAATTAAGATATGAAACTGTCCTTTCTTCCTTCCTCTTTTTTTGTCCTCTGGGACTGCTTTTGGAAATGGCCTCATCTCTTCTGGAGTGAGAAATGTAGAAGTCTGTGCACTATTGCTTATCCTGTTATTTTGACAAGATTATGGTGTTGTGGGTGAAAAAACTTTGCTGGCAACTAGGTCTCCTTCTGTGGGAATCAATAATATGATGGTCAAGAACCATACTGTTCTAAGTCCATTTTGTAGAATTCTTGTTACATTTCTTATGTTTCATGTCCCGTGTCTATGTGCATTGTAAAAATGAACAGGAATTCAACATTTTGGTTAAAAATGCTATACAAAATATTGTATACCTGTTTTATTCTCACAATGCATGTGGACATGGGACATAAATATTCATTTCATAACAAGATTAATTATTCTACGAGATGGATTTAGAACAACAAGGTTCTAAGCCATGTCTATCAGAGACAAACGAGGAATCAAAATCTTCATCAGAGAACGCAAGTCATGAGAAGGGGCATATGCCAGGCTTTGAAAAACTTGCAATAATATTTTTTTACTGTAAATGATGCCTGGTGTGCAATGTTTGTCAGTGATACTAGCTCATAAATTGAAATTTTTTGATCAGAATTCTGAATTAACCAGTCATTTTTGCATAGACTTGTTTTGAGTGGTCCCAAAACTCCTACATCCAATCGCTATAGTCTACGGGTGCAGTGTTGTGGAAACATTACTAAAATTATCTCATTCTCTGGCATTAAGAATTGAATGAAGAATGCAGTGTCTCTCATGATTAACCAAAAGCATGATAATGGTATCTTCGTTGGAGCACCATGCGTGTATGTTCTGAAATTTTCAGAAAGTGCACCAAACAAAATTGATTCATGAAATCTAGTTCATGTAAATATGAAGATGTGTCGTATGGCATTTGCAACAGCGTTTACTATTATGCATGCAGTAACAAATGTTCCTCATTCACCTGAAACACCTTGTAACACCTGATTTGTTCAGTGTTTAGCAACTACGAGGTGTGATCAATAAGTTTCCGGAATGAGGCCATAAACACAACACAACACTTCAAAGTTTCTATTCAGCACTGTCACCCTCGAAGTAGTCACCTTGGGAGTTGATACACTTTCCCAGCGCTTCTGCCAATGCTGGAAGTCGTCTTCTTTAAATGTGTCCAATGCCTTCTGCGATTCGCGCTGGATGACATCAATGTCCTCAAAACAATGTCCTCGGAGCCGAATTTTTAGCCGTGGGAACAGGAAAAAAGTCTGCTGGAGCCAGATCTGGAGAATAGGCTGGATGGGGAACAGTACTCATCCTACTTTTGTCCAAAAACTGGCGGACAGAAATTGCTTTGTGCGCGGGCGCATTGTCGTGATGCAGGAACCAGTCACCAGTCCTCCATTTCCCTGGCCGTTTGCGTCGCACATTCTCCCTCAATCTTTGCAACACTTGTTTGTAGTACACTTGATTCACTGTTTGACCCTGTGGTACAAATTCCTTATGCACAATTCCATTAATGTCAAAAAAAAACAAATCATCATTGACTTCATATTCGATCGAACTTGTCTGGCTTTCTTGGGGCATGGAGATGCAGGACTCTTCCATTGCGAAGACTGTTGTTTAGTTTCTGGATCGTAGCCATAAATCCATGTTTCATCACCAGTAATAACCTTTTCCATGAACCGTGGGTCATTTTTAAGCTGTTCTTTAAGATCTGTGCAGGCAATCACACGACTTTCCTTTTGGTCATTTGAAAGGAGGCGGGGCACGAACTTCGCAGCAATTCTTTGCATGTTCAAATCATCTTTCAAAATGCTTTGAACACTTCCAAACGAGAGTGCTAGTGCATCAGACAGTTCTCGTATTGTAATGCGCCTATCATTTAATACCATTTTCCTCACTCGAACGATATTTTTATTGGTTTTGCTGGAAGTTGGTCGTCCCAGACGATTTTCATTCTTAACCGATGTCACGCCCCTTTTAAATTTCGAAAACCACTCAAATGCTTGAGATTTGCCCATTGCTTCCTCCCCATAAGCTGTTCTTAACATTTGATATGTTTCTGTTGCAGTTTTACCAAGTTTAAAGCAAAATTTGATGCATGTTCTTTGTTCCTCGTAATCCCGCATTGTTGCTACACAGAGAAATCACCGCACGCACAAAACACGTCTTCATTTCAGAGTTTCTACCAGCATACTGCAAGGTCAGAGAAGGTCGCGCGACCCCTCAAATTCATCACAAGGAAATTCTGAGTGTACAGCCTGGGTGAAAATTAAAAACTCCTCAATGGCATAAATGTTTTGAAGCCATTCCGGAAACTTATTGATCACACCTCGTAAATATTCATTTCATAACAAGATTAATTATTCTACAAGATGGATTTAGAACAATAAGGTTCTAGGTCATGTCTATCAGAGACAAATGAGGAATCAAAATCTTCGTCAGAGAATGCAAGTCATGAGAAGGGGCATATGCCAGGCTTTGAAAAACTTGCAATAATATTTTTTTACTGTAAATGATGCCTGGTATGCAATATTTGTCAGTGACACTAGCTCATAAATTGAAATTTTTTGATCAGAATTCTGAATTAACCAGTCATTTTTGCATAGACTTGTTTTGAGTGGTCCCAAAACTCCTACATCCAATCGCTATAGTCTACGGGCGCAGTGTTGTGGAAACATTACTAAAATTATCTCATTCTCTGGCATTAAGAATTGAATGAAGAATGCAGTGTCTCTCATGATTAACCAAAAGCATGATAATGGTATCTTCGTTGGAGCACCATGCGTGTATGTTCTGAAATTTTCAGAAAGTGCACCAAACAAAATTGATTCATGAAATCTAGTTCATGTAAATATGAAGATGTGTCGTATGGCATTTGCAACAGTATTTACTATTATGCATGCAGTAACCAATGTTCCTCATTCACCTGAAACACCTTGTGACACTTGATTAGCTCTGTGTTTAGCAACAAAGTTTGGGATTTGTGAAACTGTTGAGCACCTGTTTCCTCAAGATAAAACATGCTGTCACCGTGAACTTGCAGATTTAAGAACTTCTTCACAACTGTCAAACAATTTTATTACATTTGTTTTGACTTGAAGGACATAGTCCATGACAAACTGGTGATTTAATACAAGGTTCTTGCATCTTTTCTTAAACTCCTTTAACCAGCTATTTGGTTCTCATCCAAACTGTTTGGAAACTTAGTGCTTAACTTTTATTTGTATAAGTATTTGTGAATTTATGGATTTGTTTGTACGTTATACCAAATTATTAATGTTTGGAACATTTGATTACGAACAACCTTCACGTCTAGATCATGCACTAAATAGGTTAACACCTGGTAACTTGTGAACAACATTTGCTTTGTACATTTCTATCCTGCCTCTGTTTTTGGTTTCTTGAATCCTGTAGTACAGTCAATACTAACGGGCTTCCAATATAAAACCGGACCGGCCCTTACGGATTTTCACCCAGCACTCAGTGCTGTCTCTTCCTCCTGCAATTCACCCTGCCTTGCCACCCTGAGACCTTGAACTGTTTCTTACCTTCTAGAAAATGCTGCAAATAGTTGTCCTCAAAGCCGCAGTTAACCAGACATTATACAAGATTAAGCACATTTCATATACACCGGAAACGCTGTAGTTTCGGAGGCACTGTTCCAAGTTTTCTGATTTCCATTCTTATGTTGTTCTTCAGTTTCTTCCAATGTGTGTGTATTTGTTTTGGACACTTTTTGTCTTTAAGGCTAACCCCACAAAAAACTACAAATCACACGCTGTTAGATCTGGGGAGCGAGGGGTACCATACAACCAGCACTACTCACTGCCTAATCTTCACCCACTTCATTACTGTTTCTTCGTTGAGAACCGTAGTCCTTCGCGTTTTTTTTTCTTATTTTGTACGGAACCAGTGGTCTCAAATTTAGTCACAAGATCGTGGATTGTCGCTCTGGAAGGAGGTAATTTGTCCAGAAGGACTTTCCGAATAATGTCCTCGCAAACGTGACGATCTGATTCGTATTTATAATAACATTTACACACATAAATGCGCTGCTCTAATGTCAGCTGACGTCTCATCTTGTCGAACGATAGTAAACTGACTAGTTCAAGGACGAGCGGCTGGCAGAGTGAAATGCGGACGAGGAGAGAGCGCTGCCTGATGGGTGAAACCCCGTGAGGCCGGTCCGGGTTTATATTGGAAGCCCGGTAGTAAAATTCATATCAAATTCCGTTGAGGTGAAGTCATATGATGAAAGAAAAAAATTAAATTGTACCTGTTGGTAGATGCCATCATCCTCAACATTGTTGATATATTGTATATAAAATTAACTGGAGCACTTTCGGAAGTTATCTTCCATCTTCTGCAGATTGAGTTTCCGCTACTTGTTGTTGTGTACAGTGATGTATACTCCAACTGTTTGTAGCAGCAACTGACTTGTAAAACTGCTACAAACAGTTGGAGTATACATCACCATACACAACAGCAACTGACTTGTAAAACTGCAACAAACAGTTGGAGTATACATCACCATACACAACAGCAACTGACTTGTAAAACTGCTATAAACAGTTGGAGTATACATCACCGTACACAACAGCAACTACTTGTAAAACTGCTACAAACAGTTGGAGTATACATCACCGTACACAACAGCAACTGACTTGTAAAACTGCTACAAACAGCTGGAGTATACATCACCATACACAACAGCAACTACTTGTAAAACTGCTACAAACAGCTGGAGTATACATCACCGTACACAACAGCAACTACTTGTAAAACTGCTACAAACAGTTGGAGTATACATCACCATACACAACAGCAACTGACTTGTAAAACTGCTACAAACAGCTGGAGTATACATCACCATACACAACAGCAACTGACTTGTAAAACTGCTACAAACAGCTGGAGTATACATCACCATACACAACAGCAACTGACTTGTAAAACTGCTACAAACAGTTGGAGTATACATCACCATACACAACAACAACTGACTTGTAAAACTGCTACAAACAGCTGGAGTATACATCACACCATACACAACAGCAACTGACTTGTAAAACTGCTACAAACAGTTGGAGTATACATCACCATACACACAACAACAACTGACTTGTAAAACTGCAACAAACAGTTGGAGTATACATCACCATACACAACAGCAACTGACTTGTAAAACTGCTACAAACAGTTGGAGTATACATCACCATACACAACAGCAACTGACTTGTAAAACTGCTACAAGCAGCTGGAGTATACATCACCATACACAACAGCAACTGACTTGTAAAACTGCTACAAACAGTTGGAGTATACATCACCATACACAACAACAACTGACTTGTAAAACTGCTACAAACAGTTGGAGTATACATCACCATACACAACAGCAACTGACTTGTAAAACTGCTACAAACAGTTGGAGTATACATCACCATACACAACAGCAACTGACTTGTAAAACTGCTACAAACAGTTGGAGTATACATCACCATACACAACAACAACAAGTAGCGGAAACTCAACCTGCAGAAGATGGAAGATAACTTCCGAAAGCGCTCCAGTTAATTTTATATTCAATATATTAACAAAGTTGAGGACGACGGCACCTACCAACAGGTACAATTAATTTTTTAACTTTCATCAACTGTAGTACAGTGCTGCGCGAGTCATTCCACAGCATAATTCTTCTCTCAATTACAGTACTGATGGATTCCTCAATGATTTCATCCGGTACTTTGTCTTAATTCCACTTCTTAATGGAAGTTCATATCATTACTGTTCACCCCTGAAAAAAACAATATATGTAAATATACATTTATTTCATAAAATAAAAAGACTGCATTCATTCTTTTGAGTATTAAAAAGTGCCCCAATTCCTTGTTCAAAGCTACTCCAAATGCACATGATAAATGTTAACTTAAATCGATATATTTGCAATATAATAGTCTTTATATACAGCGAATAACAGATTCAGTTCACAAAAATATATAAATTACTTACTTCAGTAGCACTGAGGGTCTTACAAAATTAACTTCTAGCACAACAAAACACTTCACTTCTTCTGCTGACTTCTCCAAACCATTGGTTAAAATGCAAGAGCTATTAAGCATGATTGCCAATCTCACAAACTGAAAACATATACCTATAACAATGAACATTGAATAAAATGACACGGTTGGTAAAGTGACATCTAATGTAATGTAAATTAACTAAGTAATGCTGGCACTCTTACTCTGTACTAACAAAATTTGAAACTAAAAACAAATGCAAGATGCACAGAATTGTGGTAAATATCACCATTTTTGTTGAATATCGATGATTACTTATGAAATATAGAATATTACCAGAGGAAGTATTAAGAACTGTATATTTTGGATACATATATTCACAGTTAACATATGGTATAATACTATGGGGATCATCACCAAAATCTACTCAAATACTCAAATTACAAAAAAGAATTATTAAAATCATTAAGAAAGCACAAGTCTGGACAGAAAGTAAGAAACTCTTCAAAGAACTCAAAATATTACCTGTTCCTTGTATTTACATTTTAGAATCAGTTTGCTTTATTCATAAAAATTTAAAACTCTTCAAAATAAATTCAGATTTACATGAACATAGCACTAGAATATCTAATATATATACCTAAATTGTCACAGGCTTACCAGAAGTATTAACAGCCTATCACATAGAGGTATCAATCTATATAATCATCTCCCTTCCAATAGTAAACTTTTTACGGGCAGACAATTTAAACTTGCTGCAAAGACTATTCTATTGTCCTACATACCATTAACCTTTACACTGCTACGAATGGGTATATCCGTTGGCAAAGAAAATGCTTGCCGTGCTATGGGTGTGTATATCCATTCTCAACTCCAAACGCCTGCTAGTTATATAATACGTATTGCATTGTTTTCAAACTAAGCAGGCATATACTGCCATTTCCTAGGAACCTAAATAAACTTTTTCCATATTTCTCCCTGCATTGAGCAAGGAGGGTTTTAAAGGCTGGAAAAGTGAAAAGGTTAAGTATGGGTGAATACCTAAATTTAAAATTGTAAGAAATATTTGATTGGAATTGTATCGCTATCCTTTCTTGTGAAAGTGCTGCCCCTTGATATTATAGTGTATTTTAGTTGCAACGTAAATGGTTTTATCATGTATTTATGTATGTATGTGTTATATTTTATATTGTTGTTTATAATCTGGACAAGTCCTAAAGAATCTACGATGCTCTAATGGATGTTAAATAAATAAAAATAAAATAAAATGTTATCCAGGCTGCAGGAATTAGGTATAGTAAAGGAAAAATGTGTTTTTGGTTCCTCTAGTACCTATTTGTATTAAATATCAAATTTAAATTATATTTTTTAAATTGTTTTGGTTATTTTTTTCTTTCTTTAGAAATCCGTATGAACATTTTAAATGTCTGAATAATTCTGACATTTTAAAACATTTTTCTACATATTAAAATATTCAGTCTTCTTTTATAATCCATCCAACCATAGTAATTCTGCCCAAGGGCAGGTCTTTCACTGCAATCATAGCATTTTCATGCTATGCTTGCAGCTTTACTAGGGAATTGTAGGTGTGGTAGATTCCCATTGCTTTCCACACCGGTGAAGGATGATGATGATGATGATGGTAATGATAAGGATGATGGTGGTGATGATGGCCATATGAATTCGGGGACCGTTTGGGCTTTAAAATTTTCCTGACATTTGTCTTACAGGTGAGGAAAAACCCCGATAAAAACCTCACCCAGAAAAACTGACCCGATTGTATGTATGGATGAGCTCATAATAAATTTTCTTAATTTTAAATGAATAAATATAAATTTAACAACTTTTTTTATTTCACATTCCATTCTCCATTATTTTGCATTCTATTCTCTCCCCTATTTGTGAAAATTATGTATATTTAAATCATATGTAAATGTTTTAGGTAAAAGAGGCTGAAATTTCATAATTCATTAAAACATGGTGTTATTGTAACATGCAATTTCATATTTTGAAACTAATTGATGCTGTTGTATTCCCAGTTTCATAATTTCTGCACCAGATGGTACTGCTGTTGTATAGTACCGAGTTTCTAACAATAGATGTCAGCAGAGTAGATCTACACTAGCACTGCTTGTGGCACATGGGCAAAACTTATCCAGCTTACTCTCTTACTCTGCCCTGTGCCTAGAACTCTGTCATCTGGTGGTAAATTCAAATGTTCACGCATACCCATGTTTAACTGCACAACCTCCTTCACTTTCTCTGATTATTAACATTTGTTAAGTGACTCTATTCTTCCTGAAAGAATATAATATGAATATGAAGGATTGTTACTCTACAAAAATATTTTAACCAGAAATGTTTATGTTAAATATCATCATTTCCGGTGCTACGGTCCATTAAGAAGCAGGTCCTACTTGTTTCCGCTATTCAAGACTTGATGCTGCCAATCTCCTTCAGTTATGAATTGCGAGAATACACACATCCTGCTGTATGTTGTCCATCCATCTATTTCTCGGGCGTCCGACCAATTGGCTTCCTTTTGGCTTTGTATATAATATTGTTTAATTAACTAATTTTTTGGGGATCTCCAAATATAATACTGCAGGAAATAGTTGTTTCCAATTAATGCTGTCGTATAGAACTTTAAAATCAATATACTATTGATGAATTCTGATGTATTCGTGAACTTTTCCATGATAAGTCTCAATGCAAACATCTGATCTGTTATGATGATCTTCTAGAAGATTTCCGGGCTGTTGGCCGTGGTCTTGAGGCTTGTAGTTCCCCGAGGTTTCACCAGAGACTGCGTCCGGCATCCTCAAGGGTTGTCTTGAGACTGGCAATTTTGTCGACTACCTACCCTATTTATACATTTATCCGCGACAGGTAATCGACAAAATTGCCAGTCTCAACACAAACCCTTGAGGATGCCGGACACAGTCTCTGGCGAAATGTTGGAGAATTACAAGCCTCAAGACCATGGTTAACAGCCCGGAAATCTTCTACAAGATCATCATAATAACTCTGGCCGTAAAAGCCTAAGTCAATCTGATCTGTGGTTGATCTTCCTCCTCTAAAACCACATTGATACTCTTCTAGGGTTTTTTTTCAGCATATAATCTCAATTTAGTATTTATTACTCTAGCTAATACTTAGTAAGCAACATTGAGTAACAAAATCCCTATATAATTTATACAAACTATTGTATCATTTTTCTTGTGTAAGGGTACTATTATTGATGTATTTTTAGGTCTGTCCGGTTTCTTTCATTAGTCAACATTTTCGTAGCCGAGTATTTTTTTTTCTTTTCCCACAGCAGGGAACTAACTGAACGTGCAAACACATATGTCCTTTATAGCCAGTTGGACAACTACCTTTCAGTCAGGGAAGGTTCCTTGTCATTCAAGAATCCCTCCTCCGCCATCTGCACTGTTCCGATGAATATAACCTCTGCCTTCAATACTGTTGAGGTCTTCATCGTAATCCTGGTAACAGGCCTTCACAAGGTACTACCATCTGGGCTAGATGGACCAAGGTTTTTTTAACGAGGTGTTAGTCCTCCCCTCCTCCTTTCTCAACCGGGTTTGGGACCAGCTAGGCGGATTTTTTTATATTAAGCTGTAATTTTAAATTATCTGCCAATGTACATCATATGTTAGTGTCATTAATGGCTCCCATAAGATATAACTCTCCTCTTTTTTCTAAATCAAATATTATGTAAATATACACATATGCTTTCTAATTCCCATCACAAAAGAGTATACAGTTTTTCTTACTCTCTGGATAACGTAAACAATAATCTACATTTTTTCAATAGGAATGATATCCAAAGTTAAGCAATCTATGCATTTATAGTTCTTTTTTTTTTTCTTTATTATAGGTACCAACAATTTACCATGAGTTCAAATGATGAGACCAACGAAGGTGGGAGAAAACACAACAAGAAAAATGTACGTGTGAGTATACTTAAAGAAATATATTTTATTTTACATCATGCCATAAATTACTCAGTTGGCCGCAGTAGTCTAGTTGTTGTGTTCCTTGCCTCTAATCCCAAGGGTCGCAGGTACAAACCAAGCCAAGATTGATGGATTTTTTACAATGGAAAAATCCAAGGAATGAGAGTCCTCCAGGAGGGACTTTTAAGCCATGTGACCCAAGATCAAAGATTTTCGGGCTCTTAAAAGAACATGAAGCCTGAAAAAAGAGGCCTCTAACCAAAATTTACCAAACCTCATACATCCACATAATATCTTAGTTGCCTACTAGATGTCTCATTGGGTCTGTATGCTGATCACATGCCACGCATGACATCTGTAGGGAAATAAGCACAACAAAATCTTGCTTGGTCTATAAACTCCTAACAAAGGAGAGACTCAAAGGGCTGTAAAACCCAATAAGTATGCATATATTGCTAGGTACTTGAATGAAATAATTTACAATTTTAATGCATGAATTAATGCGTCACATGAATGAGCATGTTCAGGTTAAGTTCCATTTACACATTTTCAGATACTTAAGTGTTTTCAGATGAACATTGTAATACAATAAATTTATCAGAAACATCTCCATGAGATATGATGTTTTCCATCAAAAGCTACACTTATCAAAAATTAAACTTACTTTTCCAACATTTTCTCTATATTATGATAAACCATGTCCACCACTGTGGTCTCGAGGTAGCGTGCTGCCTTGTCACGCAACGGGCCGGGTTCGATCCCCAGTCAGGGCAGTTTTTATCAGGGTTTTTCCTCACTTGTAAGACAAATGTCAGGAAAACTTTAAGGCCCAAACGGTCCCCGAAATCATATGGCCATCATGATCATCCTTCACCGGTGTGGAAAGCAACGGGAAGCTACCACACCTAAAATTCCCTAGTAAAGCTGCAAGCATAGCATAAAAATGCTATGATTGCAGTGAAAGACCTGCCTTCGGGCAGAATTACTATGGATGGACGGATGGATGATAAACCTTATAATTTTACAATTTTATAAATAAATTTTATCAATATTTTTATTCATTACAATCACCATAATCTTAATATGTACTAGTCCTTGATGATTTTTTATGTTATAGAAATAAATCTCTCATTCATCTCCAGGGTTGACCAAGCATTTGTTTTAACATAAATAAATCTACAATTAAGGATATCTGTATTATATTGGCGAGTATTCATAAGATGACAAACAGTACAAAGTACAGTAGAAAAAAATGCTCATAAATAAATTCTGATTCATTGCATTTCATACATCATCTCTTTTACCAAAACATTCTACTAAGGAAAAGTGCAATAACATGATGTCATTTTAATGTATTCATTAACCTATAACATAATTCATAACATAAAGTCTATATTAAGAATCAAAGTTAACATGATAAAACATTGCATAATTCAAACTAGAAATTGAAATTCTGTGTGTGTGCGCATAAAAAATTACAAAATTTTAACAGATAAAATATATATTGTAGTTGCAAAAGATGAAATCTTGTCAACATTTTTCTTAAGTCATGAGTATCCGCATTATTTTTCTAATGAAAACCCAATGCACCTTCAATGACATGTCATATGCAACTCTCAGTGAATTAGGATTTAAGTACATAATACAAAGGAATCTTTTCATTACACCCTACTCACAATTTAACAAACAATTGCGCATTTTAAGAGCTCGGAATAGGTTGGATACATCAGATAGTAAAAAAAATGGTCACGAGTGGCATCAATGAATTACGTAATTCATTTTTCAAATATTGTCAGCAATTCCACAAGTGTACAACAATCTCTGGATGACTTTACAGATTGTTACAAAATGACTTGTTAGTTGTGTGATTTAGTTGCAAGTAAACATTACATTTTATTTTAATAATTATAGTTACATTATATTCCAGTTAACATTTGTATCTATTAAGTTCAAATGACAATGTAAATTAATTTTGCTATATATATATATATATATATATATATATATATTAGGGTTATAACGTTTGGACTTTTGTGAAATAGAATATTTCCTGTACAATGAATGGGTGAACTATTGCCTAAAACCATTGAAAAAGGCTTCATTTCACTGAGCTTCAAGAAAAGGTCACCCTCAAATCAATATTAAATAATGATATATAAATGTATTTCACTGAGCTTCAAGAAAAGGTCACCCCAAATCAATATTAAATATTGATATATAAATATATTTGGGGTGACATTTTCTTGAAGCTCAGTGAAATGAAGGCCTTTTTCAAAGGTTTTAAGTAAAAGTTCATCCATCCATTGCCTACGGGAAATATTAAAAGTATCCTTATATATATATATACATCCATAGTAATTCTGCCCGAAGGCAGGTCCTTCACTGCAATCATAGCATTTTCATGCTATGCTTGCAGCTTTACTAGGGAATTGTGTAGGTGTGGTAGCTTCCCGTTGCTTTCCACTCTGGTGAAGGATGATAATGATAATGGTAAGGATGATGGCCATATGATTTCGGGGACCGTTTGGGCCTTAAAGTTTTCCTGACATTTGTCTTACAGGTGAGGAAAAACCCCGATAAAAACCTCACCCAGAAAAACTGCTCCGACCGGGGATCGAACCCGGGCACGCTGCATGACAAGGCAGCATGCTACCTCGAGACCACAGCGGTGGTCATATATATATAATATATACATGTATTGTGTGTGTGTGTGTGTGTGTGTGTAGTAGTGTTATTATGTATGTATAAATTGTAATTTAGACAAGTCCAAAAGCATCTATGATGCTCTGATGGATGGATAATAAATAAAAAAATTATTAAGTCTAGGAAACTGAGGTATGCAGGTTAGCAGCTCAAATGGAATGCACACTTTTATTTCTTTAATTACAAACATCTTGGGAAAAAGAAAACATTATGAGTACCTAGGTATAGATATAGATATGTCAGAGATAAAAACTGGAATCTTTGAGGTTATTTATAATTTACAGTAATATAGAGAACATTGTTAACAATGTTATAATATAAATATAGGAGAAGTTACATTAAGTCATAGCAAAGCCAAAAGCTCTAAAAGTTCAATGGATGCATTGGAATACACACACAGACCAATTTATGATATGATTTCAGTATCATTGCTATGAAAATAGTAGATTCTCACTATGATATATAACAATGAAACAATCTTCTTTACTCTGTTGTATCACTATGCACTCCAACATTAAAAAATAATAATAAATATTCATATCAAATTCTGTTGAGGTGAATAGTCATAGTAGTAGTAGTCTAATGCCCATTAGCTTGGATGTGTTCCTTTTGCTTTCTTGCTTCCCAATAGAGTTCTTGTAGGTGACATCTTCAGAGGCTCACAGCTAGCAAGATGATTAAAATAGTCATAAGACAAAAATTAAAATGTACCTGTTGGCAGGTGCCATCGTCCTCAACTTTGTTAAAATGATGTATGTGAAATATTATTAGCTGGAAGTCTTTCGGAAGTTAACTCCCATCACCAGCAAGATGAGTATCCACATTTGCAATGTCTACAGCATCTTAACTACTATAGTTCGTCTCTACCTTAACAGACAGTACACGTTAAATGGAGCGCGCTGATGCCACATCTACTACATAGACAAAGATGTGCAAGGCAAGGAACAGATGTGTCAAAACTCTTAAAACCCCTTAAACTTGAGTGAAAAAACTTGAAATGTCCGATATCTTTGTTATTTTCATATATGTTCCCTTATGCCCTACTGATCAAGTGGCAATACAAGTTTTTAGGCCTACGAATTAAATGCAAAAAGCTCAGAGCGAGATTTAAATGCACACATTATAATACAAGGGAAAAATATAAATTATCATAAATTATTAATTAATTATGATATAGGCTAATTAAGTTATAATAAATTAAATTTATAATATAGGCCTATATCAAGAAATATCCTATATAAACAAATATAGAAATTATAATCACTTTAACATATGGTTTATTTCATTTTTTTTAAGAATATAATATTATAATAAGTAATATTTAATTAAATATTTAATACTTTTTATAATATTAACATTGTTCACGAATATAATAATAATAGGAAAGTAATACTTAAAATACGTTACATACATCAAGC
The DNA here is from genome assembly GCA_030220185.1 of Diploptera punctata. NCBI lineage: Eukaryota > Metazoa > Arthropoda > Insecta > Blattodea > Blaberidae > Diploptera > Diploptera punctata. The sequence goes on from JASPKZ010007268.1 coordinate 74,455, forward strand.
CTGTCCACAATCCTCTGGTAATAGTGTTATTCCTTCCATATCGCTGGATGGTCCAGGATTAGCCGAATCGGAACCAGTGGGTGATGCATGGAAAGAGGAAGGCAAAGAAGAAGAAGAAGATGATGACAAATGTGTCAAAAATGGTTCCTCGTCACCTTGAAGAATCTAGTCTGCTTTCCAGAGATCACTTTCAATATTCTTTGTATGGTCCAAGTAGTTGCCCAAATTTGTACTGTCACGTGTTGGTATGCAGCCAATATTAAATCTCTCATTTCTTGTTTTTTGAATGAGACTTTTTCATTTTTATATAGTTCTTCACTTGTGCCCATACCATTTCGGTAGGATTAAGTTCGCAGTGGTTTGGTGGCAAGCGAAGAACATGTTTTCCTGCTGATTTAGCCATCTGATTAATTATGCATTTATCATGAGTGTCTCTGCTTTGAGTCACAATAAAAAGAAGCTCCCGTTTTAACAATCACTTTCAAAAGGGATTTTCTTTTGATTGAGCCACTCTATAATCTTATCTTTTCTCCAGGAAGTTGTAGGCAATCTATCACTTTTCCAACTATGATAGCCGGCATTGTCTAATACTATCACAGTTCCTACAGGGACATTGGGCAACAATTGCTTGGCAAACCACTTTTCACACATTTCACCTGTCATTTCACCGTAGATGTCTGCCGTGTTCTTTTGGCACAGAAATGTTAACTCGGCACCATTAACGAATGCATTTTCATTCCCTGCATGAACCAACGCAAACCTTGACCCACGACCCCTAGGTAGCCTAAGACCTGTGCTAACACCCTCAATTGCTGCTTGACGAGCACTTTTAATTTTGGTATCTTTCCATTCTTTTGTCACGGTGAGACCTATGTTTACCCAAGACTCAACAGTACAAAAAATAGATTTCCATTCATTACTAAATTTGTTTAAATCTTTCAGATATTTATGACGACACCTGATTATATCATCCTTTTGAATAAGGGCACATTTGTTGGCCCTGCTTACATATTCAAACTCTGTATCATAAAGAAATATATTTAAAGTAGACCTCGAAAAATTTGGTAGCGTATCATCACATTTACCTTGCTTAATATTATATTTAGTGTTGGTGGTTTGTTCTCAAAGAACAAGGAATGAACGATGCGGCGGACTGCGCTTTGTACTATTCCATCGTACTTCATTAATCTGGCACTTTTTGTTTGCTCGCTCGTTTAGGTTTCTTTTTTTGCTGGCGTTCTAGGAGGACCTTTTGTTTGTTCCCATCTTATTCTGTATAATAAACATTCCGAACCCGGTAGCTTCTGCTGTCTGTTTAACTGCCCCAGGGTAACGTTCCTTTTCCTTAAAAAATAATTAAATATGTTCAATACTATATTCCATTCTTTACTGTGCAGTTTGCCAATACTACGTCGCTTAGCTTCTATATTCATAATTAATATAATACAATAATAATAAATACAAAATTATTTTATGAAAAACACATGAACCAAAGACAATTGAGAGCCATTCACAGTTGAACTTCATTCAACAATTATCACAACACTGAGCTCTGAGCCTGAGGAAGTGCAGAGTCAAACACGATCGGAAATGAAAAGTGACACCTGAGTAAACAAACTGGTGCAATTATACTACAACCACTAATACAAATATTTAGGATTCACTCTACAGACAACAGCAACGTCCTTCGGAATACACATCCAAGCGGCAGCCATCCGAACATCATACAATATCCCAAATCTGGCCAACTTATCGACAGGTACAGCAATGCAGTTATTCAAAACGACAGTGGCACCAGTTATAACATATGGGATAGAGATAATTTGGGAAAAACTTAAGATCGGAGATGTGATAAGAATAGAAAAAGTCAAAGCAATGTTCATGAAACGGATCCTAAGAATAGGAAAAACAGTGCCATCTCGTTTTGCTTACAAACTCATGAGAGAGACTTACTTCATAGAGGACATAAGAACCCCATTCTATCTACAATCCACAGAACCATACCAGAAATTCATAAGCATCAGAAATAGGAAGAAGAAGGAAATAGACATAGATTTTTACACCACAACTGCCATGCTGGACGACAGATGGACCAGAGAGTGCAACCCCCAGAGACACGTCACAACACGACTCGCAGTGCATGGATTTCATAACAAGGTGTGTATAAACAAGAAGTTCCACGAGCCGACCGAAGAATGCAAGTGTGTGTTGTGTGGACAAAGATGTAGGAAATACCACATCATAACATGTGCGAAAAGAACAAAAACTGTTATAGACTATAGTAAAGACTAAACAACCACTAATGCTCAACCTGAGTGCACATTTCTTATTATTATTATTATTATTATTATTAATGATACAGAGGTCTGGTTTGTTTAAAAACTATTTTAGACATTTATAAACACGTCTTCTCGCTTTGTCACCAACATACAGTCAATAACAAAAAAGTTTCTCGCTACATAACTTCTTTGTGTTACCATCCAATAATTTTTAACAAGTATTTAATAAAAAAATTAATAGCTCCCTTCTTACGTAAAAATTATTGTCGAGGAAAGACAGTATAATCCATAAACATCAGACAACCCATAAAAAATCCTTAATCTATCATTATTATTAGTTTTCTACCAATCGTGTGATAAGTTAATATCTGAAAAAATATAGATTCGCGCCAGAATAATGTATTTGTCAAAACTATTCATTATATTAATTACTTAAGACTTTAAAATTTATACATTCAGAAAGAGCAGAAAATTCTCTATACGACCACATCATCATTTTATTAAATTCATCACTTTGCAATTTTTAAAATTGGCAACATCGCAGGAGTAGAAAAGGATGGAGCTAATAGCAGGATGCAAGTGAGAGAGGTACATACTACATCTAATAGCAGGATGCAAGTGAGAGAGGTACATACTACATCTAATAGCAGGATGCAAGTGAGAGAGGTACATACTACATCTAATAGCAGGATGCAAGTGAGAGAGGTACACACTACATCTAATAGCAGGATGCAAGTGAGAGAGGTACATACTACATCTAATAGCAGGATGCAAGTGAGAGAGGTACACACTACATCTAATAGCAGGATGCAAGTGAGAGAGGGTACATACTACAATCTAATAGCAGGATGCAAGTGAGAGAGGTACATACTACATCTAATAGCAGGATGCAAGTGAGAGAGGTACACACTACATCTAATAGCAGGATGCAAGTGAGAGAGGTACATAGTACATCTAATAGCAGGATGCGAGTGAGAGAGGTACAGACTACATCTAATAGCAGGATGCAAGTGAGAGAGGTACACACTACATCTAATAGCAGGATGCAAGTGAGAGAGGTACATACTACATCTAATAGCAGGATGCAAGTGAGAGAGGTACAGACTACATCTAATAGCAGGATGCAAGTGAGAGAGGTACATACTACATCTAATAGCAGGATGCAAGTGAGAGAGGTACATACTACATCTAATAGCAGGATGCAAGTGAGAGAGGTACAGACTACATCTAATAGCAGGATGCAAGTGAGAGAGGTACATACTACATCTAATAGCAGGATGCAAGTGAGAGAGGTACATACTACATCTAATAGCAGGATGCAAGTGAGAGAGGTACATACTACATCTAATAGCAGGATGCAAGTGAGAGAGGTACAGACTACATCTAATAGCAGGATGCAAGTGAGAGAGGTACATACTACATCTAATAGCAGGATGCAAGTGAGAGAGGTACATACTACATCTAATAGCAGGATGCAAGTGAGAGAGGTACATACTACATCTAATAGCAGGATGCAAGTGAGAGAGGTACATACTACATCTAATAGCAGGATGCAAGTGAGAGAGGGTACAGACTACATCTAATAGCAGGATGCAAGTGAGAGAGGTACAGACTACATCTAATAGCAGGATGCAAGTGAGAGAGGTACATACTACATCTAATAGCAGGATGCAAGTGAGAGAGGTACATACTACATCTAATAGCAGGATGCAAGTGAGAGAGGTACACACTACATCTAATAGCAGGATGCAAGTGAGAGAGGTACAGACTACATCTAATAGCAGGATGCAAGTGAGAGAGGTACAGACTACATCTAATAGCAGGATGCAAGTGAGAGAGGTACATTATACATCTAATAGCAGGATGCAAGTGAGAGAGGTACAGACTACATCTAATAGCAGGATGCAAGTGAGAGAGGTACAGACTACATCTAATAGCAGGATGCAAGTGAGAGAGGTACAGACTACATCTAAATAGCAGGATGCAAGTGAGAGAGGTACAGACTACATCTAATAGCAGGATGCAAGTGAGAGAGGTACAGACTACATCTAATAGCAGGATGCAAGTGAGAGAGGTACAGACTACATCTAATAGCAGGATGCAAGTGAGAGAGGTACATACTACATCTAATAGCAGGATGCAAGTGAGAGAGGTACAGACTACATCTAATAGCAGGATGCAAGTGAGAGAGGTACATACTACATCTAATAGCAGGATGCAAGTGAGAGAGGTACAGACTACATCTAATAGCAGGATGCAAGTGAGAGAGGTACAGACTACATCTAATAGCAGGATGCAAGTGAGAGAGGTACATACTACATCTAATAGCAGGATGCAAGTGAGAGAGGTACAGACTACATCTAATAGCAGGATGCAAGTGAGAGAGGTACAGACTACATCTAATAGCAGGATGCAAGTGAGAGAGGTACATACTACATCTAATAGCAGGATGCAAGTGAGAGAGGTACAGACTACATCTAATAGCAGGATGCAAGTGAGAGAGGTACAGACTACATCTAATAGCAGGATGCAAGTGAGAGAGGTACAGACTACATCTAATAGCAGGATGCAAGTGAGAGAGGTACAGACTACATCTAATAGCAGGATGCAAGTGAGAGAGGTACAGACTACATCTAATAGCAGGATGCAAGTGAGAGAGGTACAGACTACATCTAATAGCAGGATGCAAGTGAGAGAGGTACAGACTACATCTAATAGCAGGATGCAAGTGAGAGAGGTACAGACTACATCTAATAGCAGGATGCAAGTGAGAGAGGTACATACTACATCTAATAGCAGGATGCAAGTGAGAGAGGTACAGACTACATCTAATAGCAGGATGCAAGTGAGAGAGGTACAGACTACATCTAATAGCAGGATGCAAGAGAGAGAGGTACAGACTACATCTAATAGCAGGATGCAAGTGAGAGAGGTACAGACTACATCTAATAGCAGGATGCAAGTGAGAGAGGTACAGACTACATCTAATAGCAGGATGCAAGTGAGAGAGGTACAGACTACATCTAATAGCAGGATGCAAGTGAGAGAGGTACAGACTACATCTAATAGCAGGATGCAAGTGAGAGAGGTACAGACTACATCTAATAGCAGGATGCAAGTGAGAGAGGTACAGACTACATCTAATAGCAGGATGCAAGTGAGAGAGGTACAGACTACATCTAATAGCAGGATGCAAGTGAGAGAGGTACATACTACATCTAATAGCAGGATGCAAGTGAGAGAGGTACAGACTACATCTAATAGCAGGATGCAAGTGAGAGAGGTACAGACTACATCTAATAGCAGGATGCAAGTGAGAGAGGTACAGACTACATCTAATAGCAGGATGCAAGTGAGAGAGGTACAGACTACATCTAATAGCAGGATGCAAGTGAGAGAGGTACATACTACATCTAATAGCAGGATGCAAGTGAGAGAGGTACAGACTACATCTAATTCCATACTGTCTTTTAAGATTGAGACGATCTATAGTAGCACATACTCATCCTGCTGATGATGGAAGTTAACTTCTGAAAGGCCTAGAGTTAATAATATTTTACATACTTCGTTTTAACAAAGTTGAGGACGACGACACCTGCCAACAGGTACATTTCAATTTTTAATTTTTATCTTATTCAAAAATAAGAATATATCTTTCATTATACTATGATAACTGTATCTACACCCCAATCATTACAGATATTTTTCACATTACTAACATACATTTATTTATATTGCAGATTTTGAAGAACAAAGCAGAAGATGATCCGTGTCCAACACCAACAAAAATGCGTGCCATTGAAATGATGGATGAAATCGTGGAACGGCCAGAACCAACCCCTACAGATGTTGCAGGTCCCAGTGGCTTTATCTTTGAGATGGAGGGCATAGAACCCATTGACTTAACGACCTCAAATCGTCAACCAACCTGGGGTGAAGCTAGAAACATGCCATCTACAGATGTTGCAGGTCCCAGTGGCTTTATCTTTCAGATGGAGGGCATAGAACCCATTGACTTAACGACCTCAAATCGTCAACCAACCTGGGGTGAAGCTAGAAACATGCCATCTACAGATGTTGCAGATCCCAGTGGCTTTATCTTTGAGATGGAGGGCATAGAACCCATTGACTTAACGACCTCAAATTCTCAACCAACCTGGGGTGAAGCTAGAAACGTGCCATCTACAGATGTTGCAGGTCCCAGTGGCTTTTTCTTTGCGATGAAGGGCATAGAACCCATTGGCTTAACGACTACAAATCATCAACCAACCAGCAGTGAAGCTGGAATGTCATCTACAGATGTTGCAGGTCCCAGTGGCTTTTTCTTTGAGATGAAGGGCATAGAACCCATTGGCTTAATGACTACAAATCCTCAACCAACCTACATGTCATCTACTGATGTTGCAGGTCCCAGTGGCTTTTCCTTTGAGGAGATGGATGGCATAGAACCCATTGACTTAATGAAAACTAATTATGGAAAAAAAAGCTCTGATAATAAGGAAGATTCTTCAGGACCTCAATCAGCTTCTTCTGTTGAAGAAAATCCATCTGATCCAGTTCAAATGGAGTGCAATGCAGCGTGTACTCTCCTATCTACCATTATTAAGTTTAACACATACTTAAAGTCAAAAGATCCAAGTCTACGTCGTTCCGTGCACATTTGTAATGCCTTGAAAGAAATAAATGAAGGATTGAAATCAGAAGGTTATCCTCCAATCCAAAATGCAGATCCTGCTGCAATAGATCATTTTCTACAGAGTTTTGAATAGAATCTACAAAGTGTCATTTTCCAGTTGATGATAAAATATGATCGATGAGCTGCCCCTGTCAATGATAAAACACCAATCTTTATAAATATTTTATAAACGTTAATAACTTCTATTCATTTCCAGTAGTTACTGTCAGTGCTGCCAAATTTTTTTATGATAAGCATTAAAAAGTGCTATTAGCACTGACAAAAATGAACTTCATAACTGAAGCTGAAATTAATTTATTTGAACACTCTTACTTTTTCCAGTGAAATATACCTTTCATTTTTTTTAAGTATATAAGCAATATAGTTATATAGGTTACATTATTTAAAACATAAGTATTACCCATCCAAGTGTTTTGTGCAGGCGGAAAATATGTTAACTAACAAACTGTCTTTCTCTTTCTATTCCTTACTATGTTACCACTTCCTGTCCTCTGTATTATGTTGTTTGGTTGGCAGGTAGAGAGCTGACAAATACTTTATATTTTAATGATCCGTCGTTCTGCGCGGTCAGTGGCAGAATGACTAACTTGACAACCCTGTTACTTTTGGGGTTACGTCTAGGAATGAGCTGTCCCTTCCTTGCCCTTCTCATTACATGTTGCCACTTGTGATTTATTGTGAGGGCTGTAACAGAGAGGCGACAAATACTGTGATTTTAAATGATCCGACCGCTTAAATGACTAATTTGACAACCATGTTAAGATCTTTCACACGTGTTTAGAGATTCTCCCCCACATTTGAGTTTGAAAAATTTCAATATGTGATCGGATGTACAGTTCTCTCCTACATCCCTTCCACAGATTCAGTAGATCGGCAACACTAGCGCTAAAACTCTTCCCCTCCGCCCGTGAACAGTTAACTTGGATGTGTAATATAGTTATATGTGTGTTCTAGTTAGTTAATTGTTTCAAAAAAAGTATCGTTGCATATGTGTGTTCTAGTTAGTTATATTGTTTAAAACATAAGTATAGTTAAATGTGTGTTCAAGTTAGTTATATTGTTTAAAACATAAGTATAGTTAAATGTGTGTTACATTGTTTAAATTACATATAGTTGCATATGTGCAATGCAGTTAGTTACTTTATTCTGAAAGTCAAATGTTATTAATGGAATGTCTCTTATGATGATTACCCTAGGTATTCCAATAAAAATCCTCCTTTGTTTTGCAATATATTTTATTTTATATTTTTTTTATGAAAATTTGTACTTTTGTATAGTGATTGGCCACAATTTTATAGTTATTCGCCAATGTGATGATAGTGATTGGCCACAACATTCTTAAAAGGAAATTCACTTAACACAATGGAATTTTACACATACATGTTGTGTACAATGTTGCCATAATATAGGCTAACGTAAATTAACAATAATTTGTGTAAAATAGGAATTAAAAAATAATATTAATTTGTTTGAATAAGTAGCATACTGGAACAATTTTAATACCTTGTTTACAATCCTACGACAGTTGACTTTTCAATATTCTGCATACAGTTTATCCACTGCTGAATCAGGATCTTCGCACTCATATCAACTGTCTGAATTGTTTTCCTTGTAGCAAATATGGCACAGAAAATCATCTTTGTCATTTTCAGGAATATGTATCTGATGAGTCTTTGGTATACACGTCTTGTGAAATAACATGTGACATTCAGAACATGTTGTGTTTTCTTTCAATGTAATTACCTTCTTACAAAGAGAGCAACTAGGAAATAATAACCGCTTAATATTTGTACTCGGCCTATTTTCCAAATTTTCATCTCCCCTATCTGCCAGATTCTGTGCAGCATTCTTTGAGGGATCAATTTGTGATTTCTTATTCGCAGGAAATTTTGATTGTTTCTTTTCCTCCCTTTTCTCTTTCGTTCTTCCTTCTGTTCCTCAATTTTACGCTTTTCTTCTTTTTTTTTTCAAACATATCTTTATATCTATCTGAAGTTATTGCAAAAGGATGTCTTTCTGTTTGTCGTTTTCCTTTTCTCTTAGGTGTCTCAGGCCACACAAGAAACTGTCCCATATGATCCGTTTTGATTTTCCGTATGGAAGTTCTTACTTCACAACTATCTGATGAAGTACAAGGTCTAATTTCTTCTAGATCATGAGATTCTGGAGTGCAGGAATTTTCACTAGACTTTTCAGTTGAAGCGTTGACTTGTCCTGAGCCTGACTCTTCATTCTGAAATTCTTCCCACAAGCGGTACAATATGTAGAATTCTTCTGTGTTTGATTCTAAAGAAATTACCTCTTTAATGGATTTAAACTTTTCAATTCTCTCCTCCCCGACCACGTCAACAAAAGTAGCATAGCCAAAAGTTTTGTGAATTTCATTAGATGCCTCTTGAGGTTGAATCCTGCTTGTTCTTGCTTCTGCCTTTGTTGATTTTGTCGATGATGCCAGACATTTAGAATAATCTACTGCATCTTCATCAAATGGATACAAACCACATACATGAAACCATTTACTAATGTTTGCATCTTCACACTTTTTGTCACAATATCCTGAAGAACAGGAGCAAAATTAGTTTTTGTGATGACGTCTCCATGGTGTTGTGTATGCCAATACCTGACAGCAGATTTCCATGGTGTTGTGCATGCCAATACCTGACAGCAGATTTCCATGGTGTTGTGCATGCCAATACCTGACAGCAGATTTCCATGGTGTTGTGCATGCCAATACCTGACAGCAGATTTCCATGGTGTTGTGCATGCCAATACCTGACAGCAGATCTCCATGGTGTTGTGCATGCCAATACCTGACAGCAGATCTCCATGGTGTTGTGCATGCCAATACCTGACAGCAGATTTCCATTCCTTCTTTAGGGGATGGAAAACTTCCAACATCTGCTGGCTGAAGAATACGCATAGTGTTTGGGTAAAGTGCAATTACCTCAATGTTTAATTCTGAACACATTTTGCTAAGTTCATATGTTAAATGTGTTTCGTGTCCATCAACAAACAAAATTACTGGGAATTTAATGCTTTGTTGTAGAAGAAATGGATGGAAGACATTGCAGATGTACTCGTAGAACACTTCTGCAGTCATCCTTCCATTATCACTCTTACCAATTCCCCATCCTTTTGGTACAGATTGTGCCACTTTTTCTGGGATCCTTTGATTGGTTAAATTATGATAGGACAACAAACAAGTCCACTTGCCGAAAACGTGAACATAACTGTCAAGTTCTCCTTCGATGCCCCACGTTCTACTGAATAAATATTCTTAGACCCTTTTTGTGCAAGCACTTTACCTGTAACTGGACAGATCTGAAAGTTAGTCTCATCCCCATTAAAAACCCGTGTAGGATCAGATATTGCTTCTTCCAGACCATTGTCCTTAACATACTGATCTACTTCTTTAAACCAACTTCTTTTGTCTTTCTCACTAACACATGAACTTGCGGCCGTGATTGCTTCGCTTATTCTGGTAGTAAGTATAGGATGTCTCTTCAAAAAAGCTTGAAAATAATAAGCTGTGTAGTAGCATCCATAAGCTAAGTACTAATTAAAAATTTAAGCCTAAAAACATTTCATTCATCTCATCTAATCCAACCTTCACCTGGTCGATTGTTTTTTGAACGGATTTGGTCGGGGATTAGTGTTCAAATATTCCTGTTCACTTGTTTGTAGATCTTCCTTTTTCCTAGGAAATCCTTTTCTTGCCAATTCTAGTATCCATCTGAAAATAATATTTGCCAAACCAAATTAGTAGGCTACACAAACAGATAAAAAACAAGAATTTTAATGGGGTAGCCCATAAATATAAAAAATAAAGGCTTAATATAAATAATTTTTTTCCTACAGACTGAAAATTTAATTATAGGCCCATAAAGTTTAATGATTTTGAAGACAATTGTTCTTCTAGATAGGCTGTATTACCGTACCTGACTAGTGTTAATTCCTCTTCCTCGGAAAGTATTGTGTTTGGATCTAGGGTTATTTTATCATCTGGAAACTTGATTTTGGAACAAGAAACAACTTTGCTGCAGATCGTACAGATGCTCCATTTTCTTTCAAATACTTGATAGCATTCTCCATTGCCTCTGTATTATAATTTATCTTCGGAAGTTTAGGCATTTTGCAATAAATAGGCCTAACTCTTCAAATAATGGTACCTATACAGCAAAAAGAAAGAACGTACAGTTAATGGCCACATAGAAAATTAGCAATTGGCCAGGCGGCCAATCAATGAAATTACATTGAAATAAAGTTCAGTGATTGGCCACCCACACATTCCATGAAATTGTTACACATATGATTACTAGAAATGTACCCACACATCATTTAATACTATTTCAATATATACCCACAAGTATATGTAGATAAAGTTAATTTAAATACAATTATTCATAAATAAAATCCTTAAGAAAGTGCTAAGACTTACCGACACAAAATGGCTATTCAACACCTTCATCTACAAATTTCACCATCACTTCAAATGCTGACAACTGTCTGCTAAAATATTAAACAGGAATAACAGGGAGTGTTGAGAGATGACATAGCTATTACAGTATTATATGTAAATATTAAACAGGAATAACAGGGAGTGTTGAGAGATGACAACTAGCCACTTACAGTATTATATGTAAATTAAATATAGTTGCACAAAGGCATTTCAGTTTGTTATTTCCTTGCACAATAAAAATTTTGGATGAATATGTGTGTTCAATATAAGCTAAGAGAGCCCAACTACTTTCCACAATTCCCATTCCACTTTAGTATAATTAAGACAATCTATTGCTATAAATCCTATGATGCCATAGCCGAGTGGTCGAAGGCATCCTCAGCAAACATATGCTGGCATGGGGGAAGAAATTTTCTGATGGAAGTTTAGCCAGTATGGGACCTGTGTCCACTCAGCATATGAGGAATTGGGGTACCATCAATAAGTAGCAGTCCACTGCTGTGGTCTCGAAGTAGCGTGCTACCTTGTCACGCAGCGGACCTGGGTTCGATCCCCAGTCAGGACAAGTTTCCTGGGTGGTGTTCTTTTAGGGGTTTTTCCTCACCTGTAAGACAAATGTCAGGAAACTTTAAGGCCCAAACTGTCCCCAAACATCATCTGGCCATCATCATCATCATAAACATATTCAATTAGTTTATGATTAAGACCTCTCCTGGCACATCATTACCCACCATCATATATCATCAGGGCAGCATAACTCCACCTTCCAAGTGCCCCAACCTCAGAAGTGGGTTACAAAAACGCCAGGTCAGGAGAGAATTCCAGAATGTTGAAATGACAATGTGGTGGTATTGAACAAAAAAAACTATAAGTAGCAGCTCCAGGAAAAAGAAAACCAGCTACAACGGCTGGGAATTTGAGATGCTGACAAAATGTTACCTCTATAAGGGCCACATGAACCGACCATTATAAATGACTTATGTGGATGTGAGGCCAGATGCCAATGGCCTTCAAGACATGTATTACCATGCAGTTTATTGTTACCAGTATGGGAACTTCCTGTTACTTTTTTGTGCTGCAACTTTTAGTCCCAATGGGATGCAGTTATACAATAATAATAATAATAATAATAATATGCAGCAGTTTTATTTTACCTGGAAGAGTTAAGGCCTTAAGGCCTTGTCTACCACTCAACCAGATTAAAAAGATACAAAAATGATTCTTACATCTAAATTAAAATTCAAACAAATGTGCTACTAAGCAGATTTACTCCGTATATTGATGACATTCTAGGAGATGATCAATGTGGATTTAGAAGAAACAGGTCTACAACAGATCAGATTTTTAATATAAGACAGATTTTTAAAAAAATGGGAATATAATGGTACTGTACATCAACTATACGTAGACTTCAAAAAAGCATACGATTCAATTAAGAGGGAGAAGTTATATAGTATTCTGCTGGAGTTTGGAATTCCTAAAAACTTAGTTAGACTTATACGAATGTGTCTAAATGGTACAAAGAGTAGGGTGGGTGTAGGCAAACAGTTTTTGGACACTTTTGAAATCCAGAACGGGTTGAAGCAAGGAGCTGCACTATCTCCTCTACTATTTAATTTTGTACTAGAGCATGCCATCAAATCTTTAGAGAATGAGGAAGGCTTACAACTGAATGGTATTAATAAGCTGTTAGTTCATGCTGATGATGTAGTACTATTGGCCGATAGTGAGGAGATACTAAAGGACAACACGCACACACTATTGAGTAACACTAAGAAATTAGGACTGGAAGTAAATATCAATAAAACTAAATATATGGTCACACGTAGAAATACATTATATAATGGAAATTGACAGCTAATGACAAATGAGGGAAATTTTGAGGAAGTGGCTGAATTCAAATACCTAGGAACAATAATCACAAATATTCAGGAAAGGAGGAAGACTTGCAGTGAATGACTGCATTCGGTATAAGGGAGACCCACTGCAAAAAGTAAACCAGTTCAAATATCTGGGGATCACACTGCAGAGCCGAGGTGACAGCTTTGATAAGCACATCAAAGAATGCGCCTTAGCGGCCAGAATAGCATCGAACAGTATTAAAAACCTGAGTAAACTATCCCTGGAGACAGCAATGACCATCTTCCGCTTAAAAATAGCACCACTCATGACCTATGGAATAGAAGTGATTTGGAAGAACCTAAATAAGGCAAACCTAGAGGAAATAGAGAAAGTCAAAGCACACTTTTTAAAGATAGCACTAAGCATATCAAAATACATGTCTTCACGCCTAACATACATACTGACAAAGGAACAATTCTTCATAGAAGAGCTCCATCTGGACCTTCTCGTGCCGGCAACAGATGCCTACAAAGAACTGCTGAGGGAACTCAACAAGAAGAGAGAACAGATATGGCCTGAGTTCTATGCAACGGATGCGATGATCTACAGGGAATGGACAGCAGCCAGATACGACCTCAGACACACCGTGACAAGAGTCGCGGTCCATGGTTTCCACCACAGGATATGCACAACAGTGAAGTGCCATAACCCAGAAGAAAAATGCAAGTGCAAACTATGTGGGCCGCACTGCGACTGATACCACCTATTACAGTGTAAAAACATAGGAACATCGATAACAGACTTCTGTAAGACATGAAAACAATTCTTTCTACATGGCCATTGGCTGCAATAATACCTATTATTATTGTTAATAATCACAAATAGGAATGAGATGCACAAAGAAATTAAACATAGGCTCAATTCTGGAAATGCATGCTATTATGCATTGCAGAGACTCTTGAAGTCCCAACTCCTTTCAAAAAACGTTAAACTGAAAACATATAAAACTATTATTCTACCAGTTATATTATATGGATGCGAAACATGGACTCTTACTTTAAGGGAGGAAAGGAGAATAAAGTACTTAGGAAAATTTTTGGACCAAAGAGAGATGAACAAACAGGTGAATGGAGAAGACTAAATAACAATGAACATCATAGTCTTTATAGGAAGCCAGATATAATAAGAACAGTTAAGTCTCGTAGACTGCGATGGGGCAGGACATGTTGCACATATGGGGAATGAAAGACTTGCATGGAAGCTTCTTGTAGGAAAGCCAGACTGAAAACGCCCAATTGGTAGACCAGAATGAGGTGGAAGAATAACATTAACTATGATTTGAAGGAAGTAGATTATACAGGGAATGATTGGAAAGCATTAGCTCAGGATAGGGATATATGGAGAGCTTATGTCCGCGCGGCCACGAACCTACGGGTTTGATAGTGCCAGTGAGTAAGTAAGTAAGAATTACATGGTATGTCTATAATATAATTATTATTTACAAAATATTTTGATTTAATCTAGATTTAACTTACAAGATAGAAAAATGAAAATGTTCCGAGGTATAATTCTTCAAACCTGAGTGGAGTTGATGCATTTTTAGAGCATACAAATCCTGAGTCTGCCTTCCAACTGAAGCCATGCTGCACAAGTATGGTACATACAAATCCTGTTCTCGAGAAAAATTAATTATCTAACAACAGGTAATTGTATTAGTGTGACTTAAAAGTATCAAGTGTGCGGCAACCCCTGGTATCTTGAGGGAGGAAATTCCAGGAGCGGGCAGAGGCTACTGTGAAAGAAGTAGAATAAGAGGAAGTGCTATGAAGAGGGATTGTTAGCAGACTGTTATCTTGTGACCTGGTGTCAATATTGTGGTAAGAAGATAACTTCTCAAATCTGGATGTCAGGTAACTAGGAGTGTATGAATTTAGAAGCATGAAAAGAAGTGAAAGAGAGTGCAATTTGTGTCTGTCAGCAAGATGGAGTCAAGAGAGATTATTATTATACAAAATGGAACAGATTTAAACTACTGTTTCCTGTGGACTAGAGATTATCACATTTGACTCTGGTTCTGAGGTTCAACACAGCTAAGGTCATTGCATTTTTTTTTTCAGATGATTAAAATCTTGAGTAAGTTTTCCTTTCAGAGAGATGTAAAGCCATGAGTAGTGTGTTCTAGATTTATTCTTCTTCTTCTCCTTAGAATACCCCTTTGTCCCTCATTGAGACATGGGTGCCCTCTAACGGGAGGTATCTTAACCATGCTAATTTATACTTATTTTCCTACAGATGTCAGTGAGTGGTATGTGATCAGCATTCAGACTCAAAGAGACATCTAATAGGAACTTAAGATATTACTAGATTGGGTTAAATGCTGGATAAATTTTGGAAAAAGACCTTTTATTCAGACTTGTGGTTCTTTTCTAGCCTGACATTTTTCAAACACAGGACCCACAGTTTGAAGTCCCTCAGGACTAGAGGCATAGACCACTAGTTCACAGCAGCCAATTATAGATTTACGACACATAAGAAAATGTCAAGCCTAAAATAAGAGGATTTATTTGTAGTGGATTGGTTCCATCCTTGCATCTTGTTCCGAGGTATAATTCTTCAAACCTGAGTGGAGTTGATGCATTTTTAGAGCATACAAATCCTGAGTCTGCCTTCCAACTGAAGCCATGCTGCACAAGTATGGTACATACAAATCCTGTGTCTGCCTTCCAACTGAAGCCATGCTGCACAAGTATGGTACATAAAGAATCTTAAGCCTGAACTGAAATACTCTGAGTAAAATTTGTCTTCCCTCTCATGCCCATTTTAAAATTGCTAACGGCCTTAGCTCTTAAACAGCATGATTAAGTAAAATATTACCTACACACTATTCCTCAGCTGGCTCTAGCTTAGTAAAAATTAATGCCACGAGTGATTTCCAAATTATCGATAAATTCATGACTCACGAAATGAGGAGTGAAATTATCTAGAGAATTTGGAAATCAACAAATAAAATTAAGCTGTTTACTCACACATCATTATTTAACTATAGTTATTTTAAAATATATTTATATTGTGCACCCAACCCCCGCTCCGCAAACCATTTTCCAGCATGACTTAATTGCACCGGGTGTTGGTGCTGGATTATACCATTGTTGTTGATAAATAACTTGAGCAGAAAACATAGATTGCTCAAATTAACGTATCTTTTCCCGGGCCCATAAAAGGCAAAGATTAATTCAACTTTCCTTAATGAATTATTAAACATGTAATATGTTGTAACCTATGCAGATCATAATCGTGGAAGTTCATAGGAAAGAGGAACTCATTTACGCTTGAGAAAAGCTTTGGAATCTTATATTCATATCTGATATTGACTAGCTACTAAATCAGTAGGCAAAAGTATTTACAATCAAATAACTAAAGTTTAATGTAAGTCAAATATAATGCAGTCAGATATAACAATGATATAAATAAAAGATAATTGTTTGACATTGAAAATAAGTTAACAAAGAAAATAATATGATCATCGATCATCTATAGAAAAACAATATTAACAAACCATACGTACGATATTACATTCACACTAGTCCAGCCAAGTGCTGGGGTACACTGTCCTTGTGGCCCCACCCTGGCCTAAAGGACTAATAAACTAAACAAGCTCCTCTGAGCTGACTCCTTCAGTTGATAAACAGATGATGATTTGATGTTAGGAAGCACAGCTCTATTTGAGAGTTCACTAGGAGAGGGGAGTATGCATGATAGCCCACGGCGCACAATAAGAAAGGAGGGGGTAAGGAGACAATTTGGCACTGTTCACTAAGATCACAGAAGAAATGGAGACGCAATGACGTATTGGTTGTGCAGTATGACGTAATCCACATATCGAAATCTTGATTTCGGTACAATATATCTAATGTAAACGGCGATGTTTAAAAAAAAAAGAGAAACGATTGGTATGCTTCATTTCCTTCCTTTGTTCATCACTGCAACAAGATCATAATATTATTTATTGCCAAAGGACCGCAATGTTTTAAGAATGCCCCCTAGTGGATAAATTTATAACCAATGTTATAGGTATTAATTAATTTTATGTCCTATGATGTAAATATGTCAATTATATTTTTCTGCAACGTCATTTCCTGGAAAATAATTTGTTTAAGAAAGTGCAACCAGTGTTTTATTTTGTGGTATAATCAATTGTTACAAATGTTTTTATATTATCTATCACATGCGCTTTCTGCTGACATTCATGCACTATATATACAATCTGGTAGCTGTATTTCTTAGTGGGTCAGTCACTGCAAAATAATGCTACGACCTATTCAGAATGTTAAAAAGGAGGTGCTTTCTTTATTATGATAAACTTTAGTTGGCAAATTTTAGGTGAAACACGACTGTGATTGGTTGTATATAAAAAATCATTGAAATGTGATTGGTCATTGACTCCCATTTGGGGCATGAGTTAAATAGTCAAATAGAATCAAATTTCCACATTGGTTAAAAAGTAGGTCTAATGGCTGCAGTCTAGCCACTTTGTAACATTATCACTAATGTATAGAGAACACACACTGCATATCACTGATTTTGTGAAATGAAGGTTCTGGGAGACGAAATTAAACACAATTTTCACAGTAAGGGGTGCCCTAACAGTCACATCAATGCACAGTGGGCTCCTCTGGCAGCAACACAGGCATTAGGGTGTCCCTTCTTCTTCTTCTTTCCAAATATTAGGCCAAGGCCTATAGAAAATTTTCCCTCCAGCATTCCATAGGATGGCCCAGAGATCTTTGTCCTCTTGGTATATAATTATAAACAGCTTTGGGGATCCGATTTGAACTCATTCTTTCAAGATGGTATTTCCAATTTAGTTGGTACTGTTTAATATATTCCAAAATTGGCATAGTCTTCAATTCCTTTAAGATATCGGTGTTCCTTTCCCGATCCCATCTGGTGTAACCCACTGTTCTGCGCATGAATCTCATTTCACAAGCCGTTATTCTGCTTTCATGTTGTCTTTTTAGTGTCCATGTTTCACTACCATAGGTCAACACTGGTCTAGCCAAAGTGTTATATAAACGTAATCTGGTGTTTTTTGTATAAGGGATGGTTTCATAACTTGATTAATAATTCTTAAACTTTTATTATAACTAATAATTTTTTCAGGGATATCCTTTTCATCCCAGATAGAGAGATAATATCCAAGATATTTAAATTGATTAGATCTCTCTAAAATTTTATTCTGGAGACAGATTTTACTTTGTATGGGGTCCTTCCCATGAAATGCCATAATTTTAGTTTTGTTAATTGATATTTTCATATTAAATTTGGCACCTATTTTTTGTAAATTATAAATTGATCGTCGCAAATCATTTTCGGAAAGTGCCAGAAGAGCTAAATCGTCTGCAAAAAGAATAGCATCGAGTTTGAGGTTCCTATTGATGGGTATATATCCTTGTTGTGTTTTCCTCCATTCGTTTATTAATTTATTCATATATATAATGAAAAGCACCGGTGAAAGTCCACATCCCTGTCTTACTCCAGTGTTGATCTTTTCCGAAGAAGATAATTTGCCATCTTGTTTAACAGAGATTTCATTATCATTATAGATGTTGAAGATATTAGTAATATATTGTTGTGGAACGTTATCATCAGCTAATGTGTCCTAAAAAATCAAAGTCTTTTATTTTTAATGCATACTCTTGATTTATTTGTAAAATGTTAAAACAATTGTAAATACAATTTGGTGTACGTAGGCCCACGGCAACCCGTGCCGACTTGCTTTCAAACATGTCAGTTCTTGCTAATTAAGGTGAACAAAATTTGAACAATATTTTCGTATTGTAAAATAATAAATAGTTATATGTTTAGGGCATATTGATGTTTTATTTACTAAATAAACTTTTAGTTCTGGAATCTTCTATACTAACCCAGTACAAATTGTCATGTCTTATGTTTGGCATGAAGTAGGCATGGGTAGTCATGATCCAATCGCAATAATATTTGTTATTTCAGCTATTAAGATCAAAAATACAAAAAATATATATATAAAGGGTATGCTTATTTGATTTTGCGAGAAAAAAACTCCTTTATTTTTTGGGACAGCCTAAAGGCTATCCACTCTTTAACTGATCCTGAACAAAACAAAATCATGTGACCTGCTCACTTTTCATTGGTTATGGACACCAATGTACAACATAGAAGCAATAAGTACGCGAGAAAGTAGTTCCCTTCATTAAATTAAAAATATGTCCTTTGAATATATTTTTTATTCTTCCTGAATGAAAATAATAATATTCAAAACATACAAACTATTCTAAATATCTATCTATCTATCTTCTGCTGCTGTCTTCCTGTGCCAAACCTCCAAAGCCTACAATCTTGGGCATCTTCGATGCTTAGCCCTCTTGCTTGCATTACTACCTTCATGCTTTCCTTCCATGTTAACTTTGCACTCCCTCTTTTCTTCTTTCTAATCTAAATATACCTAGTCAATAATTATAACTTAAAATACTTTTATTACATATCAATGGTGGGCAATGAAAACCTCGTAACTCCATCAGTCATTGAAAACCACATAACTCCAGAAGCCAGCACAGAAATGCGTGATGCATAACTTGTTGAGAACATGGACTTCAAATTTATTAATAACTTGACTTGTATTCTGTAGTAAAATATGTGGGAACTATTGCTTATCAATTTCCATAATTATTTAAAACAGTTATTTGTTTCTCTTGTAAAATTTACCAAAATGGAGTAACGAGGATTTCAATGCCCACCATCGATATGGGTGGTGCTTCGAGTCATATCGAAGTCGATTCTGATAAAACAAAATGGCTGAAGGTGTCGAGTCTTCTGTTGCTGTGTCACCATCTAAAATTTTTAAAACAGAAGTCTGGTAAACCTTTGACTAGTGGTCAAGAAACAGTTATTTTAAATGCATTTCACAAGTTCAATGAAGAATCTCACCAGCTTTCTTGTAATCAACGATCACATGTCTTATATACTTCACACGTGCTCCCTGTCAATCCTGTCAATGTGACAGTAATTGTGGCACAAATGGCAGAAGGATACAATTGGCGTTTGTTTTTGTTAGGATCACTCTAAGAATGGGTAAGGTATAGCAGGTGTGTATGCTCACATGCAAAGTGCTGAATGGCAACGTGTGATAGCCTCTTGCATATGTTGCCACAGGCTGTGGAGAAAGTGTAAGATCCAGCTTCGTGTCCCATTGGCAAGAGATCTGGGCATCTTGCTGTTGTTGTTGTTCACCACGAAGAGGACATTGCATCGCAGGAGCCAGGGGTGGCAAGTTAGGGGTCAAGGGTTCTGTTAATGAAGATCTCAGGTTCGCGTCTTCAATTACGCAGTTTTTTCGTGATATTTGTATTAAAACGTTTTATGAATTAAATACATTTTATTTCGACATTTGAATTAATCTATACATTTTAAGTTCATAATTTTTTTATACCGTTGAGGTTATAACAATGTTAAATTATATATTTTTACACGCTTTATATTAGCTTGACCTGTATCTGGCTATGTAACGGACCTGTATCTATGTAACGGAATCTTTGAACACGCTTTTCACCCACTTAAAAACATTGGATCGACTTGAAACATTGTATACTTGTAAAGGACCCATGACAATACAATAATTTCATAATTTGTTTTCTAAAATCCTGGCAAGAATCATCAGAAAATCAAAAAAATAAAAACCGGTGTAATAGGTTGCTGACTTATCGTCTTTTTAGCCGATCGTTGTAAGAGCTCAGTTAGTAGAGTGGTGGACTATAGTGGTATATAATTTCAGCAATCAATAGGTCGCTGGTTCAAATCCCGGCCGGAGTTTTTTTTTAGAAAAGTATTAAGCAATTCAATTTTCATGGGATTCCTGTTTATGACATTCAATTAAACTAAAAATAAAAATAATAAGTAATAGTTTAAAAAACTGAATCAAGACGCTTTATTACAAAATGCAACTAAAAAATATAAAATAAATAACAGTTTAAAAAACTAAAACAACACGCTTTATTAGAAAACCGAACTAAAAAATTAATAAATAATTTGAATTTCCAACACGCTTGGGGAAAAAAATTAAAGTGGTCAACAAAAAAATCATCTCCAACACATGTAGAATAAAACTAGAGTTATCTACAAAAAAATAATTTTACCATCTAAAGCGTGGGGTGCTTTTTATGGTTTTTACGTTTTCTTCTTAGAGAATTTACTTTTACCAATATCTGTTTATTATGAAATAAAGTATTAATTGATATAGAGCAACCCACGCTTTTGATATTCAAATTATTTTTTTTTGTAGATAACTCTAGTTTTATTTTAGATGTGATGGAGATGATCTTTTGTTGACCACTTTAATTTTATCCAAAGCCTTTGGAAAAAAAACAAATTATTTCTCATTTTTTAGTTAGGTTCTCTAATAAAGCGTGTTGTGTTAGTTTTGTTTAAACTATTATTTATTTTTATCTTGCATACTACCGACTTCCTCAACTATCTAAAATTTTCGTTGATTTCACTCTAGGCCTTTCGATGCATGCTTCATCTTCTTGAGTCGTTGTGGTAGTATTGAATTAACTGTATATCTTATAGAGGGTTTTGCTTATTAGGCACATTTTCGTTGAGAATATTTGTATTCTTGGCCTTCTTGATAATTTCGATTTCTTGCAAAATGTTAATTTTGTGTCTGTTGTTTTCTCTGGTGTATAATTGACAGTGTATTATCGATAACGTTAACACAGTGGCCGCTTTCTGAAATGTGTTTAGCGAAATTTTAGTTCATTGTTAAAGGAGAAGGCTAATCAAATTTCGCCTTTCACCAGGTTGAATCTAATCGAAAATGTATGGGCCAAGAGGGAAATAGAGAGGAACTCTAATTGGCCTGCAGATGCATGAAAAATGAAAGATGATTTATGGGCACCAATTCAAGACTCCTGGGATGCTCTAGCCGATCATCCACGTGCCTGTAGATATTTCATTACATCAATGCCCCGCAGATTAAGGGTGGCAATAGATGCTGAGGATTCATACACCCGATATTGATTTTGTTTTTGTTAATGTTTTTTATTTTAGAAAATATTATTTTCTTTCTTCATTTAATTATTAGAAGGTTTTCATTTATGTGTTTTGTGTGTGCATTAAATCCATAAAACTAAAATATAAAATTAAATATGAAACTACATTACAGGCGAAATGCTATCCTAACATTCAGTAAAAAAAGTAGAACGGGGATCGAACCCGTGAAGTTACAAACGCAGATGTTGTGTGTTAAACCTCTCGACCACGGAAACACACAAAAGGCAAGCTCTCTCTCTTTTATGTTACTTGAGTGTGCACTACGTTAACTAGCAAACAGCACAGTACAATTACTGAAAACGTGTTAATGTGAACAAGGCTTCTGCGAGTGCTCACGAAGTTCCCCGATCGGTTGATAGAACCAAGAGATGACTCATTTTTTTGTCTAAGTGTATACGAAGAAAATAATTGTGCAGAAATAATGAACTTATTTTTTTGTAATACCGTATGCAGCATCATATTTATAGATGCACAAAGAGAATTGACCCTTTACCCCGTATAGCGTAGTAGAACGTACTGAATATGCTTTGTTGCTGCCCTGCATAACATACCAAAGTGTAGTAGACTGTAATAGGGCTGTATTTCTACTTGTATTTATTTCTTGGAAATTTTTATTATTTTTGTCATAGTTTGGTATCTGTGGAATGCATTAAAAGTGGCAACAAGGCTTGCTTTGTACATTTTCTTAAATATCTTAATGATATGAAAGATGGCGGACGTAGCTGAAACACGGCTTGAGTGTGCTCTAAAGAGTATTGAAGAAATTGAGGGGGTCAGTGGAATAAGGGCCCATCCCAACTGCATTAAGTTTGGAGAAAAATTGCATTTTATTAAATTCTAGATTGAGTAAAATATATAGAGCACACATTGATAATATTTGGTAAATGTCTTGTACATAAAATAAGCTTTCTGCCTGCAAATGTATAGATCACTAGTTGTTTCATGTGTTTATTCAAAGAAAAAGAAAATTGAGAATATAAAGAATACAACATAAATAAACAAATTAAATAACACTTTTTAACTTTATTATTGCATTAATCTATGCATTTTTAGTTTGCAGCATTTGTATCATCATCATCTGATTTAAGGCTACTGTTAAAAATGTCTGGTGCACAGGTGGTACAAATGTCATGAGAGTCATGATGTCTTCTTTATCACCCTACCATTAGGATATTTTATTGTCAAAATTACATCTCGTAATACAAGACACTTTCCTTTCCCTTTTTTAAAGGCTTATTACTTCCTCTAAAGCCAAATCACCGAAACTGGAGTTTACGTACATTACTTGTCTGTTTTCCAAAAAACGAAACTGAGATGCTTTTCTGATGTCTACCTTATGCTTGTCCAGCGTCACATTTCTCTTTGTGAACATTTAAGTTATCCAAATCTTTAAAATCTTCTGCATTTATCTCAATTACTGTGGATGGTTTCTTTGTTCAACTCTTTCTTATGAGGTGAGCCCACTGTTCAGGTGTATAAACCATTTGTGTTTTTCTTTTAACTTTTTCAATCACACCAAAGTCAGCATTGCAGGGAAGGAAAATGTGACCTGGTACAAGGAATTTATGTTCAATTTCTTCAAACCAACCACAATCAATCATGTACAGCCAAAGTCTCATTATTGTATAATTCTTGTTTTGAACAACACATGAATCACTATATACATTAGAAGTTCTTTTTAATAGCACCTTTTTCAATCAGTGGCACAGCTTTTAATAAACAACTAGAATTTCGTCCGCACCTCTTGAAGCAACTGATTCAGTCCGATATATATTCCTTTCCTGTTGCGTAAAATGTTCTGCTTCATTTTATTCCGCTCTTGCACATTTATTTTTCTTTTCTTATGAGTCTGAAGATTTTCAGGATCCTTAAGCCTGAATGAAAAGGCCTCTAAGCATAATTTACCGAATTTTCCCATCCTAGCACTACCTTGG
This sequence comes from Diploptera punctata, assembly GCA_030220185.1. Taxonomy (NCBI): domain Eukaryota; kingdom Metazoa; phylum Arthropoda; class Insecta; order Blattodea; family Blaberidae; genus Diploptera; species Diploptera punctata. The sequence goes on from JASPKZ010007268.1 coordinate 98,749, forward strand.
TTTCCTAGATGTCAGTATGAGGCGGAACGCTGACCACATACCACTCAAAATGACATCTATATGAAAACAAGTGTAACTAAATTAGTATGCTTCAAATTCTTCCCTGTAGGGGGAGAGCGCCTAAATCTCTGTAAAGGGAAAACATAGGCTTACAAAAAAATAAATATTATTATACTATTTCCATTTGCACAAGAACCTGCCGCATCAGCCATTATGCATTTACTGATATTTGCCGGCAATGCTAGTCAGTATTGCAGCGGACTACAGAGTAGCGGACAATATACGGTCACATGTCAGCAGTTGGGATGGGCCTTTATTTCCTGCGCGCGTGAAGAAGTTAGAATTTTTTCTTAAACATAAAGTCTCATTTACCCTCTTTTGAGCAAAGTTAGAATTATGAGCTTCTAAAGATTAACAGGAGATGGCCATAGGATACATAATCTGCAAATAACTAAAAATCAACCATTGGTTGGGAAGGGTCCTTATTCCACTGAGCCCCTCAATTGTAGAAGAGAGAGGATACCTGAAGGAAGAAAGAAAAGAGGGCATCCAAAAAGCGGTAAGAGAGATTAGAAAATGTTTTTCAATCATGAAATCAGCTATAGATGAGACATTTTATCAAAAGATACAATCTCGAAAAGAGGTTAGGGATAACCAACTTGAAGAGATGCACAAGGGAGACGGCAGCTGCGCAGTGGAACAACTAGCGACATCTATTGGAGAGGAGCAGGAAACACCTGATGAATTACAACCTCAGAGTCACCCGACACCGGACTCTACCGGAGCAAAGCGAAACTCAATGAATATTCATTTTAGCACAGTGCAACTTGCATGCAAATCACAGACCATACAGAAAGAAACAAAAGAAGATGAATGTATCCATCCATAGTAATTCTGCCCGAATGCAGGTCCTTCACTGCAATCATAGCAATTTCATGCTATGCTTGCAGCTTTACTAGGGAATTGTAGGTGGGGTAGCTTCCCGTTGCTTTCCACACCGGTGAAGGATGATGATGATGATGATAAGGATGAGGATGATGATGATGGCCATATGATTTCGGGGACCGTTTGGTCCTTAAAGTTTTCCTGACATTTGTCTTACAGGCGAGGAAAAACCCCGATAAAAACCTCACCCAGAAAAACTGCCCCGACCGGGGATCGAACCCGGGCCCGCTGCGTGACAAGGCAGCACGCTACCTCGAGACCACAGCGGTGGACGATGAATGTATAAAGAGTATAAACTGGAAAGTAGAAAATATCATAGATTTCCTACAAAATAAACTAGGAAACATTATTGATGAAAGAATTAAGGATAACCAATATATACAAGTGGTGAACCAAGAAGGAAGCATACGGCCAAAATAAGTAGGGCAGCAGATGTACCCCCAATACAAAAAACTCAGCACAGTAACATTCATAGACGCGGAGCCGAGAATTCGGATGCAAGGAAAAATGATGAAGGAATCTTCACCAGAGAAACAGAAGTAGATAATCAGGAGGACACATGGACGCAAGTGGTAAACAGAAGAAGCAGGAAACCACAAATAAACAGACAGAATATAGGGACGAAGGTAAATACCGACGACGACATTCAAGCCGCACAGAGAAAAGCATGGTTCTTCATAGGAAGATTAAAATAAGGCACAACAGCAGAGAACGTAGTAAAATATCTAAGAAAAAAATGGAATTCATGGAGGCATTGAATGTGAAGAGATAGAGTGTAGAGGGGAGAATAAGGCATTAAAGATTGGAACCACTTTCAACTTCCTAGAGGAAGTAAAAAATCCGGCATTCTGGCCGGAAGGAGTACTAATCAGGCGATTTCGATATCGGAAGGTGTACTGAAATGAAGGGGTATCACTTGAAAATTAATGTACTTAACTGGAATGCAGAAGGTCTAAAAAACGCCGTAAAATACATTTCTAAAACAGAACTACAAAGCTACGATATAATGGTGTTTACAGAAACATTTGCAATGGAACCAATAGACAAAGTTGAGTTTTATGGATTGCACCAATATGGAAAGAAAACCGATGGGAGGGGTTTCATGCTACCTGAAACCACACCCAGGGAGATACAAAGTAATACTTAAATATGAAAATGTACTTGTAGTAGAAACAGTCATAGCAGTAGATATCAGACCGCAAGCAGACACCGAGGAAGTGATAGAAACTATAATGACGACACTCGTCGCCACAAGGAAAGACGACAATATCCTAATAGTGGGGGACATAAACTGCAGAGTAGACAAGAAAAATACTAAATCGGAAATCGTCATGGAAACTCTGAAAGAAGAGGGTTTCGATTAATCCAACAGAAGAGATATGCCAACATACATAGCGCCACAGACATACTGTTATATAGAGGAAAGATACGACTTACAGAACAAAAGGGAAGATGGTCCTCAATATCTCACCCCTAAGAAAATATGTGCCTATTGCAACGAAGGTAGTAATATCAAAAGAAGAGGACACAACAGGGAAAGAAAGATACACAGAACAAAATATCAAGACAAGTTGACCTGGAAAAAATGCGCCAGAATGAAGGAATCATAGAAGAAATAAGGAAAAGAACTAAGGAAGGCCAAATGGACACAGCACTAGATATGGCAAACGTCCTAATAAAAAGTGCTTGCCAGCCTGCAACCAGGTGAAGAGCCCAACCATGGTTCGACAGGGAATGCTTTGAAGAAAGAAAAGCCACACTTAAAGCCCTAAGCGTAGCAAAATCCACAGAGAATAGAAGACTTGGAAAACTATGCCAGGAGGAGAAAGAAGTACAATGCAACAATTAAAACCAGAAGAGGAACATATATGGAAGAAGAAGCTCGTCGGATGGCAGAAGACGCAGAAAAGAACCCATTCCTACCAATACAGAGGAAGACAAAAACTGTTACGAAAGAGATACCAATAGTAAATTGGGAAGACCACTTCTCCAAGATTTTGAACAAAGGAAACCAAGCTGAAGCATATGAATTAAACCCCAACGAACACACAACGACAATAGAAAAGGGAAATGGAAATAACGGAGGAAGAAGTAGTCACATGCATCGGTGAAGCAAAAAACAAAAAAAGTCTATGGACACTTCAAGGCGACAGCAGAAATAATGTCAAAAACATGGACACAAACATTTAATAAGTGTCTGAGTACAGGAGTCACACCCGAGCAATGGAGAAAGGCAACACTGGAAGTACTGTACAAAGGTAAAGGGAGCACAGACGACATGAACTCTTATAGAGGAGTGGCGCTAGAAAACGTCATATTTAAAATATTCACGAAGATCCTAACAAACAGATTAACGACCATTATCCACCCATACATACCAGAAAACCAATTTGGTTTCAGAAAGGGGAAATCTACCCTTCAGGCAGCAGCAGCACTTCTTCAAGAGATAGATTTCGCCCTCAGCAAGCCGAAAGGAAAGTACTACGTAATGTTCATAGACTATGAAAAAGACTTAGATTATGTAAACAGAGAAAAACTGCTTCGAAAACTAAATGATATGGCTGGAAATGAGCACCCCATAGTTCGTATGATACAAGATATCTTGAGACACAACTGGATGCAGATAACGGATGAAGTGACAACAGCAGACGAAGTAAAGCAAACAAATGGAGTCATGCATGGGGACCCTATTAGCCCGCTGTTATTTAACATTATGACCGCAGACATCGGAAAAAATCTAAAAGGTTCAAACCTAATAATGTATGCTGATGACATGGCAATAGGGTCAGAAAACAAAGAGGAACTACAAAGCGATATGAATGTACTGAAAAAGGAAGAATCGCAGCAAACGATAACTTAAACTTAGGAGAGCAGCCACTGAAAATAGTAAACAAAGTGAAGTCCCTAGGTCTTACATTACAAACAACCGCGAAATCCTTCAACGAACACATACACGAGAGAGCTGCAAACGCCATAAGAGCGATGTGCACCATAAAGAACATCACAACTCTATCACTGGAAACAGCCATGAGATTGTTCGAGACAGTGATAACACCAGTTGCAACATATGGTATAGAATTGATATTGGATAAACTTACCAACCAGAGATTTGGAAAGGCTGGAGAATGTGAAAACAAGATACCTAAATAGGGCAAGAGGAGCCAGCAAATATACACCAAGTAGGATCTACATGCTGACCAGAGAAACCTTCTTCGTAGAAGACTTGAGACACAAGATGCTGCTACCTGGCACAGACCCATACAACGAAGTAATAGAAAGAAGGAGACAGAAGGAAAGAGAAATCGACAGCAGCTTCTTTGCAACGAAGGCCATGGTAAATAGGGAATGGACCGGATACAACCAAACTCAAAGACATGCAATAGTAGGGCTGGTGATTCATGGTTTCCATCACAAGATGTACAAAAACGTGAAATATCATCAGCCAGATGAACAGTGTGTGTGCAAACTATGTGAACAAAAGTGTGAAATCTACCATTTTAACAAATGTGGAAAAAGGACAGTGACGTTAAATGAACCCATAAAAGAAAGAACATAAACTACACATATGCTCATTCGAGTGCACCTTTACTTATTATTATTATTATTATTATTATTATTATTATTATTATTATTATTATTATTATTAACGGTATTTTCTTTGTGTACCGAACCCTTTTTTGAAAACCTCTATCGGTTCATCTGTAATCATTGTTAACGAAAGCAAAAATTCAGGTCTTAGGAAAACTATTTCTAGTTTCAATCCACTGTGCAGTGAAGACATTGTGGCCGCGATTCATTAACAAATTGATTATTAAAGTGATGGTTGGAACGCTAAGTAGAGGGTCAGCTTAGCGCAAGACTGTTATATAAAGCAAGCGTGTGACTCTGAACAAGATTTCGAAGCGTCAACTGCCGAGCCTAGAGATAACCTAAGAAAGAACACTATTTAATAAAATTGGTCCTCAGAATTAAAAAAAAAACTTTTTTATCGTTTACTTATGTTGTACATAGTTTGGAGGCTGGAACTAACGAAATATATATATATTCCCACCATTCAGGCCTACAGATAGTAATTTCTATGTCCTGTTTTCAGAAGAAAATAATATGCCGCGAAAATTGAAAGAAAACAAATAAATAAAACTAAAATGGGTGGAAACATCCAAATGAAATTACAGCTTAAGTTGGAATTTTAATACTTTTGATAGATATTTTTATTGTCAGAAACATAGTACAATGTATGACGTCAATTAATACATAATTAATGTGGTGTTTTCAACCAGTTAATGCTAATATATTCATGGACAGTATTAGTGGGTTCAAAGTCAATACTGATTTTTTTATTTTTAAATTTTGAAACAAGAAGATACTCTATACCGTCTTCAAGACTATTGAATATAATCACGGATACCAGCTTATATCTATTTTGAGTTATAGTAAATTTACATAAATTAGAGACTATTTTTTGATGATATTTGTGTATGTCCTATTGTAAGACAAGCAATGACTCTTAAGCGATATGAAAAAATCGCAGTATCTCCATTTGAGTGATGTTATGGGAAGAACATTACCAAATGATATTGAAAGTGCGCCACGAACTGAACATCATACAGTAAATATGTGAGGGCTCATTACAAGAGGTCTTATAAATTTATATCACAGTAGGAGAGGAGTACAAATTAAAAATTAGTGTTAATTCAAAGAGTTTAAATTTTAATTTAGGTACAGTGATTTTTTAAGTAGGGTCTATAGTGATACATGTGTGACTATATTAATATTGTATATTATGCAATTCAGAACAGCAGCTAGACAAGAAAATTGTGAGTACTCTTACTAAATTAAATATTTAATAATTTAGCTATTAGTGAGTTTAAAAAAATGATTCAAATTCGGTAATTACTGCCAAAATTTAATGGGAGACCAAAATTATAGTAAGAAACACCACGCGACCACCAACCAGTACCGACAACTTGCGGAGAGACTGGAAACCACAACAGCAGCCAGATCTCAACTAGCATTCCGCTAGAGGAGAAAATCATGAACAGTGTTGCAATGAAGATGAATGAAATGATCGATATGTTTACTAACAATATAAGGAACATGATAAAGGCAGAAATTGAAGGCAACTACCAACAACAAACGCCGACAGTAGACCAAGATCACATACAAACAGTAATAACAGAGACATACAACAAAGAAAAACAAATAAAGAACAGCCACCTCCATCTCGTAAGGAATCGCGTGAACATGACTACAACCCAGAATCGGATATTAACGAGGGGGAATGGACACAAGTAACTGGCAGGAGAACAAGAAGACAAACAAGACAACAAAATTCAGTGAGCGGCTCTGGACCAAGCGATGAAGACCTACAAGCTGCAGACAGGAAAGCCTGGCTCTTCGTGGGACGCCTGAAGCCACAGACAACACCGGAAGCCATGAAGAAATTCCTAACTAAAAGAGGAATCAAGGAAAATGTGACCTGCGAAGAAATCACAAATAACTATAACACTAAAGCATTCAAAGTGGGTATCCCCTACGACTACCTAACCAGGGTTAATGAAGAGGATTTCTGGCCAACAGGAATAGTCGTCAGGCGATTCAAATTTCGCGCCTTTCGCCCCCAAGGGTATATGAAGGTTACGGCCTCGAATAACGAGCAAAATAAACTCATAAAAAGAAGCAGCCAAAACATAAAAGACGCACTAGGAAATTAAAAAATCTTATTATGGAACATAGAAGGTATAAAAAGTGCAATGACCATGAGCCCGGAAAATTTCCTAAAAGAGTACGACATAGCAATCCTGACCGAAACGTTTCTAACAGAGAACTGGCAACATCCAAATTTCTATGCAACACACCTTATGGCTAGACAAGGCGAAAAAGGCAGACCATCTGGAGGGATAACTATCTTACTAAAACCACATCTGAGACCCATTATAGCAACAAAAACAACAGGAAAACACCCTACTACTCGAAACGGGCTACCTAGTGATAATAGCTGCATATTTCAAACCGAACATGACAGCAATTGACATAATGGATGAACTAGGCCAAACCATCACCCAGTACAAGCAGGACAAACCAATAATCATCGCGGGAGATCTAAACTGCAGACTAGACTCCCAAAACTATAAAACAAAGTTGGTATTGGAAAAATTACAAGAGGAAGGATTCACATTATTAAACAACCCTAAGATACCTACATACATCTCTCACAATGGCAAGAGTGCAATAGATATCGCACTCACAAAAGGTACTATAACAGGAAATATAACTACATTATGGAATGCAAACCACTCGGCATTAAGGAAACATATACCACTAGAAATAAATATTCAAGGTAAATGGGAAAAGACACAGGAAGAGACAACACAACACCTATCAAGGAAGATAGACATAGGAAAAGTAGAAGCTAAGATAGAGACAAAAACGCAAATAGAAACGTTAATAGAAAATGAGCGACTGGAGGAAGCTACTCAAATGTTAGGCGAAATACTAAGACAAGCCACGAATCACCGAATCAAAAGAAGAGCAAAACCCTGGTTCGATAATGAATGTTACAGACTAAGAAGAGATACCTTAGATACTTTACAACAACTGAAACAAAATACCGAGAACCACGCTCTTCTACTCACATACGCCGAGAAGAGGAAACACTACAAGAGAATAATAAAAGAAAAGAAAAGCGCCTTCTTGGAGGAAGAGGGCAGGATGCTAGCGGAGGAGGCCAAGAAAGACCCACATTTAGCACTCCGCCCAAAGAAACAAGCGCAAACACACTACATTGACATGGAAATATGGGAGTCGCATTTCAACAACATACTCAATAAAGAGGGACCAATCTGCGGCAAAAGGAACCCTCAAGAAATTTTAACACCAATACCCACAAACTGGATACCCCTGACCACAGAAGAAGTTGGATATGCAATATGTAACTCCAAAAACAAGAAAGCAGCGGGCCCGGACGGAATATACAATGAATACATAAAAGACACGGCACATCTGTTAGACCAGGTTTGGACAAAATTATACAACAAATGCATACAAACAGCCTCCATACCTGAACAATGGAGAAAATCAATTGTCAAGGTATTATATAAAGGGAAAGGAAACCCGAAAGACCCCAACAAATATAGAGGTATCGCTCTGGAAAATTGTCCCTTCAAAATTTTCACCAAATTAATAACAGGACGAATAAGGGAGGAAATAGATGAGCATCTACCAGAAAATCAATTCGGGTTTAGAAAAGGAAAGTCAACTCTAAACGCAATCGAACTCTTGTTGAAACATATTTGGGAAGCATTAGAAGACAGAGAGAAATTTTATACCGTCTTCATAGACTTCACGAAGGCCTTCGATCTACTAGACAGGCAACTAGTGATAGAAAAACTAAAGGAGACACTAGGAAACAACAACATATGGACGAACCTCATCAATACACTGCTGAGCTGGAATGAAATATATGTCTCAGATAACATCGTCATGTCAAAACCGATCATTCAAACAAATGGAGTACTGCAGGGCGATCCACTTAGCCCCTTACTGTTTATACTAGCAACCGAAGAAATCCTTAGAATTACCCAAAAAGATGGTATCTTCTCGTGCGCATATGCGGACGACATCGTAATCGGTTCCAGAGACATAACAACACTTCAGGAAACAATACACGAAGTGGAAAAATGGTGCTCCAAGAACAAGCTGGACATTAATATATCAAAAACGGACACAATGATCTTCAGAAACGGAGGAAGAGCCGCCATAAATGAAGAGATATACATAAGGGAAACTAAACTGAAAATAGTACCAGACTTCAAATACCTAGGTATCACGCTACAAACAAGCGCAAAATGCTTCACAAAACATATCACAGAAAAGACAACCCAGGCAATAATGGCAATGCACGAAATAAGAAACATTAGATCTCTCACCTTAGAGACGGCAATGCTATTATTTAGAGCAAAAATTCTACCAATACTGACATACGGCATAGAAAACATATGGACACATTTAACAATGAAGAATCTTTCCTCTCTAGAAAGGGTGAAAGCGAGATATATAAAGGCAGTATTAGGAGTGTCAAAAGTAACACATTCAAGACTCGCATACCTACTGGCGAAGGAAACTTTCCTCATCGACGACCTCAGAACAAGCGTACTCTTGCCCAGCACCAGCGCATCTGAGCAGCTGCTAGCAACATTGAACAGAAAAAGGGAAGAAATACATCCAGAATTCTACAGCACCGGGGCAATGGTGGACCGTGCGTGGACAAAAGAAAATTTCGAAATGAGACACGTCATCACTAGGTTGGCAGTCCATGGATTCCACCACCTGATATGCAGCAACACAAAATTTCATGAAGCAAATATAGACTGTAAATGTACGCTATGCGAAAAATCGTGTGACCGATATCACATTGAGCTATGCACAAAAAGAACAAAGACAATGTGTGAATATGCAAATATGTAAATTTAAATTGTATTCTACTTTAATCCTGGCTATTTGGCTGCAATAAAATTATTATTAAAATTATAGTAAATTATTTTTTAAAAGTATAAAACTAATTTTTTGTCGGTACATTATATTTAAAATTATTAGGGCATATGGGGGAATTTTTTCTTCAGATATAAAATAGAGAGAAAGAGTAATAAGAAAATAAATTGGCAAATAAAGTAGTAAGTACATTTAATAAATTTCAACAAATATATGTTATCCGTATTCGAACATTGGAATTGCTATATGTAATCAATGATACTACTTTCTCTGTGTGTACATTGTTTTATTTATTCAATATATATCATTTTTTAAACATTGGCATTGTACTTTCCACTGGAATTTAAAATTTAGAAATTGCCTAATTAATACGGTTTCTTAATACATTGATTTTAGAAATATATGTTATGGATATTGTAAACAATACCATCTCCATAAGATGTTTTATTAAGATTAGTTATATATATATATATTGTATTTTTACATATTTGTTTAATTATTTCATGAAGAAATTCGTAATTACAATACAACCAGATTCTGATGTAATTTGTTTCGCATTATTTTCAAAGAAGTGGCCATACCTATTCCACATATGCCATTCTTCAATTAAAATAGTCGAGAAGACGTTAAAAATTTAAATACCCAAAATGAATATGTCTCTCCACAGCTAACTAGTAGAATCATTGAGCTGGGAAAAGGGTTAATGTGCAGAAATTATACATTTGTTTAACGTTTTGTTGTACTGTAGCGTTTAATTAAAAAAGTTAAACAATATTTTACGCAACAAAATAAACTTGTAATCCACAATTAGTTACTTATTTCATTACCCGCCTATACCTCCTGTAAACAGTACAGCACAAATGCCATACTAGTCAGACTGGTGCTACTACACCCCCCTACCACTCTCTCATCAAGCAATAGTATGTATACACCATGATTCAAAATTGACTTTACAACTTTACAAGCTTATAGAAATGTATTTAGAAGACCAACAGAATTGGTTTAAATGTCATATCCTAGGGCTCCGAGCAAAGCTATCCCTCACTTGTTCAACCACAGCTTCAGCCGTAAGTGGACGGCCAGTATGCTTGGAATAACTAACAGAACAGCCAGTCCTAACAAATGTTTGGTGCCAAGAATAAATTGTTGGCCTGCTAGGAGGATCCTTACCATACTGGGTACGAAATCTACGCTGAACAATTGTCGCAGATTTAGTTTCTTCGAACAAAAACACACAACGAGCACGCTCGGCACCTGTGAAAGCAGCCATTTTGATATGAATTACGTTAGCGCACGCGGTGAGAGAACTAGGTACTATAAAACTATGTCGGTGAAAACTTGATGAGTTATGGTATCATATGACATTAAAACCAATTCTGTAGGTCTTCTAAATAAATTTCTATAAGCTTGTAAAGTTGTAAAGTCAATTTTGAATCACCCTGTAGTAAGAGTGCACTTCATCTAACTTCACGTCTGAGCCCTAATCATGTCCTTACGACTGCATCAAAAAATTGGGGGACCAAATGGGCAAATATATGTTGTGTATTATTGATCCACCCAAATACTATAAATGTTAATCATAGAGGGACAGAGTTATTGTTATATGACTAGTACTGGGAATAATCCTAGGAAGTTGTTAAATATAATGATTGAAAATAATTAAATTAAAATAAATGTTCTTCCTTTATTAATATTTTTATGGCCAATTAATGTTTTAAACTCTTTGTGAAGAGTACTTAAGATTGAATTTCATAGAATAAAATTTCGTGAAGGAATAAGTCAAAATGTTGAGGGAATAATTATTAACCCTAATAGTGTTCTAATTCAATTTAGTGAGAGGCTATAAACTCTTGTTGATGGGTCAAAAACTGAGAATAGATTTGTTATCATTTTCAGTTTATTATCTTAGAACTTACCCCCTTTTTTTCGTAAAGATGGGCGGGTGGGGAGGAATAATAATTTATAAATAAGAAGACAAGTATAATAATGAAAAATAAGAACAGAGTTAATCAGCTTAAGGGTATTATTTGAGGAATAGAAGAGTATCACAAAATAATTATTTTAGATTGACACTCTAATGTTATAGATTAACTAACTCTCCGTAATCAGAAGTAAGTGCTAATTTACTTTAATTGGTTTAAGAGACCATTACTTGCTTTCAGTCATCTGATAACTCTCATAATTTAGAAATTCAATTGATAAACTTATTTGTTGAAATTCTTTCAATAACAATTGGCATAAATCTGTGATTAGCCCCACAAATTTCAGAACATTGTCCATCTAATACTCCCGGCCGATTAATTAAGAAACTGGTTTGATTTAGTCGACCAGGGCTTGCGTCAGACTTGGAACGGTTCATGAGTGTAAGAGATCTGTGGCAGTAATAATGATCCGGATGAATGTGTTTATAGGAAGGGCAGCACGATTATCTACATCTAATAAGCGGAAATTCCTTACCTCTCTCTCATTTTGGGGAATTATATATGAATCAAGTCCCGCGCCGTAGCCGAGCGGTTAGGAAGCCTTAGCGCAGAGCTACGGGACTTGCGCTGGTTCGAGTCTCCATGGGGGAAGAAATTTTCTCATGGTATTTCGGCCAGTATGGGGCCGGTGCCCACCCAGCATCGTGAGGCAATTGGGTAGCTACAATAAGTAGCGGCTCCAGGTTGAGGAACCAGCTATAACGGCTGGGGGACTCGACATGCTAACCACATGTCACCCCTACACTGGCTGTTGATCATCTACCTCTGTGATTGACACATGTGGATGTGATGGGCCAGCAGCCGGCTGGTAAAAGGGCAACCGCTGAAAAGTGGAAAGACCCTCAATCGGAATATATGAATCAAACTCTGCTTTCATAAAATCTGAATATCCATAACTTCAATATCATTGATGACCAATAGTTTTTAATGTAACTGCTGGTCTATTAATTTCAAGAGTGGTTTCTCTAGGGATACCTAATATCAAAATGGTTATGCAATGAATACAAGAAAATGGAAGAATTTGATAACCTATCAATAGATAACTCGTTTCAACTGATAGGAAAATTAAAGAACACACAAATAGAACCAACAGACAGACTAGTGTCGTTTGACGTAGTTTCATTGCTTCCAAAATCCCTAGAGAAACCACTCTTGAAATTTTGGAAAAATGGTTAAATAAATACAAATTAGAAAAAGAATGTATCAAAGAATTTATAATTCTAACTAAATTGTGCATTGAACAAATGTTTTTTACATATAATGGAAAAGTTTTCAAACAAAATTCTGGGCTTTCTATGGAAAATCCTCTATCACCCCTTTTTGGCCAATTTATTTATGGGAAGTTTTGAGCAGGAAATAACAAGTGGACATCCTTTGATTTTCAAATTTTGGAGTAGATACGTTGACGACGTAATTGCTATTGTGAATCACAAGCAAACAGAGGAAGCTTTAAAGCTGTTGAACATTCAGAGTAGAACTATACAATTTACCATGGAAACTGAAAATGAAAGACAAATCCCATTTTTAGATCTCACTTTAAGAAGAAATGAAGAAAACAAGATAAAATTTGGAATTTATAGAAAGAACACACATATTGACAACTATATTAAAGCTTCAGGATTCAACCATTTTGTTCACAAAGAGGCAGTATTCAATAGTTTGACACATAGATCGGTAAATATACCTATGAGCAAAGAAAACTATGAAAAAGAAAAAGAATACATAATTAATGTTGCAATAGATAATGGTTATGAAGAAAATATGGTACACAAGAAAATAAATAAATTCAAAAGACAAAAATTAATAAATGAAAGCATACTTATAAAAGAAACAGAAAAATACAATTCAAGAAATTCACTTACCATCCATTGAAACACTATACATTTAAAAAAAATTTCAAAAAGGTTAATATAAGATTAGTACCAAAGAATGAATACAGCCTTAAGAGGACAATTAAAACCGAAAAATGAAAAAATTGAAAACAAAAACAAATCAGGAATTTATAAGATCAAATGCAATGATTGTGACAAAATTTATATTGGAAAAAGAAAAAAAATTGAAAACAAGTGTGAAAGAACATCTTAGAAACATCAAAAATGGAGAAGTGGAAAAGTCAGCAGTAACTGCTGATGCTTGGTCCGAAAAACATTTAATTGAATCAAAAGCCAGTCTAATTAAACAAATAGACAAAAGAAAAGGAACTCACGGTTTGGGAAAAGAAAAACAAAAAGAAAACTTATGAACTTCGAAATTCCCGCAAATTTTGACCTGATCCAGAGGTTCATCAGTCGACCAACAGAGGGAAGAAGAAGAGTTTCTTCCGATCGACATAACACCAGTCGCCAACAAAGTTCTGATGATGAGACAGTTATAGTCTCGAAATCGCGATCAACTTACAAAATACGTATGAGGAGAGGTAAGAAACATTTAATTTCACCATAAATTAAACCTCATAGTGATTAATTCCTATAAAAGTTAAATACAAATATATAATTCAATAGTGAGAAGTACTGTCACATATGGGCTGAAGTTTGGAAATTCAACAAAAACTTATAACAAAAACTTATGTCGATGGAAATGAATTTCTTGGGGAGATCAGCAAGATGTTCAAAATTAGACAAAATAAGAAATACCGTCTTAAGAGAAAAAAATAATATTGGTTATTCAATAGTAGATTAAATACGGTATAAGCAATTAAATTAGTATGGGCACGTACGACGAATGCAAGAAGAAAGATTACCCAGGAAAACATTGGAATGGTGTCCACCTTGAAGGAGGAGAGGAAGACCTCAAAACTCGTGGATACAGGAAATAAGAACTGGAATGAGAGCAAGAGGACATGGGTAGGGTGGAGAGAGACGAGAGGAGAAGAAAAATAAAACTGTTGGCACAGAAAGATGTGTAAACATTAAAATTCTGTATATAAATAAAATTAAAACAAGTCTTCTTGATGAGGATCGAACCTGGACCCGCGTCATCCACCGAAGCGAACGATTCGAACACTGCATGAAGAAGACTTATTCCGCCCGATTTGAACTCAAAGGAGACACAACACACAACTTACTGGTACGAATCGCTCTTCAAAACTTAAACTTTCCATCATCAAAAGTTGTGCCAACAATTTTTTTAATGCTATACACGCGCACACACACACACACACACACAGATGATATATATATATGTATGTGTGTGTGTGTGTGTGTGGTTTGTGTTCGTTAACGCTCTAGCGGCAGTAATTTTTGTTTCATCGAAACCAAACTTGGTATATATCAATTAATTTAAAAAAAGTAAGATCCAGTTCCTTAATCAGCAAAATCTGCCCATTTGGTGTTGGGAGTTCACGAGAAACGAAAATTAAAAAATCGTTTCAGAAGTCGCAATTTTCGGTGAAATACATTCTCCAAAAATCAGTGAAATTCGTCGATAAGAAGTGGGAGTTTACTTGAAACCCAAAATTAAAAATTTTCTCTATCAACCGCCATGTCTGGTTCTTCGCAATATATGTCATACATGAAATTAAATCTATAAGAATAAGTATCATATAAGATACATTATTGTAATTCGTTAAATATATTCGAATAACTGAAAAATTAATTGACAGATGTTATTTAAATTGGCGTCAAATTATACAACAATATGCAAACTTTTTATGCGCGATTTGTATTCATTGTAGTCCCACATTTTAAATATAATTTATTAACCAACAAACTGGGACATTAAATTAGACTTGCCGAGATGTTCGCTTAATTCACGCAGTTTCTGCGTCACAATTTTTTAACATTCAAATGGAACAAATAAATAGAAAGTAGAAAGCAATAAACATAAGAGAAATCAGAGTGGCAAGAATATGTTACCTAATTTACTGTATGCAAATGATCAGGCAATATTTGCACGAATAAGACGATGTAGGAGATTTGTACAAATTGCAATTCATATTGTAATGTGAAAAAATAAAATAAAATCAAAATTTTGGCATTTAACGGAATAAAAATGGTAAGATGTGCATACTTGGGGGAAACTTATTTAGTATTGATAGAAATATTTAGAACACAAGAGATTCAAATTTATAAGAAGCAATTCTACACTATAAAAAACATTTAAGCAGGCACACGTTTCCTACAATACATAAAGAGGCCTCAAACAAGTAATTAGACTTGGAAATGAAAAGAAGGGGAGAAAACTGAAGCGGGGGGATGAGAGTTTCGAGACTTTTGGTTCCGTGTACGAGAATGGATAACATAGAAAGTAAATCCATCCATAGTAATTCTGCCCGAGGGCAAGGTCTTTCACTGCAATCATACCATTTTCATGCTATGCTTGCAGCTTTACTAGGGAATTGTAGGTGTGGTAGCTTCCCCGTTGCTTTCCACACCGGTGAAGGATGATGGCCATACGATTTCGGGGACCGTTTGGGCCTTAAAGTTTTTGAAAGTAAATATTAAATGATAAATATAATTGAAGCTATAACAGATTACAAAAATAAATGGAAAAAGGGCATGTAAAAATTATTCCATATTTGATTTTCAGTACAGACAGGCGGTAAGAGATAAAGGGGCATACCAAGGAGAAGAAGTAACGATGTACTGGCGGACGGCTACCTACTCGGTGAGCAAAAGAAGAAGATCAAACAGGTTTAAATATCATGGAAAGCATCTCTAAGTAACTGTACAATGACTGGAAAATTTAGAATCATCGTGAAGTGGGTACGAGTTAAATCACTGAAGGAAGAGATTGTAATTTTTACACATGGCATTTAAGTCTAAATTTCCACCTAGACTTGGCAGGTACTCAAAACGGCGATAGTATCGGGATAATTCTTTACCTTGGTTTAATGCTATGTATACCGTATTCAAAACCGTTTACTCCAAAGAGGCCTACTACATTGTTCTCCCTACATATCATCACAAATTAAGCGAAGTTGTCATAAAAATTGATACTTTTTTATTTTAAAATAGAATTAAACATATAATGGCAATTTGGATTTTATTTGTATAAGTTTTATTTATACCAAGTATAAACTTAATATAAATGTTATATTTGTGTAAGGTTTTTAAGTTTAATGGAACTCGCCTACATGAATAAGCATCTCTCTTAAGGTGCTTCCACGGATAATGTTCTTCCCATTATAAAAAATAGCATGTGGAGTCACTTAAATGATCCCGAGAGCTATGCTGGCGGTAGCATTGCTGCCGATATACTGGACTGGTCGAAGGTGATAAGCCAGACAAAAAAAGTACCATGGTCGATAGATTTACGATCTTTCACAGTTAAAATAAAACCGTCAAGAAACGTGGACACGGTTCCACTGGGATATTTTTATTGATTTATTTATATACAGATTTTTAATGTTTATATATCTTTCTCTGCCTAAAGTTTTATTTTCCTTCTCCACTCGTCACAATTCATCCACTCCATGTCCTCCAGTCCTTTTGTTCTCATTCCCAACCTTATTTCCAGAATTCATCAGATTCGAGGATAAAATTTTTCGGAGTAAAAATAGTCCCCCTTTCGATTCTCCGAGCGGGACTACTTCAAGGAATCCATGCCAAAGCAAGAGAGGGATGTATGGAGAGCTAATGTCTGCGCGGCCATGAACCTACGGGTTTGAAACTGCTAGTGAGTTAGTTAAAATGTGAAGTCACCTCCTTTTTCGTGGAGAATTTCTCACATCTCACCGGTCACCCAGACTATATTAAATTACAGCACTATAAGAAAATTCAAACCAATAAATAAGCAACAGACCAACAGGACGAGAGAACGCCAACTAAGCTATAGCGGGATTTAATGGTAAAACTCTATACTGTACATCTTGCAACAGACTTACAGCATGAGAGAACGCCAACTAAGCTATAGCGGGATTTAATGGTAAAACTCTATACTGTACATCTTGCAACAGACTTACAGGATGAGAGAACGCCAACTAAGCTATAGCGGGATTTAATGGTAAAACTCTATACTGTACATCTTGCAACAGACTTACAGGATGAGAGAACGCCAACTAAGCTATAGCGGGATTTAATGGTAAAACTCTATACTGTACATCTTGCAACAGACTTACAGGATGTGAGAACGCCAACTAAGCTATAGCGGGATTTAATGGTAAAACTCTGTACAGTACATCTTGCAACAGACTTACAGGATGAGAGAACGCCAACTAAGCTATAGCGGGATTTAATGTTAAACTGTATACTGTACATCTTGCAACAGACTTACAGGATGAGAGAACGCCAACTAAGCTATAGCGGGATTTAATGGTAAAACTCTATACTGTACATCTTGCAACAGACTTACAGGATGAGAGAACGCCAACTAAGCTATAGCGGGATTTAATGGTAAAACTCTATACTGTACATCTTGCAACAGACTTACAGGATGAGAGAACGCCAACTAAGATATAGCGGGCTTTAATGGTAAAACTAAAAACTGTACATCTTGCAACAGATTTACAGGATGAGAGAACGCCAACTAAGCTATAGCGGGTTTTAATGGTAAACCTAATGACTGTACATCTTGCAACACACCTACAGGACGAGAGAAAGCCAACTAAGCTATAGCGGGCTTTAATGGTAAAACTAATAACTGTACATCTTGCAACAGACTTACAGGATGAGAGAACGCCAACTAAGCTATAGCGGGCTTTAATGGTAAAACTAATAACTGTACATCTTGCAACAGACTTACAGGATGAGAGAACGCCAACTAAGCTATAGCGGGATTTAATGGTAAAACTCTATACTGTACATCTTGCAACAGACTTACAGGATGAGAGAACGCCAACTAAGCTATAGCGGGATTTAATGGTAAAACTCTATACTGTACATCTTGCAACAGACTTACAGGATGAGAGAACGCCAACTAAGCTATAGCGGGATTTAATGGTAAAACTCTATACTGTACATCTTGCAACAGACTTACAGGATGAGAGAACGCCAACTAAGCTATAGCGGGCTTTAATGGTAAAACTAAAAACTGTACATCTTGCAACAGATTTACAGGATGAGAGAACGCCAACTAAGCTATAGCGGGTTTTAATGGTAAACCTAATGACTGTACATCTTGCAACACACCTACAGGACGAGAGAAAGCCAACTAAGCTATAGCGGGCTTTAATGGTAAAACTAATAACTGTACATCTTGCAACAGACTTACAGGATGAGAGAACGCCAACTAAGCTATAGCGGGCTTTAATGGTAAAACTAATAACTGTACATCTTGCAACAGACCAGCAGGATGAGAGAACGCCAACTAAGCTATAGCGGGCTTTAATGGTAAAACTAATAACTGTACATCTTGCAACAGACTTACAGGATGAGAGTACGCCAACTAAGCTATAGCGGGTTTAAATGGTAAACCTAATAACTGTACATCTTGCAACACACCTACAGGACGAGAGAACGCCAACTAAGCTATAGCGGGCTTTAATGGTAAAACTAATAACTGTACATCTTGCAACAGACTTGCAGGATTAGAGAACGCCAACTAAGCTATAGCGGGCTTTAATGGTAAAACTAATAACTGTACATCTTGCAACAGACTTACAGGATGAGAGAACGCCAACTAAGCTATAGCGGGCTTTAATGGTAAAACTAATAACTGTACATCTTGCAACAGACCAGCAGGATGAGAGAACGCCAACTAAGCTATAGCGGGCTTTAATGGTAAAACTAATAACTGTACATCTTGCAACAGACCAGCAGGCTTAGAGAAAGCCAACTAAGCTATAGCGGGCTTTAATGGTAAAACTAATAACTGTACATCTTGCAACAGACTTACAGGATGAGAGAACGCCAACTAAGCTATAGCGGGCTTTAATGGTAAAACTAATAACTGTACATCTTGCAACAGAGCTACAGGATGAGAGAACGCCTTCTAAGCTATAACAGGCTTTAATGGAAAAACACATTACTGTACATTTTGCAAGAGACCTACAGTATGAGAGAACGCCATCTAAGCTATAGCAGGCTTTAATGGTAAAACACATTACTGTATATCTTGCAACAGACCTTCAGGATGAGAGAACGCCAACTAAGCTATTGCAGGCTTTAATGGTAAATCACATTACTGTACAACTTGCAACAGACCTACAGGGTGAGAGAACGCCAACTAAGCCATAGCGGGCGTTAATGGTAAAACTCATTACTGTATATCTTGTAACATACCTACAGGACGAGGCAACGCAAACTAAACTATAGCGGGCATTGACGGTAAAACTTATAACTGTACATCTTGCAACAGACCTACAGGACGAGAGAACGCGAACTAAGCTATAGCGGGCTTTAATGGTAAAACTAAAAACTGTACATCTTGCAACAGACCTACAGGATGAGAGAAGGGCAACTAAGCTATAGCGGGCTTTAATGGTAAGAATAATAACTGTATGTCTTGCAACAGACTTACAGGACGAGAGAACGCCAACTAAAATATAGCGGGCTTTAATGGTAAAACTAAAAACTGTACATCTTGCAACAGACCTACAGGATGGAGAAGGGCAACTAAGCGATAGCGGGCTTTAATGTTAAGAATAATAACTGTATGTCTTGCAACAGACCTACAGGACGAGAGAACGCCAACTAAAATATAGCGGGCTTTAATGGTAAAACTAAAAACTGTACATCTTGCAACAGACTTACAGGATGAGAGAAGGGCAACTAAGCTATAGCGGTCTTTAATGGTAAGAATAATAACTGTATATCTTGCAACAGACCTACAGGACGAGAGAACGCCATCTAAGCTATAGCGGGCTTTAATGGTAAAACTAATAACTGTACATCTTGCAGCAGACCTACAGGACGAGAGAACGCCAACTAAGCTATAGCGGGCTTTAATGATAAAACTAATAACTGTACATCTTGCAGCAGACCTACAGGATGAGAGAACGCCAACTAAGCTATAGCGGGCTATAATGACAAAACTGGTAACTGTACATCTTGCAACAGACCTACAGGACGGGAGAACGCCAACTAAGCTATAGCGGGCTATAATGATAAAACTAATAACTGTACATCTTGCAGCAGACCTACAGGATGAGAGAACGCCAACTAAGCTATAGCGGGCTATAATGATAAAACTGGTAACTGTACATCTTGCAACAGACCTACAGGACGGGAGAACGCCAACTAAGCTATAGCGGGCTATAATGATAAAACTAATAACTGTACATCTTGCAGCAGACCTACAGGACGAGAGAAACGCCAACTAAGCTATAGCGGGCTTTAATGATAAAACTAATAACTGTACATCTTGCAGCAGACCTAACAGGACGAGAGAACGCCAACTAAGCTATAGCGGGCTTTAATGATAAAACTAATAACTATACATCTTGCAGCAGACCTACAGGACGAGAGAACGCCAACTAAGCTATAGCGGGCTATAATGATAAGACTAATAACTGTACATCTTGCAGCAGACCTACAGGATGAGAGGACGCCAACTAAGCTATAGCGGGCTATAATGATAAAACTGGTAACTGTACATCTTGCAACAGACCTACAGGACGGGAGAACGCCAACTAAACCGTAGCGGGCTTTAATGGTAGAACTAACAGCTGTACATCTTGCAACAGATCTACAGGACGAGAGAACGCCGACTAAGCTATAGCAGGCTTTAATGGTAAATCTAATGACTGTACATCTTGCAACATACTTACAGGACGAGAGAACGCCAACTAAGCTATAGCGGGCTATAATGATAAAACTAATAACTGTACATCTTGCAGCAGACCTACAGGACGGGAGAACGCCAACTAAGCTATAGCGGGCTATAATGATAAAACTAATAACTGTACATCTTGCAGCAGACCTACAGGATGAGAGAACGCCAACTAAGCTATAGCGGGCTATAATGATAAAACTGGTAACTGTACATCTTGCAACAGACCTACAGGACGGGAGAACGCCAACTAAGCTATAGCGGGCTATAATGATAAAACTAATAACTGTACATCTTGCAGCAGACCTACAGGACGAGAGAACGCCAACTAAGCTATAGCGGGCTTTAATGATAAAACTAATAACTGTACATCTTGCAGCAGACCTACAGGACGAGAGAACGCCAACTAAGCTATAGCGGGCTTTAATGATAAAACTAATAACTATACATCTTGCAGCAGACCTACAGGACGAGAGAACGCCAACTAAGCTATAGCGGGCTATAATGATAAGACTAATAACTGTACATCTTGCAGCAGACCTACAGGATGAGAGGACGCCAACTAAGCTATAGCGGGCTATAATGATAAAACTGGTAACTGTACATCTTGCAACAGACCTACAGGACGGGAGAACGCCAACTAAACCGTAGCGGGCTTTAATTGTAGAACTAACAGCTGTACATCTTGCAACAGATCTACAGGACGAGAGAACGCCGACTAAGCTATAGCAGGCTTTAATGGTAAATCTAATGACTGTACATCTTGCAACATACTTACAGGACGAGAGAACGCCAACTAAGCTATTGCGGGCGGGCTTTAATGGTAAAACTGTTAATTGTACATCTTGCACCAGACATACAGGACGAGAAAACGCCAACTAAGCTACAGCGGGCTTTAATGGTAATACTAATAACTGTACATCTTGCAACAGACGTACAGGACGAGAGAACGCCAACTAAGCTATAGCGGTGTTTAATGGTAAAACTAATAACTGTACATCTTTAAGATGTCCTACAGGACGGGAGGACGCCAACTAAGCTATAGCGGGCTTTAATGGTAAATCTATTAACTGTATATTTTCAGACGATCTCCATAGAAGGGCCTAAAGCCCTGTTACATATGAGTTTGTTGTACATATCATGAGACATGTAAATCGTCCAATGTCATAATTTGAAACTCCTTGCCACGAGAGGCCTGGAAGGCCTTCGTCCTACCAGCCGGCTACTGGCTCGCATCCACATGTGTTAATCACAGAGGTAGACAATCTTCCACCCAGTTTTGGGATGACATGTGGTCAGGATATCGGGTCCCCTAGCCGTCATAGCTGCTTTTCTCAACTTGGAGCCGCTACTTACTGCAACTGCCCAAATTCTTTAAGATGTTGGGTAGGCACCGGTCCCATACTGATCGAAAATCCACGAGATAATGTATTCCGCCTTGGAGACTCGAACCAGCGCAAGTCCAGTAGCTCTGCGCGTTAAAAATTTGAAAGCCTTTTATGAATTATGAAACACGGGACTTTTATCTTCAACATTAATAAGAAACATAAATTATTTTAATTCTTCAATTTGGCAAATCCTGTATAATAAGGGACGCCGGGAAATTTAACGCCATCTAGAATTAATGCAATAATAATAATAATTTTTAGATCCAAGTTCGGTTTTACTGTACGCATATACATAAATGTATACAAGCTTCTTGACACATTTTATAGCTAAACCTGTACGTTCAAACGATGCCGAATCTCTAATTTGTGTGTTCACCAAATAGTCCAAGCACAAAATTCTGACAGCGAAACCTAGAGTGTAATAATATGGCGAAAAGTTAATTCTGGTTTCAAGAAAAGCCCCGAAAACAACTCCGACTTTTAGAAAAAGTGGAATCATAAGATGGCTGACGGCTAATTTCAATTCTCACTAAAAGCTTGTGCACGTTATATATGCAACCTACGTAAATCAGACCACATAACTCCAGTATTTGAAATGTTGTCTTGGCTCCTATTGAAAGACGCGACAGGTACATTGCCTCTACATCTTATACAGCACTTTGTCCACCTCATCACCCCATTTTATTTCTACTCGCTTTCATTCGCTATCCTCCCACCATAATTTAAACACACGGTCGAGAGAAAATTTAACTCTAGCTGTTCCTCTACATCGAACATCTCACTATTCCTCATCCTTCCTTGTTTTTCAGCCACTCGACTCTGGAATTCCCTCCCCTCGTATATCAAGGACTACCCGACTCAAATACAGTTTAAAAAGAAGCTCACTTCATATTTCCTTAGACAATATAATATATAACCGTGTTCCATGTATAATTTTATTATTCCTTTATATTTTAATCTTTCTTTACCGAGCCATTTGCTTAATCTAATTATAGGTTATTTTGTTGTTATTATTATTATTATTATTATTACTATTTTTCTTTCCCTTGTCAACTTTATATTGTGTAGTCTATATGTATTATGTATCATTGATTATAATTTTTATTATACGTATAATTTAACCTGGTGAAGTGGAAGAGAAGACTTTACGGTCATTACTCCACCTCATTAATGACTCCAAAACAATTGCTATGCTGAGGCGGCTGGATAATTTCTGGTTAAATCATGAGTTAAGCGTCAAACTGCCGGCCTAATGAATTCATTTCTTGTGACATTTTTATTCAATTTATTTGATGTCAGAGCAACGGAATCATAGCAAATATAATGCTAATTTGTGTAAATATGGCACCACTGCACGTGAGAGCATTAAACCGCTGAATAAGTCATAAATCTCCAGATTCGATAACATTTTAGTATTTTTCATAAACGTTTTGTAGTTAATTTCCCTAATCAGTACAGCGCCGAGTGGTACACGGAGGCAGTCAGATATAACATAGAGCGTAAGTAGCTATACTTTTTTGGGTATTTCATTTACTGTAATGTGTGTACATAGACAAAATTGATGCTAAATTTGTTACGCATTGGACTACTTTAATAATGATATACACACAACATTTAAATTCCATCTCATTCCATTGTAACGTGTGCTTTATAAATCAGACTTCTATTCTAGCTGAAGTAATAAATTCAATAGAGTAATGTTTTTATTTCAATGTATTATTTCCTATAAATCATTTGAGGATTTTCTAATTGAAAAGGGTTGTTTGCTTGTGCACGTAAAGTGGTAGAGAGTGCCAGTTGTCTGGAGGACAAGGGAAATGTCCTTTAAAAAGCAGGACACTGTATTCAAAATAAACATATATTAACCTTCAAAAAAATTGTGCCAACTACAATACTGACAAAGGTAACATAAAATTCATTTTCGAAAAAACGATTAATGGAGTCACTTCCCTTCCCTTGTATACACCTCATTTTCTTTATTAGGACCAATTTTCAAAAAATAAACTTTAACTGAGAAGCATATTGTAAATCAATAAAAAATATTTAAAATGCATTTATTTGAAACGAGGTTAAATATTTTGTGAGATGTCCGTAATACAGACTGACTCTCAGATAAAACAATGGTGATATACATATAGCATCTCTTGAGAGAACTTTGATCATGTCTTTTACTGGCCTATATGCATCAACCGGCTATGCGCCATTATGTATGCTTCGAGAAAAACACGTTTAGGGTTTTTTTTTTACATTTTAAACTCCAGCAAGACAATTTAATTATTTATAATAATTTTATTGCAGCCAAACAGCCAGACTTAAAGTAAGAATACATTTTAAATTTATATTTTTGCAAATTCACAAATTGTCTTTGTTCTTTTTGTGCATAGCTCAATGTGATATCGGCCACATGTTTTTTTTCGCATAGCATTTACAGTCTATATTTGCTTCATGGAATTTTGTGTTCTTGCATATCAGGTGGTGGAATCCGTGGACTGCCAACCTAGTGATCACGTGCCTCATTTCGAAATGTTTTGTCCACGCACGGTCCACCATGACCCCGGTGCTGTAGAATTCTGGGTGTATTTCTTCTCTTTTTCTATTCAGTTATTTAATTATTTGTCAATTGATAATCACTTATATGATTCGTACTGCGGTAACAACAATTTATATTTACTTCTCATATAAAAGAACACATGAGGGCACATAACAAAAATGTAGATACTTCAAAATACGCTTCAATACAATCATTGTTTTAATTCAAATTTTAAAGTTTTACACGTTTGTAACAAAGGATCTTTTAGAAATAGTAGAAATAAATACATTGAAGAAGAGTAATAACTAAAGCGAGGATTTTTATGAAATTTCATGTTTTAAACTATTAGTCAAAGAGCGCTGAGACAAAGTATCTTTACATTTTATGATATGTAGAATCAAATAAGACCTACATTTTTTTTTTCATATTTCATAATATTTTTGCAAAATGTTCATATTTTAGTAAAAATGTAATATTCCTTCATATTTTTCAACTTTCAATTTTATTAAATGGAATTTGTAATAATTGGTTAAAAACATTTCTGAAGTGATTGTAGTTTTGAAATTATTTGACAACGTAATATGGTAAATAGGCGAAAATTCCTCAGTATCCCATCCAGAGCAAGATAAATAGTTCTGATAAAAGAAAATAATTGAATAAGGAGACATGGAATGATCAAGAAGACTTTTGTCCGAAATTACAGAAAAAGCAATAGAAATTTCCTAATCTGTGACAAGAACATTAATAAATAGAACAACAATGTTAGAATAATAACCACCTACTCTATCTCTCAGGTAGCAACCACATTTATTTTTTGCTACCGAAGGACAGTCCTTATTTTGTGAATGGATTACAGTATTTAAATGTAGGAAAGACTGCTGCTGCTGAGAAATAAGGTCTTACTCCACGGTTTATGAAATTAGTAAATTTCTTGTAGGACAGGCTAACATTATTCTCACTTACATCAAACTATCAAATATAGTGCGGTACATAACATCAAATGGTGTAGAGCGTACTTTCTGATCGTATAAAACAATTCTGAGGGACGGGCATTAAAAAATTATAAAATGTTGACAAAGCTCTTAACTGTGTATTACGAATAGAATTGATAATTGGATTGTTCAAAACACAAGTAGACCAAGCCTAGATACTCTGCACAGTCAATTTCATGAAAAAATTAATGTTAAAATAATTCTAACTGCATTTCACCACGTTCATACGTGTAGTTTATAGGATTAAAAATAATTGTATTTGCAAAATTACAAATAATTGTATTTGTGGATTAATTCATTTTAACATCTTGTTTTTTTCCCAAATATGACACTGGACTGGTATACTTGTGTTCCGATTCAACCAATTTAATATTAATGTGACATTTACATATGCTGGAGTTCAATAACTTTATGCAAGGTAAATAGCAGTCATTCAAACTGTATCCACTCTACATTCTTTTACTGGTATATTCGATGGATGCATGTTTGCTTCGGTTACTATGTTTTGTTTTTTGTTTATGTTTGGATTTCGTAATTAAATATCATTGGATAAATGAATTGATCGTTTTATATATATATATATATATATATATATATATATATAGGCCTATGGTATGATAAGAAAAATAAATGCCTGGACGGGATTCGAACCCGGATCTCTGAGTCTGTACCTCAGTGTGATAACCATTACAACCACCAGGCGAATCCAATTCAAACATTTATTTTTCTTATATATGTATTATATATATTATATTTTCTTATATAGCCTATATATTATATATAAGAAAAATAAATGTTTGAATTGGATTCGCCTGGTGGTGTAATGGATATCACACTGAGGTACAGACTCAGAGATCCGGGTTCGAATCCCGTCCAGGCATTTATTTTTCTTATCATACCATATTAAGCTTGCATTGCTCAATGTTAAATATTTAATTATAATATATATATATATATATAATCTCCCAGTATTAATTTATTAAAGTAAAGTGTCAAACTACAGGCTTGGGAGGCCCTTAGGGTAGATTGGATGATGAGATTTCCACATTTATAGACAATCGCCAAGGGATGTCCACTGGGTTCTCAGCCCTGCGTGACAGCCTCTTTTGTCCCAGA
Organism: Diploptera punctata; assembly: GCA_030220185.1. Taxonomy (NCBI): domain Eukaryota; kingdom Metazoa; phylum Arthropoda; class Insecta; order Blattodea; family Blaberidae; genus Diploptera; species Diploptera punctata. Next base: position 125,840 of record JASPKZ010007268.1, read on the forward strand.
ACATGCGTCAGGTACTAATTTAATTAAGAACCGAGTAGACCCTAGGGTTATGATGCCGCCAGGTTTGGTCCAGCTAAAAATCCTGACTCCATTGAGACTCAAACCCATGACCTTCTGGCTTATTAGTGTGATTCCACTAAAACGTGAGCCATTAAATTTGCTTCAAATCATGAACATATTTTATATCGGGTCAGAGTTAATTAAAAATTAATTAAAATGGAAATACAGTGAATTATTTTTTATTTATTGTGCTACAAAAAGGTCTTCTTGTCTCATTTGTGTGCTGGTATGTATACCCATAAATTATACAGGGCCTGTGTATATAAATATATGTAAAAAGTTTAAAAATAGTAGCTTCATAACATTTTTGTGTCATAATTTTCATATTTTATTATTATGATTTCATATTTTCGAATAATTTTCTTCATATAATTCCTTGCTCTAGTAATAACTAAATAAACCATAGGCTCAAGGCCGCGCGGAGAGCAACAGGCTGTTAAATGCATCACCTCTTTTAAATGTATAACAAGAGAATGTTTGTTGCACTGTTTTCTGTTTACATTCGGTTGCTTACGCACTTGAGTGTATGATTGTAGGTCTATATCCATCCATAGTAATTCTGCAGGTCTTTCACTGCAACCATAGCATTATCAACTTTTATAAGATTCATGATGTGTTCCGTTGAGGTTTATTCAAAATTAATATAAAATTATAGAATATTCACCTGAAAGGTCCGTCTCCTCAACTTAATTATCATTTAACTGTAAATGATAATTAAGTTGAGGAGACGGACCTTTCAGGTGAATATTCTATAATTTTATATTAACCATAGCATTTTCATGCTATGTTTTGCAGCTTTACTAGGGAATTATAGGCGTGGTAGCTTCCCGTTGCTTTCCACACCGGTGAAGGATGATGACGATAATGATAAGGGTGATGATGGCCGGATGATTTTCGGGGACCGTTGGGCCCTAAGCTTCCCGACATTTGTCTTACAGGTGAGGAAAAACACCGATAAAACCTCACCCAGGAGCCTGTCCCGACCGGGAATCGAACCCGGCCCCACTACCTCGAGATCACAGCGGTGGACTATATATATATATATATATATATAACAAAATGCATTTGTATTCTTAGTATTCGTGTGAAGAAGGTACAAAAACTGAAACAGCTGTAACGAATTTGTATTAAAATAAATATGAAAATCGTTAAAAATTTTAAGCTCTTTTTTATTTAATCACTAAATATTGAATATGGCCCATGAGCCACGAAAATAGTGCTATTATAAGTTTGCAAAATTAAAAAAAAAAAAAAAAAAAAAAAAGATTTAGAAAATATAAAATCGATACAATCACGAAGTTAGAAGGACGTCTCCTACTTCAACGCGATTGAAGTAAAGAATGACGTCACAAAACACGACATTCAAATCCGGTGACAGAAAACGTTTGTTTGAAAGTTCTTTGTCGAAAATTGTAAAATGGCGTGTGAACATGTAAAACAGGAGGAAGTTTTATTGGGAAATAGACGGTTTAATGGACGAAGTGGTCGATCGATTTGTTATCGACTTACAAGAAACGGATAGCGAAAATGAAGTATGCGAAGAGGCCGCCGCTGATTGTCTTCTGGACATGGAAGGTATCATACCAATGTAAAGCAGCCCCTGTGCGAAACAGAAGGTGAGTACATATTGCCGTTTCTTTCTAAAATTCTGTCTCATACTGTCAGTATCTTATATTCACGTGTGAAAGGTTTCATCGGAGGGCAACGCTTAAGGCAAAAATAAATAAATAAATAAAAATTGTGATGCTCGTTTCATTATGCTGCATTCTTTATAATTTATAGATTAATACTACAAAACTATAGGCCTATTCACTCAGTTTGGACCTACATTATTCTAGCAACCGATTTTGGTAAGCTATAAATATTATATATCACAATACATGGAATATCCAATTTTGTTCGTTCAAATACAGGAATTTAAAAAAAAGATAAAAGCGTGTGTGATCTGGAAGTCGTTGGCTTTATTCCACTGTCTCCCTCGTGAGATATTTCCAGGATTTGTTGGATACGCACAATGTCAACTCTTACAGTCTTCCAAAAAAGTTTTGGTATCGTCGTTTGAGTTTTGGGTAAAATATGCACTATAAAAGATAGGGGAGCATTATTACTAAGCGAAATACGCAAGTTTGAAAACAAAAAATATAGGGCTTTAGTAGTCTGGAAAATCTGTCAATTTTTTCTTAAGAAAAAATTTAGTACGGGCTTTAGGCGTGAACAGATACAATTTGGACGAGAAAACAGATGGGACTAGAGTAGGGATTAAAATGTAAAAATTTGACGACAAAACTAATAGCGGTAGGTAAAATATTAAACTTAACAGCAAAACATAGATGGAGCTTCAGCCCTCAGCAATATTTTAAGTTTGACGACAAATTATATTTAAGTTATACAGGGTGGACCGCTCGAATGGACCTAATTTCAATTGCTTGTTACTGGCAAACGGTTGAAGATAGAAACTTAAAACAACGTTCATATTACAGAAAAACTCACCAAGTTTTGATATCCAGATCACCACATCTCTATATGAGCCCCAGCAGTCACTGTGACGATATCAAAGCGATGAACAATTTCTTGCCAAGTACGTTGGAGTATGTCTTCTGGAATGTTCTCAATAGCCTCTATGATGCGCTCACGAAGATCACGAAGGTCTTTGACTGGGGTGGTGTAAACTTTATCTTTGACATAGCCCCAGAGAAAGAAATCCAGTGGTGTTAAATCGGGAGATCTCGGGGGCCACGCGATTGGTCCTCCCCTACCAATCCAACGGCCAGGGAAAATGTTGTCCAAAGTCGTACGAACTTCATTGGACCAGTGGGGAGGAGCACCATCTTGCTGGAAAACGATGTTAGGCTGCAGTTGTTCAATTTGTGGAAAGAAGAACTGCTCCAGCATGTCAAGATATGTGGTACCACGAACAGTTTTCTCGGCGAAGAAAAACGGTCCAATGACCTTATTATGTGACAAACTGCACCAAACATTCATCTTCGGACTATCACGAACATGCTCTTGAATAGCGTGAGGATTCTCCGATCCCCAGATCCGCACATTATGCCGGTTTACCTTGCCTGACAAATGGAAAATGCTTCGTCCGAGAAGAAAATCTTGGTCATGAAGTCAGGATCAGCGCCGAGACGGTCCAGCATCGTATTGGCGAATTCCACTCGTTTCGGCATGTCATTCGGTTCCAGACGTTGCACTAACTGCACTTTATATGCGTGCAGTTTGAGGCGTTTGTGGACAATCCGTTGTAATGTCGATTTTGGTATTTGAAGTTCCCGCGAAGCTCTTCTTAATGACTTCCGGGGGCTTCGCTCAAATGCGGCTTGAACATTTGCTACCATTTCATCGGATGCTCTGCGACCACCACCATGCTTCTTCAACACAGATCCTGTAGCTAATAATGTATCACGCCACTTCTTTATGCTTCTAGCAGTTGGAGCATCACGGTTAAACACACGCCGGAACTCCCTTTGAACTCTAATGATTGATTTAAACTCCGCATACCACAAAACAGCTTGCGCTTTCATCTGCGGAGTCGCCATTTTCACAAACAATTAAATCTAAGAACGAGAAACGTATCTTTGTGCCATCTACCGACAGGATTCGAAACTTGGTGAGTTTTTCTGTACTATGAACGTTGTTTTAAGTTTCTATCTTCAACCGTTTGCCAGTAACAAGCAATTGAAATTAGGTCCATTCGAGCGGTCCACCCTGTATATCGTTACGGGTTTTGTTAATTTACTTATCAATCGCCAAGGACTATTTAACCTATATTAGAATTATTTTCACAAGGAAATATAAATAAGTAACGGTATGGGTTGTAATCACAAGCAATGGATGAAACTTAAGCGACAAAATATTAGTAGGGTTCAGAGCCCAAAGGACGTTCTTTCTATGGCTCAATGACACATGGCGCTGTAGTCGTATCAAAATTTTCATTATTAACTTCGGCTTCAATAAACATGTGTATGGTAACACCATATCTGTGATCTCGCAATATTAGTAGGGTTCAGAGCCCAAAGGACGTTCTTTCTATGGCTCAATGACACATGGCGCTGTAGTCGTATCAAAATTTTCATTATTAACTTCGGCTTCAATAAACATGTGTATGGTAACACCATATCTGTGATCTCGCAATATTGTACAAGTGCAGGTTGCCTCTTAACGTCACATTTCATTATTTTACGGTAATATTTATTATAAATGATTATATATTTTTCATTCGCTATCAGCCACTGAATACTTCATTAACATTATCTTATTTCCAAAGTCTTTTTATAACGGTTTTGTGGCCCGTCGGGGCAATATACATCCGTCCATTTCTGCAAATCTTCATATGTGGATTCTGACTCAGGAATATAGTTTACTTCTCCAAATGCTCACACTAATTGTAATTACATTCGTTCAGATGCAAAAGTTGCAGCAATAAACAGGCTGGTGATACTTCACTTTAACTTACCTGATTTATTTTCAAAGTCCTAGAGTCAACTTTTATAAGATTCATGATGTGTTCCGTTGAGGTATTATTCAAAATTAAAATATAAAACTATGGAATATTCACCTGAAAGGTCCGTCTCCTCAACTTAATTAATTATGTAACTGTAGCGCTTTCGGGACTTGTCCCATCATCGGCAGGATTCAACCAGTTTTGAATCCTGCCGATGATGGGACAACTCCCGAAAGCGCTACAGTTACATAATTAATTAAGTTGAGGAGACGGGCCTTTCAGGTGAATATTCCATAGTTTTATATTTTAAGGCAATGCATCTGTGAAATTTGTAAAAGTCTATAAATTTCAACAGATCAACTTCAAATTTCAACCATACCACCTCAGTATCATAGTGATACTATATACCAAATCCAAATTTTGTTAAGCTATCTCAAAAACATTTTGAGAAATTATTTTTTTTATTAAAAATGTTACTGCTTCTTTATATTACAAATGAACCATTCAATATATATGAAAGATTGCACATCAGTTTTTTACTATGTAATATCTAAAGCTCTCCTGAAAATTTCAAGCAGATTAGTAAAATATTGTGGTACGCAGAGCATTTTGAAAACTCAAAATGCTGAAAAAATATAGTTGAGAAAAATGAAATTTAAAATTTAACAATGGATATGAGCACAATAGCTCATTCAGGTAGACTTAAAACTCCCCAGCACCATATGTGTGACCCTCTGCTGCTTTCTTTTTGGCCTCAACACCAGTTTTTGTCAATTTGAGTCTTCTCCGGGCTGTTTTGCTGAAACTTCACTGTTTGTGAGTCGACATATATCCCTCATTGCACTAAATTTTTGTCCTGAGGCACTTAATTGCACATCACTGACTGCAGCTTTCAGTTTTTGTGTTGTTTCACATCCCATATTGAATTCTGCAATCCCTGATGTGACAGCAATTTCCAATTTCTTTTTTGAGACGAACACCTCTTTCGGGCATTTAGTCCAAATAATGCTGTGCAAAGATTCATTTGGATTCTGAGTCTTCCCCACAGTACAGCGGTTCAGAATCTCATCAGAAGCTAATCTTTGATACACAGGCATTACTTTACACACCACATATCAGATAGTGTTGTCTTCATGGTGCTACTGTCATGCTTCGCTGGTTATTTTCCTGCAGACAGCATCACAATATTGTCTAATGGTGTTACAGAAACACCATGATTCCTCACTGAAGGGACACTTGATGTGTTGAGGCGTTTCATCTGTGGACATACAGTGGTAGAGTGTGGCAAAAACAGCTGATTTCATCTGCTGCACATCAGGTGTATTCCTTATTATGGCACTACGATAGTAATTTACCATTGTCTCTTCTTTCAAATTTCCTGACTTTTTACCACCTAATGTCACACCTTTTATTCTCCACTCTGTCACAACATTCTTCAAACCCCGCTAAATTCAAAATGAATGAGTACATAATAGAAAAAATGTTTACAAAAGTTACAGTGGTGGGCGTGGGCTTTAAAGAGCCAGTGTGTGGTCGCACGGGGCTGCGTGGGGCTTTAAATATGGCCAAAATTAAAAAAAAAACAAAAGTGCAAAATAGAAGTACAGGGTTCAAACATAATAAAAAACTTAAAATAGAAAAAACAATTTTTTCATCATATTTCACCAAATTTCACCGAAGCATTGCCTTAAAGTCCTACAGAACGACAGTGCGCATGCGCCAGAGTTTATAGAACCAGTGATAACACACCATCAAACCACATCGATTATCATCCTTGCCACATATCGATTACTATCGATATCGTACCAAAGTTTATACAGCTTATGCTAGATGGCAGCACGTCACTATGAAATTTAAATATCCAATCTTTGCAATAAATCCCCAAATATACGTTAAAGAAATATATTAATAATATTTAAATTACCAAACGTTTACTAAAAATGGGTGTACACTTACTTATCATATCCTAGTTCTGTTCTAACCACCGATAACTCAAAACTGCGATAGAAAAATCATAGATTAAGTAATATACTCTGTAGAGAAAATAGCAGCCAGCATCACAATATTGTCTAACGGTGTCGTAATGTTGTGATTTGCATATTTAAATAAATACTTAAAAATTGTCAAATAATGCTATAAAAATTGTTTGAAAAAGTTTAAAATATTAAAAAACATTAGTAAATACAGAAGAAAAGCTATAATTCAGAACAATAAACTGAAAAACCAAGGGGCAAGTCATTCTGGTGAATAGCCAATAGAACAAAGAATTGGAATCCGTCTATTGTGAATAGAGTTTCGTATAAGAAAAATAGTGAGAACAGGTTATGTACCATATGCCAATTCTGTTCTTAGCAATCTCACTTTCTCCAAATTTATAAGCATTTTTTGCCATTCGATATTTTGGTTCAAACACTAGAAACATAAAAATTTTCACTGTTAAAAGCCATAGGTTAGTTATTTGTTTGAATACTAAAATTTGGTACCACGAGGAATTTAAAATAACTAGTGTCAAGAAGAAAACTGTGTTTAAAATCAAGCAAAAGGGAATGATTAGCATTATTATCCACGTATCTTATTTTTAATGAAAATTGTAATACAAGTATAAGTATTTGTATCTGCTTTTTCAATCATCTGTTCTACATTTTCTATGAGTATTGTTTCTTTTTCCAGATAGTAGATAGCATCTTGAAATCCTTGCCAATATCTACCAATAGAAACATTTAACTACCATTTGGAGACATAAAGGGACTTGGAAACCCTTTATTTGTATAAGTATTTAAATTTCAGTTCAAGTGTCTTCACTTAAAAAATTTGAATTCAGATATACTTCAAGATCCTTATTCCAACATCCACCCTGCTATCAATTGTTGATACTTATTCGAAGAACAATGCAAATATAAGAATTAAATGAATCGTGAATTCTTCTTACCTCATACTTCTATGTTTTTTTAAACACAGCACTGCAGTATCAGTGACCATCGTCACCATCCTCAGCTGTTTTCACGACTCAGTCACTGATACTGCAGTGCTGTGTTTAAAAAAGATAGAAGTATGAGGTAAGAAGAATTCAGGATTCATTTAATTCTTATTAATAAAACCTCATAATGTTAAAAATTCCCAAATTTATTATATAAAATGCCAATATAATTTCACACATGTGCATTCAATTCAGTCAATCCTCCCAAGTAACTTGATAACTTACTTCTCAGTAAACAAATTTCAAAATTAAAAATAAAACTTGAAGATGAAGGGGTTTCAAATTAATATTTCCTAGACAATAACTATTATCAGTTTACCTCATTCAATTAATTACTTGTACAACTTCCGCAGACACAAATCACAAAAGCAATACATTTATTTTAATACTTTCTGGATAAAATCTGTAATTTTCCATAAAACAATGCTGTTCTTAATTGAAAATACGGATGACTGAAAAGAGTTCCAATGTGAAAACAAATGTCATTTCAAAGCTAACAACATAGAAATGATAAATGTAGAGCTATACAAAGAACATCATTATGAATAGAACAGAAAATTATGTAGAATTAATAAATGAGTTGGATCTCCTCTGTTGTCCAGCTTTTGTAGAAGAGACCAGCCTTTCTGCTAAATATTGGAGTGCAAGAGAGCGAATGATTTCATTATCAAGTGCTCGACATTAGATACCAACCAACCATAAATTAGTTGGAGAAAATATTTTAACATCTCGCCTCACAAAGTTGCGTGTCTTCACGATACCGGTTTGATTGAAGATGGAAGTAATACCATACTTTTGAAACCGGTATCGTGAAGACGTTCAACTTTGTGAGGTGAGATGTTAAAACATTTTCTCCAACTCATACCTTATAATGTTTCCTCCCACTGTAAATTTAATTAAAAATGATGTAGAAGATGGAATTTTAACATTCAAATATGGAAACTATGTACATTACCATAGATATTTGTATAAAATGACATGTATGGTTTTACAGGAGGAAAGTCAATGCTAATATATTAATAATCAGATTTGATAATTTCAAACAAATCAATCTATAGAATTTATCAAATCACATTATATGATCTTTAAGCAACTGCTGTAGAAAGAAAATTTAAAGAATTAGACAACAGGAAATCACACCTTATTTCTAACAACTTTGCATCAATTGAACCATCTCATTAATATATCTGGTTATTTTTAACATTAATCTATTGATCTTAGTAATGTAATGTACGGTTAAAAACTATAAAATAGTTATCTTGTAGGTCCGTCTCCTCAACTTAAAAGTTATTTTAAAACTCTGCAGGCCTTTCGGAACTAGTCCCATCATCAGCAGAATGCAATAGGTCTGTACTTGTTGACCCTTGTTGAAGCACTGACTTGGTTGTGAGAATTTTGTACAGAGGATTGTGTGGACTGGGTGTGTATTCATTGAGAATCAGAGGTTGTTTTTGATGAATACACGCCCAGTCCACACAATCCTCTGTACAAATTCTCACAACCAAGTCCGTGCTTCAACAAGGGTCAACAACTACGGACCTAATGCATTCTGCTGATGATGGGACTAGTCTTGAAAGGCCTACAGAGGTTTAAAATAACTTTAAGTTGAGGAGATGGACCTACAAGATAACTATTATATAGTTTTTAACCGTACATTATATTACTGTGAACTAATACCTCAACGGAAAGTTACCATGAATTTTACTAGTATCGCTACTGATCTTAGCTATTAGCTCATGTTAACTTAAATATTCACAATGAGTCAAGTCTAAACATAAGCTTCATAATAGAAGAAAAAAAGATGCACAACATCAGAAAAATTAAACTTCAAACATGGCTTACAATTAATTACAAAGCAAAAGATAGAAGAAATGTTCAATGTTGAACCAATTTCTTTGAAGATAGTGTAAATCATGAAGTCAATGATGATGATAACAGAACCAATTCAATATTTGCATTATTATTATTATAAATCTGAATAGTGTCTGGTACCTTGCAGATTCCTAAACAGAACCATTACTTCTCAAAGTTGGGAGTACACGATATACATAAGTTTTTAACAAAGAGTTTGACAACCTATCAGATTTCCAGCTGAATACTTGTATTACAAACACACCAATATCAGGAATATGTGATTCTCTTACTTTTTCAGAAATAAATATTAATATCACGTTACTGGTGAGAAAATTTAATTTTCAAGTGTTCTTAAATGAAGAATTTATCATTTTTATAAAATCTCAGATACCAGAAGGTTGACTGATAGATTGATCCCGCGCTGGGACATGGGTGCTTTCCTACTGGGAAGTTACTTAACCGTGCTAATTTTGTTTAACTTATTTCCCTATAGATGTCAGTGATGAAGGTCTTTTTATTCAGACTTGATACACTTTATGTGTCTCAAAATCTTAAGACTTGGAACTACTCCCAGAGGACTTGTCTCTTCAATTTTTCCATCCTAAAAGATCCATCGACCCTGGTCGGGGTTTGAACCTGCGACTCTCTGGACTAGAGGCAAGGAACATAACCACTAGACCAGCATGGCTGACAGATAGAAGAAGAAATGACCACATTCGGTCAGCAAACTTTTGTATTTAATATTGTACCAGCCTTTCTATCTGTTTCAAGAAATTGTTTTTCACAATAACAGAATTAAGACTTCACTGAAGCTTAATGCAGCAGCAAGTATTTTTGACAAACACAATATTTTATGAACACTAAATTGTTAAATTGTAGGAATTAACAGAATATACCATTCCACTTGATGGTTGCCACATTTGAGTACCAGGCTGTTATACTTCAGAGACTTGAATCAAAGTTACAAATTTCCCAATGAACAAGTAACAGTCGCTGCTACTTATATCGTTGTGGAGATGTCAAACATGCATCATTTTATTTTAAAATACAATAGGAAGAAACATTAAGAGGTTTGTTTAATAATTAAAACATTTTGTCTGTTCATTCTTACCTCTTTTAGAGTTGTTTTTGTCGAACATATGTTTCAGAGCTTCTAGCCCCATCGTCAGCAATTACATTCTCTGTAATCGCTGACAATAGGGCTAAGAAGTTCTGAAACATATATTCGACAAAAACAACTCTAAGAGGTAAGAATGAACAGACAAAATGCTTTAAATATATATAATTTTCTCCATGTTATATCCTGAAATAACTCTGTCAGAATTGCATTTCTCCATGTGATGCTGAAATTAGGACCTAGATAGAATGTACACTTCTGCAGGATGCTCTTTACTTCAACGCAGTAAAAACGAAAATATTCTAGAAGAAATTAAAATTGACCCAATTGTCAAACACTTCAGTTAATATAGGCTACAGTGGAATAATATAACATCTTCTGAATACTAACAAGCAACTTCTTACATATATTCCAAAAGCACATTACATTTATGAAGGCTTAAGAACTGTAGCCATCATACAAGACTTTATTGAATCCACTAGTGCTTACTTCTTGAAGGAGGATGATAATGATCAAGTTTAACACAATCCAATGAGCTTAGAAATCTCTATTCCATTATAAAACATATTATTATTGCACCACATTGTCTTAAATTACATTGTTCATAGACATATCAATTCCAAGTTAGTGCATTCAGTCAGGTCTTCTTCCCTACGTAACTAAAAACAGACTATAACTATCCAAACAAGGTTTCCTCTAAAATGTATGTGTTTTCCCATTAAATAATTATACATTGAGAAACATTAATTCCTCTTATGTAGTTATAATTTGAATGAAATGTTACTCATATTCAGTCCAGAAGATTGGAGTGGGAGGGTCACATCTATAAGATGGGCAAACGTATGATACCAAACAAGGTTTTTGGAAGGAAACATTTTCAGTAAAAGACTAAATACACATTAAAGTACAATGAAGACTGAAACTGGCCAACAAAGCTTATTACTCACTTCATAAAATAATGAAGAGTAACAACATACACTCGGCTACTAAAATTAGGCTATACCAAGTTTTAATAAGAACAGTTTTGACTTATAGTAGTGAGACGTGGATCCTCACTAAAAGATCAGAGAAAGCCCTAAATAATTTTGGGAAAAAAAAAAAGTACTCAGAAAAATATTTGGACCGATAAATATTAATGGTCAGTGGAGAATACGATATAACAAAGAATTGTACGACAAATACAATGAACCTGATCTTGAATTGTAGAAATTGGAATGGACTAGCCATGTACAAAGGCTCTCAGCAGACCAAACACCAAAAAAAGTGCTTACAGCAAGTTTTATGGGAATTGATGAATTGGAAGACCGAAAAAATGATGGGAGGGTGGTATTAAGGAAGATGCTGCAAACCTACTTAAGTGTCGCAACTGGAGGCTTGCTGCGCAAAATAGAAATGATTGGAGACAGAAGTTAAGGGAGGCCAAAGCTTGAATTTGAGCCAATCAGACATTGGATGGATAGATGGAAAAGACTAGATGGAAGACTTGGAAGAATACATGGAATGATACAATAAAAATTGATTCTAGTGAAGTCCTTAACTTTGTAGCATGATGAAGAATGGCAATGGATTGGGAAGGATGATAAAGGATATGGCTCAACATTGTGCTGTGATGTCATTATAGGTTGTAGACAGATAGAATTAAAGATTTTCAGTTCACGGTATACAAATAAACTGCAGGAATCTACTTTTTAATGGCATTATTTTTTCATTTTAATTTAGTAGTGTATCAAATTAACCAGCAAAAGGGGGCCTGAGTGACCTACTTAAAAATGTTGATTAGTTCAATTTAGGCTACACTTTTCACAATGTCTTGTAAAACTTTAAAACCTGAGATAAAAATCAGATTGGGAATGGATTAATCAGCAGAGAACATCTGGAATTCAGTCATATCGAAAAATGAAACAAAATCAAACATACGTTCTTTGCTGGCAACTGAGGAAATACATACAGAGGTCTACAGACAATATTTCACAGCTTTTTCAGGGATATTTGCCAAGTGTTTTAATTTATGGAATCTACAGGATATCAATAACTTATGTGCTTTAGACATAGCTTGTTTTTTTGGGATTGTAATAAGATGGGTTTTGATAAATTACACAGAAAAATTGAAAATTAATCAATCATGACCTGATGCAGGTGCTGTAAAATATCACAACCTACTTTATCGTGATGTTGAACAAAAGTAATAGAAAAGAACATGCTATTAGGAGGAAAGAGACAGGTACCGGTACTGAGTAATCGATCACTCACCAAAATCTCCTGTTAGATGTCAAATTTTTACATGTAATGTTTCCTAAGTGTTCGGAGTAGGCGATGTCTCACTCCTACAAAATAAAATAATAACGTAGAAAATAGAGAGATTACGAAAAACAGTTACAATAATTTTTCCTTTTCTTATGTCAAATACTATCTCCTCTATAAAAATGCCATTAAAAACTGCTTGATGCCTTGAATGTAATTTTTGTATACAATACTAATAAAATTCATTGTTAAAACCGTTGAGGTGGAGAGTCATAAGATAAAATAAGTTAATATATATCTTCTTAGGTAAGATCCGTCGTCCTCAACTTATAAAATATGTATTCTCTATGCCTGTAGGCTTTTCAGAACATCCGTTCCATCTTCAGCAGGTTCTTCTTCGCTACAATATCTAGTATGATATATAGTATGATATTGTAGCAAAGAAGAACCTGCTGAAGATGGAACGGATGTTCTGAAAGGCTTACAGACATAAAGAATACATATTTTATAAGTTAAGGACGACGGATCTTACCTAAGAAGGTATATTTTAACTTATTTTATCTTGTACACAAATTGAATCAGACAATCCAGGTCACAGCTGCATCTTCATCTTTTATTTTCTTAGCACATTGCTCTGTTTTCAAAAGAAAGAGAAGATCAGTAACCCTCTGCATGTCACTGGTGTCAGAGATTTAAATCGCATCTGCCGATGTGATCGGCTTTGCAAGTAGTTTAAGTATATTGTCTGGCAGGTAATGGACAGGAGCACCAGAGCCGATCTAATTGGCTCACGGCACCTAAAGTGTTAACAGGTAGAGTATATAATATCTTCTCAGTTACATAGACAACTTAATCCATATTGCTTTATTCAGAGATTTGTGCATCTCACTTTTTAATAAAATGAACCATGGAACAATATTTTCCTAAATATTTAGGATTTGGATATTACTATTATTATTATTGTTATTATTTAACAATACTCTAAAATGGTTGGTTGGTATCTAATGTCGAGCACTTGATAATGAAATCATTTGCTCTCTTGCACTCCAATATTTTGCAGAAAGGCTGGTCTCTTCTACAAAAGCTGGACAACGGAGGAGATGGTTTCTTTCCATATCTTCATTTAAATTGCAAAAAGGGCATTTAGGTGAATCTGTTATGCCAATTCTGTGTAGGTGTTTATTCAAGCAGTCATGTCCCGTTAGCAGTCTGAATGTTGCTACTGCAGATTTTCTTTGTAATGTAGTAATGTCATAAGCTTGTAGATTTTCCCATTCCTTTCCAGATGTTTGGTGGTGTATTCTTCTCTAAGTTTATTGATACATTTATTTGAGATAATTCTTTTGATAGAGTGAAAGGAAACTGGAGTAGAAGTTGGGTTTGAAACCATTTTGCTACCTTTCTTGGCCAGAAAATCGGCTATTTCATTGCCTGTCACTCCACAATGGGCCAGAATCCATTGAAGTACAACCTTTTTATGTAGACGGGATAACTGTTTTATCATTTTGTGACATTCGATAATTTTGATGCTTTTGGGTGTTGTGTCTCGTGTTATAGCGAGAATGGCTGCTTTGGAGTCACATAGAATTACAACTTTTGTAAATTTTTGGATGTATTATAAAAGATTTTGTAAACTTAAGAAAATTGCCAGAATTTCGCCATCAAAGTTTGTTGAATTTGTGTTTAGTTTACGATAAAAGGAAAAAAGGGACATAATGCACCAGCACCAGTGCCACCGTCATTTGGTAGGCTGGAGCCATCTGTAAAAATATGTATCCATTCAGGAGCAGGGTATCTTAGATTTATTATTTCCAGTGACATTTGTTTTAAAATGTATGGGGGAGTTTCAGATTTCTTGATGTCTTCTGTTAAATGAAGGTTATATTCAATTTCCAAAAATTCTAGAGGGTTGTTTCTCATTTGCATTTTTTTTTTAATGTGGAAGTTGCAATTTCTGTTTGATTTCTTGTACTATGCTTAAGAAGCTTTGCTGAGATTTTAAACATACTTGTGGTTTTCTTTGGGTCCAGTTATTATGGGGTAGCCTTAAAAATTTTTCATACTGTGTGATTGCTGTTTTCTCAATTTCAAATGCTATGTTTGGGTTATTTGTTAAGATTTGCACGGCAGTGATTGGTAAAATAAGTAAGGTCACTAATGTTAGAATTCAAATCTAGGAATTAAAGAGCGCAACAAATCTTGCTTAGAGGCCTGTTTTCTCAGCAATGAGGTTTTCTTATGTGCTATAAATCTACGACACAGGACCCATGGCTTTGATTCCTTGAAGGAATCCATGCTGATGACTTCTATGCCCCCACAAAATCCATCAACCCCAGTCAGGTTTGAACCTGAAACCTTGCAACTAGAGGTGAATATGTCCACCTTCACTTATGCTGTGGAATTAAAAGGTTACATTCACAACATGTTGCTATTAACATTACATCAGTGGACTCAACTGTTTTCTCTCTCAAACACCACACAATCAGAATTCATGGACAGTATAACAACATTATTAAGTGGTAACAAATTTACATTAACTGTTCATTTAAATAAAAAGTTCATTTCTGTGGAAAAGTGGTAGAACCCATGTCCATGGTTCTTGACAGTTGTATTTTCACAATGAAATCATGTCATTATTTTAACCAAGTTATTTCTTTTAGACAGGCTGAATTAGCAAACTAAATTGAGAAGTTTAGAATATTAAATTGATAAATTTACAGATAATTTAAATAATATACAAATCATCCCACAGCACCCATAGCAAAGAAATAAACTATGTTCTTTCATGTGACACACAATAGTAATATATTTATCTACTTTACAGAGACAAAACAGAAGAATTAAATTAGATATGGAAAAGGAAAAAGAAACTGATGATCCAAAGCATGGAGGAAAACGACCTTGTGAGAGTTCCAGTGACTCATCCCCTGAGAGACCACATCAAGATCTGAGCCAGGGACCAGACAGGAAACAAAGAAAGAAACCATGTTTGCCTCAGCTTGAGAGAAAAAGTGATGATACTATTCCGATTCAAAGTGAAAGCCCAATCTCTAGTGAACATGAGACAAAAATCCCTGCTCATCATTTACAAATGTTCATTCAACCAAAAATAAGTCCTATTCCAATATATCAAGCCACTTCAAGTAGTGAGTTCAGGATGAATCCCACAGCCTATACTCACCGTCAACCAATTGTAATACAACCTGAGCCAACTCCAATGCCCATATACCTCCCAACTCCACCTCCTCTGTATAAACCTAGAAAAACCAACACTCTCTGCACTCCACGTAAACCTATTTTCTTCCAATTTGACATTGAGGAAGACATCCTAGAAGTACCCGAAAGTTTAGCACAAAAAATTGCTCCACCATTCATGGTCGTTGAAACAGAAAGTGAAAACGACGAAGATTCAGAAGATGTAACAGGACCAGTTTTCATGGAACCAAAACCAACTCCTGTTTCCATGTACCAGGCAACTTCAAGTAAAGCAGTTTACGTGATCCCTACACCAGAGGCTGACCATCAACCAATTATCGTACAGAGTGAGCCCAGTCCTATTCTGGAATACACCCCAACTACAACACCACTGTACAGACCTAGAAACACCGAGTCAGTTTTCACTCCACGACAACCCATATTCATTGAAACAGACATTGAACAAGATGTCTTAAATCCACCATTCATCTCATCATCAATAAGTCAACCCATATTCATTGAAACAGACATTGAACAAGATGTCTTAATACCACCATCCGTCTCATCATCAGAAATACCAAAACCAGACTTGCTAACTGAAGGCAACAACGAGGAGGAAACAAAGAATGAAGGGGAAGTGAAGATCCAACATAAAAGCAAAGAGAAACAGAAGGATGAAGGTGATGATAAGGAGAAGAAAACTGATGGCGCAGGGGAGGAGAAGGAGGAGGAGGACAAAGACGAGGAGGTGGAAGAAGAAGTGGATGAACAATGGGATCATGATGAATGGGATTATGATGAATTGGATTATGATGAATGGGATGAAGAGGAGGAAGATGAAGAAGCATGTGAGGATGAAGAATGGGAGGAGGAGATGGAGGCAGAAAATGAAGAACAAGAACAACTTGATGAAGAAGAGGAGGAGATGAATGAAGCCGGAGGTAGTGGACAACCATCTACACAAACTAAAACAACTGAAGAGGACACAAATCAAGCTGGAGGTAGTGGACAACCATCTATGCAAACTAATACAACTGAAGAGGACATGAATCAAGCTGGAGGTAGTGGACAACCATCTATGCAACCTCTTGAAGATAAAGAAACACTCCACACTTACTACCAAATGGTGACCTCTAAATTGCATCAGTATAAAGTAGCAAAAGAAAGACATTTACGACCATGTGTTCAACTTCGTAATGATGTGAAATATTTGAAACAAAGATTATCACTGCATGGAATCGAATTAAAAAACCGAAATCTGACTGATGAAGCAATGGATGCATTTATAAAACGCAGATTGTAAAGAACATACCTGCCAGCTACACTTCATCAATGAATTTCTTAGAGGTATTGCATTTAGCAACATTACATACCTCTTAAAACTTGTTATTTTAGATTATAACTAGTATTTTCATTTAGTTTCTAGTTTAAGATTTAAATTAATCGTGAATTATTCTCACCTCATACTTCTATGTTTTCTTAAACACAGCACTGCAGTATCAGCGACCGTTGTCACCATCCTCAGCTGTTTTCACAACTGTCAATTTTTTCTTTTGCCGGTAATATCCAAACTGCCATCTGGTGTTCTTTTGAAGGAATTATTTTCTAGGAAACTGCCATCTGGTGTTCTTTTGAAGGAATTATTTTCTAAACTGCCATCTGGTGTTCTTTTGAAGGAATTATTTTCTAAACTGCCATTTGTTGTATTTTTGAAGAACTTTGTAATCAAGCTTGGTTCGTCTGGAATCTCAAAGTTCATGGTTCTAGTATGTTTTTTTTTTTTAATATATATATTTTCCTAAACTGTTAAATCTAAATGTTTGGATAGGTGTTTCAAAAGAACACCAGATGGCAGTTTGGATAATTACCGGCAAAACAAAAAATTGACAGTCGTGAAAACAGCTGAGGATAGTGACAATGGTCGCTGATACTGCAGTGCTGTGTTTAAAAAAACATAGAAGTATGAGGTAAGAAGAATTCACGATTCATTTAATTCTTATTAATTGAACCTCATAATGTTAAAAATTCCCAAATTTATTATATAAAAAAGTTTCTATTTTATCTGTATGAAAAGTAACTATTTTGACAATACAAGCCCAGACACATTAAATTCAACAATACCGAAACACTTTTGTAGTAAATGGAAGGAAACCATTTCACAACACTGGGTACACACACAACACATTGAGTAAGTGTTGTATCACACTACATCTGAATAACACATTGTACTTTGTAAAGTCTATCTGAAAAATTATTGTTTCAGTTAAAAAAAAAAAGGATGAAATTGAAACTAAATCAAAACATTAATTACAATATCTATGTTAGTATTTTCATTCAAATGGTTAATTTCCAAGAACTAAATATATCTTTGAATATAATATTTCAATTTTGTGTTCATGTTTAAATAAATAAAATTACTTTATACCCATTTCAAATAAAAATGTGTATTATTTATTCATGTGTACTATGATCCTGCAATTCCCAATGAGTAAACAGACCTCGAAGATATTTCCTTCCATTTAAAAAACAGAAATTAAGTTTGATGTGCTAGCACAAGTAGTAGCATATTAACCTCCTCTGGGTTCAGTACTGGAGATTTTAACTTTGGGGCAAGGAAGGTTGGGTGTTGACAAATATTTAAAATTTAGATTGCACACCAGATAAATGGAATCAATTTCAAAACCATTTGCAGTATAACTGTTGAGAATGCATATGTTTCTCAAAGGCTATACCCTGGCACCAAAATCTGCTGAGAATGAAGAAGACCATAAACAGTGAGCTACATGATCTTTATGGGAAACCAAATAGAGTCTTGTAGATTCTGATGGTCAGGATATACCAAATAAATGGGGAATGAAAGAGGGATATGGAAACTCCAAGGAAATCAGAGAGAAAGCACCCAGTAGGTAGGCCAACAATGAAGTGGGAGAATAACATTAACATGATTTGGGGCAAGTAGAATATACATGGGATGATAAAAAAAAATTAGCTTGGGATACAATTATATGGAGTGCTTATGTCCATGTGCCCATGAACCTATGGGTTTTATAGTGCCAGTGAGTTAGTTATGTGAACCATCATTTCCATAGATATTCATTGCAAATAATATTAAGGCAAAAATGTCAAGAATCTATGCACAAGCCGTAAATCAGTAATATTTTAGTTATTTTCAGTTTCCTAAAAACTTCCCAATTAATATAGTGCAGTACAATCTGGTCATTCTGGGTTTTCCATCTTCTGTTTGTGTGTGAAAATGAAGCAAATCTATAATTGTTTAATATCTTCTAAGTACGAGTAACCTATACAGAATAAACCAGATTTCAATTCATGCTAAAGTAATAAATTGGATATAGTAATAAGTTTAGATCTCAATGTACAACTAAATCATGTCATGAGCCTAGAAGCCAAAAGGGTAAGTAAACTTTTCTTGGTTAATGCATAAGGGGTGAATCATACATGTGGCTATACGTTTGATCATGTTGTGTGATGAAAATATTACCAATACAGGAAATATGAAATTACCGCTCGAAAAGCAATTATTCAAATTACAACAATGGAATAAAACAAAACAGTGTAGAACTTACGTCATTAGTCAAAATGACGTTGAATATGCAACAGCAAATTACAATTGCTGCATGGGCAATAACGTATGCTAATGATTGTGAGGCCACAAGATGGGCAAGACATGAGTTTAATGTAGCATTGCAGCCGTCGACTGTGGGGAAGTGGAGAAAATGACTGCTGGAAACGGGAAGGATGCAGAAAATCAAACCTCCTGGAAGGCCTCACATTAGCACAGATGTAGAAACAACGAAGAGAATTGTGGAGGCGTTTGACGCTAGCCCACAAAATCAACCCGTCAAGCTGCACGTGAGCAGTGATTTGTTTTGTTTTGTTCTATTGTTGTAATTTGGAGGATTCTCTTTCCAATGATAACATATTTCCTATAATAATAATATTTTCGTCACAAAATGCGATCAAACATATAACCATATTTCTGAATCACTCTGTACTTGATGGTCAGGAGTGGCAGTTGTTTAGAGCACAATGGAGATATCACATAAAAGGTATGCGTGTTGAGTTCAAAATAAAAGTATACCCACTTTGAGAAAAATTATATTAATTAATAGGAACTGAAATTTTAAACTCCATTTATGCAAATGTGCTAAATGCAGTTACTTCCATTCACTTCCACAAACATCATTTGAAGGGCTCGGCTGTAAAACAAGGTAAGTGACAAATTCTTGAAAATTGAGTTGTAACATGTGACATTTTGAAGCATTTGGTGCATGTAGTTTTATTTCCCATCTACTGACCATCTGCCATTTATTGATGGATGTAAAAAATAAGTACACCAAATGCTTCTGAAGGTCACATATCACAGTTTACATGCTACAACTCAATTTTCAAGAATTTGTCAGTTACCATGTTTTACAGCTGAGCCCTTCATTCATAATGTTATGTTAAATGGCATGATCCCACCTACATAAATACAAATAAAATAAATAATAGTTTTAAAAAACTAAAACAACACACTTTATTAGAAAACCAAACTAAAAAAATTAAAAATAATTTTAATTTCCAACACACTTGGGATAAAATTAAAGTGGTCAACAAAAAAATCATCTCCAACACATATAGAAAAAAACTAGAGTTATCAACAAAAATAAAATTTTTACCATCAAAAGCGGGGGGTGCTTTTTATGATTTTTGTTTTTTCATTTTCTTCTTAGAGACTTTACTTTTACCAATATCTGTTTATTATCAAATATATTAATTGATATATAGCACCCCACGCTTTTGATGGTAAAATTATTTTCTTTTTGTTGATAACTCTAGTTTTATTCTATATGTGTTGGAGATGATTTTTTTGTTGGCCACTTTAATTTTATCCCAAGCGTGTTGGAAATTAAAATTATTTTTAATTTTTTTAGTTCAGTTTTCTAATAAAGCATGTTGTTTTAGTTTTTTTAAAACTATTATTTATTTTGTGTATTAACTCTAGTTTTATTCTATATGTGTTGCAGATGATTTTTTTGTTGACCACTTTAATTTTATCCCACGCGTGTTGGAAATTAAAATTATTTTTCATTTTTGTATTTGTTTTCTAATAAAGCGTGTTGTTTTAGTTTTCTTAAACTATTATTTATTTTTTATTTTTTAGTTTTAATATTTTACAGAATAAGATAAAAATGTAAATATCTTCAAATTCGATACTATTGTAGTATGAGCTAAAAGTAATACTCTACAAAAAAAAAATTCCTACGGGCCGGATTTGAACCAGCGACCTATGGATTACTGAAATTATATACCACTACAGTCCACCACTCTACCAATTGAGCTCTTACAACGATTGACTAAAAAGTTGACAAGCCCACAACCTATTATACCAGTTTCTATTATTTTGATTTTCTGCTGATTCAGGCCAGGATTTTAGAAACATTTATGAAATTATTGTATTGTCATTGGTCCTTTACAAGTATACAAAGTTTCAAGTCGATCCAATGATTTTGAGTGGGTGAAAATCGCTTTGAAAAATTCCGTTACATAGAAAGATACAGGTCAAGCTAATATAAAGCGTGTAAAAAACGGAAAAACACACAATTTATTGTTGCAGTATGTGAATAATTACCTGAGAGAAATAAATATGTTGATTTTTCCCAAAAATGTGAGAAATGCCTTAAAATTAAGTAAGAATTTGAGCTCAAAGTAACCAAAAATCACTATACTTATAACAAAAACCCGCTAACACACCATTCTGGTGTGCTGACTTGACTTTAACTTGCCCACTAATGTAGGATGACTCCTGGGATAGAATCTCCTTATAGGTGAGCAAACATGTTGGCAATTGGCTCTAACAGGAACATGTGTTATCACATTGACCATCACAAAGCTAGCAATCACTTATTCTCCAATTGAATATTCACAGGTGGGACTGTGCCATAGAATAGCTGGTTTAACTTTTTGGAAATGAACTTTAACAGACAAACATTTCATAAATCAATAAAGAACTATGAGAAAACAATTTCTGTGAAACGAGGTTAAATATTTTTTTGCGCGATAGTGCGTTTTTTCGTACTTACAGCAATGGCAACCATGATCGAAAGTTCAACTTCCTACATTTTGGGGTTGCCAACCTAAATAACTATACCGTAATATTACATATTACAAAATGTGTGGGAAGTAAAACCACTGCCCTCTATGTATAGTACATACAATGTATATAAAAAATATCCAAAAGGTAGTGTTAATATACATTATACAAAACAAATCACTGCATTTTAAATTAACTGAACTTTATTTGAAACAATATAAAACAATAAATGCATACTTGCACAATTTTATTATTAATTGGTCTCACAGCTTCCTGTAGTTTCAAATAATAAACATTGCCCACACTGTTAACATTAGTCAATTGTTTATAATGAATGCAAATATTTCCAACAAAGATATTATTTTACTATTATTTATTATTTTGAAAACACCATCGCACATAAAATAATGTACAATGCACGTTTGTGAAGTGTTTTACAGATTCTCGGAAATAAAAAACCTTGCTATTGCTCGGTTTTTAAATATTTTCCTAAATTCTGTAAAAACCACTTCCCAACCCCTCATTGTAATATATTATTATGGCAATCTGTAATATTGACTTATCGGCCGTGGTGGACCAGAGGTTATGCTCCTTGCCTCTGGTCCCGAGGGTCGCAGGTTCAAACCTGCCTGGGGTCAATGGATTTTTTAGGATGGAAAAATCCTAGGAGCAAGTCCTCTGGGAGGGACTTCAAGCCGTGGTTCAGTCTGGAGATTTTCAGGCTCGTAAAAGATCCTTAAGCCTGAATGAAAAGGCCTCTAAGCAAAATTTACTGAATTTTCCCGTCCTAGTATTACCTTGGTTTCCTAGATGCCAGTATGAGGCAGAACACTGACCACGGACCACTCAAATTACATCTATACGAAAACAAGTGTAACTAAATTAGTATGGTTCAAATTCTTCCCCGAATATTGACTTCATTTTTCCACAAGTATCTTCGTTAAAATCATAATGATATACAAACTCATGACTTACTTCAAAAGATTTATACCATCTCCTGAGGGGGCTCAAATCATGCCATTTAGTGATCTGTTTGTTAAGATCATCTGAAATTACCCACACACTGCAGTTAAAGTAATGACCTTGTTTTCTAATTTACTTCAAGTATATATGGTACATCGAACATTAATAATAAACAAGAATTGATTTTGGAGATGTTATATTTGAACAGTGACATGTCTTCCAGTCATTCTCTAGAACTGATATCTTCTTCTTCTTGTAAGCCCATGTTTTCTCTTAACAGAGATTTAGGCGCTCTCTCCCTACAGGCAAGAATTTGAACCATACTAATTTAGTTACACTAGTTTTCGTATAGATGTCATTTGAGTGGTCCGTGGTCAGCGTTCCACCTCATACTGACATCTAGGAAACCAAGGTAGTACTAGGACGGGAAAAATCGGTAAATTTTGCTTAGAGGCCTTTTCATTCAGGCTTAAGGATCTTTTACGAGCCTGAAAATCTTCAGACTCGGGACCCACGGCTTAAAGTCCCTCCCGGAGGACTTGCTCCTTGGATTTTTCCATCCTAAAATATCCATCGACCCCAGCCAGGTTTGAACCCACGACCCTCGGGACCAGAGGCAAGGAGCATAACCACTAGTCCACCGCAGCCGACCAATGGATATCTAATTACATTTATACTTCTAGTTTGATAAATCAATAATTTTTTTTCAGAAAAATTATGTATGTTATGATAGCATAATTATGTATGTTATGATAGCATAATTATGTAGGCCTACATGATACAAAACATTTAATGTATTCAAAGCATGGAATTACTTTAATACACAAGTGATCTTCTTGGTGATATAATATTAAAATATATATGTAGTCAATATGCCCATTTCACCAATTAATGTTTTAAAATGGTCAACAAGTTTCTACAGCCAAGCTGTCATTCTCAAGACCAGATATTGACTGAAGACAGAATTGATAATAAGTAAAGAAACAAATTCAGTTAAAAACAAACTACGTCACATGACGCAATCATTCATAAGTGAACAATAAAACATACTAAAACTAATCCTCTTTTGTTTCAATTAGAGAAAAGAGGGCACTGTACGGAATAGGACCCTTGTCTTTATTCATTATTTTATCCTTATTTTTATAAATTTCCAAACTTTCAAGGACGTTAAGGAATTTGAAATCCATGACCGAACGAACCAGCCTAAGGTTACTTTTATTGATAGCATGACCGTACTCAGAAATATGTTGGGCAACTCCAGATTTTGAAAAATCAATAAAAGTAACCTTAGGCTGGTTCGTTCGGTCATGGATTTCAAATTCCTTAACGTCCTTGAAAGTTTGGAAATTTATAAAAATAAGGATAAAATAATGAATAAAGACAAGGGCCCTATTCCGTACAGCGCCCTCTTTTCTCTAATTGAAACAAAAGAGGATTAGTTTTAGTATGTTTTATTGTTCACTTATGAATGATTGCATCATGTGACGTAGTTTGTTTTTAACTGAATTTGTTTCTTTACTTATTATCAATTCTGTCTTCAGTCAATATCTGGTCTTGAGAATGACAGCTTGGCTGTAGAAACTTGTTGACCATTTTAAAACATTAATTGGTGAAATGGGCATATTGACTACATATATATTTTAACATGGAATTACTTCACAAACGTAAATCCTAATTTCATCTCACATTTCTACAAGATTGAAGTTCTACAAAACAATGGCAGTACCGGTACTTTTACATGGCAGTGAGTCCTGAGTAACAAATAAGAGGAGTTCCAGTAGAACACAAAGTGCAGAAATGACTTTTCTAAGAAGGACCAAAGGATGCACAAATTTGGACCACATAAGAAATAAGAAGAGAATTAGAAACATTTTCAATAACTGATAGAATTCAACAACACCATGTCAGCTGGAAACAGCATGTTCAGAGAATGGAAGAAACAAGATAGCATATCATCAAAATCCAAAAGGATTAAGGGATGTAGGAAGAGATGGAAGGAATCATTAACAGGCAAATTGCCTAAACCTTCAAGTGAAGATGATGATGATTCCTACAAGGAAACAAGTTGATGTCAAGGAGGTTAAGAATGTTTTATGTAATAGAAGATAAAGTGTTTTTGAGATGTTGTGCTGAAAATGGAATTGAATGCCAAGTCTGGTGATGAAATGGGAAGCTGAAGGCAAAAGAGATTAAGAAGAAATCACGCGTCAAATCAAGTTTTTGAAAACTGTGATTACAATTTGGAAATGGACTAAAGTAGAAACCACTTATAACATACAATATCTAATACTGAAAAATTCATAAAGTTATATATCGCCCTAACACAAATACCTGGACTTCACTTTGGTATTAGGCACCCATGTCTGTTCAAGGATCAAACTATTGTGGTAACCCCAATTTTTTATTGTCTTGGGCTTCTTTCCGCATAGCTGTACAGTGGACAGCTTGTCTGGTTATATTGCTTTCATGTCTTGGGCTTCTTTCCGCATAGCTGTACAGTGGACAGCTTGTCTGGTTATATTGTCTTGGGCTTCTTTCCGCATAGCTGTACAGTGGACAGCTTGTCTGGTTATATTGCTTTCATGTCTTGGGCTTCTTTCCGCATAGCTGTACAGTGGACAGCTTGTCTGGTTATATTGCTTTCATGTCTTGGGCTTCTTTCCGCATAGCTGTACAGTGGACAGCTTGTCTGGTTATATTGCTTTCATGTCTTGGGCTTCTTTCTGCATAGCTGTACAGTGGACAGCTTGTCTGGTTATATTGCTTTCAGGTCATCTGATCAAATCTTCTTTCCGCATAGCTGTACAGTGGACAGCTTGTCTGGTTATATTGCTTTCAGGTCATCTGATCAAATCTTCTTTCCGCCTAGCTGTACAGTGGACAGCTTGTCTGGTTATATTGCTTTCAGGTCATCTGATCAAATCTTCTTTCTGCATAGCTGTACAGTGGACAGCTTGTCTGGTTATATTGCTTTCAGGTCATCTGATCAAATCTTCTTTCCGCATAGCTGTACAGTGGACAGCTTGTCTGGTATATTGCTTTCAGGTCATCTGATCAAATCTCTTACCGCATAGCTGTACAGTGGACAGCTTGTCTGGTTATATTGCTTTCAGGTCATCTGATCAAATCTTCTTTCCGCATAGCTGTACAGTGGACAGCTTGTCTGGTTATATTGCTTTCAGGTCATCTGATCAAATCTTCTTTCCGCATAGCTGTACAATGGACAGCTTGTCTGGTTATATTGCTTTCAGGTCATCTGATCAAATCTTCTTTCCGCATAGCTGTACAGTGGACAGCTTGTCTGGTTATATTGCTTTCAGGTCATCTGATCAAATCTTCTTTCCGCATAGCTGTACAGTGGACAGCTTGTCTGGTTATATTGCTTTCAGGTCATCTGATCAAATCTTCTTTCTGCATAGCTGTACAGTGGACAGCTTGTCTGGTTATATTGCTTTCAGGTCATCTGATCAAATCTTCTTTCCGCATAGCTGTACAGTGGACAGCTTGTCTGGTTATATTGCTTTCCGCATAGCTGTACAGTGGACAGCTTGTCTGGTTATATTGCTTTCCGCATAGCTGTACAGTGGACAGCTTGTCTGGTTATATTGCTTTCCGCATAGCTGTACAGTGGACAGCTTGTCTGGTTATATTGCTTTCCGCATAGCTGTACAGTGGACAGCTTGTCTGGTTATATTGCTTTCCGCATAGCTGTACAGTGGACAGCTTGTCTGGTTATATTGCTTTCAGGTCATCTGATCAAATCTTCTTTCCGCATAGCTGTACAGTGGACAGCTTGTCTGGTTATATTGCTTTCCGCATAGCTGTACAGTGGACAGCTTGTCTGGTTATATTGCTTTCTGCATAGCTGTACAGTGGACAGCTTGTCTGGTTATATTGCTTTCCGCATAGCTGTACAGTGGACAGCTTGTCTGGTTATATTGCTTTCCGCATAGCTGTAGAGTGGACAGCTTGTCTGGTTATATTGCTTTCAGGTCATCTTCTTACCACATTACCCAGATTCAGTTATTTCTTCTTTAATAGAAAAATAACATATATAATTCTGCTGCAAGACAATTAATATTATGCTTTTGAATGACAAATAAAAACATTTTAAGAAAATTCAAAGGTAAATCATTGAGAGATAAAATTTATAGTGCTATTGTTAAGGAGAAGCTCAAAATTGAACCAGTTCACTTTTGCTTTAATGAATGAAAATTAAATTGGAATGAGCACATCAACAGAATGAAGAACAATTGACTAACAGAGTGGGTATGAGGCTGGATACATGAATGAAAAGATCTTTAGAAAGAATACATCTGTAATGGGAAGACATAATCAAACACAGACACAGAAGTGAATGGAGAATCAACAGGCTTCTGGTTTCATGTGTAGAAAGGAGTGAAGAAAAACAAAGGACATGCAACTCCATTCTACTGTCTCGATCTTATAGTTTATGGTCTATCACATATATAAGAAAATTCATTTCAGTTGTCTGGACATATTAGTAACCATATTATGTTAGGGTCCAGGTATCAGATAATAAAACTAAAGAGTCATTGCCATAAACAAAAAGAAAACAATCACAATGGTCTTTAAAAAAATGACGTAGAATGAAGACCAGAGACTGCATTAGAACAGAACAAGGAGAGTTAGAGAAAGTCAGTCATTACCCTTCAGACATCTGGCACCACCTTCAAGACACACGTCAGAGAGAGAGCAGCAGTGGCTCTAAGAGCCCTACTATCAATAGACACAGCTGTGCAACACTTCAATGCAAAAATAGTGCAAATAATCGCATATGGGATAGAGATAGTTTGGAAACATCTGAAGACAAGTGACTTAAAAATCTAAAAAAGTGTCAAGACCTCCTTCCTAAAGAAAATTCTAGCAGTCTCTAGATTCACTCCCTCAAGACAAGTCTATGTACTAGCAAGAGAACATTCTTCCTGGAAGACCTCAGAATGTGCTACTACCTGCCATCCACTGAAGCATATGTGCAACTGAAGCAAGATAGAAGACGGAAGCGTGATGACATTCCTGAAGAATTCTACGGTATGCCTGCCATGGTCTGGACCAAACAAGGAACTAAGACACCAGATAAACTGATATGCAGTCCACGGCTTGTATCACGAAGTGTGTGTGAATGACTCTTACCATCAAATCAAAGACAGTTGCAGATGTAAACTATGTGAATTACAAGATATTGTGTTCCAATGTGACAATGTCATTAGCACAATATGTCAATTAATTTTGCACGATTGTGCACAATTATAAAATGATTATTATTATTATTATTATTCTATTCAACTGAGAGTTATAAGTAGTACTGTAATATCAGTATTTACGGGCACGTTCAAAAAGCAGTGGGATGCAAGTTCACAAACAGGATTGTATTTCTCTTACACACAATAGTAAAATAAATGGCAATTAAATTACATGTACAATTAATGTTATGTGCATTTGTAACTTAACAAATTATATTACATTAGTGTCTGCTATTAGCAATGTATGCTGCATTTTTTTTTTCAGATTTGATTTAAGGCTACATAATGGAAAACAAGAACTCTGTTCAAATGTCTGAAGCATCTACAAAACCAAAGAATGTAAGTTTATTTAACAAATGATACAATACTTTTTCTAAATTTTATATTTTCCATCATTTAACTAACAGTTACATCATTATATTATTTTGAAATAAATTATATAAATAATTATTGTAATTTGAATTAAAATGTCTAATTAAGTACATCAACTATTTGTAGACTTCAAAAAGGTGTACGATTCAATTCAGAGGGAAAAGTTATATAGTATTTTGCATGAGATTGGAATTCCTAAAAATGTTAGACTTACACAAATGTGTCTGAATGGCTCAAAGATTAGGGTGCGTGTAGGCAAACAGTTTTCAGATAATTTTGAAATTCACAATGGTTAAAGCAAGGAGATGCACTATCTCCACTGCTATTCAATTTTGTACTGAAGCATACCATCAAATCTTTAGAGGATGAAGAAGGCCTAAAACTCACTGGTATTAATAAGCTAATTATGTAGTGTTATTAAGAGGTAGCAAAGGGAAACCAAGAGCCAACACTCTACTCAGTAACACTAAAAAATTGGGACTGGAAGTAAACATCAATAAAAGTAAATATATAGTCACACATAGAAATACATTATATAATGGAAATGACAAATGAGGGAAATTTTGAAGAAGTGGCTAAATTCAAATACACACACAACAAATTTGAACTTTTTGTCGCTTGCATAAATGAAAATATGTGATTTTAGTTAATTAGCATATGCTAATTTCGAATTTGAAGTCCGTTTTTCTTTATCACCTAACAGTTTTTTGCAAGGACATGTTGAATTTTTTCATTATATTTTGCACATTATTGCCTATCTGCACTTAGTTTCAATTTTTTTTTCAATAATATTGCTAGAAGCAATTGATCTATGTAAAACCAAATCATATAAGATCCAAGAAGTTAAAATATTTTTTTCTAAGAAGGATAAATACGTATTTATGTTACAACACATGATTAAATTGTAGCAAAAATCTCACCTTTCAAAACTTCTTCCTGGATGAATTACGCCGATAAAATGGATTCGAAACGTATGTGATAAGTTGCCAGCAGTAATCAGCAAGCATGTTGATCACTGATTTCCCTTTGTAATGCCTTTCCATTTCTAAAATGTCTTGGTGGAAACTTTCGCCATGTTCATCACTGACATCACCTAAGTTCGATGGAAAAAATCCGAGTGTGAATGCACGAAGTGTATCTTAAGGGACATATTGCATCCCATTAATTTGTAAGCCCTCAACAAAGTCTTCCATTAAGTCTATGTAATTTTCTGCTCTATAGTTTCTCAGAAAATTCACGCATACTTGGCATTTTTCTCAACTAGAATGAGAGTCCTCTCGAATACAGCATCATCAAGGATATTGCATATTTGAGAAACTATAAAAATGCCTTCTCTTAGTTTAGCCTCACCCAACCTTTGAAATGTCGCCCTTATACATTTGAAAGCCCTGCCTGATTTGTCTACTGTCTATACCAAGTTCATCAACTCCAGTTTTATATGTAATGGTGGCAAAAATATTTTAGTTGCATCAACATGCAGTGTGGTTTTCACACTTTTTTGTCCTACTACTGAAGTTTCTCTTGATGGCAACACCCAAATTTCATAACGATTATGCTTATCTCGAGTATCTCACTCACACAAGAAACAACAACATTTTGTGAATCCTGGCTGCATCCCTCTTACCATGCCTATTACTTTTAGATCTGCCCAAATCTGCGAACCATGTTGTGGAAAATTCAAAGCCTTAAAAATTGTTCTCATATGTTTCTTTCATAGTAATGAAGTAGGCAACTGGCACAGACGTATATACATTCCCATAATGCAAAAGAATGACCTTTAAACTCAATTTTGACGAGTCTATGAAGAGATGCCATTCTTGAGGATTATGTTCTCTTCCCAATTCAACCATTAGCCCCATTAATAGCATTGTAGTAAACCAACTGTTCATTTTCTGTGAAGAGTGGCGACAGATTTAATTCCCGTTTTCTGTATGCGATTTTTGTGCCAGGCTGTATTAACTTCCATTCCTGAAGTCAAGATGATAAAATCTCTGCCAATTGTTTATTTAGTTTCTAGTCTCTTACAAGATCATTTAATTCAGCTTGTGATATCAAATGTGGTTCTCGAGATACATTGAAGTCAGGATCACATAGGGATGATCCATCATCAGTAGAGGAACTAGAGCCAGGAGATGTATTTTCTTTCTCCAAAGTCTATTTTTCAGGAGGTTTTGGAATTGGCAAAGAATCACTATGTTTAACAGGTCGCATGGCTGACCGCAAATTTGGATACTGAAAAGAATGCTTATTTTTTTAAGTGAAACCAGATATATTGACCATACAGAAATAACAGTCATTGATGTGGTCTGTAGGTTCCCTCCACAACATTGGAAAAGCAAGTGGCATGCATGAATGCGAACCTTTCAACCACCCTATTAAAGTCCTTTGGCAGTTTGTACAGCAAGAATTGGGGGCCCAATATTTATCAGTATCTCCAAATTTACTATAGTTCCCGAAATATAAATTGTATGCCTTCATAACTAGTGGAGTGATAGTTCTGCGCTGAGATTTTGTACTACACTGTCCGCATACATAAACAGAATAAATTGGGAGAATACTTACAGCGGCGGGACATTTCAAAATTATAAAAAAACACTAAAATTTACGTATTAAAATATTTTATAGTAGATTGTTTTCATTTAATTTCTTCATAATGATACACAATAATGTATATATCGATATTTCACAATCACACTGATTAACTCGTAATGTAAGACGAACTGCACAGAATGAGGTATTACAAGCCACTACTTCACTATTTGACAGTGGCAGTCAGCAAAATTCTGTATACCTGGGCATTCCTGAGGGTTTAACAACCCCTAAGAGTAATAAAACAATGCAAAGGAAAAAAGAAGGGTGACCCGTTTGAGATATAATAGCGCCTGCGGATCTCACGGAATCGAGCACTTCTGCCATAGCTTGTGGCGGAAATATTTAACTTCTGTTAGGTGATTCGAAAAAACTAATATCACTTTCATCTTCTGCGAGCCCGAAAACATAGTTACTGATACATCCCCCTTCGAGTCTGCAAGTAATTATTTGTTCTTGTGTGTAATTAGAAATAGGAATGAGATGCGCAAAGAAATTAAACATAGGCTCAATTCTGGAATGCATTTCTATTATGCATTACAGGAATTGCTGTCATCCCAACTTCTCTCATAAAATGTTAAACTGAAAATATATTAAACTATTATTCTCCCAGTTATATTATATGGATGTGAAACATAGACTCTTAATTTAAGGGAGGAAAGAGGATTATGATAATTTGAGAATAAAGTTCTTAGGAAAATTTTTGGACCAAAGAGAGGTGAAGAGACAGGTGAATGGAGAAGATTACATAACAGTCAGCTACATGGTCTTTACAGGAAGCCAGATATAATAAGGACAGTTAAGTCTTGTAGACTGCAATGGGCAGGACATGTGGTACAGATGGGGAATGAAAGACATGCGTGGTAGCTTCTTTTAGGAAAACCAGTGGGAAAGTGCCCAAGTGGTAGACAAAGAATGAGATATATGTAACATTAACTATGATTTGAGGGAAGTGGATTATACAGGCAATTATTGGAAAACATAAGTTCAGGATAGAGATGTAGGAAGAGCTTATGTTTGCGCGGCCATGAATCTACAGGATCAATAGTACCAGTGAGTTAGTTTTAGTTAATTAAATATTAATTTTGGGTCCTCCTAATGCCTTACTTACTTACTTACTCACTGGCACTATCGAACCTGTAGGTTCATGGCCGCGCGGATATAAGCTCTCCATACATCCCTATCCTGAGCTAATGCTTTCCAATCATTCCCTGTATAATCCACTTCCCTCAAATCATAGTTAATCTTATTCTCCCATCTCATTCTTGGTCTACCAACTGGGCGTTTTCCCTCTGGCTTCCCTACAAGAAGCTTCCATGCAAGTCTTTCATTCCCCATACGTGCAACATGTCCTGCCCATTGCAGTCTATGAGACTTAACTGTTCTTATTATATCTGGCTTCCTATAAAGACCATGTAGCTCATTATTATGTAGTCTTCTCCATTCACCTGTCTGTTCATCTCTCTTTGGTCCAAAAATGTTCCTAAGAACTTTATTCTCAAATACTTGTAATCCGTTCCTCCCTTAAAGTAAGAGTCCATGTTTTGCACCCATATAGTTTAACTGGTAGAATAATAGTTTTATATATTTTCAGTTTTACGTTTTATGAAAGGAGTTGGGACATCAAGAGTCTCTGCAATGCAAAATAGCATGTATTTCCAGAATTTAGCCTATGTTTAATTTCTTTGTGCATCTCATTCCTATTTGTGATTATTGTTCCTAGGTATTTGAATTCAGCCACTTCCTCAAAATTTCCCTCATTTGTCATTAGCTGTCCATTTCCATTATATAATGTATTTCTACGTGTGACCATATATTTAGTTTTATTGATATTTACTTCCAGTCCTAATTCCTTAGTGTTACTCAATAGTGTATGCGTGTTGTCCTTTAGTATTTCCTCACTATCAGCCAACAATACTACATCATCAGCATAAACTAACAGCTTATTAATACCATTCAGTTGTAAGCCTTCCTCATTCTCTAAAGATTTAATGGCATGCTCTAGTACAAAATTAAATAGTAGAGGAGATAGTGCATCTCCTTGCTTCAACCCATTCTGGATTTCAAAAGTGTCTGAAAACTGTTTGCCTACACGCACCCTACTCTTTGAGCCATTTAGACACATTCGTATAAGTCTAACTTTTTAGGAATTCCAAACTCCAGCAGGATACTATATAACTTCTCCCTCTTAATTGAATCATATGCTTTTTTGAAGTCTACATATAGTTGATATACAGTACCATTATACTCCCATTTCTTTTCTAAAATCTGTCTTATACTAAAAATCTGATCTGTTGTAGACCTGTTTCTTCTAAATGCACATTGATGATCTCCTAGAATGTCATCAATATAGGGAGTAAGTCTGCTTACTAATATATTTGTTAGAATTTTGTACGAAGTTGAAAGTAATCAGATTCCCTGTAATAATAATAATAATAATAATAATAATAATAATAATAATAATAATAATAATAATAGCTTTATTTTACCTGGCAGAGTTAAGGCCTTAAGGCCTTGTCTACCACTCAACCAGGTTTAAAAAAAATACAAAGGAAAAAATAGTCTTAAATCTAAATTACAATATATATATAAACGATTACAAGTTATGAATACAATACAATTAATATTTATAATATAATTTGATTTACTCTAAATTTAACGAATTAAATATATAATATGTACAAGATATATAAAAAAACGAAAAGATTAATGACATAGTATAAAATTAAATAAATGGAGAAAAATTAATTATTAGACAACAGGTAACTGTATAAGCGTGACTTAAAGGTACCAAGTGTGCGGCAACCCCTGATATCTTGAGGAAGGAGATTCCAGGAGCGGGCAGAGGCTACTGTGAAGGAAGTAGAATAGGAGGAAGTGCTATGAAGAGGAATTATTAGCAGACTGCTATCTTGTGACCTAGTGTCAATATTGTGGTAAGAGGATAACTTCTCAAATCTGGACACCAGGGATGTAGGAATTCAGAAGCTTGAAAAGTAGTGAAAGAGAGTGCAATTTATGTCTGTCAGTAAGACGGAGCCAAGAGAGGTTATTAAAGTGTTCGGAAATATGGTCATAATGACGGATATTGAAAATGAATCGAACGCAAGCATTATGAACACGCTGCAGTCTCTGCGACAAGTCATAGTTTAGATCATTATATATAATGTCACAATAATCGAAGTGTGGTAACACAAGATTCTGCACTAGGATTTGTTTTAACGAAACTGGGAGAAAGTTCTTTAAACGTCTAAGATAATGTAAGATGGAGAAAGTCTTTTTACATATGTGTTTCACTTGTGTTTGCCAGGTTAAATTTGCATCTAGATGTAGTCCAAGATCTATTACTGAAGAAGGATAAGGGATAATTATATTATTTATAGTAATGTTTGGAAGTGTAGATATGTCAAAGGTTGTAAGCAGTCTTTGTTGTCCCATTAGAATTACTTGTTGTGACTTGTTAGGATTTAGATTTAGACCGATACTTGAAGACCAGTTAAAGATGGATATGAGATCGTCATTCATTTTCGTCAAACTGTTATAGAGAGAATGAGGAGGTGAATGTAGGTAAATTTGGAGATCATCAGCGTAGAGGTGATAACGGCATTGCTTTAGTACAGTTGGCAAGTCATTTATGTAGATTGAGAAAAGAAGAGGTCCGAGAACACTGCCCTGGGGGACTCCAGCCAGCACGTTGCGCCAAGACGAAGATCTAGAGTTTAATGAAACGTATTGTTGACGACCGTGCAGGTATGAGTCGAACCAGGATACAGCGTTGTCAGACAAGTGTAGGTGCTTGAGCTTTATCATAAGTAAATCGTGGTCTACTGTGTCAAAAGCTTTGCTGAAGTCAAGTAAGGTTAAAGGAGTCAATTGACGTCTGTCCACAGCTTCATGAATATCTTCAGTAATTTTTAGCAAAGCTGTGGTTGTGCTATGACCAGATCTAAAGCCAGATTGATAAGGATCAAGGAGGTGATTTTCTTGGAGATATTCAGTCATTTGCTTATGTACAATATGTTCCAGGGCTTTAGATAATGTCGGAAGGATGCTAATCGGTCGGAAGTCATTACAGTTAGTAGGTGTACTTATTTTTGGTATAGGCCGAACTCTAGACTGTTTCCATACAGTAGGGAAGATAGAAGTTATAAGGGAAGCATTAAAAATATGAGTCACTGTGGGTAGTATAATGTCAATGATTTTATTTAGCATTAAAATGCTGATGTTATCTGTTCCTTGTGCATTGGATTTAATCCGTTTTAGTGCTTTTTTAACGTCTGTTGTTGCAATCAGTTTTATCTCCTTTCTTATAAATTGGTACGATAATTGATTCCTTCCATTCATCTGGAAGAGCTTCTTTTTCCCAAATCATGCTAAGCAACCAGTGTATCTTGTCCATCAATTTTTCTCCCCCTGCTTTTATCAGTTCTGCTGGGATCTCATCTGAACCTGATGCTTTATACATCTTCAATTTTTCAATCGCCATTTCAACCTCTAATGCACTTGGCTCTGTGACTAGCATTTCTGCTGTCTGTAAATTATCCTCCTCAATGTCCTGTTCTGTATGTACATTTAATAGCTGATTAAAGTAACTTTTCCATCTATTTAATATACTCCTGGAATCTGCAATCATGTCCCCATTTTCATTCTGAATTATGTTTGTTCTAGCCTAAACCCTTTCTTCTCTGTACTAATTCCCTGATATAATTCTCTAATGTTCCTATTTTTTGCATTCATTTCAAGATCATTAATCTTCTCTCTCAAATATTCCCTCTTTTTACTCTTTAGTAACTTGGTGGTTTCCCGTATAATACTACCCAATTGCTCTAAATTTACCTCATTTGGCTCGTGTAACTATTTCATTTTTGCTAGCTTTCTTTTCTTTACAATGTCGGCACATTCCTCATCAAATCATTTCTTGTTTTGCCTCTTTTTTTAAACAACCAATGCTTTCTAATGCTGACAATTTAATAGTATCTCTTATAGCCTCCCATTCTTTATTTATATCAGTTTCTTCTTCGTTTGCCACATTGTCATCTGAAGATTCCAGTACTTCAAATCTATTAGCAATTTTGATTTGGTATTCTTGCCGCATTTCATCATTTTTCAAGTTTTTTAATTCAAATTTTACAGAATCATCTTTAGCATTTGTTCCTCTCATACGTGATAGCAGTTGTCTGATTTTCACTCTGACCAGATGATGATCAGAATTGCAGTCTGTCCCTCTAACTGATCTAATATCGATGATGCTACTGTGCCAGCGTTTTTCCACTAATACATGATCCATCTGGTTCCGAGTTTCTCCATCTGGGGACGTCCAGGTGTATTTATGAATATCCTTATGCTGAAATGTTGTGTTCTTAACAATGAGATTCTTTGATGTGGCAAATGTGACTAATCTAATCCCGTTGTTATTACTATCTTCATGAAGACTGAATTTGTCTATTGTTGGTTTGAATATATCTTCCCGCGCCACTTTTGCATTAAAATCTCCTAAGATAATTTTCATATGATATCGTGAAGGACTATCAAATAAGCATTCTAATTCTTCATAGAACTCATCCTTGACCTTGTTGTCTTTATCTTCTGTGGGGGCATGTACATTTACAATTATAAAACCATGTAGTTTACCCTTTAGAATTATGTATGATACCCTATCACTAACAAACTCCAGTAGAATTAATGTTATTTATGAAGTAAACAGACATGTGATGCTAATGCAATTCATGTATTTTCATCAAAATATTTAAAATGCATTAATTTCTTTAATTTTGCAGGAAACTCAAATTCCAACATCTAAAACAATAATAAATAAACACAAGTTGGTGAATGTAGAACACATTCATCCTGCAAAAATTTCACATACAGAAGAAACCTTCAGCGACTCTCAAGATGATGAAGGAACAGAAGATGTTGAAATGGAATATAATTTCAATGAAGAAGAAAATTATGAAGGAGAAACAAAGGGAAGTAAGGATCAAAAAGAGGAGGAAGAAAATGAAGGTGACAGAGATGAAGATGATGGAGATGAAGAAGGTAAAGAAGATGGTGAAGAATTTGAAAGTGAAGGTAATGAAGGTGAAGGTAATGAAGATGAAGGTAATGACAGTGAAGGTGATGAAGGTGAAGAAGATGAAGAAGATGATGAAGGTGAAGATGATGAAGATGAAGAAGATGAAAGTGAAGAATTTGAAAGTGAAGGTAATGAAGGTGAAGGTAATGAAGATGAAGGTAATGACAGTGAAGGTGAAGAAGGTGAAGAAGATGATGAAGGTGAAGATGATGAAGATGAAAGTGAAGAAGATGAAAGTGAAGAAGATGAAAGTGAAGAAGATGAATATGAAGAAGATGAAGGCAATGATGGTGATGATGAAAGTGACGATGATAAGGAAAGTGAAGTTTCATCATCAAATTCACCTTCTTCATATTCATCATCTTCAAAGGGTAAACATGATGGAGAAGAGGCAAAGAAAGTGAAAACTAAGTTACGCTTGATCCTTAAGACCCTGCAAAAACTTGATGAACTTAAAAAAAAACAACACAAGAACTTACATCGTGCTTACCTTCTAAACAATTTCATGCTACACTTAGCACCAAGTGTAAATTTTCAGGAGAGAGATAATGTAACAGCACAGTCACTAATTCATAAAGCAAATAAAATCACTTGGGAAATGACTCTTCTACCCACACTGCAGCGTAATTAGTTATCATCAATGGCAAAATGGTAAAAGGGTTGTGGCATATGGATACACTAGTAAACAGAAAACAAAATTAGCTTTAAATTACTACATACAATTTTTAATTCTACATGTTCTAGCCATTCCCTGAGAGGTACTGTAATGTCCAGATTATCATTCTCTGTTTGTTTTATAGTATTAAAAGTTTTGGATACTTCTTGTAGATTGATGATTATAGGTGTTATTGTGTTGAATCCTTCAGTAGACATAGTTTGGAATGCCTTCATGATTTTCAGATTTATCCTTATAAGTTTCATGGATTATTAAATTTGGAAATTTTTAACATTATGAGGTTCAATTAATAATAATTAAATGAATCGTGATTTCTTCTTACCTCATACTTCTATGTTTTTTTTTTTTACACAGCACTGCAGTATTGGCTACACGTTGTCATCATCATCAGCTGTTTTCACGACTTCTTACCTCATACTTCTATGTTTTTTTAAACACAGCACTGCAGTATCGGCGACACGTTGTCGTCATGTTTTTTTAAACACAGCACTGCAGTATCGGCGACACGTCATTATCATCAGCTGTTTTCACGACTGAGTAAAAACAGTTGATGATGACGACAACGTGTCGCCGATACTGCAGTGCTGTGTTTAAAAAAACATAGAAGTATGAGGTAAGAAGAAATCACGATTCATTTAATTATTAAGTTTCATGGAGTCTGGAGGTTTTCGATGCATACTGGAACCCCATATCATAACAGCAGAATTGCTCCTGTTCTTAGAGCTCTATCCAGTTAAAACACACAAACAATGTCATCTCAAAACTAAAATTTGACTCAGCACTTTCTTACCATGTGGTCCTAATTTTTTTTGAATGTTGTAAATTAAGGCTATTTGTTACAAAACAATGTCATATATTACTAGATTATTCATTATATTGTTACACTCATAATTATATCAGTTACTTCGCAATTAATTTATAACTTGTGTTTGATTGTCTCTATGAGAGATATTTGATGTTTTAAAAATATGTTAATCTACAGATTTCTTTAGGCTTTGTTTGTGTAATTGTTAAATAAATTTTATTAAAAATATAACATTTATTTAATTGCCTAATTGCCTGTTTACATTCTTTCGATCATAAATGAGGTGGTTAGAAACAAAGGGGTGCAAGTGATTTGTTCACAAAAAACGAGTTTGGTGCATGATTACAATCTTGAAGCATAATTTTATTTAGTGGCAAAGGAATATAAGTGTATGCATTAGCGGTAGAGAAAGTATGATTATTATCATTTTCTTATACAACTTCAACTTTGAACCTGTTTTCACAGCGCTGCAAAACTTGCACTTACACCACTTTGCTTCTAACCATCTAATATAACCCAAAGTCTGATTCATAAAATTGTAAGTAGTCTCTCCAGACTGTTAATTTGGACTGCTAAAACTTGAGAAAAAAAAAATCAGTGTAAAATAGGAGTAACCAGTGTAAGACAATCATAACTCCACCAATGCCGGTCCCTTGTCTGGATGAGAAAGGAGGAGGGGGAGTAACAACCTCATTAAAAAACCTTGGTTCAGCTCGCCCAGCTGATAGTACTTTGTAAGGGCCCCTTGCCAGGGACATGGTGAAGACCTCAATGGCGGATATGCGGTTCTGGATGCAGAAAGATAACTACAAGTTGATCGCGGAGTATACCCAAAAAGCTCTATGCACACGAGCTGAAGACGAGGAAATCAACGATAGAATAAGTAGAATTAGAACTTAGAATATATTAATACGTATATTTGATAAATTGTAATATTAAGTTTATGTTAAGTAGATATAAGATTAATACTTCCATCTTATGTTAAGTAGATATAGGATTAATACTTCCATCTTATGTTAAGTAGATATAAGATTAATACTTCCATCTTATGTTAAGTAGATATAAGATTAATACTTCCATCTTATGTTAAGTAGATATAAGATTAATACTTCCATCTTATGTTAAGTAGATATAAGATTAATACTTCCATCTTATGTTAAGTAGATATAAGATTAATACTTCCATCTTATGTTAAGTAGATATAAGATTAATACTTCCATCTTATGTATATTATTATTACATTGTATAAGAAACAAAATTAGATTAAGAAACCATAAAATGTAATATAACTGTAAACACCTTAGATTAAGTTTCAACAGTCGCACTCTGTAAAAGTATAATGAATTAAATAAAGAAATCACGCTAGATAATAAATAGGGACAAGAGCAGACCTGGGGATATGGGCATTAAGCCCGAGGAAACCCAGGGGGATGGTGGTGGGGCTCTTAAATAAAAAAAAAAGTCCTATGGTATGGCATTGAATGCAGAAGAGGCAACCACTCCCTAGGTTAACAGGGAAAACCGCTGCCTTGTAGGGTAGAGGGATCTACAAAGGTTATGGGAGAA
This sequence comes from Diploptera punctata, assembly GCA_030220185.1. NCBI lineage: Eukaryota > Metazoa > Arthropoda > Insecta > Blattodea > Blaberidae > Diploptera > Diploptera punctata. The sequence continues at coordinate 166,133 of JASPKZ010007268.1, forward strand.
AACCCCAACAGAAAAACAAGGAGTGGATCAGACTCTGTAGCTGTGGTGGAAGCAGCTGATCTAAGGGATGGAAACCCTAAAATCAAATGATCTGGTCTTCCAGGTTGGGGGTTTGGCATTAGGCTAGCACAGTAAAACAAAACATGCTTGTAAATGTCAACAAGAATCAGCCGGACAGTCTAATAGACAGATTGGCATGGAGGAGGTTTGTTGAGAAGGCCAAAACTTTCAGTTTTGAAGTTGTCGTGCCTTAAGATGATGATGATCTACAATCATGTTTCATATATTATTTTATTCTATAGTGTTCTGCCCTAGGGCAGGTCATTCACTGCAATCATAGTATTTTCATGCTATGCTATGCTTTGTAGCTTTACTAGGGAATTATAAGTGTGGTAGCTTCCCATTGCTTTCCACACCATGGGATGATGATGGCCAGATGATGTTTGGGGATCTTTTTGGACTCAAAAGCTTCCTACATTTGTTTTACAGGTGAGAAAAAAAACTCCAAGCACGACAGGCCTAGAAGGCCCTTGGCCTACCATCTGGCTGCTGGCCTCACATCCACAAGTGTTAACCACAGAGGGGTAGACGATCATCTAGCCAGTGTAGGGGTAACATGTGGTCAGCGTGTTGGGTCCCCCAGCCGTTATAGCTTGTCTTCTCAACGTGAAGTTGCTACTTATTGTAGCTACCCAAATGCCTCATGATGCTGGGTGGGCACCGGTTCCATACTGGCCGAAATCCCATGAGAGAATTTCTTTCCCCACAGGACTCGGACCAGCACAAGTCCCATAGCTCTGCAACAGTTGAGGAAAAACCTCACCCAGGAAGCTTGCTCTGACTGGGAATTGAACCCGGGTCTGCATGCTACCTTGAGACCACAGTGGTGGACTCATATTATACAAGCACTATTAATTTACACACGTAACAAGCTAAGAGATGGTAATAAAAGTAGTTAGCTTTGTATACAATTTAAAAGAAATACAATAAATTTATCTTGAAAATAATTTTCTTAAATTTTCTTGCTTGATGGATTTTTGTTCTTTTTTAAAATAATTTTCACATTTTGATAACACTGCTGGACAATGATATTATAGAACAACAGAACTACTATATTTAGAAGTGAAGTGAAAGAGAGGGAATTGAAACCCGCACACAGATGTGCCATACACTACTGCTAACTACTAAAGCAGTGTAGGTTTGTGTCACGGAATCCAGCAAATTACAAATACGAAATTCCCAACTATTTTTCCCAGTTTTTTTTTCATGGCATCAAAGAAAAATTCCAATTTTTTAAAATGCAAAATTGAATTAATTTTAGTAAAGCTAATTTTGTAAAAAAAAAATATTAGTATGTGTAAGTAAAATAAGTTAAAATATACGTTCTTAGGTAAGATCCGTCGTCCTCAACTTATAAAATACGTATTCTTTATGCCTGTAGGCCTTTCAGAACATCTGTTCCATCTTCAGCAGGTCTTTCGTTGCTACAATATCTAATATGATGGTTGATGCCGCTGGTCCTAATGGTGTTGTCATGACTAAAGCTTCTTCCTGACGATCGTCTTTAGTCACGACAACACCACATTAGGACCAGCAGCATCAACCATCATACTAGATATTGTAGCGAAGGACCTGCTGAAGATGGAACGGATGTTTTGAAAGGCCTACAGGCATAAAGAATACATATTTTATAAGTTGAGGACGACGGATCTTACCTAAGAAGGTATATTTTAACTTATTTTATTTTATGACTCTCCACCTCAACGGTTTTAACAATGAATTTTATTAGTACCGATGTGTAAGTATAAAAACATTTTTTTTTTTTAAAAAGTTACAAATTTAAAAAAGCTTTATGCACAGGAACATGTTTTATTACTAGAGCTAGGAACTTTAGGTGCAAAATTTTGGTGAAAAAGGTGCAAAAAAGGTGCTTTAATTTAGCAGAAAAAGTTGCAAAAAAAGGTGCAATTTTTTAAAACAGAAAGTGAAATTTCCCATGTGAATTATCATTAAAGAGCACCAAAACCAGTTACATCAAGTAACTCACGACACAAAATTCAGTCATATTGTCATATATTAAAAAGTCTGAGTAAGACAAGTCCCAAAACATTATGTTATTGAAATCACAAGTCCAGAAAACTGTTAAAGCAGATATTATTCAACAACTCAAATGTTTAGAACATATCTAAAAAAAGTTCAATATCTCAACTGTCTATCAGTGGTTTCGTCTAATGTAAAATATACTGGTTTTTACTTTCTACTTGACTAATCTGTTTTAATTTTTCTTCAAACAGAGGTCGAAGGTATGGTTTTCATCTGGGATAGACTTCCCAGTATATTTCTCCAAATATGCTTTCATAATAGGGTTGTTAAGTTTGGAAAGAGGAATACCACATGCCACAAATGTCTTTGCTGTATCATTAAATTTTTTATTTTATTTATTAAATTAGAAAAAGGTAGCGTTTTGCCAATAAACTGTTGTCACAATACTTATTTAATGCTTTGTAGTTTCTTATTTTTCGTGTTTTGCACTATCTATATGCCGCGTAACACGACTGTGTTGGTGTTTTTCATAAATTGTTATTGAAATATCACAAAGAATGCACCTCATAAGAGATCTGTCACTTTGAATTCCAAATTGCACTATACTGTTATACAAAGTCATGTAGTTTGTAGGAGTTCACATTCAGTTTTGGCATACTGTATACTGGTCACTCAGGAAAATAGCAGACCGCACAAGCCAAATATTATTTTGAACTGAAACATTTGTTTATGCATTCAATAATCTCCCTTACTTAAACAATGGCTTTCGCATAACTGTGGTACAAGAAGGTGCAAACTAATTTAAAAGGAACAGCCTAAAAGGACTGCACTAAAGTGGAAGTAATGTGATGTGGACTGATACCACACATCGTTACCAACTTTTGAAAGTTTATTTGAAGAAATGTAAAAAAAATATATACACATTATTTTGGGAATACAATGCTGCTAAGAGACAAAAAAGGTTTAAAAAAGTGCAAAATGTGCTTGCATTGATAAAAAGGTGCAGAAAAGTGCCAGCATTGAAAAGAGATGCAACTAAAACACATTTAGGGACATTTATTTAATGTTTTCTTTGCAAGACAAGCTCATTTGAGCATTGTAGTAACAAAATTAAATTAAATTGCAGCTCTATTTATTACATAATAAACATCTTTATAAATGAATATAAATTTGTTTTTATGGTAAAATCTAAAATACGGAGTAGTCCTACTCCAAGTGCAAGAGGCCTACCAACCGGTTGCTGGCCTCACATCCACATGTGTTAATCACAGAGGTAGACAATCATCCAGCCAGTGTAGGGGTGACATGTGGTCATCATGTCAGGTCCCCCAGCCATTATAACTAGTTTTCTCAATTTAAGAGTAGCTACTTATTGTAGCTACCCAAATGCCTCACGATGCTGGGTGGGCACTGATCCCAAACTGGCCAAAATTCCATGAGAAAATTTCTTCCCCCATAGAGACCCAAACCAGCGCAAGTCCCATAGCTCGGCTACAGTGCAGGACAGGTCTAAGAATAGCACATTTTTTTGTTATTTGAACATAAACTGTATTACGATAAAACATTACAAACTTCCCCACATTTAAAATTACTTCATTCACGTCATCATTTTTTTTTTATCATTTGATTTTTTTGTCAATGACAACCATTTCTTTGCCTACTTCATTCTGTAAACCTTTTTTTCTTTTCTTCCAGTCCTTTTATAAAAATCTCAGTTTCTCTTTTTCATCTTTGTTTTTTTTTTTTCAAACTAACTCTGCTTCTTTATATCTTATAAATTGCAAAATAATCAGAAATACAATCATCACACAACAAATGAAAGCCCAAAATTCAATATTAGATTTTGTGAGATGCAGACAACTAGAATGGTATGGTCATATACATAGGATGCCAAAGAAAAGATTACCCAGACAAGCTTTGGAATGGATTCCCCCTGGAAAAGGAAAGAGAGGTCGACCTAGATTTAAATGGATGGATGATGTAAAAAGAGGTATGAGGGAGCTAGGTCTGGAAAAATTGGATTGAGAAGAGAGCGAAGAATGGAGAAAGACGATAAAAATTTAAAAAGTTTTGGGCATAGAAAGATGTTTTATTACACTGTAAACCTGTTTATAAATAAATAATAACATTAATAATAAAAATAGTAAGACTTCCAAATAGTTAGTACGTTTTTTCTTTAAGAATGGACATACAGAATAGAATAAAAAGCACTTTAACAATTAAAAAAATTAACCTCACCGGGAATCGAACCTGCGACCTCTTGCATACGAATCAAGCCACAAAGCACTGAGCTACGCTTATCACTGCCTTGTTGCGTTTAGAAAGAATACTCTTCAAAGGAAGAAGAAAAACGTATTGTAGCACTACTGTGCAATTAGTTTACCCGTGTGAATCGCGCGTTAGAACTTGAAATATTCGAGATCAAGAGTCGGCCCATTCTTTTTGTCGCCGAGCGTAAATAATCACTTAAAACAGAAATTGAAATGTCAAACATATTATCTAAATACAGAAAAGACATTCAAACATGCAGTGACAGAAAAAACAATACAAATTTTTGTTTAATAATTCATCCATAGTAATTCTACCTGAAGGCAGGTCCTTCACTGCAATCATAGCATTTTCATGCTATGCTTGCAGCTTTACTAGGGAATTGTGTAGGTGTGGTAGCTTCCCGTTGCTTTCCACACCGGTGAAGGATGATGGTGATTATGATAAGGATGATGATGAAGATGATGACCATATGATTTCGGGGACTGTTTGGGCCTTAAAGTTTTCCTGACATTTGACTTACAGGTGAGGAAAAACCCCGATAAAAACCTCACCCAGAAAAACTGCCCCGACCGGGGATCGAACCCGGGCCCGCTGCATGACAAGGCAGCACGCTACCTCGAGACCACACCGGTGGACGTTTAATAATAATAATAGTCTCTGTATATAGATTTCCGGATGGTTGTATAAAACTTTTCTAGACAAATTGGAAATACTACTAAATACAGTACCCTAAAAAAAAAAAAAAAGAAGCCTCTTATTTTATGTGGGGATTTCAACACAAACTTTCTAACTACTGACAAAGTTGTATCTGAATTCAGGTCATTAATTCACTCCCATAATCTAATTGAGACTACAGATACTCCTACTCGTGTAACTTCCACCTCACAAACATGTCTTGAGCAGATAATCATTGATCGTGGATATTTACCACATACAGTAGAAAATATAAACTTTGGTATCTCAGATCACAATGCACATACCATTAGAGATAAACACAGCCAGGAACCGAAAACTTAATAAAACAATAAGTTATAACATTAGTAAGAATCATGAAAACACACCCAGTACGTGTAACCCCCTCCACCAGATTTACAGTGCAACACAAGTTTTGAATCCTGCTGAAGATGGGACTAGTCCCGAAAGCGCTACAGATAAATAACTAATAGAGTTGAGGAGACGGACCTTTTAGGTAAATATTTCATAATTTTATATTTTAAAGAAACTTTAACAATGAAAATATTAAATACATTAAATCTTTACTGCAGAGATAAAGCTGGAATTATGTAATCAATAAAGTTCACATAGACAAAAAATCAGTAGAATTAGTAAACACCATAAATTATTACATAGATATTGCCTTCCCAATTAAGAAATTTGTAACTTCACAAAACAAGAGCAAAAAATCAAACTGGATAACGAAATGAATTATAATATCATGCAAAAGAAAAAGAGAGCTGTATAAACTGTATAAAAATACTAGTAATCCTAATGTTAAATCATACTTTAAACTGTATAACAACATATTCAGGAGGCAAAACAAAAGTCCAACAGGGATTATGTTATTAAAGCAGAAAACAAAGGAGAAGCTATATGGGATATTGTAAGAAAAGAATCTGGAAAAAGTAATGAGAAATATAAAGGTAGAATTGAAATATCTGTCAATGATACAATAATTAAAAATTTGTATGAAATAGCTGAGATATTTATTAACTATTTTTCAAATGTTGCTCTGAATCAAGCACCCATAACATAAATAATCAACAACCGACTTCAAATCACACGAATATAAAAAACAATGTTCATAACACCAGTAACACCATAAGAATTGTTTAAAGTAATTAACAAACTGAAAAATATTGTATTCACGTAGACTATGATGATCTTGAAGAAGATTTTTGGGCTGTAGGCTCTCAAGACAACCCTTGAGGATGCCAGACACAGTCTCTGGCGAAACGTCGGGGGAACTACAAGCCTCACGGCCTACAGCCCAAAAATCTTCTTCAAGATCATTAAAACTGCAAAATAGCCAGACCTTATTGTTAAAAGATGTGTCAGTTTACTGATAACACCGCTACTAAGACATCTCAAATTCATCACTCATCACAGGGAAATTTCCTAAAATTTTTAAAACAGCAAAACTTCTTCAAATATTCAAGAAAGGTGATAAATTAAATATTGAAAATTATAGACCTATGTCACTACTATCAGTTTTCTCTAAAATTCTTGAAAAAATTATGTATAATAGACTGGTTCCCTTCCTGGAATCTAATCATGTGCTTTCTGGTTCTCAGTATGGATTTCATAAAGGTACAGGAATCAACAATGCTATACTATCACTTACAGAATCAATTTTCAAAGCTAAAGATAATAGAGAACAAACAATAGGGCTTTTTCTAGATCTTAGTAAAGCATTTGACATGGGTAACCATGACATTTTAATCAGAAAACTAAATATATTTGGTATTATGGGACTGGCAGAAAAAATTGTTTATTTCATATTTAAGTAACAGAACACAAATAGTAGAAATTAACAATATCTGATCAAACTTAATATCTATGGAGCATGGGGTACCCCAAGGATCAATTCTTGGCCCAATCCTTTTTCTTATATATAATTATGACCTTCCCAAGATTATGCCCTAAGCCAAGACTACAATATTTACAGATGTACAAACATCATACTCAGTTGCATTGATAATAATGATCTACAACTGAAGAATGATAAAACTTCAACAAATGTAAAACAATGGCTAGTAAACAATAAACTCAAACTAAATGTAAACAAAACAGTGTACATGCATTTCAATCAACAAAATCTGAATAATCCCATCAATATTATGCTTAACAATGCCATAACAAAGGAAGCAAATTGTAAAAAATTGTTAGGTGTATGGATTGATTCCAAACTGCCACGGGAATGCCATATACAACACTTATCTGAAAAACTTAGCCGATTATGCTATGCAATTCGGATCCTCACTAAAATATTACGAGACGAAGTCATGCACACTCACTTTTAGCATATGGTATAATAATCTGGGGATCATCACCAAAATCTACTCAAATTACAAAAAAGAATTATTAAAATTATGAAGAAAGCAACAATCATAACAGAATGAAAGAAAATCTTCAAAGAACTAAAAATATTACCTGTTCCTTGTACTTACATTCTAGAATCAGTTTGCTTTATTCATCAAAATTTATATCTCTTCAAAATAAATTCAAATTTACATGAACATAACAGTATAATATTTAACAATATACAAGTAAATTGTCACAGGCTTATCAGAAGTCTTAACAGCATATCACATAGAGGTAGTAATCTATATAATCATCTCCCTTCCAATATTAAACTTCTTAAAAATAAACAATTTAAACTTGCTGTAAAAAACATCTTATTATCTTACATACCATTTAGCATAAGTGAATACCTAAATTTAAAATTATAAAATATAATTTCTTCATGTAAATGGAGCTGGTCAACTTGTAAGGAGGAACGAGACATGTATCATTCCACTTGCGATTCAGAGGAGGCTGAGGAGAAACGACTATGCATCTGTCAGCAATTCCACAAGTGGACAACGATCTCAGGATGACTACTTAGAGATTTTTATAAATTGACTTCTTAATTGTGTGAGTTAGTTGCAAGTTAATATTACATTTTATTTTAATAATTATAGTTACATTATATTCCAATTAACATTTGTATCTATTAAGTTCAAATGACAATGTACATTAATTTTGCTATATATATATGTCCACCGCTGTGGTCTCAAGGTAGCGTGCTGCCTAGTCACGCAGCGAGCCCGGGTCCGATCCCCGGTCGGGGCAGTTTTTCTGGGTGAGGTTTTTATCGGGGTTTTTCCTCACCTGTAAGACAAATATCAGGAAAACTTTAAGGGCCCAAACGGTCCTCGAAATCATATGGCCATCATCCTTATCATTATCATCCTTACCATTATCATTATCATCATCATCCTTCACCGGTGTGGAAAGCAACGGGAAGCTACCACACCTACACAATTCCCTAGTAAAGCTGCAAGCATAGCATGAAAATGCTATAATTGCAGTGAAGGTCTGCCTTCGGGCAGAATTACTATGGATGGATGGATATATATATATTGTCGCTGATTGCATGTGGTTTTCCTTTTACTTATTTGGAGTTAAATAAGTACACAGTTGCAGACACAATCATTCCTCACAGTTATGCTCACAATTAACCTCTCGCGATCCAAAACTAGACTGGCTGTCACGGACCAATTATCGCAAATTGACTTGCCGGTCTTCTCATCCACTCTTTTATATAAGCGGTGAGGAAAGCTCTAGTAACAACTTTGAACCCCAAAAACCTCTGGCTTCCAATCTTTCTCCAAGGGGAAGGAGACGCTGGTAGAAAGGCCTGGAAACACATTCCAGACCATTCAAGTGGCTCTGCAGGTCACTAACTCGCTAGGGGCGACTCACCCGCACAATTCAAATGCCGCTTACACGACATGTAACACTGTCCCCTCCTTAATGCTGATCGTCCCGATCAGCTTCCTTTGGTATGCAGCCAGTCGATCTATACGATTCACAACCGTTCTTCTTCTGTGCTGGCACTGAATCTGGCAGACCACACCGTTGCTTCCTCTCCATGACCATACCACCCTGTATGGTACATCCCCAAGATGCTGGAGCTTCGGTGGTCCTCCACTGGTTCGGCTGTTGCGAGGCAGACTACCAGTCTGATGAGACATCCGACAACAGTAGCATGGACGTGGGTGTCGTCCTCCCTGAGGTCCCTCTCTCATGGGCTTTCTGCTTTCTCCTTCATTAACATTCTGCCCATCCTGAATGCGTGGTCGGCGGGGTTGACCACGCCCATCTCTGAAGTTAGGATGGACGATGCGATGACGAGGTCCCCCATGACCTCCATCTCCTCCATGATCTTCCTTCAACTCGCCACCTCCTCTTTGGCTGGATGTCGTTTGAGGGGCGGGCGCCAGGGCTGCATGTTGTAATAGCTGCCGGGCTCAAAGCGACGACGACGTCTGTAGCGACGAGCTGGCCTCCCTCTCGAACTTGCTTGCCCTCCTCGGCTTCCCTTTTTCTGCTCTCGACATGGAGTAGGACCTCATTACTTCCAAAGCGGAGTACTCGTTGCCTGATGTTCACAGTAGCGTCGTACATTCTCTGGGCGTCCAGGCCTAAGATGACGTCCTCGGTAACTCCGGCGACGAACGCCCACAGTCGCAGCTCGCATTCTCCCAGGACCAACTCCAGGAGAACCTCCTTCACCACAGGCATACTGTCCCCAGACGCGGTGCGCAGCTCAAACTTCCGTAGCGGCGTCCTCTCAGGCAACCCCTCTGCTACTTTGGGTCGCACGATGGTCAGCGACGCTCCCGTATCGACGAGTACCCGGCAGGGCCGTCCATGAAGCCATCCATCAGCAGTAAGTCCTTCGTTGTAAATGTCGTTCACTACGAAGCGAGGAGATGATGATGGTGGTGGTGATGATAACGTCGGCGCCGGTGGCTCCCTCTTCACACCGGACCATCGTCGGTTCGCGGGCCTTTTTTTGCAATCCCGCATCAGATGACACCAATTCGTCGACAATTCCAGCAGGTCGGTCTTCTATGTCGACGACGCTAGGGTGGCGGTGAGCGTCGCTCCTTGGCGTCTTCCGCAGTCAGTCGTCTCAAACGTGGCGACGCCTGCCGGTCGAGGTAGCGTGTGGTCTCCTTTGCCGCCTCTAGACGCAATGCCGCATTCAATGCCCCATTAATGGCCTGATGTTCCAACAGCAGCAGGTGTTGTTTAATTTCACGGTTTCTCAGACCACAGACGAAAGCGGATGCCGCCTCTCCATCAATTAACGCTGCTGGGAGTCCTCTGGAGCCTGCTTGCAGTATCTGGGCGATATCGTCGTAATAGGAAAGAGCATCAAAGAGCAGCTAGCCAATCTACGATTGTGACAAGATCGACCTAAGTTAAATCCAATGAAATATCAGCCATTTCAACGGCAAGTTTCCTACCTGGGACACTTTGCAAGGGATCCTGAGAATCTGAGGCTGGTACAGGAATGATCCAGGCCAAGGCACAAATAAAGTGCTTCGTCGTTTCCTGGGCCTGTGTACTTACTGCTCAAGATTCGTCAAGGGATATGCCAATATCGTCAGGCCCTTAAGCCAACGTACCGAAAAAAAAAAGTTGACCGAAGAAACGGAGATAGCGTTCCATAGGATGCCCTATGAACTACACCTCTTCTTGGATATCCGACGCAGGATAGAAGTTCATCGTTGATAACGACGCCAGCAACGTGGGCATCGGAGATGTGCTGTGCCAACACCAAGGCGGACGGGAGAAGGTCGCCTATTTCAGTCGAACCCTGTGCAAGGCTGAGAGGAACTACTGTCATCTGCCGGGAGCTACTCGCCATCGTGAGCGCCCTCAAACACTTTCTATTGTCTATCTATAATGGCGTAGCGCATTATTGAACCATACTATCTCTTTTGTAAGTTAATTTTTTAGTTACGTTATTTGCTCAGAGATGTCATGGACGGCATGCGGTCAACACATCGACTCAAAGAGGCATCTAACAGGCAACTAAGGTATTGCTAGGACGTTGATGTTAGTAAATTTTGCTTAGATGTCTCTTTATTCGTGCTTAAGGATCTTTTATGAGCCTGAAAATCTTCAGACGCGGGGCCCACGGCTTAAAGTCCCTCGCGGAGGTGTAGCTCCTTGGATTTTTCCGTCCTAAAAAACCCATCGATCCCGGCCGGATTTGAACCCGCGAATCTCAGAATTAGAGACAAGGAGCATAACCACTAGCCCACCGCTAGAGAGAAAGGAAAAGTTTTAGCGCAGTTAAAAAACCAACAGCCCCAGCCTGGCTTCAATCTTCCATCTCGGAACCAGATGTACCAAGACCGTTTTTAAAACATGGGTTCGAATGTCATACCAATCCGAGGAAAGCTGCTTTCCCAAAAACTGCAACTATCTTTGAGGCAATCTCGCATCTACAGCCCTACACAACGTCCATTAACAATCAGGACACATTGAAATCAAGGCATCAACGAAGAGGACGTTTATAATTACGGGCGCGGCAATTCAAATCTGGGCATCAAGGACCTAAGAAATGAATTTGCTTCAATTTTCTGGCTTCAGTCTCATCTACTATATGTGTAAACACAATATAAGTCTGTAATTCCTTTCAAAAGAAAGAATTCACAGGATACATACGTCCCAGCCGGATTCGAACCGGCGGACGTCAGAATTAGGAACGAACATGACAATCATCATCTACCAGGAGCTACCCCACGATATTACAAAATACGTTTGCGATTACACCGCTCCTAGCTACTAATCCACAAATTAATTTTTTAAAAATTATCTCCATGGAGAAGAAAAATGCATATGGGAATGCCTTTAATTGAAAATATGCTTATTGTAAGCGTTAGAAATAATGTTCTTTAATTTACAGTTCTTGTTAAGCCAAGATTTCATCTTTAATTACTATATTTCAATTTTTTGTTCTATTTGCAAATATAATGTGACGGCTGTCTGTATTACACAATCAACGTGTCCTCCTTAAATCCGACCTCCATGTCGACTGCCCTACGTCATCAGTCAAAATTCAAATTCGAGACCGTTGGGCACGCAGAAACCATTATCTCAAAATTTGTCTAAATTTATCTTTCGGCTGATAAGAAGTAATAAGAAGTGCATTTAATACAACTTCAGGTAAGATCCCGCTACCAATAAGTAAGTACAAATGCATAAAAACATTTTTATTAAATGAGAAATTGGCAAATATCGGAGTGGACAGATTAACCCATAGAGAACGAATAGAGTGCCCCTCTCTGTGTTAAATTTTGGAAGCAATTTTTATAGCGCTGCGCCATCTTATGATGACCTGGGTACTACCTGATACTACTTCAGCCGGTTACAAGTGGATCAATCGTGTACGGTGGCTCAAACGCAAGAAAAGTACCGTATCCTTTCCATTCCTTAAAAATATAATTGAAAGCCCAACACAGGCAATACTACTTTGTGAAGAATTTTCGCAAGTTTTATTCTTACTCTCTTCAGTAGAAAATTACAAGAAATTTGCCAACTTCTTTTACAATTTTTATTTTTTTTTATTTTAATTTCATCAATTACTAAGCTGACTAAAATAATTTACACAATTTCTTAAGTTTTTATTTTTAAAAAATCACTTTTAGGTGAACATAGTGAATACAGAAAATCACTATTCATTATATTATATTAAAATATTTGCAAAATTTTTTATAATAATTTTCTGAAGTAAAAATAAAAAATGCAAAATAGTTCACAAAGTAACATTTCTTGTGTTATTTCCATTAAGAAATATCAAACAGGATCTCGATAATGGTGGCACCATTTGACGAGCCTGGTCTAATGAGTAATGATATGCTATTCTGTATTGACTTAAGATTTCACGGCTAGAGTTGATATGATGAACTTCAAGATTTCCAGACTGTAGGCCATGGTCTCGAGGCTTGAAGTTCCCCGACGTTTCGCTAGAGACAACCCTTCAGGATGCCAGATGCAGTCTCTGGCAAAATGTCGGAGAATTTTAAACCTCGAGAACATGGCCTACAGCCCAGAAATCTTCAAGATCATGATATGCTATTCGTTTTTGTGTTTTTAAGAACTGAAATCACGAAGTAATTTAAGTGCAGGTTTTTTAAATATTCTTAAAATGAAAATTTATAAATACCTTAGGTTGATAAGAATGTAGCAAAAATAAATTCAAACTAAAATCAACACATCATTTCTCTTTTCTGAACTACTCATATGTGAATGCATACACATCAACTCTGTTTAGTAACCAGACTTCTCTTGATTAGTTTGTTTGCTATTAAAAATGAAATAACATAATTCATTTATTGCCTTGTATTAGAATTGATATTAACAAAAAATTATACATTTTATAGTTACTGTAGGATGTACATTATTCAAGATGAACAGAATTTTCTCAATGAGACTTCAGTCACATACATAGTTAAATGTTCAATATTTTAACAATAAACATAATTATTTTATATGTAATTTTATAATTAGACTATTTTCACATTTATTTACTAGCTTCCTATTACCCCAAGAGCCTTCCAAGCCCTATAATGGGATCACATACCTTTAACATTTTGATTAGAAAATCTAATAGTTCATTAGAGAAAAAACCATATTATGTATATTCTCCAAGGTACAACACGCTGAGAATGCCCTTGGCCTATCAGCTAGCTGCTGCCTCAACATCCACCTGTGAGAAGAATCCAAATTGTTTGACATTTTAGGCTTAAACATTTATTTAAGTCTAACATAAATGCCTACTTTCATTACTACAAGGAAATCGCTGAATAGTTGAAGGTTAGGGTGAATTATTTCTGTTAAAAGACTCAACAGTTTTATTCTCTAAATAATTACCATCACTTCATATCAAGATTTTTTCGCACATGTTAAATGTTATAAAAGGCATAGAAATGTCTCATCGAGGTAGAAGTAAGGATGAATTCAAATTTCTCATCGAGGTAGAAGTAAGGATGAATTCAAATTTACATAACACAATGTTAACATAAATTTAAAATATTTCCTATTATAGTTCAATTAAAAGTTTATTTTTAATAAAGCAAAAACTCTTTACTGTATTATCTATAATGTACTGGGATGTTTTTTTGCAATATACTTGTAGATATTCTATAAGTGCAACTTCATTACACCTACTGTAGAGTCTGAAAAAAAAATTGAATAAGTAAATAAATATATATACATATACAGATAGAGTGAGTTTCACTCGACCTGTAGCCAATAGTGGGAAAAGTAACTGCAAGCATTGAATCATCAAATCATGCTGCCCACGCAGTGTCTACACTAGTGGCCGCAAGTCGAGTGAAACTTAATGTATTTCTCAATGTCCTTCACAATGAAGGTATCCCCAACTCTTAAATAAATATAATTAATTTTTATATATATATGTCCACTGCTGTGGTCTCGAGGTAGCGTGCTGCCTTGTCATGCAGCGGGCCCGGGTTCGATCCCCGGTCGGGGCAGTTTATCTGGGTGAGGTTTTTCTCGGGTTTTTCCTCACCTGCAAGACATATGTCAGGAAAAATTTAGGGCCCAAACGTTCCCCGAAATCATATGGCCATCATTATCATCCTTATCATTATCATATCATCCTTCACCGGTGTGGAAAGCAACGGGAAGCTACCACACCTACAATCCCCTAGTAAAGCTGCAAGCATAGCATGAAAATGCTGTGATTATAGTAAAAGACCTGCCCTCAGGCAGAATTACTATGTGTGTGTATATATATATATATATTCTTGTCTTGTATCTTGTAAGCCCATGTTCCCCTTAACAGAGATTTTGGCACTCTACAGGGAAGAAATTGAACCCTACTAATTTAGTTACACTTGTTTTCATATAGATGTCATTTGAGTAGTCCGTGGTCAGCGTTCCACCTCATACTGACATCTAGGAAACCAAGGTAGTACTAGGACGGGAAAATTCGGAAAACTTTTCTTAGAGGCCTTTTCATTCAGGCTTAAGGACCTTTTATGAGCCTGAAAATCTTCAGACTCGGGACCCACGGCTTTTAGTTCCTTACGGAGGACTTGCTCCTTGGATTTTTCAATCCTAAAAAATCCACTGACCCCGACCGGGTTTGAACACACGACCCTCGGGACCAGAGGCAAGGAGCCTAACCACTAGTCCACCGCGGCGATATATATATATATATATATTGACGATCATACTATTCTGAGTAAATGTTTTATTTAGAATTCTAGTTATGTCAATGTCCCATATCTATGGGCGTTGGAAGAATGAAACAAGAATTAGTATTCCAATTTTCTAAAGGTGTTACTAATCAAAATATTGAATTTCTGATTTATTATCAAATGGCTATAAAAATGGAACACTCACTTAACCTCATAACAAGAACTGTAAAAAGACGGGACTTCAAACAGTGTGATCCTAAACCACTGTATATGTATTATGTACATGTATACACTTGTATTTATAACATGATATCGTTTATGTATATTGTAATTTAGATGTAAGATTTTTTTTTTATTTTTTAAAACCTGATTGAATGGCAGACAAGACCTTAAGGCCTTAACTCTGCCAGGTAAAATAAAGCTATTATTATTATTATTATTATTACATATTTTTAAGTTTTTTGTACTATTTCTGAAGCAGTCGAAACTTACATTGAAAATTGAAATCACAATTCTTGAAAATACTTGACTTAAAGAACAGAATACTAATACCGGTACCAGAAATAAACTAATAATAATGATTACACTAAGTCTTTATTATCAACATTTTGTGTTTAACTTTCTTTTTTTTAAGTTTAAAACTTCAATATTGGAATGTTTCTCCTCTGGTTGGCAATGTTCATTTTATTTTGTTGTGTACGGTGGTAGCATTGAACAATTCCAAATTATATCCATTTTTATCTGTTGGCACATGCATATGGGTCTACTTAGACTTGCAATTTTTTTGGCTCAACTTTAGATTACCTTTCCCTTCATTTTCCATTGTATTTTCTTGCAATACTGTTGCTCTATGTATTTCTTCTGCCTTTACTAACATTTCATAACATTTTAAACATTTGCAACAATACTTTTTTTTACAATACATTATTAAATATTTATCTATGTATGCAATAATTTCTTCAAAATTATGTAGATTTGTTGTGCATATGCACAAATGCTTAAATGAATTTCCACTAACCAGTGGAGATACATGTGAAATTGTAATAACCAACATTCAAGAATGTGTTTTAAAAAAATGGATGTTCAGTCACTTCATTTTATTAGGTTCCGATGGGAAAAGTTAGTGAACACTTCATTAAATAACATGCACATAAATTATTTAGTTAGGTTAGGTAAGGGTAAGTCCATATCTGATAAATGTTTGGGAATTTATTGCAAAGGTTGGTCATATCGATTTCATATCTATGTGATTTCATCTAGCAAATTCAACTCTATAACTTTTTTTATAAATTTTTGCACATGTTCACTATTATTCTGTAGGACTTAGAAAAATTATTAGAAAAGATAAACTGAAGTTTTTTTCATTTTTTGTAGCATAATGGAAACTTTATCCCTAAATTTCTGTTATCTCTTAAGATTTTATTTTTAGACTTACAGGTGTTCTACACTAGAAATTTAATCTAATATCATAAAACAAACAAAAAGAATCAAAATATGTTAGGGTGAATTAGTTTAGTTAACTTTAATTACGTTATATCAATTTAAGGTTAAACTTCCAAGTTAGTAAAATGAAGGTAGAAGCATTAGATCCACTCCGAATACCTCAAATTTACTTACCTAAAATTTTATATATATGTGGACTTCCCAATCACTGTCATAAGAAAATATGCCCATAGGATTTGATCATGACAGCCTCGTTTATTCAGTGAAAGAAATATTGATGAATAAGTGCACATATTACAGGGTTTAAGTTATATAAAAAAATATGGGGTATAAACAAGTTATTTTTTTAAAGGGATATTACAATTCAAACACAAGCATTATAATGTCAAGATGGAAACAAATTATATGGCACACCAATTTACATTATTAACAGTTGGGCCTATTATTTGAAAACACAATTTTGAAAAATGAACCAGAAAAAAAGATGTCATATGTAATCATTCACTTACCTTCCATTAGCTATATTTTCCAGCTTCATTTTATCCTTCAGAATGTAGAAAATTAATAATTTAAACAATTATTTTCGATGCATTAACAATACTATATTATATTCAACCTCAAACTTCTCTTCGTACAGTTCATAACAATTCTACCGTTGATTTATTTAAATTTAATTTGATTTTACAACTCAATTTATTTGTACGTCATACGTCTACAATCGATAAAATAGCGACGGTGGCGCAGTCTTAAGATGACCCGAGTACTACGTGGCCAAAAATTTTTTTAAAAATGCTTCCAAATCTCCCTAAAATCATTCATTGGCCTGTGCATAACCTATTTACTCACATCTTCAGCTAAACTATCACAATATTATAAGCTATTAAACTATTCCCGTGTCTCCACAACTACATATACATATGTGTAATTCATCTTATTCATCTTCTTCTTCTTCCTCCCAAGTATTAGGCCAAAAGCCTGTCACAATATTATAGAAAATTTTCCCTCCAGCATTTCGTAGGATGGCCCAGAGATCTTCGTCCTCTTGGTATATAATTATAAACAGCTTTGGGGATCCGATTTGAACTCATTCTTTCAAGATGGTGTTTTCCAATTTAGATGATTCTGTTTAATTACATTTACAGTGGGAGGAAACACTATGAGGTATTTATATTAATAAATGAGTTGGAGAAAATGTTTTAACATCTCACCTCACAAAGTTGTGTGTCTTCGCGATACCGGTTTCAAGAGTATAGTATTACTTCCAACTTCAGTCAAATTCCAACTGTTGAAATTTCATTTTTAACATCATCTTCATAAAATCTACACCAGATGGCAGTTCAGAAGATGATGTTAACGACGAAATTTCAACAGTTGGAATTTGACTGAAGATGGAAGTAATACTTTACTTTTGAAACCGGTATCGTGAAGACAGGCAACTTTGTGAGGTGAGATGTTTAAACATTTTCTCCAACCCATTTATTGATACTGTTTAATATATTCCAAAATTGGCGTAGTCTTCAATTCTTTTAAGATATCGGTGTTCCTTTTCCGATCCCATCTGGTGTAACCCGCTGTTCTGCGCATGAATCTCATTTCACAAGCCATTATTCTGCTGTTGTCTTTCTAGTGTCCATACTTCACTACCATAGGTCAACACTGATGTAGCCAAAGTGTTATATAAATGTAATCTGGTGTTTTTTAGACAAGGGATGGTTTCATAACTTGATTAATAATTCCCAAACTTTTATTATAACTAGTAATTTTTTCAGGGATATCCTTTTCATCCCAGATAGAGAGATAATATCCAAGATATTTAAATTGATTAGATCTCTCTATAATTTTATTCTCGAGACAGATTTTAATTATCCTTCCAGGAAATTCTCGTATAAGACTTGAAAGCATAATAATAGTCCCTTCGATTGGTTGCTGGCCAAAGGAAGGCAAGACCAGTGATGGGGCTGCCATCTTATAGCCTCTGGTCAGGCTTTTCTGGGGAACAAAAAAAAATTACGGAAAGAAGAAATGTAAGAAAATAAAGACTCCCTAGCCCTCGGATGCCCTAATAGCGTCAGGGTCGAAAAAAACAAGAGTTAATCAAGAGAGCTTAGATAGTAAAGTTAAAAGAATCTGGTATAAGTAAGTGGAAGAAATACCTGATCGGTTAAAGATAAAAGTAAGGAGCAAAACACAAGTAAGTGGAAGCAATTTTAATTTTGTTGAGTTGTTTCTTGACTAACTTCATACTTCTTAACTAACTCGCAGATCTAGATTTCGTCACTGTATTTGTGACATTCTCAGTGCTGTGCACATTCACAACTGTTGTGAACGTGAACAGCATTGAGAATTTTACAAATACAGTGACGAAATCTAGATCTGCGAGGGAGTTACGAAGTATGAGGTGAGTCAAGAAACAACTCAAGAAAATTAAAATAAACCTCATAGTGTTATTTCCTACCTACATAACTTAATAAAATGGAAGTAATGTTTTGCTCACCTTGGGCAACTTGTGGTCGCCATCCACATATCCCCTAGATGGGCACCCCTGAGGGTATGTGTAATTCAATAATTTTAAAAAATTACAGTTTTTAGTTATATTTCCACTACTCCTAAATATTGTAATAAACAAGTTACATGTAGAGATAAAGAAATACCAAGTGAAACCAAATACTTTTATGTGAAAATTAATTATATATAGGCCTATTGAAAATAGGTCATATTGATGCCATCTGTTTCTCTAGCAAGTACACCAAACACTGGTGAATGGTGTTGCAATACTCAAACACACACACATATATATATCGTCAGTTTGGAAGAAGACTCACAACTCAAAATAATTCATTTTTATGTTTTCACAATGAAATGACAGCAATTTGTCTATATTTTTATGTGGAAGAGAGTTACTAGTTGCAATTCTTACCATGCCTGCTAGATGGTGCAAGTGACGGCATATGTTTTTGACAAGTCGACAACTTTATTCTGAGCAAGAGAGTCACATGTCAGTTGTGTCTCTACTGTTGCCAACTTAAAAAAAAACTTGTTGTAGAGATGGGCGTCAATAATACATTAAAAAACTCTGCAGGTGAAGTAGTTAAAATCACAGACATGAAAATGTGCATGATAAAGAAGGATCAGGTTGGAAAAATCTTCTATAAAAATTCTTACCTTCAGGAGGAATTCTATACTGTAAATATTGTGAACTCAAGGCTCCAGAAAACAGACTTTAATTTTTTTAACTAAATAGAGTTTATAAACAGAAATTACCTATTTCAGAAGCAAAGAAGAATGTAATAGTTACCTTGATAAATAAAAAAGTTCTTCCTCGATATTATTATGAGTTATATAAAAATTTATGATAATGTTGTTCTCGCAAAGTTTTTGTTTGCTTAAAATAGGGTTTTCATTTTTTATCCTTGATAGATATTAGTTGTTCCTAGATATTATGACTTTTATACAAATTTATAATAATGTATGGTAAAGTTGTTCTCGAAAAGTTTATCTTCACTTAAAAAAAGGTTGTCATTTTGTATTCTTGGCAGATGAAAATGTCGTTGACATTATTGAGAGTTTTATAAAAATTACGATTGAGTATATGTAGTTGTTCTGACAAAAGTATAAAGTTTTTATTTGTATCTTTAAATTTATTTCAGAAGCAACCAAATAACCCTTACTTAATTCTCTAAAAAATATATTCAAAAGCATAAAAAATTATTTTGAGCACGGCTGTCACATCTTTGAAAATAGGGGTAAAATTGAGGTTGAATTTGTACAAAATTTTAGATTTGCAATGCAGCTTAAATTGTCTGCAAGCCACCTGTACCGATTATGGTTTCTAATTATTTCATGACACCGAGCTCTGAGGCCCTTTTATCAAGTAAAATGTTTAAAATGCTTCCCCTGAAAATTTGTTAATTTTGTTAATTTTGCAGCACCATTGGTTGGTTAAGGTAATACGACGCAAGTCGGAAGGTTACAAGTTCAAGTCTCGTTGAGGTCAGGATTTTTAAAACTGCCCTAAACTTTCTGGTGACACCATGGGCCTTAGTCTCTAACATGTGTATCAAACGTATGTTGATACGGGGACCTAATGTTTAGAATCTAATCCTCCTACTACCCTGTAGTGGAATCGCTTAGTTATACAGAGCTGTATGTCTCAATTAAAGTAATCATTCCACAGGCTTAGTAAAATTCTATACCCTTCAAATATCCCTATCTTTTGTGCCTTCCTCTTCCAATACATACTTGTGTCTGGTATAACACTAGAATCAAATGAATTATATGAATATGGAAAAGTGGTGAAATGACTTTTCAACGCCGGAAAATGGGAGAATTAAAAAAAAAACCTGCTTCACTCCAATTTGACCACCATAACCCCATATGAGGTGACGGAGACATTAATTTAAGAGTGAGTGTCCAACCACTTGTGCCACGGAGCCTAGTCATTTTGTGGCATTACTAAAATTGTCTGTTGGTACCTGGTTGCCATTCACATTCTAAATATTCTCCCTTGTACCAAACCTTCTTCAACATTATTATTATATTCTAACTCATAGCAACTATTTACTTTTGCTCCATGAACCTCCATATCCCTTCTTTTTTATATTACATTCGACTCTTTCATTCTCCACACCTATATTTATTCATAAAAATGCATAACTTGCCCTTTTCCCCCTAACCCTGATGTATCAACGTGATATGATAATTGTTCTCTGCACTGACTCAACTTATCTCTAACAAAATGTAATGCACTCAATTAACAAGACTGGTAGCTATGATAGGCTCTGTGCTACATAATAAGGTATGTATTTGTGTAATGATATTAGTTGCCGAGGTCCGCATATTTATTTGGTAAGGAATTGTATTGTTTATTAATCAATAATCATATTTAAATTAATATTGGGAAGTAAACATTATGAGGTTATATCATTAATAGTGAGTGGAGAACATATTTTTAACGACTCACCAATAAATAAATTTAGTCTGGAAAAACTTCTAAGTACCAATAAAAAATCAACATCCCAGAGAGTATCTGGAATTTATCAAATAAATTGTAATGATTGTAGCAAAGTATATATAGGAAAAACAAAAAGGAATCTGGAAACACGCACTAAAGAACATTTAAGAAATATTAAAAATTGTGAAATTGAAAAATCAGCAATTGCTGCACATAGTTTGTTAGAGCATCATAAAATTGAAAAAAGAGGCAAAACTTTTGAAACAATTGGATAAACCGTTGGAATTGACAATTTGGAAAAAGATATTAATTCAGAAGAAGAAATATTGATCTATGAACTTCGATATTCCGGTGGATAAAAATTTAATTACAAAGTTTATATTCCCAACCAAAGAATAAATATTGATCTACGAACTTCGATATTCCGGTGGATGAAAATTTAATTACAAAGTTTATATTCCCAACCAAAGATGGCAGCACAAGAGGTGATGTCTTTAGAGAAATCAACAACCAGAGAATTTCATCAGTGGAAGCCATGACTGAAGAGGGACAAGATATTGTCTGAAACTGCCGGTATCAAAGAAATTTGAAATTATATGAGGTGAGTTGTTAAAAATATGTTCTCCACTTACAATTAATGAATAATCATGTTCAAAAATTAATGTAAAGTTAAGCCAATCTGAATATTGACATTGTGATGGATCACACACACTGTTGAGACAACTTATTAGCAATAGTGACATCTCTGCAGCATGACAAAGTCAATCAAACAATACAAACATTTGTACTAGAAAAGTAATGATAACATTTTCACAAGCTTCAACTGTTTTATAAAATGTAGCAGTTTAAGCTAGTAAAAAGTTTAACACTGTAAATTAAATGTCTTATTTCAAGTTTTTCTCTTAAACACTACATGATGGAAACACTTCAAGTTTAGATTTGCACAAAAAGTGAAACTCTCATTTATGCTGGAATTAATCTAAGTTACAACTGGATTAAACATAAACAATTTGTGTAAAATAACTATAATTTTCGTGGTCCCTTTTAACGAAGCAAAATGTCTCATTCATGATTTTTATATAGAATTTCATGGAAATATAAAATTCGAAATCCATAAATAAAAAACAGATGTAGACAATATACTGTAAAATGAGAACTTGTAATAACAAGATAATTGGGAATACAGAGATCAAATTGGATAGACTGAGTTCAAAGAGACTTGATCCACAGCGGATGAGAGAATGATGAAACAAAAATGGAAAATTAATACAAGATAGAAAAAAATATTCAAAGTTGACCTTACGTTAGATTTTTAGTGAATTTCTTATTACAAATTTTGTTGTATCAGTGATTGTCATTATGGATACATACTACATTTTGTTTTACAGGTCATAACTACACACAATATTGGAATAACAAATTGCGCCAGTGCGAACAACAACAACAACAGATACCATGAGTGTAAGTTCATTTAGATACTAATAATCATCTCAAGTCATACATTTATATTTCTAAAATTTTTATCTTTCCGTTGACTATTGTACTTATATTTTATATCCATCCATAGTAATTCTGCCCGAAGGCAGGTCCTTCACTGCAATCATAGCATTTTCATGCTATGCTTGCAGCTTTACTAGGGAATTGTGTAGGTGTGGTAGCTTCCCGTTGCTTTTTATGATTTTTACATTTTCTTCTTAGAGAGCTTACTTTTACCAATATCTGTTTATTATCAAATATATTAATTGATATAGAGCACCCCACGCTTTTGATGGTAAAATTATTTTCTTTTTGATGATAACTCTAATTTTATTCTATATGTGTTGGAGATGATTTTTTTGTTGACCACTTTATTTTATACCAAGCATATTGGAAATTAAAATTATTTTTCATTTTTTAGTTTTCTAATAAAGCATGTTCTTTTAGTTTTTTAAAACTATTGTTTATTTTTTAATTAAATAATTGTGATAATATTGATTTTGGTTATAACGCCTTTTGCATTTCTTGTTGTAATATATTTGTCAGAAGAACATTCTAACTCACTACTGGACACAACAGCCTGGATAACTTGTAACATAACTGCATAAGATCCGAGTCAATCTGCCCGCTAAGGGACTTGCAAGCCATCATGAAGCTCAGATATCTTCAAAACTGACCATCCCGGAAACTGCTTCCAAAAGTGACAAACCAGGAAGTTAGGAGAACCAATGGGACAATGGGAAATTCTTATATCCGTTGCCATTAATAAAAACATCTAATCCTATCCAGCCCCTCCATGGTATCTTTACCTTGTCGTGGTGGAGTGGCTTGCGTGCTTAAATGATCCTGAGAGCTATGCCGGCGGTAGCATTGCTGCCGATAGGGTTACCCATGCCGGACTGGTCGAAGGTGATAAGCCAGACGAAAAAAGTACCTTGGGCGAAAGAGTGACGATCTTTCACCGTAAAAATACAACCGTCAAGAAATGCGGACATGGGTTCATCTGGGGTAAAATTTTCCGGAGGTCAAATAGTCCCCCATTCGGTTCTCCGGGCGGGGACTACTTCAGGGAACCCATGCCAAAGGCTCAAACACAGGGACATGTTCCTAGGAACATGGAATGTTAGGACTTTATACAATAGCGGGGCACTAGAGATATTAACGCAGGAATTGGATAAATCGCCCTTGGATATAGTCGCTTTACAGGAAGTTAGGTGGCCAGGAGAAGGTAGTCAGGAATCAGGAAGCTTTGCATTATACTATGGGGGTGCAGAAAGACCTGCATTTGGAACGGGTTTTTTAGTCAGAAGGAGGATCCTATCCGCTATCCGAGATATTAAATTTGTTAGTGATAGGATATCATACATAATTCTAAAGGGTAAACGACATGATTTTATAATTGTAAATGTACATGCCCCCACAGAAGATAAAGATGACAAGATCAAGGATGAGTTCTATGAAGAATTAGAATGCTTATTTGATACCCTTTCACGATATCATATGAAAATTGTCTTAGGAGATTTTAATGCAAAAGTGGGGCGGGAAGATATATTCAAACCAACAATAGGCAAATTCAGTCTTCATGAAGATAGTAACGACAACGGGGTTAGATTAGTCACATTTGCCACATCAAAGAATCTCATTCTTAAGAGCACAACATTTCAGCATAGGGATATTCATAAATACACCTGGACGTCCCCAGATGGAGAAACTCGGAACCAGATAGATCATGTATTAGTGGATAAACGCTGGCACAGTAGCATCATTGATGTTAGATCAGTTAGAGGGACAGACTGCAATTCGGATCATCATCTGGTCAGAGTGAAAATCAGACAACGGCTATCGCTTATGAGAGGAACGAACGCTAAAGATGATTCTGTAAAATATGAATTAAAAAACTTGAAAAATGATGAAATGCGGCAAGAATACCAAATCAAAATAGCTAATAGATTTGAAGTACTGGAATCTTCAGATGACAATGTGGCAAACGAAGAAGAAACTGATATAAATAAAGAATGGGAGGCTATAAGAGATACTATTAAATTGTCAGCATCAGAAAGCATTGGTTGTTTAAAAAAGAGGCAAAACAAGAAATGGTTTGATGAGGAATGTGCCGACATTGTAAAGAAAAGAAAGCTAGCAAAAATGAAATGGTTACACGAGCCAAATGAGGTAAATTTAGAGCAATTGGGTAGTGTTAGAAGGGAAACCACCAAGTTACTAAAGAGTAAAAAGAGGGAATATTTGAGAGAGAAGATTAATGATCTTGAAATGAATGCAAAAAATAGTAACATTAGAGAATTATATCAGGGAATTAGAATAGAGAAGAAGGGGTTTCAGGCTAGAACAAACATAATTCGGAATGAAAATGGGGATATGATTGCAGATTCTAGGAGTATATTAAATAGATGGAAAGGTTACTTTAATCAGCTATTAAATGTACATACAGAACAGGACATTGAGGAGGATAAGTTACAGACAGCAGAAATGCTAGTCGCAGAGCCAAGTGCATTAGAGGTTGAAATGGCGATTGAAAAATTGAAGATGTATAAAGCATCAGGTTCAGATGAGATCCCAGCAGAACTGATAAAATCAGGGGGAGAAAAATTGATGGACAAGATACGCTGGTTGCTTAGTATGATTTGGGAAAAAAGAAGCTCTTCCAGATGAATGGAAGGAATCAATTATCTTACCAATTTATAAGAAAGGAGATAAAACTGATTGCAACAACTACAGGGGCATCTCATTAATTTCAACTTCGTACAAAAATTCTAACCAATATATTAGTAAGCAGACTTACTCCCTATATTGATGACATTCTAGGAGATCATCAATGTGCATTTAGAAGAAACAGGTCTACAACAGATCAGATTTTCAGTATAAGACAGATTTTAGAGAAGAAATGGGAATATAATGGTACTGTACATCAACTATATGTAGACTTCAAAAAAGCATATGATTCAATTAAGAGGGAGAAGTTATATAGTATCCTGCTGGAGTTCGGAATTCCTAAAAAGTTGGTTAGACTTATACGAATGTGTCTAAAATGGCTCAAAGAGTAGGGTGCGTGTAGGCAAACAGTTTTCAGACACTTTTGAAATCCAGAATGGGTTGAAGCAAGGAGATGCACTATCTCCTCTACTATTTAATTTTGTACTAGAGCATGCCATTAAATCTTTAGAGAATGAGGAAGGCTTACAACTCAATGGTATTAATAAGCTGTTAGTTTATGCTGATGATGTAGTACTACTGGCCGATAGAGAAGAGATACTAAACGTCCAACACGCCACACACTATTGAGTTAACACTAAGAAATTAGAACTGTAAGTAAATATTACTAAAACTAAATATCTGGTCCACACGTAGAAATTCAGTTTATAATGGAAATGGACAGCTAATGACAAATGAGGCAATTTGTGTGGGACTGGCTGAATTCAAATACCTAGGAACAATAATCACAAATAGGAATGAGATGCACAAAGAAATTAAACATAGACTCAATTCTGGAAATGCTTGCTATTATGCATTGCAGAGACTTTTGATGTCCCAACTCCTTTCAAAAAACGTTAAGCTGAAAATATATAAAACTTATTCTACCAGTTATATTATATGGGTGCGAAACATGGACTCTTACTTTAAGGGAGGAAAGGAGATTACGAGTATTTGAGAATAAAGTTCTTAGGAAAATTTTTGGACCAAAGAGAGATGAAGAGACAGGTGAATGGAGAAGACTACATAACAATGAACTACATGGTCTTTATAGGAAGCCAGATATAATAAGAACAGTTAAGTCTCGTAGACTGCGATGGGCAGGACATGTTGCACGTATGGGGAATGAAAGACGTGCATGGAAGCTTCTTGTAGGAAAGCCAGAGGGAAAACGCCCAGTTGGTAGGCCAAGAATGAGGTGGGAGAACAACATTAACTATGATTTGAGGGAAGTAGATTATACAGGGAATGATTGGAAAGCATTAGCTCGGGATAGGGATGTATGGAGAGCTTATGTCCGCGCGGCCATGAACCTTCGGGTTCGATAGTGCCAGTGAGTAAGTAAGTAAGTAAAGTAATCCTATCCAGCAACACACTTATAATACTAAAAAATGTGCACTAACTGTGCAAAGTGTAACATTTCTTTACAGAATTTGATTATTATTTGGTCACATATTTTCAAACTAACTCTTCAATGTTAGCTGCAATGCAACTGCTACTTATTTTAAGTTTATAAAGGTGCTGTAAGTTTTGAGTAAATAAATGCATAGTTGACACACAGCAGCTACTTGTATTGGCACATTACATCTTCTGTTGCTACATCCAGGTAGAACAGCGGAATGGTCGGTGGATCTGCGACAGGATCATGGAGCCCGTGGACCAACTGTGGGGTCGTCAGGAATGAGCGACCTGATGTACTATGTAGCTCAGCAATTCCCAAGAACTGCAAACTCCAACACCCTCTCCCTGGGGTGTTGGTTTAAGGACCGTGAACTTGAACATGGACGTGAACATAGGATAGGGAGGACTAGAACTAGGACTTGGTCATGACGACCGAGGTATCCCAAGGGGTGGACGGATGGGCCTAGATGTGTTTGTGTCTACACAACTTTAGTAGAAAATAAAATTCCATTAATTTAAATATTATTAAAAGCAGTGGCAGTTGGTGAGATGAAAAGTGAATGGGACAGTTATTGAAGTCAAAGAATGAAACAACCAGATCAAATATACATACAAATAAACAATGAACATGCCTGCTAAATTAACGTTTGTATATCAGGTCTATTCTCCTATCTTTAGCTGAAGTAAATTCCTCTACAACCTGTTTATTAAATTCTTGAAGGTCACGGATCATCACTTTTTCTAGGGAGAGCATAGCCAATGCGGTCAGTCTTTCAGTTCCCATCGTCATCATCATCATCCATGCAAGTATTAGGCTGTGTGGCCTGTTACAGTCTCAAAGAGAAATTTTCTATCCAGCGCTTTTTTGGACATCCCAGCGATCTTTTGTCTTGGGGGCAGTAGCGAAATATGAATTTTGGAATTCTATGAGACGGCATTCGTTGAAGATGGGCTTTCCAGTTGTTCTGGTAGTTTTGTATATGGTGAAGAATGGGTTCTACATCCACTCTTCCATAATTTCCCCATTTCTTTTATGGTCCCACTTTGTGTAGCCTGCTGTACGGCACATAAATCACATTTCATTTGCTGTTATTTGGCTTTCATCTCTTCTTTGTATTGTCCATGCTTCACTACCATATCTTAATACTGGTCTTGCGAAAACCTTATAAAACCGTAATCTTGTGTTCTTCTGTACTAAAGATGGTTTCATTATATTGTTAATTTGTCCCTGTTGTTTTTGTAAAATTTGTGATTTTCTTTGATATATCAGCTTCATCTTGAAATGTTAAATTATAACCCAAATAATTAATTTGTTTACTCGTTCTAGAATTCCATCAACCAAAACAATTTTGCTAGGTATAGGACATTTTACACAAAAGGCAATCACTTTAGTTTCCTTGTATTGATTTCCACATTGTACCTTTTTGCAATTATATTAAATTTTCTTTAAAAAAATTCTTAAGCCGATTTAAGGCTGAAAAACAGCATTAACTTTCAATTGTAAGGTCATAGGGATGGTGCTGATTTCTTTCAACAAATTAACACATTCGGATAAAGTGCAAAACATTATTTTTCAAAAAGAACTGCAGTAAGGGAAGGGCACCAGATGCAAAATCCTTGTGAGAGTACAACATTTGTAGTTCTGATTTCAGTATCCGCCCATTTAGTGCTGGATATATATGTAAAGTGACTTGAAAGTCGCTTTTGAAAATTTTGCATCATACTACTTCAAATTGTGAACAAATAATAATTTAGCAGCAGAAAAATGTCCTGAAAACTGAAATCAATCTCTAATACTGGTTACAACTTCAGGAGCAACTAAACAACTGTTTACACATTCACTGCTTTTCTTTTTTTCGGAGCCTCGCTTGTAGCTGGCTGAGTTTCTTGGATCTTACGCATCCACGAAATGCTGTCACAATAAGAACTTTAACACCACAGATGTTAAAAATTAACTGAAACATTCTCTATGTCTGTTCAAGTGATTCAAAATATTTAGAAACAGTCTTTGGTAACACATATTGGAAGTGAGTGGTTTCATATTGGCATACTGTGTAAGCACTCATGCATGAGGAACTTAGTACAGAAGAGCCTGAGGGTGAGTAAATTCAAACTAAATTTCTTCTTACGTAAATTAATGAGTCATTTTTAACATCTTACCTCATATTTTTATGTTTCTTCAAACACGGGAACTAGTTTTCGAGAGAAGGATCTCTCTCATTTTGAACCGACATTATGACTACCGGATTTTCGTTAGAATCTCCATCAATAACATTACCATCTGGTGTTGATTTGATGAACTTTGATGATCAAATCAACAACAGATGGCAACGTTATTCATGGAGATTCCAACGAAAATCCGGTAGTCATAATGTCGGTTGAAAATGAGAGAGATCCTTCTCTAGAAAACTAGTTCCCGTGTTTGAAGAAACATAAAATATGAGGTAAGATGTTAAAAAATGACTCATTAATTTACGAATTAAGAACCTCATAACGTTATTTCCCATATTTAACTATGAATAAATTTCTTCTACCTGCATTTCTAGTCACTGAGACAAAGGTACACTAAGCATGTGACTCAGGCCTCACTTATAGGCCTAGTTGAAAACTTATATTCTATGAGCTTTGCCAATGACAAAAACCACAAGAACACTGTCTTCATAGGAAGATTCTAGACACAATACCTTTCTGCACATAATTCTTTTTTTTTTTCTTAAAATGTATAAAAATAAATTACTTGTGGACAAGATGATAATAATGATAAATAAAAAATATATATACTATATACTATTTAATTTTGTACTAGAGCATGCCATTAAACCTTTAGAGAATGAGGAAGGCTTACAACTCAATGGTATTAATAAGCTGTTAGTTTATGCTGATGATGTAGTACTATCGGCCGATAGTGAGGAGATACTAAAGGCCAACACACACACACTATTGAGTAACACTAAGAAATTAAGACTCGAAGTAAATATCAATAAAACTAAATATATGGTCACACGTAGAAATACATATATAATGAAAATGGACAGCTAATGACAAATGAGGGAAATTTTGAGGAAGTGGCTGAATTCAAATACCTAGGAACAATAATCACATATAGGAATGAGATGCACAAGGAAATTAAACATAGGCTCAATTCTGGAAATGCGTGCTATTATGCATTACAGAGACTCTTGATGTCCCAACTCCTTTCAAAAAACGTTAAACTGAAAATATATAAAACTATTATTCTACCAGTTATATTATATGGGTGGGAAACATGGACTCTTACTTTAAGGGAGGAAATGAGATTACGAGTATTTGAGAATAAAGTACTTGGGAAAATTTTTGGACCAAAGAGAGATGAACAGACAGGTGAATGGAGAAGACTACATGATAGTGAACTACATGGTTTTATAGGAAGCCAGATATAATAAGAGCAGTTAAGTCTCATAGACTGCAATGGGCAGGACATGTTGCACGTATGAGGAATGAAAGACTTGCATGGAAGCTTCTTGTAGGAAAGCCAGAGGGAAAATGCCCAGTTGGTAACGATGAATGAGGTGGGAGAATAAAATTAACTATGATTTGAGGGAAGTAGATTATACGGGATGATTGGAAAGCATTAGCTCAGGATAGGAATGTATGGAGAGCTTATGTCTACATGGCCATTAACCTATGGGCTCGATAGTGCCAGAGAGTAAGTAAGTATACTAGATAAGTTGCAAGAGCATTTTAAATGAAATCGTAATAAGAGGTTACGTTGAAAGGCATGTGCTCCTCATTAAAAGTACAAATACACATGGTTATTACTCACCATTTGCGTAGAGAAGAGACACCTCCTGCTGGTTAAGTCTCACATCACCTAAACAAAAAAATAATTGCCACTTTTTGTAATTCTGCTTTAACTTTTTCTGTTTTCGTTGTCAGGATACTGTAGTAGTACTAGCATCAACAAATTTAAGAGAAAATCTCCAAATGCATACCTCATACTATTGTCCTTTACCTAACATTCAAACTGCACATATCATTTTACAACTCATAACTAGAGTCCAGATGTTAGGCACTTAAAAAATTCAAAATAGGCAGGCAAAAAGGCACTAAAAATCATTAATATAGGCACTAAAAATTCAAAATAGGCTCTTACAAAAATGGACTACAACATAAATTTTTACAGCCTTACGTAAATAATATAAACCTATTCTATCAATAGCATAGGAAGACATCAGAGATGATTTTGGAACTTGTTTTGCCTTTTCACAAGGAGCACACTTATGTTTTGCAGTGTTTACGTGCTGCAAAACAAGGCACTTCTTCGCACAGTTCACTGAAATTGTACGCACTTTTAAAAATAGTAATGAACTGTCGCTTGAGAATATTTCCGCAACAAATTCTTTCACAAAATTGGTCAGTTTGTCCTTTAATGTTGTCTGTTCTTTAAGCATTTTAAATCAACTGTTCTAAAGATTAAAAAAAAGGGAGAAATACAATAGCCGATACTTGTTATTTTGCCTAACGGGAGTGAATTGAGGAGAAAACCATCTCCCTGCTGGGTTATAGGCTTATTGCCACCCTTATCTTAAAATATTTTAAAAGAATTTATAAAAATAACACTTGAAAATTTCTAAGCAATGATGTGTGTCATTTCTTAAGTTAATTTTGAGAAAAAATGGCAAATAGGCATTTATAGGCATTGTAAGCTGAAACAGGCATTTATAGGCAAAATGAACTTCATGGTAAACAACTCTAGGGTCGTCGGTATGAACTTATATGAAGTCACTTTCACAATATCTATAATAAATAACTATAGGCATTTTCCCTAACATCCGGTCTCTACTCATAACTTAATAACATTAACAAAAAAAAGAAAGCACTCATGTAAATATGGAGCACAATACAATGATTTACATGAGATGTACCCCAAACTCTGTTAGGATTGAAGTAAATATTGCACTAATAGAAAATTTCAATCTTCAATTAAGATCCGTTGCATTGTATTGCATATCTGTTCAGTAAGAAGAGATAAAGGAGTCTTCTACCTCCACCACACGTTGAACGCAGTATCATTGTCTGTCTAAGATAGTACATTTATTTATTCCCATTAAAATTACAAAACATAGTAACAACTAAAGTGGAAACCACTGATGTTGATACATGGAATGCATCATCGGATGACATTTTTCTGCCTAGTTTTGTAGTTAGGCAAGCAGGTCGTTAGACCCATGGATGTCAGTTCCTTGCCTCCATTTTAGTTTGTTTACCAATGTCTTGATAAGATCAGAAGTCTCATTTTAGTCCAACAATTAGGAAATTATTTTCCAACGGAAACAGAACAGGTTTTTGGCAAGTTATGGATTGCTACAATTATTTAAGAGCTGACATGTCTGTTAGGTGCATAGTTTAACTTTTATAAGATTCATGATGTGTTCTGTTGATGTATTATTCAAAATTAAAACCCAATAAAATTATGGATTATTCACCTGCAAAGGTCCGCTCTCATCAACATTAATTAGTTAATTAACTGTACGCGACTTTCGGGACTTGTCCCTTTATCAGCAGGATTCCAGTCAGTAATCATACACACACTTACAATCAGTGCACTTTACCGTCAGACGCTTTTGGGACTTGTCCCTCCTCACATCGGGCAGGATTTCCAAATTACACCTGCTGATAAAGGGACAAGTCCCGAAAAGCGCTACAGTTAAATAACTAAGTAAGTTGAGGAGGACAGACCTTTCAAGGAGAATATTCCATAATTTTCTATTTTTTTTAATTTTAACGATTTTATTCTGTACTTTGTCAGAACAAATGTAGAACTGATTCTGTATTTTGATGTGTGACGCTAGCAGGAATCAATTAATTATATCCCCCCTTACTTAGTGATGTCATTTGACAGTTCAATTCTAAATCAAAACTGGATGTGACAGACAAGCACCAATAATTTTGATCTGGGACATATTTATGTAGGCCCCCTTAAGGTTTTTTACACGCCCCTAAATCTAACACAAGGCATCCATGGATGTATTTCCCCATTTTTAGCATTTTTAGTTCATTGATGAATTCTTCGACTGTGGGCAAGGCCCCCCCCCCCCCATGACACTAATATAAATTTGATGATAAAATGAAATGAAATTTCATTAAACACAATCATTGTGTGATTTCCTGTCGCAGCAAATGCTGGTTGGTGAGACCAAACTTAGCTCTTTGGAGTCGTAACTCTCTTCTTCTTCATCATCATCCAGGGATTAAGCATGTTGGCTCTTTCCGGTTTCATGAAATCTAGAATTGTTCAAATTGTTCAGTCCATCTTCTGTGTGGGTATCCAACACTTCTTCTTCTGTGTGGTTTATAATTTAGCAATAATTATGGAAATCTTTCTTCTGGCATTCTATCAACATGTTCTTTCCAGGTGTTCCTATATTTAATTATTTGATCTGTAAGTTTGAAAACACTTAGTCCGTTCTTATATCTTCATTTCTTTTCTTATCCAGCAGAGTATATCCTGCAATATTTCTTAAAAATATCATCTCAACGGCACAATCTTTGGTCCTGTATTTTAGTGATCATCCAAAATTCTGATCAATACAGCAACAGCCATTACTTTATGAAATTTCATTTTTGTTCCTGTTCTTGTGTTTTTAACGGTTCTTTTAATAGTGCCACATATTAGATTGAATCTATTTATTTTATCATTAATATCTTCATTTATTTGTAATGCCTCTTGCATTCCAAGTGGTAATTTTCATT
This sequence comes from Diploptera punctata, assembly GCA_030220185.1. Lineage (NCBI taxonomy): Eukaryota > Metazoa > Arthropoda > Insecta > Blattodea > Blaberidae > Diploptera > Diploptera punctata. Next base: position 199,889 of record JASPKZ010007268.1, read on the forward strand.
ATTTCAGATACACCTAAATCTTTAGTCTATTTCTTGCTTTAGTTGTCTTCATATGGTCAGTTTGGTTGCTTTCGTGAAAACACTTAGTAATGTAAATTGTCCCCTGAAGGTGTTACTGGCACCTCGCAGGGTAAGGCAATTGAAGGGGCTGCCTTCTTAAGGTTGTCATAACCTCTCATTATATTGTAACTCATATGCATTCAATTAAATGTGTTTATGATGATGAATGAAGGAGATTTTCAAAGTTAACGATAATTCTCTATGATTAATCAACAACCAAATCACCATATATCTACACATTCAACTGTTCCAGACACCTGTCACTTATACTTTTAAGTATTCAAGTGCTAACTTCATTCAAGTTAAAATCTAATCTCTATGTCCTAACTCTAAAAATGAGGAAAAATCCTATTTTTTATTTCATGTAAAAAAATCAGGCCCAACATAAAATACATACATTTTGGGTCATTGTAGACCACATAATGGTGGGTATTATTGGTCCTTTTTTCCTTTTTCGATTTTTTTTATATTAGTCAATTTTTAGCCTTTTTATTTTTGTCCTTACAGCTTTTTTTATAAATTTGCCATATTTTGACTACATTTGTAAAAAGTAAAAAAGGTAAAGGTATCCCACTACAGGCCTCAGGAGGCCCTTGGGGTAGTAGGAGGTTCAGGCTCCCACTTTTCTGGACAGTCGGCACTTGATGTCAGCCGGGTTGTCAACCCTGCATGATGACCGTCTTTACCCCAGAACAAGCTTCTGGTACTCATTTCCGTTAGAGGCTGAGTCGACCCCAGGGCCATAGTGCCGCCAGAATGTTTGGATCAGTTTAAAAATCCTGACCCCACCGGGACTCGAACCCTCGACCTTCCGGCATGTAGTGCAGTGCCTTAACCACTACGCTACGGTGTGCCCCGACTACATTTGTACCTTTATATAATTCAAGAACCCACAGAATCTAGTCTTCATTCCCATTTATTTTTAAAAACACTATCTAATATTAATTTACGAAGACTTTTCACGTCCCAACTTTTGTTCCGCGAGAAACTATTGAATCCTCACAAATTATCCTGTTACTTTTAACCAGCTTACTGACCACCTCAACTATTGTATTTTGACTTCACATTTTCTAAGAAGTTGCTACTTTGTGACAATGAGATGACTATTGTGATATACTGAAGTATGTTTTCCAAAGTTCAATTTTTGTTATTCTAGTATAGTCAAGTCAAATATGCTTCTAGTTACACCAGTTTAAATTTAAATTTCTTCATGCAGGATATCCATTCCGGGTTTGCTGAATTCATTCTATGCGGAGAAAATCTTCATTCTAAATTCTCCAAGAACTCAACACAGAATTCCTTTTCAAACTATGTTGAATTAAGAACATATAAAGTATGGAAGAATAAACATTTTCATTCTTTTTTTTTTTCTAGCAATGTGTGTTGCACCTCACTAGAATGTTGTACTTTTTAAACAATGTTTTATTATATTCATTAAAAGTGCTTTTGAAATTAAAATTGTTTCATTTGAATTGCTTCTTTACTTTTTTTTCAGCTTTTAGGTCTTTTTTGGGATATCTTTAGGTCTTTTTAATGGTTTTTTTACAGGCATTTTATAGGTTCAACTACTGAGCCCTAGTAATGAGAATAAAAATGACACATTGAATGCCTATGCATTTACTGAGACCCACACTCAAAAAACAAAACAAACATTGAAATAAATTATATTTATTCAATTATTTTAGGAAAACAGCAGAAATTTTGGGACACAGGAGGACAAAAGCAACAGGAATAGTAACCACATCAACGAAATTGGAATGGATGTAAGTATTGTTTAAGACAACACAACACCCGTTGTTCAAATTTCAGTCTTTTTTTTTCTAGCAATGTGTGTTGCACTTCACTAGAATGTTGTACTTTTCAATCAAAAATTTATTATGTTCATTAAAAATGCAGTTGAAATTAAAATTGTTTAATTTGAATTGCTTTTTTTACGTCTCCTTTTTTTCAGTTTTTATGCCTTTTTTGGGATATCTTTAGGTCTTTTACAGGCATTTTTTAGGTCCTCAACTTCCGAACCTTAGTAATAAAAATAAAAATGACACATTGATTGCCTATGCATTTACTGAGACCCACACTGAAAAAAACAAAACATTGAAATAAATTACATTTATGGTGAAATTAAATGTTTCTTACGTCTCCTCATAAATATTTTCTAAGTTAATCGCGATTTCGAGACTATAACCATCTCATCATCAGAACTTTGTTGGCGACTGGTGTTATGTCGATTGGAAGAAACTCTTCTTCTTCCCTCTGTTGGTGGACCGATGAACCTCTCAGAGGGAAGAAGAAGAGTTTCTTCCGATCGACGTAACACCAGTCGCCAACAAAGTTCTGATGATGAGACAGTTATAGTCTCGAAATCGCGTTCAACTTAGAAAATACTTATGAGGAGAGGTAAGAAACATTTAATTTCACCATAAATTAAACCTCATAGTGATTAATTCCTATAAAAGTTAAAAATAAATTACATTTGTTTAATTTTTCAGGAACCCAGCACAAGTTCCGGGAAGAAACAGAACAAAATCAACAGCAACTCTCACAACATATTAGAAGACATCCTACTAAATGTAACTATAAGTTAACACCTGTGGTCCTGAACCTCACTCCTCAACATGCTCAACATTTCTACCAGGTTTGAGCCTGGCAACCACTAGCCTCCCCTCACACTAATCATGTCTTGACATCTGTGGTCCTGAACCTCACTCCTCAACATGCTCAACATTTCTACCAGGTTTGAGCCTGGCAACCACTAGCCTCCCCTCACACTAATCATGTCTTGACATCTGTGGTCCTGAACCTCACTCCTCAACATGCTCAACATTTCTACCAGGTTTGAGCCTGGCAACCACTAGCCTCCCCTCACACTAATCATGTCTTGACATCTGTGGTCCTGAACCTCACTCCTCAACATGCTCAACATTTCTACCAGGTTTGAGCCTGGCAACCACTAGCCTCCCTCACACTAATCATGTCTTGACATCTGTGGTCCTGAACCTCACTCCTCAACATGCTCAACATTTCTACCAGGTTTGAGCCTGGCAACCACTAGCCTCCCCTCACACTAATCATGTCTTGACATCTGTGGTCCTGAACCTCACTCCTCAACATGCTCAACATTTCTACCAGGTTTGAGCCTGGCAACCACTAGCCTCCCCTCACACTAATCATGTCTTGACATCTGTGGTTCTGAACCTCACTCCTCAACATGCTCAACATTTCTACCAGGTTTGAGCCTGGCAACCACTAGCCTCCCCTCACACTAATCATGTCTTGACATCTGTGGTCCTGAACCTCACTCCTCAACATGCTCAACATTTCTACCAGGTTTGAGCCTGGCAACCACTAGCCTCCCCTCACACTAATCATGTCTTGACATCTGTGGTCCTGAACCTCACTCCTCAACATGCTCAACATTTCTACCAGGTTTGAGCCTGGCAACCACTAGCCTCCCCTCACACTAATTATGTCTTGACATCTGTGGTTCTGAACCTCACTCCTCAACATGCTCAACATTTCTACCAGGTTTGAGCCTGGCAACCACTAGCCTCCCCTCACACTAATCATGTCTTGACATCTGTGGTCCTGAACCTTACTCCTCAACATGCTCAACATTTCTACCAGGTTTGAGCCTGGCAACCACTAGCCTCCCCTCACACTAATCATGTCTTGACATCTGTGGTTCTGAACCTCACTCCTCAACATGCTCAACATTTCTACCAGGTTTGAGCCTGGCAACCACTAGCCTCCCCTCACACTAATCATGTCTTGACATCTGTGGTCCTGAACCTCACTCCTCAACATGCTCAACATTTCTACCAGGTTTGAGCCTGGCAACCACTAGCCTCCCCTCACACTAATCATGTCTTGACATCTGTGGTCCTGAACCTCACTCCTCAACATGCTCAACATTTCTACCAGGTTTGAGCCTGGCAATCACTAGCCTCCCCTCACACTAATCATGTCTTGACATCTGTGGTCCTGAACCTCACTCCTCAACATGCTCAACATTTCTACCAGGTTTGAGCCTGGCAACCACTAGTCTCCCCTCACACTAATCATGTCTTGACATCTGTGGTCCTGAACCTCACTCCTCAACATGCTCAACATTTCTACCAGGTTTGAGCCTGGCAACCACTAGCCTCCCCTCACACTAATCATGTCTTGACATCTGTGGTCCTGAACCTCACTCCTCAACATGCTCAACATTTCTACCAGGTTTGAGCCTGGCAACCACTAGCCTCCCCTCACACTAATTATGTCTTGACATCTGTGGTTCTGAACCTCACTCCTCAACATGCTCAACATTTCTACCAGGTTTGAGCCTGGCAACCACTAGCCTCCCCTCACACTAATCATGTCTTGACATCTGTGGTCCTGAAGCTCACTCCTCAACATGCTCAACATTTCTACCAGGTTTGAGCCTGGCAACCACTAGCCTCCCCTCACACTAATTATGTCTTGACATCTGTGGTTCTGAACCTCACTCCTCAACATGCTCAACATTTCTACCAGGTTTGAGCCTGGCAACCACTAGCCTCCCCTCACACTAATCATGTCTTGACCACTGCAGCACACTTATCTCTTTCTAAACTTTAACCATGATTTCAGAGGATCATTGGAAAATATTATCTCAGGATAGGGATATATGAAGAGCATATGTCCATGTGGCCATGATTCTACAGGTTCAATAGTGCCAGGGTGTTAGTTAACAATTTGACCTACAAGATCTAAACACTTGTAGTGATATATAATTTATATTACTATGGTTTGAGTCCTCGTGGAGGATCAAATTTCCTCATAGAATTTCAGCTAATATGAAACTGTTACATTATTGGTAGGTACAATAACGAACAGGTACAGGTTGAGAAAACCAGCATTGGAGACAGGAAGATCACCTGGCTCTCTAAGGGTCAAATCTTTGAACGCATTAGACCATAAAAGGCATTCTCTGCTGAGAAAGTTTTATCCTAATATGATTTTGCTTACTCAGAAATCTATTCATGCGATAATAACTGTTGAAATTCGTAAGCTACCTGACGAGGTAACTTAAGATCATAGCTTCAGATAGAAACTTATCGTGAGAATCCTGATGGAACCGATGGTAACCGATGTAGTTTGAAACCTTGCCGCTTTATCCAAAATGTCGGACCTTGAAGCTTTGATCATGTTTTTGGTATATGCGGAGAAGAGGAATTTGATAGAGTCTACCAAAGAATTCAACTGGAAGAACAGGAGAATCGGCGTAATATTGTGCAATGCAGACATCGTTGTATACGGTATTATTTGCGGGATGCAAGAGCAAATGCGTTCCTCTATAGCAGACGAAAATAACGGAAGTGGTTTTATCACTGAGAATTCTGGGTAATTTCTTGCCAATATTACAAAAACAACGACTTTCATGCATGACCAGTTAGTGGGTAGCTAATTCGATCTTTGCACTTGCTCACGGTGAGTCAGATCACCAGTGATTGGAAGTAATTTGAGTAGAGACTAATGTATTTGCATGCGGCCCTTAGCACATGAGGATGTGAGCCCATGATATGCCAAGGTACTTCAAGGCTTGTTGTACCATGGAGGAACATAGAATACAGCATCCCTTTAACTGTTTGAGAGCTAACTTAATTAAAAGTCAATATGTTAGCATGCTACAACACTACAAATGTCACACCTTACATAACAAAACACCTATTTTGTTTAAGATATTTACTGGAAAAAAATGTAAGTGTCGATCTAATTGAACTATAATTTTATTTAATTTTTCAGCAACCTAGCACCAGTTTTGGAATATCAGAGTACCCTTGGCACGGAAAACCATTTCAAGATTATGAGGAAGAAGAGGAAGACGATCTTCAACAAATTTCGGACACCCAACTTTCAGACAAAGAACTCCAACAAATTTCAGACACCCAACTTTCAGACAAAGAACTCCAACAAATTTCAGACACCCAACTTTCAGAAAAAACCAAACACAGCCAAATTTACTACTCAATTGAAAATCAGTCAGAAAATCCATTACTTCTCCAGTTTTCGGCCGTCAAAAAGCTCCAAAATTTGCAATGTAATCGACACAAGAGTTTAAGACGCCTTTTATTCATACGCAATAATTTTCAATTTCTCACAGAGTTAAATTTTCCAGCAAAACAATCGGTTAAACCGGATAAATTCCTGGACAAAGCCAAAGATCTGATCAGAATTTTAATTGACTGTGAATGCAAACACACATAAACAAATTTCACTCATGGTAACAATAAAATTAACCAACAATAAATAAAACAATATAAATCAGATCTAAAAACAATTAATAAATATGTAAAAATTTTTGGAATTAAAATTACAGAACAAACTCAATTCACCAATAAAATAGTTTACTAAATTAGGAAATTAATATTGAAATAAGTTAATTAATGAACACAATTAAATTATTATACATCAATAGTAAAGAGAAAAATTTTTGCCTGAACCGGGAATCGAACCCTGAACCTTTAGCTTTTTGTGCTAATGCTCTGTCCACTGATTTCTACTTGGATGGAAATGAAGCCTGGTATAGCTCAATGGACAGAGCGTTAGCACAGAAAGCTAGAGGTTCGGGGTTCAATTCCCGGTTCAGGCAAAAATTTTTCTCTATACCATTGATATATAATAATTTAATAGCATAACTTAATAAATTAATATAAAAATGTAAAAAAAAATTAAAAACCATAATAAATTAACTAATTATATACGATAAATTCAAAGATAAATCTATTACCTAACCTATAAAATTTAATCTAAACTGAAAATGAATAAAATTACACTTAAAATAACTTTAATAATAAATAAATTAATAATAAAATTTTTCTCTATACCATTGATGTATAATAATTCAAACATATAAATCTATTATGTAACTTATAAAATTTAATCTAAACTGAAAATGAATAAAATTACACTTAAAATAACTTTAATAATAGATATATTAATAATAACTTAGGATTGCAAAAGGGTAGTGAAGTACGCCCCATCTGTTACCTCTCCTACCTAAAACCCAACCTCACCTTCTCGTGGTGCAATCTGATTAAGACAAACGAGGCTCTGGGGACCGAATCACGGCGGAATAACCGTACTATCCTGAAAAGAATTAATGCTGTTCACCAGGAAAGACTCTAAGATATCAGAACTATCACTAGATTTACTTCTAAATGGACAGACAATTAGAAGACATAAATATTACTTTCAAGGATCAAACAGTTAATTGTTGGGTGAAAATTAAACATGGCAGTTCAGGCTGTAACATACTAAATCATTGGAGGAAACAAAACAGTATATTCTAAAATACTCCACTAGGAAGACCAAGGGATTTCTTGTAAGGTATCCAGTTTGATTCATAGTTACTTGTAAATATGGGAAATAACATTATGAGGTTCTTAATTCATAAATTAATGAGTCATTTTTAACATCTTACCTCACATTTCACGTTTCTTCAAACATGGGAACTAGTTTTTCAAGAGAAGGATCTCTCTCATTTTCAACCGACATTATGACTACCAGATTTTCGTTGGAATCTCCATCAATAACGTTGCCATCTGGTGTTGAATTGATGAACTTTGAGATGAGGTCTCAGCTGATTTTTCAATTTCACCATTTTTAATTTTTCTGAAGTGTTCCTTAGTGCGAGAGTCCAAATTCCTTTTTGTTTTTCCTATGTATACTTTATTGACGTCCTTACAATTAATTTGATAAATTCCAGATTTTTTGCTATCTGGGGTGTTCGATTTCTTATTAGTTATTAATAGATTACCAAGGCTAAATTTATTTATCGGTGCCAATGTAATATTGAATTTCTTGAAATTTTTTTGAAATTTGTTATGTATATCAGGATGATAAAGTAATTTTCTTAAATAGTTTTCCTTTCTTTGAATCAGATTGCAGGGTAGTGTATTCTTTTAATCTTTTTTGTTGTCTGAATTTTCTTTAATTTATGTACAATTATTTCTTTTCCAAAACCATTTAAATTGGCTATGTTCAAAATGTGATTTTATTCTTTATTAAAATCTTCTTCATTTAATGGAACATTTAATAATCTATATATCAAACTGTTGAAAATTGCATGTTTATGAGCAATATGATTGAAACCTGAAGATTATATACAATTTTCTGTATGAGTATCCTTCCTATATATATTGAATTCAATTTTTCCTTGTAGTTCATTCCTTATTAAGTAAAGCTCCAAAAAAATGGGATTTGCTTATCCTTTTCCAATTCCATAGTAAATTTTACAGTTTCATCTTGGAGGTTGAGTAATTTCAATGCATCGTCAATATATTTAGAATTTTTCACAGAGAAAATGTCATCTACATATCTACACCAACATTTGAACATCCAGGGATAAGCATTGGTGATATGACACTCTAAATAACCCATAAATAAATTTGCCAAAAACGGTGAAAGTGGGTTACCCATAGCCAGACCTGAGATGTGTTTGTAAAACCAAAAACTAAAAATGGTTGCTATAGCATCATCATCATCATCCTGCCAGGTATTAGTCCTAGAAGAACTGTTACGGCCTGAGAAAGTGGTTTTCGTGCCATCTTTTCATAGGTTGACCAAGTGACCGTTTCCCATTTGGACAGTAGTTCATTATTGCCTTGGGGATCCTGGATCTAGCCATTCATGAGACATGTTCCTTCCAGTTTAGCTGATATATGGAGATGTAGTCCATTATTGGTGACACATTAAGTTCGTGAAGGATTTCTACATTTTTCTTTCGATCCCATTTGGTGTAGCCAGCTGTTCGGCGCATAAATTTCATCTCACAAGCTGTTAGTCTGCTTTCATCTCTCGTCCTTATAGTCCAGGCTTCACTCCCATAACATAGGACTGGTCGAGCCATTATTTGATAAAGACGAGTACGAGTTGATTTTTGCACTAATGAAGGTTTTAAAACTCTATTAATGACTCCCACTGATTTGTTGAATTTCACAATCTTCTCTGGTAAATCCAAATTTTCAACAAAAGAGAGTTTATATCCTAAATAAGTAAACTCATTAACTCTCTCTAAAATTTTGTTATTTAAACAAATTTTGCTCGGTATTGGCAATGAATCAATAAATCAAATACATAATTCAAATAACAACAATAACAATGTAGTTAACCTTTTGAAAATATAATTGACCGAAGAAGAAAAATTATTGAATCTTGGACTAAAAACTTGTGTGCATTTTTCAAATAAAATAGAAGATTATGTTGCTGACATTGAGATTGCAATTTCAGATCTTAAAGTTGAAGATAAAATTATCATTAGGAAAAACGTTGAAAAAGTTTTTGAAAATATAAAAGAAAAACCAAAAAATAATAGAGCCATCAAAATTATGAAAACTTTGAGAAATATAAATGACCAAAAGCAGTAATTTCTAAAGCCAATAAAGGAAATAAAATTGTCATTTTAGATCAAGATGATTATCTAAATAGAATGAACCTTCTCTTAAATTCAAATGAATATGTAGAAATTACATGCAATCCTCTTCCAAAATCAATAAAATAATTTAATAATACATTGAGAAACATAAAATACATCATCAAGGATCAAGACAAATATAAGTTAAAAGTTTCAAACACAGAATCCAAAACTGTATGGATTCCAAAAATACACATGGAGGGGGAAAATATGAGACCCATTATTAATAATATTGGCTCACCGTGTTATATTTTAGCAAAATGGCTTACCAAGAAATTTAAAGAATTACCAAGTTCCGACAACAAAAGCATTGAAAATTCTATTGAATTAGTAAAAGAACTAAATAATGTATCATTGGATTTTAATGACAGATTGATTTCTTTCGATGTCATTTTTTTGTTCCCGAGCATCCCAATTGGGAAGATGTTAACTAATTTAGAAAAATGGCTAAATTCCTTAAAAATAAAAAGAGAAATAATAGAAGAATCTTTAAATCTTACAAAACTTTGCATTGATAATAATGTTTTCACCTTCAATGGAAAATTTTACAAACAAATATCAGGTCCGGCTATGGGTAACCCATCATCATCATCATCCAGGGATTAAGCCTGTTGGCTCATTCTGGTCTCTTGAAAGCTAGAATTGTTAAAATTGTTCAGACCATCTTCTGTGTGGGTGACCAACATTTCTCCTTCTGTGCAGTTTATAGTTTAGCAATAATTTTGGAAATCTTCCTTCTGGCATTCTATCAATATGTTCTTTCCAGTCGTTCCTATATTTAATTATTCGGTCTGTAAGTTTGAAAATATTTAGTTCCTTTCTTGTATCTTCATTTCTTTTCTTATCCAGCAGAGTATATCCTGCTATATTTCTTAAAAATCACATCTCAGCTGCTTCCAATCTTTGTTCTTGTCTTTTAGTGATCGTCCAACATTCTGATCCATACATCAATACAGGAACAGCCATTACTTTATAAAATTTAATTTTTGTTTCTTTTCTTGTGTTATTAAGGGTTCTTTTAATAGTGCCACACATTTGATTAAATTTATTTATTTCGTCATTAATATCTTCAATTTTAACATATGATAAATTGAAACCTAGATATTTAAAACTGTTCACTTGCTCTAAAATTTTATTATCAATTACTATTTTTGCTCTTAAGGTATCATGTCCTTTAAATGCTAACATTTTAGTTTTATTCTCTGAAATTTTTAAATTACAATTGGCACTTATTTTTTCCAAATTAAAAATAACTCTTTGTAGATCATCTTCTGAACTGGAAATCACCACTTGATCATCAGCAAATAATATTATATCCAACAATTTATTATTTACTAGCGTACCTGGCAGACGTTGTCCTGCTGAACGTTCAATTCTCATGTCATGAGCGGACGATAAAAATGTTACTTTTTTACCATAAAATTCAGCAATTAGGACATAATTAGATATTATTAAATAAGTTCGCAAGAAAACCTCTTACAGCCTTCTGTTGTGGCTCAAGAAGTGTGAATGATGACGTCACATAGTCATGAACATTACAATTGTACCCTCCTTTGCAGATAAGTTAAGAACCGTCATATAACAATTATATTAGAGTGCAAAAAAAAAGATAAATTGTTGAGAGTGAGTCAAAACAGTTTGTTTTTTTTTTCAGCTAGATTTCATTTCTGACCCACTGTGCACTGGTCCCATACTGGCCGACATTCCATGAGAAAAATTTCTTCCCCCTTAGAGACACCATTTTGACTAATGACGTAAGTTCTACACTGTTTTGTTTTATTCCATTGTTGTAATTTGAATAATTGCCTTTCCAACAGTAATTTCATATTTCCTGTAATGGTAATATTTTCATCACACAACGCGATCAAGCGTACAGCTATATTTATGATTCACCCTGTATATTCAAGATGCATTGAAATTACTCAACCTCCAAGACGAAACTGTAAAACTTACTAAGGAATTGGAAAAGGATAAGCATATCCCATTTTTTGGAGCTTTACTTAATAAGGAATGAACTACAAGGAAAAATTGAATTCAATATATATAGGAAGGATACTCATACAGACAATTGTATAAAATCTTCAGGTTTCAATCATATTGCGCATAAACATGCAATTTTCAACAGTTTGATATATAGATTATTAAATGTTCCATTAAATGAAGAAGATTTTAATAAAGAATAAAATCACATTTTGAACATAGCCAATTTAAATGGTTTTGAAAAAGAAATAATTGTAAATAAATTAAAAATTCAGACAACAAAAAAGATTAAAAGAATACACTACCCTGCAATCTGATTCAAAGAAAGGAAAACAATTTAAGAAAATTACTTATCATCCTGAAATACATAACAAATTTCAAGAAATTCAATATTGCATTGGCACCGATAAATAAATTTAGCCTTGGTAATCTATTAATAACTAATAAGAAATTGAACACCCCAGATAGCAAAAAATCTGGAATTTATCAAATTAATTGTAAAGACTGCAATAAAGTAAACATAGGAAAAACAAAAAGGAATTTGGATACTCGCACTAAGGAACACTTCAGAAAAATTAAAAGTGGTGAAATTGAAAAATCAGCTATTGCAGCACATGGTTTATTGGAGAATCATAAATCTGAAAAAGAAGCCCAACTTTTAAAACATTTGGAAAACCTTTAGAATTGACAATTTGGAAGAAGATATATATTCAGAAGAACAAATTTAGATCCATGAATTTTGAGATTCCTGATGAACGTGACCTCATCTCAAAGTTCATCAAATCAACACCAGATGGCAATGTTATTGATGGAGATTCCAACGAAAATCCGGTAGTCATAATGTCAGTTGAAAATGAGAGAGATCCTTCTCTTGAAAACTAGTTCCCATGTTTAAAGAAACAAAATATGGGGTAAGATGTTAAAAATGACTCAATTTACGAATCCAGTTTGATGATATGTTATACAAGAAAATTATGTATACAATGATCTTTGAAACAAAAAGAAAACTCAAAGATTCTTAAAAAAACAGATAATTACCTAATATCATATGGCGGAATTCCTTAAATATTAGACCACAGGCAGGCATTATGGTCATGGTGTACAAAAAATTTAGAAACAGCACTGACAATTATGCATATCGGAATGAAAGAATTTTACAGTTGTGATTAAATTAAATGAGAATATAAACAAAATTTGTAATTCTGACTTGTTGCTTGTGATGGGAGATATCAATGCCAGTGTTGGGAACAATATTGGTAAATGTTCAACAGAAACAATACCTACTTCACTTCTCAGATTACAATAAACTCACTTTGCTTGAACGTAAAGGAACGTGATCTGCCAGGAGACACAAATCAAGGAATAACAACAATACCTACTTCACTTCTCAGATTACAATAAACTCACTTTGCTTGAACGTAAAGGAACGTGATCTGCCAGGAGACACAAATCAAGGATAACAACAATACCTACTTCACTTCTCAGATTACAATAAACTCACTTTGCTTGAACGTAAAGGAACGTGATCTGCCAGGAGACACAAATCAAGGAATAACAACAATACCTACTTCACTTCTCAGATTACAATAAACTCACTTTGCTTGAACGTAAAGGAACGCGATCTGCCAGGAGACACAAATCAAGGAATAACAACATTTCACATAAAATGGCACAAAATGTCATCTAAAAATGCCCAAGATTTGTTTAAAAGTAAAGCTATTAGTTATCCAAGCATTAAATAGCTGAAACAATGATATCTCCCAGATGCTAATTTATTCCTGTTCATGAAGATAAAGAAACAGAATAGGAAAAATGAAAAAGGTATATCGTAAGTATTTATCAACAAATGAAATGTGCAAGATAATAGTATAGCAAATCATCGTAAACCTCATATAAACTAGCATTAGGTTTGAAAAATTCAGAGAAACTCATGGAATGAATAAATTTAACAATAAGAAAATTATCTTTTCTGGCCTCGATCACAAGTTAACACTTTTCTGAAACAATATGATGGACACTGTAACAGAATATCCTATTTGAAAATCTTTTTGGCTTCGGTATTTTCAAGAACTTTGTCATTACTTGAAAATATATCACATTTTTGTACTCAGAAAATAGAAGAATCATAATCTCAATAACACAGGCCTGCGAATTTAATTTTTTTCTGCAGCACAGGGCTTAAGATGTCTGTAAACCTAAAGTTGGTGAACTGAATTTGAATATGTTAACAATATTTTTGTATCATGCAAGGTTTTTTTTTTGCCACATTGAAATTAAATATCTATTATTTTTTGTGTTATATGTGGTAGCCATAATCCTTGAAATTGTTGTAAAAACTACGATGCTTGATACAACATGAATTGTGTAGTTAAAACAGTTTAAGGTAAATAAAAAACTACTAATATATCTTAATATCTCTTTTTCTCCTCCGCTTAGCAAGAAGGGAACGGTAAGTTGATTCACATTTGTATTCCTGGGAAGGATTTTCTCTTACCAAACACCAACAATAATAGGCAATCGTGGGGCATCCCATCGATCCTGGTACCTTGTTTCCATCTCTTTTATGTCTTGATGGAATCTCTTACAATGTTCTTCACTTAGTGCTCCTAAATTCTCTAGTAAATGTTGAAGATGAGAGAGAAGGAAGTGTAACTTCAAGCTCATATTACATCCCAGTGCCCTCAAATTTTAGAGCATGTTTTCTACAATTTTCTGACATTGATAATCTTTAACACTATCCAGAAACTTTTTGATGATGCCCTTGTTTGATTCCCAAGCTTGTAGTTCCATGTCAGATATGCTGTTTTTAAAGTAACACCTCAAATAGTTTGCGAATCTGTGGCCATCAAAAAGTCTTCCTTCCCTTTTTTCCTCTGACAGTAACAGAATTTTTTTTAGCAATATACTGGTAACAGGAGCAAAAATTTAACAAATTGCTTCATTAATCATTGTTTATGTGCAAAGGAAGTAGCAATATTTTTTTCATAATCCAGTAATGGGCAATTTATTAAATTCTTTTTCCCTAGCACCATTTGTTTTATTTTTGGCCAATTAGTAACTTTCCAGTGTCTTTCCCTGGCTCTAGAGTCCTATTCGTGCGAAAAACATGGAAATTCTGTGTAGCTTCCATTGTTGACCCAATAAAGTACCACACACCTTAAGTTTCACAGCACACGTACCAGTTGTGTTTATTGTACTTTATTTCTTCTAGAATAGATGATCACATTAGTGTCTATATATTCCTTAAATACATTTATGAATTGAAAAAAAAGCATACAGATCACTTTCAGTAATATATGTTTGTTCATGTTAATAAAATGCAGTTACAATTTTCAAACTCTTCAAAAAGTGCTTCCAATCGTTCATCAGGTTTCCCATATAAACTAGTCAATGTGTACATTATGCACTAACTGCTGCTTCACACTCTAGAGTTGTGTTCTTTGATGAATGAGATTTTACTCCATTATTGGCTTGTTCTAAATATGGACCTGGGCATTTTATCATGGATTCTACACTCTGATCATGTGCTTAATTGCATTATCTCCATCTGAGAGTACAATATCTCTCTCCTGAAGATACAAGGATAAGCCAGAGAGATCTTTTAGAGTGTCATACACAAGACCAAAAATTGTAAAAAATTCATTACTAGTCAGCATTTACACAGACCATTGTACTTGATTCTAACCTTGCAATATAATTTAGGATAATTTCAGATTGTGTTAAGTGGTTTTTAGGAGCCTATAACACACAACAACAAAGAATTACTCGCAGACTTGAAATACATCAATAACTATGTTTTTGGACTCGTAGAAAACGAAAATAATATTAGTTTTTTGATCACCTAATGGAAGTCATAGCAGAAGTGCTTGTTTCCGTGAGAGTCGCAGGTGCGACTGGTCACCCTTCTTTTTCTTTCGCGCAGTTTTTATTACTCTTAGGGGTTGTTAAACCCTCAGGAATGCTCAGGTATACAGAATTTACCAATTGCCAATGGGCAGTAGTGGCTTGTAATATTACGTTCCCTGCAGTTGATCTTACATTACGAGTTAATCATTGTGATTGTCAAGTGTTGATATATGTATTACTGTGTATCATTATGAAGAAATTAAATTAAAGCAATCTACAATAAAAAATTTTAATACATAAGTTTTAGTGTCTTTTATAATTTTACAATGAGCCGTATGAATAAAACTGGAGGTTTTGCTTGTGAGCAAAAGGTAGAGGTTGAAGTATTTGCTTGGAAGCAAAAGGTAGAAGTATAAGCATGTGCTTTGAATAATATGGATAACCTTTACCTTACACTTCTACCTTTTCCTTCTAAATAAGAAGCATGTGCTTCTAAACTCCCAGCCGAGCAGCCGCGAGTTTCATAAATTAATCATCAGCATTCTTTACTACATTTTCAACCAAAACAGATCATAACCATGCTACTTTCATTTCCACTCTCTCAGAGTGCAGTCAAAACTATACATGTAGTGCAGTTTGCAAAAATGGCTTTTTCTGTTTGGGATGTAACAAATAGTTCAATATCTGTGAAAAATACAATGGCATTTTTAGTTACTGCTCAAGGAAAATATCCACAATTATTTGAAAAGTTGCAAATTCCGGAAGATAAAAAAAAGAAAAAACATGTAAGCAATTCAGGAAATAATTAAATTATTTAAATTTAATTTTGGCACGCCGATAGATTCAAACCAGTTGCTAAAGAAAATTAACAATATGAAAACTAGAACTCCAAGCGCGACAGGCCTAAAAGACCCTTGGCCTACCAGTTGGCTGCTAGCGTCACGTCCACATGTGTTAATCACAGAGGTAGATGATTATAAGCCAGTGTAGGAGTGACATGTGGTTAGCATGTCGGGTCCTCCATCCGTATGAAAACTAGGCTGAAGAAAAGACAGATATGAACAGAAGGAACAAACCAATCTTTTTTTCACGTCCTCCTCTTATAATTTTCCCTTCAGTGAAATTTTCTTCTCCTTCATTGTACCTTCATCATCATTGCCTGAATCATCAATATTGATGAACGCCTATTTATTCTCCTACACCAGTTTGAAACCCTGGATCGGCCATGAACCAAAAACTACCTTCATTCTATCTTCAGAGAAACCTCTTTTCTTTTCTGTTTCTGGGAAAAAGTGGGCACCAATCCATGTAACATTTTCCTTGTTGAACCTCTCAAATGAATTATACTCTTCCTCAGTAGGACACCGACGTGGTTTATAACACTATTTATGGCGTACGGGGACTGCTAATTGAGCCATGTATGTACTTTGTGATGATGAGTCTGTTATTGACCAGACTTCAATTTTTTGAAGCATGTGCTTCTTAATAGAAGCAAAAGGTTCACTTTATTCATACAGTTTTTTCTAATCTTGAAGCACATGCTTCAAGGTCAAGCTTGTGCTTCTTCCAATGGAAGCAGATGCTTTTTTCTCAATGTGTCACCGCGAGTAAAAGGTTATGATTCATACTTTATTCATACATTCTCAAGGATACTTACTTACTTACTCACTGGCACTATCGAAACCATAGGTTCATGGCCGCACGGACATAAGCTCTCCATACATCCCTATCCTGAGCTAATGCTTTCCAATCATTCCCTGTATAATCTACTTCCCTCAAATCATAGTTAATGTTATTCTCCCACCTCATTCTTGGTCTACCAACTGGGCGTTTTCCCTCTGGCTTTCCTACAAGAAGCTTCCATGCAAGTCTTTCATTCCCCATACGTGCAACATGTCCTGCCCATCGCAGTCTACGAGACTTAACTGTTCTTATTATATCTGGCTTCCTATAAAGACCATGTAGTTCATTGTTATGTAGTCTTCTCCATTCACCTGTCTGTTCATCTATCTTTCGTCCAAAAATTTTCCTAAGTACTTTATTCTCAAATACTTGTAATCTCCTTTCCTCTCTTAAAGTAAGAGTCCATGTTTTGCACCCATATAATATAACTGGTAGAATAATAGTTTTATATATTTTCAGTTTAACGTTTTTTGAAAGGAGTTGGGACATCAAGAGTCTCTGCAATGCATAATAGCATGCATTTCCAGAATTGAGCCTATGTTTAATTTCTTTGTGCATCTCATTCATGCTTCAAAATAGTAAAGTAAAAGCATTTGCTCCACTTTATTCATATGGGCCAATGTCTAGCTGTAAGGATTCTCCTAATTTATTCTGTTACATATGCGGAGAGTATAGTACAAAATCTCAGTGTAGAACTATCACTCCACTAGTTATAAAGGCATACTATTTATATTTCTGGAACTATAATTTGGAGATACTGATAAATATTGGGCCCCCAATTCTTGCTGTACAAACTGCCAAAGGATTTTAACACATTGGTGACGGGCCACGGAGATCTCCGTGTTTAAATGGCCAGCGCTAGACGACGGGCCACGGAGATTTCCGTGTTTACGTTTTCTATGGTTTTCCAGCCTCTTCGCTTTTGAAGGAGCGTGCAATTTTGTTTTTTCTCATTGTGAAATAAACTATAGTTGTTTTTGTACCCCTCTCTTCTCTCTTATGAAATTGCCAACTTTACAGAAAGAGTTGTTTACAATTTTAAGACAGATGGCTGGTGAAATATGGAATTTTAGTGCCGATAGTTAGGCGATTACGGGATACGTATGTAACCTGTAAATATATGTTGCAGAGGGGAAAAATTAGAAGAAACACTATTTTGCGTTCTGGAGCCGAATTTATATCTGTGGCATCATGTGTACCAGGATAATTATTATAAGTGTGGCTAAAGCTGAAAATTTGCTCAAAAGAAAGACGAGAGTTTCTGAAGCAATAAAGATTAACAGAGGGCTTCCAAAATCATTTGTGGAAGCAGGAAATGAACTCAAACCAGGAGAATGTGTGTTTTGAAGTAAGGAGGGCCTTTTGCTACAAACATCGAAAGATAAAAGAGACGTAAGAATGGTTAGCACATTGCATCAGGCAACACGAGAGTGGGAGGGGTAAAGTTGTAAAAATGCCCTATTGAATACTTCAAAATAACAAATATGTGAAGGGTGTAGACAGGGCTGACCAGTACCTATCATATTACTCCATCCTTAGAAAAACAGTGAAATGAAGCAAGAAAGTTGTATTGTGGCTTGTGAATTGTGCACTCTTTAATGCTTTTTGGGTCTATAAATTTCAAAATCCTAACAACAATATGTCAAACAGAAGTTTTTTGCTTGAAACAGCCTCTTGTTTGGCAGTCGTGAAATTAGGAACAGATGACAGGGAAAAGGAGGGAAGATAGAGTGCAAAGGACACCATGTCAAGACCCACCAAGAAGGCTGAGACATATAGAAACATAAATTAACACCAACTGTGTCTGAAAAAAAAACCTTCCAAACCTTGCCACGTTTTTAGTGGGAACACAAGAAAAGAAACTCGCTACATATGCTCTTTTGCACTGTGCCTTTACATAAAGGGAAATGTTTATAACGCTATCAAACCCTCAATTTCTACTAGAAGGTCTGATGAGAATAATAAAGATTTACTTATGCATTATTGTTATTGACTGTAAATATATTGATGTAAAAATCACACTGTGCTAGCACGGTTTAAAATTTAAAAGTCCACGCTACTGACAGAAATGTCCGGTCCAGCAGCGGTGGATGGAACGCACAGCAGTCGGTCACCAATGTGTTAATAGGGAGATTAAAAGGTTTGCATTCGTGCATGCCACTTGCCTTTCCAATGTTATGGAGGGAACCTACGGACCACATCACTGACTGTTATTTCTGTATGGTCAATATATCAGGTTTCACTTTTAAAAAATAAGCATTCTATTCAGTATCCAAATTTGCAGTCAGCCATGAAACCTGTTAAACATAGTGATTCTTTACCAATTCCAAAACCTCCTGAAAAATAGACTTTCGAGGAAGAAAATACATCTCCTGGCTCTAGTTCCTTTACTGATGATGGACCATCCCTACGTGACCTGACTTCAATGTATCTCAAGAACCACATTTGATATCACAAGCTGAATTAAATTATCTTGTAAGAAACTTGAAACTAAATAGACAAATGGCAGAGATTTTATCATCTCGAGTTCAGCAATGGAACCTATTACAACCTGACACAAAAATCACTTACAGAAAACGGGAATTATGTTAGTTGTCACTCTTCACAGAAAATGACTCTTGGTTTGCTGCAATGATATTAATAGGCTAATGATTGAATTGGGAAGAGAACATAATCCTGAAGAATGGCGTCTCTTCGTAGACTCGTCGAAATTGAGTTTAAAGGCCGTTCTTTTGCATTACAGGAATGTATATCCGTCTGTGCCAGTTGCGTACTCCATTACTAGGACAGTATGAGAACAATTCTTAAGGCTTTGAATTATCCACAATATGGTTGGCAGATTTTTTCAGATCTAAAAGTAATAGGCATGGTACGAGGGATGCAGCCAGAATTCACAAAATTTTGCAGTTTCTTGTGCGAGTTGGATAGTCGAGATAAACATAATCATTATGAAATTAGGGAGTGGCCATCACGAGAAACTTCAGTAGCAAGACAAATATGTATGAAAAACCCACCGCTCACTGTTGCAACTAAAATATTTTTTGCCTCCATTACATATACATGGGGTTGATGAAGTACTTCGTGAAGGCAATAGACAAATCAAGCAGGGCTTTTCGATATTTAAGGGCAAAATTTCAAAGTTTGAATGAGGCTAAACTAAAAGGAGGCATTCTTATAGGTCCTCAAATTCGCAATCTCCTTGATGAAACTGTATTTGATAAGACTCTCACACTAGTTGAGAAAAATGCCTGGCTTGCCTTCAAGTCAGTATGTGTGAATTTTCTGGGAAACTATAGAGCAGAAAATCACAGGAACTTAGTAGAAGAATTGTTGAGGGCTTACAAATTAATGGGATGCAATATGTCCCTTAATATACACTTCCTTCATTCACACTTGGGATTTTTTCCCACCAAACTTGGGTGACGTCAATTATGAACATGGCAAAAGGTTTCACCAAGACATTTTGAAATGGAAAGGCATTACAAAGGGAAATCAGTGAACAACATGCTTGCTGATTACTGCTGGCAACTTTTCTCAGATGTTTTGAAGTAATTTTATCGGCATAAGTCATCCAGGAAGATTTTTTGAAAGGTGAGACTTTTGCTACAATGTAAGCACGTGTTCTAACGTAAGTACATATTTATGCTTCTTAGAAACAGATATTTTAACTTCTTATCTAATATGATTTGGTTTTACATAGATCAATTGCTTCTAGCAATATTATTAAAAAAAAAATTGAAACGACAGGCAATCAAGCCCTGAGGAGGGAGCAACGAAAATAAATGTTCTACACAGCTTGTTCATTTTTCGAAGCACCAATATTTTTAAGTTTGCGGGCGTCTTATTGGTGAGCACGCAGCAGACTTTAGTTTCACGAAATCTCAACTTCGAGAAGGCGAACGGTCTAGACTTCGAGAAGACGAGCAGTCTAGACTTGGAGAAGACGAGCAGTCTAGACTTCGAGAAGACGAGCAGTCTAGACTTGGAGAAGACGAGCAGTCTAGACTTGGAGAAGACGAGCAGTCTAGACTTGGAGAAGACGAGCAGTCTAGACTTGGAGAAGACGAGCAGTCTAGACTTGGAGAAGACGAGCAGTCTAGACTTGGAGAAGACGAGCAGTCTAGACTTGGAGAAGACGAGCAGTCTAGACTTGGAGAAGACGAGCAGTCTAGACTTGGAGAAGACGAGCAGTCTAGACTTGGAGAAGACGAGCAGTCTAGACTTGGAGAAGACGAGCAGTCTAGACTTGGAGAAGACGAGCAGTCTAGACTTGGAGAAGACGAGCAGTCTAGACTTGGAGAAGACGAGCAGTCTAGACTTGGAGAAGACGAGCAGTCTAGACTTGGAGAAGACGAGCAGTCTAGACTTGGAGAAGACGAGCAGTCTAGACTTGGAGAAGACGAGCAGTCTAGACTTGGAGAAGACGAGCAGTCTAGACTTGGAGAAGACGAGCAGTCTAGACTTCGAGAAGACGAGCAGTCTAGACTTGGAGAAGACGAGCAGTCTAGACTTGGAGAAGACGAGCAGTCTAGACTTGGAGAAGACGAGCAGTCTAGACTTGGAGAAGACGAGCAGTCTAGACTTCGAGAAGACGAGCAGTCTAGACTTGGAGAAGACGAGCAGTCTAGACTTCGAGAAGACGAGCAGTCTAGACTTCGAGAAGACGAGCAGTCTAGACTTCGAGAAGACGAGCAGTCTAGACTTCGAGAAGACGAGCAGTCTAGACTTCGAGAAGACGAGCAGTCTAGACTTCGAGAAGACGAGCAGTCTAGACTTCGAGAAGACGAGCAGTCTAGACTTCGAGAGGAGACGAGCAGTCTAGACTTCGAGAAGACGAGCAGTCTAGACTTCGTGAAGACGAGCAGTCTAGACTTCGTGAAGACGAACAGTCTAGACTTCGAGAAGACGAACAGTCTCGACTTCGAGAAGACGAACAGTCTCGACTTCGAGAAGACGAACAGTCTCGACTTCGAGAAGACGAACAGTCTCGACTTCGAGAAGACGAACAGTCTCGACTTCGAGAAGACGAACAGTCTCGACTTCGAGAAGACGAACAGTCTCGACTTCGAGAAGACGAACAGTCTCGACTTCGAGAAGACGAACAGTCTCGACTTCGAGAAGACGAACAGTCTCGACTTCGAGAAGACGAACAGTCTCGACTTCGAGAAGACGAACAGTCTCGACTTCGAGAAGACGAACAGTCTCGACTTCGAGAAGACAAACAGTCTCGACTTCGAGTAGACAAACAGTCTAGTCTTCGAGTAGACAAACAGTCTAGACTTCGAGTAGACGAACAGTCTGGACTTCGAGAAGACGAACAGTCTCGACTTCGAGAAGACGAATAGTCTGGACTTCGAGAAGACGAACAGTCTAGACTTAGAGAAGCTCAATCTTGATTCCGAGAAAACGACAATTTCGATTTCGAGAAGATAAAAGCTCTCGTACACTGGAAGGCGGCGTGTAGCGTACGCTGCACGCCGGATATAAATCTTTCGATGTCTCGCTTATATAAGGCTACGGAACAGTTATGGTTTTGAAGTGAAGGTGTATCAGTGAGGTGTCTACAAAAGAACAATTGCAAGTGCTTGTACCGTTAATTGTTGTGAAAATAAAAATGTTGTTTAACGTCGGCCTAAATATTGAAATTACCTAAGTTCGATAACAAAATAGGTAGGTATTCAATAGTGAACTACTAAAAGTTGAAAATTTTAAAACTAAATATAAAATGCACTTTCAATCGTAAAGAGAGGAACGCCTTAGCGTAATATTTAAGGCAATACGCTACAAGTCGTAAGGTCGAGAGTTCCAGTCCCGGTGTGTCAGGATTTTTTAAACTGACCAAAACTTCTGGCAGCGATACGGTCCTGGGGTCGACTCAGGCTCTAACTGAACTGAGTACCAGATGCTTGTTCTGCGAGTAAAAGCTGCCTTCACGCAGGGCTGACAATCCGGCTGACATCAAGTGCCGATTGTCTAGAGAAAGTAGGAGCCTTAACCTCATATTACCCAAGGACTTCTAAGGCCTGTAGTGGGATCACTTTTTTTTAGTCGTACGGAAAAGAAAAATAAAATACGCCAGAACAAGTTTATGGCAGCCCTATGCAAGAGAAAAATTTGACACAGATTTTTGATTATTGGGTTCCGGTTCGCTGAGAAGTATCTTTTTTACTCGATTGCAGGTGCAAAAAAAAAAACGCTATGGTGTACATGGAGAAAAAATAGAATATGTAAGTTTGCTTACAAGAATTTATAGGGCTGCCTTGTTTCAGACAGGCAAGACTGGCGACAGAACAGAGATTTCGTTGTAGTCGTCAGCGAAAGTTCGGTTACCGATTCTAGATAAATTTAGATGTCTAAGAAGACAGAGAATGATGTTTAAGTGCAGGCCAATAGTTCTGACAAGGGAACTGTCAACCGTTGCATGCCGAAACTTATCTTGAAACTTCTTCCAGAGAAGTGTTGTGATGTACCAAGACTGTATCCAAAAAAATTATGTAATTTTTAACTGCATGGCGCAGAAATCGAAGCCACGATCAAGCAATAGGAACCCACTGTACGGATCAGATGTACGACCCTGCTTGATTAAGAGCGGGGTGGATTGAGGCGGGAAGCGGGCGCGGACGGCAGGTAGCGAGGGTTATCTATTCTGCCAATATAGGAGTTGTATTACTTCTCCATACATTAAATTAGATTTTTCACGCAGGATTTTATTGCCTAGCTGTTAAAATCGGCAATTTTTTTGGACACGGCCTTTGTACATAACAACGCTTCTCTGGAAGAAATTTCGAGGTAGGTTTCGGCATGTAATGGTTAAAAGTTCCCTTGTTAGTATGTGAAAATCACATTACGATAGCTGAATGTAATATTGCATGTATAAGCAACTCATGTATAAGCAACAATAATTAAAAGTTGCAAGAGTTTACACGTCTACAGTAGCATCAGTGGTTTTACACGTACGGTAACAAATGTTCCTGGAAATGTGAGGTAAAAGAAAAGAATCGTGTAAGTTGTCAAATCCTGTATAAAACATTTGTGGTAACAAATTTACTTAAAGAATGCACAACGGTGAGCTAAAGGATTTGTTGGCATAGTGATTTTGATTTGGGCAAAAGGACACATCACTACTAAAGATAGATGGTGCATTATCAGAAAACGAAATAAAATAAACAGGTGGGTTTATGTCCTCAGAAAAAGCTGAAAATTCTGCGAAAAAAAACATAGTAGGGCTTGATACTCTATGCGTGAACAAAGATACAATTTAGAGATGAGAGATGGGACTAGGGTAGTGAAGTAAATACACAAATTTGACGACAAAACTTGTAGCGGTTAAGTGGTAAGCAAATTCATTGTTTTATTCATCAATTAACAATTTATGTTTGACGACAAAACATAGTCATATGCATATATAGGGTGCTCTAAAATTCCCCCCTTGCAAACTTCTAGGACTCGTAGAGGAGACTGAGTTGATAATATTTAGAATTTTTACCATGTCCGGAAACTTAGTTTCCGTGCTACAGCCGTTTGAAAACAAGCATTTTCTGAACGTACGTCACGTGTCTCAACAAGTAATAGCTTCGCGATTTGTCTAAATCGAAAATTTCCTTATCGAGTATTCCAAGACTTTTTTTTTTTTCGAAAAAAGTACATTTTTTAAATTTTGAAAACTGCAAAAATTGATTGTGGAAGGTGTATCCGGGACGATTAATGTAAGTCATGATGCAGTTTCCATTTTGTTCCTTTGGCTATTATTGAGTTGAATTGTAAAACAAGTGATGTACTGTGTCACTTGTAAAAGTGGTCGCGTTAAAAACGTTTTCAAACGGCTGTAGCACGGAAACGGTAAGTTTCCGGACATGGTTTCTAATTCTAAATATTATCAAGTCAGAGCCCTCTACAAGTCCTAGAAGTTTGTAAGGGGAATTTTAGAACATCCTGTATACAGTTATAGGGTTTTGATTTACTTATTAAACGCCAAGGAGGGTTTATCCTACATTGGAATGCTTTTCACAAGAAAAACTAGTAAAAATAATTAAATTTCGTTTCTACTCGTATGCAAGAAATGCATATTGGCAATAAAAAGTAAATGGGATTATAGCCCAAAAGATGTAAAGTTTGACGGCAGAACAACAGATAGCGTTGAAGTCGTAGCAAAAATTTGGACTGTTAATTTCTATGATCTGGTTTTTAAGTCCTGGATGATCTAAACATAGCAATTTGTTAGTTTACGGTAATATTTCATATAAGTATAATTTTTTTTTCGCTATGTTGTCAGCCTGTAAATGCATAGTTTATTTCCAAAGTCTTCAACAAAAGAGAATTCAAGGTCATGTTGTATCCATACATCCGTCCTTGTCTAGAATTCCCCATCAACGGATTCTGGCGCAGAAACACAGATTACTTGTACCAGTACTGAAAGCAATTATTTTCTTAACAGCTGGAACGCATTTAAAATTGATAGAAATCTATCTAATGCGAAAGAGTTTGGTGTTAGAAAGTAACTCAGATCAGGTTAGATCCATCTCACTTTCTCCAAATTTCTGTAATGATGTTCAGACACAAGAAATAAACTTCGTATCTCACAAATCCTTCATTCAAAGCAGCAGGAAACCTATTTAATTTGTTTTAACTCGTAGATATTGTACGAGGAAGCATTTAAAATAACTAACCAGTGGGAAAGATAAAATACACAAAACAAAAATAAATGTTGTGTAAAATTGACCCAAAGTGAAGGGTTAGACGTAGTGTAAAGTAGCTCTTATGCAGAATAAAAGATGTAAGTCATTCTAAGTATTTGTTATCTGCTATTTCAAATATTTCCTCTCCATTTTGGAAGAGTACTTTTTTACTTTTTTAGAAAGTAGATAGTTTCACTAAATATTTGCCAATAATTCCTAATACAATAAAAGTAACTACTATTTACAAATATAGAGAGACACAGAAAGTATTTTGTTTACATATGTAAGTTTTGCAATTTGAGTCCAAATGCCTTATATAAGTTATCAAACTATGCAATTCAATTTCAGAAACCTGTGATTTTTTTATTCATTTCAGATCAATTATATTTTGCCAAGTAAGTTGATAATTTCTTTTTTTTTTAATATATTTTTGATAATAAAACTGTAAATTTATTCATGAGCATGAAGTCATGTTAAGTGAATGGTTTCCTGTAGATTGAGAATGCTCAGTTCACTTCACTCTACACCTGCAGACATCATGAGCACTAGATATAAAACATTAAATTCATTTCTACCTGGTTTGTTTTTCAATAAAACAATTGTTCTTAAATGAAATAGCAAAAATAGACATATCAAAATGTTTCAAAATGAAAATAATTCTGAATTTCAATTGAACAACATAGTAATAATAAGTGTAGAGCTGCACACAGAATGATGTCCCACTACAGGCCTTCAGGTAGTAGGAGGTTAAGGCTCACACAGATATCTAAGCAAAATGCAACAGGAATTCATACCTTATTTCTAACAATTTTGCTTAAATAGAACCATCTCATCGATATAAACTGGTTATTTTTAACACATGCAGAACTGCTCATCAACATTGTGTAGATGTTCAAAACAACTAGTCTAAACATATACTTCAAAGATATACATGCAAGTACAGCATCAATGTCAAATACAGCTCAAAAATTACTGTGTTAGGATAGAAGAAATAGGATGTTCAGCCAGTTTCTTTGAAGATACACGAGGGAAATCTGATAATTGTTATAAAACCAATTAAATATTTGTATTACTATGATGAGTAGATGGGTGAAACATTACTTCTCTAAGTTAGGGATACAGGATCAATATCTAACAGTTAGTCCTTGACAAATGACAAATGTGAGACCCATTATGACTTGTATCACAAACACAATAATATGTGGTGGTGTTTCCTTACTCTTTCACA
This sequence comes from Diploptera punctata, assembly GCA_030220185.1. Classification (NCBI taxonomy): domain Eukaryota; kingdom Metazoa; phylum Arthropoda; class Insecta; order Blattodea; family Blaberidae; genus Diploptera; species Diploptera punctata. The sequence continues at coordinate 226,797 of JASPKZ010007268.1, forward strand.
TACAAATAAATATTACCAATTCAAGACACACAACTCTTATATGCAGATGATCAGGCTCTTTTCGGTAATAATGAACATGAATTACAATATTCCACTCATCATCTTAATATAATAGCCCAACAATTTAACATGGGAATATGAACAACAAAATCTAAAGTTATGGCCTTTCAAGGGAAATTCCCAGTAAGAAGTAAAATTTTTATTCAGAATTCAATATCAGAGCAAGTAAATTCATTTAAATACTTAGGATATAATCTAACTTATAATGAGGAATGTGATATATCCTTTAAAATACAAAACTATAAGCTTTAAGAATTATCAACCAAGTTTTTAAACCATCAAAAGTGCAGAGACACACAAGAATGAAAATCTATAAAGTTCTCGCTAGACCCATAATCTGTTATGGCAGTGAAGCTTGTGAACCATCAGAAGTCAGGATGATCATCATATTACAGCCACGGAGATGAAATTTCTGCGATGAACTGCAGGTTATAGCCTTCTAGACCACCAAGAAATTCAACAACCTCCATAGAGTTAAACATCGTACCTAGTATCTGAATACATCCAAGAATCTAGAAACAATTGTCTAGCCCATATTCAGCGCATGGATCGTCACAGAATACCAAAACAAATTCTTCACTACCCTTCTCGAGTCAGAATCTCTGTGGTTTCGACCTTTTCGGAGATGGCAGGAGACCATAACGGGCCACTGGGCCTAATACTTGAAAGGATGATGATGATAAATATTACCATCCGCTGATTGGTGAGAAACTTAATTTTTAATTCTTCTTAAGAAGAAAAAAATACATTTTTTTTATAAAATCTCATATACGCTACAAGAAGAATTGGCCAAATTCATTTAATAATCTTTCATAAAATTATGATATTGTAACAGTCTTTCAAATTGTGTTAACAAATTATTCTTCATACTTTTCACAAAAACGGAATTAATATTTTAAGGTAAAAACATCATGGATGGTTAAGACAACATGAAATATTTTTGGTGCACACAATATTTGTGTGGTGTTGCTGAATGTTAAAGTGTAGGAACTAGTCAGTTCCATGATTGAATGTAAGTTAAACATACCAAGGACAAGTAACAAGTATGGTAACCTTCAATTGGCATCTCCTTTACATGCTATCTTAGTTGTCAGAGCCATGATGGTCCATAACGGGAAGCACCACATGAAGCTCAAGTCAGTAAATGGGTATCACTATACTTCTCATTATTTGGAAAAATGAAGACATTCTAGAAGAAATGAAATTTGACCCAAGTGGTCAGATTTGAACATGCACACCTTGGAACTAGAGGCGAACATGGTCACCGCTAGTTCACTTAGACTTATGCTGTTGAATTGACTAGATTAAATAGACAATATAGCCAATATTAAAGTTGGAGCTAGAGTATGAGAAAGGTCTCTACGGATGAGGTTAGATGGAGAGCAGATAGAGAAATACCTACATTGAGCTGGTTACACAATGTGACAGAGGAGCTAGGAGTGGTTTCGGAACAGGAAAAGTAGGAGAAAGCAGAACAAATAGTACATTTGCAGTTAGATAAAGAATGAGCGTGGAATGACGTGCAGTGCTTCTCTGCGGAGTGCTGATCAACATGCACCACGTTTGTTTTATTATCATTCTTAATGAAAATATACCAAGAAAACAGGCTTTGTGAACTGCCATCTCATAGAGGATATATTAAAATTTCCTTTAACATAGAATATATATTTAAATGCTCCCACGCTGAGGGGCTAAGGTGACTATATACTCTTCATTCGTTCATAGTGTTCTGCTCAAGAGCAGGTCTTTCACTGCAAACTCTGCATTCTCCACTCTTTCCTTAACTCAGCTTTCCTATTCGTATCTGCATACAAACCATTTATTTTAATATTGTCTATCATCTGATGTCTTTCTCTGCCTCTAACTTTCTTTCCGTTGACCATTCCTTCTAGAACTACCTTCAGCAGGCAGTTTCTTCTTAGCCAGTGACCAATCCAATTTCTTTTCCTCTTCTTTATGAGTTCCAGCATTGTTCTTCTTTCACCCATTCTGTTTAGTACATCTTTATTTCTTACTTTGTCTGTCCATTTTATATGTTCCATTCTTCTCCATATCCTCATCTCAAAAGCTTCCAGACACTTTTCCTCATTCAATCGTAATGTCCAAGTCTCTGCACCATACAATGCTACACTCCACACAAAGCACTTCACTAGCCTCTTCCTTAATTCTTTTGCCATAGGTCCGCAGAAAATGTTTCTCTTCTTGTTGAAAGCTTCTTTTGCCATTGCTATCCTCTGCTTTACTTCTTGACCACAGTTCATGTTACTACTGATAGTACAACCCAAGTATTTGAAGCTCTCAACTTGCTCAATGGCCTCATTTTTAATCCTCGTTTATCTTCCTTGGTTTCTTTCCTATAATCATGGTCTTCATCTTATTTATATTTATCTTCAACCCATAATCCTCAAACTTATCATTCAGCTCCATCAGCATGTTCCTCAGTGTCGTTGCATCTTCTGCTAGCAAAGCCATATCATCAGCAAATCTTATGCACTTTATTCTTCTTCCTCCCATGTTTATGCCTCCCGTATTACTGAAGCAGTTCTTCATTAGGTCTTCCAGGTAGATGTTGAAAAGGTAGGTGATAGAGGACATCCTTTCCTTACCCCCCTCCCAATTTCTCTTCCCTCTGACATTTCTTCTCCTATCTTCACTTTTATTCGCTGTTTCATATAAAGACTACTCATGAGCCTCCTTTCCTTCCAGTTCACGCCAATTTTCTTCAAGATCTTCAGGAGTTTATTCCAATTAACTCTGTCAAAGGCTTTTTCCAGGTCAACAAATACTGCATAAACATCTTTATCTTTTACTATATATCTTTCTCCTATTGTTCGTATCAATCCAATTGCCTCTCTCATACCCTTTCCCTTCCTGAAGCCAAACTGTTCTTCTTCCAATTCGCTTTCCATCGTAGAATGTAAAAGTCGATTTAGTGTTCGCAGGAGAATCTTTGCAGACTGTGATATCAAGCTGATAGTCCTGAACTCCTTACATTTCTTTGCATTGTTTTTCTTCGGTATTGGTATTAACATTGTCTCAGTCAATTCTTCGGGCCATTCACCTTCTTTATATATCTTGATGCATAAACACAGAATTTCCTTCACCCAAGCATTTAACTAATTCAATGGGGATTCCATCTACCCCTATTGCTTTCCAATTTTTGATTTCCTTAATTGCTAGTTCAACTTTTTTTTACAGAATTGAAAATCCTTTTTCATCTTCTGATACGTCTTCTTCATTTTCTATATACATGTTAGCCGGACGATTTCTTGTCTCATATAGCTCTTCTACATATTTTTCCCATGTACTCATAATTCCCTGATTGTCAGTTATTTCTTCATTATTTTCATCCTTAATCAGCCACATTGTTTTCCTGCTCTTCTTTCCATAGTCCAAGCCTTTAACTTCCTGGTACATTAAATCATATTTTCCTTTCCTCTCCAGATTCTCTAGTTCTTCACATTTCTGCTTCATCCATTCTTCCCTTGCCTTGTCAGTTTCTCTTCTAAGTTTGTTGTTTAGTTTCCTATAGTTTCTTTTGGCTTCTTCTGTATTGCTATTTTTCCATTTTCTTTTTTCTTCCATCTTCTCTAACATTTTTTCTTAATATTCTTGCTCTCTTTGTATCCTATTGTTTCCTCTTAAATGTTGAAAAAAGACAATTTTTGTTTTTTTTGTTGGATAAATAGGATTTTTTTTTGTAGTTTTCAAAAATGTCTGGTTTATTGACATAACATCAATATTTCATGTATAAATAAGGGAAGATTCAGTTATATGTATGGACCCACTTTGCATTGTAATGTGTGCCAAAAAAATTAATAAAAGAAGTAAGGGATCGAATAAGGTACTTGAGAGGCCACAAGAAGATGAAGGAAGACAAAACTATTGCCAAGGAAGGAGTTATGTATGAACCATGAGGCTTTTGAAGGTGTTCTACCAGTCATGCCCATGAGGACTGGAACCAGCACAAGTCCTGCAGCAATACTTAGTCTGCTTGGCTAAGAAGCAGCATTAAGTAATTCCTTATAATATCAATTAAAATGATGCTTCCAATACTTCAACAATTATGTTGTTGTTTTCTAGTGGTGAGATTTGACGCTTAAGTCATTTTCTCTCTGGCTTCCCAGTACAAGCGAACAAGGTCCTTAGAGTGTTGTGCAGTTGGATTTAAATCTGGACAGACTAGAAGGTGGTGTTTGTCCATGATCAGGTCTGGGTCTTTGCATATGACACATCTGTCGGATTGGAAAACGTGTATTCTGTGGAGATGATGAGCCAGGCAGTCGTGTCCTGACATCAGTCTGAATTTTGCTACCACTTGAAGAATTATATCATTTTACTTTTTGAATATATAATAACAGTCCGCTGCAGACAGTAGAGGAGTTCACAGAGAGCATGCAGAATCTCCTCATGAGGTCTACTACAGCAGTAGACGAAACGTCAAATTTCGAGAAAACCGGACCACGACCATTTAGCCCGGAAGACAAACCTAACAGGGTTCAAGAAGCCTACAATTATATGCAATCAGTAGTTGTTGATAAGTTTAATTCTTCAGAGCTCTTTGTCATTTTAACAACATTTTGACGAAGCTCAACAGATTGTAGGATGGTGGTAAGTAATTGACAGAAAAAATGCATAAATGACCCGAGTTGGTTTTTTCCAGCAAACTCCTCATTTTCAATGACCCTAAACTCTCACGAACCAATGAATTCTGCCTCATAATACAATTATTAATGGGTCGTGGAACATTTTATCTCGAGTTTATTGATATGATCACATTCAATGACCCTGAAGCTATGTACAGTGCCAACTCCTAAAATGTGCTTTGGGAAGGAACTATCTAAACGAAAGGAAATCAAATTTATGGTGTGATTTTCTGGTTCATGGAATACAAAAGGTAAAGTGATTCCACTACACGCCTTAAGAGGCTCTTGGGGCAGTAGGCAGTTAAGCCTCCCACTTTTTCTAGACAATCGGCACTTGATATCAACCGGTTGTCAGCCCTGCATTTCTGCCACCTTTACCCTCCGAATGTCTGGTAATCATTTCCGTTGGAGGCTGATTTGACCCCAGAGCCATGGTGCTGCCAGTTTAAAAATCCTGACCCCTCCGGGACTCGAGCCCTCAACCTTCCGGCCTGTAGCATATTGCCTTAAGGTTCACAGAATATACACTCATATATTTATGTTGACATGAATTACGTTTCAATAAATTACAGCCCCTAGAGAAATTTTGATAGTTTGTTTGCCAGGTAAACCTCAAGTCCTTATTACCAATTTTTGCTGTTATAAAGAATAATACTCTCTCCTGTTAATTCAATTGTGTGTATCTAGTTTTGTTGTGAAGAAACATATTGAGATAGTTAAAGCAATTTTTAAATTTAGGGTTAGCCTACTACTAAAAGTCCAATTTTGATTATTTACGTAATGTCTTTCCTTCCATAATTAGACCGAGTACATTTTTTTCATGAAAACAGTGATGCAGCTAGATCATTGAAATTATTGTTGTTAACAATATTTCTGCATTAGCCACTCACAGATTAATTATCTTCACTAACAAACTGTATCTTAATTTTTTTCTCAAATGTTAATTACCATATTTCTTTGCAAAAAATGAAGATTTCTCGAGAGATTTTTAAATTTCAGGTTTCATTGTAAAACACCATTGAGGTTATGTAATAAAATGTCAGAATATTAAAACAGGTACCTGATATATCAGTCGTACTAAACTAAATTAAATTTCTGTTTTAGAAACTTCATCAAGTACTTAAAAAAGGTAGCAAATGGAATGCAGAAGATGGCACATGATTCTGAAAGGTCTTTTTTAACAACTTGATGAAATTTCTCCATAAGAAGAAACCTCCAAAAGACTCGACGAGAAACTCAGCTCAGGTTTTATAAAATTATGGCTGTTCCTGTTCTTTTATATGGATCTGAATCTTGGGTACTTACAAAAAAAGATATCTCACACATTCAAGCCACTGAAATGAAATTTTTAAGATCTGTAAAAGGATGTAGACGCATGGATAGATTACACAATGAATCAATAAGAAATGAACTGGAGATATTTTCAATAGTTGATAAACTAGAAGAGCACAAATACCAATGGAAAGAACATTTAGACAGAATTGACAATACAAGATTACCCAAAAAGACCAACACCTACAAACCACATGGGAAAGGATCTTTGGGATGGCCAAGGAAACGATGGACTTGAGACCGGAACAGGTCACATTGACCTAATCCTGGAAAGGAAGAAGAAGAAGAAGAAGAGATGAAATTTCTTAAACAGAAATTTAATTTAGTTGAGGATGACTGATATATCAGGCACCTATTTTTTAACATTTTAGGTGAACCCTCGTCATAGTACCCAATTCTGCTAATATTTGGAGAATACTTTCCTCATTTCAATTTAAGAAAATGCAGAGTACCTATTCAATTAAGCAGTTCTAATGATCACACTTTTCTATACTATTAAAATTCATGGTAGAACACCGTTCAGGTTAAAATTGTGTTAAAATTTTAAAATTCATAACTGATAAAACAGTTGTCGTCAAATATGTTAATTTCTGTTGTAAAAGTCACACTATTACAATATAGGCCTTTCAAAGAGCATGCTTCATCTTCAGGATTTCTCATGATACTGAAATTATTTGTATATTTTGTATATACGCCCAACGACCAAAACCCTCTATGAAATATGCAAATAATTCAGTATCATGAGAAATCTTGAAGATGAAGCATTCTCTTTGAAAGACCTACATTTTAATAGTGTGATGACGTTTACAACAGAAATTAATATAGTTCAGAACGATTGTTTCAGCAGGTATGAATTTTAACCCGACTTTTCTAGTTAAGGAACACAATCTTATTTCTGTTAATATATTGCTATATGGGGATATTAGTTTCAACAAACAAAAATTGCCATCGCTAGAGCTTTAAAACTCTCTCTCTCCCTCTCTCTTGCACGCACACACACAAACACACACACACACATATATATATATATAAACATATTCAGTATTGTACTCAGGAACAGCAAATAAATACCTATCACCTGCTCCTTCTACTGATGATGGGACTTGTCCCTAAAGGCCTACAGAGAATCAATAGTTTTCATAGTTGAGGAGACGAACCTATTAGGTAATAATTTTATAATTTTATATTATAATTTTAACTTATGACTAATACCTCAACAGGATATTTTATCACACATTTTATTAATGATCATCTAAACCATTAGGTGCAGTTGTTCACATAAAATAAAAGCACAGAAATGGTCCTAGCGGTCGCTTTATTCCATGTTTCACTCAGTATATGCTATTAAAATAAACCGAGATAGGTATTTTCCTAAAATCAGTATAATCCGACCATTACAAGTGGCAGTTTATCTCAAATCCAAAATTAATAATTTCTAGCTATCTAAAAACTAAAAATATTGTTTATCCACTCACATAAGTTAAATATCAATAAAATCTACCATTTTCAGACATACAGAGTACCTACAAATAATTGTTATTAAAATGTCAGTTTAAGTGTAGTTCACTCGCTTTAGGGGGTTTTGTCATTAGGGGTATTTTGCTCAGGTTCGATTATTGTGGTTTGTTCAGATTAACAATATAGCTCAGGTAAGATTACTTAGGTTAGGAAGTTTATTTAGGTAAGGCAACATAGGGTCAATTAAGCCACATAGAGCCACACATGGCCATAGAGGACCACATGGGGCAACTTAGGGGCCACACGGGTACACTGAAGGCCAAATATGCCACAAGGGAATAACGGGAATAATTAAGCCAGACAGGGAAAATCAGGGCCAGTTAAGGCCAATAAGGCCACTTAGGGCTAATCAGGCACAGCAGAACACATAGGGCCAATTAGGCCCACCAGGGTCACTTAGGGCCAAAGAGACCCCATGGTTCCACTTAGGGCCAAACAGGCCCACTGGGTCCACTTAGAGCCAAATAGGCTCCATGGGTCCACATAGGGCCAAACAGGCCCCACATTACAGGGTCACTTAGAGATAAATAGACCCAATATTGTGACTAAAGATCAAATAAACCCAATATGGTAACATACGGTCAAAAAGGTCCCACATGGCCACTTAGGCCCAAATAGGCCGCACAGGGCCAATCAGGCCCCGCAGGGCAATTCAGGGCCAAATAGGCCCCGCATGGCCATTTAGGGCCAAATAGGCCCCGCATGGCCATTTAGGGCCAAATAGGCCCGCATGACAATTTAGGGCAAAATAGGCCCCATATTACCATTTAAGGCCCAAATAGGCTTCACATTACCATTTACGGCCCAAATAGGCCCCACATTACCATTTAAGGCCCAATAGGCCCCACATTACCATTTAGGGCCCAATAGGTCCACGTGAACATTTAGATCCAAATAGGCCGCACATGACTATTTAGGGCCAAAGAGGCACTACAGGGCCACTTACAGCCATATCGGCCCAACAGTGCCACTTAGGGCCAAATATGCCCCGCATGTCCACTTAGGGAAAAAATAGGCCCCACAAGGCACTTTAGGGCCAAATATGCCCCAAATGGCAACTAGGGCAAATAGGCCTCACAGGGCCACTTCTGGCCAAAGCCCCACATGACCACGTAGGGTCATATGCCCCATAGGGACAATATGGGGACAATTAGGGTAAAATAGTCCCTATGTGCCATATTGGGCCAAATAGACCCCATAGGGACACTTAGGGCCAAATAAGCACCATAGGACTACTTCGGGCCAAATAGGCTCTATAGGGCCAACTTAAGGCCAAACAGAATCCATCTGGCAATTTAGGAACAAGTATGCCCCATAGGGCCAGTTAGGCACCATGGGGAAAATCAGGGGCAATTAGGCCCCACAGAGCTACTTAGGGCCAATTAACCTCCTTAGGACATTCAGTGTCAATTAAGACGCATATGGCTAATTGCATAATTGTCCTTATGCCACTAGTACACCAAGGACAGGTTAGGTTAGTTTGGATAAGGTTAGGTAATGTTAGTTTAGGTTTGGTTAGGTCAAGTTCGGTTCGTTTCAGTTAGGTTAGGTTGACTGGGTTAGGTGAAGTTATTTATTTATTTATTTTACCTGATGGAGTTAAGAAAATAAGGTCTTCTCTTCCACTTCACCAGGGTTAAGTTACACATACAATAAGAATTATAATTATACATAATATGTCCACCGCTGTGGGCTCGAGGTAGCATGCTGCCTTGTCATGCAGCAGGCCCGGGTTCGATCCCCGGTTGGAGCAGTTTTTTTTGGGTGAGGTTTCTATCGGAGTTTTTCCTCACCTGTAAGACAAATGTCAGGAAAACTCTAAGGTCCAAACGGTCCCCGAAATCATATGGCCATCATCATCATCCTTCACCGGTGTGGAAAGCAACGGGAAGCTACCACACCTACAATTCCCTAGTAAAGCTGCAAGCATAGCATGAAAATGCTATGATTGCAGTGAAGGACCTGCCTTCGGGCAGAATTACTATGGATGGATACATAATATATATATATATATATATATATAGACTACACAATATAAAGTTGACAAGGGAAAGAAAAAAAATAGTAGTAATAATAATAATAATAATAATAATAATAATAATAATAATAACAACAAAAATAATAACCTATAATTAGATTAGGTAAATGGCTTGATAAAGAAAGTTTAAAATATAAAGGAATCACAAAAGTATACATGGAACACGGTTATATATTATATTGTATGAGGAAATATGAAGTGAGTGTCTTTTTAAACTGGTTTTGGGTCAGGCAGTCCTTGATATACGAGGGGAGGGAATTCCAGAGTCAGGTGGTTGAAACAAGGAAGGATTAGGAATAGTGAGATGTTCGATATAGAGGAACAGCTACAGTTAAATTTTCTCTCGATCGTGTGTTCAAGTTATGGTGGGAGGATAGGGAATAAAAACAAGTAGAAATATACAGGGGGTGATGAGGTGGACAAAGTGTTGTATAAGAATCAGAGGCAGTGTATCTTCTGCCTGCCTTCCAAACGGAGCCAAGACAACATTTCAAATACTGGAGTTATGTGGTCTGATTTACGGAGGTTGCATATATAATGTGCACAAGCATTACGAAATTGTTGCAATCTTTGTCCGAATGTAATACTCATGTCAGTTAAGAGTAAGTCACAATAATCGAAATGCGGCATAATCAAAGTTGAGACAAGTACTTTTTTCAATGAAGAAGGAAGGAAATTTTTCAAACATTTTAGGGAATGGAAGTTAGATGAGGTTAGGTTATGTTAGGTAGGTTAAGTGATGTTAGGTAAAAATAGGCAAGGTTATGTGAAGTTAATTGAAGTTAGGTGAGGTTATGTTAGATAAGTTTAGGTAAGGTCAGGTTATGTTAGCTTATCTTAGGTTAGGTTAGATGTCGTTAGGTAATGTCCGGTTATGCTATCTTAGATAAGGTTAGTTTAGGTTTGGTGTGGTTGGGTTGGGTAAGGTTAGGTTACGTTTGGTTTTTAATTTTATAAAAATTCTAGTTGGAAAAGTCAATTGCACATTAATTACGTTTATGCCCTTCAGAAATGTGTAAATATTAACATACTGATTTTCAAGCAATAAAATCATTTATAATTTGACTAACTTTTCAAGTTGACTCTGTAACTACATTTTGAGAAATTCTTTTCATACTATCTCACATATAACTGCATAGTCCTCAGCTCTCTCAAGACACAAATATCAGTCAAATGCTAAATCCTGGATAGCTAAGACAAAAAATCATTGCAATAAAATTCTAGATTAGAAATACATTAATATAAAATTTAAAGCTGTAAAGTTAGATTCAACTTAATCATGAATGCTTGTTTTAATGTGATTATTAAGGTCCAGTTTTGTATGTAAGTAAATTATTCTTTTCCTAGTATGTACATCCCTAAAACAAAGTTTAATAGCCTGTTCAATGTCTTATAAGAGCATACTGAAAGTTTTATTTTAATAAAGAACACATTTTATAAAAAAAAAGTTTGTGTGACCATCTTCAACTGTAAAAATACAACTGCCAAGAAATCCGTACACAGATTTCAATTATGTAAAATTTTCTGAAAGTAAAATAGCCCCACATTCAAATTTCCAGGTGGGGACTGCTTTAGGGAATCTGTGGTAAAGGTTAAAACACAGGGGCATGGGGTGTTACGATACTATATAGTAGTGGAGCACTAGAAATATTAATGCGAGAATTAGATAAATCACCCTTGGATATAGTCACTTTACATGAAGTTAGATGGCAGGAGAAGGTAGTCAGGAATCAGGAAGCTTTGCATCACACTATGGGGGTTCTACGAGACTTAAATTCGGAACAGGTTTTTTAATCCAAAGGAGGATTCTCTCCGCTATCTGAGATATTAAGCTTATAATAGCTTATAATAGTAATATGATATCATATCTAAGGGTAAACACCATGATTTTGTAATCATTAATGTGCATGGTCCCACAACAGATAAGGCTGACACGATCAAGGATGAAAGAATTAGGATAGGTTTTTAATAGCTTTTCACAATATCATACGAAAATTGTCTTAGGATATTTTAATGCAAAAGTGGGACAGGAAGATATATTCAGACAAACAATAGCCAAATTCAGTTTTCATCAACATTGGTATCGACAATTGGTTTAGATTAGTCACTTTTGCCACTTCAAAAAATCTTTTGTCAATAGAGCAACAATCCAGCATAAGAATATTTGTAGATATATCTTCACATCTCCAGATGGTGAAATGCAAAACCAAATCAACCGTGTATTATGTAGACAAATGTTGGCACAATGTTAGATAAGTTAGAGGAACAGACTCCAATTCGAATCATCAACAGGTCAGAGTGAAAATCAGAAAACAGTTATCCATTATAAGATGAACATTCACTGAAGATGATTCTGAAAAATCTGAATTAAAAAATTAAATGATGAAATGCAGCAAGAATATCTGATCAAAATTGCTAATAGATTAGAAATACTGGAATGTTCAGTAGAAAAAGTGGTTACCGAAGAAGAAAGTGATATAAATGCATAATGGAAAACAGTAAGAGATACTATTCAATTTTCAGCATCAGAGCGCGCAGGTTATTTAAAAAAAGAGCTAAAATAAGAAATGGCTAGGTGAAGAATGTGCCGACATTATAAAGAAAAGAAGGCTTCTAAAATTAATTGGTTACACGAGCCACATGAAGTAAAATTTGAACTGGGTAACATCAGATGAGAAACCATTAGGTTTATAAAGAAATAATTAAAATTTGAAGAAATGGGTAACATCAGATGAGAAACCATTAGTTTTTAAGAGGGAATATTTGAGAGAGAAGAATAATGATCTCAAATGAATGGAAAGAAATGAGAACATCAGAGAATTATATCTGGGAATTAGGACAGAAAGAAAAGCGTTTCAGGCTAGAACAAACATAATTAGGTATGAAACACTGGAGGGAAAATTTTCTATAGGATCGTAACAGGAATTGGCCTAATACTTTGAAGGAAGAAGAAGAAGAAAATGAGGATATGACTACCAATTCAGGAGTATATTAAACAGATGGTAAAATTACTTTAATCAGCTACTGAACTAACTGATGTTAAATCATTAAAAAGTAACAAAGCTCCTGGAGAAGACCACATTAATCAGGAATTATTTAATTTTTAACTAAACAATTTTTAAACAGATTTCTAGTTTTCCTTAATATGATATGGGAAGGACAAGAACCACCACAAAGGTGGAACAAAACTATTGTAATACCAATCTTCAAAAAAGGATGTCGCCAAATCCAAGATAGCTATCGTGAAATTAGCTTGTTAATCTCTGGATATAAAATTTATGCTAACATAGTTAAGAATAAATTGAAAAAAATTTATGAAAATATAATTTGAGAAGAGCAGAATAGATTCAGAAAGGGTAGACCTTGTACAGATGGATTCTTCACTCTAAAACTACTATTAGAAAAGCACAAAGAATTCAATATAGAAACTCATATCGCCTTCGTTGACTTCATAAAGGCTTTTGACAAAGTAGACAGAAATATATTATTACAAATTTTAGCTGATGATAACGTTCCACAACAATATATTACTAATATCTTCAACATCTATAAAGATAATGAAATCTCTGTTAAACGAGATGACAAACTATCTTCTTGGAAAAAAGATCAACACAGGAGTAAGACAGGGATGTGGACTTTCACCGGTGCTTTTCATTATATATATATATATATATATGAATAGAATAATAAACGAATGGAGGAAAACACAACGGGGATATATACCCATCAATAGGGACCTCGAACTCAATGCTGTTCTTTTTGCAGATGATTTAGCTCTTCTGGCACTTTCCGAAAATGATTTGCAACGATCAATTTATAATTTACAAAAAATAGCTGCCAAATTTAATATGGAAATATCAATTAACAAAACTAAAATTATGGCATTTCATGGCAAGGACCCCATACAAAGTAAAATCTGTCTCCAGAATAAAATTTGAGAGAGATCTAATCAATTTAAATATCTTGGATACTATCTCTCTATCTGGGATGAAAAGGATATCCCTGAAAAAATTACTAGTTATAATAAAAGTTTGGGAATTATTAATTAAGTTATGAAACCATCCCTTGTACAAAAAAACACCAGATTATGTTTATATAACACTTTGGCTAGACCAGTGTTGACCTATGGTAGTGAAGCATGGACACTAAAAAGACAACATGAAAGCAGAATAACGGCTTGTGAAATGAGATTCATGCGCAGAACAGCGCGTTACACCAGATGGGATCAGAAAATGAACACCGACATCTTAAAAGAATTGAAGACTATGCCAATTTTGGAATATATTAAACAGTACCAACTAAATTGGAAACACCATCTTGAAAGAATGAGTTCAAATCGGATCCCCGAAGCTGTTTATAATTATATACCAAGAGGATGAAAATCTCTGGGCAATCCTATGAAACGCTGAAGGGAAAATTTCCTATAGGATCATAACAGTCCTTGGCCTAATACTTGAAAGGGAGGAGAAGGAGAAGAAGAAGAAGAAGAAGAAGCTATTGAACATACATACAGAACAGGATATATTCAGACAGCAGAAATACTAGTCACGCAGCCAATTGCATTAGAGTACAAAAATTAAATATGTGTGAAGTCAGACGGCATCCCAACACAGAACTGATAAATTCAGGAGGAAAAAATTGGTAAGACAAGATTCATTGGTTGCTTAATATGATTTGCAAAAAGAGGCTCTTCGAAAAGAATGGAAAGAACTTATCAACATACCAATCTATAAGAATGGAGAATAAATTGATTGTAAAAACCACAGTGACATTTCATTAGATTCAACTTCACACAAAATTCTATTAAATATATTAGTATCCAGACTTACATCATATATTGACAACCCCATAGGAGATAATCAATGTGGATTTAGAGGAAATAGGCTTACAATAGATTCGATTTTTAGAAAAAGAAGGGAATATAACCACATTATACATCAACTAAATGTGGATTTCAAAAAGGCATAGGATTTAAATAAGAGGGAAAAGTTGGGCAGTATCCTGCTGGAATTCGGAATTCCTAATAAGTTAGACTTTTTCAAATGCTTCTAAATGGCACAAAGATTAGGAAATGTGTAGGGTAACTGCTACCAGATGCATTTGAAATTCCCAATGGGTTAAAGCAAGGAGATACACTATCTCCTGTACTGCTCACTGATGTAAGAAATACAACAAACTAAGTCCTTTCATGTCATAACTAACTCACTGGCACTATCAAAACCAGACTGCACAGATGTAAGGTCTCCATACATCCCCATCCTGAGCTAATGTTTTCCCATCATCCCCTTGTATAATCTGCTTCCTTCAAATCATGGTTAATGTTATTCTCCCACCTCATTCTTGGCCTACCTAGTGAGTTATTTCCCACTGATTTTCCTACAAAGAGTTACAATGTCTCTCTTTCATTCCCCATTCTTCCAATATGTTCTACCCATGACAATCTGACATTTAACCATTCTTATTATATCTGGTTTCCCATAGAGATCATGTAGCTCACTGTTACCTCTCGCCAGTCTGTTCATTTCTCCTTGGTCCAAACATTTTGCTAAGAACTTTATTCTTTCAGATGTTTCACATTCACATAACTGGGAGAATAACAGTTTTATATATTTTCAGTTTAAAACTTTTTGGGGTGAAGTTGGGACGACAAGAATCCATGCAGTGCATAATAGCATGCATTTCCATAATTAAGCCTATGTTTAATTTCTTTGTGCACCTCATTCCTCTTTGTAATTACTGTTCCTAGGCATTTGGATTCAGTCACTTCTTTAAAAAATTCCCTGATTTGTCATTAATTGACCATAATATATTTTTATGACCATATATTTACATTTATGGATGTTTACTTCCTGTCCCAATTTCTTACTGCTTCTCAACAGAGTGTGAGTGTTGGCACTTAGTAATTATTCAGTAACACTTTGTAATACCACATCATCTGCTTAAACTAACAGCTTATTAATACCATTGAGTCCTAGGCATCATCTTGTACAAAATTGAAAACCCCTGCTTTAACCAATTGTAAATTTCAAAAGTGTCTGAAAACTGTTTTCCTACGCACTTCCTACTTTTCTGTGCCATTTAGAAACATTCGAATATGGGACTTAACTGTTATTATATCTGCTTGGGATAACTAACAAAAATGTTTGCCTACTTTACAGAGACAGAACCAAAGAGGAATTAAATGAAGTATGGATGAGGAAGGAGAAAGTAACGACTCAAATTCAAAAGGAAAATGGCAGGTGAAGACTACCATTGATTCACGTCCTGAGAGTAGGACACTATCTCCACCTCTGCAACAAATTCTGAACCTCAGAAAAGCAAAGAAATCATGTTTCACTCAGATTCAGGGAAGAAAGAAAGTTCTTCATCAAAGTTTCAGTGAAAGCCCATGTGTACACCCGACCCATATCTATGTTCAGCATCTGCCAATTCTTTTTTATCCAAAAATTAGTCATATCACAATCGATCAAGTTACTTCAAGTCGTGAGTTCTATATGAATCCTACAGCTTATACTCATCGTCAACCAACTGTAACACGACCTGAGCCAACTCTAATACCTCTTTATAAACCTAGAAAATCTAACACTCTCTTCACTCCACATAAATCTATTTTGTTCCGATTTAACACCGAGGAAGACATTCTAGCAGTACCTAATATTATAGCTAGAGAAATTGCCCCACCACACATGGTTGTTGAAATAGAAGGTCAGAAAGAGGAGGAGATAGATCTTCTAGCACGACCAACATTCAAAGAACAAAAACTAAGTACTCTTCCAATACACAAGGCCACTTCAGGAACACAGTTTCAGATGAACGTGACAACTTACACACCCCAACAAGCAGTTGCCATAGATACATTTCTCAGACATAATATTTCTGCTTACATCACAACTCCAACTCCAGTATACAGACCCAGGAAAACATACCCTGTTTTCACTAGACAACAGTCTATATTCGTCAATGTAGATATTGAAGACCTCCAAAAAGTATCTTATCTCTTATGGCCAGAAAAAGCAGACCCAATATCAAACTATTTCCAAAGTGAAGGCAAGGAAAAGAACGAAGGGGAAGTGGAAATCAAAGAGAGAAGTAAACTCCAAAGTGAAGGCAAGGAAAAGAACGAAGGGGAAGTGGAAATCAAAGAGAGAAGTAAACTCCAAAGTGAAGGCAAGGAAAAGAACGTAGGGGAAGTGGAGATCAAAGAGAGAAGTAAACTCCAAAGTGAAGGCAAGGAAAAGAACGAAGGGGAAGTGGAGATCAAAGAGAGAAGTAGACAGCCTGAAAAGGACAGAGGTGATGTAGCACAACCAGAACAACAACCTAGTACTGTTCCTATATACGAAGAACAACAATCATATTATATGCAAACTGAAGGCAAGAAAAATGGCAAAGTAGAGATCAAAGAGAAGAGTAAACAGCATGGAAAGGACAGAGGTGATGAAAAGGAAGAGGAGGAGGGGGGGGAAGAAGCAGCTGGACAACAATTTGATCTTCCTCCTGATAATATGGAAAATCTGTACACTTACTACAAGATGTCAAAAAGGAAATTGTCGCAGTGTACGAGGTCGACAAAGAAAAACTTATATCAATCCGTCCTTATTAGAAATAGCATTGTACATCTGAAAAAACAGTTGTTAGAGCAAGGATACAGAGTAACCAACCCATCCTTGTCCAATCAACAACTTGGTAAATTTGTACATCACAATGCAAATTAGAAACTCTGTAAGTTTTCTTCTGTTCATTCAAACCTTGCTCATAAAGACCCAGCACATTTTGTGGATAACCTAGTCTAATTATAATACCCAGTGTTCAACATGGCCCCATCAATCTCAACAATACATCATCATGTCACTCATAACTTTGTTCTGTACACCTGTAGTTTAATGAGAACATCTGAAACTGTGAGGACGGACATACATGGTGTCCAGATACGAGATTCCATCTAAACCATCAGTCAGAGCCAACTGTGATTATGTTCCGCCTTAACAATCTCTATCCTCTGTTAAATGTCTCTTATAACAAAAATATTGTACATAAATATGTTTTTTTTAAATGTGCTGGGACTTTATGAGCACTGTACAAAAGACTGATTTCCATCAAGTTTCTTTTTTAACCTAGCTTTGCCCAGACAAAATATAACTTCCTATAAATAAACCATTAAGTGATTTTTCCATATTTGCCCGCATAAATTAAATGAACTTGTATTGTAATGTATTGCATTGTTTCATTACAAATATTATATATATATTAACAAAAGAGTTCACTGTCTTAATGTTTTTTTTAAGTAAAATATTAAAACATGTTCCATATTTATCATTATCCTTCATTCAGAGTTTGTCCAATTTTGGGACTAGGAGGTGCGGTAGTGAGAAATATTTAATTTGTAGATTGTGTTGGATTAAATTTCAAAATCTTTCGCAAACACTAAACTCCAGAGTGTGAGCCGTGGCCTACCAGACAGATGCTCAGAAAATGAGATTCAATTGGACCGGCTCTAGTTGTGTATCTTTTTGTATACAAATTACACAATCTTAAGAAAATTATACTGAGGTTGGCTATTCTTTTATCCTCAACTATTTAATTTCTATCAACAGAGACACTAGCAATGGTTTTCACCATTGTTAAATTTGTGTTAAGGAGTTTGTGAAGGAATTGTCTGTGAGGCCAGTAAGAAGCCAGCAGTTAGTATAATGACAATATGAGAAAAAGACTCAATCCTTTCAATCGAGCAATGTAACATTAACATATTACAAAGAACTTACACCAGTTCAACAACGGGTGATTTAGTATTAATACCAAATGTAAAGTTTGTGCCAAGTGCAGAGTGAAGCTTTATAAGCTCATAGATTCAACCACTGTTATGGAAGATGTGAGAGAAAGAACCAGTAACTTCCAAACTATGTAACAAGAGACTACAATTGATTGTAGTGAAGTAGAGGGCAACGATGCTACTCAATCACCTATTAAAAAAATGTATTAAAGAGACAAAAATTAAAAAAAATGTCCATAATATATCTATATTCGAGTTTTTACAACTGCTGCAGTCTTCCCGTGCCAAACCTCCAAAGCCTACAATCTTGGGCATCTTCACTGTTTAGTCCTCTTGCATGCATTACTATCCTCAAGTTTTCCTTCCAGGTTAACTTTGGTCTCCCTCTTTACTTCTTTCTGGTCGGTTGCCACTGATATAGTAGTTTCGGCCATCACTCATCTTCCATTCTCAAAATATGTCCTAACCTTCTCCTCAATTCTTTGAATTATACTTTCGTCTGCTTCCATTATGTTTCTAATTTCCTTATTTGTAACATGTTCTAATTTTGACTTTCTGGCACTTCTGCATAAATAATTCATTTCTAGAGCTATTAGTCTAATCTTGTAGTACATACCTCACTTCCATATATTGCAACAGATTCCACCAATGTTTCACCAATATATATATATTTTTTTGGGTATTTCCAAATATGCTTATCCCACCACATGGAATTTAATGAAAATATTATTTTATTACTCAATTTAATTCTATGCTTTATGTTCTCTTTGCCTATACTTTCAACGTTATCCAAATATTTAGTTTATTTCACTTGCTTTATTTGTATTCCTTCTTCCAATATTAAATTTTCTCTTTCATTGCTATTTATTGCCAAATATTGCTTTTTTTCTTTTTGTAAATTACTGTGACACCCCATGATTCATATGTGTTTTTCAACCATTTTATCATAAATTCCATATCAAACTTGTCTTGTCCTAAAACCAGTTGATCATCAGCAAATTGTAATGTCAGCAAAAATCTGTTGCCTATTGGGATACCCATACCTTTGCACCTTTGTTTCCACAGAGTAAGATATTAAAATTATATTAAAATTAAGAAATTAGAAAATTATATTAAAATTAAAAAAGAATATGTTAAAACATAGAATTGAATTGAGTAGCAAAATAATATCATCGTTAAATTCCATATGGTGGGATAAGCATATTTCGAAAGACACAAAAAAATATATTGGTAAAACATTGGTGGAATCTGTTGCAATGCATGGAAGTGAGGTATGGACAATCAATAAGTACTACAAGAATAGACTAATAGCTCTAGAAATGGATTATTTACGGAGAAGTGCCAGAAAGTCTAGATTAGAACATGTCACAAATAAGGGAATTAGAAACATAATGGAAGCAGAAGAAAGCATAATTGAAAGAATTGAGGAGAAGGAATTAAAGTGGTTAGGACATGTCTTAAGAATGGAAGATGAGCGATGGCCGAAGCAACTATATGAATGGCATCCGAACAGAAAGAAGAAAAGAGGGAGACCAAGGTTAACATGGAAGGAAAACATGAAGACAGTAATGCAAGCTAGAGGGCTAAGCATCGAAGATGCCCAAGACTGTAGGCTTTGGAGGTTTGGCACGGGAAGACGGCAGCAGCTGTAAAAACTCGAAGATAGATAGATGTTAAATTTACCAAGAAGTTGAAGTGAAGAAAATCCTATTGAAATTTCTGAATCAGAAATATATGTACAGTTGAAACACAAATGTAGCTGTAACAGTGAGAAAGTACAAACTTTAATAACATTGCCTCACAGCTGGATTAAGAGAAAATATAAGAATAACTTGTATCTACAAGTTACACAATGAGGAAAGCAAAACAAATTGTAAAGACCACAGGAATCCTCCTAGCATCATGCTCAGCATAGCTACTGTCAAACTTGTGCATTTTTTTACATGATGAAGTAAGTATATGTATGCCAGGCAAAAATATTTCATTTCAGAGTAAAACAATGCAAGAAATGTGCATGAGTAAAAATGCCCAACTTTATGTAATTTGATCGAAGCCTACATTTTGTTTAAAAAACACAATCTCAATGTCAAATTTGGAATTTCCATATTCTGTGAAATACGAGGGTGAATCAAATATAAACCGGAATTATTGTTTACAATTTTATTGAATTAAATACAAAACCACCACCTCATTTTTCTACATAGTCTCCTGCATTTCCAACACACTTTTTCCATCGAGTTGGCAACTTTTTGATGCCGTCCTTGAAGAATGAGGGATGATGTGTAGTTAGCCAGTTGCGCACGAACTCCTATACCACTGCATTGTCTCCAAACCGCCTTCCTCCTAGGTCTTCTTTCAGTGGCCCAAACAAATGGTAGTCACAGGGTGACAAATCTTGACTGCAAGGAGGATGTTCCAGAGGTGTCCAATGCATTTTCGTCACGTTTTTCTTTTGTCAACCGAGCAGTGTGTGGCCTTGCATTATCATGCAAGCACAATCACATTTCAGATCAGTTTCCGGCGGTGCTTGTTGCGATATGCTGCTTTTGTCTAGTCCAAAAGCCGGCAGTAGTACTCTGCAATCACTGTTCGCACCAATCCTCCTCAATAAGGTCCCGTACAGCACGAATGTTGTCTGCAGTGATGCTTGTTCGTTGCTGTCTCTGGTGGAGCTCATTTCCCACTGAATCCCGGCCCGCTAAAATGTTTTTGCGCCAATCATACACCTGCGTCTTTGAAAGGGTTGCTTCCCAGAACTGCACATGGAGCCTTCTCAAAATTTCAGGAGGTTTTGGTGCCTTCTTTCGCCAAAAACTTAATAATAATGCGTTGCACAACAGATGTGTGTACCTCTTGCTCGCTCATGGCATAGTGAAGCAAGCGGCCGCTCTTCGGAGTGCGACACACCAAGATCCCTACTCCAGACACCCCCACCAACTTCTCCAAACCGCAACCTTTGCAGAGCCTCCAGATACAAATTCCGGTTTATATTTGATCCACCCTCGTAAGAACAAAACAAATTGTCACTGTGTCACCTGGCGTTCATTCTGCATGTGTACGCAGCAACTGTCAAAATGTAAAATTCATTATAATAATAGGAAGCAGACTCGAAGAGTTGACAACTTGTTTAGAAGACAAGATAGATTCTTATAAAACCGCTTTCACAACTCACTTGCAGTCATTCAGGATTATGACCTTCCAAGTACTGTGTAATGTCATCAGAGTAACATAACTCACCTTCCATGTGCCCTAACCTCAAAAGTGTGTTACTAATTCACCAATGCCAGAAATCTAAGGTAACCTGTGATCTGCTGGAACTGCAGGAAAAACTGGAAATCTTATAAGAGATTGCGATCGCAAGGAACAGGAGGAATAAAAAGGATCCTTCTGAATACGGGTCCAATGGCACCATTATCCCCTCACTTTGTAGTGAATTATGGGAAAAACAGAAATGAAAACATAGTCATTATCGATGGAAGCATCCATGGATGGCTCTGTAGAGTGTTCGTCGAGAAAGCTCAACACTGACCATCGTGCAGCCAAAAGTATCAAAAAAGGTTGCATGAGAGGACAACATTGCAGAGGTTCAAAATTCTCACCCCATAGGGACACATGAACACAGTCCAGATGCAAGCTACGACAGTGGATGTTTGTCAGCAGAGTTCCTGAGAACATTATTTTGGCCCTGAACCATATGACAATATGTTGGTCAACAATTACTATGTTTCAGACGTATTAGGTTTACATAACCATGCGTACCTAAGACCAGTCAAGCACAGAGGCATCTTGGAGGAGAAGTAGGTGATACCAGCTTCATGCGAGACGTTGGGGACGGACAAGATGGAAGTTCACCCTCTGGAAGACATGCTGTAGGATGACAAAAGATATATCCGAGATGTACTGGTAGTGGTCATACCCAGTTATAGGATAAAGGTCTAAGTATCCATCTCTGCTGGTATCAATGAGGGCGACTGGGTTTGGGTGTATCGCCCCACGTGGATAAAGGGAAGTCACCAAATTTGCAGCATTTCTTAGATGGCCTATATCGAGTGGTAAAGAGGATCAACAATCGAATTTAAAGTCATGCCCCAAGGGAACGTCATGGTGGTAAAACTGGATCGATGGGCCATCAGCCCTCAGGAGAGAGCAACGAAAATAAATGGGCAATCAGCCATCAGGAGGGAGCAACGAAAATAAATGTTCCACACAACTTGTCCGTTTCTCGAAGCATCAATACCTTTAAGTTCGCGAACGTCTTATTGGTGAGCACGCAGCAGACTTCAGTTTCACGAAATCTCCATTACGGTAAGAGGAACAGTCTCGACCTCGAGAAGAGGAACAGTCTCGACCTCGAGAAGACGAACAGTCTCGACCTCGAGAAGACGAACAGTCTCGACCTCGAGAAGACGAACAGTCTCGACCTCGAGAAGACGAACAGTCTCGACCTCGAGAAGACGAACAGTCTCGACCTCGAGAAGACGAACAGTCTCGACCTCGAGAAGACGAACAGTCTCGACCTCGAGAAGACGAACAGTCTCGACCTCGAGAAGACGAACAGTCTCGACCTCGAGAAGACGAACAGTCTCGACCTCGAGAAGACGAACAGTCTCGACCTCGAGAAGACGAACAGTCTCGACCTCGAGAAGACGAACAGTCTCGACCTCGAGAAGACGAACAGTCTCGACCTCGAGAAGACGAACAGTCTCGACCTCGAGAAGACGAACAGTCTCGACCTCGAGAAGACGAACAGTCTCGACCTCGAGAAGACGAACAGTCTCGACCTCGAGAAGACGAACAGTCTCGACCTCGAGAAGACGAACAGTCTCGACCTCGAGAAGACGAACAGTCTCGACCTCGAGAAGACGAACAGTCTCGACCTCGAGAAGACGAACAGTCTCGACCTCGAGAAGACGAACAGTCTCGACCTCGAGAAGACGAACAGTCTCGACCTCGAGAAGACGAACAGTCTCGACCTCGAGAAGACGAACAGTCTCGACCTCGAGAAGACGAACAGTCTCGACCTCGAGAAGACGAACAGTCTCGACCTCGAGAAGACGAACAGTCTCGACCTCGAGAAGACGAACAGTCTCGACCTCGAGAAGACGAACAGTCTCGACTCGAGAAGACGAACAGTCTCGACCTCGAGAAGACGAACAGTCTCGACCTCGAGAAGACGAACAGTCTCGACCTCGAGAAGACGAACAGTCTCGACCTCGAGAAGACGAACAGTCTCGACCTCGAGAAGACGAACAGTCTCGACCTCGAGAAGACGAACAGTCTCGACCTCGAGAAGACGAACAGTCTCGACCTCGAGAAGACGAACAGTCTCGACCTCGAGAAGACGAACAGTCTCGACCTCGAGAAGACGAACAGTCTCGACCTCGAGAAGACGAACAGTCTCGACCTCGAGAAGACGAACAGTCTCGACTTCGAGAAGACGAACAGTCTCGACTTCGAGAAGACGAACAGTCTCGACTTCGAGAAGACGAACAGTCTCGACTTCGAGAAGACGAACAGTCTCGACCTCGAGAAGACGAACAGTCTCGACCTCGAGAAGACGAACAGTCTCGACCTCGAGAAGACGAACAGTCTCGACCTCGAGAAGACGAACAGTCTCGACTTCGAGAAGACGAACAGTCTCGACTTCGAGAAGACGAACAGTCTCGACTTCGAGAAGACGAACAGTCTCGACTTAGAGAAGACGAACAGTCTCGACTTAGAGAAGACGAACAGTCTCGACTTAGAGAAGACGAACAGTCTCGACTTCGAGAAGACGAACAGTCTCGACCTCGAGAAGACGAACAGTCTCGACCTCGAGAAGACGAACAGTCTCGACCTCGAGAAGACGAACAGTCTCGACTTCGAGAAGACGAACAGTCTCGATTCCGAGAAGACGAACAGTCTCGATTCCGAGAAGACGAACAGTCTCGATTCCGAGAAAACGACAATCTCGATTTCGTGAAAACGAACGTTCTCGTACACTCGAAGACGGCGTGTAGCGCGCGCTGCACGCCGGGTCTGAAACTTTCGATGTCTCGCTTATATAAGGCTGCGAAACACAGATGTGGTTTGGAAGTGAAGGTGTATCAGTGAGCTGTTAACTAAAACTGTACAACATTTACGTCTACAAAAGATTGATTGTAAGTGCTTGTAACGTTAATTATTGTGAAAATAAAAACAATGTTGTTTAACGTCGGCCTAAATATTGAAATTACCCAAGTTCGATAACAAAACAGATAGGAATTCAATAGATAACTATTAAAAGTTGAAAATTTTATAACTAATCATAAAAATGCACTTTTAGTCTTAAGGAGGGGAACGCCGTAGCGTAATTGTTACGGCAATACGCTACACGTCGAGTCCCGGTGGGGTCAGGATCTTTAAACTGACCCAAACCTTCTGGTCGACTCAGCCTCTAACTGAAATGAGTACCATACGCTTGTTCTGGGGGTAAAAGTGGCCGTCACGCATGGCTGACATCAAGTGCCGATTGTGTAGAGAAAGTGGAAGCCTTAACCTCCTACAAATCCAAGGACCTCTAAGGCCTGTAGTGGGATCACTTTTTTTAGTCGTAAGGAAAAGGAAAACAAAATACGCCAAAACGAGTTTACGACATTAGTCTTATGCAAGGGGTTGTGTTTAGCGAAACAATTTATAGATTTTTGATTATTCGGTTCCAGTTCGCTCAGAAGTATGTTTTCCACATTATTGCAGTTGCAAAAGAAGGAAGCTATATTGAAAATGGAGAAAAATATATGTAAGTTTGCTTACAAAAATGTATAGCCTGTCTTGTTTCAGACAGGCATTCTGGCGACAGTACATAGATTTCGTTGAAGTCGTCAGCGAAAGTTGGGTTACCGATACTAGGTAAATTTGGATGTCTAATAAGACCTCGATGACGAAGTTTAAGTGCAGGCCCGTAGTTCTGACAAGGGAACTGTCAACCGTTGCATGCCGAAACTTATCTTTAAATTTCTTCCAGAGAAGTGTTGTGATGTACGAAGACTGTATCCAAAAAATTATCTGCCATTTTAAATGCAAGGCACAGAAATCGAAGCCAGAATCAAGTAATGACAGCCCATTTTACAGATCAGATGTACGACCCTGCTTGAGTAAGAGCGGGATGGAGTGAGGCGGCACGCGGCGCGGACGGCAGGTAGCGAGATTTATCCTTTCTTCCAATACTTGTAATACTTCCCTATAAATTAAATGAGAGATTTCGATCAGGATTTTAATGCCTAGCAGTTAAAATCGGTAGATTTTTTGGACACGACCTTTGTATAACATAACGCTTCTCTGGAAGAAATTTCGAGGTAGGTTTAGTTAAAATCGGCAGAATTTTTTTAACACCACGCTTCTCTGGAAAAAAAATTGAGGTAGGTTTCGGCAAGTAATGGTTAACAGTTCCCTTGTCAGTATCTGAAAATCACATTACGATAGATGCATTGCATTTATAAGCATTTTATTTCGTAACATATTTTCTCACTAAGTGAATATATTTTAATAGTAATTAGAAATTGCAAGAGTTTAACCTAAAGCGAATGTTCGCACGTCTTACATGTGGCTACACTAGCATCAATAAGTTATTTGGTTTTACATATATGATAACAAATGTTCCTGGAAATGTGAGGTAAAAGAAAAGGATCGTGTAAGTTTGCAAAAACACATTTGTAGTAAATTAATTAAAAGCGCTTGCCGACAACAATCACATTTATTTAACATTACGACAATGAATATTGCAAGTATCATTTTACACACAACGGTAGGCTGTGATATTGTCTTGAGCAAAACAAGGACTCAACACTACTAGTGGTTAATGGTGCATCATTAGAAATCGAAATAAGCAAGTTTTTAAAACAAAACAGGTGGGTTTATGTACTCTGTAATAGCTCAAAATTCTGCGAAAAAAAAAAAACAATATAGTAGAGATTCCATGCGTAAAAAAAGATACGATTTGGAGAGAAGAGATGGGACTAGAGTAGTGAATTAGATACACAAATTTGACGACAAATCTAATAGCGGTGAACTTGTAAGCAAAATATTTAAGCCTAACAGCAAAATTAGACAGAGTTTCAGACATCAACTAACAATTTAAGTTTGACGACAAAAAAAATAGTAATGAGTATACAATATATATATATATATATATATATATATATAGTTATAGGAATGTGTTGATTTACTTATTAAACGCCAAGGTTGGTTTATCCCTGCATTAGAATGTTTTTCAAAAGAAAACTAGCAAAACATTATTAAAGTTGGTTTTTACTTATAACCAAGAAATGCATGTTGGCAACGTAAATAGGATTGTAGCCCAAAAGATGCAAAGTTGGACGGCCGAATAATAGATAGCGTTGAAGTCGTAGCTAAAATTTGCAGTAAATGCATTAGTAGGATTAGTTTATTCCCAAAGCCTTCGACGAAAGAGAATTCAAGGTCTTGTATCCATATATCCATCCTTGTCTACAATTCCCAATCAACGGATTCTGGCGTAGAAATATAGATTACTTCATAAAATAAAATAAGTTAAAATATACCTTCTTAGGTAAGATCCGTCGTCCTCAACTTATAAAATACTTATTCTTTATGCCTGTAGGCCTTTCAGAATATCCGTTCCATCTTCAGCAGGTCCCTTTTCGCTACAACATCCAGTATGATGGTTGATGCACCACATTGGGACCAGCAGCATCAACCATCATACTGGATGTGTAGCGAAAAGGGACCTGCTGAAGATGGAACGGATGTTCTGAAAGGCCTACAGGCATGAAGAATACATATTTTATAAGTTGAGGACGACGGATCTTACCTAAGAAGGAATATTTTAACTTATTTTCTCCACCTCAACGGTTTTAATAATGAATTTTATTAGTATAGATTACTTCTCCAGTAATCAAAGGAATTATCACTTTATTCTTTTCTTAACAACAGGAATGCATTTAAAATGAATAGAAATCTATCTAATGCGAAAGAGTTTGGTGTTAGAAAGTAACTCCGAACAGGTTAGATCCATCTCACTTTCTCCAAATTTCTGTAATGAGGTTCAGACACCAGAAATAAACTTCATTCAAAGCAGCAGGCAAATTGTTTTATTTGTTTTAACTCAAATATTGTAGCAGGAACTAACCAGTGGGAAAGATAAAATACACAAAACAAAAATAAATGTATAAATTTGACCCAAAGTGAAAGGTTAGACATAGTGTAATATAGCAGTTACGCAGAATAAAAGATATGTCATGTCTAAGTATTTATCAGCTATTTCAAAGATTTCTTCTCTTTTTTTTTGGATGAGTATTTTTTAATTTTTTTCCAAATGGTAGACAGATTCCACAAATATTTGCCAATAATTCCCAATACAATAAAAGTAACTAGTATTTACAAATATAGAGAGACATGGAAGCCCTTTATTTACATGTGTAAGTCTTGCAATTTGAGCCCAAATGTCTTCATGTAAGTTGATTAATTCAAATGAATCAGTCATTTCATCTACAGTTGATCAAAATTTTACAGTAGAGGAAAAAGAACTGATTCAACTTGTTCAGGATAAAGCAACGAATCTGAAATTGCTACTGAATAAAGTCAGAAAGTGGTAAAGGAATAGTGTAGTTGATCCATTCTCACGCGGAAACAATGGAAGTTGGTATGTAAACATGGAGTATAGAAAGAAGTGAATTTCAGAAAAATAGTAGATGATCACTTTTTGAAGTGATCAATTTAAATATACTTAATCAAAAATGTACAATCCATTGTACAATTTCAGAAACCTATGATTTTTTATTAATTTTATTTATTTATTTTACCTCATGGAGTGCAGATCGTAAGGTCTTCTCTTTCACTTCACCAGGGTGAATCATATTCTGCCAAGTAAGTTGATAATTTCTTATTATTTTAATATCTTTTTGATAATCAAATTGTAAATTTATTCATGAGCATGAAGTGAATGGTTTCCTGTAGATTGAGGATCGTCAGTTCACTTCACTCTACACCTGCAGACATAACTCATGAGCGCTAAACGTAAAACATTAAATTCATTTCTACCGACTTCGTACTTTCTTGCTAAGATCTACAATTTTCAATAAAACAATAGTTATTAAATGAAATAGCAAAAATAGACATATTACCATACAGACATAATTAAAAAATAAAATTATGGAATATTCACCTGAAAGGTCCATCTCCTCAACTTAATTAATTATTTAACTGTAGCACATTTATATAGGAAGAACAAACACAAGTTTTAACATCAGATTAAAGAACATTTTCGAGACTTTATTCACGCAGAAGGAAAATCAAGCTATGCAAAACACATTATCCATGAAGGACATCACATGTTAAATATTGAAAACACCCTAACAGTAATGCACAGAGAAAAACACCAGCGAAGATAAACGTATTCGAAGAGGTGGAAATCATGAAAGCAGCACAACAACGACAATCTGATAAACGAAAACGAACCCAACACACATGTAACCCCTCTCTACCAGATCTCCAGTGAAACACCAGTTTTGAATCCTGCCGATGATGGGACAAGTCCCGAAAGCACTACAGTTAAATAATTAATTAAGTTGAGGAGACGGACCTTTCAGGTGAATATTCCATAATTTTATATTTTAATTTTGAATAATACCTCAACGGAACACATCATGAATCTTATAAAAATTGATACAGACATAAGTTCAATGATATGGATTTGTTTAAAATACAATTCAAGATTTCACAGAAGAAAAGTCAATGCTACCTTACCAATATCAAAAACTGATTAATTTCTAACATACCGGTATACAGATTTTAATAAATCATACTATCTGATATTTAAGCAACGGCTCTATTGTAAAAGGAAGAGTTAGGGAATATGCAATAGGAATTTGTATCTTTATATAATAAATAGTCCACCGCTGTGGTCTCGAGGTAGCGTGCTGCCTTGTCACACAGTGGGCCTGGGTTCGATCCCCGGTTGGGGCAGTTTTTCTGGGTGAGGTTTTTATCGGGGTTTTTCCTCACCTGTAAGACAAATGTCAGGAAAACTTTAAGGCCCAAACGGTCCCTGAAATCATATGGTCATCATCATCCTCCTTCACCGGTGTGGAAAGCAACGGGAAGATACCACACCTACAATTCCCTAGTAAAGCTGCAAAGCATAGCATGAAAATGCTACGATTGCAGTGAAAGACCTGCCCTCGGGCAGAATTACTATGGATGGATATAATATATGTGGGAATTTTTAACATTATGAGGTTTTATTAATAAGAATTAAATGAATCGTGAATTCTTTTTACCTCATACTTTTATGTTTTTCAAACACAGCACTGCAGTATCAACGACCATTGTCACCATCCTCAGTCACGACTGAGTCGTGAAAACAGCTGAGGATGGTGACGATGGTCACTAATACTGCAGTGCTGTGTTTAAAAAAACATAGAAGTATGAGGTAAGAAGAATTCACGATTCATTTAATTCTTAATTTGTATCTTGCTTCTAACAATTCTGCTTCAACTGAATGAGTCATTTCGAAAAGGGATCATCTACAGCTGACCAAATGTTAGAGGAGAGGGAAAAAAACTGATTCAACTTGTTTGGGATAAAGCATTGAATCTGAAATTGCTACTGAATAAAGTGAGAAAGTGGTAAAGGAATTGTGTAGTTGATCCATTCTCACACGGAAACAATGGAACTAGGTATGTAAACGTGGAAGAACAAAAAAAAGTGAATTTCAGAAAAATAGTAGAACTCTTTTCGAAATGACTCATTCAATTAAAGAGTATCGTCAATATACACTAGACTCTCGTTTATCCGGCCATATCTTGCTGGAGTGACATGTGCATTACAACATGCTATTAATGTTTATTTATTTAAATGCAGTGGCTTTTGAAATTTTTCATTAGCCAATAATGACTGAGTAAAACAAACAATAACAAGAAAGATTATAAAATGTCCATCTTTTCCCTGACTTCCCAGCATCTGTCCACGAAATTGTTAGTTGTTAGGGTTGGGCAAGTTCGGATGTGATCAGCATCCATATCTTCCATAGAGTTGCAGAGGATACATTGTTGAGTTGGAAGAAGACCGAGGCGATGAAGGTGTTTACCAGGCAGTCGTGTCCTGTTGCAGTACGGAATGATGCAACGGCTACTCTTATGGGCCAATCTGGCAGTGTAGTTTGGATGGGTACAATGGTAAACTCACCTCCTCATGGTTTACCCTGGTAACGCTATCTAATGGCAAAGTAGTTTACCACAACACAGATAAAAATGACGACTGGATGCAATTCAAAACGTCCTTCTCAGGATGCACCATCATTAAGAACACTACAATGAAATTGTGGAGGCCTTTCCCAACAGAAGAAAGTAGGACTAATGAAGATACTTTTGGACAACAACATCGATCTGTTCATTCTACAAGAGGCCAACAAAACAAAAGAGGACATCGAGAAATATAGCTTCTGAGGATATGCCCTGTATATATTAGAAAAACATAGGCAAGTCGCTAGTGGAATCATTGTTGGTGTCAGCCAAAAATTAGTAGCTCAATTCAAAATCACATGCTATTAATGTTATACAATGTTTTTGTGTTTGTTCCCACAGGCTTCATTCTCATTCTTGGCAACTAGTGTTTTTGAATAAATAGCATCTTGTAAATTAGGCCGGTTTCATCAGCATTAGGAGCTAACTCTTCTGTACTAATTAAATTAATCGTGATTTGTTCTTACCTCATACTTCTATGTTTTTTAAACACAGCACTGCAGTATCGGCGACACATTGTCATCATCATCAGCTGTTTTCACAACTGTCAATTTTTTCCTTTTTCCGGTAATTCTCTAGACTGCCATCTGGTGTTCTTTTGAAGGAATTACTCTTCAAACTGCCATCTGGTGTTATTTTGAATGAATCATTTTCTAAACTGCTATCTGTTGTATTTTTGAAGAACTTTGTAATCAAGCTCGGTTCGTCCGGAATCTCAAAGTTCATAGTTCTAGTATGGTTTTTTTGAATATATATTTTTTCCCAAACTGTTAAATCCAAAGGTTTAGATAGATGTTTTAAAAGTTTTGCTTCTTTTTCAATCCTATGATGCTCTAATAAACTATGTGCTGCTATAGCTGATTTTTCAATTTCTCCATTCTTTATGTTTCTGAAGTGCTCTTTTTTACAAGTTTCCAAGTTGCTTTTTGTTTTTCCTATATATATCCTTTTGCAATCAATTTGATAAATTCCAGATTTTTTGTTGTCTGGGGTATTACATTTATTATTAGTTAACAGAAGATTACCCAGGCTGAATTTGTTAATTGGGGCTAATGTTATATTAAATTTTCTGAAAATTTTTTGAAACTTATTATGAACTTCAGGATGGTAAGTGAATTTCTTGAATTTTACATCTTTCTTGGGACCATGATGTAAGGTGGTGTATTCCTGTAACCTTTTTTGTTGTTTGAATTTCTTTAATTTATTCTTTATAATGTCTTCATCGAAACCATTAATTTTAGCAACATGAACAATATGATTATATTCCTTGTCAAAATCTTATACATTAAGTGGAATATTTAACAATCTGTGTAATAGACTATTGAAAATTGCATGTTTATGTGTCAAATGATTAAAAACTCTTCTGCCTTTATTTTCTTCCCTAACTTCTTTACAAACTCTTCTGCATCTTCTTGGTTAGCTGAGCGACCTTCCCAAGTTACTGTCAGCTGCCACGTGCCAAATTGTTTCTTCCAGTTTGATAGCCAACTTTTGTTTGCTGTGAACAAGTTACAGCTGCCAAGTTCATTGTTAAAAGCTATTGCATTTTCCTTTTTCAGTGGGTCACTGATTGGAAGTCCTTTACTGCGTTGTTGTATGAACCATCTGTAAGCAGCTGCGTCAAGTTGATCATTGTCACTCTTTCGCAGAACCTTCCATTTTCCAAATACACAACACAGAGAAATTAGGGACAAATGTCATATTCAAGACATAACCAAATGTATTATAGATAGACAAAAATATTGGAAGGGTCTAACGTAAATGAGTACCAGACGCTTGTTCTGGGGTAAAGGCGGCCGTCACGCAGGGCTGACAACCCGGCTGACATAAAGTGTCGATTGTCTAGAAAAAGTGGGAGCCTTAACCTCCTACTACCCCAAGGGCCTCCGGGTCTGTTGTGGGATCACTTTACTTTACATATAGAAAGAATGGAATAAAACCGACTTGCAAAAAGAGCTAAAGAAGATAGACAAATGCATGGGAGAAGAACAAGAGAAAGACCAAGCAAGAGATGGATAGACAGTGCATGCACATCCAATACGTCTTCCTCCAAGGAGTGATTTTGGAAATAAACAGGATGAAAATCCTACAAATTATGTTTAAGAAGAAGAAGAAGAAGAGTCCATTTGACTTGTGTACCGTCGAATAACATTTTCTTTCTTTTTGATGTTGTAAATAATTGCTCATCCAACTCATTATACTCAGCAGCAATCACTTTCTGTGAAGAACCTCAGTCCAACTTATCTAAAATTTTCAATTTTTGCTTAAAATCTAGGGTAACTTTCTTTTTTCTATGCCATGAAGCTGATCTGTAATGGAAGCTAAAATATTATTTCACATAATCATTTGAGTTGGTGTTTACTTGATGATAATCCATATTTATTTAATTAATATTATTTCACAGGTTTAAATTTAAAATAAAATCGTTTGCATATTGTTGCCATAAATTTAAAATAAAAATTTTTGCTGCTTATGCCGGTTGAGGGCTTCATTACTAAGAAGGGCCGGAGTAGTGAGATTCTAGTGAATCTGGTTATTTTTACAACTTGCACATTAACTCATATAGTTCAGATATTCAAAATCAATGACATTATATAAGTTCAAATATGTACAGTAAGCAAAAAAAAAAAGAAAATGGGCCGACTCTTGATCTCAAATATTTTAAGTTCTAATGTGCGATTCACATGAGTAAACTAATTGCACACTAGAGCTACAATACAATTCCCTTCTTCCTTTGAAGAGCATTCTTTCAAGCACAGCAAGCCAGCAAATGCTTAGCTCAGTGCTTAGTGGCTTGATTCGTATGCAAGAGGTCACAGGTTCAAAATCTGATGAGGTTATAAATTTTTTAAATGTTAAAATGCTTTCTATTTTATTCTGCCTTT
Source organism: Diploptera punctata (assembly GCA_030220185.1). Classification (NCBI taxonomy): domain Eukaryota; kingdom Metazoa; phylum Arthropoda; class Insecta; order Blattodea; family Blaberidae; genus Diploptera; species Diploptera punctata. The sequence continues at coordinate 260,282 of JASPKZ010007268.1, forward strand.
CTACTCTTAATCAAAAGTTGAACTAACTATTACTATTATTATTATTATTATTATTATTATTACAACTATTATCACTATTACTATTATTATTACTAGTACTACGAGTGGATGTGTCCACCATGTTGGTGTATTTCAGATCTCAATTAGAAATTAATAATTTAAAGTGGAACAGTGTATTAAAAGGTGCAAATTAACATCAGTAAATATTACTATTATGTGTTTTTAATAATAAATCATTATTTATCAAAGGTATTTATTTAGACTATGGAACGTTACAACCTTTTGCTCTACCACGAGTATCCAGGGAATCATCCCTGTGGTCGTACATCAATCTACAATTTATAAACTATGGTGAACTCCGCAGTCGGAGGAGACCCCTCCAATTTCTATTACTATTATTATTATTATTATTATTATTATTATTATTATTTCCCACCATCTCTATGGACTATTATTAGGCTGGACTTGACATATATACACTAAATTTTTAATTGAAGGGTGAAACTATGTCCTTACTAACACATAATAAATAAATAAACACACAAATATATGAAGCTATATTATCTTCTATTGCATAAATTTATAGCACTATTATTAAAACGTGGTACTGCACACACAAATTTTTACCGGTAGCTAAATAGTTTACAAAGGCAGGAATATTAATTAATATAGTGTAAAGTGGACGTATATTATGTGGCACGATTTAAATTTTTTTTTTGTTCAATGCCACCTATTTCTCATTTGACATTTCAGGTATTCTCTCCTGGCATTGGCGTATTGTAACCCACTTCTGAGGTTGGGGCACCTGGAAGGCGGGGTTACGCTGCCCCAGTGATGATATGATGGGTGATGATGATGAGTAATGATTTGCCAGGAGAGGCCTTAAACCTAAACTTAATCTAATGAGGTGAATATGATATTGATGATAATGATGGCCAGATGATGTTTGGGGACCGTTTGGGCCTTAAAGTATCCTGACATTTGTCTTACAGGTGAGGAAAAACCCCGAAAAAAAACCTCACCTAGGAAACTTGTCCCGAGTGGGGATCGAACCTGGGCCCGCTGCATGACAAGGCAGCACGCTACCTCGAGACCACAGTGGTGGACTTACGAATTAAATGTTATAGGATGTATTTTGTGAAAATACAAATTAATAAAAAAAAAGCATTGTCGAGGGATTCGAACCCTGGCTCTCGTATACATTTCATCTTTTTGTACTTGGTTTAATGATCTATGCTATTTGAACGTCGGATACTAGTTATCTAAATCCTGGTTGTCTTGTTTACTTTTACGCTATTAACAAGAGTTAAACTTTATTTGAAATGTCGCAATTTGAGTAATATTGCATTTGTCGAACACTCGTAAATATCTAGACACATGTCTCCTTCACTGTTCTTTAACTATTTAAGACGGTTAAAATCAAATACAGCGTATTTAAAACATGTAACAATGTGTTACCTCATGAACCACAGCTTCACCTCTTTGAGCATATGCAGTGGGCCATAACAGGGACTCTGCTTTTTGAAGCGGCTCATTCTTTTTTTGCTAAGTGTATATGGAAGTACAGCATTACAAAAATTAATGTCAAACGCAGCTTAAAAATCACTTTGTTATAAAGCAACAGATAGAAGAAATAGGATGTTCAGCCAATTTCTTTGAAGAGTAAGACCATAATTCAGAACAGGTTTTTAAATCCAAAGCAGGGTCCTTTCTGCTATCTGAGATATTAAGTTAGTCAGTGATAGGATATCATACATAATTGTAAAGGTAAACGACATGATTTTGTAATCATTAATGTACATGGTCCCACAAAAGATAAGGATGACAAGATCAAGGCTGAAATAATTAAAATAGGTATCTGATAGGCTTTAAAAATATTATACTAAATTTATCTTAGGAGATTTTAATGGAAAAATGGGACAGATATATACAGGCAATCAATAGCCAAATTCAGTCTTCATGAATATTAATATCGACAATTTGTTTAGATTAGTCACCTTTACCACTTCATAGAATCTTTTGTTAATACATCAACATTCCAACATAAGAATATTCATAGGTACATCTTCACGTCTCCAGATGGTGAAATCAATAATTTATTAGTAGATAAGTGCCGGCACAATGTCAGGTAAGTTAAAGGGACAGACTGCAATTCGAATCATGAACAGGTCAGGGTGAAAATCAAAAAATGTTACCCATTATCAGAGGAATATTCACTGAAGATGATTCTGAAAAATCTGATTTAAAATATGAAATGATGAACTGCAGCAACAATATCAGATCAAAATTGCTAATAGATTTGAAATAATGGAATGTTGAGATGAAAATATGGTTACCGAAGAAGAAACTGATATAAATACATAATGGAAAGCTATACTCTTACTTACTTACTCACTGGCACTATTGAACCCATAGGTTCATGGCCATGCAGACATAAGCTCTCCATACATCCCTATCCTGAGCTAGTGCTTTCCAATTGGCATGGGTTCCCTAAAGTAGTGTCCGCCCGGAGAACCGAATGGGGGACTATTTGACCTCTGGAAAATTTTTACCCCAGTTGAACCCATGTCCGCATTTCTTGACGGTTGTATTTTACAGTGAAAGATCGTCACTCTTTCGACCAAGGTACTTTCTTCGTCTGGCTTATCACCTTCGACCAGTCCAGCATGGGTAACCCAATCGGCAGCAATGCTACCGCCGGCATAGCTCTCAGGATGATTTAAGCATGCAAGCCACTCCACCACGACAAGGTAAAGATACCATGGAGGGAATGGAAAGGTATAAGAGATACTATTAGATTTTCAGCATCAGAAAGCTTAGGTTATTTAAATAAAAGAAAGAGTCAAAATAAGAAATGGCTTGATAAGCAGTGCCGACACTGTTAAGAAAAGATAGCTGCTAAAATGAATTGGTTACACACGAAAAAATGAAGTAAGAAAATTAGAACAATTGAATAACATCAGATGGGAATATTTGAGAAAAAAGAATGATGATCTCAAATGAATGGAAAAAATGGGAACATCAGAATTATAACTGGGAATTAGGATAGAAAGGAAAGCATTTCAGACTAGAACAAACATGAAATGAGGATATGACTACCGATTCAGGAGTAAATTAAACAGATGGTAATCAGCTACTGAACAGGATATATTCAGACAGCAGAAATACTAGTCACACAGCCAATTGCATTACAGTAGTAAAATTAAAGATGTGTGAAGAATAAGATTCAGATGGCATCCCACCAAAGCTGACAAACTGAGGAGGAAAATAATTGTTGCTTGGTACAATTTGCAAAAAGAGGCTCTTCGAAAAGAAAGGAAAGAACTTATCAACATACCAATCTATAAGAAAGGAGAATAAATTGATTGTAAAATCCACAGGGGCATCTCATTAGATTCAACTTCACACAAAATTCTATTAAATATATTAGTATCCAGACTTACATCATATATTGACAACCCCATAGGTGATAATCAATGTGGATTTATAAGAAATAGGCTTACAATAGATCAGATTTTTTTAGAAAAAGAACGGAGTATAAATAACCCACTGTACATCAACTACATGTAGACATAAAAAAATCATAGGATTCAAATAAGAGGGAGAAGTTGGATAGTATCCTGCTGGAATTCAGAATTCCTAATAAGTTAGACTTATTCATTCAAATGCTTCTAAATGGCACATAGATTAGGACATGAGTAGGCAAACAGTTTTCAGATACTTTTGAAATTCCCAATGGGTTAAAGCAAGGAGATGCACTATCTCCTCTACTGCTCACTAATGTAATAAATACAACAAAGTCCTTTCATGTCATATCTAATTCACTTCTTTTTCTTCTTAAATGGCACTACAGCCCAATAAGGACCCTCGCCTCCTCAATAAATCTCTTCCAGACATCCCTCTCCATAGAAACCCTTCCTCAATGGTTTGACTTTTTTTAAGATCCTGGCACACACAATCTCACCATCTATTCTTAGGTCTTCCTCTCAATCTGGTTCCTTGAGGTTGTGAACAGAAGATTTGTTTTACTTTTCTATTATTTGGCATTCCATTAATATGTCCAATCCATCTCAAATGGCCAAGCCTTATGTGTGAGACAATATCAAGATCTCCTAATAATTGTATTAATTCTTTATTATATCTTCTTCTCCAGATGTTATCAACACAAACTGCTCCCAATATTCTTCTCAGTACCATTCTTTCAAAAATATTTAAACAATTACAGATATAAGAGTGAAGTACCAAAGTTTCAGAACCATAAGTAACATTTGGTCTAATTAATGCTTTATTGATTTAGGGTACATCTAAGAACAGAATGGCTCTTTAATATGGGAAGAAGAGCAAAATATGCTTTATTTGCAATTCCAATTCTTCTATTTATTTCAAATCTTAATTCATTTTTATTGGCTAAAAGAGTTCCTAAATACACAAATTCATTAACAATGTCAAAATTATAACTTGCTATAGTAATTTTTACCCGGTAGGTAAATTTTCCTACAAAGTCACGAACTTGGTCTTATTTTCATTTATCTCCAGCACAAGTATTGTTTCAATAACATCTGGGATTCTTCTCCCCGAGATCACCAAATCATCTACAAATGCAAGAAGCTGACTGCACTTATTAAACAATATTTGAATCCCATATTTTCTTATAGCTATTTCCAGAGCTATGTTAAACAAAACTGGAGCAATGTCATCTCCTTGTCCGAGTCCTTTTTGAATTTCAAATTCTTAACAACTCCATATGCCATTACATGATCTACACATATTAACCAACCTCTTGGGGAAACCCAAATGCTGCATATTGTACCATAGTTCTTCCTTCCAAACACTATCATATGCTGACTTAAAATCCACATAAAGGTGATGTGTTGTAATATTCTGTTCCCAGCATTTTTCCTAGACTTGTCTCATTATGTAAATTCAATCTGTTGTTGAACGACCACCATGGAATCCAGCCTGGTAGTCCCCAATGATATCCTCATAGTAAGGCAACATTCTTTGGTAGAGAATATTACAGTATCTTATATGCTGTACACAGCAAAGTTATCACTCTATAGTTTCCACATTGCATTATATCACCATAACTAACACACTGGCACTATCAAAACCATAGGTTCAAGCAGTGCGGATATAAGTTCTCCATACATCCCTATCCCGAGCTAATGTTTTTCCAATCATCCCCTTGTATAATGTACTTCCTTCAAATCATGGTTAATGTCATTCTCAAACACACCTAATTCTTGGTCTACCTACTGGGTTATTACCCACTGATATTCCTACAAGGAGTTTCCATGTCCCTCTATCATTCCCCATTCTTCCTACATGTCCTTCTTCTTCTTCCTCCTTTCATGTGTTAGACCTAGTGGTCTGTTATGGTCTCAATCCAACGTTTGAAGGGTCTGCCCAAAGATCTCTTGCCTGGTGGCTGGTAATATAAGATCTGACGTGGTATTCTTGTTGCTCATTCTTCTTACGTGAGATTTCCAGTTGTTTCTGTATTTTTGTACATATTCCATGACTAATTCTGTTTGTAATTCTTTGAGAATCTCAGAATTCCTTTTATGGTCTGTTCTTGAGTAACCTGCAGTACGTCTCATAAATTTCATTTCTGCCGCAGTTAGTCTTTGTTCATCTACACTGTGAATTTTCCAGGCCTCACTGCCGTAACATAATATGGGTCTGGCCAGTGTTTTATAAATTCTAGTTCCTGTGTGTTGCTGTACTGTGTTTGGCTTGAAAATATTATTTATAATTCCTGTTACTCTGTTAAATTTTATAATTTTTTGACTAAAATCTTTTTTCTTCTTCGTATGTAACTTGGTATCCGAGATAGTTAAATGTGTGTTTGTTCTAATATTTTATTATTAATAACAATTTTACTGCGAACTGGGTCTTTTCCTAGGAAAGCCATGACTTTAGATTTTTCTGTTGAGATTTCCATGTTGTAGTTTAATGCAATTTGGTGAAAAGAGTGGACTAAACGTTGTAGGTCATCTTCTGAATTCGCTATAAACACAATGTCATCTACAAATAATAGGGTGTCTAAATTATATAGTCCATTAAGTGGTATACTGCCATGTGGTTGTAGTCTCCATTCTTTAATAATTGAGTTCATGTATATTATGAAGAGCATTGGTGAAAGACCACATCCTTGTCTAACTCCTTGATTAATTGGTCTGCATTCCGAGATTTTATTTTCAATCTTAACTTGGATGTAATTATCCTTATAAATATCATATATTCCTACATGTCCTACCCATGACAATCTGACATTTAAATGTTCTAATTGTATCTGGTTTCCCATAGAGATCATGTAGCTCACTGTTATGTAGTCCTTTCCACTTGCCTGTCTGTTAATGTCTCCATGATCCTAAGAACTTTATTCTCAGATATTCATTATCAGATAAAGAGTCCCATGTTTCCCATTCATATAACTGGGAGAATAACAGTTTTATATGTTTTCAGTATAAAGTTTTTAGAGAGAAGCTGGAACGATGAGTCCCTGCAATGCATAATAGCACGCATTTCAAAAGATTTCAGCCTACATTTAATTTCTTGTGCACCTCATTCCTCTTTGTAATTAATGTTCCTAGGTATTTGAATTCAGCCACTTAAAAAATTTCCCTCATTTGTCATTAATTGCCCATAATATATTTTTATGACCCTTATTTATATTTATGGATGTTTACTTTCTGACGTAATTTCATACTGTTTCTCAACAGAGTGTGAGTGTTGGCACTTAGTACTCCTCACTATTGCTTAGTAATACTACATCATCTGCATAAACTAACAGCTTATTACCATTGAGTTGTAGGCCTTTTTTCATCCTCTAAAGTTTTGATGGCATCCTCTAGTATAAAATTGATTATCCTCATTTTAACCAATTGAAAAATTCAAGAGAGTCTGAAAACGTTTTGTCTACACAAGTCCTACTTTTGTGTGCCATTTAGACAAATTCAGATAAGAGACTTAGCTATTATTATATCTGTTTGCGATAACTAACAAAAATCTTTGCCTGCTTTACAGGGACAGGAATTGAATCAAGTATGGACCAAGAAGGAGGAAGTAATTATTCAAAATTAGAAGCAAATTGGCAGGTGAAGACTACCACTGATCCACGTCCTGAAAGTAGTAACCCACAACCACATCAAATTCCGAGACAGAGAAAAACAAACGAATCATGTTTCACTCAGATTCAGGGAAGAAAGGAAGATCTTCTTCAAAGTTTCAGTGAAAGCCCAAGTGTACACCAAACCCAGATCTATGTTCAGCATCTGCCAATTTTTGTTCAACCAAAACTTAGTCTTATTCCAATATACCAAGCTACTTCAAGTCGTGAGTTTTGCATGAATTCTACAGCTTATACTCTCCTTCAACCAACTGTAATACGACCTGAGCCAACTCCAATTCCAATATACCTCCCAACTCCACCTCCTCTTTATAAACCTAGAAAAACTGACACTCTCTGCACTCCACGTAAATCTATTTTCTTCCAAATTGACATCGAGGAAGACATCCTAGCAGTACCTGAAATTATAGCAAGACAAATTGCTCAACCATACATGGTTGTTGAAATAGAAGGTCAGAAAGACAAGGAGACAGAAGATCTAGCACGACCAACATTCAAAGAACAAAAACCAAGAACTGTTCTAATATACAAGGCCACTTCTGGAACACAGTCTGTCATGAATCCAACAACTTATACCCTCAGACAACAAACTCTCTTACATACTTTGCTCAGACATTTTCCTGCTCATAACCAAACTCCAACTCCAGCGTACAGACCTAGGAGAACAAACTCTGATTTCACTAGACGACAGTCCATATTAATGAGTGTAGATATTGAAGATCTCAAAAAAGCATCTTTTCTCCTATGGTCAAAAATACCAAAACCAATACCATTACCAAAACCAATACCATTACCAAAATCATATTTTGAAACTGAAGGCAAGAGTAAGGAGAAAAAGAACAGAGGAAAAGTGGAGATCAAAGGGATGGGTAAACAGCATGAAAAGAACAGAGGTGATGAAAAAGAAGAGGTGGAGAAGAATGAAGCTGGAAAACAACCTGATCTTCCTGAAGATATGGAAACGCTGTGCAAATACTACATGATGGTGGAATCTAAATTGTCCAAGTGTAAAAAGTTGAGAAAGAAAAATTTAACTAAATCTGTTCTTGTTAGAAATAGCACCATGTATCTGAAACAAAAGTTATCAGAGTATGGATGCACAGTTACCGACCCAAATTTTTCTGATTATGAACTTGGTAAATTTGTACGTCGCAGTGCAATATAGAATCTTTGTTAACGCCTCAAAAGTGTAGTTATATGGCCAAGCAAACCCTGTTGCAGGAGGAGTTTTCTCTGTGATTAAATCCGTCCATTCATTACAAGTATCGCATTTAAAAGGAAATGGCTTGCATAATTTAACCTTTTTGTGTATATTTATAAAACATTTAATAAATAAAAAATATTACTGTGCTCACTTAACATCTCTTCAGTCAAGAATATTCATTATTTTTATTCCAGTTAAAAAAATAATTAAAACAATATAATTCACATATATAACCAAAACAGTGAATTAGACAAATTATTTGAAGGATTCAGAGAACCGGCACACTACCTAACAACACAATGAAATATTTACACATAGAGAAGGGTCTTCAGAAAAAAAAAAAAAACTTAGAGCAGAAGGGGGTTTTAGACATTTAGGGTCGTATGTTAGAACATTACTCTCTACTCAAATTACTTCCAATCACTAGTGAGCTGATTCACCGTGAGCAATTGCTGAGAACGAATTAACGGCCGACTTATCGGTAATGCATGAGAGTCGACGTTTTCGTAATATTGGCAACGAATTACCCAGAATTCTCAGCGATAAAACCACTTCCGTTATTTTCGTCTGCTATAGAGGAATGCATTTATGCTTGCATCCCGCAAATAATACCGTATACAAACACGTCTGCGACACGCAATATTATGCCGATTCTCCTGTTCTTCCAGTTGAATTCTTTGGTAGACTCTATCAAATTCCTCTTCTCCGTGTATACCGAAAACATGATCGAAGTCTTCAAGGTCTGACATCTTGGATAAATGTTGGATAAAGCAGCAAAGTACATCGATTACCATCGGTTCCCTTCGGGATTTTAATTTGAGTTGCTCATGTAAGGTACCTCCGCAGGTAGATTACAAATTTAACCAATTATTATCGCATGAACAGATTTCTGAGTAAGCAAAATCGTATTAGCATACAACTTGCTCAGCAGAGAAGGCATTTTACTGTCTAATGCGTCCAAACATGCGGCGACCCTTAGTGTAGTGTGACAAATGTTAAAGCAGTTTTCAAGACATAAACCGCTTGACACCAATAAGTGGATTCTTTCCATGTTTATTGTGGTTCAGACTTCTTTCCTGTTGGGGGAATCTTCAAAAAACAATCTGGGAACATTATTATCACACATCACCATGTTGGGCTGAGAGACCTTCATGTAAATCAACCCCTAAATTTCAAATTGTCTTTATTTGTTTCCAATGTTTTGCCTATAAATAATACTTGCAAATGTTTAAAAGTCTTTTGAACATCTTCATGGACCATTTAATCTTTTTTTTTTCTCTATCAGATAACTTTGTACTAATGCATCTTACAAATTGACACCTCCCATGAAGTAATTTTAGTCACATATCATGCCCTCTTCTTGTTTTTAGAGTTTTCATTGTCAGTATGGTATGTGGATAACATTGCCACTCCACTTCATAACTGTAAGTGGACCTCAATGTTGTGAAAAAAGTTCATCCACTTTCAATTTTTTTGTTCTTTATTGTCTTCAGCATGTGTTTCCTATTTAGTCTAAGTGTCCCAACACATTCTGTTATTTCATTGCTAATGATGGAGAATTATAAAAGTTGTCCATCCATAGTGTACACCCTTTTCCTTGTAACAGTTCCAAAAGTTGACAGACAATAGCCTTTATTTGCAACACTTGACATCAAACTAGAATCCAATATTGTATCCTTGCCTGTATACACAATGAACAACCAGTAGTTGATTCACAGAGATCAAAAGTTCAAATTCTGAACTTTTATGATTTTCAAGGTAGATACTGAATTAATGATAGACGGTATTTCCATAATGTAAGGGAATTGTTGATTGATGTATTTTGTTTTGGTATGTACATTGTTTGATATTTATTGTTGAGGTATTGTACCAAAGGACAAATCGAAAATAACTTTTCTAGGCCAGTCATTATTGTTTAAGTAAGTACTACTACCATTGTAATGTTACAATAAAGTAAAGTAAAGTGATCCCACAACAGACCCGGAGGCCCTTGGGGTAGTAGGAGGTTAAGGCTCCCACTTTTTCTAGACAATCGGCACTTTATGTCAGCCGGGTTGTCAGCCCTGCGTGACTGCCGCCTTTACCCCCAGAACAAGCGTCTGGTACTCATTTCCATTAGAGGCTGAGTCGACCCCAGGGCCATAGTGCCGCAAGAGGGTTTGGGTCAGTTTAAAAATCCTGACCCCAACGGGACTTGAACCCTCGACCCTCCGGCTTGTAGCTCAGTGCCTTAACCACTATGCTATACAATACAAAGATTAAATACGTATTCAAATAACAGTTCACTATCTTAATCATTTTTTAATAAAATATTAAAACATGTTCCATATTTATCATTAGCCTTCATTCAGAGTTTGTTCAATTTTGGGACAAGGAGGTGTGGTACTTACTTCTCACTGGCACTATCGAACCTGTAGGTTCATGGCCGCACGGATATAAGCTCTCCATACATCCCTATCCTGAGCTAATGCTTTCCAATCATTCCCTGTATAATCTACTTCCTCAAATCATAGTTAATGTTATTCTCCCACCTCATTCTTGGTCTACCAACCGGGTGTTTTCCCTCTGGTTTTCCTACAAGAAGCTTCCATGCAAATCTTTCATTCCCCATATGTGCAACATGTCCTGCCCATCGCAATCTACAAGACTTAACTGTTCTTATTATATCTGCCTTCCTATAAAGACCATGTAGTTTATTGTTATGTAGTCTTCTAGGAGGTGCGGTAGTGAGAAATATTTAATTTGTAGATTGTGTTGGATTAAATTTCAAAATCTTTTGCAAACACTAAAGTAAACTAAACTCTAGAGCGTGAGCCATGGCTTAACTCACATCCACAGAGGTGTATGACAGGCTAGCTGGAGCCTCGTGTCCGGTCCAAACCTGTCGCCATCACAAAACTAGATTAAATGGGTGAAATCATCATCATCATCATGTGGTAGCAAGTTTCTCACAGGGAAAAACAGCAGAAACCCAAAGAAAACCTACACAAGCTAAATTAGTTCACCATTTATTATCTGACAAGGGAACTGTTAACCACTGCCTGCCAAAACCTACCTTCAAATGTCTCCCAGAGAAGTGTTATGATGTACAAAATTCGTGTCCAAAAAATTATCATAAGTAATGCCACGAGTGATTTCCAATTTATCTAGAGAATTTGGAAATCAAGAGTAGCATTTGTTAGGACTATTTAACGAATAAAATTAAGCTCTTTACTAAAAAAATAATTATTTGAATATAGTTACCGGTGTTTTAAAATATTTAAGTAGTTAATGTAAACAGCAATGTTTGGAAACAAATTATAAATGTGAGGTTATGTATATTCACTGCAACTCGATCATATTATTTATTGCCAAATAGGATCGCAATATTGTAAGAATGCCCTCTAGTGGAGAAATAATGAAACACAACAAACTATTATAATCAACATTACAGGTTAATCATTTATATTTTGAATAGCAACTCAGTAAAATCACTGAATCTATTCATTATTTGCCATATTCAATGTATTTGTTGGAGAAAAATAATGGTCTAACCTGTTCAGAATATTAAAAAAGGAGGAGCTTTCTTTATTACAAAAGCAGGAGCTGATAAAGAGAGATCGATAAAGAGCGAGGTGAAACAAGACTTTCATTGGTGTAAAACAGAATTCATTGAAACATGATTGGTAATTGACTACCATTTGCGACATGAGTTAAATTGTCTTCCATTTAAACTACAAGGCACAGAATCCAGCAATGGCAACCCACTGTATGAAGCAGATGTACATCCCTGCATGAGTTAAGAGCAGAGTGAAGTGACGTGGGATGCAGCATAGTGAGGGTTATCCAATCTGCCTAGAGAGGAATTGATTACTTTCTGACAGTTTAAATGAGACATTTGGCATTGGATTTTAGTGCTTTGCGGATAAAAACAGCAGATAACACTTTGTACATCACAACGCTTCTGTGGAAGAACTTTGAAGGCAATGCAATGGTTGAGATGTGAATATGGAAGGTGAGTATGCTACTACCTACCACACAATGCTGAGTGGGTACTCAAACCTTATTGACCAAATTAGAACATACTGTGTAGTTCTGCAAAAAATGCATGCTGCCTTGCAAACAAGACACAAATAAAAATAATTTTGTGTATTGTGCCTAAATATTTTTGTGATATTATTTATTATACTATGTGGCATCATTCATAGAACACTAAAACATAATCAGTCAGGATACAAGATTGAAGTCCTACAAAACAATGGCGGTACCGGTACTTTTTATGTGGTAGAGAGTCCTGGGTAACAAATAAGAGGAGTTTGAGTAGAATACAAAGTGCAGAAATGACTTTTCTAAGAAGGACCAAAGGATGCACAAAATTGGACCACATAGGAAATGAAGAAATAACAAGTGAATTATTATATACATATTCAATAAATGATAGAATTCAACTACACCACGTCGGATGGGAACAGCATGTTCAGAGAATGGAAAAAACAAGATTGCCCAAGATAGCATATCAATATAAACCAAAGGGATTAAGGGATGTAGGAAGACCTAGGGAGAGATGGAAGGAATCATTGTGAAAATGGAACAGGCGAATCGCCTAAACTTTGAAGTGAAGATGATGATATTATTCTTAAACAACTGCAAGCATAAGAATTAATTTAATGTTTTTATTACCTCACCTCATATCCTTTTTTCTTCTAGACTGCAGTTTCGGAGCTTATCTCCATCATCAGTAGCCTCTGGTCGACCAGTGTTATGTCGTTTCTTGGCGGTTTTCTTCTTACTTCTATCGGTGGACCTATGAACCTGATCCGGATGTTCATCGGTCCACCGATAGAAGTAAGAAGAAAACTGCCAAGGAACGACATAACACTGGTCGACCAGAGGCTACTGATGATGGAGATAAGCTCCGAAACTGCAGTCTAGAAGAAAAAGGATATGAGGTGAGGTAATAAAAACATTAATTTAATTCTTAAATTAAACCTCATAGTGTTCTTTCCCTGTGAAAGTTAAATAAACTGCAAGCATGTACACAAACACAGAAATTAATAATGTCAATATTATATTTTCAATGCAATCTTGTGGAAAATGTGAGGTTGATTACATTTGAACAGGTTTTTCTTGTTAAATTGCTCTAAAGCAAGCTGCAAGGTTTCTATTACAATGTTGATATATTCAGCACATGATAACAATATGCTGCTATAGCCTACATTACTACTCACGTCAACATGCTGCTGCAAAGCAAACAATTTTCAGATTCCCTGAATTACAGAGTTTAACTTTCACCTTTCTCTTCATCATCCCTCACACATATACTTCTCTCTATACATGGTCCCCAAAGTGGTGCATAAATATACCCATGTATACTATCTAAAAAAAGAATATGAAAAATGGGGACGTTATATAAACATTGAGAAAACTAAATACCTGTGTATAGGAGAAGAAATGGAAAATATAAATTTCAACAATGGAGAAGAACTAAAACCTAGTATTAAATGCACTTATTTAGGAACAAAATTAGACCATTCAGGCGATAACACAGTGGAAATTAAAAATAGAATTGCACAAACAATGCAAGTAATAAATGCTTTAAACTCTGTTTGGTGGAGCAAAAATATTACAAAAAATAGAAAATTACAAATATATCAAACCCTAATTCAGAGCATTTTAACATATGGTGCTGAAGTCTGGCAAATTCCTACCAGGGAAACGAAAAGAATTTTAAGTACAGAAATGGATGTTTTAAGAAGATCAGCTGGAAAATCTAGAATGGATAGAATACAAAATAAAGAAATAAGGGAAATTATGGGTGTACAAGAGGAGCCGGATATCATAGACATTATAGAAAAGAAAAGATTACAGTGGTATGGCCATGTCAAAAGGATGCCAGAGCAAAGATTGCCAAAAATTGTTATGGAATGGATCGCAATGGAAAGAGAAAAGAGAGGAAGACCGAAGAAAACTTGGATAGAAGGGGTACAAGCAGCTATGAATATCAGAGGAATGGAGGAAGATCAATGGATGGACAGAGAGGAATGGCATTTGGTTTCCGGAAGACGGCGGCAGCTGCCATGGTACCGGATGATGATGTATACCATCTATGCACATAACAATAAAATTTGCTATAGATGGAACTAGAGCACATCTAGATTTGAAACTGGTTTTACAATGCGTTCATTTGATTATGATTATGGTGACAGAGATAATTATTATAAATTCTCTTCTGATATTTTCACTTACTTGTGGATTGGTTGAGAACAGAGGATCTCAAACTTTTCCCAGGAATTTCAAAATTAATTTATTTCACCTTCTTAATTATCTGATTGTGAACCTTTTCCCAAACTGTGAGCTCTTTAGGTTCTTCTATTTGGTTTCATCTGGAGGTTCATCGGTCTACCAACAGATGGAGGAAGCAGCAGTATTTATTACAACACAACAGTCATGTCAATTAACAAATGAGTTGGAGAAAATGTTTTAACATCTCACCTCACAAAGTTGCATGTCTTCACGATACCGGTTTCAAAACTATAGTATTACTTCCATCATCATCATCATAGTACATTCACGAATTTAGGCCATTTGTTGACCTGTTTCGGCCTCAAGAGAAACACCATCCAAAAGTCTTTTGAGTGGACGTCCTGGTCTTCTTCTTCCTGCAGGTTGATATCTTAACATTTGTTTGGGTATTCTCAGTCAAATTCCAACTGTTGAAATTTTGCCACTAACATCATCTTCTGAACTGCCATCTGGTGTAGATTTTATGAATGTTTCAAAAGTTTAGTGTCTTTTCCGATTTTATGATTTTCTAGCAAACTATGAGCTGTAATTGCCAATTTTTCAATTTCACCATTTTTAATATTTCTAAGGTGTTCTTTTGTATGAATTTCTAAATTACACAAATTCGTACAAAAGAACACCTTAGAAATATTAAAAATGGTGAAATTGAAAAATCGGCAATTGCAGCTAATACAAATTTATAGTTTAGAAATTCGTACAAAAGAACACCTTAGAAATATTAAAAATAGTGAAATTGAAAAATCAGCAATTGCAGCTCATAATTTGCTAGAAAATCATAAAATCGGAAGACACTAAACTTTTGAAACATTTGGAGAAACCTTTAGAATTAACAATTTGGGAAAAGATATACATTCAGAAGAATATATATAAAGCAATGAATTTCAATATCCCCAACGAGAATAATTTAATCTCCAAGTTCATAAAATCTACACCAGATGGCAGTTCAGAAGATTATGTTAACAACGAAATTTCAACAGTTGGAATTTGACTAAAGATGGAAGTAATACTATATTTTTGAAACCGGTATCGTGAAGACATGCAACTTTGTGAAGTGAGATGTTAAAACATTTTTTCCAACTCATTTATTAATATAAATACCTCAAAGTGTTTCCTCCCACTGTAAATTTAATTGAAGTCGTGTAAATGTTGAAGATGGAACAAATTGTGTACTAAAACCGGTCTAATTAGAAGACTGACAAAGAGGTAAGTTGATTAATTTATTTTAATTTAAAATATACCTCATAGTGTTGCTTCCATAAAGTTCAAATTAACTTGCTTTTACATTTATTCACAATTTCAGACTCCCTTTAATATTAATTGTAGTTTTGTTTTTTTGAAGAAGTAAGAATCAATAATTAATATTCTAAACATAAGCTACAAATGAATTTCAAGAAATCAGGTGATGATAGGTTTCTTCTGACAAACACAATAATTTTGGCTTCCGCTATGTGCTTGGTTTTAAGAAAATAAACAATACCCAAGTCTTGGTTAATAACAAAAGCAAGAATATCCTATGCCCGCCGATGCAATTACAGTGTTGTCAAATGCACGATGACAGATATAAATAAGACTTACTGCACCATCAGTTGTTAAATCATACATAAAATACATAGACCATGAATAAAACTGGAAATGATCTTGTAGAAGATTTCTGGGCTGTTGGCCGTGGTCTTGAGGCTTGTAGTTCCCCGACATTTGTCTTGAGACTGGCAATTTTGTCGACTACCTGCCCTATTTATACATTTATCCGTGACGTGTTCTCTGTGCAGTCCGTTACTTCGTAAATTGTATCTGCCTTCTGGTTGGTTAGCATTAGGGTCAGCAACCTCATTGGTGCTATAGAAGACCCTAATGCTAACCAACCAGAAGGCAGATACAATTAACAAAGTAACGGACCACGCAAAGAACACATCGTGGATAAATGTATAAATAGGGCAGGTAGTCGACAAAATTGCCAGTCTCAAGACAACTCTCGAGGATGCCAGACACAGTCTCTGGCGAAACGTTGGGGAACTACAAGCCTCAAGACCACGGCCAACGACCCAGAAATCTTCTACAAGATCATCATAGTAACTCCGGCCGTGAAAGCCTAAGTCAATAAAACAAGAAATATCACTAAAGACTCATTCATTTGTATCAACAAAAGTACTATCACTTTATGAAGAACTAAAGTTGAAAATGCAGCTAACATAATGCTGCATTACATGTTCTGCTGCTACATCAAAATCAAGACTATTGACATATAAACCAGGAGTCAAATAAGTATCACTTAGTATTAAATAGAAATATTTATTCATTAAGTCAAAAAATAACTATTGAAAAAAAAAATATTCTGGAAGTTTTTGTGTAACTTTTATTTTTTAGGTTTCTTATAATAATATTTAGGTTAAACTTTACAACCTGTGATGTTACCTTTTTTAATTCTTTCATAAACTCCTGTCAAATTTCATTCTTAGAGTTTCATTTTTCGAATTTTTCCTACTATTTACATTTTTTCTAACAATTATTTCAACATATTTTTCTATGATATTTAACTACATATGTAACATGAAGATATTGCAGCCATATTGACTTTAACGGATATTCTAAGCAACAACACACACATGTTCCAGTGCAGCCAACATAGACTATTTACTAATTAACTGTACACATATACTTCAAAATTTCAGAACTTACTATTTATTTTTGGGTGTTGCATTCTTTCACAGGTCAGAGTACTTAAATTGCATTAGGTTAGCTTTTAGGTTGGTCTTTCACAGGTTAGAGTACATAAATTGAACTAGGTTAGCTTCTAGGTTGGTCGTTCACAGGTTAGAATGCTTAAATTGCATTAGGTTAGCTTCTAGGTTGGTCGTTCACAGGTTAGAATGCTTGGAAATTGCATTAGGTTAGCTTTTAGGTTGGTCTTTCACAGGTTAGAGTACAAAAATTGCATTAGGTTAGCTTTGAGGTTGGTCTTTCACAGGTTAGAGTACATAAATTGCATTAGGTTAGCTTTTAGGTTGGTCTTTCACAGGTTAGAATGCTTAAATTGCATTAGGTTAGCTTTTAGGTTGGTCGTTCACAGGTTAGAGTACATAAATTGCATTAGGTTAGCTTTTAGGTTGGTCTTTCACAGGTTAGAATGCTTAAATTGCATTAGGTTAGCTTTTAGGTTGGTCGTTCACAGGTTAGAGTACATAAATTGCATTAGGTTAGTTTTTAGGTTGGTTGTTCACAGGTTAGAATGCTTAAATTGCATTAGGTTAGCTTTTAGGTTGGTTGTTCACAGGTTAGAATGCTTGGAAATTGCATTAGGTTAGCTTTTAGGTTGGTCTTTCACAGGTTAGAGTACAAAAATTGCATTAGGTTAGCTTTGAGGTTGGTCTTTCACAGGTTAGAGTACATAAATTGCATTAGGTTAGCTTTTAGGTTGGTCTTTCACAGGTTAGAGTACTTAAATTGCATTAGGTTAGCTTTTAGGTTGGTCTTTCACAGGTTAGAGTACTTAAATTGCATTAGGTTAGCTTTTAGGTTGGTCTTTCACAGGTTAGAGTGCTTAAATTGCATTAGTTTAGTTTTTAGGTTGGTCTTTCACAGGTTAGAGTATTTAAAATTGCATTAGGTTAGTTTTTAGATTGGACTTTCACAGGTTAGAATACATGGAAATTGCATTAGGTTAGCTTTTAGGTTAGTCTTTCACAGGTTAGAGTACTTAAATTGCATTAGGTTAGCTTTTAGGTTGGTCTTTCACAGGTTAGAGTACTTAAATTGCATTAGGTTAGCTTTTAGGTTGGTCTTTCACAGGTTAGAGTACTTAAATTGCATTAGGTTAGCTTTTAGGTTGGTCTTTCACAGGTTAGAGTACTTAAATTGCATTAGGTTAGCTTTTAGGTTGGTCTTTCACAGGTTAGAGTACTTAAATTGCATTAGGTTAGCTTTTAGGTTGGTCTTTCACAGGTTAGAGTACATAAATTGCATTAGGTTAACTTTTAGGTTGGTCTTTCACAGGTTAGAGTACTTAAATTGCATTAGGTTAACTTTTAGGTTGGTCTTTCACAGGTTAGAATACTTAAATTGCATTAGGTTAGCTTTTAGGTTGGTCTTTCACAGGTTAGAGTACATAAATTGCATTAGGTTAGCTTTTAGGTTGGTCTTTCACAGGTTAGAGTACTTAAATTGCATTAGGTTAGCTTTTAGGTTGGTCTTTCACAGGTTAGAGTACTTAAATTGCATTAGGTTAGCTTTTAGGTTGGTCTTTCACAGGTTAGAGTACTTAAATTGCATTAGGTTAGCTTTTAGGTTGGTCTTTCACAGGTTAGAGTACTTAAATTGCTTAGGTTAGCTTTTAGGTTAGCTTTTAGGTTGGTCTTTCACAGGTTAGAGTACTTAAATTGCATTAGGTTAGTTTTTAGGTTGGTCTTTCACAGGTTAGAGTACTTAAATTGCATTAGGTTAGCTTTTAGGTTGGTCTTTCACAGGTTAGAGTACTTAAATTGCATTAGGTTAGCTTTTAGGTTGGTCTTTCACAGGTTAGAGTACTTAAAATGCATTAGGTTAGCTTTTAGGTTGGTCTTTCACAGGTTAGAGTACTTAAATTGCATTAGGTTAGCTTTTAGGTTGGTCTTTCACAGGTTAGAGTACTTAAATTGCATTAGGTTAGCTTTTAGGTTGGTCTTTCACAGGTTAGAGTACTTAAATTGCATTAGGTTAGCTTTTAGGTTGGTCTTTCACAGGTTAGAGTACATAAATTGCATTAGGTTAGCTTTTAGGTTGGTCTTTCACAGGTTAGAGTACTTAAATTGCATTAGGTTAGCTTTTAGGTTGGTCTTTCACAGGTTAGAGTACTTAAATTGCATTAGGTTAGCTTTTAGGTTGGTCTTTCACAGGTTAGAGTACATAAATTGCATTAGGTTAGTTTTTAGGTTGGTCTTTCACAGGTTAGAGTACTTAAATTGCATTAGGTTAGCTTTTAGGTTGGTCTTTCACAGGTTAGAGTGCTTAAATTGCATTAGGTTACCTTCTAGGTTCATTAAATATTTTGTATATATTGGCTGCATCCCATGATTCCATAGAGTAAACCGCTTTGGTGTTTGTTGGCGCATGCACATGGTGTGTGTTTGGAAATTAGAAAATGTTTTTCACGTCGCATGTTGTAAAGTATTTTCAATGTTTATACAACAATCAATACTCAAACTTCATTAAACTAAAAAAAATGTTTTCAGTGAATTATTTGACTAAACAACTACAAGTAACAGTTCTGATATTATTTTAGGGTTAATTTTATAGAAAATAAGCTTTCCTTCTTATCTATCATCCCATGTACAGTGTTTACCTAACAAAGGTTTCGTTAACCTTGATATAATTATTCTTAAGGTTTTCTTTTCTTTTTTTTTTTTTCTGAATTCCATCCAGTCTATAAATAGGTTTATGTGGGCCACATGAAAAAGAAAAAAATGGGTAATTAAAGAGACAGTGGAATGTTTAATTATGTTGCTCATTTGGATAAAAATGATCACAAATTGTGTAAAAAAATAATTTTGGGAAACTTCTTAACAATTTAAAATCACATCTGGCTAAACATACCCACATGCATACCAATATTTGTCTTGAGATATTGATGACAACACCTCAAATTCTTAAAAAATATATCCAAAAGATACCGATCCAAATTTATAAAGAAATTTTGGAAAATTATTGTATAAACTAAGTGACAAATGAGGATTTCCATTCTCCCTGTTAGATTGTCCACCTTTTCGAGGAATCATAAATCCAATTTTTAAGGGATTGAAGTTAAACCAAACAATTTTTATAATATAATTCAACTCATTAAAAAAAAGGTACAAATGTTGAAAGCGTTCTTTGCAAATTTTGTTTTGGAATAATCATTTCACTTATAGTAGGCATAGCTTTACGATTAAATTGATCTGTAATGGAGATAAATGTCCAATTTATTTGTGAAAAAAATAGAAATAAAAACTCTAGTAATGATTAAGCTTTTTACTAGTTATTCAGTGAAGAATTTAAAGGAAACAATTTATCAAATGCTATGTTACTTTCACATTAACTTCTTCTTCTTCCATATGCAGTATTGGGTGATGATGCCCGTTCTGTGACTACAAAAACTGGTTTTTCCATCGGTTGAAGGGTCTTCCGAGGTCTCTTTTGCCTTTAGGTTTGAGGTGGTAAATCATCTTTGGTAAACGGGAATTTGACATTTTCTGGACATGTTGGAACCATTTAATCTGATAATTTTGTATATGTTCCACCATTTCCCTACTATTCCACTGCATCCTTATCTCATCACTCTTCATTCTATCCCTTAAAGTTACTCCTGTTAGTGACCAGAGGAATCTCATTTGTGAACTATTAATGCGGGATTTATCTTTTGCTCGAAGTGTCCAGCATTCACTTCCGTATAGTAGAGCAGGTTTGGCTATGGCATTATGAAATCTCAATTGGATTTCTTTCCTCATTTAGTCCGTTATATTTTTCTAAATTTGTTTCCACATCTTTTTGATTATGAAACTGTGATATATTATTAGCTAAATAATTAAAGTGTGTTACTTGTACCAATTTGCGGAAATTCACTTTATATCTTATCATTCATGGTCTCTAGAACTGATTTGCCATATTGTTCAATGTCCCTTCTCGGTCCAGTTAAATTCAAATTAAGTTGCTGTCTTTCAGCCAGATTACTTAAAACTAATACTTACACAAGAAATTAATATTATTATCAATGTATTGAAAATAAAATAAACACAAACACACTTAACCTACGAAATAATCAATATTTGTAATTCAATTGAAATTCGCGGTTGCAACAAAAAGCACAGCCACCTGGTTAAATAATAAACCAATTACCTTACACCATCATCTGTTAGAATCGTATGGAACTCACAGATAATTATAACTCTTTGTTAAATAATAAATAATTTGCAATAAAAAATAATGCGACTATAAATTTAGTTATAAACAACCGTAGGTCTCAAGTTGGATCAAACAGCACACAGTGTGCAAAATTTTATTAAAATTGGTTCAGTAGTTTAGGATTCCATCGCAGACAAACAACGTGACACGTAATTTTTATATATTAAGAGATATACATATATGTGCATACAACTAGAGTAAAGATTAAAATACCATAAATTTAAATTTTATTCAACATGGCTTTTACTCACCATTTATTTCAGGTAGTAGACTCCTCATGCTGGATAATTCTCACGTCACCTAACAAAAATGTCTCACTTTTGTAATTCTGCTTCAAAAGTTTATTTAGTTCGTTATCAACAAATTTAAGAGAAAAATCTCCAAATGCATTCTCCCTACTTTCTTTGCTTTTACTTAACATTCCAACAAATAAATTTGCTGTTTAATAATTGTACAATCATTTTACAATTAATTATTTAAATTTTTTAATTAAGACGTTTAGTAATACGCATGCTTAATGGTGGGATTTTCCTGAATTTTGGAGAATATTTCGAGTTGATAATAGAGTTACAATTTAACACGAAAGACGAAAGATGGCTTATGGGCACAAATTCAAGATGCCTGGGATGCTCTAGCCGATTGTCCGCATGCCTGTAGAAATTTGATTGCATCAATGCCCCATAGATTGAGGGCGGTAATAGATGCTGAGGATTCATACACCCAATATTGATTTTGTTTTTGTTAAAGTTTTCATTTTAGAAGATTTTATTTACTTTCCTCACTTATTTATTAGAAGAAGGTTTTAATTTATGTTTTTGTGTGTTTTGTGTGTGCATTACAGACATAAAACTCAAATATAAATTAAATATTAAACTACATTACAGGCAAAATGCTATTCTAACATTCAGTAAAAAAAAAAAGTAGAACAGGAATCGAACCCGTGAGGTTACAAACACAGACGATGTCTATTAAACCTTTTGACCATGGAAACTCACTAAGCCTTTCTCTCTCTTTAATGTTGCTAGAGTGTGCACTGCATTAACTAGCAAACAACCCAGTACAATTACTGAAAATGTGTTGATGTGAATACGGCTTCTGCGAGCACTTGCGAAGTTCCCCAATTGATTGACAGAATCAGCGGATGACTCATTTTTTTTGTCTAAGGGTGTACATAGTGGACCCTTCAAAGGTCGGTGCTTGTTTGGTGGGAAGGCTGCAGCTGTAGCTCCATTGAAAAAATGAAATCCTCTTTTTTTGACAACCCTTTCCCAGCCTTATGTGTTAATTTAATGAAAAATAGTGAGTACTAGTGGAACTAAGGGGACACTCCAGTATTTACCTTGGAGCTAAGCAAACCACTAGAAACCTTAGCAGAGCAGTTTTTGAAATTTAAATAATTATTTGGATTATTTAATGAATAAGTTATTCTAAATGTGTTAATTTAATAATTAAAGTAATCTATTTATGAAGTGTTGAGGAAATTTTGAAAATAATTTACACTATATATGGGAATTTTCTAATTTGGAAAAATTTATGCCCCGTTTAATTTTGAATTTGGAATAATTATAGGGTTAATTTATAAGTTAATTGGTGGGATGTTAGGGAGCTGCTCCAGTATTTACCTTAACTTTGTTTAGTTGTTTCTTGACTCACCTCATACTTCTTAACTCCCTCGCATATCTAGATTTCGTCACTGTATTTGTGACATTCTCAATGCTATTCACGTTCACAACTGACGTTCAATGGTCTCCTCTCCTGCAGACTGACCTCCGCACCATCTGATGGCTGGCCGACAAACTTCCAAATCAATCCCCTCTCCTTATCACCGGGTATTTCAAAATTCATAGTTGTGTTTTTATTCTTGCATATGTAAATTTTTTCCCAACTGAAGGAACTCACAATTTGGGAAAAAATTTACATATGCAAGAATAAAAACACAACTATGAATTTTGAAATACCCGGTGATAACGAGAGGGGACTGATTTGGAAGTTCGTCGGTCAGCCATCAGATGGCGCGGAGGTCAGTGCAGGAGAGGAGACCATTGGACGTCAGTTGTGATCGTGAACAGCATTGAGAATGTCACAAATAGAGTGACGAAATCATGATATGCAAGGGAGTTAAGAAGTATGAGGTGAGTCAAGAAACAACTAAACAAAATTAAAATAAACCTCATAGTGTTATTTCCTACCTACATAACATAATTTACCTTAACGTTAAGGAAACCACCAAAACCATAACAGAGCAGTTTGAAGTTAATAAAATAAGCCTAAAGATGGTTCTTATAGGTGTATTGCCGGTGGAATCACCTTTCTTGCATTAATAATTGAGTGGAATATAAGTCTGTAGAGAAAATTTGCTTTTTCAGTTATAGTCCATGCTAGAATCCGATCTCGTGGATCTAACTGCACAAACAAGTTCAATTTATGGTCTGATATTCCTGGTTTATGGAATATATCTTTATGTGTAACTATAATGAAAACAGGAGTAATTTTAAATTATGGGAATCAGCTAAACTTCCACTTGTAATGGTTGGATTTTGCTGATTTTTTAAAAATACCTTCCTCGTTTTATCTAAATACTATATTCTGAGTGTCATTACATAAACTTGAAAATTGCAGCCACTAAAGCATTAACTGTAATATTTTTCTCCTAATAAAGTAAGAGTATTCATACAATCATAACTTGCAGATTTAATTACACATTTCATTTACCTGAATTTCAGCCTCTCCCAACAGCTGCAGCCACATCTGGTGAGCACTCTATAACAGAAATGCAATCATAGAGGACTTTGCTTGTGCATGCCGCTTGCTTGTCTTACAACATATGCCCATGTTAAACCCTGTATTTCTATCAACAACATAATCCATCAATGCAAGAACTGCATACACTCAGCAAGTCCACGTTATTGTCTAATTTTGCTCAATTAAACAATATATCTTTCTTTTGTTAATATTTAAATTGGAGAAACTCAATTTCTTATTCAAACTTATTTAAATGGGTCAGTCTGCAGAGAAAACAAACTATGCATAACACAAGTTATCATCATTTAGTTAAGCCATTTGTTTCGGGCTCAATACAAATACCATACAGAAGTCTGAGCGGGCATCGTGTAAGTTGACATATGCTTGGGTATCCTCTATTCACTGAACATGTTGCAAACATCTATTCCACACGTAATTCATGTAACATGTCTTCATTTTTATGATCTAGTAGTATTTATCCCCTTATTAATTTTTGTTAACAAACCACAGGGAAAAAGTCAAAGAGGAAGACGTAAAACCAGATGATGGGATGATGTTTACAATGACATTAGGAACTGTAAAATCACAAAGTGGAATGTAAGATCTAAGGACAGAGACAATTGGATGAGGTCTGTGGAGGAGGCAGTGGACTATAGTGACACTTAGGAACAAGTGTGTATCCAGCAGTTCTCTTGCACATTATTATATAATTTGACACAAACATTAATAATTTAACAACTAATTAAAGATTCCGAGAAAGCAAACATGGCAGTTGCTACAGTAATATTTTTTATTTCAGGTAAACCCCCCACTAATAATGTCAGATTTCTCTGATTTTTGGAGAATATCACCCTGGATTTATTTTAAGAGCATATGTTGAGTTTTGATACAAAAAATAAAGAATTGCAACTGCTAGAACAACTTTTAAATTTTCATTTGAGGTCAACTCCTCCCCTAATGGTCCAATTTTTTTGGATAATGAACTCAA
The DNA here is from genome assembly GCA_030220185.1 of Diploptera punctata. Lineage (NCBI taxonomy): Eukaryota > Metazoa > Arthropoda > Insecta > Blattodea > Blaberidae > Diploptera > Diploptera punctata. Next base: position 285,539 of record JASPKZ010007268.1, read on the forward strand.
CCTTTTTTACATAATAAATTTAGGAATTTTTAACATTGAGGTTTTATTAATAAGAATTAAATGAATCATAAATTCTTCTTACCTCAAACTTCTATGTTTTTTTAAACACAGCACTGCAGTATCAGTGACCATTGTCACCAACCTCAGCTGTTTTCACGACTGTCAATTTTTTCTTTTGCTGGTAATTAAAGCAGTTTGGATAATTACTGGCAAAAGAAAAAAATTGACAGTCGTGAAAACAGCTGAGGATGGTGACGATGGTCGCTGATACTGGAGTGCTGTGTTTAAAAAAACATAGAAGTATGAGGTAAGAAGAATTCACGATTCATTTAATTCTTATCAACCTTTTTTAATTGACTGCTATATGCCAAGTTTAGTTTGAAAAAAATAATTTCAGCTGCTATAAGGTTGACACACACATATAACATATATATATATACATACACACATATATTTAGTTCATGGTTATTTTCGGTATGTGGTAGCTAGTATCAGTGAAGATCCGTAAAAATGTTAATTAAAATTCTTTTTCCCTCACATCACAACCAGTTTTTTAATCATACCGGTTTCAAAACATATGTGGTTTCATCATCAGTAATATTTCGACTTATATATCAATCAGGAGAACTGCTTCTTACTCGCTCTTTCGGTGGACCAATGAATCTCCGAATTAAATCAAACTTCCCAGGAATTAAAAAATTTACAAGTTTTTTCTTTTTTTTTAATGCTGATTTTTTCCCCAAACTGTGAGTTCTTTTGGTTTTTCTATTTGTTTGATTTGTAGCTAGAACTAATAGACTCTAAATACTAAAATATAATTATACGATTAATAGCAATAACTGGAAGGTGCACAAATGTGCACATGAGTCTATTACCAACATAGGAACCCCAAACGATGGTACCTACCGCTCTAAGGTGTAATGAATAACATGTGCATTTGGAGTGGGGAAGGTGACTTTATGGGACGAGTCATCGCCCTTATAAGGCAAGGACATGTGACAAAACGCTCTCACATACACTCACACTCATACGTTCTACAAGAAATAAGTCCTACAGCAACCTTTCGCGACCTTTAGTAAATTTTTAAATCTTAAGTATTTTAAAATCTAAGATAATTAGTAACTCAGAATTTTAAGTGATATTAAATACACATGGACTTAAGTAAAATTATCAACTCCACTCCGAATATTAGTGCAAAATTATTCAATAAACTGGAGTAATAAGTTTAAATGTATTTATAATTACATAAATAATATAAACATCATATTCCACCCTGAGCGAACCGGCACAGATTAATGTATATTTTATATCAATTAGATGTTTTTCAGACCAAGCACGAGCAGCTACTGCTGACTTTTCCACTTCACCATTTTTCATATATCTAAGATGTTCTTTCACTCTGGTTTTCATAACTATTTTCATTAATATTACTGAAGATGATACCACAGAGGTTTTGAAGCTGGTACAATTAGGAAACTGGATATGAGGTAACGAATAAAGAACTTTTAATTTAAATCTTAAATTAAACTTCAGAGTGATTTTTCTTATAAAAGTTCAACTGTTAAAATGTTTTCATAATAACAACTTCAATCACAAATTAATGAGTCATTTTTAACATCTTACCTCATATTTTATGTTTCTTCAAACACGGGAACTAGTTTTCGAGAGAAGGATCTCTCTCATTTTCAACCGACATTATGACTACCGGATTTTCGTTGGAATCTCCATCAATAACGTTGCCATCTGGTGTTGATTTGATGAACTTTGAGATGAGGTCACATTCATCAGTAATCTTGAAATTCATGGAACTAAATTTCTTCTTCTGAATATATATCTTCTCCCAAATTGTCAATTCTAAAGGTTTTTCCAAATGTTTTAAAAGTTGGGCTTCTTTTTCAGTTTTATGATTCTCCATTAAACTATGTGCTGCAACAGCTGATTTTTCAAAAATTGAAAAAGAAGCCCTACTTTTAAAACATTTGGAAAAACCTTTAGAATTGACAATTTGGGAGAAGATATATATTCAGAAGAACAAATTTAGATTCATGAATTTTGAGATTCCTGATGAATATGACCTCATCTCAAAGTTCATCAAATCAACACCAGATGGCAACGTTATTGATGGAGATTCCAATGATTCCAACGAAAATCTGGTAGTCATAATGTCGGTTGAAAATGAGAGTGATCCTTCTCTCGAAAACTAGTTCCCATATTTGAAGAAACATAAAATATGAGGTAAGATGTTAAAAAATGACTCATTAATTTACGAATTAAGAACGTCATAATGTTATTTCCCATATTTAACTATGAATTCAATCACAAAGTTAAAATGTGGTAATATGTATGGCAAATGACGCACAATACAAAGAGGTGTGATTTTTTTAAATTAAACAAAACATATGAAATGGTTTATTTTTGGTTTAAATTCTTGAAATATAAATTTTATTTTTGTTAGATAGGGTACAATTTGCCTTTTTTTGATGAATTAGATATCATTGATAAAATCCATAATTACAATAAAATAATGAGGATAATTAACAAAATTATGAAACCTTCCTTAGTACAAAGATATAAAATGTTAGCAAGAAAAGTACAATGTTATGGAAGAGAGGCATGGACAATAAGAAATAGGGGCATCCATTGTATCACAGCCAGCGAGATGAAGTGCATCAGATTAATAGTTAGAGATCCGTGAAAGTGGTTTTATTTTTAGGGGAAATTTGTTTCAAAATTTCAAGATTTTGATGTTTTTAGGAATTTGGCAGTGTTATTGCAAAGAATGTAAATTTGAGTCTTTTTAATCCAAGTTTATTATATTAAACCCAATAAGAATGATATATCCAATAGCTTAAGTTCTAGTTTAAGGTCAACTTTTAGCTTCTACAATTGATATCGATTTTAATGCACTAAAATTAATAAAATTTTAATGCTAATAACTAATTTGTAAGCAAAATTTACCTTCTAAGAAAAAGCAACCATGGTGAGTATCTCGGCGTGACCATTGTTGTTCAAACTGTCAGTATTTATTTTGTTACATTTTGTTAAAAAATCCATGTTATAGATATGTAATCCAATAGAAAAATGTGTTTATGTAATTAAATTCCGTTTTAATTAAATTGGGAAAACAATATTTATCAATATGATATAATTACTCATGGTCCATTGTTGGCTTATTCAAATTTGACAGAGCTTGTATTATTGTCAGGTTACTGCTTGTACTTAAAGAAATGTTTTCTTCCGATTTGAACGTACCATTACTTATCTTCTTCTTCGTCAGGCTCTACGACTTCCAGTGGAATGTCTTGGCCTACCATTACTTATGGTGAAATTAAATGTTTCTTACCTCTCCTCATATAAATCTTCTAAGTAGATCGTGATTTCGAGACCAAAATGGTCTCATCTTCAGTACAATCTTGGCAACTGATGTTATGTCGATCGGAAGAAACTCTTCTTCTTCCCTCTGTTGGTGAACCGATGAACCTCTGGATCAGGTCAAAATTTGCGGGAATTTCGAAGTTCATAAGTTTTCCTTTGTTTTTCTGAATGTGGATCTTTTCCCAAACCGTGAGTTCCTTTTGTTTGTCTATTTGTTTAATTAGACTGGCTTTTGATTCAATTAAATATTTTTCAGACCAAGCATGAGCAACTACTGATGACTTTTCCACTTCTCCATTTTTTATGTTTCTAAGATGTTCTTTCACCCTTGTTATCAAATTTCTTTTCGTCTTTCCAATATAAATTTTGTCACAATCCCTGCATTTGAAAACAAGGGTGAAAGAACATCTTAGAAACATAAAAAAATGGAGAAGTGGAAAAGTCAGCAGTAGCTGCTCATGCTTGGTCTGTAAATCATTTAATTGAATCAAAAGCCAGTCTAATTAAACAAATAGACAAACAAAAGGAACTCACGGTTTGGGAAAAGATCCACATTCAGAAAAACAAAGGAAAACTTATGAACTTCGAAATTCCCGCAAATTTTGACCTGATCCAGAGGTTCATCGGTTCACCAACAGAGGGAAGAAGAAGAGTTTCTTCCGATCGACATAACATCAGTTGCCAAGATTGTACTGAAGATGAGACCATTTTGGTCTCGAAATCACGATCTACTTAGAAGATTTATATGAGGAGAGGTAAGAAACATTTAATTTCACCATAAATTAAACCTCATAGTGATCAATTCCTATAAAAGTTAAATACCATTACTTAATAATGATTGATATAAAATTGATAATTATATCTGCAAAAATTTAGGGGGAAACAACTTATCTTACACGTTAATATAATTTGTAGTTCTTGGAATTCATAGAACTTAAAATCTATGGAGAGACCATATTTGAGCATGAGAAGGACAGAAAATATTACCTCTATGTTGTGAACTGTTGCAACCATTTCCCTTTGCAAGAGTTCATGGAGGAAGCAGATATGGTGCCATCGGATACGGCAGATAAAAAGAACATGGAATCCGAAAACAGTGTTTAAAAATGTATTATGAAAATTTTGCAAATAGAAGAAAAAATCTCCGGAATTTGTTGAAAATTTTAAATTTCAGTGTTATTTTGCATTATTGTAGGATTTTGCAATTCATACATGCTTTTTCTGAGGTTATGGGAAGTGGAGTTAAGAAATGGTACGAGAAAATGACAAAATTAGAGTATTTTGCGTTATCACAACTCGCGAATTTCACGGATCTCTATTAATAGCAGGTTATTCCCGATGGGATCACAAAACAAATGAAGAGGTCATGCAAGAACATCAATTAGAATTAGTTATCCACTTTATAAACAACACAATTGGAAAACTCATCAACAACAAATGTTCAGGAAGTCATGCTTCATCCACAAAAGAATTCTTTGGGCCGTCCAGAGAAAAGGTCACATATCCAGTTCTTCATGTCTGGTTAACTGTAAAAATTAACATAAAATTGATTGTCCCAACTAAATTATTTATATATTGATAAGGATCTCTTTGGTGGAGATCCCATTAACAAATTATTAACTTAAATAAGAACCAAACATTAGATTTAAAAAACATTAACTTGTTTCAACAGCAATGTCATCATTTATCAAGACATTAATAAAACCAAAAAATAAGAAAACATCATCCAATTTTCATGTCATCTCACCAGAGTTGATATAACCTGTTAATACCAACACCGCAACCATCTTTTCCCTTAACTAAGGAAAAGAAGGTGCTGACATGAATCTAGAAATGCCAAACAGATTTTTCATAATAATCATGCATTGACATAAGTGGCTTTATAATGTAATGTTAAAATTCCCAATAAAAGTCTTCTTAATAAAGAAGCTGCCATTTGTGTGATCGAACAAAGGTTCGTAGCATTTGGCACTTGGGAATTAACAGTGTATAGGAGAAAAATGTGCATTTAGTTCGGAGTGCTCAGGTAGCTCAGTTGGTAGAGCATTGGCATTGAAAGCCAAAGGTCCTGGGTTCAATCCTCAGTCTGAGCATATATTTTTCTCTTCAAATATAATTTGCCCTTTGTTGAGATGTGTTAAAGTAATAATAAAAACATAGAAAGAAGTCCTACTGGCTTTATAAAGTAACATTAAAATTCCCTATAAAATTGTTAATAAAGAAGCTGCCAGTTGCGTGATCGAACAAAGGTTCGTAGCATTTGGCGCTCAGGAATTAATATAGTACAAGAGAAAAATTTGCATTTAAATTGGAGTTCTCAGGTAGCTCAGTTGGTAGAGCATTGGCATAGAAAGCCGAAGGTGCTGGGTTCAATCCCCAGTCTGAGTGTATAATTTTTCTCTTCAAATATAATTTGCCCTTTGTTGAGATGTGCTAAATTAATAATAAAAACATTAAAAGAAGCCCTACTGGCTTTATAATGTAAAGTTAAAATTCCCAATAAAAGTCTTCTTAATAAAGAAGCTGCCATTTGCATGATCGAACAAGGGTTCGTAGCATTTGGCGCTCAGGAATTAACAGAGTATAAGAGAAAAATTTTCATTTAGATTGAAGTGCTCAGGTAGCTCAGTTGGTAGAGCATTGGCATAGAAAGCCAAGGGTGCTGGGTTCAAACCCCTGTCTGAGCGTATATTTTTCTCTTCAAATAAAACTGATTAACTCGGTCAGTAATTGTAAATTTCTTGACATTTTAGTGAGTCGTGAAATATTTGAAAAATAAAGACAGAGTTATGAATGGTGACAAAGGCCCTATTCCTGGACTCTTACTTTAAAGGAGGAGAATAGAATATGAGCATTTAAGAATGAAGTTCTTAGGAAATGTTTTGGACCAAAGAAAGATGAACTGACAGATGAATGAAGACTATAATAAAAGAGAACTACATGATCCTCATTGGAAACCAGATGTAATAAGAACAGTTAAGTCTTAAAGACTGCAGTGGGCAGGACATGTGGCACAAATGAGGAATAAAATAGGAATATGGAAATTCCTTGTAGGAAAACCAAAGGGGAAGCACCCACTAGGTAGGTCAAGACTCAAGAGGGAGAATAACATTCACCAGGTGAGTTATACAGAAGATTAACGGAAAACATTAGCTACGAATAAGGATTTTGTTGAGTTGTTTCTTGACTCACCTCATACTTCTTAACTCCCTCGCATATCTAGATTTCATCACTGTATATGTGACATTCTCAATTCTGTTCACGTTCACAACTCTAGAGTGAACAGCATTGAGAATGTCACAAATACAGTGACGAAATCCGGATCTGCGAGGGAGTTAAGAAGTGTGAGGTGAGTCAAGAAACAACTCAACAAAATTTAAATAAACCTCAGTGTTATTTCCTACTTACATAACTTAATAAGAATAAGGATGTATGAAAAGCTTATGTCTGTATGGCCATGAGTGATGCAACAGACTCACCTTTTTTTATTAAGAAGAACCTCATAATGTTACATCCTATCGTAGTTTTAAAATAGTTAGTTAATCTCAAATGATGATAAAACTTAAATTTAATTAATTACAGCTAATGGAATGAATGGTTCTAATTAATAAACTACACTCACCTCATGTCATTTTCATGGTTGAGGAACCTACTGCGGTCTCAAGTATTCTTCATTTCTTTTTTAACTTCAAGAGTTGTAATTTTTTCTTCTTTCTACTTCCATACACATCATCACTGAACTCTGCAGATGTTAATTTCTTCATTTCTTTCATTCAACTGTTTTGCTGTAACATAAACATAATATTAAATTAATGTTGGGAAGTAAACATCATGAGGTATAATCACTGAAATTCATAGGAGAACATTTTTTGATAACTCACCTCATAGATTTAGGCTCGTATCTGTGAACGCATTAGACCGTAAAAGCTGTTCTCTGCCTGTACTCTGCGGAGAAAGTTGCATCCAAATACGTTTTTGCATACTCAAAATCTGTTCATGCGATAATAATTGTCGAAATTCCTAAGCTACCTGGCAAGGTGACTTAGCAGAGAAACGAATCATGAGCAACCCGATGGGAACCGATGTACTTTGAAACCTTGCTGCTTTATCCAAGATGTCAGACCTTGAAGACTTCGATCACGTTTTCAGTATATGCGGAGAAGAGGAATTTAATAGAGTCCATCAAAGAATTCAACTGGAAGAACAGGAGAATCGGCGTAATATTGCACGATGCAGACATTGTATATGGTTTTATTTGCGGGATGCAAGCGTAAATTCATTCCTCTAGGAGACGAAAATAATGGAAGTGGTTTTATAGCTGAGAATTCTGGGTAATTTCTTGCCAATATTACGAAAACGACGACTTTCATGCATGACCAGTTAGTGGGTCACTAATGCGATCTTTGCACTTGCTCACGGAAATTCAGCTCACCAGTGATTAGAAGTAATTTGAGTAGAGACTAATGTATTTGCATGTGGCCCTTAATGTTTTTCATGATACCGAGTAAGAGTTATGGCTGAGGATGAACATGGGCACGTTTGTAATCGCAGTATCATGAAAAACATGAAATCTATGAGGTGAGTTGTCAAAAAATGTTCTCAAATGAATTTCAATAAACATAATATTGCAAACATTATCATTCTGCGAGGGTGAAATAATGACTCTCCTAACCATAGCCATGGCCTGCTGGCCTCACATTCACAAGTGTTAATCTGAGAGTATAAGGGTGGCATGTGGTATAGCTGGTTTTCTCAAACTGGACCCACTACATTCATCAAATTCTTCACCAGTCTCACACTGACGGAGATTCCATGAGAAGATTTCTTCCCCATACGAACTTTAACCAGTGGAAGTCCCATAGCACTGTACCTGGGCATTATGGCTTATATCAACTGACTACAGTGTGGGACAAGGAATAATAAAATAAAGGTACAATATTTCAAAAAAGTCCACAGCTGTGGTCTCAAGGTAGCATGCTGCCTTGTCACGCAGCGGGCCCAGGTTCGATCCCCAGTCAGGGCAGTTTTTCTGGGTGAGGTTTTCATCGGGGTTTTTCCTCACCTGTAAGACAAATGTCAGGAAAACTTTAAGGCCCGAACGGTCCCCAAAATCATATGGCCATCACCACCATCATCATCCTTATCATTATCATCCTTCACCGGTGTGGAAAGCAACGGGAAGCTACCACACCTACAATTCCCTAGTAAAGCTGCAAGCATAGCATGAAAATGTTATGATTGCAGTGAAGGACCTGCCCTCAGGCAGAATTATTATGGATGGATTTCAAGAAAAATTACTTCTTGGGAATGAAGTCTGTATTTACGTTCCCCAAACTTTTTTTTAACATTTAATTTACAGCATGTTCCATCACAAAGAAAGTAATACTACATGCGTTATTATACAACATTATTTTTATAAAATAATTTGCACAATTTACTTAGGTTTTCATTCATGTTCCATGGTCAATTGTAATATTATCATCTATTTGATCCACATATCTTGCCCAATATAACATACACTGCACTGAATTGGCTTTGTTTTACTCTATAATCTGTCTAAGGGCCGCATGCAAATACATTAGTCTCTGGTGAGTTGAGTTTTCCGTGAGAATGTGCAAAGTTTGAATTAGCGAGCAGCTGACTGGTCATGCATGAAAGTAGTTTTTTGTAATATTGGCAAGAAATTGCCCAGAATTCTCAGCGATAAAAACACTTCCGTTATTTTTGTCTGCTAGAGGAATGCATTTAAGCTTGCGCCCCGCAAATAAAACCATATACGACGACGTCTGCATCATGTGATATTATGCCGATTCTCCTGTTCTTCCAGTTAAATTCTTTGGTAGACCCTATCAAATTCCTCTTCTCCGCATATACCGAAAACATGATTGAAGTCTTCAAGTTCCGACATCTTGGATAAAGCAGCAAGGTTTCAAAGTACATCGGTTCCCATCGGGTTGCTCACGATTCGTTCTCTGCAAAGTCACCTCTCGCCAGGTAGCTTAGGAATTTTGACAATTACTATCACATGAACAGACTTCTGAGTATGCAAAAACATATTTGGATGCAAATTTCTCAGCAGAGAATTACTTTTACGGTCTAATGCATTCATAGATACGACCCTAAATCTAAGATTAAATTAAATGCTTCATACCTCTCCTCATATCCAATCTTCGGCTTCGTCTTCAGTACCCTGTGTTATGTCAATCAGAAGAGTTACAGATTGACATTGTATCAGTCAACAAGAGGGTACTGAAGATGAAGCCAAAGACTGGATATGAGGTGAGGTAACAAGCATTTAATTTAATCTTAAATTAAACCTACAAAAGTCCAATGTCTAAATCTATTGAATTAACTTTACTTCTTAACTCCCTCGCATATCTAGATTTCGTCACTGTTTTATGACATTCTCAATGCTGTTCACGTTCACAACTGACGTCCAATGGTCTCCTCTCCTGCAGACTGCAGTATTGGAGTATGAAGTGAGATATGACTCATTTATTAGTTATTAATATGTGTACCAAGTTTGGCTGAAATTGTCCCAGAGTTATGCTGCATACATATATAAAATCAATGGTGAAGACCCATGGTCCACCTCTGCTGCTGGCTTCACATCCACATATGCTATTTACATCCACTGCTGTGGTCTCGAGGTAGTTTGCTGGCCTGTCACGTAGAGGGCCCGGGTTCGATCCCCGGTCAGGGCAGTTTTTCCTGGGTGAGGTTTTTCCTCACCTGTAAGACAAATGTCAGAAAAACTTTAAGGCCCAAATGGTCCCAAAGTCATACGGCCATCATCATCATCATCATCATTCACCGGTGTGGAAAGCAATGGGAAGCTACTACACCTACAATTCCCTAGTAAAGCTGCAAGCATAGCATGATTGCAGTGAAAGACCTGTCTTAGGGCAGAATTAATATGGATGGATGATATTTACAGACGTGGAAGATCATCTAATAACTATATGGGTGACATGTGGTCAGCACATCGAGTCCCCTAGCCATTGTAGCTGGTTTTTAGATTAAATTTAATGATCCAAAGTGAAGGAAAATTAACAGAATCTACTTACTTAACAATTGAATGATTTCCTGTTGATTTTGAACATTTTCCTGCAATTTGAAGTTCTCTCCTTCAGTAGTTCATTCAGTCTTTTCATTTCAGATTTGCATTCATGAAGTTTTTCTTATTTTCTGAGCCAATGGAGACTGAAAGTAACATTGTTCAGTAGGAGAGTATAAACATTGCAATATTAGCATTATACAGCAAACTCTCGATTATCCATGTTAATTCAGACCAAGATATGCACGGAAAAAACGTGGATAATCCAATTAAGTTATTCGGCGCCATGGAAGTTGACAAGAAATTTATTTTTCCACTTTAACACTACTTAAATGCAACAAATATTCATAAAATGTTATATTAAATGTATTTAGGTAGGAGTCGTAGTTATCATTAATTTATTTTACTCGTAAATATGAAAAAAAAAGTGGGACTATTTCCTGTCATGGGGGCATGCCATAGCATAGTTGTCAAGGCACTGAGATACAAGCCGGACGTTCGAGGGTTCAAGTCCCATTGGGATCAGGATTTTTGAACTGACCCAAACCCTCTGGCGGCACTATGGCTCTGGGGTCGACTCAGCCTCTAACGGAAATGAGTACCAGACGCTTGTTCTGGGGGTAAAGGCGGCCGTCATGCAGGGTTGACAACCCAGCTGATGTAAAGTGCCGATTGTCCAGAAAAAGTGGGAGCCTTAACCTCCTACTACCCCAAGTGCCTCCGAGCCTGTTGTGGGATCACTTTTCTTTTTTATTTCCTGTCATGACCACTCTGGGTACAACAGTTATTCAAAATGGCCATCATAACTAGCGATAACTACACTAGTGACCACCGATGACACAAATAATCAGCGATAACCACACTACTAACCGGGTGATAAACTCACTGCCACAGCATATCTCTGGTTTCAATCTGTAACAGCAAACTTTCAGTGACTCACACAACGGAAATTTCTGAAAATGTATTGCATTCTCAGAATGTTGGTTGGTACCGTTAAATGTGTCTGGGGAGGGGGCTGCGAGTGAAGGTTACTCTATTGTGTTAGTTTCCAAGCGCAGTTTGCAGTAGCACGTTTAAAAATAAAGAATTTTTCATAACAATACAAAATAAAATACAGTATTTATCTTCATTTTTAAAAAATACAGTAAAAAGAGTCATGCCCAGATAATACGGGAGTTTGCTGTAGTAGTGTGAAAATCCTAACAGAAAGTCATGATGAATAGGACACTGCCTTGCACATGCAGGATTATATAAAAGAGATAAAAATAAGTGGGTGAAAATCGTGTTCAAAAATTCCGTTACATAGATACAGAGGCACTTTTCTTGATTTTCTGATGATTCTGGCTAGGGTTTTAGAAAATAAGTATGAATTTATTGTATCATCACGGGTCCTTTACACGTATACAAAGTTTCAAGTCGATCCAATGTTTCTTAAATGGGTGAAAATCGCGTTCAAAAATTCTGTTACATAGCTACAAAGACACTTTTTTTGATTTTCTGATGATTCTGGCCATGATTTTAGAAACAAAATATCAAATTATTATATTGCCATGGGTCTTTTATTATAAGTATACAAAGTTTCAAGTCGATCCAATGATTTTAAGTGGGCGAAAATCGCATTAAAAGATTCAGTTACATAGATAGATACAGGACAAGTTAATATAAAGCGTGTAATAGAGCATGTAAAAAGGAGCTTTCTATATCACAAAAAAACAGGAGCTGGTAAAGAGAATTCAATAATGAGCAAGGTGAAACATGAGTGTCATCGGTTGTAAAACAAAATTAATTGAAACGTGATTGGTCATTGACTCCCATTTGTGGCACGAGTTAAATAGTCCAAGTAATTTCAGCAGATAGAACATGTGTAAACTTTTCAAACCAGATAGAAGATGTCGAGGTTTCAATTAAGGGTATGAACATGCAGGATAAAATGATAGGAAAGAATGTGAGAAATTCTGGAAGAATTTAAGGACATTTTGAAGAATAAAACAAGTCTCAGAAATATGAAGATAATTAAAGAGATTAACAATAAGAATGTACAGCAGTAATTAGTAAAGCTGACAGCAACTCAATACTTTGGATGTCACAGAATACAAGAGCCAAATTCTCAAAAATATACTGAAATTAAATCAGACCCTCTTCCCAAATCCATTAAAGAAGTAGATGACATGTTAAGATACATATAGAAAATTCTGACTAAAATTAAAAGAAAAATTCCAATTGAAGGTTTCAAATCTAAATAATCCAAACATCCATGGAATACCAAATATTCACAAAAAAGGTAATAGAATAAGGTCAATAATCATCAGTATTGAGTCGCTCACATGCCATAAATCTAAATGGTTTATTGCCAAATTAAAAAAAAGTCTGATTTGATAATCCATCAATAGATGATTCATACAAATTGGTAGAAAGACTAAGCCACAATTCAAGTCCCATTGGGGGTCAGATCTATGTACCATGTCCCTGAGATCAAATCAGCCTATAATGGAAATGAGTACCAAATGCTTGTTATGAGTAGAGTCCGGATGTTAGGCACTTAAAAATTTCAAAATAGGCAGGCAAAAAGGCACTAAAAATCATTAATATACTTACTTACTGGCACTATTGAACCCATAGGTTCATGGCCACAAGGACATAAGCTCTCCATACAAAACTACCCTGAGCTAATGCTTTCCAATCATCTCCGTATAATCTACTTCCCTCAAATCATAGTTAATGTTACACTCCCACCTCATTCTTGGTCTACCTACTGGGAGTTTTCCCTCTGGTTTTCCTACAAGAAGCCTCAATGCAAGTCTTTCATTCCCCATACATGCAACATGTCCTGCCCATCACAGTCTATAAGATTTAACTGTTCTCATTATATCTGGCTTCCTATAAAGACCATGTAGTTCACTGTTATGTAGTCTTTTCCAATCACCTGTCTGTTCATCTCTCTTTGGTCCAAAAATTTTCCTAGGTACTTTATTCTCAAATACTTGCAATCTCCTTTCCTCCCTTAAAGTAAGAGTCCATGTTTCACATCCATATAATATAACTGGTAGAATAATAGTTTTATATTTTGACCAGTGAGGAACCGGTGCCCACTCAGCATCATGAGGCATTAAATAAGTAGAGGCTTCAGACTGAGAAAACTAGTTATAACGGCTGGGGGACCCAAGATGTTGACCACATGTCCCCCGTACACAGGCAAGATGATCATCTACCTCTGCAATTAACACATGTGGATGTGAGGCCAGCAGTCGGCTGGTAGGCCTGTCATGCCATGGAGTTAGTAGGCTATATACTCGTAGCTGCCAGCAGGTCCAGTCAATGTTTTTAGGTTGTACTGAACAGTTGCCGGCTCGAAAATTATTATAGATACAACAATGGGTAAATAATATGCAGATGGAATTGAATATAACAAGATAGCCAATAGGAAAGCCAAAAAAAAATTGACATTGTAACAGTGAAGTTGAGCAGATAATTTTCTACTTGTCAGATGAATCCTAGGATAAAAGTATTCAAAAGAAGTGTATATCCAACATTTTTGGATGGATCAGAAGATAACTTCTTGTGGCAAGAGTCTAGAAGAAGGAAGCAGCTCAAGTGAAAACAGTGATGACTGAAATATTGTTAGTAAGTAGCAAAACATAAATAAAATAAAAGTTGGTCATTTAAATTTCATAGCGACGGACAGTAATCGAGGATGATAATCGATATGTGGTTTGATTGTGGGTGATCACTGGCTCTATAAACTCTGGCGCATGCACACTCTTGTTCCATAGGACTTTGAAAATATTTCACGCTAGTTTAAGTGCAGTTTTTCCAAATTATCAAATAATGTTATTAAAATTGTTTGAAAAAGTTTAAATTATTTTAAAAAATGTTGGTAAATACGGAAGAATAGCTATAATTTACAGCAATAAACTGAAAAATCAAGGGTAACAATAACTGCTGTTCAGCCAAGTTAATTTCTTCAAATATGGTTTAGAATTAATTGGGATAAGCTATACTTAACATCGTACACAAATCCCAGTGCGCATTCGCTAGTGCTTCATGTAATCCCAGAGAGATAAATGCAACCTCCAACAGTTCGCAGTATATGTATGTGAAATCTGTATGACCAACATTGACACAACATTCCCAGAACTTGTCTAAAAATGTATAATTAACACGAAATGAACTAGTAGAAATATGACTTTACGTGGTAACCATCCAACATTTTGAATTTTTCATAGAATAACAGATATGAAGAGGTAATTTATTTTACGTATCAAATCACATTTAAAAAGCAAGGAACCTAAAAGCTAACCAAACATAAATCAATTACTGTAGCACAAATCAATTACTCTAATGTAGGTGAAATCCAGGGAACGTGGAAGTGATGTTGGCAACATCTGGAGTATTTTGGGTTGTTGATGGTGGCAACGTTGGAAAAACACAGGAAGAGGAGGGAAAATAGCAGAAAGTAGCAAGTAAGCAATGTAGCACGACTATGTTTTACGTAAATATATAAATATAAAAAAAAGGTCGTTGCAACATTGCAAAATGTTTAAAACGTGTTTAAAAGTGTTGCAAAATGTTTTAAACATGTTTAAAAGTGTTTAGTGCATCAGTGGCATAAGAAATAAGATTGAAAATTTTGTGCGACGGTTTGTATAGCACACCCATTAATTGTGAATGTTGGTCACCACCGATTTCACTGCTATCTAGCAGAAGTTGCATTAAGCATTAGCGCATCTTGCACATTAATATATTTGTTTAACAAACTTCATTCGCAGTTTGTATAAATGGATAGATATTTAAAATTTGTAGGAAATGTTTAAAGATTCATTTCTAAATGTTTATAATAGTACAAAATGTTGTTATAAATGGTAAAAGTATCTAGTGCAACAGTGGCATAAGAATGCTGTATAAAAAATCGCAGAGAGACAATCTCTAAAATTGAGACAGGAATAAAATGTTAATTATATAATTTTTGGCTCATATTTCCATTAAGTGCAGTGTGAATTTTTTCTAAGTCCGAGGCAAAACACGACATGCATGCATCAACAGGGTTTTACTTTCAAATTATTTCTCACCATTTACAACAAATTTTAAATTTTTTCTAACGATTATTTGAACATATTTTTCTATGATATATAAATATATACATAACATGAAGACATGGCAGCCATATTGATTTTTAAGAATATTCTATACAACAACAGTGCAGCTAACATGGGGTATTTTACTTCAGAATTTGAGAACTTACTATTTATTTTTGGGCATTGCATTCTTTCACAGGTTAGAGTACTAAAATTGTGTTAGGTTAGCTTTTAGATAGGTCCTTCACAGGTTAGAGTACATAAATTGCATTAGGTTAGCTTTTAGGTTCGTTAAATAGCATGTATAATGTTGGCTGCATCGCGATATTTTATAGAATAAACCGCTTTGCGTTTGTTAGCACATGTGCATGGTGTCTGCCTGGGACTTAGAAAAAATTCTCGCTGTGCTTAATGGAAAGATTATCCTAACTTTTTACCTGGTAACTCCGTCGTCCTCAACTAAGTTATTATACTTCAAGTTATTCTAACATGGAGGCCTTTCGAAAACAATGTTTCATCTTCTGCATTTTAACTTGAACTGATCAGTTCCAGAACAATGCAGAAGATGGAACATTGTTTTCGAAAGGCCTCCATATTAGAAAAACTTGAAGTTTAAGGCTCAACTACACTTCTACTAGCACTTGATTTTTCAGTTATATTGTTGTAAACTATAGCTCTTCTTCTGTATTTACTAACATTATTTAATATTTAAAGGAAAAACTGCACTTAAACTAGCGTGATATATTTTAAAAGTCCTATAAAACAACAGTCCGCATGCGCCAGAGTTTAAAGAGCCAGCGATAACCCACAATCGAACCACGTATCGATTATCATCCTCGATTACTATCCGTCGCTATGAAATTTAAATGACCAATATTTGCAATAAATCCCCAAATCTATGTTAAAAATATATTAATAATATTAAAATTACCAAACGTTTGTCAAAATGGGTGTACACTTATTTATCACTCCCTAACGCTGATCCAACCAGCGATAACCAAAAACAGCGATAGAAAAATCATAGACTAAGTAATACACTCTGTGGGGAAAATAGCAGTTAGCATCACAATATTGCCTAACAGTGTCATAATATTGTGATTTCCATATTTAATTAAATACTTCAAAATTGTCTAATAATGTTATAAAAATTGTTTTAAAAAGTTTAAAATATTAAATAATGTTAGTAAATACAGAAGATGAGCTATAGTTTACAACAATAAAACTGAAAAATCAAGCGTAGAAGTGCAGTTGAGCCATATTTAAACTTTTTCAAACAATTTTTATAGCATTTTAGATAATTTTAAAGTATTTATTTAAATATGAAAATCACAATATTATGACACTGTTAGACAATATTGTGATGCTAACTGCTATTTTCTCTACAGAGTATATTAGTCTATGATTTTTCTATCGCTGTTTTGGGTTATCGCTGGTTGGATCAGCATTAGGGAGTGATAAGTAAGTGTATACCCATTTTTAATAAACGTTTCGTAATTTTAATATTATTAATATATTTTTAACATAGATTTGGGGATTTATTGCAAATATTGGTCATTTAAATTACATAGTGACGGATAGTAATAGAGGATGATAATCGATATGTGGTTAGATTGTGGGTTATCGCTGGCTCTATAAAATCTGGCGCATGCGCACTGTTGTTCTATAGGACTTTGAAAATATTTCACGCTAGTTTAAGTGCAGTTTTTTCCAAGTTTAATAACTTAGTTGAGGACGACTGACTTACCAGGTGAAAATTAAATAATTAACATCTTATTACATAATCACACGATGCTTTAACATGAATTTCAAAAGTGTTGATTGCGACAGAAATATAATTAAAATTTCTCAAAATAATCGAAAACTGCAAATAATTACTTAAATGATTGTAATGGACCCGAATTCTACAATTAAATCTTACCCACTCCACTAAAATATTTTTCCAATCCTCGAAATATGTTACTTTTAAAATATATAATATATGTAAATGTTATAACATTAAAAACTACAAACATTGAACCGGTTCATTCTAATTCTAACAGACGTTACACTTCATAGAAGAAAATACATTCTACATCAAGGTATGGGCATTGAATTACCTGTTCCGTCTTCAAGTTCAAATAATGTCTAGCCATCTTCCAGGTCTACCCACTGACAACCGGACATTTTTTATAAAAATTTTCTGAATTTTATTCTAGAAGAAGCTTGAAGGATTAATTCTTGAAGGGAGGCAATTGTTTTTTGTTAGTAACGATCGGTAACGATCATAGAAAACAGATAGAGTAACGATAGAGCACCGAGATAGCAACGATAGCAACAAAATAATAATAATAAAATAAGTGCGCACAATGTGCATGTTTAATTTTAGCAAACAACAATCAAAGTCCTTTACAAAGGCAAAGGCCCTACATCATCACCAGATGATTACAGAGGCATAGCACTGGAGAATTCGCTATTCAAAATCTTCTCAAAGGTTCTGCCAAAGAGGCTATACGACCTTACAAACAACGCGATCCCAGAGGAGCAATACGGCTTTAGGAAGGGAAGAGCCACAATACACGCCATAAACAACCTGTTGACAGATATCCAAGAGTCACTCAAACACCCCAAAGTTAAGCTGTACACAATATTTATCGCCTTCACAAAAGCGTTTGATCTACTTGACAGACAGATCATAATGAAGAAGCTCGAAACGATAAGTGGAGACAACTATTTGTCACACATCATCAGATGTATTATGGCAGTCGATAGAGTGACCATAAACGATAACGTAACGACATCGGCTCCTATAATACAAACAAATGGAGTTCTCCAAGGCGACCCAATAAGTCCTCTGCTATTCAACATCACAACTGCAGACATCGCACATGCTTTAAAGATGGCCAACAGTAAAGCTACCATATACATGTACGCAGATGATATGGTCCTATGCGCGACAAAGCACAGAGATCTACAGGAAAGTTTCAACACCCTCATAACATGGACAGAAGAAAATGGGCTCCACATAAATAAAAACAAGACAATGCAGATGGTCTTCAGAAAGGGAGGAAGAGTCTCAACACACGAAATGGTGTACTATGGACAAGATCCACTAAAACAAACAAGTCATTACAAATATCTTGGAGTAACCTTCCAAACAACGGGCACATGTTTCAGCAAACATATAACTGAAAAAGCTATCGCAGCCATAAGAGGCATCAACGACATAAAATACATAAACAGACTGTCACTAGATACAGCAAAACAGCTATTCACCGCAAAGATTATTCCAATACTCGTCTATGGCCTGCAAATAATATGGAAATACCTAAAGAAAAACGATCTAAAGCAACTTGAAAAAGTAAAAGCCACTTTCCTAAAAAGAGTTCTCGGTGTATCAAAAAATACTCCATCTCGACTTGTATATGAACTGGCACGGGAACCATTTCTAATAGAAGAGCTAAGGATATCGCTACAGCTACCGGCAACAATTCATTATGACGACCTTCTAGCGAAAAGAGTGAGGAAAAGAAGCGAGATTGATTTGGACTTCTACGCCACAGAAGCAATGATAAATCGAACGTGGGCGAACCCTGACCAAACACAGCGGCATGTACTTACTCGATTCTCTATACATGGCTTTCATCACGAGATATGCAAAAAACCAGGATTTCACCAAGCGGACGAATATTGTGTGTGTTCTCTGTGTGGATGTAAATGCAGCCAATACCATTTAGAACTTTGCACAAAAAGGACAAAAAGCTTAAACGCTTACAGCAAGAAAGTCATTTAATACACATTTGTGCGCAATTCTACTTATTATTATTAATTTTGGCAAAAGTCGGTGAACGAGATTGCTCTTCTTGTGCATTAGGATGGGCCGAAAACACATTTTTTTTATTTCGAAGTTGTAATAGCGCGGAAAACTTGCGAATTATATAGCTAAAAATATATATATATCAAAATCGGTTGACATCTTCCGGTCGCGCAAAGGCTCTGAAGTTTGGAAAAATATGATAAAAACTTCATTTTTGCAATTATTTCTTTTTTTTAATATCAAGTAGGTACTGCTGATTATGTCTATCTGATGGATCTGACAATCAATACTCTGGAAGTTATTTATCAAATACCAAAAATGCGTACAAATATAACATGTTCACTATTCTGGCAAATTTTGGAGCTTATGCGCGACCGGAAGGTATCAACTGGTCTAACCCAAATTAAAACACAATGTTTTAGGCTCTATTTGAAGACGTTGCAAACTATTACTTACTTACTCACTGGCAGTATCGAACCCGTAGGTTCATGGCCGCGCGGACATAAGCTCTCCATACATCCCTATCCTGAGCTAATGCTTTCCAATCATTCCCTGTATAATCTACTTCCCTCAAATCATAGTTAATGTTGTTCTCCCACCTCATTCTTGGTCTACCAACTGGGCGTTTTCCTTCTGGCTTTCCTACAAGAAGTTTCCATGCACGTCTTTCATTCCCCATACTATTACATTACGAAAACATCTAATTAAAAAATTTACATAAATAATCTCAAAAATGAAGTTTTGTCAAACTTTAGAGCTTTTGCGCGACCGCAAGATGTCAACAGATTTTGATTTTTTTTTTCTTTTGTCTATATAATTCGCAACTTTTCCGAGTGCTATTACAACTTCGAAACAAAAAAATGAGTTTTTTTTTTCGGCCCACCCTATTGTGCATGTCACCCACTAAAGATTATATATATCACACGAACCACTGCATAACACACAGACACAGTTTTCACTTGGAGCATTTAGCTACTATTATGCTCTAAAAACCTTGGATGTATGAGTTTACCTGAAATTAAAATTTAAAAATCATATATAATTTATTTAGGCGTAGCAGATGAAAATTGCTATTAGATTTGAAGTACTGGAATCTTCAGATGACAATGTGGCAAACGAAGAAGAAACTGATATAAATAAGGAATGGGGGGCTATAAGAGATACTGTAAAATTTCAGCATCAGAAAAGATTGGTTATTTAAAAAAAGAGGCAAAAAAAAAAGAAATTGTCTGATGAGGAAAGTGCAGACATTGTAAAGAAAAGAAAGCTAGAAAAAAATGAAATGGTTACACGAGCCAAATGAGGTAAATTTAGAGCAATTGGGTAGTATTAGACGGGAAAACACCAAATTACTAACGAGTAAAAATTGGGAATATTTCAAAGAGAAGGTCAATGATCTTGAAATTAATGCCAAAAATAGGAACATTAGAGAATTATATCAGAGAATTAGGATAGAGAAGAAGGGGTTTTAGGCTAGAACAAACATAATTCGAAATGAAAATGGGTATATGGTTGCAGATTCCAGGAGTATATTAAATAGATGGACAAGTTACTTTAATCAGCCATTAAATGTACATACATAACAGGATATTGAAGACGATAATTTACAGACAGCAGAAATGCTAGCCGAAGAACCAAGTGCATAATAGGTTGAATTAGCAATAGATAAATTGAAGCTGTATAAAGCATCAGGTTGAGATGAGATCCCAGCAGAACTGATAAAATCAGGAAGAGAAAAATTGATTGATAAGATACGCCGGTTGCTTAATATGATTTGGAAAAAAAACTCTTCCAGATGTATGGAAAGAATCGATTATCGTACCAATTTATAAGAAAGGAGATAAAACTGATTGCAACAACTACATGGGTATCTCATTACTTTCAAATTCGTACAAAATTCTAACAGATATATTAGTAAGGAGACTTACTCCTAATATTGATGACATCCTAGGAGATCATCAATGTGGATTTAGAAGAAACCGGTCTAAAATGGATCAGATCTTTAGCATGACAGATTTTGAAAAATAAATGGGAATATAACGGTACTTTACATCAACTACACGTAGACTTCAAAAAGGCATACGTTTCAATTAAGAGGGAGAAGTTATATAGTATCCTGCTGGAGTTCGGAATTCCTAAAAAGTTTGTTAGACTTATACGAATGTGTCTAAATGGCACAAAGAGTAGGGTGCGTGTAGGGAAACAGTTTTCGGACACTTTTGAAATCCAGAATGGGTTGAAGCAAGGAGATGCACTATCTCCTCTACTACTGAATTTTGTATTAGAGCATGCCATCAAATCTTTAGAGGGTGAAGAAGGCCTACAACTCATTGGTATTAATAAGCTGTTAGTTTATGCTGATGATGTGGTACTATTGGGCGATAGCGATGAGATACTAAAAGCCAACACACACACTTTATTGAGTAATACTAAGAAATTGGAACTGGAAGTAAATACCAATCAAACTAAATATATGGTCACACATAGAAATACACTATACAATGGAAATTGAAAGCTAAATGACAAATGAGGGAAATTTTGAGGAAGTAGCTGAATTCAAATACGAAGAACAAAAATCACAAATAGGAATGAGATGCTCAAAGAAATTTAACATAGGTTCAAATCTGGAAATTCGTGCTATTATGCATTACAGAGACTTTTGATGTCCCAACTCCTTTCAAAAAACGTAAAAAATGAAAATATATAAAACTAGTATTCTACCAGTTATATTATATGGATGCGAAACATGGACTCTTACTTTAAGGGAGGAAAGGAGATTACAAGTCTTTGAGAATCAGGTTCTTAGGAAAATTTTTGACCGGAGAGATGAACAGACAGGTGAATTGTGAAGACTTCATAACAGTAAAGTACATGGCCTTTATAGGAACCCAGATATAATAAGAACAGTTAAGTCTCATAGACTGCGATGGGCAGGACATGTGGCACGAATGGGAATGAAAGACGTGCATGGAAGCTTCTTGTAGGAATACCAGAGGGAAAACGCCCAGTTGGTAGACCAAGAATAAGGTGAGAGAATAACATTAGCTATGATATTAGGAGAGTAGGTTATAGAAGGAATGATTGGAAAACATTAGCTCAGGATAGGGATGTAGGGATAGCTTATGTCTACGCGACCATGAACCTACGGGTTCGATATTGCCAGTGAGTTAGTAGCAATGCACATAAGACATTTGCTAGGAGTATATAATCCGTCTGCACATTTCACGTAATGCAACAGTTATGTTTGTTGTGTTGGCCTTTCTTAGTGCGCTACGTGTTGGCTATTCTGTTGCAATGCTAAATTGTACCATAGCAACAGAATAGCCAACACATAGCGCACTACGAATGGCAAACATAACTGCAGCAATACGTGAAAAGAAAAATCCGCACAACTGTGCAGACAGCTTATATACTACTAGCTAATGTCCTATGTGCGCTGTTAGCCAAAATAAATTAAATATTAATTTAAATTTTCGTTTCGGGTAAACTCGTATACCTAATGTTTTTAGAGCTTAATATCAGCTAAATACTCCTGAAAATATGTATACATAAAGTTACAAATTCGACGAATCAAATATGGCGGATTACTATTTTTTATTTTCAGTTTTTTATATAGTTAGATCTAATGTTCGGATTTCAAGTAAACTCCACCTCGAATTTCGCTTTACTTCTGTTAATAACTATCTCGGTTTATTTTAATAGCATATACTTAGTTTCGTTGTAAAATACCGGAAATTACGATCGCTAGAACGACTATTTTAATTTTTATTTCAGGTGAACTCCTACGCCTAATTGATTTAGGCTTTAAAATTTTGGGCACAATAGATAGCGGCCAAGCACTCGGCGTATTTCAAAACATGTACAAATTTTCTTAAAGCTCAGATGAGGGGTTTAGAAGTACGTGTCACAAACATACGCAGGCTGAATTTTTTATATAAAGAAGATTACCACGTACCACGGGCCATAAATAACGAAAATACTAAACAATCCTATTGCAAGAAGCAGAGAAAAACCACACAACTCCCGACACCATTCCCATTTTACACGCTTGTTAATACAGTATGTAACTCACTGGCACTATCAAACCCGTAAGGTCATGGACGCGCGGACATAAGCTTTCCATACATCTCTATCCTGAGCTGTTTTCCAATCATTTCCAGTATAATCTACTTCCCTCAAATCATAGGTGTTATTCTCCAATCTCATTCTTGATCTTCCAACTGTGTGTTTTCCCTCTGGTTTTCCTACAAGATGATTCAAAGCACCTTTCATTATCCATTTGTGCCACATGTCCTGCCCATAGCAGTCTACGAGATTTAACTGATTTTATTATATCTAGATTCCTATAAAGACCATGTAGTTCACTGCTATGTAGAGTCTCCTCCATTCACCTGTCTGTTCAACTCTCTTTAGTCCAAAAATTTTCCTAAAAACTTTGTTCCAAATACTCGTATTCTCCTTTTCTCCATTAAAGTAAGAGTCCATATTTTGCATCCATATAACTGGGAGAATAACAGTTTTATATATTTTCAGTTCAATATTTTTTGAAAGTAGTTGGGATGACAAGAGTCCCTGTAATACATCCATCCATAGTAATTCTGCCCAAAGGCAGGTCCTTCACTGCAATCATAGCATTTTCATGCTATGCTTGAAGCTTTACTAGGGAATTGTGTAGGTGTGATAGCTTCCCGTTGCTTTCCACACCGGTGAAGGATGATGGTGATGATGATAATGATCAGGATGATGATGAAGATGATGGCCATATGATTTCGGGGACCATTTGGGCCTTAAAGTTTTCCTGACATTTGTCTTACAGGTGAGGAAAAACCCCGATAAAAACCTCACCCAGAAAAACTGCCTCGACCAGGGATCGAACCCAGGCCCGCTGTGTGACAAGGCAGCACGCTACCTCGAGACCACAGTGGTGGACCTGTAATACATAATAGCATGCATTTCCAGAATTAACCCATGTTTAATTTCTTTGTGCATCTCATTCCTTTTTGTAATTATTGTTCCTAGGTAATGAATTTAATCCATTTCTTTAAAATTTCCCTGCTCTGTAATTAGCTGCCCACTTCCAATACCGGTATATAATGTGAAATTCTATGAGTGAACATATATTTAGTTTTATTGATGTTTTCTTCCAGACTCAATTTCTTATTGTTACTCAATAGGGTGCATGTTGGCCCTTAGTATCTCCTTGCTATCACACATTAATATTACATCATCGGCATAAACTAACAGCTTATTAATACATTGAGTTTTAGGCCTTCTTCATCCTCTTGATGGCATGCTCTAGTACAAAATACAATAGCAGAGAAGATAGTGCATCTTCTTGTTTTAACACATTGTGGATTTCAAATGTATCAGAAGTCTGTTTGCCTACATGCACCCTATCCTTTGTGCCATTTAGACATATTTGCATAAGTCTAAATAACATTTTAGGAATTCCGAACTCCGGCAGGATACTGCAAAACTTTTCTCTTTTAATTGAATTGTATGCCTTTTTGAAGTCTACGTATAGTTGATATACAGTGCCATTATATTCCCATTTATTTTCTAAAATCTGTCTCATACCAAATATCTGATCAGTTTCTTCTAAATCCACATTGATAATCCTCCTAGAATGTCATCAATGTAATGAATAAGTCAGCTTACTAATATATGTGTTAAAATTTTGTACAAAGTTGATAATAATGAGATGCCCCTGTAGTTGTTGCAATCAGTTATATCTCCTTCCTTGTAGATTGGTATGATAAATGATTCTTTCAATTCACTTGGAAGAGATTCTCTTTCCCAAATCATTTCAATTTTTCTATCGCCATTTCAACCCCTAATGTACTTGATCTGCGACTAGCATTTCTGCTGTCTGTAAAATATCCTCTTCAATATCCTGTTCTGCATTATCATTTAATACCTGTTTAATGTAACTTTTCCATCTATATAATATACTCCTGTAATCTGCAATCATATGCCCACTTTCATTCCTAATTATGTTTGTTCTATCCTGAAACTCCTTTTTCTCTATCCTGATATAATTCTCTAATGTTCTTATCTTTTGCATTCATTCAAGATCATGAATCATCTCTCTCAAATATCCCCTGTTTTTACTCTTTAATAACCTGGTAGTTTGTCTAATATGACCCAATTGTTTTAAATGCACCACATTTGGCTGGTGTAACCAATTTATTTCTGCTATCTATCTTCCTTTATAATGTTGGCACATTCCCCATCAAACAATTTATTAATTTGCTTCTTTTTAAATTACCAATGCTTTCTGGTGCTATTTGATAGTATCTCGTATAGTCTCCCATTCTTTATATATATCAGTTTCTTCTTCAGTTGCCACATTCTCGTCTGAAGATTCCAGTATTTCAAATCTATTAGCAATTTTGATTTGGTATTCTTGCTGCAGCTAATCATTTCTCAAGTTTTTCATAATAATCTTTAGCGTTTGTTCCTCTCATAAGTGATAACTGTTGTCTGATTTTCACCCTTAGAAGATGATGATCCGAATTGCAGTCTATACTTCTAACTGATCTAACATCTATGATGCTACTGTGCCACTGTTTGTCCACTAATACATGATCTATCTGCCATGTGTATTTATTAATATCTTTATGCTGGAATGTTGTGATCTTAACAATTAGATTCTTTGATGTAGCATTATAGTATCACAGATTATTATAAAGCCTGTAATAAAAAAATTAAAAAGCCAACCAAAATACAAATACTTACTAGACTGGGGTTTGAACCCAGGACCTTTGGCTCTCTACAACAATGCTCTTTCAAGTGAGCTACATAGGCCTCCAATCTAAACGTGTATTTTTCTCTTATACATAGTTAATTCCCTAACCCCAAATGCTACGAGACGGTGCTACAATTTTTGTAAATGGCAGCTCCTTTGTTAAGACGACTTTTTATTGGGAATTTAAACATTACTTATAAAGCCAGTAGTGCTCCTTTCAATGTTAATATTATTCATTTTTAAACATCTTAATGATGGACAAATTATATACACCTAGACTGGGGTTTGAACCCAGGACCTTTGACTCTCTATGTCAATGCTCTTCCAAGTGAGCTACTTAGGCCTCCAATCTAAACAAAGGAGCCGCCATTTGCAAAAATCGTAGCAACGGCTCGTAGTATTTGGGGTTAGGGAATTAACTATGTATAAGAGAAAGGTTGGACGGGTGCACGGTTTCGGAAACGGACCACACTGAAAACTGAAGGTGTTTAACTACATAAGAACTAAACCTTGGATGGGTGTACGTCTTCGGAAACGGACCACAGCAAAAACTCTATGTATTTTATTATTTAAGAGCTAAACCTGTGACTCAAACTTATCATTCCTTGATAATGGCATGTGGGATCATGCCAAAACGTTGGAATCAGTGACCAGAGGCTAAACCTGAATCCAAGATGCGGAAAACTTTCTTATTCATACTTATATCCACAAAAATCTGCAATATAACATATATATATATGTATATAATTATGCTAGTAGTCTACCCTGTATGTCCTCTCGTCGGGTCATGGGTGCTGCCTATCAGAGTTTCTTAGCAAGGTTATTTTCCTGCAGATGTCAGTAAGTAATGTGGTCAGCACAACGCCTCAAAGAGAACATCTAGTAGGCAACTAAGGTATTACTAGGATGGGGAAGGCTGATTAAATTTATTTCAGAAGCACTAATTTAGACATCTCTCTCTCCATGGTGCGACAGGTCTAGAAGGACCTTGGCCAGCTGCTGGCCTCAAATCCACGTGTTCATCACAGAGGTAGACATTCATCCAGCCAGTGTAGGGGTGACATGTGATCAGCATGTCGGGTCCCCAGCCATTACAGCTTGTTTTCTCAACCTGAAGCCGCTACTTATTGTAGCTACCCAAATGCCTCATGATACTGAGTGGGCACCAGTCCCATACTGGCCGAAATTCCATGAAAATTTCTTCCCCAAGGAGACTCAAACCAGCGCAAGTCCCATAGCTCTGCACCAAGAGATCCTACCTTAACCATTTGGCTATGGCACGGGACAATTTAGGCATGAGATTCTTTTACGAATCCAAACATCTTCAGACTCAGGGTCTATGGCTTAAAGACCCTCCCAGATATAATTATGTTACAAGTTTGATGTAAGTTACCTCACTGATAAGTATTGGTTGTTTTTTATATAATAAATTTGGGAATTTTTAACATTATGAGGTTTAATTCATAAAAATTAAATGAATCGTGATTTCTTCTTACCTCATACTTCTATGTTTTTTTAAACACAGCACTGCAGTATCAGCGACCATTGTCACCATCCTCAGCTGTTTTCACGACTACAGCACTGCAGTATCAGCGACCATCGTCACCATCCTCAGCTGTTTTCATGACTGTCAATTTTTTCTTTTGCCAGTAATTATCCAAACTGCCATCTGGTGTTCTTTTGAAGGAATTATTTTCTAAACTGCCATCTTGTGTTCTTCTGAAGGAATCATTTTCTAAACTGCCATCTGTTGTATATTTGAAGAACTTTGTAATGAAACTCGGTTTGTCTGAAATCTCAAAGTTTTGAAGAACTTTGTAATCAAGCTCGGTTCGTCTGGAATCTCGAAGTTCGAGATTCCAGACGAACCGAGCTTCATTACAAAGTTCTTCAGAAATACAACAGATGTCAGTTTAGAAAATGATTCCTTCAAAAGAACACAAGATGGCAGTTTAGAAAATAATTCCTTCAAAAGAACACCAGATGGCAGTTTGGATAATTATCGGCAAAAGAAAAAATTGAGTCGTGAAAACAGCTGAGGATGGTGACGATGGTCGCTGATACTGCAGTGCTGTGTTTAAAACACATAGAAGTATGAGGTAAGAAGTTGTATTACTTTCCTGTAGTTTAAATGTGAGATTTGGTGCTGAATTTTAGTGGCTTACAGTTAAAAATGGCAGATAATATTTTGGACACGACCTTCGTACAACACAACACTTCTCTGGGAGAAATTTCAAGTAGGTTTCAACATGCAATGGTTGACAGTTCCCTTGTTAGATTTTATCAATATTCAGATGTATTTGTAAATTAAAATATTACATTTTACAGATGGAGCAGAGTGAAGGAAATTTGGAGTAAATGTTAGAAGTTACAAAGGAAAATAAAACAGAAATAGGTATTCCTGCATTGCATGTGGAAATGAGAAACACTTAAAATGTTTGATTTGTAATAAACCATTTACTTGCGAACATAATCTTACTGCACTTTCAAATATTCACAATAATTTAACACCTTTCAAATATTTGATATGTAATAAACTGTTTTGTAAATTAATGCGTCATTTTTAACATCTTACCTCATATTTTATGTTTCTTTAAACACGGTACTAGTTTTCAAGAGAAGGATCTCTCTCATTATGTCGGTTGAAAATGAGAGAGATCCTTCTCTTGAAAACTAATTCCCGTGTTTAAAGAAACATAAAATATGAGGTAAGATTAAGTTATGTAGATAGGAAATAACACTATGAGGTTTATTTTAATATTGTTTAGTTGTTTCTTGACTCACCTCATACTTCTTAACTCCCAAGCAGACTCGAGTTTCTTCACTTCATTTGTGGCATCCTCAATGCTGTATTACGTTGGACATCAGTTGTGAACGTAATACAGCATTGAGGATGTCACAAATGAAGTGAAGAAACTCGAGTCTGCTTGGGAGTTAAGAAGCATGAGGTGAGTCAAGAAACAACTAAACAATATGAGGTAAGATTGTTTATTTTTTATTATTTCACTCACCTCATACTTCATAACTTCTTGCAGACCTAGGTTTCATCACAACCTTTGTGACATTCTCAATGCTGTGTCACATTCACATCTGATGGCGCGGAGGTCAGTCTGCAGGATAGAAGGCTGTTGGACGTCAGTTGTGAACGTGACACAGCATTGACAATGTCACAAAGGTTGATGAAACCTAGGTCTGCAAGAAGTTATGAAGTATGAGGTGAGTGAAATGATGAAAAATAAACAATACTAAAAAACCTCATAGTGTTATTTCCTATATACATAACTTAATGAGGTAAGATGCTAAAAATGACTCATTAATTTACGAATTAAGTACCTCATAATTATATTTCCCATATTTAATTATGAATAAATTGTTTACTCTCAGATACCATCTTACTGATCATTCATACATTCACAGTAATGAGAAACCATTCAAATGCTTGTTTTGTAATAAATCATTCACTCGCAAATATCATCTTACTTCACATTTACATGTTCACAGAAATGTGAAACAATTTAAATATTTGGTTTGTGATAAAACATTTACCCGCAAATATCATCTCATTACACATGCATATGCCCACGATAACAAAGCACCTTTTAAATGTCTCATTTGTAACAAGTCTTCTTCTTCTTCCTTTCATGTGATAGACCCAGTGGTCTGTTACGGTCTCAATCCAACGTTTGAAGGGTCTGCCCAAAGATCTTTTGCCTGGTGGCTGGTAATTTAAGATCTGACGTGGTATTCTTGTTCTGCTCATTCTTCGTACGTGAGATTTCCAGTTGTTTCTGTATTTTTGTACATATTCCATGACTGATTCTGTTTGTAATTCTTTGAGAATGTCAGAATTCCTTTTATGGTCTGTCCTTGAATAGCCTGCAGTACATCTCATAAATTTCATTTCTGCTGCAGTTAGTCTTTGTTCATCTACACTGCGAATTGTCCAGGCCTCACTGCCGTAACATAATATGGGTCTGGCCAGTGTTTTATAAATTCTAGTTCCTGTGTGTTGCTGTACTGTGTTTGGCTTGAAAATATTATTTATAATTCCTGTTACTCTGTTAAATTTTATAATTTTTTGACTAAAATCTTTTTCTTCTTTGTATGTAACTTGGTATCCGAGATAGTTAAATGTGTTGGTTTGTTCTAATATTTTATTATTAATAACAATTTTACTGCGAACTGGGTGTTTTCCTAGGAAAGCCATGACTTTAGATTTTTCTGTTGAGATTTCCATGTTGTAGTTTATTGCAGTTTGGTGAAAAGAGTGGAGTGAACATTGTAGGTCATCTTGTGAATTCGCTATAAACACAATGTCATCTGCAAATAATAGGGTGTCAAAATTATATAATCTATTAAGTGGTATACTGCCATGTGGTTGTAACAAGACATTCACTACTAAATTCAAACTTGCTTCACATTTAAATGTTGACAGCGGAACGAAAAAAAAATGTTAATGTTTGACTTGTAATAAAGTCCAACCTTACAGTACATTCACGTACACACAGTTCAATTGTGGTTCTTGTAGCAAATCATATCTTACAAATACAAGTCTTCAGAAACATTTACATATTTGCAGCAAGTAACAACTTTCAAAATTGATTAATTTTTATACTTAGGTTAGTTGATATGCAGAGATAAGGTCCAAATGAAAATGCCCTATGCAAAAATGGCCACAAGACAAAAGATTTCTCTCTTAAAAATGAAAACATCCAAGTAAATATGGCCGGAAGACAAAAGGTTTCTCTCTTAAAAAGTCCA
Organism: Diploptera punctata; assembly: GCA_030220185.1. NCBI lineage: Eukaryota > Metazoa > Arthropoda > Insecta > Blattodea > Blaberidae > Diploptera > Diploptera punctata. Next base: position 316,345 of record JASPKZ010007268.1, read on the forward strand.
ATGAATTGAAAACCCACGAAGATTTGGTCCAGGTGATAAAAACATGTACTAATAAAAGGTTGAACTGCTTAAGTTCACAAATTGAAAATGTCCACATCATGAAAATATCTTCCTAACCTAAAAAATCTCAGATGTAGACGATCATCAGCCAGTGTAGGGTGACACGTGGTCAGCATGTCAGGTCCCACAGACACTATAGATGGTCTTCTCAACCTGGAGCCGCTACTTATTGTAGCTACACAAATGCCTCACGATGCTGGGTGGGCACCGGTCCCATACTGGCCAAAATTGCATGAGAAAATTTCTTCCCCCATGGAGACCTGAACCAGCGCAAGTCCCGTAGCTCTGCACCAAGGTGCCTTGATCGGCTACTGCACAGGATATCTATCTAAACTACTATAGTACAAAACAGCTTTCATTATATATATATATATATGCACTTATATGTGACTGTTAACACCTTAATGGTCATAATTTTTTATCAGAACCAAAGTTGGCATATAGCAATCAATTAAAAAAGGTAAGGTTAAATTATATTTGAAAAGAAAAATATGTGCCCAGACTGGGGTTTGAACCCAGGACCTTTGACTCTCTATGTCAATGCTTTTCCAAGTGAGCTACCTAGGCCTCCAATCTAAACGTATTTTTTTCTTCTACATGAGTTAACTCCCTAACCCCAAATGCTATGAGCCACTACGATTTTTGCAAATGGCAGCTTCTTTATTAAGAAGACATTTTATTGGGAATTTAAACATTACTTATAAAGCCAGTAGTGCTTCTTTCAATGTTAATATTATTCTTTTTTAAACATCTTAACGATGGACAAATTATATTTGAGGCCTAGGTAGCTCACTTGGAAAGAGCAGTGACATAGAGAGTCAAAGTTCCTGGGTTCAATCCCCAGTCTAGACATATATTTTTCTTTTCAAATATAATTTGTCCAACATTAAGATGTTTAAAAACGAATATTAACAAGGTAAGGTAAAGTTCAACAATCAGGAGTTCACTTGAAATGACAATAGGGAATCGCTCTAGCAATCACAATTTTCAATGATCTGCAACAAAACTTAGGACATGCTATTAAAATGAGAGACATTCTCCAGAAATCAGCGAAATCTGGCCATTAGAAGTCAGGGTTTACTTGAAACCTGAAATTTAAAAAAAAAGTTGCTCTAGCAGCTGCCATGTTTGCTTCGTCGCAGTATATTGGTATATAAATTGGCAATGTATTCTGTAAGATATATGTTTAACTTATTTAATGTTTTAAATTAACTAATCAGTAGAAATTAATTAAATTTGTGCCAAATTATACAACAGTGCTCAATAGATAATAAAGGTTATGAAAGGTTTGTTTTCACTGCACATTTAAATAAGTTCATATAAGAAATTGAGCCTCTCCAATTTAACAAAAAAATGTGTATTCTGTGAACCAGCAAAATTCAACTTGTAGAGGAATTTTACTTAGTTTATGCAGTTTCTGTGAGACAGACATTTATTTTTAAATCTTCTTCTTTCTTCCAAGTATTAGGCCAAGGCCTGTTACGATCCTATAGAAAATTTTTAAATCTTACAATAATAAACAAACCCATATATTTGGCAGCCATAGCCGAGTGGTTAAGGCAGGAAACCTTGGCGCAGAGGTACGGGACTTCGCTGGTTCGAGTCTCCATGGGGGAAGAAATTTTCTCATGGTATTTCAGCCAGTATGGGACCGGTGCCCACCCAGCATCATGAGACATTTGGGTAGCTACAATAAGTAGCGGCTCCAGGTTGAGAAAACCAGCTATAACGGCTGGGGGACTCGACATGCTGACCACATGTCACCCCTACACTGCTGATGATCATCTGCCTCTGTGATTGACACATGTGGATGTGAGGCCTGCAGCCAGCTGGTAGGCTAAGGGCCTTCTAGGCCTGTCGCGCCAGGAGATTTTTATATATTTGGCGACCAATTCCAATGCACCAAAAGACACTTTCAATGCAGAAAGAAATCTTGCAATCAAATCAATGTCATCAGCATAACCTAAAAGTTGTATAGATTTTGTGAATACCATTTATTTGAATTCCAATATATCAATCGTAGTAGTAGTGGTAGCAGTAATTCCCATCACCTCTCCTAGGAGCATAGGGCCTGCATGAAATATTGCCTACAAATTCTCTTCCTTGCCAGCATTTTAACTGCACTCTAACTCTTTCCCAATTGCTCAGTTTCTCTTCTCACCAATTAATTCTGTCTCTTTCTCCTCTTCTGGATTTCATTCCAGAGCCATTTTTAGTAAATGTCTTTCTTTTCTTCTCAAAACATGTTAAATCCATTTCCATTTTCTTTGTTTAATTTCCTTGGAAATCTTATATTGAATTGTCAATTTCCACAATTTCTTGGAAATAATTTTTGGACACCAAGTTGTGAGATCTGCTTGCAATTTCTTGTAAAGTGGCTTCGAAGCTTTCCAGGTTTCATTTCCACATAAGTAACAGTGGCACAAATGGGGAATAAAACTTGTAGGAAAACCAGAGGGAAATTACTCAATAGGTAGGCAAAGAATGAGGTGGGAGAATAACATTAATCATGATTTGAGGGAGGTAAATTATACATGGGATGATTGGAAAACATTAGCTCAAGATAGGGATTTATGGAGAGCTTACGTTCTCATGGCCATGAACTGACAGATTTGATAGTGCTAGGAGTTGGTTAGTTACAACCACTATTGATTTAATATTAGTGTTAAAAAAAATTGGATCTTCGATTAACTGAGATTTGTCCACATTTCCATAATGAGTATAATTATGCAAAGGCAGATTTTGCTTTCTTAAATCTTGGTTCCACACCATCATGATACCACCCAAATACACTAACTTATTTGCCTCTTCTATTTCTTTTTGTTCCTAAAATAATTTTGTTTGAATTTCATGATATATCGATGTTCTTATTATTAATTTCATACATCTCAATGATGGATAAATCATATTTGAAGAGAAAAATTATATGCTCAGATCAGGACTTGAACCTGGGACCCTTGGTTTTCTAGTCCAAGTGCTCTACCATTTGAGCTACCTGAGCAAGTACCGATCTAAATGCAAATTTTTCTCCATATACGTTGTAATTCCTGCCCACCAAATGCTTTGAAGCCTTTGCTTCTATCTTTGCAAATGGCGGCTCCTTTATTAAGAAGACATATTTGGGAATTATACATTACATTATAAATGCCAGTACAGCTTTTTTCGATGTTCTTATTATTAATTTCATACATCACAATGATGGATAAATCATATTTGAAGAGAAAAATTATACGCTCAGACTGTATATAGAGAAAAATTTGCGTTTAGATCGGTACTTGCTCAGGTAGCTCAAATGGTAGAGCACTTGGACTAGAAAACCAAGGGTCCCAGGTTCAAGTCCCAGTCTGAGCATATAATTTTTCTCTTCAAATATGATTCATGATATATTCTCATTTCTTTTGATTTAAGTGGCTCTGAAGGTGTGAGAATCTGTAAACATACATCATCTGCACATCCGACTCTTGCCCTGAATGTTACACCAAATATGATAAAAAGCTTCATCTCATACCATTATCTTCCACTTAATGAATGCTCAGTTGCTCAAGGTCCTGAGGCAATCCATAGTGTCGATAATGATTCAGCTGGAATCCAGGATTTTCCCCGAGGAACCGGAATTCAGGTGTGAGGACATCATCCTCATTACTGTTCGGCAGATCCTGCAGTTCTTCCCACGTGAACAATAATGTATTCGTTCTCTTTGCAACAAACGGACCAAAATCAATTATTTTAATTTTATTTCGGGATATCCTCAATATATCAAATGTATCTGAAATAAAGAAAGAACAAATAAAACATTCATACCCGCTTATTAAATTAATATTAAGAAGCTGATTGAAATAAGTAAATTAATGATAGATTAATAAAATTCATATATACATTTATGTTTGTATGAATACAACAATGTATTTAAAGTATATTTTTTTCACCTCACCTCATAGTGTTATTTCCTACATAGTTTAACAAGCAAGTATATACATGTGTGTGTGTGTGTGTTTATTAGGGTGTCCCAAGACATAAAGGAGTTTTTATTTTTTTTTTTGCAAAATGAAATATGTATACTATATACTCGAAGATTCCAGACGAACCTAGCTTGATTACAAAGTTCTTCAAAAATACAACAGATGGCAGTTTAGAAAATAATTCCTTCAAAAGAACACCAGATGGCAGTTTAGAAAATAATTCCTTCAAAAGAACACCAGATGGCAGTTTAGAAAATAATTCCTTCAAAAGAACAGCAGATGGCTGTTTGGATAATTACTGGCAAAAGAAAAAATTGAGTCATGAAAACAGCTGAGGATGGTGACAATGGTCACTGATACTGCAGTGCTGTGTTTAAAAAAACATAGAAGTATGAGGTAAGAAGTAATCACGATTCACTTAATTCTTATGAATTAAACCTCATAATGTTAAAAATTCCCAAATTTATTATATAAAATAATAAGAACAGTTACCGTAAGTTCATACACTGCAAAGGGCAGGACATGCGACATGAATGAGGAATGAAAGAGGCGCATGAAAACTCAATCCACTGCAATGGGCAGGACATGTGACTGGAATGAGGAATGAAGGAGGGGCATGGAAACTCAATCCACTGCAATGGGCAGGACATGTGACAGGAATGAGGAATGAAGGAGGGGCATGGAAACTCCTTGTAGGAAAACCAGAGTGGAAGTGTCAACCATACACCCAACCACCAACCTGGAGGACCAGGGTTATGTCTAGCCCAGATAGTATTTGTATGTGTGTAAGTAGTGAGTAATTCTGCACTTTGGAAACCAGGGGAACACCAGCCCAAAACTGCACTTAGTTGCCCTTGCAGTGAGTAGTATCTTATATACTTACAGTTTTCAACAGGAAATTTTCCTCTAATATTTTCTGCAAAAAACTTCACAATATCTTCTCTTATGATAAATTTTTGATGGGCAATGTATCCATAATATGTCTTGTAATCCCGCTGTGAAATGCCTGCAAAACAATATTTATTTCAAATTTACAAATATTTGCTTTATAGTGAATATGCATATCTGTAAATATTTAGAAAATAAGCATACCAAAATTAATAAGAATTAAATGAATCGTCAATTCTTCTTACCTCATACTTCTATGTTCTTTTTTTAAACACAGCACTGCAGTATCAGTGACCATTGTCACCATCCTCAGCTGTTTTCACGACTCAATTTTTTTCTTTTGCCGGTAATTATCCAAACTGCCATCTGGTGTTCTTTTGAAGGAATTATTTTCTAAACTGCCATCTGGTGTTCTTTTAGAAAATAATTCCTTCAAAAGAACACCAGATGGCAGTTTGGATAATTACCGGCAAAAGAAATAATTGACAGTTGTGAGAACAGCTGAGGTTGGTGACAATGGTCACTGATACTGCAGTGCTATGTTTAAAAAAACATAGAAGTATGAGGTAAGAAGAAATCACGATTCATTTAATTCTTAATAATAAAACCTCATAATGTTAAAAATTCCCAAATTTATTACATCCATCCATAGTAATTCTGCCTGCAGGCAGGTCCTTCACTGCAATCATAGCATTTTCATGCTATGCTTGCAGCTTTACTAGGGAACTGTAGGTGTGGTAGCTTCCCATTGCTTTCCACACCAGTGAAGGATGATGATGATAAGGATGATGATGGCCATATGATTTCGGGGACCGTTTGGGCCTTAAAGTTTTCCTGACATTTGTCTTACAGGTGAGGAAAAACCCCGAAAAAAACCTCACCCAGAAAAACTGCCCCGACTGGGGATCGAACCCGGGCCCGATTGGTGACATGGCAGCACGCTACCTCGAGACCACAGCGGTGGACATTTATTATGTAAATACCAAAATTAACTAAATATGCATGTGATGTACTGAGGATGTTTATACATGTAGACTCATCTCTAATTACAGTTATGTAGAGAGACGCTAAGAAGTGCTGCCAAACATTCAGCTTCCAACAGTCTCATATAATTAATAAAAGTTGGAGAAAATGTTTTAACATCTCACTTCACAAAGTTGCGTGTCTTCACGATACTGGTTTCAAAAGTATAGTATTTCTTCCATCTTCAGTCAAATTCCAACTGTTGAAGTTTTGTCGTTATTTGACTGAAGATGGAAGTAATACTATACTATTGAAACTGGTATCATGAAGACACGCAACTTTGTGAGGTGAGATGTTAAAACATTTTCTCCAACTCATTTATTAATATAAATACCTCATAGTGTTTCCTCCCGCTGTAAATTTAATCAAAGTCTCATATAATTTCTTCTTTAAGTTACTCAATCAATTATAATGTTTAAAATATAAACAAAAACGAATAATACAATTTTAAAAAATAATTTGGTTATGTATTGTACTGATATCACTCTATCATGGCAAGGAATTCAGTTGTATTTATTACATTGATTTCCATTAAGATTCCTAAACATAACATTAAGTTTTATAAAATGGTGCAGAAAAAATTAAATACCCCACTATTATATTTAATTAATGTTGGGAAGTAAACATTATGAGGTATAATCATTAAAATTCATCGGAGAACATATTGTTTAAACAACTCACCTCATAGGATTCATGCTTCCATGATATCGCGATTTCTATGTTTGAAATCGCGATATCATGGAAGCATGAATCCTATGAGGTGAGTTGTTTAAACAATATGTTCTCCGATGAATTTTAATAACCCCACTATTAATTCTGTCCACTGGCACTTATAGTTAGGGATTTTAATTTGCATTCAAAAGATTAAGGGCCGCATGCAAATACATTAGTCTCTACTCAAATTACTTCCAATCACTGGTGAGCTGACTTTCCGTGAGCAAGTGCAAAGATCGAATTAGCGACCCACTAACTGGTCATGCATCAAAGTCGTCGTTTTTGTAATATTGGCAAGAAATTATCCAGAATTCTCAGCAATAAAACCACTTCCGTTATTTTCGTCTGCTAGAGGAACACAATTATGCTTGCATCCCGCAAATAATACCGTATACGACGACGTCTGCATCGCGCAATATTACGCCGATTCTCCTGTTCTTCCAGTTGCAATTTAAATGAAGTTATGGAAAGAAACCATCTCCTCCGTTGTCCAGCTTTTGTAGAAGAGACCAGCCTTTCTGCTAAATATTGGAGTGCAAGAGAGCGAATGATTTCATTATCAAGTGCTCAACATTAGATACCAATCAACCAACCAACCAACCATATCATAATATGATCCATTATTGGAACTATGTTAAAATAACAGTATTGGAAAATGTTAAATAACATATCTTGGTTTAGAGATGTGGAATAAAAGATTAAGTACAAGCAATGTTCTGTCACACAGCTGGAGCCAAGACAATGATTCAAACATATCTGATATCAACACGTAACTTGTGTGACAGTTCAGCAAGTAGTCAGAATGTGACAATCAAATGTCTCTATTAGTTATTATGAATTAGAATTGTGTGACTTACCTCATATTTGTAGTTTAATTACAGACGGTGGTTTCTGCACTCTACATGCCATTAACAATACTTTCTAACTGTTGAATCAGTAAATGAAATTGGTCAAAAATTAGAGAAATTTACGTACCATCCTTCATCTATTAATAAGTTTCAAAACATTTTCAGCAAATTTAACATTCAATTTGCACCAACAAATGATTACAGCCTGAATGGATTAATTAAAACCAACAAATATAAAAGATTGATGAAGGCAACAAATCAGGGATTTATCAAATTAACTGTAAAGATTGTGAAAAAATATACATAGGAAAAACAAAAAGGAATTTGAATGCAAGATTTAAAGAACACTTCAAAAATGTTAAAAATGGGGAAATAGAAAAATCTGCAATAGCTGCACATGGATGGTCAGAAAATCACAGAATCGAAACAAAGGCCAAATTACTGAAACAGTTAGATAAATCTAAGGAGTTGTGAACATGAACATCATTGAGAATGTCGTAAATACAGTGACGAAATCCAGATCACGATGGAGTTAAGAAGTATGAGGTGAGTCAAGAAACAACTCAACAAAATCTAAGGAACTCTCAATTTGAGAGAAATTTTACATCCACAAGAATAAAGATAAAATAATGAATTTTAAAATTACCAGGGAAAAAGAAAAAAATTTGATTTGGAACTTCATGGGTCAGCCAACAGAGGGATCAGAAATCAACCTACAAGATCGCCAACAATTAGAAAGTACTTATTTTAGGAATTCTCACTATGAGGTATATTCTACCTTAATTAGAAAGTAGTCATAATGGCACAACCATGGTCTGCAATAAAACTACAAATATGAACTGAGTCACAAAAATCTAACTCGTAATAATTAAAATACACCTCATAGTGTTATATCCTTTAAAAGTCAAAGTCTGTACTAGTGCTTGTTTAAGCTGAAACGGTAGGACAGGTGGTGAAGAGAATGAAGTGTTAGCTGTGGTGGTCTAGTGGTTATGTTCTTTTCCTCTGGTCCCGAAGAACGCAGGTTCAAACCTGGCCGGGGTTGATGGATTTTTTAGAATGGAAAAATCCAGGGAGCAAGTACTCCAGGACAGACTTTAAGCCATGGGTCCCGAATCTGAAGATTTTCAGGCTCATAAAAGATCCGTAAGCCCGAATAAAGAGGTCTCTAGGCAAAATTTATTGACCATCTTCATTCTAGTAACACCTTAGTTGCCTACTAGATGTCTCAATGGATCGGTGTGTTGACGGCAAACCATTCATGACATCTTTGGGAAATAAGCGTAACTAAATTAACTTGGTCTAGTCGTAGCCAAGTGGTTAAGGCAAGTTGCCTTGGCGCAGAGCTACAGGACTTGTGCTGGTTCAAATCTCCATGGGGGAAGAAATTTTCTCATGGAATTTCGGCCAGTGGGACCAGTGCCCACCCAGAATCGTGAGGCATTTGTGTAGCTACAATAAGTAGTGGCTCCAGGTTGAGAAGACCAGCTATAATGGCTGAGGGACCCGACATGCTGATCACATGTCACATCTACACTGGCTTATGATCATCTACCTCTGTGATTAACACATGTGGATGTGAGGCTGGCTGGTAGGCTGTCGCGCTTGGAGTTTGGAGCAATTCCTAACAAAGAAGAGGCTACTGTTATGCAATTGTAGAGAAGAGAATGGAGTCTAGTGAAAACATTCTTGGGCACTTGCTTTACTTAATAACTCCAATTCATACAAGATCATATACTCTCTTGTCTGGCTGGAAAAGTAAGGTTAAAACATGGTGAAATTAAATGTTTCTTACCTCTCCTCATATAAATCTTCTAAGTAGATAGCGATTTCGAGACCATAACGGTTTCATCTTCAGTACTCCTTTGGCGACTGATGTTATGTCGATCGGAAGAAATTATTCTTCTTCTTCTTCCCTCTGTTGGTTGACCGATGAACCACTGGACCAGCTCAAAATTTGCAGGAATTTCAAAGTTTATAAGTTTTCCCGTTTTTCTGAATGTGGAAAACTTATTAACTTTGAAATTCCCGCAAATGTTGACATGATCCAGAGGTTCATCGATCCATCAACCGAGGGAAGAAGAAGAGTTTCTTCTGATCAACATAATATCAGTCGCCAAAGAAGTACTGAAGATGAGACTGTTATGGTCTCAAAATTGCAATCTACTTAGAAGATTTTATACGAGGAGAGGTAAGAAACATTTAATTTCACCATAAATTAAACCTCATAGTGATTAATTCCTATAAAAGTTAAAAAAAGGGTTAAAACAACTTGATCCTTCCATGGCTGGTGGAGGGAAAGGATTGTTAATATTTTTGTATTATCTTTGGTAATATAATATTTGGATGAATCAGTATAACAAAATGTACCATAGAATTCAATTCCAAAATCTTGACGTACCAACTAATTTATGTCCTGTTACAAAGCAACGAAATTCATGTTCTGGGAAGATGTCACACCATCGTTTAATTACAACACATCCATTCGTAGTACCCATGTTCTGTGCTTCCTAGAACAGGAAAAATAAGTCAGTAAGAACAAATTACAAACAAACAGTAAATTTTGAAGTCTCATATTTCCTCTGCCTCAATTGAACGTCCAGGACAATAAAATAAATAAATAAGACTTATGAATGAATGAGTAATTTTCTTTACATCTTACCTCATAGTTTGTTTTCTTAAACACGGGAACTGCAGTTTTCAAGAGAACATCTCTCTCATTTTCAACTGACATCATAAGATCATACAGGGGATGATTGGAAAATAGGACTGTATGGAGAGCTTGTCTGCGCAGCCATAAACCTACAGCCTCAATACAGCCAATGAGTTAATTAGTTTATTATTCTGGTCCTGTTGATTATTCTTTAGCAATATTTCGCAGCCTAGATATTTGGAGTTTGAAGTTTGTTCTATTATTACAATCTTAGTTTTCACAATTTGTTTTCCTCTAAAAGCCACACTGTGCAAAAGATATACTTTTTCCCCTCTGAGTTTGATATTATGACTATCATTGGCAAAAGGGCTATATTCCTCCACATCATTCCATTTATTTGACTATTTAACTCATGCCCAAATGGGAGTCAATGACCAATCACGTTTCAATGATTTTTTATTTACAACCAATCACAGTCGTGTTTCGTCTAGAATTTACCAACTAAGTTTATCATAATAAAGAGGGCACCTCCTCTTTAACATTCTGAATAGGTCATAGCATTATTTTGCAGTGACTGACTCTCTAAGAAATACGGCTACCAGATTGTATATATAGTGCATGAATGTCAACACATACCGCATGCGGGACTTAATATAAAAACATTTGTACCAATTGATTATACCACCAATAAAAAGAAACCACTGTTTGCATTTTCTTAAATGTATTTTTTCCCAGAAAAATATAATTGTCATATTTACATCATAGGACATCAGAAATGAATTAATATACAGTTTGATGTGTTTCATTTTTTCTGCACTAGAGAGCATTCTTACAATATTGCATTCCTTTGGCAATAAATAATATGATCTGGTTGCAGTGATGAACAAAAGAAGCAAATGAAGCATACCAATCGTTTCTCATTTGTTTTCAAACATCGCGGTTTGCATTAAATATATAAATATTTTAAAATAACTATAGTTAAATAATGGTTTGTGAGTAAACAGCTCAATTTTATTCGTTAAATAGACCTAACAAATGCCACTCTTGATTTCCAAATTCTCTAAATAAATTCACTCCTCACTTTGTGAGTCATGAATTTATCGATAATTTGGAAATCACTCGTGGCATTACTTATGATAAACTTTTATTTGGGAGCTCTTGGGCAAAATACCTTCCTAACGGTATTTTCTCTAAGAACTCCTAAATAAAAGTTTTAAAATATTTACTTTTTAATATTTTTACTTTCAACCTCTCAAGGTACACAACCTGCCCATCTCAATCTCCTGGATTCGACTGCAGATGATGTCGGTCATTAAGAATCAGTGGACAGACCATATCCTACTGGAGTAATAACACTATGGATAGACAATCCCTGTTTTTTTAATCATGTCTGTTAAATAGTATTTGGAAATGATGTGAACTGCATATGTTTAAGTTTTCATCTTTAAATAAAAGAACAGACGTCCCATTTTTAACGAGATAGCTCTACTACTCTTCCCCACAAATCTTAATGGCACATGTCATGCTATGAATGAATATAAGAAAACAACAAAGCGGGACCAAACATTTTAAAAAGAAACAATGGTAGTAAGAGTAACAAATTATGTTGTGGAGAGATTTTTTTTATGAATTCTTTGTTAACAGAAGAATAACCGTGGAATGCAGGCTTTCACGGCCGGTAATCATGGTAGTAAAAGATTCCGGGCTATGTGGCCGTGGTCTATAACTGGCGTTTCTTCCAGACGTTTCTCCCTCAACTGCAGAGGGCATCTTCAGTGGCGAGCGCTAGAAGCTGTTGTTTCCTTGTCGTAGACTCGACTGCGAATGAACAGCAGAAATCTGGACGCTCTTATTTATACTAGTGCTGACGTCACGTGAGTCGCAGCTCTTTGGATCATACTGGCTTCTGATTGGGTTCGGAACTCTCTCCTTGTTATTGGTAGGTTTTGACTTTCTATTGTCTAATATGTGATACCAGGGCTTTGGCTAGTTTTATTCCTTCATCTTTTCTATTGAAATTGTCCTTGTGTTTATAAATTTCTATGGCCTCTCTGTATAATCTTGGGAAATAATATGGTGTTGTGGCTAAAACTTGTGTTTCACGATGAACCTCTGGATCAGGTTCATCGGTCCTCCAACAGAGGGAAGAAGAAGAGTTTCTTCTGATTGACATAACATCAGTCACCAAAATAGTACTGAAGATGAGACTGTTATGGTCTCGAAATCGCGATCTACTTAGAAGATTTATATGAGGAGAGGTAAGAAACATTTAATTTCACCATAAATTAAACCTCATAGTGATTAATTCCTATAAAAGTTAAATTTTCCTTTTACTCGACATTATAAATTGGCAACAAAGCAGAAGAGACATGTGTTATTCAATCAAAATTATTGCAACAAATGACAAGTTGAAACAATAAAACACAGATTGTGGTGAGGGCAGTATTTATCAATGGACATAGCGGCACATGAAGTACAGTGGCGGTGGCTTTTAAGAATGAACTCTAGGCTTAGTGACAATAAGTTTTATTTTACTTTCATATTAATTTGTCCATTTGATTTGAATCACTCTTTGTAAATGCAACCTTGACACGTGTCTGCAGTAAAAAAGTTGCCGATGTGTTAATAAAGGACATTAATCCTTCTAATATACCGACTGGGTCCAAGAATAAAAAAAATTTAGCCCCGAATACAGGAACTGTGTCGCAATTTTTTAACCCGCAAATATGGAGCTTTTTCTGTATTTTATTATTCATTTGGTTGAGAGGAAGAGAAGGCCTTATGGCCTTAACTTTGTCAGCTTAACCCATTGGCTTACACAGCCGGCTGATCAAGTGAAGCCCATTCTTACACAGACGGCTGTGAGCCGGACTGAGCAGCTGTAGCTTCTTCTTAGTGTTTCTTTAGTTTTGTCAATAGATGGCATGACAATAGTATATACCGTTGGGAAGCTGAGAGAACAATCTATTCAATGTTGTACAACAAAATTGATTTCTCTCGATAGATCGCGAGTTATAAGCCATTGTTTTTGAAGAAGCTAATTTTCTTAAAATTAAATGGTAAATATGGGTGCAACAATGGAGGAAAATATTAATAATCCAATGGCTTAAGTAAAACATTACTACTGTTACAATAATAAATGTCAATGCATAAAAATTTGCTCCCTAAACCTAACAATACCCAAAATTTACACAGTGAATTACAAGTGATAATGCATTATAACTTTACATGAAAATTTGGAAGAAAAAAAAACTTTAGAGAGAAAAATGATAATGTGACTAAAAATAGTGCCTTGAGTATCACATTAAATAGACCCACCTTTATGTGTGCTAATTCTTTCGCCAATATATCAGAACTTTTCAGTAACAGATACATGTCTTCTAGCGTGGTACATTTCAGTGACTTATTTGAAGTTATCCACGATGCATCCTATAAACAAAATAACTGCATTAATTATACTGCTCAATAAAAAAATTTATAGAAATGAGAGTAGTTAATTTTGAATAATTCTATGGTGCATGGTATAATGAACTTGAGTCAAGAAATCAAACTTTTCAGGACAAGCAAAATAAACTTGAAGGTCAATACTAGTAAAATTCATATCAAATTCTGATGAGGTGAAGTCATATGATGAAAGTTAAAAATTAAATTGTACCTGTTGGTAGTTGCCATCATCCTCAACTTTGTTAAAATATTGTATATAAAATTAATTGGAGCGCTTTCGGAAGTTATCTTCCATCTTCTGCAGGTTGAGTTTCCGCTATTATTGTTGTGTACAGTGATGTTTACTCCAACTGTTTGTAGCAGCAGTTTCTTTGTCAAACATTAAAAAATGTGACCATTAGAGTGATTTTCACTTCAGGTGAACTCCTACACTTATTGGTTTTAGAGGGCCCAATTGTGAATCTAAACCATCGAGGGACCCAATCAGACGCACACAAAAAATTTAATCAAAATCGATCGAGTCGTTTAGGAGGACTTCAGTGACAAACACACGTACAGAAGAATCATATATATAAAGATATATATATATATATATTATGTTGTTGATTTATGCAGATATAAGTATCATTAAGAAAGTTTTCTTGGGTTTTCTGCATCATGGATTCAAGGTCGGCCTCTGGCCACTGATTCCGACATTTTGGCATGATCCCACATGCACCTCTGGCCACTGATTCTGACCATGAATTCATGATGCAGAAAACCCAAGGAAACTTTCTTAATCAGAGACATACAGAGTATTCCAAAATGATGGACGGGGTTCCAAAGTTATTTAATTTCCCTTACATGATGTATATAAGAACAGAAGTTACATGGGATTAAAGAGAAATTCTTCGAGTTTTCATAACATACTTTATAAGTCCAAAGTGAGCACCATTTGTCACAAGGCTCACATCTAGCCGGTAGTCAAATTCCTCCATAACCTCTCGTCAGCATATTTCGAGTAAGTAATGGATTCAACAGCAGTAACAATCCTTCTCAAGTCTGGAAGTGGTGGTACGTACACATGGTCCTTCACATACCCCCACAGGAAGAAATCATAAGGTGTGAGATCGGGAGACCGTGGAGGGTATGGGAATGAATCATGTCATTCAGACTGATGCGTCATTTGGTACTCGTGGACATCCTGGACTTTTCCTTTTATAGAAACATCTAGTTGTTTCTAACTGTTTATACCACCAATGGATAATTTTATCTGTTGGAGGATCAATTACTAATTGTAGTCAGAAAGCTTGCTGCACTACAAAAATGGAATGAGATCTCGCAAATTGCAACACACAGAATGACTTCTTTACCGGAATTGCCATTTTCACAAATTTAATGCTGACGATATAATAATGACAAGAAACAAATTACTGTTTACAGGAGATGAAATTTTCAGTTTTTCTTTCATTATAGCAAATAATCACACATCCAATTTCGTTTGTAAAGCTATACCAACTACTTAAAACCCCGTCCATTATTTTGGAACACGGTGTATATATATAGTCCACTGCTGTGGTCTCGAGGTAGCATCCTACCTTGTCATGCAGCGGGCCCAGGTTCGATTCCCGGTCAGGACAGGCTCCTGGGTGAGGTTTTTTTTGGGGTTTTTCTTCACTTGTAAGACAAATGACAGGAAGCTTAGGGCCCAACAGTCCCCGAAAATCATCCGCCATCATCATCATCCTTCACCGTTGTGGAAAGCAACAGGAAGCTACCCCATCTATAATTCCCTAATAAAGCTGCAAAGCATAGCATGAAATTGCTATGATTGCAGTAAAAGAACTGCCCTCGGACAGTATTACTATGGATGGATATATATATATATATAGTCCACCGCTGTGGTCTCGAGGTAGCGTGCTGCCTTTTCACACAGTGGGCCCGAGTTCGATCCCCGGCCGGGACAGTTATTCTGGGAGAGGTTTTTATCAGGATTTATCCTCGCCTGTAAGACAAATGTCAGTAAAACTTTAAGACCCAAACGGTCCCCGAAATCATATGGCAATCATCATCATCATCATCATCCTTCGCCAGTGTGGAAAGCAAAGGGAAGCTACCACACCTACAATTCCCTAGTAAAGCTGCAAAGCATAGCATGAAAATGCTATGATTGCAGCGAAAGACCTGCCCTCAGGCAGTATTACTATGGATGGATGGATACACACACACACACACACGCACATATATACACTCGTATATAAATTTTAGTAATAGTCACTCTCAGTATCTACTAGATAGGATTGGTCAAAATCTTTAAAAAAATATATATTTTTAAAATGTTTTCATGAGAATAACTTCTATAGTTTCATTCCTTCAGAATTTGCTATAATTTTTTTAAAAATATGGTATTTTTTCCCCCTCCATAAACCTAGAGAAAAAATACATGGAGTTAAAATTAATTTTATTTGCTGAATATCAGAAAGAACAAATTGTAGAATAAACTACAAAGATTACAAATAGTTTTCATCTCTTCCTGAGAACAATAATTATTCAAATGTAACAAAAATTTGAAGTCCCTTACTTTAAAAAAATGACAGGAAAATTCTTTACATTTCTAACGATAAAATGTTGCTTTTAAACAATATTGAACTTACCATAGGTGAACTCCAATTCAATTTGATAAAAACTTCACCACCTAAACTGGTGAGGGCTTGCGAGAGAGCTTCACTGAACGAAGGAAAACTTGGTTGCTGAAACAGAATAACAAGTGTTGCAATATATTCTCAAAAACCAGGAAGTCACTTTCATTTGAAACTGACAAGAAAACTTTTTTAATTAAATTTACAGTGGGAGGAAACAAGATGAGGGAGAAAATGTTTTAACATCTCACCTCACAAAGACGAATCTGTTAAATTTACCAAGGAATTAGAGAAAGATAATCAAATCCCATTTTTGGACTTAAAGATAACACACAACAACAAAGAATTACTCGCAGCTCGAAATGTATCAATAACTATGTTTTCAGACTCGCAGAAGATGAAAATGATATTAGTTTTTTCCTATCACCTAACCGGAGCCAGATATTTCGACGACAACCTTTAGCAGAAGTGGTCATTTCCGTGAGAGTCGCAGGTGCTATTGTCTCTCAAACTGGTCACCCTTATTTTTCTTTTACGTGGTTTTATTACTCTTAGGGATTATTAAACCTCAGGAATTAACAGGTATACAAAATTTCCTGATTGCCACTGTCAAATAAGTGAAATAATGGCTTGTAATACCTCGTTCTGTGCAGTTCGTCTTACAATACATCATTGGATTGTAAAGTGTCGATATATGCATTACTGTGTATCATTATAAAGAATTGTATTAAAACAATCTACTACAATATATTTTAATACGTAAGTTTTAGTGCTTTTTATAATTTTGCAATGTCTCGCCGCTGTAAGAATTCTCCTAATTTATTCTGTTACGTATGTGGAGAGTATTGTACAAAATCTCAGCGCAGAACTAGTTATAAATGCATACAATTTATATTTCGGGAACTATAGTAAATTTGGAGATACTTATAAATATTGGGCCCCAATTTTTGCTGTGCAAACTGCCAAAGGATTTTAATAGGGTGGTTAAAAGGTTCGCATTCGTGCATGCCATTTGCCATTCCAATGTTGTGGAGGGAACCTATGGACCACATCACTGACTTATTTCTGTATGGTCAATATATCTGGTTTTACTTTAAAAAAATAAGCATTCTCTTCAGTACCCAAACTTGCAGTCAGCCATGTGACCTGTTAAACATAGCGATTCTTCACCGAACTTGGGTGACGTCAGTGATGAACATGGCAAAAGGTTCCACGAAGACATTTTAGAAATGGAATGACATTATAAACGAAAATCAGTGACCAACATGCTTGCTGATTACTGCTGGCAACTTATCACAGATGTTTCGAAGCCATCTTATCGGCGTAAGTCATCCAGGAAGAAGTTTTGAAAGGTGAAATTTTTGCTACAATTTAAGCATGTGTTGTAACGTAACTACTTATTTATCCCTTTTGAAAAAAAATATTTTAACTTTATGGATCTTATATGATTTGGTTTTACATAGATCAATTGCTTCTAGCAATATTATTGCAAAAACATTTTAAACTAGGTGCAGGTAAGCAATAATATGCGAAATATAACGAAAAACGTACAACATGTCCTCGCAAAAAACTGTTAGGTGATAGAGAAAAACGGACTTCAAATTCAAAATTAGCGCATGCCAGTTAACCAAAATCTGCTATTTTCATTTCTGCGAGCAACAAAAAGTTCAAATTTGTTGTTGTGTGTAATTAGGAATGAACATCATCAAAATATTGAATTCGATATACACAGAAAAGATACCCATACAGATAATTACATTAAGGGCCGCATGCAAATACATTAGTCTCTACTCAAATTACTTCCTATCACTGGTGAGCTGACTTTCCGTGAGCATGTGCAAAGATCGAATTAGCGACCCACTAACTGGTCATACATGAAAGTCGTCGTTTTCGTAATATTGGCAAGAAATTACCCAGAATTCACAGCGATAAAACCACTTCCGTTATTTTTGTCTGCTAGAGGAATGCATTTAGGCTTGCGTCCCGCAAATAATACTGTATACGACGATGTCGCATTGTGGATATTATGCCGATTCTCCTGTTCTTCCAGTTGAATTCTTTGGTTGACTCTATCAAATTCCTCTTCTCCGCATATACCAAAAACATGATTGAAGTCTTCAAGGTCCGACATCTTGGATAAAGCAGCAAGGTACGCAGCAAGGTTTCAAACTACATTGGTTACCATCAAGTTGCTCACGATTCGTTTCTCTGCTAAGTCACCTCGCCAGGTAGGTTAGGAATTTTGACAATTATTATCGCATTAACAGATATTTGAGTACGCAAAAACATATTTGGATGCAACTTTCTCAGCAGAGTACAGGCAGAGAACGATTTTTACAGTCTAATGCGTTCATAGATTCGAGCCTAAATCTTCAGGTTTTAATCATATTGCTCATAAAAAATGCAATATTCAACAGTTTAGTATACAGATTAACCAACATCCCCTTAAGTGAAGAAAATTTTAAGTAGGAATTCAATCACATTTTAAACATTGCTATGTCAAATGGTTTTGGAAAGGAGATAATAATAAATAAGTTAAAGAGATTCCAACAACAAAAAAGACTTAAAGAATAACCACCCTACAACCTGATTCAAAAGAAAATAAAAATTTTAAGAAAATTACTTACCATTCTGAAACACACAGAAAATTTCAAAAAATATTTAACAAATTTGGTATTACATTAGCACCGTTTAACAAATTTAGCCTGGGTAATCTACTAGTAGCCAATAAGAAAGTTAATGTCCCAGATAGTAAAAAATCTGGAATTTACGAAATCAGTTGCAATGACTGCAATAAAGTATATATAGGAAAAACTAAAAGGAATTTAGAAATTTGTACAAAAGAAAACCTTAGATATATTAAAAATTTAGAAATTGAAAAATCAGCAATTGCAGCTCATAGTTTGCTAGAAAATCATAAAATCGGAAAAGACACTAAACTTTTTGAACATTTGGAGAATCCTTTAGAATTAACAATTTGGGAAAAGATAAACATTCAGAAGAATAAATATAAAGCAATGAATTTCGATATCCCCGATGAGAATAATTTAATCTCCAAGTTCAGAAGATGATGTTAACGACAAAATTTCAACAGTTGGAATTTTGATTGAAGATGGAAGTAATACTATACTTTCGAAACCGGTATCGTGAAGACACGCAACTTTGTGAGGTGAGATGTTAAAACATTTTCTCCAACTCATTTATTAATATAAATACCTCATAGTGTTTCCTCCCACTGTAAATTTAATTAAATAAAATTTAACTTACTTCGATTTCCACTTCATCATTTTCGGTGTCATTTTCATCCAAACATTCCCCTTCCTGCTCAAAAAACTCATCCTTCTTTAAATTGACATAAGCTTCCTTAGGCAGAACTAATGTAGAATCTTCCAGTAAATAATCAAAAACTTGCTCATCAATTGGAACTACAACCGACTCCAGTGCAAAGTTACTAAACTGTGGATACCAATTTGGGAAAGAACAGGCTTCTTCACTTTTTCTATCCAACAACTAAAAAAAAAAGTAAAGGTAATTAGTACAACCAGAGCTGAAATCCATAACAATTTCAAGAAAACAAGAGAAGTTGGGGAATGAAAATAGTGTCAACTACAAACATTAAAAGTCTGACGCCATAGCCATGTGGTAAAGACAAGATGCTACGGGACTTGCGCTGGTTCCAGTCTCCATGGGGGAAAAAATGTTCTGTATGGGACCAGTGCCCATCCAGCATCGTGTGGTAGCTACAATAAGTATCAGCTCCAGCTATTAACGGTATAATGTTTATTAGTGCACATGCGCGAGTTGCGGCAGTTGCTGTAATGGTTAATGTAGCTTCCGGTAGATGGCTCTGAAGTAGACGTTACCAACTTTGGGAATAAATTCCCAGATGCTAAGAAAATGGACATAAACTAATTTCCCATTTCCTAAACTAACAAAATTTACATGCATATTATTTAACACACTATAAACTAATTTTACGTACACTAACACTAAATATGGTTTCGAATTATTTTCAAATGTTGTAAACTGCGATGTGAGAGTCGCCTAGCGGATGTTACATGAATCATTTCCGCCCCTCTAGAACTCCATGTACAATATTCGCGTAATTTAGAAATATTTAAAAATCGTAAGAAATGTTTATAAAATGGTTCCAAAATGTTTAAAATAGCACCAAACTTTATTATAAATGGTTGAAAAGTTTTTTAGTACATCAATGGCATAAGAATATTTGATGTAATATTGTGTGCGACGGTTTATACACCTCAGCCGCTACATTATGCATTTGTACATGGGCACTGCAATTCTGTACAACAAAAATTCGTGAGCGACATTTACTAGACTTTTTCCGGATTTCCTATTTTTTAATAACTGTTAAGGAGCCATCGCTGAATCGAGCCTTTAAAATAGTTAGCCGGAGAGTCAAATAGTTAACTTCAGTAAACAGTATGCTCATTTTTTTATGTAACTAGGTTAGATTTTAAAACTCTAAATGATAATAATAAGGCCTAATCAAATGGAGCCAATATTGTCATTTCAGCGACTACTTCTTTGTAGTTAATTCTTCAATAAAAAAAATACATTACCATATTATAAAGCTGATTAAATCAGATTACTTTGTTTAAAATGTTTACTGCACACGTTATCGCTGGCCAACTGTAATATTTATTGGTTATTCATAGAGAAATTTCGAAGAAGTTATTAAGAAAGGTTGGTTACACTGTAGTGCGCACAATGTGCGTGTTTAGTTTCGATATCATAGAGAACATCATACAATATCCCGAATCTGGCCAACTTATCGACAGGTACAGCAATGCAGTTATTCAAAACGACAGTGGCACCAGTTATTACATATGGAATAGAGATAATTTGGGAAAAACTTAAGATCGGAGATCTGATAAGAATCGAAAAAGTGAAAGCAATGTTCATGAAACGGATCCTGAGAATAGGAAAAACAGCGCCATCTCGTTTTGCTTATGAACTCATGAGAGAGACCTACTTCATAGAGGACATAAGAACCCAATTCTATCTACAATCCACAGAACCATACCAGAAATTCATAAGCATCAGAAATAGGAAGAAGAAGGAAATAGACATAGATTTCTACACCACAACTGCCATGCTGGACGACAGATGGACCAGAGAGTGCAACCCCCAGAGACACGTCACAACACGACTCGCAGTACACGGATTTCACAACAAGATATGTACAAACAAGAAATTCCACGAGCCGACCGAAGAATGCAAGTGTGTGTTGTGTGGACAGAGATGCGGCAAATACCACATCATAACATGTGCGAAAAGGACAAAACCCATTACAGACTACAGCAAAGACTAAACCACCACTAATGCTCAACCTGAGTGCACATTTATTATTATTATTATTATATCATAGAGAACCGAATTAGACATCGAGCCAACACCTTTCGCTGGTGCAGCGATAAACCACTAATAGAGATTGCCCACAGAGGAACCAGAGGAGAAAGTAGACAAGTTTCGCGTACATACCAGAAGGGGTGCTAGTGTAGAACAACTAACGACGCCTAAATTTTTTTCGATTTCTTGTGTTACTAATAAGAAATTGAACTTTTATAGGAATAAATAACGTTTTAATTTATCTTAAATTATGGAATTATGTGTACCCAGCCTCACAGATCTGAAGTTTTTTTTTTTAATTTTAACAGAAGGGAAGAATGGAAATAAATAAAACGCGTTAATTTATTTTCGTTTATTACAATTTAAAAACGTGCATTATGAGCTCTTTTAAATATGTACGATTGACCTACCCCTTTATTCTCACATACATATTTTTTACAATATTTATTAAAGAACCTTAGCCATTTCATACATCTGAAATCCGTTATAAAGTCACTCATATTTTTTCAATGTTTATTAGAAGTGGATGTACACTAACATCACTCTTCCTAACTTAACAAATCTTAGAATTTTATCACTTCTAGTAGGTTTATCTTCGAAAATAGATTCACATTAAAAACGTAAACAAGTATGAATTTACTTACAAATTAGAGTAAAATAAAATCTAAGTAATGATTTTTAACTTTCGATAATATAAAATTTTTACAGTAGCTTCTACATAGAACGAAAGGATAGCAGTTAAAATTTTTAATTTACAAAATGGCTAATTTACCATAATCTCGAGTGAACACGCCGTGTGCCTTGCATTTGTTTTATTTAGTTACATATTCTGTATATATTCTACTCCCGAAGAACACTTTGGCCGGTTACGATATTGGAGTGCTAACGGAGACAATGGTAAAAGAAGATACAGAATTGAACATCCCGAATTTTTACAACTTTCACGCATACGCAAAACAGTGCACGAAAAGAGGAAGACCAACAGGCGGGGTATTGTGCATCATTAAACCACAGCTGGCACCTTTCAAACTACTATTAAGAGAAGAGAACGTGTTAGTAGTCAGGACAAAGATTGGAGTCATAGTAGCAGTACACCGTGTCCCATTTAACCTCCCACATTTTAATTAATCACAACTCTCAAAGTTTGGAGAATTATAAGATGAGTTTGGTACTAAAATAAAGAGAAATTCAAAGAATGTTTTTTTACATTGTTGCAGTTAATTCATTTGCCGCATGTTGGGCAATAATGACATAAAACAAAATGGCGACTCCTCAGCAACGAGCGCAAACTGTTTTCTGGTATGCAGAGATGAAGTCAATAATTACAGTGAAAAGAAATTGCCGGAGAGAATATGGAGGAAATTCACCTGATGGGAAGACCATTAAGGCATGGCTTTAGAAGTTTCTGGCGACTGGAAGCGTTAAAAAATAATCAGGAGGTGTTCGTACACGTGTTTCAGAAGAAAAGATTGAAAAAATTAGAGTAGGATTTCAGAGAAGTCCACAAAAATCAATTCGTCAAGCTGCCCGGCAGTTCAATGGGTATCGAGTGCTTCATAAGCGGCTTCGTTTGTACCCCTACAAGGTGCAAATTGTTCAACAAGTAAAGTCAGATGACAGGCCACGACGACAGGCATTCGCTATTGAAATGCTGGATCGTATTGACGAGGATCCTCAATTTCTTGGAATCGTCTTGTTTTCTGACGAGGCAACGTTCCATGTATCAGGATCTGTTAATCGGCACAATATAAGGATCTGGGGTACGCAAAATCCACACGTCTACCGTGAACACGTCTGGGATAGCCCAAAAGTAAACGTTTGGTGCGGCATGATGAACAGAATTATAGGTCATTTTTTCTTCTATGAGAAGTCAATAACTGGCCCGGTATACCCATTATATTGGAACAGTTCTTGTACCCTCAAGTAGCTGATCTGCAACCCCAAGTAATCTTTCAGCAAGATGGAGCCCCACCACATAATAAAGGAAGCACCTCCTTTTTAACATTCTGAATAGGTTATAGCATTATTTTGCAGTGACTGACTCCCTAAGAAATACGGCTACCAGATTGTATATATAGTGCATGAATGTCAACACATAGCGCATGCGGGAGTTAATATAAAAATATTTGTAGCAATTGATTATACCACCAAAAAAAGAAACCACTGTTTGCACTTTCTTAAATTAACTTTTTCCCAGGTAATAACATTCCAGAAAAATATAATTATCATATTTACATGTTAGGACATCAGAAATGAATTTTGATGTGTTTTATTTTTTCTCCACTAGAGTGCAATTCTTACAATATTGCGTTCCTTTGGCAATAAATGATGATATGATCTGGTTGCAGTGATGAACAAATGAAGCGTACCAATTGTCTCTCATTTGTTTTCAAACATCGCCGTTTACATTAAATATATTAATATTTCCAAATAATGATTTGTGAGTAAACAGCTTAATTTTATTTGTTAAATAGTCCTAACAAATGTCATTACTTATGATAATGGAGACATACATCTACCATCCGATAAAGAAATTAATAAGATAATTGTCTTGAGACGAGTACCACAAGGAGGTACAGTGTATTGAATTTGCTGTTACTAATGTTTATTAATGAAAATTGTATAAAACTTTGACAGTTTTATTTAATAAATAAATAACATAGATTTTCATCAAGTAAACACCAAATCAATTCATTAATTACATAAATAATAATCTTAAATCTAAAGAAGATGCAAGACCTATTAATATACCGTCTGAATTATTTAAACATTGTTGAAGTACACAAATATACAATGCACACACACTGATACTTGATATTTTGGAACAAAGAAAAGTACTTAACTAATGGACAGAAGGATTAATATATCCAATCAATAAAAAAGGGACGGACTAAATTGCAGCAACTATAGACCAATAATCTTATTGAACATTTTTATAAAGTATTCACAATACTTTCAAATGATAGATTAGTAGGAATTACAAGATTACCAAATGGAATACAGACCTGATCGATTAACAATTGACAATATATTCATAAAAAAACAAGTTCTTTGAAAATTATTTGAATTTAATATTGATCTTAAATATCTTTGTTGATTAGACCCATCATTTGACTCTGTGTATAGTAGGAAAATAATATTGTGTATCTTATCTAATAAAATGTACCGTTCAAATTTATATGCATTTTATAGGAATAACATTAAGCAAAACTCAAACAATTTAAAATTGGTGACAAATTTAGTGTTAAATTTAATCGAACTGGTGGAGTTAAGCAAGGCAACCCACTATCTGCTACATTGTTTAATCTGATTACAAATCAGGTACCGGTAATTAATCAATTTCAAATGAGGAGAAATATCTCAGCTAAAATAAAAAAAGTGTATTGTTTATGCTAAAGACATTTTACTTGCAGCAAAATCTAAATAATATGCTACAGATATCTGTGAAAAACTAAAAAAAAGTTCTCTTTAACATGGATTTGTAATAATTCTACAAAAAATCATAATTTCTAAAATATTTCAAAAACAAAATAAATAATGATATTCTGCAATTTGTGGTGTCTTTTGCCTGTCAACACTGGATCTGGAAACAGAAATACAAAAACTATTAGATTTCAAAAAGAAAATTCTATGAAAAATTTCTGGGCCAACAAAAATGCAGATGGAACTTAGATAGTTATGATAAATGATTGAGTAAACCAATTTAAAATAGAAAATTGTTAATTACATAAGAGCATCAAGATCAAATTAGTTTGGTCGCATACAGATGTGCGATGAAAGAAATGTTACAAAAAACTTTTACCAGTAGAATCCCTTAACAACCCAAGACAGACCTATAATTAGTTGAGAGAATGTTGTCTTACATGAACTTGAAAGAAAAGGAAATTAGAAAAAGAAGTGAAATAGCTGCGTTCATGTTAGGAAGCATTGGAAAGAAATTGATGAGAAAGCCAAAGTGTTCAATTGAATTAAGCTGTGATGCATAATAAGATTTTCTATGATAAACTAGGTATAGAATTTATTATTTAAATAGATTTATTTTATTATATATAAATAACAACTGTGTTTTTGTTTCATTTTTATCCACTGTCAAAAATAAGTTAAAAAAGGGTGACATTTATATAAATGTTAACCTTATATTTGAAGAAAATCATGTGAAAATAAATGAAGATCAAAAAATAAAATCTGAAATATTACATTAAAATATGAACATGTGATACAATTATTCACCTGTACTACTCTCCACAATATTGTAAATAATCCTTCACACTGCTGTATCCTTCCTTCTTCACAAGTGGTACCAAAATTCCAGTTGGCTGCTTTCCTACTCGTGTACGACAAATAGAACAATTGCACAGGTCACGACAAGGAGGACAAGCCCAATGTGGATTTTTCAGTGCCCCTTCTGCATTCTCTCCATACCTGTTTTTGAGGCAGGGGCCACAAAACTGTCCTCGTAAACCAATACATTTGCCAGAACGACATATAGTCTTTGTATCCATAGTCTTCTGCCTACACTGATGACACGTAGTGCCATGCTTCATTGAATATGTTTTCTCTGTAATCTTTTGGGCTACGTTTATTAAATGTTCCTCTGTTATCTCATCTGGAGAAACAATCATTGATTTTTGTGCTACTTGCTTTGAAATTCGGCGTTGAGGATTTTTTAGGATATCTTCACGAAATAAATTCTTTTTAACTTTATCAGAAATATTTATCATTCTACTGCTACGTTCTTTTACTTTCTTTGAACGTCTAATCTCTTGTAGAGGATTTTTTGTCTTTGAAAGTGATTTAGATGACGGAGGTATCGACTTACGAGATTCACGCAGCGCTGACAATTCTTTTAGGAATCCCCTTCCTTTATATTTTTTTCGTTCGTTTTCGAGATCACTCTTTTCGGCCATTGCTGTTATTATGACTTACAAGCGTCGAAATATTTTAAGATTTATGTAATATGTATTGTCGTTACGTAAAAATAATAAAAATTAAATGCAAACACAAAGTAAGATATTTATGTGAAACCATTCCAAAATGTTATCCAATAATGCAAATCATAAACATATTCAACTGAATTCAAACGTTGGAATACCACAAAGGTATGTTCTTTCAAAAACCAGTGTGCTTTAGTAGATTTGAAGGCCGGAAAGAAATGTTCAGAAATTGAGTCCCTTACATTTCTACAAAACACCGCTAGAGGAGCTTTATTTTCTGTTGGTTTCACGGTATTTACATATTTTACCGCAGGGTAACATCAAAATTATACCCCAATACAGAAGTATTGAAATTTTTATACCATCCTTTTTCTTTTATACCGAGGCATATCGACTGCAAAATTAAATACATATTGATTTCTTATTATAGGTACTATCACATAACGTTCCACCCCTTATAGGCAAGGGTCTAGAAGATGCAACTTAATACTAAATCATTTCAAAGTTGAAAAAGTGGAGGTTACAAACTGTAAAAGCGCGTGTTAAATTGAACATCGCTGCCATATACAATTGCGATCGTAATAACTAACTCACTGGCACTATCGAACCCGTAGATTCATGGCCACGCGGAAATAAGTTCTCCATACAGCCCTATCCTGAGCTAATTTTTCCAATCATTCCTTGTATAATCTACTTCCCTCAAATCATACTTAATGTCATTCTCCCACCTCATTTTTGTCTACCAACTGGGCGTTTTCCCTCTGTTTTTCCTACAAGAAGCTTCCATGCCAGTCTTTCATTCCCCATTCGTGCCACATGTCCTGCCCATAGCAGTCTACGAGACTTAACTGTTCTTATTATATCTGGCTTCCTATAAAGACCATGTAGTTCACTGTTAGTAGTCTTCTCCATTCACCTGTCTGTTCATCCCTCTTTGGTCCGAAAATTTTCCTAAGAACTTTATTCTCAAATTCTCGTAATATCCTTTCCTCCCTTAAAGTAAGAGTCCATGTTTCGCACCCATATAATACAACTGGTAGAATAATAGTTATATGTATTCTCAGTTTAACGTTTTTTGAAAGAAGTTGGGACGTCAGGAGTCCCTGTAATGCATAATAACACGCATTTCCAGAATGCGGTTGTAAATAAAGAGTTCAATAAAATATTATCCTCATAGCGGCAAGTACACACTTTGGTGATAATGAAATATGATACAAATATATTCCATTTACTTTTTCTGTTTTATTTTCAACCGGTTTTAGTGTAAAATTAAAAATATTATTTACCAACACTGAGTAGTACGGAATAAATAGTGTGTTAGCAGAAGCTACCCTATTGTACGCACGAATACGCGGGGATTTCAAATATAGAATAAATTGTGTCTGCTCCAGGATTGCTTCGCCAGCACGTAAAGCTGCAGATCTTGGTTTCAAATCCCTGTTTAGGTAGGTATTCTTCTCTTCAGTTGTATTCCTGTATGCATTGCAAATTTACTTTTTTGACATCAATTTTTTTTTTTTAATTTTTTACTAACCTTATGTTTAATTTTATTTTACTTGTCGTTATTGCACGACTTTCA
Source organism: Diploptera punctata (assembly GCA_030220185.1). Lineage (NCBI taxonomy): Eukaryota > Metazoa > Arthropoda > Insecta > Blattodea > Blaberidae > Diploptera > Diploptera punctata. Next base: position 344,438 of record JASPKZ010007268.1, read on the forward strand.
AGTAACTTGAGTTAATTAGTAATCAATATTAACTAAGTTGATAAGTTACCGTAAATACCTTGGCTTGCCAGAAAATAAAAGTTTCCTATTAACATTTGCTATCGTAATTTGAGAACTTTGCGACTCTTGGTGCAAACCTGCTCGGAACATCCACATCATTAGTGATTAACTGGAATAAGTTTTAGCAATTTTGTAGTAATAATGTTCCTGATGTCCACTCGGCATTGAAATTCGTCTTTAAATTTTGGTTCAACTAATATTTTCACTGTACTACATTTCCTAACTACTTAACGGCACGATAAAAGAGTATTTTTTTTAAGAATAATACATTGTTAGTGGGTAATGCAGAGACCCGAGACGTTGGGCTTAACATTACAGGCTACCAGTAATGTCTAGAGACCGGATGTCATATAAGTTCATACCAACGACCCTAGAGTTGTTTTCCATGAAGTTCATTTTGCCTCTAAATGCCTATTTCAGCTTACAATGCCTATAAATAGTGCACCGCTGTTGTCTCGAGGTAGCGTGCTGCCTTGTCGCGCAGGGAGCCCGGGTTCGATCCCCGGTCGGGACAGTTTTTCTGGGTGAGGTTTCTATCGGGGGTTTTCCTCACCTGCAAGACAAATGTCAGGAAAAAGTCCCAAACGGTCCCCGAAATCACATGGCCATCATTATCATCATCCTTCACCAGTGCGGAAAGCAACCACACCTACAATTCCCTAGTAAAGCTGCAAGCATAGCATGAAAATGCTATGATTGCAGTGAAGGATCTGCCTTCGGGCAGAATTACTATTGAAGGATGCCTATAAATGCCTATTTGCCATTTTTTTCCCCGAAGTGAACTTAGTATTTCAATGAAATTAATTGGAATGGACAATCTTCGCGACATATACCATTGCATAGAAATGTTCAAGTGTTATTTTTATAAATTCTCTTAGAATATTTTAGGATAAGAAGGCAATAGCCAATAACCTAGCAGGTAGATGGTTTCCACCTCATGCACTCCCGTTGAGCGAAATAGCCCTAAGCTATGTCACATTGTATTATACTCCGGCTCTAAGTGAGTGACAATATTATTTTTGATGCTGGTTACACTGAATTCAGTCTGAAGTCCTCATTCACAGGCAGATGCTTCAAAGACAAAGTGGTGCGACAAGTGTATGTGGCTTTTTTTTTATCTTTAGAACAGTTGTTTACGATGCCTTAAGAACGGACAACAGCAAAAGATAAACTGACCAATTTCGTGAAAGAATTTGGCGTGGAAATATTCTGAAGTGACGGTTCAACATTGTTTTGCAAAGTGTGTAAAATTTCAGTAAATTGCACGAAGAAGTGCCGTGTTTCGCAGCACGTACACACTGCAAAACATAAGTATGCTCTTTATAAAAAGGCAAAACAAGTTCCAAAATCATCTCTGATATTTTTGTATGCTATCGATAGCATATGTTTATATTCTTTACTTAAGACTGTAAAGATTTATGTTGTCCATGTTTTGTAAGAGCCTATTTTGAATTTTTAGTGCCTACATTAATGATTTTAGTGCATTTTTTAAATTTTTTAAGTGCCTAACATCGGACTCTAGTAATGACTGATGACAAAAGTTCTAAGCACTAAAAACAACCGCCATACTGATTCAGATGGTAGCATACCTGCTCCCTCACTAACCGGGCTCGACAGGCCTAGAAGGCCCTTAGCCTACCAGCCGGCTACTGGCCTCATATCCACATGTGTCAATCACAGAGGTAGATGATCATCTAGCCAGTGTAGGGGTGACTTGTGGTCAGCATGTCGAGTCCCCCAGCCGTTATATCTGGTTTTCTCAACTTGGAGCCGCTACTTATTGTAGCTACCCAAATGCCTCACGATGCTGGGTGGGCATCGGTCCCATACTGGCCGAAATACTATGAGAAAACTGGCCGAAATACTATGAGAAAATGTCTTCCCCCATGGAGACTCGAACCAGCGCAAGTCCCGTAGCTCTGAGCCAAGGCTTCCTGCCTTAATCACTCGGCTACGGCGCGGGACCTCACTAACCGGGCCCGGGTTCAATACCCGGCGGGATGAACATTTTAATTGTAAAATGTTCAATCTCGGTGCCAGGTGGTGGTAGTGTACAGTTTTTAATCACTAGATTGTGCACCAAATTCCTGCATTAAATTGCAAATCCCTCCGCAGCGCACATGTGGTACTGTTGATAGGGTTTCGTTCATCGCATGGGGACGTTAAGCCCGACGGGCCCCTTGGTGCTTTCCGACCGGCATCGGGTTTCATCTCCTTTCTATTTATCGTCATCCCTATATAAACTACACAAATAAACTCCTCTCTGTACACAATTCATGAAATATGTTAGAATATTAAAACAGTTGCCTGATTTAGTAGTCGCCCTCAACTAAATTAAATTTCTGTTTAAGAAACTTTGTGAAGTGGTTAAAACTAGGAATTTTAGAAGTATTGACAATTCAAGAATGCATCTTATAAGTGGTCTGCCAAAGTGGTGCATAAATTGAAAATACAATTAACGCCATCTATCCGCTCGGCGCGGAACCCGATGCATGAAAAGTGCAGTGGGTGGCATTAGAACTCATGTTTATTTTCTTCAGCTACATGAACTATAGAAGATAGTTCCATATCGATTTATACCATTCTGTTCCAATACCTATGGAATAACAATTGCTCTTCTATCTGTAAAACATCACTAATGGAGAAGACATTAAAAATTTCAGCCTAACAAATGGCAGAAGTAAAATTAGCAATTAAATTGTTATATTTAACACCATCCTGAATTCAGTATCATCATCTAGGACCCAAATTATATAATGAATTAATTAGATCCAATCCAGAACTTAGTAAACTAAATGCAACTAGTTTTAAAAAAGTGATTAAATTAATTATTTTTAATTAAATAAGTGAATAAAATTAATAATTTGAATATTTTTAAAATAATAAATATAAAGCATCTATTTTTGCTTATATTATTATATATCAATATATTACCAATTACATTCTTCTGTATTATTGGTTATAATCCATCACATTATATGATTTATATTATTTTATGTATATCATTCTCCATTGCATTAATTCTCTTGTGAGAATAAGTCTTATTCCCAATACATTATTATGTTTTATTTGTATGTGTCATAATTTATGTAAAAATGAAACTGGCCCCTAACTTTAAATGTATATATTCTATTTGTATTATTCATGTAACTGAACTGCACCCGAGCACGAGCACTTGCTCATTCGGGTGTCAATACTGTATGTAACATTTAATTGTAAATAAAATTTATTCTTATTTGTAAATCTACATGGGCACAGAATCCCCCCCCCCCCACAAATTATTAATTCAGTGCTGGTTTCATACTAAACAATAAATATGAAAGATCAACTACCTGTGCTTACTCTCAACTTCTACAGATCTTGTATCCTGTCTTATCACTTACAATAAAAAGCACTATTCTTATTTATTTAACGGTTGAGATGATAATTTGAAAGATATTTTATTTTTGCGACACTAATTTTGTAAAACTTGTGTGATGATGTGGCACTGTCAAACTACATCAAGAGATTACGGTGGGTCGGACTCCTCATTAGAATGGAAGATGGAAGAATATCAAACAAAGTACTGGATGGACACTTTGGATGGAAGTGACTGGTTCGAAGACTTAGAAACCAATGGGAAGACATGGTTGGAAAGGAATGTGCTAACCTACTCGACAACTGGCATTGGAAAACATCAGCAAGAAATGAAAAAGAGTGGAGGAAAGCAGTCGAGGAGACCATGGCCTGAAGCGCCTTTGATAATGTTGAAAAATGCATTTTATTCATGTTCAGTCAAGCTATTTAATGATAAAAAATCATCATTTATACAGGGTGTAACAGGACCTCACCGACAAAATTATAGGGATGATAGGCCATGCAGAGATGAACGAACATATAGTCGCAAACGAGTCGTTTACGAGTTAATGCGCAGATGAAGGTGTTCACCCATAAGGGTTGGAATTGAATACAACCAATTGTACACATATCATTTTATTTAAAAATACATGTTTTTACAAACAATGAGTGTTCAAACGATAAGTGTTTTGACAACGTCAAAAAGAATCTTGCCATGCTCGGCCAATCACTGCTGTGATGATATCAAACATGCAATGAGGCACATGGTCGACTGTTTGTACGTTTATTGTAAAAACATGCCTTTTTCAATAAAATTATATGTGTATAATTGTTTCTATTGAATTCCGACCCTTACAGGTTGCCAAAAATGCCTATACTACAAGAATCTCTACTGGAAACCGAGAAATTTATATAAATTCTTGCCAGAGTTGGGAAAAAAGATTTTTGTGTTGTGTGAGCGATGCTGTGGACTGTGATCAGAAGAAACTGTGGAAATAATTGTGTGAGCGATGCTGTGGACTGTGATCAGAAGAAACTGTGTGATAGATAAACTTAACTTTCAAGCAACATAAATTTGTTAGTGAAAGTTTATAGAATCTTATAAAGTTATTGTGCAACTTTTTGTAATCATCTGTTGCATTTTATTATGAGAAAATAACATGAGGACTACCCAACGGCAGCTGGCTACAATATTTTTCATCTGCTTTAAAGAAGTTCATGAGATAGATTTTAATTATTTGCATCATGTGGGCTTAACAACCACAGGCCTAAACGGATTTTTCACCTTTATTCTCAAATATCAGGAGACCACAATTTACACATATTTTCATATGGATGTGTAGCCCAAAATAAAAACCACTCTCTACTCAGGTTGGCAAATGCTCTTGTTACATCAGGTAGTTTACAATAAATCAGTACTTTCCAATTATACGACCTGCTCTCCAGCAGAGGTATTGCAGTTGCAAAGGGAGAAATCAAACAGCATAGCATAATACATACTAGATTGATTCTGTCATTTGTTAATAAGATCTGTTCACTAATTATGGTGATATTCATTTCAAAGATGGTGGATTAGACATTATGAGAAAAAGATAATCTCGCCAATGAATCTATTGACAGGATTTGTGATCACAAAGGTTCCAGTGAAGCAGGAATTTCATTGATGGACTCCAGGTCCATACTTTCAGTATTGGCCCCAAACTCAACATATTTATTAATTCATACAGCCCTATTTATTGGTTACATCCCCATCAATGAGAAGAAACAATAATTATAAACTGTTTTGTTTAGTTGTTTCTTGACTCACCTCATACTTCTTAACTCCCTCGCGATCTGAATTTTGTCACTCCATTTGTGACATTCTCAATGCTGTTCACGTTCACAACTGACGTCCAATGGTCTCCTCTCCTGCAGACTGACTTCCACGCCATCTGATGGCTGACCGACGAACTTCCAAATCAATCCCCTCTCCTTATCACTGGGTATTTCAAAATTCATAGTTGTGTTTTTAGTCTTGCATATGTAAATTTTTTCCCAAATTGTGAGTTCCTTCGGTATTTCCAATTGTTTAAGTAATTTTGTTTTGGTTTCTATTCTATGTTTTCTGACCAGGCATGTGCAGCTATTCTAGATATGTGAGGGAGTTAAGAAGTATGCGGTGAGTCAAGAAACAACTAAACAAAATTAAAATAAACCTCATAGTGTTATTTCCTACCTACATAATTTATTATAAACTGTGTTTACAAGGTAGTTTTGCATAACCAATCATTTTTAAGGAATGTGCTATCAAACATGAGATGTTGGATTAAGAATATAGGTGTAACAATAAACATTGCACAAAGGTCTTTACAATTTACTTAACTACTTGAAACCATCCATTAACTTAAAAAACACCTTAAGTCAATATGTCAAAAACAATTTCTTTTTAAATCAAGCAGTTATTGCTTTTTTTATTTTGTCATATATAAGGAAAGTAATTAAGTGTTTTTCTTGTTTTTACAATTTTTAAAATGAAGCTACAAGCATCAGCAATTTTTTTATTTACCAAAGGTGGTTATTCTTGAGTTATGTTCTTTCTAAAATGACCAATTAGGTTTCTAATATAATGCAATAGAAATTGGCTTCCAAACTCCATTTTTTAACCTAATAGTTTTTGCAAAGCACTGCAAGTACAGCTGCAATTTTGCTAGGTCAAAGTAACTAGAAGATGCCAGGAAATGTTTGAAACAGAAAATACAAATTTCAAAATTACAATTAGTCTTAGAAGTTCTGTTACATTTATGACATTACTACAAGAAAATTATTTTTATAATTCATTAGATGTATTGGATTGAGAATATAGATGGGTTTCATGTATGGTTTTCCCAGTTCAAGGGCATTCATATATTCTGGCAGACAGGGTGTTTGGGGTAATAGAAATAAAATTGCTTAGACACTCTGAAATATTGATGTCTGAAGACTAACACAATCTCTGTCATAATGTGGACAAGATTTTTGTTCTGGTGATAGATTGGAAAGATGAAGACTTCAAAGCATTTATGCCTAAATTTCATAAGCTGGAAGGGATCAGTACTAGGAAAAGAGTATGTCTGATGAAGAAAGTAAAGGCAGGAAAAACAAATGTAACTCTAGCAATGGAGGTGTCACATTCACTTAACAATCAATCTATGTTAATAAAGTGAGTCTGTTTTCATCTTACTTCATAGATGTTGCAGTTACTTTTAGGACAATCTTCTGTTTAAACTTCAGCTTGTCCACACTGTCTGAACAAGGTGAAGATTAAGAATTAAATTAATGTTTTTATTACCTCACCTCATATTCTTTTTCTTCGATACTGCAGTTTCAGAGCTTATCTCCATCATCAGTAGCCTCTGGTCGACTGGTGTTATGTCGTTTCTTGGAGGTTTTCTTCTCACTTCTATTGGTGGACCGATGAACCTCTGGATCAGGTCAAAATTTGCGGGAGTTTCGAAATTCATGAGTTTATCTTTCTTGTTTTTTTGGATGTGGATTTTTTCCCAGACTGTGAGTTCTGAGAACTCATTGGTCCATCGATAGAAGTGAGAAGAAAACTGCCAAGAAACGACATAACACCGGTCGACCAGAGGCTTCTGATGATGGAGATAAGCTCCAAAACTGCAGTATAGAAGAAAAAGGATATGAGATGAGGTAATAAAAACATTAATTTAACTCTTAAATTAAACCTCATAGTGTTCTCCCCCTGTGAAAGTTAAATAAAGATGAAGATTGTTTGAAACATATAAACATATCATAAAAGAACTCCAACATCTATGAGGTAAGATGAAAACCGACTCACTTTATTTATTAAGAAGAACCATATAATGTTACTTATTATTGTAATTTATAAGTTCAAACTAGATGTTGAGATCAAAGTTAAATAGAGGTCACATGGATGATATAATCCAGCCCTAGAATTTGCCATTTGCCTATGTAATGTAAAAACTGCAGAGGACTGATGTTGAAACAAAGATTTGGTGATGTGTGGAGGAACATACCAGAACTTGTGTTTTATGCAAACATTATTGATTATCATGGAAATGATGAGGAAAATGAAAGATGTGATTGTCTTGGTGAGGAAGAAGGCTTTTGTGTTTTAATATCAGCGAGGCAAAATAATAATGAATTTGAGACCGTTAATATTCATTAACCATCATTGTAACATGTAAGAGTTCATTTTGATTCAATAAACTTGATTTCCTACAGGAAAATACTTATATCTCTTTAGCATTCGATCCAAAATCCATTTTGTCCACACATGGAACAAAACATATTTAATCCACTCAATATTTTTTTAAGTTTTGATAATTACCAAATTACATAAAATTGATTTTCTGAACTGATCTTTTTAAATCACAGAAGAGTTCTCCTTATAATATCATTTCATTTAAAATGTTGTGTCCACAAATTAAGTTGTAGAAGATTTCTGTATTTTCTGAACATCTATGACCTGCAAGACTTGTCTTCAGTGATGCAGCCTCTCTTTTCTGTCCAGCGAAGCTCCACAGCCTTATTATGGTCTACAACTTAGGGGAAGTTGGATTTTTGAGGTTGAGAAGACATATACCATATTTATCAAATAAGAATATTGTAAAGGCATAAAAGAGAAATACACCTTTTTTCAAAGTAAATAAAAAAATTTACTATTTCATATAAAATATAAAAATAAAAATGAAATAAATAATCTTTAACAACCTTCAGACATTCATTTACTACTGGTGTAAAAGTTCAAAATATATTTGATGTTTTATTGGGATAATTGTTTTATCACTGTGAACTTTTTCACTGTAATTTCTTGATAAATTTTGAAAATGCGACAACTGATGCTTCAAGGATATGATTTTCGTATCACCATTATGAACTTTTTCTGTGTGTTTTTTGAGATCCCTCTTCAACGTAAAGGCTTCTCTACATATTATACACTCAAATGGTTTTTCTCCTGTGTGAATCCTTGAATGTCTTTTTAAACTTATCCATTGAGTGAAAGCTTTATTACAAACCTTACAGACATGAGATTTCTCTCCAGTGTGCACTACTAAGTGTCTCATGAAATAACCTCTATCACTAAACGACTTGTAACATGTTGCACATGTGTACGGCTTCTCTCCTGTGTGAATTCTTGAATGTTTTTCCAAGTTAGTTCTTGTTGCAAACGATTTATTGCATATCGAACACTGAAAAGGTTTCTCTCCTGTGTGAACTTTAACGTGCATTGACAAGTTACCTTCCTGACTAAAACTCAAACCACAAATGTGACATAAATAGGGTTTCTCACCGGTGTGGATTCTAACATGATTATCTTTCGCTTTCTGAGTCACAAAGGATTTACTACAATGAGGGCAATCAAAACTATTACCGCTATGCAATTTAAAATGTAAAGAGAGATCAGATTTGACCCTGAAACATTTACCACACACATTACAATGAAATGGCTTTTCCTCCGAATGAAGTGTTTGATGCTTCTTCATGCTGCCCAGTTGCGTGAAACGTTGGCCACATTGTGAACATTGATACGGTCTATCCCCAGTGTGCATTCTCATGTGTAAATTAAGCCTTTGCACAGATTTTCCACACAGAAGACACTCATGATATTTTATGTTTTCTGCGCTCTGTTTAGGTTTACCTACTGGTTTCCTCTTGATCGAAGTTTTACTTTTAATCACCTTTTCGTAAGAATCATTCGAGTTCAACATGATCCACTCATCAACAGATCTGTCAACGGCTCTTAAATGTTCACATTTTTTCTCCCAATAGTTTTGAGAATTTTCACCGGACTGAATGACAATGCCATCTGGAGCCAATTGATGCATGTTAACTTTGTCTTCTGCTATAGATGGAAGCATAGTACACTCTTCATGTCAAACAACTTCATTTTTTAATTCAGTACATTTCCTTGATAGCAATTTGTTACATGGCAGATAATAATATGAATTATATGTTAACAGTGATCTTCATTAATTTATATACGACAGAAACCACGGATATTAAAGACAAGAATGAAATTCACATTATATGGATGTATAATTTGAATTACACTACATTGAACTCCTATTTTGTTATTGATATCCCTTATACTTACTTGAGAGATGCCACACACCAATAGATTCTCTTAGTAAGGTTAAAGTCTTTTCAGAAATAAAAGAATAAAGTATATTTCAAATTTATAATGCTTAATAACATGTTAGAAATTAAAGTTAAATACTGAATAAGAACAACTATTTCCTACCTAGTTCAACCAAAATCAAATTAATATTAAAACAATAAGCATACAGTATCACAATTAATAGTTATGTGAGTAGAATATTTGACAAATAAAACCAAACATGTAAAATGATCAACATTTATTGAATATCTGTTGAACAGAAGATAAAATACCTTATATGTGTTGTTATGAATTTGGTTTATACATGAATAATTTAAAATACGGCAGTTATGTACACCCTTAGACAAAAAAAATGAGTCATCTCTTGATTCTATCAACCGATCGGGGAACTTCGTGAGCACTCGCAGAAGCCTTATTCATAACACTTTTCAGTAATTGTACTTGTTGTTTGCTAGTTAACACAGTGCACACTCAAGTAACATAAAAGAGAGAGTTTGCCTTTGTGCGTTTCCGTGGTCGAGAGGTTTAACACACACATCTGCGTTCGTAACCTCACGGGTTCGATTCCCGTTCTACTTTTTTTTTACTAAATGTTAGGATAGCATTTCGCCTGTAATATAGTTTCATATTTAATTTTACATTCGAGTCTTATGGCTTTAATGCACGCACAAAACACATAAATAATAATTAAATGAAGGATATCTTCTAAAATGAAAACTTTAACAAAATTAATATCGGGGTGTATGAACCCTCAGCATCTATTACCGCCCTCAATCTGCGGGGCATTGATGCAATCAAATTTCTACAGTCACGTGGACTTTCGGCTAGAGCATCCCAGGCGTCCTGAATTTGTGCCCATAAGCCATCTTTCGTCTTTCGTGCATCTGCAGGACAATTAGAGTTCATTATAAACAAACTTGTTAGAGGCTGTTGCTTTTGCGCAGAACGTGTGCGCATCAGTATATTAAAATCAATACATTGACATCACCTAGAACAAACCCTGAATGTGGTAAAATAATTGTTACAATAACGACATTAACATTGATTTAGTTCAATTGTCAAAATAAAATGCATTTAATTCATGAAACATTTTAATACAAATATCACGAAAAAAACCTACATAATTCAGGAAGCGAACCTGCGACCTTCATTAACAGAAACAGTGACTGCATGCTTTACCGCTGAGCTAACAGGGCACGTAGGAGTATCTTCACTCAGTTCACGCCACATAACGCAGTAGCTCAGGGCCTACATAATTATGACTAGTTTACTAGTGTGAACCCAGCGCTGTGTCGAGTAGGACTTATAAGAAATATGCGTTCAAGAGACGACTCATTTTTTTTTTGTCTAAGGGTGTACATGACTCATACTGACAGAACTCCTGTTGTCATACTACAAAACCAATCCCAGTTGGAGATTGAAACTGCAATGTCCTCCCTTAACAATCACATATATGTCATAGTGCCAAGTCACATTTATTCAAGTGACTAGCTCTGATAGGAAATGAAGCAAGTCATACTAGACTCTGTTTCTCTGGAACGAGTTGCATACATGTAAAGTGATCCCATGACAGGCTCAGGAGTCCCTTGGGATAGGAGAAGGTTAACGTTTCCGGCTTAGAAAAGCATTGGCATGAGATGTTGACTGGATTGTCAGTCAAGCATGATGACTGCCTTTATGCCACAAACATACATATGGTACTCATTTCTGTTAGAGATAGAGACAACCCCAGAACATCTGTGCTACCAGAAGTTTTAGATCAGTATAAAATCCCTGACCCCACAGAGAATTATAGTCATGACCTTCCAGCTTGCAGCATGTTGCCTTATTCTACGGCGAGTCGGCAAGTATCCTCAATATCATGATATAGTCATTAAGAGGTTTAAGATTACAATCAAAATGTCTATGGAGTGTCATTTTTCTTTTGGGGCTATGCACCAGAAATTGCAAAGTTCAATATGCCAGTAGTTACGTATAATTCTATATTGGATAAAGAAGACAACTTTGTATAATTTATTTCACACACATAATCATTTTTAATAGAGCCAAAGCTTAGCTCAGTGCTTAGTAACTTGATTCGTTTGTAAGAGGTAACAGATTCAATTCCCGGTGAGGTAATTTTGTCCGACGCTGTGGCGTAGTCGGTAGAGTCCCTACCTTCCACTCCGGCGACCCGGGTTCGATTCCTGGCGGGGTAGGGGATTTTAAATCTCCACCCTGGGTCTGGGTGTGTGTGTCTTGTCTATGTGAGGATAAAAGATAGTTAACAAAACAGGTAAAACAAAAAGGAAAAACAGTATAAAAAAGACTAAAAAAATATAAACAAACACATTTAAAATAACTTTATAAATTTATTTAAACGATTTTAGATTTTGTTGTTAAAAGTTATTTTTACAAAAATATTCTCAGTAAATATGACAATGAGGCATTTCTTACTTGTATTGGTATCTGGGTAGAGTCCTGTTGATGGCAACATAACAACAATGCAATTATTTACGGCTGAACAAACAAAGTACTTGGTAGCTGAATTTACTTTCTCAAACAACAAAATAATGAAAAATGAAAAACAAAAATAAAAAATAAAAAATTTTCCGTAAAATAAATATATAAATAACAAAACAGTCAGTTCACTCAGCTGTTGCTAAACATATTTAAGTCTGATTACATAATGTAAACATTCCAGGGTCCTGCTCCACAGCCGAGCAATTTAAGGCATGTTGCTGTGGTCCCATCTCTTATCTATGGATGTGAAACCTGGACATTAACAAAGGCAGATAGTAAACAAATAGAGGCTGCTGAAATGAAGATGTTGAGAACAAGAGCAGGATACCAAAGGACCGATAAAAAGAAAAACGAAGATATAAGAACAGAACTTAATATATTTAATCCCTGTGAAAGAATGAAATATTATCAAAATGCTTATCTTCAGCACGTATTACAAATGAATGAACAGCGCATACCAAGAAGAATGTATAATTATAAACCAAAAGGGAGAAGAATGTTGGGAAGACCATTGAAGAGATGGAAGGACCAATTCGACCTATAATGAGATCGGAACAGGCCATTGGGCTTAATCCTTGATGGTGGTGATGATGATGATGATGGTGGTGATGATGATGATGTTGCTGTGGTCCACAGCTATGGGACTTGCAATGGTTGAGTCCCCATGAGGAAAGAAATTTTCTCATGGAATTTTAGCCAGTAGGAGACCGATATCCACTCAGCATCATGAGGAATTTGGGTAGCTACAATTAGTGGATGTGAAACCAGGAGTTGGCTGGGATGACCAGAACTTTCTAGGCCTGTTGCAGCATGGAGAGGGAGGAGGAAACAGGCTTTTGATGTCACTTCTAACTCCAAGGCACAATGGGCCTAGAAGGTCCTTGACCTCACATCCACATGTGTTAGTGAAAGAGGTGGATGACATCTAACCAGCATAGGAGTGACATGTGGTCAGCTGGTTTTTGAAAACCTGGAGTCACTACTTATTGTAGCTACCCAAATTCCTCACAATGCTGAAAGGACACCAGTCCCATACTGGCTAAAATTCCAAGACAAAATGTCTTCCCACATGGGAACAGTGCAAGTCCTCATAGTTCTGCATGATGCCTGAAACTGCTCAACTGCAGTGCGGGACTCTATATACACAGAATTATTTCAGGACGAGTGAGTATTTTAACCAAAGCATCCGACTACAAAATCTAACAACATGCATTCTAATACACGAGATGTGTAAATAAACATTTTAACACATGTTAACAAAATTATTAAACAATTGGGAACATATGTAATAAAATTAATTAAAATGGGCTCAACTGCACTTTTACTAGCGCTTGATTTTTTAGTTATATTGTTGTAAACTATAGCTCCTCTTCTGTACTTACTAACATTATTTAATATTTTTAACTTTTTCAAACAATTTTTATAACATTATTAGACAATTTTGAAGTATTTATTTAAATTTGCAAATCACACTATTAGACAATATTGTGATGCTAACTGCTATTTTCTCCTAAGAGTATATTATTTAATCTAAGATTTTTCTATTGCTATTTTGGGTTATCGCTGGTTGGAGTGATAAGTAAGTGTACACCCATTTTTAATAAACGTTTGGTAATTTTAATATTAATAATATATTTTTTAACATAGATTTGGGGATTTATTGCAAATATTGGTCATTTAAATTTCATAGCGATGGAAAGTAATCGAGGATGATGATCAAAGTGATTTGATTGTGGGTTATCGCTAGCTGTATAAATTCTGGCGCATGTGCACTGTTGTTCTACAGGACTTTGAAAATATTTCATGCTAGTTTAAGTGCAGTTTTTCTTTAAAATGTTTTAATGGTATGCTCTGCATATATTGCATATATTTTATTTCAGGTATTTCGTGTTACTAATAGAATATATAAACAGTTAGAATTGTTTCTTGTAGCTTTTAGGTGCCCCAGGCCTTACGGTGATATCACCTGTTCGGAGAGGATTTTTAAACTTTGGATCACGTATAGCCTTTGCAATAAATGATGGCGCACAGATAATTTTCAAGTCTCAGAACGAAGTCACTGCGCATGAACAGAGATCAGCTGTTTGGTTGACAACTATTTGAGAAATTAACATTCTACTTTGTTGTGTGTTATGCAATGGAAAATAATTTCACATAAACAAGTAGTGGGGTAAATGCTGTAAATAAAACAAAACAAAACAAATAAAACAAAACAAAGAAAATTAACTGAAATAAGGAAGAGAGAGAGAAAGAGAGAAAGGGAGAAAGAAAAAGAGAGAGAAAGGGAGAGGGAGATGGGGAGAGAGGAAGAGGGAGGGAGAGTGGAAGGGAGGGGGGAGAGAGAGAGAGAAAGAAAGAGAGAGAGAGAGAAAAAGAATGAGAGAGAGAGAGAGAAAAGAATGAGAGAGAGAGAGAGAAAGGGAGAAAGAGAGAGAGAGAGAGAGCGAAAGAGAGATGGAGAGATAGATAGAGAGAGAAAGGGAGAGAGAGAAAGCATCACAGCACTGTGTTATGTGGCATGAACTGAAGACACTCCTACATCCCTGTTAGGTCAGCGGTAAAGCATGCAGTCACTGTTTCTGTTAATGAAGGTCGCAGGTTCGCGTCCTCAATTATGCAGTTTTTTTTTCTCGTGATATTTGTATTAAAATGTTTTATGAATTAAATACACTTTATTTTGACATTTGAATTAATTCAATGTTCCATCCATAGTAATTCTGCCCGAAGGCAGGTCCTTCACTGCAATCATAGCATTTTCATGCTATTATTGCAGCTTTACTAGGGAATTGTAGGTGTGGTAGCTTCCCGTTGCTTTCCACACCGGTGAAGGATGATGATGATAATGATAAGGATGATGATGATGATGGCCATATGATTTCGGGGACCGTTTGGGCCTTAAAGTTTTTCTAACATTTGTCTTACAGGTGAGGAAAAACCCCGATAAAAACCTCACCCTGAAAAACTGTCCCGACCGGGGATCGAACCCGGGCACGCTGCGTGACAAGGCAGCACGCTACCTCGAGACCACAGCGGTGGACAATTCAATGTTAATGTCGTTATTGTAACAATTATATTTACCACATTCAGGGTTTGTTCTAGGTAATTTCAATGTATTGCATGCAATAGACTGTGATGCGCAGACGTCTGCGCAAAAGCAACAGCCTCTAACAAGTTTGTTTATAATGAATCATATCGAGCTTTACCATGGCTCAGCGCACACACAAGGACGTAGGCACGAGGCAATCTCAATGCTCCGCAGATTGAGGGCGGTAATAGATGCTGAGGGTTCATACACTCGATATCGATTTTGTTAAAGTTTTCATTTTAGAATATATTATTTTCTTTCCTCATGTATTTATTAGAAGAACGTTTTTATTTATGTTTTTGTGTATGCATTAAAGCCTTAAAACTCAAATATAAAATTAAATATTAAACTATATTACAGGCGAAATGCTATTCTAACATTCAGTTTAAAAAAAGTACAACGGGAATTGAACCCGTAAGATTACGAATGCAGATGATGTCTGTTAAACCTCTCGACCACGGAAACACACTAAGCCAAGCTCTCTCTTTCGTGTTACTTGAGTGTGCACTGCGTTAACTAGAAAACAATCCAGCACAATTACTGAAAACGTATTGATGTGAATACGGCTTCTGTGAGCGCTCACGAAGTTCCCCGATAGATTGATAGAATCTGCGGAAGACACATTTTTTTGTCTAAGGGTGTACATACTTTTTCACCATGCAAGGGCACGGAGAGCAATGATTTCAATGTGGGGTCACCCTCCAGGAAGCACGAATAATTAAAATGAGACACTTCATTCACTCACACATTCACATTAAACAAGAGGAATATGATAGTGTGATTAGAGCAGCTAAATGGTGTTCGGGGAGTTTGGGACCTTAACGTTTCCCAACATTTGTTTTTCAGGTTAGGAAACAATATCGATCAGGAAACCTGCCCCAATGGAGATATATTCCAGTACCCCTACATACGAGACAACAATGTTGTCCTGAGGTCACAGTGGTGGACTGTTCGATTGTAATTAATAATGTTATCATAACACATATCTGGGTATAAATTAACCAATCATAAAAAATAAACTATAAAAACTTCAGGTGTTTTCCTGCAATATATTTCATAAATACTTTATGGGATATATTTTTTAAATTATTATTTTAGGCAAATAAACTGAATTAGTATATGGAGAAAGTTATAAATAGAATTATTGTAATACCGTCCACCACTGTGGTGTTTTTTTTTTGGGGGGGGGTTCCACATCTGTAAATGTGAGGAAGCTTTGAGACCCAAACAGTCCCCAAACATCATCTGACCATCATCATCATCCATGGTGTGGAAAGCAATGAGAAACTACCACACCTGTAAAGCTGCAAGCATAGCATGAAAATGCTATAACTGCAGTGAAAGACCTGCCCTAGGACAGAACACTGTAAATAAAAAAAATAATACCGACAAACTATTATTAATTCTTGTTTGTCAAGTCCACTCATTATTTCGCATAATTTTCATGCAACATTTGTTTTATAAAGAAGAATGAGAGAGTGAGTCAAACTACAGGGTGATTCATGATTACTATTACAAACTTTTGGGGTTGTAGAGGGGACTAAGTAGATAAAGTTTTGATTAGAAACCCATGTCCGGAAACGTACCATTTCGATGTAAAATAAATTTGAAGATCGAAACATAATGGGCTGATATCGTGTTTTTAGTTTTTCAGAATAAGTATTACAGACTTCTAGGGGTTGTACTACTCCTGTTGAGTAGGAGAAAAGTCTTCTTGCACGAATTCTGGCGGCAGCAGAAATTATTGAGCACACAACAGGCCTTGTGGGGCGTGTGTATGAAAAGATACATCGCAAGTACACTTTGTGCAACAAACAACACGAGGAACCACACTAAGAAGTCTGTAATACTTATTCTGAAACACAAGGCACACAATATCAGCCCATTGTGTTTCGATCTTCAAACCTATTTTACATGGAAATGACACGTTTCCGGACATGGGTTACTTATCGAAACTTTATCTACTAAGTCCCCTATACAACCCCTAGAAGTCTACAATACCGAGTCGGAAGAAGATCTTGTTGCATGAGTTGTGACGGCAGCTCACACACCAGGTCTCGTGGGACGTGGTGTGTACGACAACATGCTTCGCAGGTACAGTTTGTGTAATGAACAACTCTTGTAGTGCATACTTGTCTGTAGTGAAGTGAGAGATGTCATATCAATTTAAACTGATTTTGCAAAGAAACTATACATTTCCCGACAAGGGTTCCTAATCAAAACTGTATCTACAGTATGATTCAGAAATATGGCTATACGTTTGATCGCATTTTGTGACGAAAATATTATTATTATTATTATCATTATTATTATTATTATTATTAAAGGCAATATTATGTTATCATTGGAAAGGGAATCCTTCAAATTACAAAAATTGAACAAAACAAATCACTTGGTGGGTTGACTTTTGTGGGCTAGCGTCGAACGCCTCCACAAGCGAAGCCTTCAGAAGGTTTGATTTTCTGCATCCTTCCCGTTTCCAGCAGTCGTTTTCTCCACTTCCCCACAGTCGACGGCTGCAATGCTACGTTAAACTCACGTGTTGCCCGTCTTGCGACCTCACGATAATTAGCATACGTTATTGCCCATGCAGCAATTGTAATTTGCTGTTGCATATTCAACGCAATTTTGACTAATAACGTAAGTTCTACTTGTTTTATTACATTGTTGTAATTTGAATAATTGCCTTTCCAATGGTAATTTCGTATTTCCTGTAATGGTAATATTTTCATCACACAATGCGATCAAACGTACTGCTATATTTATGATTCACCCCGTACTTAGTCGCCTCTACAACTCCCAGAAGTTTGTAATATGAATCACCCTATATATAAGACTGGCAAAGCACTTGTCGAGCTTTGAACAGGCTTCCAGGCTCGAAAGGTAGACATCAAATGGAGAGAAGTTGCACTAACTGCACGCCACTGACACAGCACACCATAAACCCAGCCCCATCATGAGATTTTTATTTTTTGTAATAATGCCAACTGTCTCCAAGTCTGATACAACTAAAGTCAAGTGTAAGAAATGCACTGATCCATATATAGAAAACATCTTAACAGTATTGTCACTAGTTTCAACAATCACTGATAATAAATCAATTTCTTCAATTCCTTCTTGCCACATATCCATTATAATTTGCAAAATTTCATGAGATTGTTAGCAAAAAAAGTGCAATAACATAACTTTATAAAAAAATTACTGTATTGTAGAATTTAGTTACCAATCTGAGGTATGGATATACAGGGTGTTGCACAAGTCTCCATACAGGTAACAGACTTGAATAAGGTCTACTTTTAAAGAATATATTCAATGTGTTCCTCATCACATGCCATACATAGGTTAATATAAATCAATGTAAATGAAAAGGCAATATCATCTGTATGGAGACTTATGCATAACCCTGTATACAGTTCTTGGTGAGAAAAAAAAGTACAAGTAGTACGTATGAAACTAATTAGAAATTCACCTAAATCCAACAAGAGCATGGAACTCACTTCTCAGCCGTGTCAGGGACTGTCAATCACTATCATTATTTAAATTCTAATTAACTGATATCTTAAGTTCCACACAATGAAAATACCACCTGCATAACAACTGTATTCAGTATTTTGTACATGCTTAAAAATATTCATCCAGGAAGCTTTTCTTGCTTTACTTTATTTTATTTTTATTTCTTGTTTGTTAGTGTTAGCCAATATTATATCATATCTGAATTGTGTTTTGTTTAGTCTATATTTTAACAAATATTTTAAAACTGTAATAAGTATAAGAATCAAATGAATCGTGAATTCTTCTTACCTCATACATCTATGTTTTTTTTTAACACTGAACTGCAGTATCGGGTAATACATCATACTTTTGAAGACAAAAAGTACACCAGATGACAGTTTAGAAAATTACTTCTTCAAAAGTACACCAGATGGCAGTTTAGAAAATTACCGGCATAATAAAAAATTGACAGTCATGAAAACAGCTGATGATGGGAACGATACGTTTCCCAATACTGCAGTTCTGTGTTAAAAAACATAGATGTATGAGGTAAGAATTCACTATTCATTCGATTCTTATTAAGAAAACCTCATAATATTAAAAATTCCCAAATTTATTATATTAATGTAATAAGTATTTTTTGTACAATTTTATTTTTACCTGGTTGAGTGGAAGAGAAGGCCGTATGGTGTTAACTATGCCAGCTTAAATAAAACATTATTATTATTATTAAAAATATAGTATATCACCCACCCTTTTTAATATATATATTAAGGACCTAGTACAAAGCTGGAAAAAAAAGAAAAAAGAATTGTTAAGAAAGGAATAAGAATAAATAATATAACACATTTTAATATTTTACTATAAGCTGACGATGTTGTAATAATGCAAAATACAGAAAATATTTACAATTCTCTCTACACTGTTTAAATGAAATAAGTAAAGAGTATGATTTTAAAATATGTATAGAGAAGACAAAAATAATGGCCTTTTTAGGAAAGTTGCCCACCAGGTCAAAAATAATAATAGAAAATAAACCTCTATCACAAGTGTTAAATTTTAATTATCCAGGTTGTGAATTGTCTTCTGGATGTGGAACAAGAAATGATAGACAATAAATTATCAAAATTTCAAATGATATGTGGCACCATTCACAGAACACTAAAACATAAAACAAGGAAGGATACAAGATTGAAGTTCTACAAAACAATGGCGGTACCGGTACTTTTATACGGTAGTGAGTCCTGGGTAACAAATAAGAGGAGTTCCAGTAGACTACAAAGTGCAGAAATGACTTTTCTAAAAAGGCCCAAAGGATTTGTATTTTTTATTTCTTCTTTAGTTATCCCCAATTTTAAATTCATAATATTTTAAAAATTCAATCACTTATAAAATATATAAACAAGTTATTTGCTGTACAAAATAAACCTGACAAACATAAGCCATAGGCAATCATTAAAGTCACAAAATTGGACCACATAAGAAATGAAGAAATAACAAGTGAATTATTATATACATATTCAATAACTGATAGAATTCAACTACACTGCGTCGGCTAGGAACAGCATGTTCAGAGAATGGAAGAAACAAGATAGCATATCATTATAAACCAAAGGGATTATGTGATGTAGGAAGAGATGGAAGGAATCATTGTGAATTCGGAACAGGCAAATCATCTAAACCTTGAAATGAGGATGATGATGATGATTTATGAAATTCTACTATGGTAATTTGCACGTTTTTGATGTTGTACCAAAACATAAGGAAATGTGATATGTCATAACTCAATGTAGTTGCCTCTATACAGTTCTCGGAAATAAGAAAACTAATCAGTCCAGATCCATGCAAAGTTCCATGTGCTACATTACTCCAGGAACTACATTACAACATTTTTATTGTATTCATAATTTTAATAATCCTTACAGGCTCCATCTGAACTACATTACATTTTATGATGTACTGGTACTATGTACACTGTTAGATGTCGCTTTATAAAAACAAGCACAAATGTACACACATCTTCTAATCAAACCATTCGAGATAGGTTCCAACCTGTGGCTGTATAGTTCGCAACCTGTGGTCCATTCTAGCATGCAGTTACATTTCGCTGACAACATCCAAATTGGATACTGTCAGCAAAATACAGCTTACTGCATGCTAGAAGATCACATCCCAGATGCTATCGATTAGAGGACATATGTAGGTTTGTGCTTTTTTGTACTATGACATCTAACGGTGTATTTGCTTACTAAATGGTACATCAACAAATTTTTATATTACATAGAATTACATAATATTAACATAGTGATACATAGTTCATCTATTATTTTTTCATAATAGGGGACACAGTATTAGGTACATATGTTGGAGAAGTTTAACATGGTAGACCTCCTTCTTGGTGTGTGCATGTGCGCTACTGAAGAAACTGCTGTAGAAGAAATTTCCATCCAACTGGACTGATTAGTTTTCTTATTTTCTACAAGTAAGTAGAAACATTACATTTATATGTTTTGGTACATTTGGGTAGGTTCTTAATATTGTCGGAATTTACCATTGTATAATTTAATTAGCAAGTGTTTTACGAGAAAAAAGAATGAGAAATTGTGGAAAAATAATTTGGAATTTCACATAAATCTAATATAAAAATTGTAAAAAAAAACTTTTCTTATGTTTCGGTAGATTTGAATAAGATTAGATTATGAATGAATTTTTGTTAAATTACCAAATGAGTCAATATGACTGGAGTGAGGCTACGACACCAGTCAATATGACCGGAGTGAGGCTACGACACCAGTCATATATGACCGGAGTGAGGCTACGACACAAGTCAGATATGACCGGAGTGAGGCTACGACACCAGTCAATATGACCGGAGTGAGGCTACGACACCAGTCATATATGACCGGAGTGAGGCTACGACACAAGTCAGATATGACAATCCTGTTTCCCATCAATCTGAGCTAACTTCTATAGCAGCCATATTGATTGTTTCTCCATTTTTAGGTTACATTTGTATGAAATTCTA
Organism: Diploptera punctata; assembly: GCA_030220185.1. NCBI lineage: Eukaryota > Metazoa > Arthropoda > Insecta > Blattodea > Blaberidae > Diploptera > Diploptera punctata. The sequence continues at coordinate 366,059 of JASPKZ010007268.1, forward strand.
ATTAATTTTTCTGCTATTTATCGTACTTTCTCCTTACCAATAACTATGTATATATACAAACCTAAGGTCGGTAGCTAAATTCTACAACATTAATTTCTTTTTTTGCATTTTTTTATAAAGTTATGATATTGTGCTTTTTCAATACCAAAAAAATTCATTGTTAAAACCATTGAGGTGGAAAGTCATAAAATGAAATAAGTTAAAATATACCTTCTTAGGTAAGATCCGTCGTCCTCAACTTATAAAATATGTATTATTTATGCCTGTAGGTCTTTCAGAACATCCATTCCATCTTCAGCAGGTCCTTCTTCACTACAATATCTAATATGATGGTTGATGCTGCTGGTCCTAATGTGGTGTTGTCGTGTCATGACGTGTTTCCACTCACTAAGAGAATGAAGCTTTCATTACAGAAGCCCATAGGAACCCCTTCCAAGCTGCTTTTCAAATTATAGCAAATTCTCAATTCCCTGGATCAGCTTGGACAGCTCCGTGGCGTTTAAATGATGCAGGGCAGCAGCAAAGAAGGAACACCTGACAGACAATCACAGATTGTTTCAGCTTGCCTTTGCATAGGAAAATGCCAACCTTGATTGGAATAATATAATATTCTCAGATGAGGTAACATTTTCTTCTACTCATTACGGCAAAGTGATTCTCTATTGTCCAAAGGGGTCTCGATATGATGCAGAATACATGGCTAGACAATTTCGTCATGGTTGCGTATCTGTGTCGTGTTGTGGCTGGATATCAGGGACAGTCTGGGTGTATTTTGGAAGCTGGACGACACACTGAACAATGTGCAGAATGAGGCTATACTAGAGAACATCTTGATTCCAAGTGAGGATGACATATCCTGACGGAATTATTGAATTCGTACAGGATAATCATCCTGTCCACACTTGTCAAGCGGTTTCAAACTGGTTCTCGGACAGGCAGGATATCAGAGTGAGAGACTGGCCACCCTGTTCACCAGATTTGAATCCAATCAAAAACGTGTGGGCTAAGATGAAAATAGAGATGAATTCTAATTGACCTGCAGATGCACGAAAGACGAAAGATGGCTTATGGGTACAAATTCAAGATGCCTGAGATGCTCTAGCCAATCGTCCACATGCCTGTAGAAATTTGATTGCATCAATACCCCGCAGATTGAGGGCAGTAATAGATGCTGAGTGTTCATACACCAGATATTGATTTTTTTTGTTAAAGTTTTCATTTTAGAAGATATTATTTTCTTTCCTCATTTGTTTATCAGAAGAAGGTTTTAATATATGTTTTTGTGTGTGAATTAAAGCCATACAACTCAAATACAAAGTTAAATATCAAACTATATTACAGGCAAAAATGCTATTTTAACGTTCAGTTTAAAAAAAAGGAGAACGGGAATTGAACCTGTGAGGTTATGAATGCAGACAATGTCTGTTAAACCTCTCGACCATGGAAACTCACTTTGCCAAGCTCTCTCTTTCATGTTGCTTGAGTGTGCACTGCGTTAACTAGCAAACAACCCAGTACAATTATTGAAAACGTGTTGATGTGAATACGGCTTCTGCAAGTGCTCACGAAGTTCCCTGATTGGTTGATAGAATCTGCAGATGACTCATTTTTTGTCTAAGGGTGTACATTTATTTCTCCCTTCCCAACCTAACAAATTAAATTACATGCATATTGTTTACTGATGTGTACACTAATCTGATGTACACTAACAATAATGTTGGTGTAGGCAACATTGAAAGAGGAGGGAAAATAGTTAACGAGTTTGTCTAAAAATATCATAATGTTACCATGTTTCTTGTAAATAAATAAATAAATAAATAAGTAAAAATTTTAAAAGAATAATATAAGAAAAGTTGAAAAATGTTTAAAATATTACAAAATGTTAGTAAAGACAAAAGAATTACCTAGAGTAACAGTATTACAAAAATATACTAAGGAAAATGAAAGGAAAGGTAATGTACTGTTGCACCTTTCAGAACCACACATCCTGTAGTACTTTTTATACAGGTGAATGGAGACTACATAACAATGAACTACATGGTCTCTATAGGAAGTCAGATATAATAAGAGTTTGGTCTTGTAGACTGCAGTGGCAGGACATGTGGCACAAATGGGAATGAAACACAAACGTGGAACATTCTTGTAGGAATGCCAGAGGGAAAATGCCCAGTTGGCAGACAAAGAATGAAATGGGAGAATAACATTAACTATGATTTGAGGGAAGTAGATTATACAGGGATGTATGGAGATCTTATGTCCGCGCGGCCATGAACCTACGGGTTCGATAGTGCCAGTGAGTAAGTAAGTATCTTTGATGTCCTACAGAAATATTATAGAGCTGTCACTAGATGGCAGCAAGTGCGGTATGACCAACCTTCGAAATAAGTTCCCAAACGTTTATTATATTTGGATGTACAATAACTCCTCCCTTCCAAACCTAACAAAATAAATTACAAGCATATTATTTACTGAAGTGTATACTAATCTGATGTACAGTAACACTAACCTAAGAAAGCTAGTAATTACCGAACAAAAATATGTGTAATTGAATTGTTGATGGTGGCAACATTGGAAGGGTAGGGGAAATGGCTAGTGAGTTTCACAATATTATATAAAAATGTCGTAATGTTTCTCGTAAATAAAAAAATGCCTAAAAATTGTAAAAGAATGTCATAAGTATCGTTGAAAAACATTAAAAATATTACAAAATGTTAATAACGACAAAAGTACGTGGAGTAACAGTATTACAAGAATGTACTGGAAAATCAAAGGAAAGTTTATCTGCTGTTGAGCTAAAAAGTCAAACAATCTAATATTCCTTTTACATAAATTGTCAATATAAAACACTAACCTCAAACATTTCTTGTGGGCTGCCTCTTGCTAACATGTATTCGGGAAGATGATACCGTATAACTATTTTATGTTGATGTGAAATGAAGTTAGTATAACTAATACAAATTAAATGTCAATTGCTTAAAATAATTCAAACTCTCTGCAGGTTCTGCCAAAACGTCAAACACCGGTCAAACAACTGAAGAATACTATTGCGTCATAAACATAGAACATTCACGGTCATAAACATAGAGAACCATAGAGTACAGAACCACATAGAGAACAATCATACATATAGGTCATAAAACACCGGTTTTCTATGGCCATAAAACGTGGCATATAATCCTCATATAATATGTCCCGATCAGTCAATACTAAATCGTCCAGTCTTTTTATTACGTCAATAATTCATTATTACTTACTCACTGATACTATCGAACCCGTAGGTTCATGGCCGCGCGGACATAAGATCTCCATACATCCCTATCCTGAGCTAATGCTTTCCAATCATTCCCTGTATAATATACTTCCCTCAAATCATAGTTAATGTTATTCTCCCACCTCATTCCTGGTCCACCAACTGGGTGTTTTCGTTCTGGCTTTCCTACAAGAAGCTTTCATTCCCCAAACGTGCAACATGTCCTGCCCATCGCAGTCTACGAGACTTAACTGTTCTTATTATATCTGGCTACCTATAAAGACCATGTAGTTCATTGCTATGTAATCTTCTCCATTCACCTGTTTGTTCATCTCTCTTTGGTCCAAAAATTTTCTTAAGTACTTTATTCTCAAATACTTGTAATCTCCTTTCCTACCTTAAAGTAAGAGTCCATATAATACAACGGGTAGAATAATAGTTTTATATATTTTCAGTATAACTTTTTTGAAAGGAGTTGGGACATCAAGAGTCTCTGCAATGCATAATAGCACGCATTTTCCAGGATTGAGCCTATGTTTAATTTCTTTTTTCATCTCATTCCTATTTGTCATTGTTGTTCCTACGTATTTGAATTCAGCCACTTCCTCAAAATTTCCCTCATTTGTCATTAGCTGTCCATTTCCATTATATAATGTGTTTCTACGTGTGACCATATATTTAGTTTTTATTGATATTTACTTCCAGTCCTAATTTCTTAGTGTTACTCAATAGTGTGTGCGCGTTGTCCTTTAGTATCTCCTCGCTATCGGCCAATAGTACTACATCATCAGCATAAACTAACAGCTTATTAATACCATTGAGTTGTAGGCCTTCCTCATTCTCTAAAGATTTAATGGCATGCTCTAGTACAAAATTAATTAGTAGAGAAGATAATGCATCTCCTTGCTTCAACCCATTCTGGATTTCAAAAGTGTCCGAAAACTGTTTGCCTACACGCACCCTATTCTTTGTGCTATTTAGACACATTCGTGTAAGTCTAAGTAACTTTTAGGAATTCCGAACTCCAGCAGGATACTATATAGCATCTCCCTCTTAATTGAATCATATGCTTTTTTGAAGTCTACATATAGTTGATGTACAGTACCATTATATTCCCATTTCTTTTCTAAAATCTGTCTTATACCAAAAATCTGATCTGTTGTAGATCTGTTTCTTTTAAATCCACATTGATGATCTCCTAGAATGTCATCAATATAGGGAGTAAGTCTGCTTACTAATATATTTGTTAGAATTTTGTAGAAAGTTGAAAGTAATGAGATGCCCCTGTAGTTGTTGCAATCAGTTTTATCTCCTCGCTTATAAATTGGTAAGATAATTGATTATATCCATTCATCTAGAAGAGCTTCTTTTTCCCAAATCAAACTTAGCAACCAGCGTATTTTGTCCATCAATTTTTCTCCCCCTGATTTTATCAGTTCTGATGGGATCTCATAATTATTCAATGAAATATAGATATCTATCTAGAAAAATGTTGTTCTGGGTAGGAGTGTCAGATGTAGCGCATGTACTCTTGTCTCTTTACTTAGCCTATTTACCCTGGTGGAGATAAGGTCATGTGGCCTTCTCTTCCATTCACCAGGATAAACATGTTACATTCAAATACAAAAATTATAGTAATATTAGATAATAAACATGTAAATAAAGAAAATAGTTTGCTGGAAGCAAGGGGACAACTCCGACATTTGTCTTAGCGCTAAAGAAAACCACAGAAAATCTCAGCACAGTGGCTTGAAATTAATAATGATTTAATTAAGTTTAATCGAAATATTAGCTTAATCAGTTGTATGACATATCCGGCGGAATCGCCATTTTTTAATTTCATTTAAGAGACTTCAGTCAAAAATACATGTACTCTACGGAAAGCATTGTTAGCAATGCCGACTTTACCATAAGGGAATATGGGGGCCCGTGCCCAGGGCCCCGATCTTCACGGGGGCCCCGAAAGACCGATATATTCCCTTACACTACGCTATGCTCGGGATAATAATTAATCTCCACTCGTTCTCCTGTTTGACACAGCGCTGCCCATCGGCTCGTTTTGGAACTCGCCCATGCCATAACTGGCCACTTCTGTGTCTCGTATCATAAATAGCTAAACTTCGCCATCTAGCAGCCACCTACACAAACCACTTCAATTGCAAATTCGAGCTTGTATAGTATATAGAATGATTTTATATGTATATATTTTGTTTTGTTAATAATAGAAATTAATTAAATTAATAGAAGTGTTGATGTATTCGTTTATACATTATTTCATTGTGTCGAAAAGAACATATTTAAGTGGTTCATAGAAAAAAAAGAAAAATAGTTCCACCTCAAAAAGAAATAACCAAAAAACTTTCTAAACTCACTTCATTTTTTACGATTGAAGAAACAAATATACTGAATGATTCTCCACCCTCATCACGTGAAGATCAAAATACTTCTGAATATCAACTGGAAAAAGAGCTTATGTGTGACAAAAATGACAAACACACATCAGATATTGAACCTTCCACTTCAAGCTACTGTGAGTTAACAACTACAAGCTTGGAAAATGTATCTCCTGATCCTGGTATGTACTGTGATGAAATTTTAACAGAAGAAGTATGCGATATTTGTATTCGAAAATGACCAGATTTTTCCAAAATAAAAACTGTATCTTGTCCGAAACTTCTACAAGTTTTCCAAATTGAAGCAGTAAAACAAAAACTAGATGCTTGACTAAAAATATTTTCACCCGTAAAGTGACGAAAGAAAATGGCTTTTTTATTCACCGTCGAAAAAGTCTGTGTACTATTATTGCTTTCGTCTATTAAATACTATAACTGGAACTGGAGATAATTTGAGTTCTCCGAATGGATATAAAGATTTGAAGCATAGCCTACACGTAACTTATTAATGGAACATGAGAACATTTTACAGCACAGACAATTAATGATGAATTATGTCGCAAGAAGCAAAACTACTGGACGAGTTGACAGTGGGTTGCTGTCCCAATATAATACAGCAGTCAATTATTGGAATAATGTACTTAGAAGCAATTGTTGCAATAATGAAATATTTTATTCAAGAGGACTTGCTTTTCGTGGTGATAATTAGTGTTGGGGGTGTCACAATAACAGGAATTACTTGGGATGCTTAGAACTGATTACTGAATTTGATCCTTTTCTTGCTGATCATATACAAAACTGCGGAAATCGAGGAAAGGAAGTACATCATATTTGTCTGCAAATATTTTTAATAAATGTATTAATATAATGGGACAGGAGTTATTAAAAGCAATTGTTAACGAACTAAAATCAGCAAAATGCTACTCTATTAGGATGGATTCTATGCCAGATCTCCCCCACGTTGACCAACTGACCTTCATCGTTAGATACGTAAAAGACGGAGGGCCAATTGATAGATTTTTGTAATTTTTGCATATGGATGAACATAATGCACAACACATAGCAGATACCATTTTATTTTTTTTGAAAGCCTTCATATTCCTATAAAATATTGTCGCAGGCAGAGTTACGATAATGCATCAAATATGTCTGCAAACTAATATGGTGTTCAGTCAAGAATAAAAACAAAATGTGAATTTGCAATTTTTGCCCCATGTGCGGCACATTCGCTAAATTTGGTAGGTGTTCAGGCTGTTGAACGAGTTTCTGAAGCATTAGCATATTTTCAGTTTATCCAAAATTTATTCTTTTTTTTTCTCGGCTTCGACCAAACGTTGGAAAATTATGACAGAGCATTTGGGTGCAAATAAAGTCCTGGAGTCTCTCCCGGATACTAGATGGCCTGCAAGTGCTAATGCTATTAATGCTTTGCAAATGGTTATTTAAATATTTCTGAAGCATAGTAATTCTGCCGGAAGGAAGGTCCTTCACTGCATTCATAGCATTTTCATACTATGCTTGCAGCTTTACTAGGGAATTGTAGGTGTGGTAGCTTCCCGTTGCTTTCCACACCGGTGAATGATGATGATGTTAATGATAAGGATGATGATGTCCATATGATTTCGGGGACCGTATGGGCCTTGAAGTTTTCCTGACATTTGTCTTACAGGTGAGGAAAAACCCCGATAAAAACCTCACCCAGAAAAACTGCCCCGACCGGGAATCGAACCCGGGCCCGCTGCGTGACAAGGCAGCACGCTACCTCGAGACCACAGCGGTGGACTTCTGAAGCATAGCAAAAATATAAAATAAAATAAAAAATCATAGAGACTATTCCTCTAACGGAGATATGGAATGATTTTTTTAGGAATTATGAATAGAACAAACTTAAGTTTACAGAATAGCACTGTGACCATGGACATTGCAATACAACTTTACGCATCTCTGATCGATTATGTCAATAACGCACCCAAAGTATCGATCATTGCGAATCGGCTGCTAAAAAAATCCAAATGCTGACTATAAAGATAAGTCTGAAGAAAAAGAAATCGCAACACACGCATCACTTCTTTTTGAATGATCGTCATCAGAGACTGTACAGTTGAATGGCAAAGAAAAATGTCGTGTGAATACGTTTATTCCTATAATCTACACACTGTATGCACATTTAAAAAATCGTTCGGTAGCATACCAAGAAATTGACAATCGTTTTAATTTCTTTGTCAGTTAATAGTAATCGGTTCTGACGAGTTGACAAAAAATGCAAAGAATTTGCAGAATTCTATCACGAAGACATTAATGCTTATGAGCTGAAATCAGGATGTTTTTATTTAAAGAACATAGCAAAGGAATCAGCGCATTTGAGTAACACAATCTTACATAACTTAATAAAGTCTGATAGATTAGAAGAAACGTTTTCAAATATTGAAGTTACTACAAAAATATTTCATTACTTAATGGATACCAATTGTAGTGTAGAGCGCTCATTTTCACAGTTAAAGATAATAAAGAATTAATAACGAACAACTCTGTTACAAGAACGACTAACTAATTTGTCAATTATGTGCATAGAAAGTGGTATCCTTAAAAAAATAGACTTTGAGAATATAACAGAAGGTTTTGCACAACATAAATTCCGAAAGAAACCATTATCGTAATCGTGACCAATTCAAACCATCAGCATACTTTTCTAATTAATAACATATGTATATTTGATTTGAGCCAATTAATCATAATGAATATAAGACCATAGCAGGAAAATGTGTTTGTAACTTTATTTACTTTCCAACAGGGCCCCAAATTCTTGTGTGTCCAGGGGTCCCGGCATCTACTTTTCTGTCAAGCAAAAGACAAATTCCTTGTGTTCTATGCAGAGGGGGGAAAAAAAACTTCTGATGATATAATACCTAATATTATGTAGGGCCTATACTTATTTTTCATTGTACACAGTATATTTTAATAAAGTTTATTTATTAAAACATTTCATTAATAGAGGTTGCTATACCGTGATAGGATGATTTCAAATTTCGCTAGAGTTTTATCTGTTTGAGTATTTGTGAATTGGGGCGCGCAGTAGCGTAGTGGTTAAGGCAGTGCAGTACAAGCCGGAAGGTCGAGGGTTCAAGTCCCGGTGGGGTCAGTGTTTTTAAACTGACCCAAACCTTCTGGCGGCACTATGGCCCTGGGGTCGACTCAGCCTCTAACGAAAATGATTACCAAACGCTTGTTCTGGGGGTAAAGGCGGCCGTCACGCAGAGCTGACAACCCGGCTGACATCAAGTGCCGATTGTCCAGAAAAAAGTGGGAGCCTTAACCTCCTACTATCCCAAGGGCCTCCTGAGGCCTGTAGTGGGAATACTTTACTTTACTATACGATTCAATTGAGAGGAAGAAGTTATATAGTATCCTGGTGGAATTCGGAATTCCTATAAAGTTAGACTTATCCGAATGCATCTAAATTGCACAAAGAGAAGGGTGCGTGTAGGCAAACAGTTTTCGGATACTTCTGAAATTCACGATGGATTAAAGCAAGAAAATTAATTATTTTCTATTCTATGGTGTATTAGAGTAAGTTATGCCATCATATCCCTAAAGGGTGAAAAAGGTCTATAGTCCAGCCGCCTAGTCTCCGGCCCTGACGTTTTGGTTATACGAGGGGTAAAGGGAGAAACTCGCCCTCTACTGCCAATAAGGAAACAGTTGAGTGGGATTGGACGTCTGCCACAACCAATCACTGCTCTTGATGCCGTTAGTAAGGTTTGAAATCGCTGCGATGTTGTCGGTTGTATTTCTGCTAACCGCGTGGCTTCAGGGGTACATAAAGCGGCCCCTCCCACTGAACATCTATATCGGCAACACTGTCGTGAAAACGTTAGAGCCGGAGACTCGGCGGCTGGGCTATACAACTGAATGGTATTAGCTATTGGTTTATGCTGATGATGCAGAACTATTAGGGGATAGCGAGGAGATACTAAGGGCCAACACGCACACTCTGTCGGATAACACTAAGAAATTGGGAGTGAAAGTAAATATAATTAAAACTGAATATATGTTCACGCATAAAAATACATTATACAGAGTGTAAATTAATTATACCGCACAAATTTAACTGCGTATAGCGGGGTATTATATAAGGAATTTGAGATAATGAACTAATGATCTACGAATAAAATGGCCAAATTATTACTCAATTTGTAAAATGGTTGACACGTCACTGATTATTTCAAATTAAAATGAAAACGATATGATATAGAGACTGCAACTGGCAACATGAATGCGCCTTTAGCTCAGTGGTTATAGCAGTCTCACTACCGACGCAAATGTAAGATTGATGCATCACGTTCGAAATTACGTACACTTGTCTCCATTATGTACGTACTCTAAATCAGATTTTCCCTCGTAGACCATTGGTTCCCTATAATAGGCCCTACCCCTCTGTATGTAGTTACATTCGTGCGGTATATTAATTTATATCATGTGTAATGGAAATGGACATTTAATGACAAATGAGAGTTTTTTTTTAAAGAAGTGGCTGAAAGCAAATACCTAGTAACAATAATTATAAATAGGAATGAGATGGAGAAATACATTAAACATAGGTTTAATTTTACAAATTATGGATTACGGGGACTCTTGTCTTCCCAGCTTCTCTCAAAAACGTTAAACTGAAAATATATAAAACAATTATTCTCCCATTTATATTATATGCATGTGAAACATGGACTCTTACTTTAAGGAAGGAAAAAATATTACAAGTATTTGAGAATAAAGTTGTTAGGAAAATTTTTGGACTGAAGAGAGATGAACAGACAGGTGAATGGAGAAGACTACATAACAGTGAGTTACACGATCTTTATAGGAAACCAGATATCATAAGAAGAGTTAAATCTCATAGACTGCGATGGGCAGGACATGTGGCACGAACTGGGTATGAACATTTCTTGAGGGAAAACCTGGTGGAAAACGCCTAGTTGGTAGACCAAGAATGAGGTAGAATAACATTAACCATGATTTGAGGAAGTAGATTATACAGCGGACGATTGGAAAACATTAGCTCAGGTTAGGGATATATGGAGAGCTTATGTCCCCGCGGCCATGAACCTACGGATTCTATAGTTCCAGTGAGTTAGTAGTTAGCAATATTAAATAGTTTGCCTTACACTAATATGAGATTACCTTTGTAAAAATCAAGTTTACTCTTCTCTATTTCCATGATTCCTGGTCAAGCCTGTTATTTATACAATCAATAAAATACTATGGTGATTTTAAGTTGAGCGGTGTCACAGGCCTAGATGGTTTTTTTTTGCTGTCTACAACCCGGATGTTGGTCTCACACATGTGATTATGTCAGTCACAGAGATGTAGGGGTGACAAGTGACATGTATTATCTGTTTTTTTAAACTGGATCAGCTATTTCTCATAGCTACCCAAATTCCTTGAGTTGGAACTCACAGCTCTGCGCCAAAACAGGTGAGACCGCTAGCCCTCGTGTATATATATTCATCCATAGTAATTCTGCCCGAAGGCAGGTCCTTCACTGCAATCATAGCATTTTCATGCTATGCTTGCAGCTTTACTAGGGAATTGTAGGTGTGGTAGCTTCCCGTTGCTTTCCACACCGGTGAAGGATGATGATGATAATGATAAGGATGATGGCCATATGATTTCGGGGACCGTTTGGGCCTTAAAGTTTTCCCAACATTTGTCTTACAGGTGAGGAAAAACCCCGATAAAAACCTCACCCAGAAAAACTGCCCCGACCGGGGATCGAACCCGGGCCCGCTGCGTGACAAGGCAGCACGTTACCTCGAGACCACAGCGGTGGACTATATATATAAAATGTCCAGCTGGAAGAGACAGTTGCCTAATTTCGTGTGTATCATGTTGATATACTGTGAATTGATGTGTTATGTATTTTAAAACGTATCATACAGTAAGTTAGTAATGCAGGAAGCAAATATACCATACGAACTTGTATTAGTATATTAGGCTGATTCCTTGGATCACTGTTTTTACAAAGAGACCTAAAACAAATTTGGGGAAAAGAATTTTATATACTCAATCTAGGATTTAAAGAGAGATCAGGGCTTGTTTGGTTCAGGTTAGGGGCATGGAATTTTTTAAAAATTAGCGACGATCACGATATGCGAATATGTGCGGGAGCTTTGAAGACGAGATACATATATTAGGAAAATGTAACGATTTAGAATATTGGAGGCATCAGTTATTACCGGAAAGATTTCTAAATTCAAATCGTGAAAGATTCGCATGTTACGAGTAATTGGTAAACCCAGAAAATTAGATAAACTTGGGTAAATTTCTGGACAAAACGCGGAAAATAAGAACAACGCTTATTCATGAATAAATAAATATGTTAACAAATTGCAATACCATTAATTCTTAATAATTCTACATAACTAAGTTAATGTATAATGTAATTGTATTGATATCTGATTGTAATATTATTGTGTTTTTTGTTTTGTTTTAAGTATATTATTACCAAACATCAACTTATTGTAACGGACTGTCAACAGCACGTACGGCTTGCTGTCCGTGCGATCCATATTTGTAAATAACATTGTATGTATCCTACTTTTAGTTTAATAAAGTCCTTATGTATTCTATTGTACTTCCCGCACACCTTACATTTACATTAGGAACAATAATTACAGAAATTCTTAACCTCATATTAAGGGAGGAGCACCTGTTATCCTCATTCATCGCCATTTACGTCGATAGTAATCGACTGTATTCGTTAGAATTTGAAAGTAGTAAAATGTCATTATAGGGGTTGGAATCAGCGCCGTTTTACCTACAGGATGAAAATTATTTAAACCGACAAACTCTGGGAGGTTGTACGGGACACCAAAACAAATATTTTTCCCTAATGTCATTTAAACCGGTAGAGGAAGATTTCTCAGGCGGCAAATTAATTAAACCAACAAACACTTTTGCATTTTTTATTACCAAGAGACAACACATTAAGACAACGCAATTACTTAAATTACAGTAGAGGTTCAAAAATGCCTCCAATGACATCTAAACAAAGGTTACACCGGCGGATCATGTTCTGTCTGTCTAACACGGGCAAAAACTCCAGGAGTATCGTTAATTGCTCCTGCTGCTGCTACTATCCGGGCAACCAGATCCTTTTCTGATGCAACAGGAGTTGTGTAAACAAGGTTGCGCATCTCTCCCCACACAAAAAAAAAAAATCCAAAGGGGTCATATCTGGAGATCGAGCAGACCATGGTACGGGACCACCTCTGCCAATCAACTTTTCTGAAGACCGTTTGTTCAAGAATCGACGCACACGACGACTGAAATGTGCCGGCGCCCCGTCATGTTGAAACCACATGCGTTGTCTTGTAGGGAGCAGGACGTCTCCCAGCAATTCTGGTAATGCTCTGGCGAGAAAATTGTAATAGTGTCTGCCATTTAATGGCCTAGGTAGGAGATATATCCTAATTAAACAGTCCGCAACAACACCGGCCCACACATATCAGTGTACTCACTCCAGGTGTATCGCTCCATTAGTAAACAGATACAATTCACTACTACACTGGTGGACAAAACAATTCCTACCATCAACAGCAGTTGCAGTCATGACAACTGAAGAGCGTAATACGCCCTCTACCGGTTTAAATAATCCTCATCGGAAAAAATGGCATTACGGGAAAATATTTTTTTTGGTGTCCCCTACAACCTCCCAAGAGTTTGTCTGTTTAAATAATTTTCACCCTGTATAGTTGTCAGTCAATTGCGTAACTAAAATCAAATTTACATTGATAACGAATTAAAGAATGTACATAAATAACTATAAACTTTCCATATTTCCACTTCGACTTAGACTTGTTCGAAATGATTTACGAAGTTGCTCAACTAGTTTGTACAAGGAAAAGTGGCGATACAGTTCATGATATTATTTTCAATGTCGCACCCACGCATTTATGTGAATTCCCGGACGGATATTGTCTTCACCACACAGTGTTGTGTTTAATAGCCACAGGGTAAGTATCCCTATTGTCTCAAGCGCCTAACAATATGATTACATTCACATATTATGTTTATAAAAAATATACTTAATCCAGTAGGTCTAAATGAAATAAATTGTATAATATAAAATAAATCAGGATTTTTATTATGTTTTCTTGTATAACTGCCATAAAATACATTTCCAGTTATAGATCTATATCATGTCCCTAACTTCTTACCTCAAATCGTCACAGATGGTAGGGGAGTCCAAATTGATTGATATAGAAAACTACTTGTCGAATTTGCTTGTTAAATTATATTTTGTTATGTACGTACGTTATACGACCTCCTCGCCATCAATAGAATACAATGTAATCATTCAATAGGCCAATACTGAAATGTTTGTTCTGCATCTCTTTGGAATAAGAACAACTCGCATGAGCATCCAGCCACACATTACTCTACGATCTGGTAAGTTTGCGTTTCTAAAATAAAAGTAAGAATTTCATTATTTTAACATAATTATTATACGTATTTAGCAGCTTCTACAGAGTTCGGGAAAAAGAATAACACTTCAAACTGCACAATAATAGAAGCAAACATATCTCAGTTAACATTGGTCCTGAAATGAATAATTTTCGAGAAAATATCTATCGTATGATTAGTACAGGTCACCACTGATTTTATTGTAAACATCTTTCTTAGTTCGTATAAATTAATTTGAAATGTGGAATTTGCTATTAATTTTCTATCTTATTTAACCCAATTTTCACCCGTGGGTTACAATTTACTGTTTTTTTTTCGTCTCATTTGGTTCAAATTTCGCTTATGGCTTACATAATACCGATACTATAACCTACTGAAGTTAGAATATAAAATAAGACCCGTGCATCTGGATGCAAAATCCCACTCAAACAGGGAGTCAGTTTCGAATTCTAATTTTTGAAAAGCGTCTACAATTTATTCTCTGCCCCAGTTCTTCAGCCATGTTTACGTGGATGCAATAGGCTTTTGGACGCAAGTCGGTCCCTGTGTGGTCGATTCTGAATTCCAAGTTCGAGGTTATTGGTATATAATACACAAGTGATCTTCTTGGTGATAAAATATTAAAATATATATGCAGTCAATATGCCCATTTCACCAATTAATGTTTTAAAATGGTCAACAAGTTTCTACAGCCAAGCTGTCATTCTCAAGACCAGATATTGACTCAAAACATTATCTGGTCTTGAGAATGACAGCTTGGCTGTAGAAACTTGTTGACCATTTTAAAACATTAATTGGTGAAATGGGCATATTGACTGCATATATATTTTAATGTTACTGGTATAATTTTGAGAGATTTTACTTTCCTACTATTTTGATTCGTTCTGATGCAGTTGACAGAGGGCATTAATATTATGTTTGTGTTATAAGTTAATATAATATATAAAATGAAAGTTTGTTTGTTTGTTTGTTCGTACTTTATGCGCGGCCATACCTTTAATCCGATTATGATGGGGCTTTTTGCAAAATGTTCAGGAGATTCCCACAATGAACATAGACTGTAAGAGAGTTGTGATACTCAACTCCTACACCCTTAAAAATCGCCCTTTGTAGTGGAAAACGTGAAAAAAGTAGATCTTTGGACGCTTAAATGGCTTATGCTGCCTAAACCATAACAAATACACAAAATTAACGTAGGCCTACACAGAATTGAATATCTCAAAAAGCTCTACAAAAGAGTTCGCGACAGCATATGTTTATCTCTTACGGATAACTCACAATAACCATTTTTGTCTTTCATTGATGCAAGAAGATCGAGACAAGTACGTAGATTCCTGTGCAAGCATGGTGGGTATTGTTTTACGGATAACTCATAATAACGAATTTTGTCTTTTAGCTCATTTATGCCAAGAAGATCGAGATAAGCAGATTCCCGGGCAACACCGGGTAATCATAAAATAATTACAATATACATTTATAATTATTTTTCGTTTTACTTATTCAACTAATCATAAGAAGTTCATTAATTTTCGTCTTACAACTCATTTATGACAAGAAGATCGGGATGAGTAGATTCCAGGACAACGCCGGGTTAACAGCATGGGGTATCTAAAAATAATTACGATATAAATTTTTCCTTATAGGTTACTTATTTAACTAAACATAAAACATTAATTTTCGTATTTCAGCTCATTTATGTCAAGAAGATCGCGATAAGTAGATTCCCGGGCAACGCCGAGTACTCGGCACGGGGTAACTAAACAATATGTATTTATAATTATTTTTCCTTCTACTTATTCAACTAAACATAAAACACATTAATTTTCATTTATTTAGGCGTAGCAGCTCACGCCGGTTATTAGCTAGTGTTGAAATAAAACACAGTGAATGTCATGTTAAAAAGCCGCGAAACAAGTTTTATGTCAGCTTGAAAACAACTGCTTTGTTTGGTCTGATGACGCATTATGAGTGTCCCCTCCCTCTAAGGCCGGGCGCACACTAATATGATAGTGATAGGACAAAAATAACTGATCCAACACGGACTGCGACAGCAAAGTGACCTGACGCTCACTGGACTGATTTATAGTACAACATGTCGTCAGAGGATGAGGATGTTCTCGATCTAGTTTATTTATCTAATATCAATTATTACAACAGAGGACGTAGGCGATTTCGGGTGCTGCTAATGTAGAATAAAGTGGTGCTTGTAATGTGTTCAAAGAATTACATATGCACCCGGAAAGATTTTAAATATTCTACAGGAGGAGTAGTGAAACATTTAATTTATTGCTGCAGAAAGTTGGACCTGCAATTTCTAGAAAGGACACTAACTTCAGAATTTCAGTTAGTGCTGAAGAACGCCTTCTGATAACTATCATGCAAATATTTGTTTATTATTATGATTTATGTAGTTCCGCATCTTTTTCGGCGACAGAAAAAAATTGTGATCTTGAATGACTGAATTATTTATTACTTCTATTTTCAAATTATTTTAACGATTACATAATAACTGAATATATAACCACAATTTTATTAATTCTAGAAGTAACAAAATATTTTCGGTCACGTTGAGTACCAAAAGGGGGGGGCAAAAATTGACACATGAAATATAAACAATTACAATATAAAAATATTTGAAGAAAAAGTATGAAATATAAGTTATATTTAGTTGTTGGTGGTGAAGTTATTAACAAAGAGCATCAGTGCCACGTGTCGGTGAATTTATTTAAACCACTTTAATCTAATATAAAAAAAATGAATGTTTGTTTGTTTGTTTGTTTGTTTGTACTTTATGCGCGGCCATACCGTTGAACCGATTGTGATGGGGCTTTTTGAAAAATGTTCAGGAGATTCCCGGGATGAACATAGGCTATAAGAGAGTTGTGGTACTCAACTCCTACACCCTTAAATATCGCCCTTTGTAGTGGAAAACGTGAAAAAAGTAGCTCTTTGGACGCTTAAATGGCTTACGCTGCCTAAACCATAACAAATACACAAAATTAATGTACACAGAATTGAATATCTCAAAACGCTCTACAAAAATGTCCGCGACAGCTTATGTTTATCTCTTACGTATAACTCACAATAACCATTTTTGCCTTTCATTGATGCCAAGGAGATCGAGATAAGTACGTAGATTCCTGTGCAAGCATAGCAGCACATGGCGGGTATTCTTTTACGGATAACTCACAATAACGAATTTTGTCTTTTAGCTCATTTTATGCCAAATAGATGGAGGTAAGTATTTTCCCGGGAAATGCCGGGTAATCAGCACGGGGAATATTAAAACTATTACGATATACATTTATAATTATTTTTCATTTTACTTATTCAACAGATCATAAGAAGTACATTAATGTTTGTCTTTCGGCTCATTTATGACAAGAAGATCGGGATGAGTAGATTCCCGGACAACGTCGGGTAATCAGCACGGGGTATCCAAAAAAATATAAATTTATAATTATTTTTCCTTTTACTTATTCAACTAAGCATAAAAGCAGTGCATGTCAGGAATTAGCTAGTAAATAAATACAAAATGGATGGATATCCTTTAATAAGTTCAACAAAGGATATATTGAAATTCGGATCGTTCCTCATCTTCACTCTCAACTCACAACTGACACAACATATGCGATACGACACACACACGTAGTGTGGAGTTGCTGTCGTATCAGATGAATGGGCTTCTGCAATTTGATATTCTTCTTTCTTCTTCTTCTTCTTCTTCTTCCCCTACGCATGAAAGCTGGCAGATTGTTGCGTGTTCATTCACTACAGGTCCGGGGTATGGTGACATCCTTCCATCGTAATTGTGGTCTTCCTAATGGCCTTTTCTGATGATGTGTCCAGTCACGCACTTTCTTCACTAATCTACTGTTCTCCATTCTATCTATGTGATCGTTTCAATTTAATCTTGTATCATTTATCCAAAGGTTTATAGGTTCAATTTCACATTCTTCTATAATAACAAAGCTGCGAATTTTCTCTCTCAGCGATTTTCCTTAAAACTTTCACTTCGGTTGTTTCATTTGATATTACGGTTTATAAAGAAACATACACCCTAGCAACAAGCAAAACAACAAATCCGTGTCTTCTTGGTGTCCCATGTCGCTCCAGTGGGCGCCCTGTCTAAACAAACTCCGTATCAATAGGCTATATTTGTTACGTTGTACCGAGATATTCACATACTTGTTCGAGGTGGGTCCATCTGCTGCCTATGTTTCAACGTCTTTGCGGTTTACTAATATTTACCGTCAGTCTCCAGTTCCTGAAGATTTTCAGTCGGTCAACAGCTCTTTGCCGTCCCTTACTTGTCTTGGAATAAATAATTAAATCATCAGCATACAACAAAACAAGAATTTTAACATTTCTCATTTTAGGTGGCTCGATGTTTTTTCTAACATTAAGTCAACGATATCATCAATATATAGATTGAAGAGCACGGAGTGAGAAAATGCAACATGTCTCACTCCCCTGCTGGCTGCTATATGCAATCAAAACTTTTTCTATTTTTATACAGAATTTTTTTTCAACCTTTAAATTGGAGAAACTGAATTTTATATGCCAACCTAGCTAAATGTGTTGACTGCAGTGAAAACAAACCATGTATGACCGTAAGTTATTACCTATTGGATATTATTGTATAATTCTTCTTCTTCTTCCTTTCATATGATAGACCTAGTGGCCTGTTACGGTCTCAATCGAACGTTTGAAGGGTCTGCCCAAAGATCTCTTGCCTGGTGGCTGGTAATTTAAGATCTGACGTGGTATTCTTGTTCTGCTCATTCTTCGTACGTGAGATTTCCAGTTGTTTCTGTATTTTTGTACATATTCCTTGACTGATTGTATAATTAAACGCGATAATTTAATATAAATAATCGCTACAGATTCATTTCCCATTACTTTATTGAAAACATTAAATAAATGAAACCAACGCGTCCAATAGGAAACAATGCCATTTAAGGGTTAATTAAATTGTAGGGTATAGAAGCAAACATGGCCGCTGCTAGAGCGAATTTTTAATTTCTGGTTTCAGGTAAACTCCCACTGGTCGGATTCTTGGAGAACGCCTCCATTTTATTTTAATAGCAAGTACGAGTTTCGTTGCGAAAAACATAAAACTGCTGTCGCTAGAGTGAATTTTAAAATTTCGTTTCAGGTGAACTCCTAATGACCCGATTTTGCTGGTTAACAAATTCCGCCCTACTTTTTAATTGATTGTTATATACCAAGTTTGGTTTTGATAAAACAAAAAAAATGCAGCTGCTAGAGTTTTAATTGACAGGTGCACACACACACACACACACACACACATATATATATATATATATATATATATAAATTTTGGTCATGATCATTTAGGGTGCCTACTGGACAGAATCAGTGAAGATCTGTATTTATTTTTTTTATCTTTTCATAAGAAAAACCTCATTTTTTTCGGAATTTGCTAAAAACTATCTGTACTCTAATAATGATTGGTAAAAAGTTTTAATTATAATGTATTAAAAATTCAAACAGTTATATTGTAAAATTAATGCTTCCTTTCAAAAAGCATTAAACTGAAAATATATAAAACTATTATTCTACAAGTTATATTATATGGGTGCGAAACATGGACTCTTACTTTAAGGGAGGAAAGGAGATTACAGGTATTTGAGAATAAAGTTCTTAGGAAAATTTTTGGACCAAAGAGAGATGAACAGGCAGGTGAATGGAGAAGACTACATAACAATGAACTACATGGTCTTTATAAGAGGCCAGATATAATAAGAACAGTTAAGTCTCGTAGACTGCGATGGGCAGGGCATGTTACACGTATGGGGAATGAAAGAGTTGCATGGAAGCTTCTTGTTGGAAAGCCAGAAGGGAAACGCCCAGTTGGAAGACCAAGAATGGGGTGGGAGAACAACATTAACTATGATTTGAGGGAAGTAGATTATACAGGGAATGATTGGAAAGAATCAGCTCAGGATAGGGATGTATGGAGAGCTTATGTACGCGCGGCCATGAACCTACGGGTTCGTTAGTGTCAGTGAGTAAGTAAGTAAGTAAGTAAAATACAGGCAAGTAACTAATTTAAAATTTACTTTTTTTTTTCAGAATTAAAAATGTCATTGCTTTTCCTCTTCTGTCTTGTTCTTCTGACAAAACTGTACATAACTTTTGGCTGCAAAACAGACTATTCTGGCTTCAGATACAATAATAGTTTTTATATACTTGAAGAAAATATCACCAGAGAAAACATGCATCAGGTATGATTCGCTCTTAGGAAAATGTTAGTAGAAGCACTTGCAATGCCCCATTTTGATTATTGTGACACTCTTTTTACGGACTTAAATATTATTTTCACTCAAAGACTTCAACGTGTTCATAATTCTTATGCACGTTGTATTTGTGGTATTTGCAAATTTGACCATGTTACACCGTCCCTGGAACAATTATCGTGGCTTCGTCTAAGAGATCGTAAAACTGTCCATTCCTTATCCCTTCTCTATAAAATACTTCACACATCATCGCCTAATTATGTATCACGCCGCTTCATCAGACTATCCGACACACATAATCTTGACACTCGATCCCATCAGCACATTGTCCTTTATATCCCTCCTCATCACACTGTGTATTATTCATTATCTTTTACGGTCTCACTTGCCAAAACATGGATTTCCCTTCCGCCCTACGTCAGAGACTGTCAAACTATAACATCCTTCAAAAACAAACTAAAGAATTATTTAATAACAAACTAACTTACACACCTCACTGATAGTATTCTTTTAACAATTAATAAATTTAATTATTTATGAAAATAATATTAAGATTAACAAATATTTTCTTTTGTTTTGTTTTAAATATTGTATAATCGTAAAATTAGTTTTCTATATTTCTCATTATTTTTCTTTGCTTTTTATACACATTAGACAGGGACAATTTAATGTCTTGCTTGTATACATTTTGTTATTGGTTTTAGTCTTAATTTTAACTAACATTAACTGGTTGCATTATAGATCGTAATATAATAGATATTAACTTTTTGATGAAATTTTTATTTAGTATTTAATATTAGAGTTAATTGAGATTGTTATATTCTGATGTAATATATGTTTTTCCTGGTGAGTGGAAGAGAAGGCCACATGGCCTTAACACCACCAGGCTAAATAAATCTAATCTATACTAATCTATATTAGTTCATGTGGCTTAATAATGTAACAACTTGCATAGTTTTTATTGAGTTACTTAAAATAAAAATTGCATTTTAATATATACAGGTGGAGCTACAAGAATATTTGTGCATGGAAAGTGATTTCTGCTTCATAAGGAACTATATATTACGGGTAGGAGAAGAAAATTCAGATGAAATGTGGAAAAACAATAATATTTGTCCTCTGGAGCTCCCAATAAAAATACTCCATATGAAAATTAAAAAAATTGCTTTCAATGCTGGTTGGAATCCACAAATGGTTGGAATTACACCTCCAACAATCCTAAAAGAGAGGCTTCAGGAGCTGGTTGTGGGAGTGGGTTTCAATCAAAAAGTAACAGCAGGAATTTGGAAGGTGGATCAGACATGCTGGACACAGGAGACCAGGTATACAAAAATGACAGCCTCATTTTTCTATCAGAACTGTACTATTCAACTTAAAACTAGTGTTTGATAAGAAAAATTATTACCCTTTCTTGTGTTAGAATTCAAATTTAGATTGTAAGAAAAAAATATGGGTCTAATATACACAATGATAAAGAACACAGAAAATGTAAAGTATAAATGTATCAAGTGAAGTCTTATGCATGATGTAGAAGAGTCGCTTGGACGCTCAGTATTCCTTGTGCTGTTATATTCAATAGATAAGATGCCTAATCAAAGTACATACATACGTAAGGACTATATTACACTAAAAGTAAGATACATACAATGTTATTTACAAATATGGGTCGCACGGGCAGTAAGCCGTACGTGCTGTTTACAGTCCGTTACAATAAGTTGATGTTTAGTAATAATATACTTAAAACAAAAAAGAAAACACAATGATATTACAATTAGATAACAATACAATTACATTATACATTAACTTAGTTATGTAGAATTATTAAGAATTAATGGTATTGCAATTTGTTAACATATTAATTTATTCATGAATGAGTGTTGTTCTTATTTTCCACGTTTTGTCCAGAAATCTACCCAAGTGTATCCAATTTTCTGGGCTTATCAATAACTCGTAACATGCCAATCTTTCACGATTTGAATTTAGAAATCTTTCTGGTAATAACTGACACCTCCAATATTCCAAATCGTTACATTTTCCTAATATATGTATCTCGTCTTCAAAGCTCCCGCACATTGGACATATTCTCATATCGTGATCGTCACTAATTTGTAAATCCTAGATTGAGTATATAAGATTCTTTTCCCCAAACTTGTTTTAGGTCTCTTTGTAAAAACAGTGATCATTTTCCCGCACATTCAGTAATTGTTATATTAGTTTAGAGCACAGAATTACAATCAATTGTTGAATAATGTTGTATTGTTTAATTTTTATGCATACATCAAAACAATACTGGGGCAATATAAAATTATGGATTTTGTGAGCTTTATTTTAAATATTTATAAGTTTTCTGTTAGTGACAAATACGTTTGTATAAATGGAGCAAATCGTAATTCAAGAAAAACAGAATATGGTACTGTTATAAGAACATTTTCATAAGTAATGCCACGAGTGATTTCCAAATTATCGATAAATTCACAACTCACGAAGTGAGGAGTGAATTTATCTAGAGAATTTGGAAATCAAGAGTGGCATTTGTTAGCACTATTTAACGAATAAAATTAAACTGTTTACTCACAAAGTATCATTTAACTACAGTTATTTTAAAATATTTATATATTTAATGTAAACGGCGATGTTTGAAAACAAATCAGAAATGATTGGTACGCTTCATTTCCTTCCTTTGTTCTGCACTGCAACCAGATCATAATATTATTTATTGCCAAAGGATCGCAATATTGTAAGAATGCACCCTAGTGGAGTAATTAATAACCAACGTTGTAGGTTTCTGATGTCCTATGATGTAAGTATGTCAATTATATTTTTCTGCAACGTCATTTCCTGGAAAATAATTTGTTTAAGAAAGTGCAAACAGTGTTTTCTTTTTTTTTTTGTGGTATAATCAATTGTTACAAATGTTTTTATATTATCTATCGCATGCGCTTTCTGCTGACATTCATGCACTGTATATACAATCTGGTAGCCGTATTTCAGGGAGGGTCGGTCACTGCAAAATAATCCTATGACCTATTCAGAATGAAGAAGGTGCTTTCTTTATTATGATAAACTTTAGTTGGTAAATTTTAGGCAAAATACGACTGTGATTGGTTGTAAATAAAAAAATCATTGACATGTGATTGATCATTGACTCCCATTTGGGGCATGAGTTAAATAGTCAAAGATATTTTTATAAATAGACTCTCTGGGCATTTATCCACCCCATTGTTATTGATTAATTTCATATATCACCCCCCTATCAGGAACATCATTGCATGGTATCTCTACAGCAGTGTTGCCACCATTAAAGTTCCAACCCTTGAATTAACAGATTTTCTCCTCCAAAGCCAGTTACCATATTTACTTGAATAACTAAAGCAGTATTTTCTATATTTTTTTGAAGTTGTGTGCACAGCTTTCTTAAACCATACTTTGCACAACCATCAAGTTGAATGCCCTTATTGCTGCATTTCAAGGGATCAGGTGTAAAACATGCTGACATTTTGAGCAAAAGTGAGATAAATAGCATATCATATAGTATTGTCTGCCCAGCGGATCTGTGCCCCCGTAAGACATGCGAACTAAAGCCTAGTTCCTTTTCTGCCTCGGCAAATCATTTCTCTCCCTGCACCATGACACTGGGGGAAGTTTAGCAACATCCCTACTCGATAAGTAACCATGGTTGTTGTTTGAAGTAGTGGGAGGGGGATGCGGTGAGTGTTTATGTGTACTTTTCTAAGAATGACGCCAGTGCTATAGGGGCACAGATCCATTGGTCCGAGTATATCTTGCTATAGGGGCACAGATCCATTGGTCCGAGTATATCTTGCTATAGGGGCACAGATCCATTGGTCCGAGTATATCTTGCTATAGGGGCACAGATCCATTGGTCCGAGTATATCTTGCTATAGGGGCACAGACCCATTGGTCCGAGTATACCTTGCTACAGGGGCACAGATCCACTGGTCCGAGCATATCTTGCTATAGGGGCACAGATCCATTGGTCCGACTATATCTTGCTATAGGGGCACAGATCCATTGGTCCGAGTATATATTGCTATAGGGGCACAGATCCATTGGTCCGAGTATATCTTGCTATAGGGGCACAGATCCATTGGTCCGAGTATATCTTGCTAAAGGGGCACAGATCCATTGGTCCGAGTATATCTTGCTATAGGGGCACAGATCCATTGGTCCGAGTATATCTTGCTATAGGGGCCAAGAATCCATTGGTCCGAGTATATCTTGCTATAGGGGCACAGATCCATTGGTCCGAGTATATCTTGCTAAAGGGGCACAGATCCATTGGTCCGAGTATATCTTGCTAAAGGGGCACAGATCCATTGGTCCGAGTATATCTTGCTATAGGGGCACAGATCCATTGGTCCGAGTATATCTTGCTATAGGGGCACAGATCCATTGGTCCGAGTATATCTCTGCTATAGGGGCACAGATCCATTGGGTCCGACAGTAGATCTTTGCTATAGGGCACGATCCATGGTCCGAGTTATCTTGCTAAAGGGGCAAGACCATGGATCCGAGTATATTGCTAAAGGGCACAGATCATTGGTCCGAGTAATCTTGCTATGGGGCA
The DNA here is from genome assembly GCA_030220185.1 of Diploptera punctata. Taxonomy (NCBI): domain Eukaryota; kingdom Metazoa; phylum Arthropoda; class Insecta; order Blattodea; family Blaberidae; genus Diploptera; species Diploptera punctata. The sequence continues at coordinate 391,013 of JASPKZ010007268.1, forward strand.
CAGATCCATGGTCGAGTATAGTTGCTAAGGGGCACAGATCAATTGGTCCGGTATATCTTGCTATAGGGGCAAAACCATTGGATCCGAGTATAGCTTGTCTAAAGGGGCACAGATCCATTGGTCCGAGTAATCTTGCTATAGGGGCACAATCCATTGGTCCGAGTATATCTTTGCTATAGGGGCCAAGATCCATTGTCCGAGATATCTCTGCTATAAGGGCAAGACCATGGGATCCGATATATTGCTAAAGGGCACAGATCTATATCTTGCTATAGGGGCACAGATCCATTGGTCCGAGTATATCTGCTATAGGGGCACAGATCCATTGAGTCGAGTATATCTGCTATAGGGGCACAGATCCATTGGTCCGAGTATATCTTGCTAAAGGGGCACGATCCATTGGTCCGAGTATATCTTGCTATAGGGGCACAGCTCCATTTGGGTCCGATATATTTGCTATATGTGCCAGATCCCTTGTCCGAGTATATCTTTGGGCTAAAGGGGCACAGTCCATTTTGGGCCGAGTCTATCTTGCTATAGGGGCAACCAGATCCATGGGTCCAGAGTAATCTTGCTATAGGGGCACAGATCCATGGGCCGAGAATATCTTGACTATAGGGGCACAGATCCATTGGTCCGAGTATATCTTGCTAAAGGGGCACAGATCCATTGGTCCGAGTATATATTGCTAAAGGGGCACAGATCCATTGGTCCGAGTATATCTTGCTATAGGGGGCACAGGTCCATTGGTCCGAGTATAATCTTGCTATAAAGGGCACAGAATCCATTGGTCCGAGTATATCTTTCTAAAGGGGCACAGATCCATTGGTCCGAGTATATCTTGCTATAGGGGCACAGATCCATTGGTCCGAGTATATCTTGCTATAGGGGCACAGATCCATTGGTCCGAGTATATCTTGCTATAGGGGCACAGATCCATTGGTCCGAGTATATCTTGCTATAGGGGCACAGATCAATTGGTTCAAGTATATCTTGCAATGCAGTATTTATTTTGTGAATATATGAAGAGATAGTAGAAGTCCTGGTAACCAAGTAGGCCTATGTGTAACTTGGCTTGTGAGGCCAATAACTATAATGTCAGTTACCATGTTTTACTCTCAAAACGTGCCTTCATTTATATCTGTGAAATTCAATTCCCTCATCTTTGAAGCCATTTTTCTTAAGTAGGTAAGTGGAACACGAGTTTGATCTCAAGTGCTTTCCGTCACTATTTCTTAATGAACAGTGAAATGCCTTTCAGTATCCTCTCAAAATTTCACAAAAAATGGGACTAGACAGAATTAATTTCCAATATCAGAAACCCTTAAGTTTGATCTGTTGTTTTTCATACTTCTGTAAATTTTTACACTTTCAACCATTCACCAATCAGCTCATTCTTTCCTTCTCTAGTGCTAGTTATAAATATCCCCTTTATGGACTGCTTGCTTATCATCTTAATCTCCTCACCGAGGATTATCCAGAGTCAGGCAACGACTACGAAAATTAACTACTTCTTTTCAAATTTCTTTTTATAATTACACAAACTAGGTTAACAAGCAATGACATATACTTTGTACAAGAATGGAATTACTCTTTCATGGAAAATGTGGGGTTTCTAAATCAATGTCCCATCAATGATGAGAGGTGTCTTGTTTACTAAATTGTTCGCTTCAGGTTTTTTAAATTTTCTTACTTTTATTATTGAGCTTTAACGCAGCTGTTTTGGAAAGAGCCCTAGTTTTATGTTTTGGCAGCAGCGTCACTCATTCATAACCGCACAATGAATTCAAAACAACACCTATCGTTGGTCAATGGGTCGCCTTGACCTAGCTGCGAGATGTTTCATTGGCAATGTAGAGACGATTGGTGGGTCGGCATGCATCATCTCAATGATACCAGCCACACAGGTGTTACTCAATCAGGAAGAAGGAGAAGAATGGAAAAAGAAAGATTCCCAGCCCTCAGATACCCTAATACTATCAGGATCAGAAGAAAACAAGAGGTGGCCAAGGAAGGTCGGATAGGAAAGATAAAAGTGAGAAACAAAACATGTGTATGTGGTTTTGCCCAGCTGGGCACCCCTGAGGGAAAATCCTGTTGAACAAAAAGACATTAATTCCAGAAAGTTCATGAGTAAAAGCCATAGCTCTCTATTATATACAGGACATGATTTTTTTGGCTGCCCATTTACATGAATTTAACACCCTCCCTTCTCCATGTTGTGTACTTTGTGAACCAGAAAACACTGCAATGGATATGACTTGTTGAAACTTAACAGCTACAGATGTCTCATTACTAGAGTCCGGATGTTAGGCACTTAAAAAATTCAAAATAGGCAGGCAAAAAGGCACTAAAAATCATTAATATAGGCACTAAAAATCATTAATGTAGGCACTAAAAATTCAAAATAGGCTCTTACAAAAAACAGACTACAATATAACTTTTTACAGTCTTACGTTAAGAATATAAACATATGCTATCAATAGCATGCGAAGATATCAGAGATGCTTTTGGAATTTGTTATGCCTTTTTACAAAGAACAGAACCATGACTTGAGAATATTTCCGCACCAAATTCTTTCAACGAAATTGATCAGTTTGTCTTTTACTGTTGTCCGCTCTTTAGGTACCTTAAAAAAACTGTTCTGAAGGTAAAAAAAAAGCCACATACACCTGCCGCACCACTTTGTCTTTGAAGCACCTCTCTGTGAATGAGGACTGCAGACTGAATTCAGTGTTACCAAGATCAAAAATAATATTTCCAGTCACCTAAACGTTTCAGCACCAGGAGTGAGATAGAGAAAGAAAGCTTGACCCAACTACTCTCCTTGTCACTCAGCAATGTTTGTATTGAAAAGAAGCAAGTAACTTTTCTCCAAGCCTTAGAGCCGGAGCATAATACAATGGGACATAGCATAGGGCTATTTCACTTAAAGAGAATGCATGAGGTGGAAAAATATATTTACCGAACAGGAGTGCATTGAGGAGGAAACCATTTACCTGCTAGGTTATTGAGTTATTGCCACCCTTATCCTAAAATATTCTAAGGGAATTTATAAAAAGAACACTTGAAAACTTCCATGAAATGATTTGTGCCATGAAGTTTGTCCATTTCAACTGATTTCACTGAAATACTGAGATAATTTCAAGAAAAAATTGCAAATAGGCATTTATAGGCACTATAATTTGAAATAGGCATTTATAGGCAAAATGATCTTCATGGAAAACAACTCTAGGGTCATTGGTATGAACTTATATGAAGTCACTTTTACATTGTCTATAATAAATAACTATAGGCATTTTCCCTAACATCCGGTCTCTGCTCATTACACTACTAGGCAACTAGAAGAACTGCAATATGCTTGAGAATTACCAACTACTCAACCAACTTTTATTATTTTTAATCAACATATTTGGGTTATTTCTTAAACTCTAGGAGTAAAAACAAAGATGTAATCTGGTAACAATTGGAATATAATTTTTAAGGGGTCACTTTAATAAATTAGTAACATCTACAAAGGAATTGAGATTACATTCTTCCTTAGCAAGTGAGCAGCTAAAAATTGTTAAAAGAAAAAAAGATTAACATTATTTGTATACTGATTAAATAAATTCTGTGCTTTATTTAAAAATAGTTTACTCTGAAATTTACGGGTGCATAATTTCTATGATGGTGTGGTTTACCTCCAAGTAATGATTCAATATAACAAATAGCTCTATTCATTTGAAACATTCAATGCTGTTCACTATAATCTTGTACATCTAGTCTTGTGTCCTCGTGTTCTGCCTGTTATAAAAACAGACAAAATTCAAGTGCATTCATCATAAGTAATGACACGAGTGATTTCCAAATTATCTATAAATTCATGACTCACAAAGTGAGGAGTGAATTTATCTAGATAATTTGGAAATCAAGAGTGGCATTTGTTAGGACTATTTAACAAATAAAATTAAGCTGTTTACTCACAAATCATTATTTAAATATAGTTGTTTTTAAATATTTATATATTTAATGTAAACGGCGATGTTTGAAAACAAATGAGAAATGATTGGTATGTTTCATTTGCTTTTTTTCTTCATCACTGCAACCAGATCATCCTATTTATTGCCAAAGGAACGCAATATTGTAAGAATGCACTCTAGTGTAGAAAAAAATTAAACACATCAAACTGTATATTAATTCATTTCTGATGTCCTATGATGTAAATATGAAATATGACAATTATATTTTTTCTGGAATGTTATTACCTGGGAAAAAACACATTTAAGAAAGTGTAAACAGTGGTTTCTTTTCTTGGTGGTATAATAAATTGCTACAAATGTTTTTATATTAACTCCCGCATGCGGTATGTGTTGACGTTCATGCACTATATCTACAATCTGGTAGCCGTATTTCTTACGGAGTCAGTCACTGCAAAATAATGCTATGACCTATTCAGAATGTTAAAAAGGAGGTGCTTTCTTTATTATGATAAAATTTAGTTGGTAAATTCTAGGTGAAACACGACTGTGATTAGTTGTAAATAAAAAAATCATTGAAATGTGATTGGTCATTGACTCCCATTTGGGGCGTGAGTTAAACAGTCCATGATATGGTAGGCTATTTTTATTGTAATTGAGCTTCTTCCTAATAAACACATTGACCATAATCTTAAATACATTACAATATAATTTACTACATCTAAATACGAATTGCTGATATGAGTTTATTTTCATATAAACAAGTGTTGATTTATCATTATGACTGTTGTAACATTTTGAATGCATATTTCAGAGATGTATCTAACATTATGAATTTTTTGTTCCACACAGAACACTTAAGAAATGTGGATCTAACTTCCTGTTGTATGAGAAAATGTTAACTTCGCCGATAGCTGCAATGAATTTAAGTAACTGGATACTTGAACCAGTCACATTTCTTAACGGGACTTTCCTCACTTTCTACTTGCATATTGGTCCACAATTTTTCTTCCAAGGAATGCAAAATCTGCTTAATCATTGTTGTTTTAAGGAGATACATATTGAAGGGACAAAATTGCAAAACGTGACAATAAGGAATCAAAAACATTTACAAAGCCTTTATGTTAGATTTACAGCAAGGAATTATATCAAAGGTAATGTTTTATTATTATTATTATTATTGTTATTATAAATGTATAAAACACTAACACACACTTACTTATCCCATAAGCATTTATCCATTCTGTACAAGCAGTAGAAACATTTAGAGTCTACATGAGTCTAATTAAATTTTAAAAATGTCATCCATAACATTGAAAAATACTGGTACCATAATTATACAACAACAATAAACATAAAATAACAGATATTCTCCATTCAACATTCCGGTAGACATAAAAATTAAAAATAAAAGGAGAAAATATACAACTATAGCCTGACTGCTGACAAAGTACAGTTCTAAGTGCACATGCACTAGTTTCCCCTCGCACAGCAAAATGTGGTCTTCGCTTAAGTCTGTACTGAGTACAGCTGCACCCAAGTGTATATATATATATATATATATATGGGGGCACGCTGCAGCGTATTGGTTAAGGCACTGTGCTACAAGTCGGAAGGTCGAGGGTTCAAGTCCCGGTGAGGTCAGGATTTTTAAACTGACCAAAACCTTCTGGCGGCACTATGGTCCTGGGGTCGACTCAGCCTCTAACGGAAATGAGTACCAGACGCTTGTTCTGGGGTAAAGGCGGCCGTCACGCAGGGCTGACAACCCGGCTGGCATCAAGTGCCGATTGTCTAGAAAAAGTGGGAGCCTTAACCTCCTACTACCCCAAGAGCCTCCCGAGGCCTGTAGTGGGATTACTTTACTTCTCTCTCTCTCTGTATATATATATATATATATATATATATATATAGTAAGCTTTGGAATAGCCTAATAATAATAATAATAGTTAAGAGTGCATTCTTGCAGTTACAATAGGATGTCTCCGTTATCTACTTCTGGTTGCCCACTTGGAGGCTAAAGTCACAAAATCTTCTACAACGTGAATCAGTTTTTTAAAAGAAGACAATTATTGTGATCAGAAGTGTACAGAAGTGAACAATGTCATTATCTGCTTATCCAATGAGAACAAAGATACTACTGGTTGTAGTGTTGCAACGAGAGTTGAGAATTGTGATCGACAGACGGGAAGGGACAGCGAGTGTGATGTAAGTTTTGTAAACAGTCCGGATGTAAGTAACTACACAACATACACGAGACAATAAACCGAGTCACAACACTGACACATGTTAAATGGAGCCTACATCCTGTATGAAGGAGAACAATAACCTCAAACACAAACTGGAAAAAATGCAAAACAATGCTTCATGGATAATAACAGGTGCAGTAAAAATCAACATCTTCAGTTACAATGGAGGGTATCACATTGCTCATACACATGCAATACACACATCGACAAATGTACAATTAAATGCAGAAAATTTCAACGAGTATAAACATATCTTAAACATTGCTAGATTAAATGGTTTTGATAAAGAATTAACTATAAATAAGTTAAATTCAAACAGAAAAAAATACTTAAATGAATGTACTACTCTACAAAATTGCAAAGAAAAAAAAAATACAAGAAAATTACTTACCATCCTAAAATGCATAGAAAATTTATTTTTTTTAAATACAATACTTCTTTGGCACCAATAAATAAATTTAGTCTGGGTAATCTTCTAAGTACCAATTAAAAATTCAATGTCCCAGAGAGGAAGATATCTGGAATTTATCAAATAAGTTGTAAAGATTGCAATAAAGTTTAAATAGGAAAAAACTAAAAGGAATTTGGAAACTCGTACTAAAGAACATTTTAGAAATATTAAAAATTGTGAAATTGAAAAATCTGCAATTGCTGTACATAGTTTATTAGAACATCATAAAACTGGAAGAGAAGCAAAACTTTTAAAACATGTGGATAAACCTTTAGAATTGACAGTTTGGGAGAAGATATACATTCAGAACTCGTACTCGTCTTTATCAAATAATGGCTCGACCAGTCCTATGTTATGGGAGTGAAGCGTGGACTATAAGGACGAGAGATGAAAGCAGACTAACAGCTTGTGAGATGAAATTTATGTGCCGAATACCAAATGGGATCGAAAGGAAAAATGTAGAAATCCTTCAAGAACTTAATGTGTCACCAATACTGGACTACATCTCCAGATATCAGCTAAACTGGAAGGAACATGTCTCAAGAATGGCTAGATCCAGGATCCCCAAGGCAATAATGAACTACTGTTCAAATGGGAAACGGTCACTTGGTCGACCTATGAAAAGATGGCACGAAAACCACTTCCTCAGGCCGTAACAGTTCTTCTAGGAATAATACTGGGAGGATGATGATGATATACATTCAGAAAAATAAAGATAGATCAATGAATTTTGATATTCCTAATTAAATAAATTTGATTTCGAAGTTCATAAATTCAACCATAGATGGCAGCACTGAAGATGGTGACAATAGAAGAGTTGATGGCCGAAGAATTTCATCAGTCGAAGTTATGGCTGAGGAAGAACGTGATTGCATTTGAAACACGGTATTGTGGAAAAAATGAATTCTATGAGGTGAGTTGTTAAAAAAATGTTCTCCGATGAATTTCAATGATTATACCTCATAATGTTTACTTCCCAACATTAATTTAATATAACAACAGCAGAGCTGGACATTAGATCTGTAAGTCTATCAGAAAAACTAAAATTAATTCATACAAAAACAGCTGATATCATTCAGCACCAAGTGAACCCACACATAGGGTCAAACAATATACATAGAAAATATTGCATCATGGATAATGTGGACAATGGAGAAGAACTAAAACCTAGTATTGAATACACTTATTTAGGAACAAAATTAGACCATTCAGGCGATAACAAAGTGGAAATTAAAAATAGAATCGCACAAACAAAACAAGCAATAAATGCTTTAAACTCTGTTTGATGCAGCAATAATATTACAAAAAATAGAAAATTACAAATATATCAAACCATAATTCAGAGCATTTTAACATATGGTGCTGAAGTCTGGTGAATTCCTACCAGGAAAATGAAAAGAATTTTAAGTACAGAAATGGATGTTTTAAGAAGATCAGCTGGAAAATCTAGAATGGATAGAATACGAAATAATGACTTAAGGGAAATTATGGGTGTACAAGAGGAGCTGGACATCATAGAAAAAAAAAGATTACAGTGGTATGGCCATGTCAAAAGAATGCCAGAGCAAAGATTGCCAAAAATTGTTATGGAATGGATCCCAATGGAAAGGAGGAAGGCCGAAGAAAACTTGGATAGAAGGGGTACAAGCAGCTATGAATATCAGAGGAATGGAAAAAGATCAATAGATGGACAGAGAGGAATGGCGTTTGGTTTCCGGAAGACGGTGGCAGCTGCCATGATACCGGATGATGATGATGATGATGATGATGATAATGTGAACAAAAATAGACAAGTGTGAGATTACTTCAGTGTTAGACAATTCTCTCATTTCTTTTGAATAGAATTGAGAAAGCACAAGACAGTTTTTTAAGAGACTTGTCAAGGGTGGGAAAGGTATTTTCATTTACAGAAATATCTCATTACCATAACAACTTTCTCACAATCCTGAGAAATCTCTTCTAAAATTTGGTCTCCTCAGTAGGAGACTCAGCATTAAGGAGTATTTTTTCAAAATTGCAATTGCTGTGTTTTTAACATTGTTCATCAACCTAAAAGCTACAAAGACAGCAGGATATCAATATTATTGTTTTAATAAGGGAAATGTACAGTAGTTAGTCGACTGCTTTCTGGGACAAAATAATGAAACTAGAGGAGGAGCATGTAAGAATGTACAGCACTAAGGAGTTGTGGGTGTAGATCAAAGAATTGTATCTATCATGTTTTTGAAAGTATTGGATGCAGTGGCCAGGAAAGACTTCTGCTCAGTGGCATCACTTTGCAATAGGCTATAACCATGTGAATATTAAAAGACTTCATTCAAGAACATAAATATATTCATACAAAAAGAGATTGTGTCTCACACCACAGTCAAGCAGTCTATGGCATCTGCTTTGGTGTAGAAATATGGGACACTATGCTGGTTCAAGTCCCCATGGAAGAAGAAATTTGCTCATGGAATTTTGGCCAATATAGGACTGGTGCTCACCTAGGATCCAGAGGAATTCAGGTTGCTAAAATATATAGCAGCTCCATATTGAAGAAAGCCAGCTCAGGGACCTGATATTGGCTAAATGATTGTCCACCTCCACATTACATTGATACATGTGGTAGTTGTGTGGTAGGCCAAGAGCTTTATATGCCTTTGTGTTATGCAATTTAAGAAGAATCACAGGAATTTAAAAGTGTTGATGCTTTAGGACCTGGCTCAGTACATCACTCCCACATATGACATCTGCACAGAAAAATATACGCCTAGACTGGGGTTCCTAGGTAGCTCAGATGGAAGAGCATTGATATAGAGAGTCAAAGGTCCTGGGTTCAAACCCCAGTCTAGGCATATATTTTTCTTTTGAAATATAATTTGTCCATCATTAAGATGTTTAAAAACGAATAATATTAATATATGACATCATCATCATCATCATCATAGTACATTCACGAATTTAGGCCATTTGTTGACCTGTTTCGGCCTCAAGAGAAACACCATCCAAAAGTCTTTTGAGTGGACGTCCTGCTCTTCTTCTTCCTGCAGGTTGATATCTTAACATTTGTTTGGGTATTCTGTGATCTTCCATTTGATGAACATGTTGCATCCATCTTGACTTATAATCAGAAATTTTGTTTTCTAAAGATTCCATGCGTAATTCTTCTAAGATGTCTTCATTTTTTTGTGATCTAGTAGTGTATCCTGCAGTCCTCCGAAGATATCTCATTTCAGCAGATCTAAGTCTCTGTATATCCTTCTGTTTCAACGTCCATACTTCGCTACCATACAAAAGAGTTGGAAGAGCCAGTGTTTTATACACTTTCAGTCTTGAATGCTTTTGGACTAACTGTGGCTTGAAGATAGAATTTATTAACCCTAAAATTCTTAAAAATTTAAACATATGACATCTGCACAGAAAATAATTCCAAGCCTTTACTCTAAAGTGACTCAGGATGTCCCATTGTTTGACAGTTTGACACCTTTTCAAGACTCCAACACCTGTTTCAATAGAGAATGTGTTATAAGTGAAAGGTGCTCTGGACAGGCAAAACAGTGAAAAGAAAATCAGGCTGCCAAAATGGAAAATACATTCAGTAATTTTGTCTTTTTTTGTGTGTGTTTCATAATGTAGCTAAATACTTGAGGAATGAAGATAATGCACAGTGTGAAGAATGTATCATTATAAGGTCTACATGAAGACAAACTTATGATGAAAAATGAACTTGCTGCACACAGTTCTCTACTCGCACTGAGAAACTTTTATGATTATTTTTATTAATATGCAATCTTAGAACAAAAGGATGTACAAGAGAAGACAGAATCAGAAATAAGAAAATAATTAGAAGTGGAAGCTATCAACTGAAGAATGGATGACAGATACAGAACAAGATGGTTTGAGAATTAAATTAATATTTTTAATACCTCACTTTATATCCTTTATTCTTCTAGACTGCAGTTTCAGAGCTTAATCTCCATCATCAGTAGCCTCTTTGACTGGTGCTATGTTGTTTCTTGGTGGTTTCATTCTTCCTTCTATCGGTGGACCGATGAACCTCTGGATTAAATAAAAATTTCTCGAAATTTTGATTTGATCCAGAGGTTCATTGGTCCACCGATAGAAGGAAGAAGAAAACTGCCACGAAATCACATAACACCCACCGGTCGAACAGAGGCTACTGACGATGAGATATAGCTCCGAAACTGCAGTCTAGAAGAATAAAGGATAAGAGGTGAGATATTAAAAATATTAATTTAATTCTTAAATTAAACCTCATAGTGTTTTTTCCCTGTGAAAGTTAAATAAAAGATTATTTGAACATGTAGGGAGGATAGAAGATACCAGACTGTCAAAAAGAGGTTACCAATGTGGTCTTAAAGAGTAAGAATTAATTTTATTTACAAATAAATGTTACATACAGTATTGAGACCCGAATGAGCAAGTGCTCGTGCTCGGGTGCAGTTCAGTTACATGAATAATACAAATAGAATATATACATTTAAAGTTAGGGGCCAGTTTCATTTTTACATAAATTATGACACATACAAATAAAAAATAATAATATATTGGGAATAAGACTTATTCTCACAAGAGAATTAATGCAATGGAGAATGATATACATAAAATAGTATAAACCATATGATGTGATGGATTATAACCAATAATACAGAAGAAAGTAATTAGTTATATATTGATTTATAATAATATAAGCAAAAGGAAAGAGAGATGTGAGGAGGCCGAGAAGGAGACACTGTGATGACGGAACAGGCAGTTAGCCTAATCCATCAAGAGGAGAAGAAGAAGAAGAAAAACAACTCTCACCAAAAAGACCCTTTTCTCAAGCTATCTACAGATCAAGTCTAGTCTTGTCCTGAAACAACTTTCCCATATGACCTAAAGGGCAGAACAAACACAAAAATTAATAAATCCTTTACAATACCAAGATATACACACTTTTACAGACTCAATCAGCAAACTTGATGACCTCCAGAACTTCCAATGATCAACAGCATTTCAGACCATAAAAAAATGGTCATGAGTGTACATAAGTACCTCTTAATAAACAACAGACAGGAACTTACTGTCAATGATTTTCCCCTTGGGTCCTTATGAAAATGACTTACAATAGAAACCACATCTTCAGATCAGGTATCAAACATAAATTAATCATATTAACAGATTCCAAAGCCCCAAATGAAACATTTTGGAACTTCCATCACTGCATGCAAAATCAGAGCAATGATACACCAAAACTACAGCAAATTGTCCTATATTAGAGACCTGTTCATGCTGGCATGTTTTGGAAATGAAATGGCAGATATGCTGGCCAGAAAGGGAGCAACTATTGTTTGTAAACCACAAAAGAAACAAAATTTAACTTAAAAAGTCTTAAGACACACAAACTGAATTCAAAATAAAGACAAAAAATAAATATAAAATCAGAAGACAGTAGATATGCAATTATCCTCCTCCAGTTCAACATTCTGACAATGCAATCAAAATCTGTTATACCTGCAGTGCGTTTCTTCACTGGCCACCTCTGCTTACCTGACCACCTCCATAAAGTTGGAATTGCAAATGCAATGATACAGGACAAGTACTCGACAAGGAACATCTCCTGATATCTAAACAGGAACAAACAACAGGAAAGGTCTCTACTGGGAATCAAGAGAAAACAGGACCAAGCCATTTAAAATCATCTTCATTGGACAACAGAACATTAAAAAAAAAAAACATTGAGCAGACAATACTGCACATGTAGCTTGAGCAGGGCTACCAATTTGCTAATAAAAGTGTACTTTAACAATTAAATTAATGTTTTTATTACCTCACCTCATATCCTTTTTCTTCTATACTGAAGTTTCGGAGCTTATCTCCATCTTCAGTAGCCTCTGGTTGACCGGTGTTACGTCGTTTCTTGGCGGTTTTCTTCTTACTTCTATCGGTGGACTATAGCAGTAAGAAGAAAACTGCCAAGAAACGACATAACACTGGTCGACCAGAGGCTACTGAAGATGGAGATAAGCTCCGAAACTGCAGCATAGAAGAAAAAGGATATGAGGTGAGGTAATAAAAACATTAATTTAATTCTTAAATTAAACCTCATAGTGTTCTTTCCCTGTGAAAGTTAAATAAGAAAATTGTACTTATCACTTGTAAACCAGCCATCGTCACCTGCCAAGCGACTTGATTCCACAGTAGTCACAGGCGAAAGAGGAGTTGAAGGGATATTTTAACATTATGTATACCTACCCTCCCTTGACAGGACAATGGTGGCTCATGTTCTTCCAGGTGCCATGGAGAGAAGTTCAACTCTTTATGGAAGGAAACATATTTTGTTACAGAACAAGAAAATGCTGCAAAGTTTAATTTGTAATACCATACTTTTAAATTAGTTTTTGTTATAATTAAAGATAAATATTTATGATATGTTATGTTCTTGTTACAAAATATTAAACCAAAAATATTAAATAATTTCATCTATGACATTTTCATTAAAAATACTTCTATCAGTAGCACCACTTAGAGTGTAAAGTACCATAACCCAATGAAAACATGTTTAAGAAAATGTTCAATAGAACTAATTAAATATTTTTCTTCGTCTTACAAAAATTTTCCTCATTCCATGTGATCAATGGATATTATAATTATTTTATAATACTATTATATGACAGATCCAGTAATATTATATGGATGTGTAACGCGGTCTCTTGCTTTAAGGGAGGAGAAAAGATTAGAAGTATTTAAGAATAAAGTTCTACAAAAATATTTTGATAAAGATACAAGCAGACAGGTGAATGGAGAAGACTACATAAGTGATCTATATGATTTCTTTATGGGAAATCTGATTTAATAAGATTGGTTTAAGTCTATATTAAATTAATAAAGTTCAGATTTAAATAATTAATTTTAACTCCGTGCGATATGTCTTCATCTTAGCAAATACATCAATTGCACATTCTTTGAAAATTGGATCCCTCATTTCTTGTGAGATTATATTAACAGTTTGTGTTGTTTGTATGCCACACTGCTTCTCTTGTACCATCATCATAAACAAATGAACTCAATACCACTTCTGAACCTGCAGATACATGGCCACATGGAATGAACTCTCCATATATCCCTATCCTGAGCTAATGTTTTCCAATCATCCCTGTGTAATTCCCTCCAATCATGGCTAATGTAATTCTCCCACCTCATTCTTGGTTTACCTACTTGGTGCTTTCCCTCTGGTTTTCCTACAAGGATTTTTCATGCCCCTTTTTATTTCCCATTCTGCCATCACAGTCTATGAGAGTTAACTGGTTTCCTCTAAAGATCATGTACTCAATGTTATGTAGTCTTCTCCATTCACCTCTGTTCATCTCTCTTTGGACCGAACATTTTCCAAGAACTTTATTCTCAAATACTCATAATCTTTTCTCCTCCCTTAAAGTAAGTGTCCATGTTTCACATCCGTATAATAACTGGGAGATTAACATATTTATATATTTTCAGTTTAATGTTTTGGAATGACAACAGTCTCTGTAATACATAACAGCATGCATTTCCAGAATTGAGTCAATGCTTACGTAATTTCTTGTGTATCTCATTCCTGCTTGTAATTATTGTTCCTAGGTATTTGAATTCAGCCACTTCTTCAAAATTTTTCTCATTTGTCATTAACTGTTTATTTCCATTACATAATGTATTTCTATGTGTGACCATATATTTAGTTTTACTGATGTTTACTTTCAGTCCCAGTTTCTGCAGTATGATCATGTTCATTTTTTTCACAGCTGATTTGCAGACAATGCCTCAGATTACTGATTTGTCTCTGATTGAAACTACAATGGCTACCCTCCCACCTGACATCAAATATTTACATAACCTCACAAAATTGGATGTGTCCAACAACAATCTGACTTCACTGCCAAGTAAATTATTAACAGGCTCAAACCTTCAAGTGCTCAACGTCTCTAACAATGGCTTGAGGACTTTACCTTTCAATATCACACAACTAACAAATCTGAGAGTTTTAAATATTTCCAGAAATAAAATAACATCCAGTGAATTGATTTATGTTTCAAAATTACAACATGTGGAAATTATTGATTTGTCTTACAACTCAATACAGAGCATACCTGAAGAGCTGTCGAAAATCAAGAATCTTCGAGAATTAAATATCAATAATCAAGAGCTCACTATTTTCAGTTTTGTGAAATCAGAGCCATTTGTTTCTCTGGAAGTGCTCAAGCTGGCTCATACAAACTATGTCATGAACAACGGCATGGACGTGCTGCAGCGTGTCACCACACTCAAGTATCTTGACATTCTGGCAATACACGATTTTGTTGGGGCGATCAACCATTTAGGTTCTTAAAAGGAAAAAATTAATTTAACTTTTCTCAATGTATCCGGCATAGACATGAACAGAACAGGGTGTCTGGACAGCGATATTCCAGGCGGCGACAGTGAATTTGACCTCCTTCCAAAGCTCAAAGTTCTTGATCTCAGTAACTGCAATCTGCAACATTTGAATGCTTCCACATTCACCAAGTTTCCAAATCTAGAATTCCTTTACCTCTCATCAAATCAACTGTCAACTTTACCAAGTAACTTTACTTTACCTCTCATAAATTTAAAAGAATTGCACTTAGCACAGAATTATCTAACTTCAGTGCAGTTATATTTGCCACAAAACTTAACCGTAGATGTCCTGGACATCTCAAATAACTTACTTAGTTCCCCAGCACACATTGTTTATTCTGGAAAGGTATGGAAATTAGATCTGTCTAGCAACAACATATCTGGTTGGAATGATCCTAACATTTTTGTGGCCTGGGTAAGACAGATAGATCTCTCAAACAATCACATTGATTTTATAACTGTAAACATGAGAACATCATTTCAAGAGCTGATATCTGTCAATCTCAGTTCCAACCCAATAGACTGTCGACAATGCAGAACAGCAGAACTTCAAAAATGGTTTAAGGAGAGTTCTCCAAGCAATATTCACAATTTCACTTGCGCATGGCCACTACAGGAAAAGGGCGAAGCTGTTGCTAGTGTGAAGATCGATCCACTGAGCTGTACGAAAAGTAACATGGATGACATACCAGTGATAATCTCTCTTTCCGTGCTGGGCACAGGTGTGCTTGTAGCCATCTTACTTCTCTACAAGTATCGCCTGCAGATTGCATATACAGTCCATGCTCTGGGAATGAAACGGCGCTATAAAGCAAAACGTGACAATGGAGAAAAGGAATATGATGCCTTTGTCTGTTACAGGTAACAATTTTTTTTTAATTAATAGTCTAAGTGACCTTGTAAATACAACTATATTCACGGACTTGGGTGGATGATCTGTGTTTCAAGTGCCCTGCATTAAATAAATAAAAATTAAAATATTCACAGGCCGAGAGCTAGGTTAAATTTTTTATTTCCAAGCTTGCAGCCTGGTCTCATGCCAGTCATTACCAAGCAAGGGTCAGAGGGTGTAAGCTTGCAAAATTAAACATTTAATTTGCCTATTAGCCAGACAAGACATTTTTAGTTAGGTAAGGCCAGGGAAGCTTTAAATCAATAATGAAATTGTGCTTTTGATTTCCATTCAGGGTTCAAATTTTTGCCAACAGCTGAATATTGTTCTGTCTCAACTGAGTTTTTGTGAGTTGTTCCATGTATTTGCAAAATATGATACAGTAAATAAATTCCCATGTAAGAAATCATCTCAGTAGGCAAAAAATGTTCTATTATCATCACATCAGGACAAGAAAGATTTCTTTGAAAATTTTGTAGCATGGATATACTGATATCGTTAACGTTACCCCAACAAAACAAAACACTAAGCCGAATCTTCCTTTTTCTTTAGAAAGTTTCCAGTACTAAATTGACATCATGACAAGTCATGTGAGGTTGATTAATGTTGGTGAAAACACAATGTTGTAAATTTGTGTTTGAAATCTTAATTCAACAACTAATTTATTTAGCTGACACTGCTCCCAGCACCAATCAAACTCACTCAAACCTTTAAAACTGGTTTTCCTTGAAGATTGAGGTTAGTTTTACTATCTAGATTCTTTCACGTCAACATGTCGTTGGATATGGTTATGGCATTTCACAATTTGTAAATGTGATTTGGTTAATGACATTAAAGGATATCAAAATAAAATTTAAATAAAACAATACATGGTACATGAATTTATTTTTTGGCATTAATATGATTTCATTTTATTAATGACCTCGTTGTATACAGGTGACATTTTTTTTTTCTAAGTCCCCAAATGTTACCAAGAAAAGAGGTATATTTTCTTATCTATTGCATCACATGAACGAGAATAAACCTCAACCAGAAAACTGTCCTCATGAATCTAAGTTGGGATAGCCTTTTTTTGACCAATTTATTTGTTAGTTCTGAATCCAAACTAGTAAATAATTTTATTTTGTTCCAAGAAATAAAAAATAAGTGGTATTGGGCATTATGTGAGCACACTCAAACTTGGCCATGTTTTTAACCAGAGAAGCTTTCAGAAAATACGAGCAAAGGACTTCAAATTGTAAAAATTATAAGCACTCACACTTTCAATTGTGAAATGTCAAAACCTTCAAGACTTGATAAAAACACTAACATTTCTAACTGAAACTATTAAGCAGGAGGTAATGAAAATTGTATGTTTTAACATGTTACTTTTAATTTATGAATAAGGAAAATAAATTAACTGAACTCACTAAATAAGTAAATGTTCCCGTCACTATTTTAAAATCATTCCACCTCCCCTTCTAAGTTGAGGTTTGCAATAGGACGTTGCACAACCCTCCTAAAACTTCCTCTCTCCATGTCGAATCGAGTTGGCAGGTTCCCTCTTTCCTTCCTTAGAAAGAACAAACTATAGCACATGTGTAATTCTGCTTTCAGTAGTCTAGACACTTCTTGGGTGTGCAATGAATTAAGCCCCAGTTTGGAAAAGGCACCTGAAAACTACAAATTCTGTATCCATGAGAGAGACTTTCCTGTTGGAACTTTCATTATGAGAAACATTGACTCGGCTATTAAGAAAAGCAGACATACAATTGTAGTCCTATCTAACAGATTCTTAACAAGCTCGGTAAGTATATTACCTTAACCAACCTCATCAGTTCTAACAGGAAAACAATGCTATCAGACACATTTTTAATGTAAGACAAACATTTTTAACATAATACAGATATACGGTTGTAAAGGGAAGGAGAGCCTCTATTTGCTTTAAATTCTGAGACTTAGAGGAACCGACCTGCACATCTTCCCACCTTCACGTGGTGCAGCTGTTAGTAACCATATATCTTATGTGGTGTACGGACGGGATGGGCTACTCACCAATTGCACTGGTCAGTATGGTGAGATATTGACCGATATGGTATTACTTCCAATTCTATACCATCTCTTTTTTATCTTTCCTACCCAGTCTCTCTGGACTGAACACTTGTTGTTTTCTGACCCTGATGGTATTAGAGTAATCAAGGTCTAGGGGATCATTTCATCTTATCACCGATGATATATCTATCTATACAGATATACATGTTTTCAACACCTCTGTTTACCTACTGCTGCGAGATTGTACAGCTTGTGGAGTTTGGGTTGTTTATTAGTCCCTTGTTCTAGGAAATGTTTATGAGATGTGGAGCTCGTTGTATAGCAGATGTAATAGTGATCAGAGGTGGCAACATCATTAAAGATTATTCTTATTTGTCAAAAATACCCCCACTCCCATTCAACACTTTGGGTGACTCTACTCCTTTTCCTAGTAGACCTGCTCAGCTGAGAGGGTCTCCACTGTCTGGCAAAACCTTAAGTGTGGTAGCTCAACATTTTGTAACTCCTTCCATACATATATATACTAACTTACTCACTGGCACTATCGAACCCGTAGGTTCATGGCCGCACGGACAAAAGCTCTCCATACATACCTATCCTGAGCTAATGCTTTCCAATCATTCCCTGTATAATCTACTTCCCTCAAATCATAGTTAATGTTGTTCTCCCACCTCATTCTTGGTCTACCAACTGGGCGTTTTCCCTCTGGCTTTCCTACAAGAAGCTTCCATGCAAGTCTTTCATTCCCCATACGTGCAACATGTCCTGCCCATCGCAGTCTATGAGACTTAACTGTTCTTGTTATATCTGGCTTCCTATAAAGACCATGTAGTTCATTGTTATGTAGTCTTCTCCATTCACCTGTCTGTTCATCTCTCTTTGGTCCAAAAATTTTCCTAAGTACTTTATTCTCAAATACTTGTAATCTCCTTTCCTCCCTTAAAGTAAGAGTCCATGTTTCGCACCCATATAATATAACTGGTAGAATAATAGTTTTATATATTTTCAGTTTAACGTTTTTTGAAAGGAGTTGGGACATCAAAAGTCTCTGCAATGCATAATAGCACGCATTTCCAGAATTGAGCCTATGTTTAATTTCTTTGTGCATCTCATTCCTATTTGTGATTATTGTTCCTAGGTATTTGAATTCAGCCACTTCCTCAAAATTTCCCTCATTTGTCATTAGCTGTCCATTTCCATTATATAATGTATTTCTACGTGTGACCATATATTTAGTTTTATTGATATTTACTTCCAGTCCCAATTTCTTAGTGTTACTCAATAGTGTGTGCGTGTTGGCCTTTAGTATCTCCTCGCTATCGGCCAGTAGTACTACATCATCAGCATAAACTAACAGCTTATTAATACCATTGAGTTGTAGGCCTTCCTCATTCTCTAAAGATTTAATGGCATGCTCTAGTACAAAATTAAATAGTAGAGGAGATAGTGCATCTCCTTGCTTCAACCCATTCTGGATTTCAAAAGTGTCCGAAAACTGTTTGCCTACACGCACCCTACTCTTTGTGCCATTTAGACACATTCGTATAAGTCTAACTAACTTTTTAGGAATTCCGAACTCCAGCAGGATACTATATAACTTCTCCCTCTTAATTGAATCATATGCTTTTTTGAAGTCTACATATAGTTGATGTACAGTACCATTACATTCCCATTTCTTTTCTAAAATCTGTCTTATACTAAAAATCTGATCTGTTGTAGACCTGTGTTTCTTCTAAATGCACATTGATGATCTCCTAGAATGTCATCAATATAGGGAGTAAGTCTGCTTACTAATATATTTGTTAGAATTTTGTACGAAGTTGAAAGTAATGAGATGCCCCTGTAGTTGTTGCAATCAGTTTTATCTCCTTTCTTATAATTGGTATGATAATTGATTCTTTCCATTCATCTGGAAGAGCTTCTTTTTCCCAAATCATTCTAAGCAAACCAATGTATCTTGTCCATCAATTTTTTTTCTCCCCCTGATTTTATCAGTTCTGCTGGGATCTCATCTGAACCTGATGCTTTATACATCTTCAATTTTTCTATCGCCATTTCAACCTCTAATGCACTTGGTTCTGCGACTAACATTTCTGCTGTCTGTAAATTATCCTCCTCAATGTCCTGTTCTGTATGTACATTTAATAGCTGATGATTAAAGTAACTTTTCCATCTATTTAATATACTCCTGGAATCTGCAATCATTTCCCCATTTTCATTCCGAATTATGTTTGTTCTAGCCTGAAATCCCTTCTTCTCTATACTAATTCCCTGATATAATTCTCTAATGTTCCTATTTTTTGCATTCATTTCAAGATCATTAATCTTCTCTCTCAGATATTCCCTCTTTTTACTCTTTAGTAACCTGGTGGTTTCCCGTCTAACACTACCCAATTGCTCTAAATTTACCTCATTTGGCTCGTGTAACCATTTCATTTTTGCTAGCTTTCTTTTCTTTACAATGTCGGCACATTCCTCATCAAACCATTTCTTGTTTTGCCTCTTTTTTAAACAACCAATGCTTTCTGATGCTGACAATTTAATAGTATCTCTTATAGCCTCCCATTCTTTATTTATATCAGTTTCTTCTTCGTTTGCCACATTGTCATCTGAAGATTCCAGTACTTCAAATCTATTAGCAATTTTGATTTGGTATTCTTGCCGCATTTCATCATTTTTCAAGTTTTTTAATTCAAATTTTTCAGAATCATCTTTAGCGTTTGTTCCTCTCATAAGCGATAGCCATTGTCTGATTTTTCACCCTGACCAGATGATGATCCGAATTGCAGTCTGTCCCTCTAACTGATCTAACTTCGATGATGCTACTGTGCCAGCGTTTGTCCACTAATACATGATGTATCTGGTTCTGAGTTTCTCCATCTGGAGACGTCCAGGTGTATTTATGAATATCCTTATGCTGAAATGTTGTGCTCTTAACAATGAGATTCCTTGATGTGGCAAAGGTGACTAATCTAACCCCGTTGTCGTTACTATCTTCATGAAGACTGAATTTGCCTATTGTTGGTTTGAATATATCTTCCCGCCCCACTTTTGCATTAAAATCACCTAAGACAATTTTCATATGATATCGTGAAAGGCTATCAAATAAGCATTCTAATTCTTCATAGAACTCATCCTTGATCTTGTCATCTTTATCTTCTGTGGGAGCATGTACATTTACAATTATAAAATCATGTTGTTTACCCTTTAGAATTATGTATGATATCCTGTCACTGACAATCTTAATATCTCGGATAGCGGACAGGATCCTCCTTCTGACTAAAAAACCCGTTCCAAATTCAGGTCTTTCTGCACCCTCGTAGTATAATGCAAATCTTCCTGATTCCTGACTACCTTCTCCTAGCCACCTCCAAGGGTGATTTATATAATTCCCGTATTAATATCTCTAGTGCCCCACTATTGTATAAAGTCCTAACATTCCATGTTCCTAGGAACATGTCCCTGTGTTTCAGCCTTTGGTATGTGTTCCCTGAAGTAGTCCCCACCCGGAGAACAGAATGGGGGACTATTTGACCTCCGGAAAATTTTACCCCAGTCGAACCCATGTCCGCATTTCTTGATGGTTGTATTTTTATGGTGAAAGTTCGTCACTCCTTCGACCAAGGTACTTTTTTCGTCTGGCTTATCACCTTCGACCAGTCCGGCATGGGTAACCCTATCGGCAGCAATGCTACCACCGGCATAGCTCTCGGGATCATTTAAGCATGCAAGCCACTCCACCATGACAAGGTAAAGATACCATGGAGGGATATATATATATATATATATATGTTTCATTTTTTAAACCACATTATTTTCAGAAATTCCTAAAACTGTTCTCCAATATTGAAACAAAACAGCAAGTTACAAAAGCACTGTATGTACTAGTAGTTATGAAAACCTGTACCACCCCTGAGTTTCCTTAATTATGCAACACTGCACTGCTTATTACAAACAGAGAACTATGTATGCATTTATGCTGGGGAAAGTTGTGAAATATGCTTACAAATTTAGAAATATATACAAAAATTAAGTTATGTAGGTAGGAAATAACACTATGAGGTTTATTTTAATTTTGTTGTTTCTTGACTCACCTCATACTTCTTAACTCCTTTGCAGATCTAGATTTCGTCACTGTATTTGTGACATTCTCAATGCTGTTCACGTTCACAACTGACGTCCAATGGTCTCCTCTCCTGCAGACTGACCAGGTCAGTCAGGAGACCATTGGACGTCAGTTGTGAACGTGAACAGCATTGAGAATGTCACAAATACAGTGATGAAATCTAGATCTGTGAGGGAGTTAAGAAGTATGAGGTGAGTCAAGAAACAACTCAACAAAATTAAAATATACAAAAATATTCTTTTTCATTTAAATGCACAATTCTCTCCATAACTTAATAAAATTATTTACATAATTTCCATTAATACTTTGTCAAATAGGTGTTGCTGTAGTGTTAATGCAATATACTGACATCTTATGGTGATCGTAATCTTCTGCTACTTGTAGGATTACTTCATCTTTCAACTTTATCAAATGCTCTTCACTCATTCAAATGTACTCCTATGTTCATTGACACTTAACAACTTGATATAATCCTAACTCCATGGCACGACACCCTTGACCTACCATCTGGCTGCTGGCCTCACCACATCTACAAGTGTTAATAATAGAGATAGATGATCATTCTGCCAGTGTAGGGGCAACATGTGGTCAGCATGTCGGCTCCCCCAGCCGTTATAGTTGATTTTCTCAATCTGGAGCCACTACTTATTGTAGCTACCCAAATTCTGCACAATGCTGGGTAGGCCAAAATTGCACGGGAATTTTCTTGTACAATTAATTATGCATTGTTTACATTTAAAAGAACTCCAGGTTATGACAGGCTTAAAAGGATTTTCACTTTTTATCATCTGCTGGCCTCACCTCCAAGTCAATCAGAGGTGGATAATAATCAAACCATTATATGGGTCCCTCAGCTGTTTTCTCAACCTAGATCCATTATTTATCACAGGTACCCAAATTCTTCAAGATGTTGGGCGGACACTGGTCCTATAAACTAAAGAAAATTTTAGGAAAAAGGTATTCCTCCATGGAAACTCAAAAATCTGTGTGCATAAAAATGTATACCTGCAGCTACCTAATCTACCAAATGTTTTGTACACACAGGAGTGTGGATTTTGGTGCAGAAATATTAGCTACCTTTAAATATGAACTGATGTTTCAGTTTGATTAAATTTTATTCTGACAGTGACGGAACAATTTTTTATATAACTGATATTACAGTCTAAAATGTAATATTTGCACCCAAATACAAATATCTGTGAAACATGCTTGAATAAAGATTTATATCCACTATAAAGCATCATGTTTCTCTCCTTCACATATTTTTCCTTTAACAAATATAACATACTAACGTCATCCAACCATCATGGATTTACAGTAACATCTTCCTTACTGACGTTTTTATGAGTATGTATTGATCAAGTGCATCACCACGGTGTTGAAAATACTGCAGCTGGAATAATTCTGAAAGCGGTTTAAAATGAAGACGACATATGAGGTGAGGTGAATAATTTCTTTATTTAATGTGATTGCTTTTGGAGAATACAGTGTGGTTATTGTGTTATATTGCAGTGGTGTCGCTGGGAGCTCGAGCTGACAAACTACACAATGATTCACGAGGACAGAGATCTCATTATAATGATTGAGCTTGAACACTTGGATAAACACAAAATTCCCAGATTCTTGAAATTCCTCATGAACACACGAACATATCTCGAGTGGCCGAAGAAGAATGCAGACCAAGCTGCCATAGATTCAGCTTGGAAAAAAATCCGATTGGCTCTTGGAGTTAGTCTTTCCCAACAGAAATTAAAAGACTCTTCATCACCTTAATGTTGGCTTTATGGTGATACATAATATGATTTCAGTTACTCCAGTTCAGTTGCTCCATGTTGCTGCATTCCACCAACCTTCCCCTCCTTGAAACCACAGACACGCATGGGCCCAGGGGAAAGAGCAAGTATGGTGCAACATGTTCTTATTATTACGAGGGTCATACTGAAAGTCGTGAGCAACCCATTGTTAAAATTCAAATTTTAACAATGTAACAAAAACAACTGCAGGATCGTAATCTACAGACTTTATACCACAACATTGCCGTTTTGTGGCATCATAGCTTCTATCATGTGACCACACGCAGTGTTTCCAAAATGGCAGACATCAATGTTTCGTTTCGACAGCGCGCTGTCATTGAATTCCTTGTTAAAGAGGAACATTCTGCTGTTGATATTCACCAAAGACTTCAATGTGCTTACGGAGATGCCTGCATGGGTGCCAGCAGTGTTAGGAGATGGGTGAAACATTTTAAAGATGGGAACACGAGTATCAAAGATGAGCCTTGTAGCGGTCGCCCACGCTCTGCCTCCACGGATTTCAACAAGGAAAGAGTTGATGCGCTCATTAGAGACGACAGGCGTATCACAGTGAATGAAATCGCTACAAAACTTGCAGTAGGACACAGTGCAGTGCAAGAAATGATTCACAGCTTAGGTTACCGAAACGTTAGTGCCCGTTGCGTTCCACATTTATTGAGTGAAGACCACAAAACTTCAGAGAAGAACCATCACCCATAACCTTCTTCAGAGATTTCGAAATGAAGGTGATGATTTTTTTGACAAGTATTGTGACAGGTGACGAAAGCTGGTTTCATCGCTACGAGCCTGAAACAAAATGCCAGAGTATGGAATGGCACCACTTGAATTTGCCATCAAAGAAAAAAGCAAAGACAGTGCAATCTGTTGGAAAAGTTATTGGCAGCGTCTTCTGGGATGCGGAAGGTTGCATTCTGGTTGAATTTCTTGAACCTGGACAAACTATAAATGCTGCCCGCTACATCCAGACACTTGTGAAGTTCCGTCGTGCATTGCACGACAAGCGCACTGGAAGGAAGATCATTCTGCAACACGATAACGCGCGTCCTCACACTGCTCGTGCCACTGTGGAGAAGATCAGGACATTTGGGTGAGAAACTCTTCCACATCCTCCCTATAGTCCTGATTTGGCACCCTCCGACTACCATCTTTTCGGTTCTGTGAAGGAGCAGATGAGAGACCAATGCTACAAGACGCTGGAGGATATTCGGAAAGCAGTGCATCAGTGTCTTCGAGCAGCTGGAACGGACTTCTATCATAAGGGAATTTTCAAGCTTGTAGAATGCTGGACAAAATGTGTGCAAAGAAATTGAGACTATGTTGAAAAGTAGCACAAAGGTCTGTAGATTAACAGGTGTACTTGGTTTGTCTAAAATAAATATTATGATTGTTTAAAAAAATGTTGCTCATGACTTTCAGTATGACCCTCGTAATTTAACACTTCTCACTTAGGGATAAATTATATTTGAAGAGAAAAATTATACGCTCAGACTAGGGTTTGAACCCAGGACCTTTGGCTTTCTAGGCCAATGCTCTACCACTGAGCTACCTGAGCACTCCAATCTAAATGCAGATTTTTCTCTTATACATTGTTAATTCCCGAGTGTCAAATGCTATGAGCATTTGCTTGATCATGCAAATGGTGGCTTCTATTTAAGAAGACATTTATTGGGAATTTAAACACTACTTTTTAAAGCCAGTAGGACTTTTGATGTTTTTATTATTAATTTAACATTTCTCACTGAAGGATAAACTCACTCACACCCCAGTCTGAGCATATAATATTTCTCTTCGAATCTAATGTATCCTTCAGTGAGAAATGTTAAATTAATAATAAAAACATGGAAAGAAGTCCTACTGGCTTTGAAAAGTAGTGTTTAAATTCCCAATAAATGTCTTCTTAAATAAGAAGGAAGAGTTTTTTACCATTATCTTTAAACTATTTATTATTTTTATAGGTTTTAAGCTTTTTTTATTTCTCTTATTATTTAGTGAACATTTGCATGATCAAGCAAATGCTCTTAGCATTCGGCGCTTGGAAATTAACAATGTATAAGAGAAAAATTTGTGTTTTGATTGGAGTTCTCAGGTAGCTCAGTGGTAGAGCATTGGCCTAGAATGTCAAAGGTTCTGAGTTCAAACCCCAGTCTGAGCATATAAATTTTCCCTTCTAATATAACCCAAAAACATGTTAATAAAATATCAGTTTTTACCATAAGCTGCAAATTTAGGATGGGAGCCAAATGTCTATGTTTAATTCCTGCTGGGAAAAAAGAGTTCCAGCATTTTAAAGTGAGTTCCAGCTGATGTTGGGGAAAAATTATTTGAATTAAGTTTTTAATTTAGTATGTTCGTATTTTTGCACTCTGCAGGTGTCGGAACTTGTTTGTTCAGAAGCAACCATTTCACAACATAATGTTCAGTTGACAATTTACATGACTAAAATGGAAAAGAAACTGAATGACAAATATTTTTAGAAATCAGAAAACAACAGAAAAAGGGATAAGTTAATTATTAAAAGAATGACTAATTTACTTATTTAATATAACATTAGTTTTAGGCTGGTATTCGTGGACATACTGAAGCAAGTAAAGGCTGACTGCTCTAATGTTATCACAATATCTAATGTAAAACTTATTAAATATTATATTTTGTATTCTTCTTCTTCTTCCTTCCAAGTATTAGGCCAAGGCCTGTTACGATCCTATAGAAAATTTTCCCTCCAGCGTTTCATAGGACGGCCCAGTGATCTTCGTCCTCTTGGTATATAATTATAAACAGCTTTGGGGATCCGATTTGAACTCATTCTTTCTAGATGGTGTTTCCAATTTAGTTGGTACTGTTTAATATATTTTGTATTCAAACACATTTATTACATTAATGTCCCAAAATATTTGTATGTAGACCAATTTATTGTTTTAATTTGTTACTTTTTAAATGAATATATACAACATTAGCATTATTATTGTTTTGTTAGGTTGTAATTCAGTTGTTTGAGTAAGTGATTGGACACTGGTAAGTAAACACCTTCTTTATGCCAGTCACAATTATCAAGACTGGGAGTTGAGCGTAGTCACAGTTGTGTGTTGTGCCAACAGACTGTATGAAAATGGAAAAAAGTAGTTCTAGTGACAGAATTGTTTAGAGGAATGAAACGTGGCAAATATTTGGAACTTGAAGTTAGGATTCTTTCGTATGTCAAAACACTTGTACATACGGAGATATAAATAAAGACAATAAATGTTCATGGTAATTTTTCTTTCCTGAGTCCGGGTGTAGCAAATTTTTTTCCCCCTTCCAACTCAATGGAAAGGGCTTATTTTCAAGACAGTTAATGGTAGATCGAGAGGAGCCATTTAATATACATGAGCCATCTCTTCAGCCCCTGCCTTCAACATCCTCACGTCCACAACTCCACGGTTCTCCTGAAAAGAAGTGACTCACCTGTGTCTACATGGAAGAGATTGAGGGAGAAAGAAATAAGCCAACTTAACTCTTAAATAATTTATTTCCAAATTTTGTGCTTCATTACTTGACCAAGGTTCCAGTCTTGGGAGTGAGCGAGCAGCAGTCTGTCCCACACACTGTCCTCTATATATCCAACATGTACAAAGCACTTATTTACAATATTTACACAAAACACTCGTACAATTTGCTTATGGATATAAGGCATTTTGGAGTTACGGATCCAAGCAACAACTCAATGGGTCTTGTAACAATCTGGCCGTTAGTCGAACGGCTTTATATGCACACACTAACACTCGCTGTAGGGTGGCAGCACCATTGTTCTCGAGTTGTACGGGTCATGAGGATAGAGTTGATGGTCGGGCTGCTGGAGGTGACACTACTGTCTCTCCGTCCAGTACAGCCACAGTGCGGGCATTCTCACCAGAGTACAAGTATGCATTAGGATTGGGCAGATGCTGCCTGGAATGGTCAGTTGGAGTTCGAAATCCGGCAGGAGATAGGTGACAGAAATCCAAGTCACCGAGGTCTCTATCGAGGCCTGGATGATACCGAGTATGGTCTTTGTGACGATGTTTCAATGCTGCATCCAAGCATGAATGGAAGTTACGATCGGCAGCCGGACTGTATGGGATGAGGGGTCGATGATCCCCATAGCTGCGAGACGACTGTCGACTCACATCACTTTGCCTCTTGCCATCCTCATCGCTCATGTCTGACACCTGAATTTCACTGCGTTCAATCTCTTCGTACACAGGATCATCCTCAGGGTTCGAATGGGGATGAGCGTGGACATGTTGTCTCCCCTCCCTTATTTCAGTGTAGGTGTGGTTCCAAGGGCTCGTTGAACGCAGGAAATTACTGTTTGACTTTTTGGCAGTGCGAGTTCCATGTTGGATCTGCAGAGTGGGAAGCTGTTGTGGCTGTGGAAGAGGTGCATCACCCACTGGTGAATGTTCTCGTTCAACATCAGTCTCCCTATCGCTCACACCTGTCACTCGATCTCCAACGGAGAGATCATTTGTTATTCCCTGCTGGTAGTCTGGAGGCATATATGGCTGTCGTCGCATGTCCTTACTGTTGTTGAGGCTACGCAGATTGTTCAAGTTGTTTAAGCTGTTCAGAGTTGTTGTATTGTGGGACCGAGGCGAATCTTCTTGCTCAGAACCTCCATGTCCTGAATCTCGGCTGTACGATTTAAACGAAATGTTCTACAAAAAAAAATAAACACATTTGTTATAGCAAAAATTCTAAAATCAGGCTTTCAAATTTCTTGACATGTTTACAGAACCCCTTTCATTATTCTATTAAAAACAAATTACTTTAACTTTAAGATAAATAAAAAATACCACCTATTATTAATTTTCCAGAAAACATCTAAATTTCATCTTGGGTTAACAAACCACGTTTGAGAAGTTAGTGGTACAGACCTTCAAGATGCCAATTTGAAAATGTTCAATGAGGTCATATTTCAGTTCATTGCTCGGAATAATAACTCTCTTCGATAATACAACAAAAATAAATTTTTATGTGGCAGTCAATGACAAGACAAGAAACATTCTGAACTCAGAAGACTGCAATATTAGTAACATGTATTCTGGAGTAAGTATGGAATGAAACAAGTTTTGTTTTAAAAATTTTGCCTGCTCACTTTTATACCCTTCTTTTTTATCTAATATACAGACCAAGATTCAAAATAAAGTTACTAATAAACTTTGTTTTGATGTTCATCCTACCCTTCCCAATTTGTGTTCAATGAAATTCCACATAAGTACAGGAGTAAAAAATGAAAGTGGTTGCACTCTTGAACAGTGAATACGTTCAGATCACGTGTAGTTCAAGTACAGTGTTATCTCTCATGGAACAACGGTAATGGCCCTTTCCTAATGATTCAAAGGTTTATGATTTCAAGCTTTGTTTTGTAATTGTTCTCTAGCGATATAAATAAAACAGATTTGTTTTGGAACAATAGAGCTGCATGATAATAGTGTTCCTTCTTGGAAATTGAATGGAAAGAAGTGACAAACATTTTAAATTGAGATGTTGAGCTATGGCTTGTAATTCATAACATTTGTACAACTTGAAATTAATTTATATTATAATACAAATTTCCTCCATAGTCAGTGCATGAATTATTTAATGAATTAATTACATGATGAATTATTTCTCGACAAGTTTTGAATATAATGAATCATCTGTGCGAACAATTTTCATTATATAACAAATTATTTCCAACATTCTTAATTGTAATATGAATGATCTATATGTCTCTGTCACCTAGTTTAAATATATTTATAATGAATTGCCTCTGCAATTATAATACATTAATTCCATGATCATTTTTAAATTGTCTGTGTGGTATAATTTGTGTAATGAACCCCAGTGGCTTTACTTGTCTTCTGGAGATGGCTATACTCATTAACAATACTTCCTTTTTTCAATAAAACCATAATATAAATTAAGCAAAATGCTGTAACCACTATGCTATACTAGTAATACATTATAACTAAACAACATGTAACATTATCAACTCAAACAATCTCAGTTTGTGGAGAGAAACCACTTTCATTTTTGTTAACAAACACTAACCAAAACCCCACATATGTAATTAGTAGATTAGATCCTGGGGGATTATGTAAATTATAATTACAATTTGAAATGGCTG
The DNA here is from genome assembly GCA_030220185.1 of Diploptera punctata. Lineage (NCBI taxonomy): Eukaryota > Metazoa > Arthropoda > Insecta > Blattodea > Blaberidae > Diploptera > Diploptera punctata. Next base: position 421,056 of record JASPKZ010007268.1, read on the forward strand.
TAAAAATTATTTTATACTATTTTATATACTAATCAAAATGAAAAGTGACTTTTTTTTCTGAAGTTGTGATATTGATGACAATCTAGAATATAATATAGTTTTTGCGAGAGAAAAATTAACCAAATCATAGAATCTGAGCTTATTAAATGTTTTGTCAAATGAAAAACTAACCAGAGTTTGTAGTTGGTACTTTTTAAAATTCTCTTAAAACATTTTTTTTTTTTTTGCTTTCATTAGTTTTCATTCTGACCGTATCAATTTTGAGTTTTAATTTTATCAATGACAAGACACTAAATCTAAAGTCATGCCATGCACGGACAACCCAAGCACCACATCAAAATGACTCTGTTAATCAAATAAGTGTATCTAATAATGTGAAGATACAATATAGTTTGGCTTAGATAATCTACACCTCTGTTTTTATGTCAAATTTATTCATAAGGCGAAGCTGATTATCTGATCACAATCTGTAAAGTAATTTCAGGTATCAATAGTTTATATCACACATAAGTTAGGGCAGCTCCAAAAGAGCTAAGATCTACTGAAGTGTTTGCTAGCAAATGAGTCACTTAGAGTAAAGCATTCTCTCTACTTACAGTTGTTTGGACTTTTATAAAATGATGATAACTTCAACTATGTCATTTCATAACATAAAACTTAGTTTTAAAATCATTAGGAAGTAACATTATGAGGTTTAATTTAATAACTGAGTTTTTATTTTTTAAACATTCTTACCTCATATGGTAGTTTAGTTGGACATGTGTTTCAAGGCTGTTGCCCCATCTTCAGCATTTCACAAAATTATTTTTTCTTTTCTTCATGTTGTCGGCCCTGTATCTGTGTTCCAAAAAACTTGGTAATCAGGCTCCTTTCTCCGGGAATTTCAAAGTTCGTAATTTTCTCCTTGTTCTTCTGTATACAGATTTTTTTCCCATATTGTGAGTTCACTGGTGTTTTCTAACTGTTTTAATAATTTTGTATTTACATCTATTTTGTGTTTTTCTGTCCAAATGTGAGCTGCTACTGCAGATTCTTCTACTTCTCCTTTTTTACATTTCTTATGTGTTCTTTAGTTTTAATGTTTATAATTTCTCTTGTTTTCCCTATGTATACTTCATCACAGTCTGCACATTTTATTTGATATATTCCTGATTTTTTATTATCTTCAATTTTTTTTATTTTTGTTGGTTTTCATAAGTTTTTTTAGGGCTATAGTCATTCTTTGGTGCTAAACTGATGATGAATTTTCCAATTTTTTTTTTAAATTTATTGTGTGCCCAAGGATGATATGTGAATTTCTTGTATTTCAATGAATTAAAATTTTTTTTTTAAAAATTCAACATCAGTTTAGCACCAAAGAACGATTATAGCCTAAAAACACTTATGAAAACCAACAAAAATGAAAAAAATTGAAGACAATAAAAAATCAGGAATATATCAAATAAAATGTGCAGATTGTGATAAAGTATACACAGGGAAAACAAAGAGAAATTTAAACATTAGAACTAAAGAACACATAAGAAATGAAAAAAAGGAGAAGTAGAAAAATCTGCAGTAGCAGATCATGTTTGGACAGAAAAACACAAAATAGATCTAAATACAAAATTATTAAAACAGAAAATACCAATGAACTCACGATATAGGAAAAAATCTATATACAGAAAAACAAGGAGAAAATTATGAACTCTGAAATTCCTGAGAAAGGAGCCTCATTACCAAGTTCTCTGGAACACAGATTTCAACATGAAGAAAAGGGAAAAAAATCAGTTTGTGAAATGATGAAAATGGGGCACAGCCTTGAAACATATGTCCAACAAAACTATCATATGAGGTAAGAATGTTTAAAAAATACAAATTCAATTATTAAAACTTTTCTTTATATGGACCATTTTTACATAGCATATTTTTTCCTGTTTCACTTCAGTTACATAGGGGTTTCACCGTGAACCCCGACTGTGGTCAATTTGACTAATTCAACATTCTATGCATGTTTACTACTATGTGCACAGTTTCCTTGAATTTTCTCATTGATACAAGAATTATTTGTTATCCACCACAACATTCATTAACACAACAACTTCTGCTTCCAAAATGACTTGTATGGTAGTTTGAACCCGGAGCTACAATACAAGATTTACCTGGGAATCAAGTAACAATGATAATTATCAACATGTAGCAGGGACTTTCAGGATCATTGGAAGATGGGGCATTTAGCGAAGACAATAACAAACTAACTCTCTGGTACTATTGAACCCTTAGGGTCATGGTCGCATGACCATACGTTCCTATCCTGAGCTAATGTTTTCCAATCATCATCTGTATAATTTACCTCCCTCAAATCATGGTTAATGTTATTCTCCCACCTCATTCTTGGCCTACCTACTGGGTGCCTTTCTGCCTTATTTTCCTACAACAAATTTACATGCCTCTCTATCATTCCCCATTTGTGTCACATGTCCTGCCAATTGCAGTCTAGAAATTTAAATGTTCTTATTATTTCTGGTTTCCCATAAAGATTGTGTAGCTCCCTGTTATGTAGTCTTCCCCATTCACCTGCCTGTGATGTTTCAAGTTATAAGTTTTATAACTATAGCATATAACAAAGTCTCTGTAAAACTGAGCACTCAGCAATTTATTATCAGACTAGTTGTGTTATATTTTAGAAACAGACAAACTCTAAATCCGGATGTCAGGAGCTTGCTTTTTCAAGGACAAATTGAAGTAGCTTTCAATATTGGAATTACCAAATTTGGATATTGATGACAATGTAGCATATTATCAATTTCATTTATTTGTTTGCTTATAAAACCAAATTTGGGGAACACTTCTCTCTGGTATTGGTCCTACTGCAAGGAAAGTTAGGCATGGAACAACTAGCTGATAGTATATAAATTATATCACAACCAGTGGAGAGAAAGACATCATGAAATAGAAAAACTTATTCCAGGTTCTCAATAAGAATATCAGTTCTGAATGGCAGATCACAGATCCTGGGCAACTAAATATTTTGAAAGAAAAAGGAGTTCCTACTGATTGTGTGAGAGGTGATAACCATTGATTCAGTGACATGTATGAGAAAAGGTTGTAATTTTACTTCCTGGAAAAAAAAAGGATGAAATATTACTTTACTTCACAGTTATAGCTAAAAAAACTAAACATGTCAGGTTCTAATGTCATAGAAAGTGTGAAGACGTTCCTGTCTATTTAACTTTCACACGGAAAGAACACTATGAGGTTTAATTTAAGAATTAAATTAATGTTTTTATTACCTCACCTCATATCCTTTTTCTTCTATACTGCAGTTTCGGAGCTTATCTCCATCATCAGTAGCCTCTGGTCAACCGGTGTTATGTCGTTTCTTGGCGGTTTTCTTCTTACTTCTATCGGTGGACCGATGAACCTCTGGATCAGGTCAAAATTTGTGGGAGTTTCGAAATTCATGAGTTTATCTTTCTTATTTTTTTGGATGTGGATTTTTTCCCAGACTGTGAGTTCCACCGATAGAAGTAAGAAGAAAACCGCCAAGAAACGACATAACACCGGTCAACCAGAGGCTACTGATGATGGAGATAAGCTCCGAAACTGCAGTATAGAAGAAAAAGGATATGAGATGAGGTAATAAAAACATTAATTTAATTCTTACATTCCTGTTTGTTAAAAAAGTGTAATGCACCTCTTATGACACTATTCTCATGGAAATGATTGATGACATTTTGTTAATCAGTCGCCAAGAACAACGTAATTATAACAAACACACTTCACTCTTCAGGGATTCTGATATCCAAACAGGAGATACAATTATTTTCAACGTATATAGGAATAAATCATTAAGAGGTTTAATTTAAGATTAAATTAAAATGCTGCATACCTCTCTTCACATCCAGTCTTCTAAGTAGACCGCAGTTTCAAAGCCTAGGCAGCTTCATCTTCACTACTTGCTGCTAAGGTTTGAAATCACGATCTACTTACAAGACTGGATATGAGGAGAAGGTATGAAGCATTTTAATTTAAGGAAATACAATATTCTGTTAGTCCACTCAAACACTAGCCAATAATAAAGATATCATTGGTAGATCCTTAAGCCTGAATGAAAAGGCCTCTAAGCAAAATTTACCAAATTTTCCCATCCTAGTACTACCTTGGTTTCCTAGATGTCAGTATGAGGCAGAACGCTGACCACGGACCACTCAAATGACATCTATATGAAAACAAGTGTAACTAAATTAGTATGGTTCAAATTCTTCCCTATAGGGGGAGATCGCCTAAATCTCTGTAAAGGGAAACATGGGCTTAAAAGAAGAAGATGTAAGGCTACACTATTTTCATATCTTCCCCACTCCATACTGAAAACTCAAGGTAACTGCTTTCTCAAGGGCACAAGGTTACAACCCTCTAAACAGGTTGTCAAGAATATATAGTCCCCTTAACAGAATTTTTAAATTTGTCATTTTCACAAACCTTTGTACTAGTATAATAAGGCAATGTTTACATTAATTCTGTGACAACCAAACTTATAGTTTGTACACTTCCTAAACAAGCATTCAAATTAAGTTATGTAGGTAGGAAATAACACTATGAGGTTTATTTTAATTTTGTTGAGTTGTTTCTTGACTCACCTCATACTTCTTAACTCCCTCACGATCCGGATTTCGTCACTGTATTTGTGACATTCTCAATGCTGTTCACGTTCACAACTGACATCCAATGGTCTCCTCTCCTGCAGACTGACCTCCACGCCATCTGATGTCTGGCCGATGAACTTCCAAATCAATCCCCTCTCCTTATCACCAATTTGGGAAAAAATTTACATATGCAAGAATAAAAACACAACTATGAATTTTGAAATACCCAGTGATAAGGAGAGGGGATTGATTTGGAAGTTCGTCGGCCAGACATCAGATGGCGTGGAGGTCAGTCTGCAGGAGACGTCATTTGTGAATGTGAACAGCATTGAGAATGTCACAAATACAGTGACGAAATCCGGATCGCGAGGGAGTTAAGAAGTATGAGGTGAGTCAAGAAACAACTCAACAAAATAAATAAAAAAAAAAAAAGAAAAAAGCATTCAAATACTGTATCACAGTTTTCTTGGCTAACATAAACTTCATATGAATCAATTAAATCTTTGTTATTTATAACAAAAATAATTAACTCATAATAATTAACAAAAATTAATTTTGTATTTGGTTAGAGAAAAAGGATATTGTTTTTGCTAAAATGCACTTTAGTATTTTAAAATTTAAAATAAAATTCTTTCCATCTCACTTTATACACTGTCGTCTAATTAGATCGGTTTCATAACCTTAGTGGTTATATCTTCAGTAGTTAATGACCAATGTTCTGTCATGTAATTACTGAAGATGTAACCACTAAGGTTACGAAATTGATCTAATTAGAAGACAGGGTATGAGGTGAGGTGGAAGGAATTTTATTTTAAATTAGACCCCATAGTGATATTCCCTGTAATAGTACAACGTACCGGTCAAGTCTCACTGGATATTAACAGGAGTCACAACACATCATGCAAAATTAATTCCATCAAAACAAATAAAAATATTTTTCAACACAACACATTATATGAATGTTGATACTGACATCACTGGGTTCTATCCTAGTGGTGCCTAGTCCAACACGGCATGCCAACATGTCGCCCCAAAATGTTCTCTTTATATAAATGTGTCTTATTTAAAATTCATAATTTAATAGCTGCCCAGAACAAGTTTGTTTCAAGTTTATGTTTTACATGGGAAAAGATTGATAAGTGTTTATGTCTCGCCTTCACACCATTAATCAAATAGAAATGTTTTACCATTATTCATAATTATCATCATAAAATGGCAGTTTTTGAGCTCTCATGTGCAATTTTTGTGACAGTGACCACAAATATCAATATTCATAAATTATTTCTATCTGTTTTTCAAGCTCATACAAAAATATGACCTACAACCTCTGAAATATCTGCACTGAAAATATTTTTAATTTGAGTTGAAAAAAAAATTGAAATATTTTTTAAAAATCTACTACCCAGACTAAAGCCATAATTATAGGTCATATGAGCCTAAGAGTTAAAAAAAGAATCATTTTAAAATATTAAGATTTGCAGATATTGTCACAAAAATTGGACATCAATGCTCAAAAACCACCATTTTGTGATGATAATTATGATTTTTACCAATTTTGAAAATAGCATTTATTTAGAATGGTAAATATTAAAAATATTCCTCACAGTGAAAGTTCCTGAAATATCAAATAAAGAATATCACATATTTTATAGCATATCCCCTTTAACAGCATGTGGGACCTTTTCCCACATAAAAATCAAATTAAAAAAAAAAAGAGGATTACAACCTTGTTTTGGGTGGCTACTCAATTAATTTATTACTAAGTTTGCATCACACTTTTTACCATGGGGAGTCACACCAGTTGTAGAAGAGAGATACTGTGTTAGTCCTAAATACCATACACATATCACTATGTATCAAGAAAGAGGGACATTTTAAAATGTAAATAAGGACAGGATATATCTTGCTGCAAAACCCTATTTAACATTGTGTGAGCTAATTAATTCCCTGGTTAAAGCAACACATGTTTATGGCTTACTGATGTTATCATTAAACACATTTATTGGGAATCAAGACCATCATTGCAGACTGGGACCAGTAATATTATTACAAGGAAACCAACCACATTTTTAAGTATAAACATAATTATAAAACTAGGAGAAAAGTGGAGAAATAATGGTATTACATTATCCAGTACATTTTTTGGGTGTGAGTAACAATGGTCAATCTGCATTTAATCATGTATGAGCAACAGAGCATGTCACAGTCAACTGTTGAAATGTTGCCCACACCAGCAATCAAAATATGGATTAAACACAAACCACAAATATCTTCTAATAAGCACTTAATTTTTGGAAACTTTCATATTTACTTTCTACCATTTTTTCATTTAATTTGTAAACACCATCACATTGTTAGAATCAAATTTCCTAATTAAAAGCACATTCAACATCTTGTTACGTTACAAAATAACTGGGCATTCAAACTACATAAAATTGTTATTTATTTTTTATTTTGCTAACGTGTCCTGGACGACACAACATTGGTCATAAATTAAATATATGTAGGAAATAACACTATGAATTTGTATTAATAATTAATGAGTTGGATATGACTGAGCTCATTTTTTTTTTATGCAGACCTGTTTTGTAACTTCTGTGTGACATTGTTGGAGTTGGAATGCATCGAGAATGTAACACAGAAGCGACAAAACTGGTCTGCATAAAAATCAAGAAATATGAGGTGAGCTGAAATATCCATCTCGTTAATAATCAAGCAGTCATAAAATTTTGTTGAGTTGTTTCTTAACTCACCTCATACTTCTTAACTCCCTCGCAGATCTAGATTTCATCACTGTATTTGTGACATTCTCAATGCTGTTCAAGAGGTTGTGAACGTGAACAGCATTGAGAATGTCACAAATACAGTGACGAAATCTAGATCTGTGAGGGAGTTAAGAAGTATGAGGTGAGTCAAGAAACAACTCAACAAAATTAAAATAAACCTCATAGTGTTATTTCCTACCTACATAACTTAGTCATAAAATTACTGATAATGAAACTGCTTAGGTTTTTAAACCAGTCTAAATGAAAGACAGGATATGAGGTGGGGTAAAAACAATTTTATTTCAAATTTTAAGATATTGTGTCCTAGAATCCTGTACATTTTTTCATTATCATTACAGATAAATTTACTTTATAATTAAAAAAAAACTCTTTTTTAAGATTTCTGTTACTATGGCACTGAAATACACTAACTTCTTTCATGTGGAATGTGCTTCACAAGGAAATAAGCTACTGCATATCATACTTAATCAAACTAATTCATGCATTTGTAAGAAACAAGTTATTCTTGTAGCAAGCAGGAAAACTCATGCAATGCAAACATCACTTGTGCAGTCATACAAGACATATGTACTCAATGTAAACACAAAAATACCTTTTTCATTTTCCAAGTTTTTATATTAAATACAAAAACCTATCTTAAAAGACCACTTCTATTTGAAGAACCTTTTTTTCTTTTAAACTGATGATATTAAGACTTGTGTCATATCTCAATTACAAGACAAACAGCCTCGCAGATACCTGACAAATCATACATTTTTTTTTTCTTCTTTGTTCAGGTTTAGGAACAAAAATGGTTAAATTACATTTGCACAGCCATATAGAAGAATTGTCTAGAATACTGTAAGTAAAGTAAAATTTAACAACCATAAACAAATGCAAATTCTTATGGCTTTATCAATACATCTTATGGCAAAATTAAATGTTTCCTACCTCTCCTCATACAAATCTTCTAAGTAGATCGCGATTTCGAGTCCATAACGATCTCGAAATCACAATCTACTTAGATAATTTGTATGAGGAGAGGTAGGGAACATTTAATTTTGCCATAAATTAAACCTCATAGTGATTAATTCCTTAATACATCTTGCCCAGGAATATACGCCAATTCTACATTATAATGTACTCTGTCTTTCCAAATCATCAAAATTGCAACACATGAGTTAAGAGCATTTAAAAATGTACAGTAAGAAGAAAATTGTCTTCAACATGGAGCAAATTTTTATGAATGTGAAAGTAGAATTTTGAAAAGAAAATTATACAAAAATTGTTTTGTGGTAAGTCTCAGATTAGCTGTTCTAAAACATTTTAAATGATAATTAATGGTGCATATAATTTTTTATGATTATTTTCTTCTCTCGTGTCCAAGCAACCAAAAGCCTTCAATACTTTTTTCAACAACCAATGGCATTTAACAAAGGTTTTATTATGGATGCATGTACATAAATGTAATTGAAACAGTAATTTTTCATATGAATGGCATTTCATGATTATTATTTCAAGCAAGCAAAAACTGTGGATCAATTATACTACATTTACCCGAGTGAAGACAACTCCCCCCCCCCCACTAATATTAAAGAGGCTTTTCAAGAATTTTTTTTACTTTACTTACCAGTACTCTTCAAAGGCATCAATAATAATTTTTGGAATAAAATTAGAATTATTTGTTTTTACTTAATTTGTTTCCACTTGTGAATGGTTTCTCAGTTTGTAGCTTCTCCTTTCTTAATAATCATCAACTGTCAAAACCAAACCTGTCAACTTACAGCGAATCTCACTCATTTTGCAGCCATCATTAAAATTTGCAACATTATTTTCTCACTAGCAATTTTTCCAGCTTCTCAATTAGCTGTGATTATACATTAATTTCCAACCATGTGTTTTTTTGTTGCACCTGCTGGTAACTACTATGCAACATAAAAACATTAGCCTTGTTATGCTATAATCAAATTGTAATAAATGAATTGAAAACCTATCTAAGGCTTTATTCAACAATAAACACAACTATAATAGATGACTGTAATTTGGTAGTCAGAACGGTACTTGTTAATTTATAACTAAGCTATTACTATTAAACAAGTGTAAGAAACATGGATACATGAATAATAACACACAACAACAAAGAATTACTCGCCGGCTCAAAATGTATCAATAACTATGTTTTTGGACTCGCAGAAGACCGGAGTCAGATATTTCGACGACAACCTTTAGCAGAAGTGATCATTTCCGTGAGAGTCGCAGGCGCTATTGTCTCTCAAATTGGTCACCCTTCTTTTTCTTTTGCGCTGTTTTATTACTCTTAGGGATTGTTAAACCCTCAGGAATACACAGGCATACAAAATTTCCTGATTGCCACTGTCAAATACGTGAAGTAATAGCTTGTAATACCTCGTTCTATGCAGTTTGTCTTACATTACATCATTGTGATTGTGAAGTGTCGATATATGCATTATTGTGTATCATTATAAAGAAATTGAATTAAAACAATCTACTATAATGTATTTTAATACGTAAGTTTTAGTGTTTTTTATAATTTTGCAATGTCTCGGCGCTGTAAGAATTCTAATTTTTTCTGTTACGTATGTGGAGAGTATTGTACAAAATCTCAGCACAAAACTAGTTATAAAGGCGTACAATTTATATTTCGGGAACTATAGTATATTTGGAGATACTGATAAATATTGGGCCCCCAATGTTTGCTGTACAAACTGCCAAAGGGTTTTAATAGGGTGGTTAAAAGGTTCGCATTCGTGCATGCCATTTGCCATTCCAATGTTGTGGAGGGAACCTACGGACCACATTACTGACTTATTTCTGTATGGTCAATATATCTGGTTTCACTTTAAAAAAATAAGCATTCTCTTCAGTATCCAAATTTGCAGTCAGCCATGCGACCTGTTAAACATAGTGATTCTTCACCAAACTTGGGTGACGTCAGCGATGAACATGGCAAAAGGTTCCATTTAGAAATGGAAAGGCGTTGTAAAGGTAAATCAATGACCAACATGCTTGCTGATTACTGTTGGCAACTTATTACACAAGTTTCGGAGCCATCTTATCGGCTAAGTCATCCAGGAAGAAGTTTTGAAAAGTGAGATTTTTGCTACAATTTAAGCATGTATTGTAACGTAACTACTTATTTATCCTTCTTAGAAAAAAATATTTTAACTTTTTGGATCTTATATGATTTGGTTTTACATAGATCAATTGCTTCTAGCAATACTGTTGCAAAAAAAAAATGAAACTAAGTGCAGATAAGAAATAATATGCGATATATAACGAAAAACGTTCCAACACATCCTCGCAAAAAACTGTTAGGTGATAGAGAAAAACGGACTACAAATTTGAAATCAGTGCATGCCAATTAAATAAGATCACTTATTTTCATTTCTGCGAGCGACAAAAAGTTCAAATTTGTTGCTGTGTGTAATAAATCATAATATCACCCCTCGTGATTTATTTAAATCCCAGGGGTTTCAGATGAATTTCCTTCTTCATACGGAGTTAGATCTGTGAGAGAAAAATTCTCCCTTCCATCTGCTAATTTTACTCATGTTTAGTATGAATAAGTTCAAACTTCCTACAACTATTTCTTAAGTTATGTAGATAGGAAATAACACTATGAGGTTTATTTTAATTTTGTTGAGTTGTTTCTTGACTCATCTCATACTTCTTAACTCCCTCACATATCTAGATTTCGTCACTGTATTTGTGACATTCTCAAAGCTGTTCCATGTTCACAACTGACGTCCAATGGTCTGCTCTCCTGCAGACTAGTCAGTTGTGAATGTGAACAACATTGAGAATGTCACAAATACAGTGACGAAATCTAGATCTGTGAGGGAGTTAAGATGTATGAGGTGAGTCAAGAAACAACTCAACAAAACTATTTCTTATTTAGAGCACACAGATACCTTCATCTCCTTTAGATGGTACAACATACTTTCAAGTTTGTAGTAGACATAATCATGATATACAATCTAGAAATTCTTGTAGTACTCTTTCCCATTTACTAAAACTAACTCACCCACTCACTGGCTCTATTGAACCTGTAGGTTCATGGCCATACAGACATAAGCTTTCCATACATTCCTATCCTGAGATGTTTCCCTATGTAATCTACCGGCCTCAAATAATGATTATTGTGATTCATCTCATTCTTGATCTACCAACTGAACATTTTCCCTCTGGTTTTCCTACAACAAGCTTCCATGCCCCTCTTTCATTCCCCATTAGCGTAATATGTCCTGCCATTCCCATTTGCTAAGAGACAAATTTAGATTTTAGGGCTAACAACAAAGTTTTCTAACAGTTGTATGGGGATCATATGAAGTTTTTCTACACCATAACATGTTAGATATAGAGATGTTCCTTTATCAGGGGATATATGTATGTGTGACATATACACCGTGTCTACAAATATACTATCATACTTTAAACTACTACTACGTCGCTTTGGATAATCGTATCTAGATGAAATTGGTGACAATCAAAAGAGAAACTCAAAAAGTTTTGTGCATGGTAACAATGTCAACAATGGAGAATAATGGACAACAATATAGAAACTAAACTAAATTTAATCATGTTTTTTGTGGTCGATATGGGTTCATTGTTGGATATTTAGCAGACAGTGATATCTGCAGCTCACTCGTGGGGGCTACATTCAATGTCTATGACGTAAAGCAAAAACTTTACGAGTTTCTCTTTTGATTGTCACCAATTTCATTTAGATACAATTATCCAAAGTGACGTAGTAGTAGTTTAAAGTATGATACTATATTTGTGGACACGGTGTATTGTAAATATCTGCCATGTTTAGTATGTGACAGTAGAGGAAGCCATGTCTATATGACGAATAACAAAAGGGAAACTTGAAAGTTCATCCATAACTGAGAGAATGTACCAATTTCTTGCCTCATGAGGGAGTGCTCCCTTGAAATCGAAAAACATTGGTTTCAATTCAGCAGAAATCAGACTTCATGCAAACATCTTCAAGATATTAAGGGAAGTTTTTAAATCTAATCCAGTGATAAAAGTATGTTAAACCTCGGTGGCGAAGACAATCATCAGGAACCTTCATTAACTTCTACTGTCGCTGAACAAACTCATCAGCTAGTAAGTGAAAATTTCTTCCCATAAGGAAATATCTCCATTATCAAAGGGGTTCTTTCTTTACAGCAGAGTGTTTTTTTATTTCTGGGAAGACAAAATTTTTGGAAAAGAATGCTACACGTCTACCAAATTGATGTAAAGTTGCACCAATTGCAAACTCTGAAGCACTTGTTTCTACAGTTAATAATAATACCTCGTCTAATGCAGTTTCCATTCAACCTGCTATGTCATGTTTCAATTCTGTAAAAACTCTCAAAACTTGCAGAAGTTATGGACTGTGGGTTGAAACTTATATAATAATCAGGGAATCCATTTCAGTTAGCGTGCAAACATTCCCACCGCAGAGAAGGAATATTAGTTGTGCATGTTATCGTTCTGCATTTCCACTGGGTAATCCTAATTACTTATATTTAAGAGGTGAGTCAAAACAATCTTCTGTTTTAAAACATGTCCTAAAAAGAACTCAACCTCTATGAGATAACAAGAAATTAAAAATTAATTAAATATCCTTAATTCATGTTCAACACAGGGTCGGGTCAAGGATACTCATACAGACAATTATATAAAACCTTCAGGTTTCAATCATATTGCGCATAAACATGCAATTTTCAACACTTTGATATATAGATTATTAAATGTTCCAGTAAATGAAGAAGATTTTAAGAAAGAATACAATCACATTTTGAACATAGCCAATTTAAATGGTTTTGGAAAAGAAATAATTGTAAATAAATTCAGACAACAAAAAAGGTTAAAAGAATACACTACCCTGCAATCTGATTCAAAGAAAGGAAAACAATTTAAGAAAATTACGTATCATCCTGAAATACATAACAAATTTCAAAAAATTTTCAAGAAATTCAATATTACATTGGCACCAATAAATAAATTTAGCCTTGGTAATCTATTAATAACTAATAAGAAATTGAACACCCCAGATAGCAAAAAATCTGTAATTTATCAAATTAATTGTAAGGACAGCAATAAAGTAAACATAGGAAAAACAAAAAGAAATTTGGACACTCGCACTAAGGAACACTTCAGAAATATTAAAAATGGTAAAATTGAAAAATCAGCTATTGCAGCACATAGTTTATTGGAGAATCATAAAAATTAAAAAAGAAGCCCTACTTTTAAAACACTTGGAAAAACCTCTAGAATTGACAATTTGGGAGAAGATATATATTCAGAAGAACAAATTTAGATCCATGAATTTTGAGATTACTGATGAACGTGACCTCATCTCAAAGTTCATCAAATCAACACCAGATGGCAACGTTATTGAGGGAGATTCCAACGAAAATCCGGTAGTCATAATGTCGGTTGAAAATGAGAGAGATCCTTGTCTCGAAAACTAGTTCCCGTGTTTGAAGAAACATAAAATATGAGGTAAGATGTTAAAAAATGACTCATTAATTTATGTAAGGGCTGACATATTTGAACATTTGTATCTATTTATTTTATACCCAATTCAGAGTTTGCCAAATTAACTGACTTGAGCACAAATGTAATTTGCAACTCACTCAATTTAAGATTAACTAACTCTGTGACTTATATAAAAAAGATATTTAATGCAAGGTGTCCATTTCATTTTTATTAAAAAGAGCTTTTTTTTTTAAGTTTAGAAAATTATGGGAAACTAATTCTATTGACATAGAAGTTTGCCTGTAACATGTACACATATCATACAAAATCAGTTTTTACAATTATTCTGCCACATTGTCATTATCATCATCATCCATGCATGTGGACTGTTATAGTCTCAAAAAAATTAATTATCCATCCAGTGCTTTTTTGGACATTCTAGCGATCCTTTGCATTTATGGTAGTAACAGGTGTAGCTTTTGGAATTCTTTGAGATGGCATTCATTAAAGATGGGCTTTCCTGTTGTTCTGGTAGTTTTGTTTGTGATGAAGAATGGGTTCTATACCCAACTCTTCCACATTATGTTTCCCACATTGTATAGCCTGCTGTATGACACATAAATCAAATATCATTTGCTGTTATTTGGCATTCATCTCTTCTTCACTACCATATATGAATACTGGTCTTGCAAAAACCTTTTCCATAGTAATTCTGCCCAAAGGCAGGTCCTTCACTGCAATCATAGCATTTTCATGCTGATGCTGATGATAATGATAATGGTAAGGACGATAATGATAAGGATGATGGCCATATGATTTCGAGGACCATTTGGGCCTTAAAGTTTTCCTGACATTTGTCTTACAGGTGAGGAAAAACCCCGATAAAAACCTCACCCAGAAAAACTGCCCCGACCAGGGATCGAACCCGGGCCCGCTGCGTGACAAGGCAGCACGCTACCTCGAGACCACAGCGGTGGACCTTATAAAACTATAATCTTGTGTTCTTTTGTACTAAAGTGTACTTTTCACTTTTATGTATTTTATCAAGATGTGCATATTGTTTTCACATTTTTTCATGACAGCAAATCAAAACCAATCAAAATACAGCTTAACATGAATTGGTTCTACCAGCAGTGCAAGAAACTAATGGAAACTAAACAAAGATTATAGAACAAGTTGTACAAGTGTCACTTCCTAGTGTACACACTGCAAACCAAACATCACAAAAAAGCAGGACATTTGAGCACCCCCAAAGAACTTTCAGGGAGAGCAGGACATTTAGACAAAAAATGGGATTGTCCTGAGAAAAACAGGATGATTAGATTGGATGCCCTAATTTAATGCTACTTTCAATAAGTCTCTCTGATTGTCCCTTTTCTCAGATAATCTAAACCAGTCAAACAATCACTGTGATTATGTCTGTCTTTTCCTTAAATGCTTCCCAATTGATATTTTGAAACTGCAACCGAGATTGAACAGGGACAAGATATTGTCTGAAACTGCCGGTATCAAAGCAATTTGAAATTATATGAGGTGAGTCATTAAAAATATGTTCTCCACTCACTATTAATTGCAAAAAGAAGGTTTTGGTGAATTTGCTATACCAAATCTGTGTAGGTAGACAGTCACAGTAATATCTTTAGTTTCTTAATATTCATTTAATAAATAATGCTATAGCTGTATTGAATCCCATCAGGGCTTCTCAATGCAGAAGCCATTCAATGTGTATTTGTGAATGATGCATTGGATGTAGGACCAAGAGAGGATTTGTGCTTGGATGGGTCAGTGGTCAGAGCATCAGCACATAAAGCTAAAAGTTCAGGGTTCAATTCCTTAATCAGGCAAACATTTTTCTCTATATCATTGATAAAACTTTGGGAGATTAACTAACAACATAGACTGTATTAACCCTCTCTCAAGGGAACAGAGGAGAAGTGCTGTAAATTAGGAGAAAGTGTTAATTGTGGAGCTAATAATGATGATCCCCATGCTCTGCGCCATTACGGAACATGCAAAAAACACTCAATGGTATTGAATAAATAATGTAATATGTTTTAAAATCATTAGGAAGTAACAATATGAGGTTTAAATTAATAATTGTGTTTGTATTTTTTAAACATTCTTACCTCATATGGTAGTTTTGTCGGACATATGATTCAAGGCTGTTGCCCTGTCGTCAGCGGTTTACAAACTGATTTTTTCTTTTCTTCATATTGCCAGCCCTGGCTCTGTGTTCCAAAGAACTTGGTAATGAGGCTCCTTTGTCCAGAAATTTCAAAGTTCATAATTTTCTCCTTTTTTTTTTTTGAACTCACGATATGGAAAAAAAATCTATGTACAGAAGAACAAGGAGAAAATTATGAACTTTGAAATTCCTGGAGAAAGGAGCCTCATTACCAAGTTCTTTGGAACACAGATCCAGGGACGACAACATGAAGAAAAGAAAAAATCAGTTTGTAAACCACTGATGATGGGGCAACAGCCTTGAAACATATGTCCGACAAAACTACCATATGAGGTAAGAATGTTTAAAAAATACAAACTCAATTATTAATGTAATATGTATTTTGAACTGTTATAAGCATAAAATTACTTTCTTCCTCCATTTAAAAAATAAGTAACAAGGAGACTTACAAACAATGAAACAAGTTGTCAGAAAACTGCAGCAAAATTGCATACAGTTGCTGGATCCAAACCAAACAATGAAACAAGTTGTCAGAAAACTGCAGCAAAATTGCATACAGTTGCTGGATCCAAACCAAACAATGAAACAAGTTGTCAGAAAACTGCAGCAAAATTGCATACAGTTGCTGGATCCAAACCAAACAATGAAACAAGTTGTCAGAAAACTGCAGCAAAATTGCATACAGTTGCTGGATCCAAACCAAACAATGAAACAAGTTGTCAGAAAACTGCAGCAAAATTGCATACAGTTGCTGGATCCAAACCAAACAATGAAACAAGTTGTCAGAAAACTGCAGCAAAATTGCATACAGTTGCTGGATCCAAACCAAACAATGAAACAAGTTGTCAGAAAACTGCAGCAAAATTGCATACAGTTGCTGGATCCAAACCAAACAATGAAACAAGTTGTCAGAAAACTGCAGCAAAATTGCATACAGTTGCTGGATCCAAACCAAACAATGAAACAAGTTGTCAGAAAACTGCAGCAAAATTGTCATACAGTTGCTGGATCCAAACCAAACAATGAAACAAGTTGTCAGAAAACTGCAGCAAAATTGCATACAGTTGCTGGATCCAAACCAAACAATGGAAACAAGTTGTCAGAAAACTGCAGCAAAATTGCATACAGTTGCTGGATCCAAACCAAACAATGAAACAAGTTGTCAGAAAACTGCAGCAAAATTGCATACAGTTGCTGGATCCAAACCAAACAATGAAACAAGTTGTCAGAAAACTGCAGCAAAATTGCATACAGTTGCTGGATCCAAACCAAACAATGCTTAAAGAAATTTAATATGAACAAAATAAGTAAATAATAAGAATAACTGGATAACTAAAACAGTACGCTTAGAACTAGAAAAACATAACCAGTGGTTAGAAGCATGTATAGAATAATGGAAAGAAACTGTAACAGGAAAAAATTATCATTTCGCGGGAGATTTGAAAACATTTTGTTTTGCCAAAGTAGTATGCGGATTGAATTCAGATGGTGTTGCAATCGGCTCTAACCCAGCTTTGTCGACTTAGTGAACTAGCCCCGCTCTTTATCAATTGCACAGAAGCAAGATAATTCATCAAATAAATTGAATAGCTTTGATCATAAATCAACGCTAAGTAGCACAAAGAGAACGGGTGTCATCATGCATTGCTTTGGTGAGAACCATTCTCATGACCAGTTCTATTACCTCCGTGTATCCACCTTTGATTTTTCACACAGAAGACTGACATAATGTGACTTAAATAGCAGGAAAATAAAATTATAGACATGTAAAACTGAGGATTCTAATACATTGTGAATATAGGAAAACTGAAATGTTGTAGAAGGCAGAACATGTTAAAATATGGGAACGTAATACTGTATATCTATTTCAAAGCAACATATCAACTAACTAACTAACTCATTGGTTCTATCGAACCCATCGGCTCAGGGCCATGTGAACATAAGCTCTCCATGCATCCCTATTGTGAGCTAATGTTTTCCAATCATCCCCTGTATAATCTACTTCCCTCAAATCATGAATAATATTAGGTAATCCTTTCGGCACACAACATATCCACTAACAAGTAAAATTGGAAAAATTATGAAACATTATTTTAACTTCAGTCTATTGTGTGATTCCTTGTCAGGCCACACTTCCCTAGAAACTGATGTTATGTTCATCTTTATATTTAGGCAATACGAGAAGGATCATCAATATTCTGTGAGGAGTAAAATCATAATTCAATCTTCGATTTACAGTTAACATCAATGTTTTTAGGATATAACAAACACTATGCTTGCATCTGAAACATTGTCTCAAGATATGTAGGTAGCAAATAACACTATGAGGTTTATATTAATTTTGTTGAGTTGTTTCTTGACTCACCTCATACTTCTTAACTCCCTCGCAGATCTAGATTTCATCACTGTATTTGTGACATTCTCAATGCTGTTCATGTTCACAACTGACGTCCAATGGTCTCCTCTCATGCAGACTGACCAGGTCAGGAGACCATTGGACATCAGTTGTGAACATGAACAGCATTGAGAATGTCACAAATACAGTGACGAAATCTAGATCTGCGAGGGAGTTAAGAAGTATGAGGTGAGTCAAGAAACAACTCAACAAAATTGTCTCAAGAATTTATTTTCTAAAAATAAAATTTAATGTTTGAACCGGAAATTGAACTACAGATCTCCAATTTTGTACCATTCCAAACACCGTACAAATGCTAACATTTCTTTCCACTAACACAATGTCTGAATGCAAATAGCTGAAGCTATCAACAATGTCATCAGACAACTTCAATTCAAAGTATTTTTAATGAGATAAAACCTGACTGGAATTTTTAAGGGCATTAAAAATCATGAATTTGGCTTCCTTCAAAATACTTTGTTATTCTTAGACTTGAACAGGTGTCTTTTGTGACAAAATGACTCGTAACATTGAGCTCATTTCCCACGTGCTTTTGGGTGTTTGGGGTCAAACACAAGCAAGTGGAGGCAAAATACAAAATTGGAATTAAGAAAATTAGAAAATCTCAAATTCACACAACTAGAGCAGTTCACAAATTGGTAACAATTCATAATTTTAAAAACCCCCATTTCATACTAGTTGTTTTTATCTGATGCTGAGTAAATGAACCACATACATAGTATAAACAAGGTCTAAATTGTGTAAAATTAATGCAATAGAGCCTAATTAACCGGATAAACAGTTTTGTTTAAAGTACAAATCAAATGTCTTTTTCTTATGAAGGAAGGAAATATCCTTCTTCCCAAAACCATGATGTTCAGTCACATTAGTATCTAATGTAAAGTTGCTTCCCATCATGTTTTGATTTTGAAATTGAGTATTAAGCTTGTACCATTCACAACATAAGACACATATAATAATGAAATGTTGTTAGTTTTGTGTCAACAAATATGTCTTGTACATTACAAATACGACATGCTTCACATGCAACGAGCAGCTTAATCCAAAGGCTCACCTTCCAAATTAAAGGCTTATGAAGCGGTCCCCAGGTGGTAGCAGATTTGGGAAGGTTAGGGGGAGGTATACCGCGCCCACGGACATAAGGCAAGGTGGCTACACACACCTCAACTTCCTGGTCGGAGGGATTGCGACTACTAGCATTAGTGTGATGGACAGGCGCAGACACCTGGCGGCTGCTACGTGAACTCCACCCTCTCTGGAGGAAATACTGCAACAGCCAGACAGAACCTGTCGTGACCCGGAGCACTCCCGGGTTGTATGGAGATAGCAAGCCACAACATGCAGGCTACAGATGGATTGGCCTTCCTTACATCAGCATTGGAAGGAAGACCATGCATCTGATATACACACCTGGTTAGACAGCCCCACTTAAAACTAAATAGCACAATGTTAAATTACTACATACAAGCCCCCACCACACCAGCGGCCACCCGCACCTGCTGAAAAGCCACATCACGTGTTAGTCAAGCGAGCATTTTGTGTGTACCTTGTGAAACTGTGTGTACCGAGCTAGTGATGGCCTGAGCCGGTGCGTGTGGCTGACGGTGGTGGTGTGTGAGGGGAGGGACTGCACATCCGGTACCCACGCTTGTTCCGTGAGGCGATAGCGCAGAGCTGTCTGTACTGTGGGAGTTGGGGGCAGAGGGATTCCCGTTGGAGCCCGCATACAAACTCGAACGTCTCTCTTTGCCGTTCGAGTGTTTCGAACATCTCAGGCATTTTGGCAACCACGAGTGCCTTCGGATAAATTTCCTATATTCTTTGCGAACCTAAAAAAGAAAAGAAAAGAAAATAATAGCAAACTCAAACAGAAAGCAACACAAAAAATATAAATGCAAAATAAACCCAGATCAAAAAATCAATTTTGTAAATGATAACCGAACATTCCCTGAGATAAAAACCAAGGAGGGATTGGGCTCTCCGGATTCCAACGGAAAATGACACTCGCTTGGCAAAGAACAGTCATCTCAGGGAAGTTTATATTTTGTTTTATTTACCACCATATTAAAATCTACAGTACAATATGATGACTGTCATTTACAAAATACTATGCTTTGATTTCTTTCCAAATATTTACATTATAACGTACACAAGGCTTACAAGAGAGTTGTTGTATGTTGCAGTCCTACAAGTCTTCTTACCTTCTCGTTCTGAACACAATGGAAAACAAAGATAAACAATCCCTGCAAGCTATTCAATACAGTAAATATGTAAGCCATAACGACTGATTCTTCATTCAGATACAGCAGACCAAACGTCCAGGTGAGTCCCAGCAGGAAAACTAGCACGATCGCTCCTCTCAGCCAGGGCCCTGCAACCAACCATGTACTGGGTCAGAAAATCATGCATCCTATTTATAACTCAACTAAAACAAAAATAATTCAGCATTTCTTCATTTGTTTATCCTACACTCAACTTGTGCTGGGGTTTAGTTTAAAACCAGTTCTACCTATTAATAAATTTCCCACTAAACCAATTCCTCAACATCTATTAAAACAAGAATTTTGTATTTACAAAATATGCAGCATTTACATTTTTCAAATTTAAAATATCCCCACATTTTCTGTTGCAAACATTAAAACATATTTTTTCCACCCAACCTGCTCCTGTTCACAATATTATCCTGTGTAACAGGACTAAGACAAAATCACAGATAGTAAAAAATAATTTGATCTGCAATTTATACTTTTTTAAAATAAATAAGTACAGAATGCAAGGGCACAGAATTTGACAAGGAAGTGATTCTCGGAACAAGTGACTTATCATGGCAGACCAGCATAACTATAAATCTATCGCTGAAGAGTAGATGGGAACCAGGGCAGGTAGTTAAAGAGGGATTGAAGAAAAAGAATTGTTTTATTTATTTTCTAAATTAGTTTTGTATCAAAATTAAACATTATTAGAAAAGTTGTACAAGTACAATGTGAAAACACCTTTCTTTATTTAATGATCGTCAATATCAATTATCAATCTTGTTGTTAACAAAATCATCACCAACATCATCCATGCAAGTGGCCTGTTACGGTCTCAAAGAGGAATTCTGTTAACAAAATATATTTGGTAATTTGTCATATTGATGTAAAGTGGAGAACTAAATTGATTATCTTTTCTTGAACATTTCACAATGCCGACATGGTATCATTGATCATCATTTGTTGAATTTTGCAAACATAAACATAATCTATTTTCATTTACAATCTTGTAAAACAACACAAAATGTTCTTTTTTTTTGCCCTTGGAAAAAAAATTGTGCAAAAATGCATTCACAAAATTTTGGTGTGCCTACTAATGAGATAAAGACAGACTTCAGTGCACACAGAAGTACGGTAGAATATTCATAATGAACCAATTAAACCGTTCCTTATTCTGTATGTTTCAAGAGAGAAGGTGTTATCATAGATTGTACCGGTACACACGCCATGTAAATGTTTACATCAATTACATGAAAATGCCATATACAGAGGCCATGATTTTATTACAAAATTAAATGTAAACTCTATTTGTGTCAGGTTGAGGGATGAGATGAGATGACACTATTATTGAAGGTCTGTGGATGCTATGTGACCAGCCCTGTGTCACCATCACAAGGGCAGATAACATGACCACAGAGAAGTGATGGAATGAAAATTTTGGCAGGGAAAAATAGGAGATGCCCTAAGAACACCTGCCCTGGCTCAATTCGTCCGCCATGAGCCCCACATGGAGAGACTGAGATGCGAACTCAGGACCAGAGGTGGAGGGCACATTATGCCATGAAGCCATCACAAAATTAAATATTGAAATTATAAAAAAAATAATTGTTAAATGAATGTGGAAATACAATGATATCTGAGGACGGGTTGAAGAAATACACACACACACACACACACACACTGCACACATGTGTATATACATGCAAAGCAAACATGTATACTTTCTCAATTGGAAACTGGAGCAGGCACAAGGAAAGCAGATACACCTGCTTAACAAATTATGTAACTTTTTCACAAATTGAAGAAACTTGTGGACTCTTCATGCAGCTCAATTCATGCTCTCAAAAGCACTCTCATTATTTTCTTAATTTTTTGTTTAACTTTACAAATATGGTAAGTACAATGTTTCTGATGTCAATTTAATTCTGTTTTAACACTATTTGTGATGGGGCAAAAATAATTTTAAAAATTTAATTAAATGATGATCTCCATTGGATAGATAAACAGAAATTAGTTTAATTAAATTTGAAGTTAATCTACAAGGTGAACAGAATCATAGCGTTAAATAACACCAGTAATCATGGAAGATTAAAAACGTAGCTGTTGCAAATCATTACTTAAGTTTACAGTTCAAACTTATTAAATATCTAAATCTAACTGCATATTTACCCAAATACACTAATTTACAACAAATAAAATTGTATAAAAGTATTTCTTTTCCTGAATACTATTTGTACCCTCGAACTTATGTGCAACATTTTTTAAAATTGTATTTACTCAGTTATAACTTAGCACAAATTTAGCTTTTAAATTGTGTAGAGAATTAAAAAGAAACTAAATTTAATAAAACAGGTACCAATTAATAAAGTAACAATGTGAAATGGGTAAATATGACAATTCTCAATTTATTAAGTTTTCTCAATATAAGATGATTTTAAAATACTAAATTTTATAAAATTTTGAAAATGAAAAGCCATAGATAATTAATATGTGGGTGTAAACATTTTTTTAAAAATAGATAAGAAAACAATTTGTTAAAAGTATTACCCAAAATCCGGTGAAATACCTTTTATTACAGAATTTAAATTTATAAAATACAAAAAAAATTATTATCAAACCTACAATATACTATATTTAAGCTTATGAAATGGGGAATGTTGAGAAATTTCAACTTTTGATAGGACTTATACTTAACTATTTTTCTTTATAAATATAAATTTGTTAAACTGGGTAACTTTATGGACAATCCAAGATATGCCAACAAAATTTCACTCTCAGAAAGTGATTATTTATTCTCTCTAAAGCAGAGAGAAAGAGGAACTGTTCTCATACACTGATGGATGATATATCATTGTATCAATTTCCTTCTAATTTAAACTTCAAGAAGTTGGCTCTTCCAGAATACTTGTGTTTTACAATCAGCAGTTTCTTAAAAGTGAGATATTTCTGTGAACCTATTGGTACCTAATTGCATCTCAGAAGTACCACCACAAGGTACTATTCTGACTTCTAGAACACAGAGTGACAAAACAATAGTTTATAGCATTTCAGGGACAAAACAAACATATTTCATGTGATAAAAAACTTTATCAGATGTAACACATTGTATGTTCTTGAACCCCTGTTTGAATGCTTAAGGATTTTTTCTACCAAGAGATGATATTTAAACTGTCCATTTAATTGAAAGCACAACTGATTCCTATGTAGTAAGGACTGTCTGAGACACTAAAAAATTCCAACATTTTCATGCAGTTTCAACAATATGAAGTACTAGTTCTTCTGCTGTGTCCAACAAATGTTTCATATGCTCCCACTAAGAAAATGCATTATGGTAAGGTTGGATGATTGATGTGGCCAGGTACTTGTTGACACCCTGATCAGTCTTTCAACTTGTCCCAGAATCGACATTCAAAACACAACTGACTGTCAAGTGTTGTGATGGACGTCGAGTCTCCCACCCTTTTAAGTCACTTAACAGAAAAATGGCTCAGCTGTAAATGTTTTGTCACATTAAAAATAATGTTTGTTTTTACCTCCTCTATCATCCTGAAATGTTGTAAATGGCCCTTTCTAACACTCTAAATACACCTCAAATACCAGAATTATTGTGTATAGCTGTCAAAAATGAAAGTGGCTGCACTCTTAAAATAGTGACTATATTATAAATTCCATTTTGGATCAAAATACATGCACAGCTGAAGAAGTTTCTGAATTGTTTTGGTCTACAGCAGTTGAAACAGAGCGTATGACTTCACAAAACTGCAGCTGAGTTTTATACGTAGTGCTGAGGGTGAACATGTAACATGTGCAAGGTACAGTGTAACTGAAAATAAGACAGTGAACAAGTGAAGGTGTTTGCTGCTTCCTCAGATTTGATACTGATTTGTGTAACATGATTGTATTTGTGACTGTACCATCGCACAAACTGAATAATCCATATTTTAAACATTTTATTACAAAATATACAACTGGCAAATAATTTAACAAAACATACAACTTATTTAAGTTATGAAGGTAGGAAATAACACTATGAGGTTTATTTTAATTTTGTTGAGTTGTTTCTTGACTCACCTCATACTTCTTAACTCCCAAGCAGACTCGAGTTTCTTTACTTCATTTGTGACATTCTCAATGCTGTATTACATTCACAACTGATGTCCAACGGCCTCCTCTCCTGCAGACTGATCTCTGCGCCATCTGATGGCTGACCAATGAACTTCCAAATCAATCCCCTCTCCTTATCACCGGGTATTTCAAAATTCATAGTTGTGTTTTTATTCTTGCATATGTAAATTTTTTCCCAAATTCTGAGTTCCTTCGGTTTTTCCAATTGTTTAAGTAATTTTGTTTTGGCTTCTATTCTATATTTTTCTGATCAGGCATGTGCAGCTATTGCAGATTTTTCTGTTTCTCCATTTTTAACATTTCTGAGGTGTTCCTTTAATCTTGTATTTAGATTCCTTTTTGTTTTTCCTATGTATATCTTTTCACAATCTTTACAATTTGATAAATTCCCAATTTTTTGCAGTCTTCAATCTTTTCAATTTTGTTGGTTTTTATTAAATTACCTGATTACACAACTATGAATTTTGAAATACCCGGTGATAAGGAGAGGGGATTGATTTGGAAGTTCGTTGGTCAGCCATCAGATGGTGCAGAGGTCAGTCTGCAGGAGAGGAGGCCGTTGGACATCAGTTGTGAATGTAATACAGCATTGAGAATGTCACAAATGAAGTGAAGAAACTCGAGTCTGCGTGGGAGTTAAGAAGTAATAGGTGAGTCAAGAAACAACAAAACAATACTGAAGATATAACCACTAAGGTTATGAAACTGGTCTAAATAGAAGACAGGATATGAGGTGAGGTGTAAATTAACATATTTAACATTAACTATGTCTCTGATACTAGCAAAGTCACTCAACCAAATCTAAATTTGTAGAGGGCAGTCACTTTCCACTTTTGGTAGCTGTACACACACCCGAGTTTAAAATGTATACTTTAAACAGCAGCTGATCAGTTACAACCTTTCCTACATATTATTATTCACTGGTTAACAAAATCAAGAGCAAATCTAAAAATGTACACATTTCAAAGTACAATATCCTCCAATGTGAAAAGTGTATGTTAATG
Organism: Diploptera punctata; assembly: GCA_030220185.1. Classification (NCBI taxonomy): domain Eukaryota; kingdom Metazoa; phylum Arthropoda; class Insecta; order Blattodea; family Blaberidae; genus Diploptera; species Diploptera punctata. The sequence goes on from JASPKZ010007268.1 coordinate 446,920, forward strand.
AAATTCCATCTGATATATCATCATTTTACATGCATTAACACTAAATTAAATCAGGCTTTTCCAAGAATAATGAAGTCATTTACTGAAGAACTACTTCATGCTATTGTATGGTTGGGATGGTGTATCAAAATTCAAGTTTTTTTTTTTTCAGAATTCCTGTTAACATTTCTTGGTTTATCCAAAATAGAGACTACACATAGAACTGGAGTTCCGAACAGAAGAGCACAATTGCAATATGACTACAAATTTCTTTCACAAATCACATGTGTTCGGAAAAAAACACTATAAGTCTGTCACTAGCTAATTTAAATCATCTCTGCTTCAAGATAAATTTATTTAATATACATTTATATGTAGTTTATTGTTATTCATTATTTTTAGTGACTTGTTAGTTGTTACAAAAATAATCCAATCAGATGCTTAATGTCAACATCTTTCATTTTATGTTTTTTTTATTTTTACAGCAAAAATCCTGCTGAGTGATTTATAAATTAATAAAAATATATTCTTCGTTTTGATTTTTTCCAAGATATTTGCAATTCTACCTCTAAATTCTATCTCTCTAAGCACAAAACTGAATTAGATAAAAACAAAAGGGAAATATAAACAGACTAACAGACAATCAATAAATATCAAGAACCAGAATTTTATATTTTTGATTCAACCCCTGCATAAAATCATCTTATATTCAAGAGAAAATGTTAACTACAAACTAAGTCAATAAGAGTCATAATGATCTTACAGGTGTGACTGTAATTTGTTCTGAAGAGCATTTTCTTCTTTCCCACTATGCCATGCAAGAGAAGAAAAACAAAGAGTGTGTTAAAAAAACCACAACCGATATGTCCATCACCACTAGATGCTTGTTGCGACAGAGCAGAGAGCATATTAAAACAAAAACAAAAAATTATTATGATAATAATAATATATAGTTGCAATCAAGAATAACTAAGCAATAACCAAAATGTTGTTTTTTTTTCACAGTGCAGTAGCACAGATAACACTACACAATTCCACAGTTAAATTCAAATTAAACTAAAAAAAACATTATAATTTGTGTACTCAAGAAAAATTACTTTGAAAAGAAGAATAACTACAACAGAATCATGCTAGGTTGGCAAATAACTCAGAAAATCACTTAATGTTATCAACTATTAATCGAACAAACTCACCTAGCACTAGCGAGACGGGAATGTTCCTTGCTTTTCATCGAAGCAGAGGCATTTGCATGGCGACACATCATATAAATTGCCATGCTTAAGAAGACTAGATTGGCCTGTAAAACAAAACAAGTGCATTCCAACTAATACATATATTTTTTAGTTTCAATCAAATAATAGGTCCTACATAGATAGCTCAACACTTAACACTACGTTAGTAGAAAATTATAAAGAGATATAACTGATAAGCTCATCTTTTTTCAAATATTAAACTGTAAGATAAATATATAATAATACATTAAAAAGCTATAAAAAGTTGTTAATACAAATAAAGAACGGTAAAGTGATTGCACTACAGGCAATAGGAGACCCTTGGGGTAGTAGGAGGTTAAGGCTCCCACTTTTTCCAGATAATCGGCACTTGATGTCAGCTGGGTTGTCAGCCCTGCATGACTGCCACCTTTACCCCCAAAACATGTGTCGGGTACTCATTTCCATTAGAGGATGAGTCAATTGCAGGGCTATGGTGCCACCAGAAGGTTTGGGTTAGTTTAAAAATCCTGACCCCACCGGGACTCAAACCTGCCAGTTCTTAGTGCATTGCCTTGACCATTATGTTATGGCATGCCCCATTAAGACAAATATCATAATATATTTATTTGTAACTGATAAAGATTTACCTTAAAATTGCATCATCAATAATCCAAATGTTTTAGAATATAATTAGCTAATGCCTGGCGTGCATATGGTATGCGCTGAGATGAAGCAAACATGGCAGTTGCTAGTCAGCTTTTGATTTTAGATTTCTGGTAAACCTCAACTTCTAATTGTTGGATTTCACACATTTTTGGAAAGTTCCTACCTTGGTTTATTTTCATAGGATGTACTGAGTTTTGGTGTGAAACAAAAAATTGTGACTGCTAGAGCAATTCTTAAATTTTCATTTCTGGTGAACTCCTACACCTAATGGTTTTAGGGGGTCCAATTGTGAATCTACACCATCCAGGGACCCACTCTACACACACAGCAAGCATTTCATCAAAATCGGTCCAGTCGTTTAGCCAGGTTTTAATTTCAGGTTTCAAGTAAACCTCCACTTCTAATTGTTGGATTTTGCTTATATTTGAACAATATCTACCTGAGTTTCTTTGTCAAACATTAAAAAATGTGACCGTTGGAGTGATTTTTAAATTTTCACTTCAGGTGAACTCCTACACCAAATGGTTTTAGAGGGTCTAATTGTGAATCTAAACCATCAAGGGACCCAATCAGACATACACAAAAAATTTCATCAAATCAATCCAGTCATTTAGGAGTGGAGTGACAAACACTTGTACAGAAGAATTATATATATATATATATATATATATATATATATATATATATACAGTAAAACTTGTCTATGAAGGAACATGACGGTTCCTTAAATATATTTCCGTCCTGGCAGTTCTCCTTCTTATAAAGGGTTCCCAAATTACAAGCTTGAATTTTCTCACGCAGTGTAAGGGTTTTACATGCACGCTTTAAATACATAACTTATCAACTGAAATACAGACAAAATAGTGTAACACAGCTCAGTTTGCACGGCAATACAAAACAACTTTATTACACAAAAGCGAGAAGGAACTCAACTACAGGAGGACTGAAGAGTTTCCCAACTCCCTCGCAGGTTACGTAAGCAGGCAAGGAAAAGTGAGGGATTCCCCGCTGTCACACATAAGCAAGGGTATCCCCGCAATACAATGGCAACACAAGAAGGTAAAATGATATAATGAAGAAAGTGTCATACACAGAATTTTCACGCGTTGTCATTAATACTATAAGTAGAACATGCTTAAGAATAATTTTCTGTCTTACTGAAGTAAAAATGAACTATTGGTACTTTAAAAACCATTCCGTTTCTGCGTTATGAAGGTTTCCAGTTTATACAGAATGATTTTACATATAAAATTGTATCGTTCTGGAGATTTTTTTCCATCTCTACAGGTTTCCTTCTTATAAAGGTTCTGGCTAAGACAGGTTTTACTGTATATATATATATATATATATATATATTTTTTTTTTTTTTTCAAATGAAAATACTTTAAAAAATTGTGGGATTATAGAGCTATGGTTGCTATATCTGATAATAATTTTCCAAAATGATTTTGTTAACAATTGTACTTACAATTATCACAGCAATGACTGGTCCCACAAAGCTAAATATGAAGAAGTTATCTGCACGTAACCAGCAGTATCGGTCAGTGCCGTAGCTGAATGGGTCAACTACACATGATACCGCTACAATGATAAATGGCGCACCATATGCGAATATGTAGTACCATCGAATTCTTGACTTCTCTGCTTCAAACACTTCTATTAGCATCACATAAAGCTGGAAGCCTGTGGAAAACATCATGTGATTGTAATGTTACTACACTCTCTCTACAAGTCAGCTTAATTTTCAACTCATGAAAAACAGATTTTTACATTTTTTAATGCACGAAAGATGCAAGTAGGACAAACTATAACACAGTCATGTATTAAATTAATATTGAGAAGCTAAAGCTATTACTATGATAGAAATAAGTAAATCAATGAACACAATTAAATTATTGTATAAATTATTATATAAAATCCATTCCCATCCAAGCAGAAGGATGCTCAGTGGTCTGAGCATTAGCACGGAAAGCTAAAGGTTCGGGGGTTCGATTCCCAGTTCAGGCAGAAATTTTTCTCTTTACCATTGATTTACAATAATTTAACAGTCATGTATGTATGAAATTAATAATTAACAATAGGAAGTAACATTATGAGGTTCCTCTTAATAACAAGTCTGGTCTTTTTAATTGTTACCTCAACATTAGACATGTGTTTCAAGACATGTTAGTCTCATCTTCATAGTCACACACTCATTTTTCCCAAAGAACACATAAGAAATGTAAAAAAAGGAGAAGTAGAAAAATCTGCAGTAGCTCCTCACATTTACTCAGAAAACAACACAAAATTATTAAAGTAGTTAGAAAACACAAACGAACTCACTATCTATCTATATTTAATTAATGTTGGGAAGTAAACATTATGAGGTATAATCATTAAAAATTCATCGGAGAACATATTGTTTAAACAACTCACCTCATAGGATTCATGCTTCCATGATATCGCGATTTCAAACATAGTCATGTTCATCGTCAGCCATAACTCCGACTGATGAAATTGTTGACGGCCGAAGAATTTCATCAGTCGGAGTTATGGCTGACGATGAACATGACTATGTTTGAAATCGCGATATCATGGAAGCATGAATCCTATGAGGTGAGTTGTTTAAACAATATGTTCTCCGATGAATTTTAATCACTATCTATCTATCTTCGGATTTTTTTACAGCAGTTGCCGTCTTACCTGCCGAACCTCCAAAGCCTATGATCTTGGGCATCTTCATGCTTAGCCCTCTTGCTTGCATTACTATCTTCATGCTTACCTTCCATGTTAACTTTGGTCTCCCCCTTTTCTTCTTTCTGCTCGGTTACCATTGATATAGTAGTTATTGATTTTTTTTTTCTTATTTTGAGAATTTTCCTCATCATTGAGGGTTTTCTCCAACCAATCCTAGTAATTAACATGAACTAAAAAAAAAAAGAAAAAATATAAATGACTACAGACTTACAGACTATCAGTTTGCAACAAGCATTCACAATTTTCCCTTAATTAAAGTTCTCCATCGTTCTCTGTCCTCTGTGTCTTCATCTGTTACACCAAATTTCCACATTGAATTTTGAATGTTGTTCTTCCAGGTTGTTCTTGGTCTTCCTTTTCTGTTCCTTCTTTCAATTTTCCATGCATAGACAGCCTTTGGTAGTCTTCCATCCTGCATTCTTCTTACGTGTCCATACCATTTTAGCCTTCTGTGTTCAATCTCATCCATTATACTTCTTTTTTGCATTCATCCATTTTCTGATTTCTATATTTCTAATTTTTTCCAGTCTAGATTTTCTGGCAGCTCTTCTCCAAAAATCCATTTCAACTGAAGTTAAATTGTTGACATGTTGTTGTGTCAGTTATTGATTATCAATGGTAAAAGAACACACAATATGGAAAAAATCTACATACAGAAGAACAAGGAGAGAATTATGAATTTTGAAATTCCCAGGAAGAGGGACCTAAATAGCAAGTTCTTTGGACCACAGAAAGAGGGAGCAGAAGTTGAGATCCAGGGCCGACAACTTGGGAAAAATCAGTCTGTAACTACTGAAGATGAGGCTAACATGCCTTGAAACATATGTCTAAATTAATATAAAATTATAGAATATTCACCTCAAAGGTCCGTCTCCTCAACTTAATTATCATTTAACTGTAGCGCTTTCGGGACTTGTCCCATCACCAGTTTTGAATCCTGCCGATGATGGGACAAGTCCCGAAAGCGCTACAGTTAAATGATAATTAAGTTGAGGAGACGGACCTTTCAGGTGAATATTCTATAATTTTATATTAATTTTGAATAAACCTCAACGGAACACATCATGAATCTTATAAAAGTTAACATATGTCTAATATGTGTAACAGAAACATTGATATGAGGTAAGAATAAAACAGACAAAACTTATTAATATTAAGTGAAATCCCACTAAAACACTTTTCAAAAGACAATGTATTTTCTCAACTGCATGTTAAGCAGAAATAAAAATTGAAGCTGTTCCTTGTATTAGCTCTGTTTCTTGGAACATCTCCACCATCCTCTGCCAACAACTAACTCTAAGGTGTAAGGAACCAATTCAATTTATTTGATAAATTGTACCGCACAATGTGAATTCCTATCAACTTTGTGCTTGAACCAGTTACATAAGTAGATATATGAGTAAAAATAATTAAAAGCCCTAAAGTTTTCAGATAAGTTTTTGCATCCTCTTGTAGGTCTAATTAGGTTGGATAAAGAGAGAAATTATATTTGAAGAAAAATTATTCGCTCATACCGGGGTTTGAAATTAGGACCTTTGGCTTTCTAGGTCAGTGCTCTACCACAGCTACCTGAGAACTCCAAACTAAAAGCAAATTTTCCTCTTATACATTGTTAATTCCCAAGAGCTGAATGCTACGAGCATTTGATCGATTATGCAAATGGCAGCTTCTTATTTAAGAGACATTTATTGGGAATTTAAACACTACTTTATAAAGCCATTGGGGCTTCTTTCCATGTTTTCATTATTAAATTAATACTTCTCACTGAAGGACAAATTACATTTGAAGAGATTGGAGTTGTCAGATAGCTCAATGGTAGAGCATTGGCCTAAAAAGCCAAAGGTCCTGGGTTCAAACCCTGATCTGAGCATATAATTGTCCTTCAGTGAGAAGTATTAAATTAAAAATAAAAACATGAAAAGAGAGAATGTTGACATTAGTGAAAAGATAAAACATAGTGGGATGTATCCAAACATAAGTAGAGTCAAGAGGAAGGTCAAGACTAACATGGGAAGTAATAAAGGAGGAGATGTAGAAACAAGTGTAAGCCATTTATTTAATCATAAATTAATTATGGAAAATAATATTATGAGGTTTTCAAGTTAATCTTGTCTTGTAAGCCCATGTTTTCCCTTAACAGACATTTAGGCGCTCTCCCCCTACAGAGAAGAATTTGAACCATACTAATTTAGTTACATTTGTTTTCTTATAGATGTCATTTGAGTGGTCCATGGTCAGAGTTTGTTAATAATTAATAAAAAAAGAGTTGTGCTTTACCTCATAGTCTGTGATCTTTATGACATGAAGATGAGAGGGATGCCTCTTGAAACTGCAGATTACACATTATGAGGTGAGATACAACTCATTTATTATATTGCTGCAAAGAATGACAGAGGATACGATACTGATGTATAATCCTCTAGGACAAAGATCAGTGGGAAGACCAAGAAAGCGCTGGGCTGAACAGATGTGAGATCAGAACCTAATCCGTGAAGGATGATGATGATGATTTAATACTTACCTTCTAAAAACATCCAAGCAAACGCACACAGGAAAAAGAAATGAAGTAGCCCAGCAACAATGCCACAGACCACAGGCTTATCAGTCTGGCTAATGCCTGCTAAAACAGCACTTCTGCCACTAACAGACACACACACAAATTCTTGTGGATTGTTGTGCGATCCGACTGCAAAATCAAATAAGGCTATATTAGTATCAGAAAATTCAGATAAAAATTATTATGGTGAAATTAAATGTTTCTTACCTCTCCTCATATAAATCTTCTAGTAGATCGCAATTTTGAGACCATAATGGTATCATCTTCAGTACTTTTTTGGCGACTGATGTTATGTCGATCAGAAGAAACTCTTCTTCTTCCCTCTGAATCAGGTCAAAATTTGCGGGAATTTTGAAGTTCATAAGTTTGACCTGATCCAGAGGTTCATCGGTCCATCAACAGAGGGAAGAAGAAGAGTTTCTTCTGATCGACATAACATGAGTCACCAAAAAAGTACTGAAGATGAGACTGTTGTGGTCTCGAAATCGCGATCTACTTAGAAGATTTATATGAGGAGAGGTAAGAAACATTTAATTTCACCATAAATTAAACCTCATAGTGATTAATTCCTGTAAAAGTTAAATAAAAATTATTAATTTATGCAAGTCAATTTCTATTTGCTCTCTCTCAAACAAATTTGCATACACAGTTACAGACAATTAATTTTTCCTGATAATACTGACATAATAATAATAATAATAATAATAATAATAATAATACAAAAACAGTAATGGCTCAGTGGATTACTGAAAATGCCATCTCATCATTATCTGGCCCTGTTTTCCCACTCAGTCCCCTAATTCCCTTTCCCTCCCTTTCCCATTACATAGCATAGGCAGGCTTTTATGCAGACAATCAAATTACAATTAATAAAAAGTTAAAACTAAAATGAGTTGTACATCTCACCTCATACACTCTCGTATTATTCACAGCACAGGACTGCGGTTTTAGAAACAATCATTCCTATCTTTAGCTATTTGAGTTGAAAAATGGCGGAAGATAGAAATTATTTTTCCAGAAACTGTAGTCCTGTGCTGTGAGTGTATGAGGTGAGATGATGCATGACTCGTTTTAATTTTATTAATTCGAAAGCATCATAAAGTTAATTCTATTCATAAGTTTTATGAAACTAAAAAGTTAGTCTGCTGAAATCTGCTCGAGAGATTGATTGAGCTCTGCTTGGCCTAGCTCCAGGCGCATGGGGACAGTTCCTGGGTTTACTTATTGGTCCTTGTCGACTAGATATGTATTTTTGTTTCTATCAGGTAAACTCTGTTTTTTAATCTGTCTTATTGTAATGTACGAGCGTGGCTTTATCTATGTTCAGAGCAATTATTAAAGTTAGGCAGACTCAATATTTTTATTTTAGAAAGAAAAATTAATCCTTGGATCAGAATTCAAATTCAAATGCATATAATTTCTCTCCTTTATGACATGAATTCCTGTGCGCTGTCGTATCAACTTTTCATTTCATTGTGTTCCTAGCAGCTTCCTTTTTTAACAGGAAGACTTACGCACCACATTCATAGCCAGGGAAGCTTACTTTCCATCTCTACCCCGATTCAGGCATATATTTTTCTCTTCAAATAAAATAATATTTTTATACATTCAATAATAACTGCACATGCAACTTACATAGTGTTACACTGAATAATTCAATGACAAATTTTTGTATTGAAAAAAGGTACAGATATTTGTGTTTCAGAAAATAAGTAAAATCAGTAGTAAATTGATGTTGCTCAGTTGTATAAAACATATTTACCAAAGTGTTATGTCGTATCACGTTAATACTCTTATTATTACATTCTCTTCTCTATTGCACATGCAGTGAACATTTTGGGCCAGAAAGCTTGAGCCTGAAGTCATGGAAATATTTTATAAATCTCTTGTCCAGTAATTATCTGTATTAAGTAAAAGCTTGCAGGCCACCATAACTCAGTTCCTAAGCAATTTCTACTTTGTGCCCTAACCAAGTACAAGTGTAGAAATACATTATCTAATTTTTGTGTTGCTTTCAAATGTTGTAATGTAATAACTAGAGTCTGGATGTTAGGCACTTAAAAAGTTCAAAATAGGCAGGCAAAAAGGCACTAAAAATCATTAACATAGGCAATCAAAAAATCAAAATAGGCTCTTACAAAAAATGGACTACAACATAAAATTTTACAGCCTTATGTAAAGAATATAAACATAATATGCTAACAATAGCATGCGAAGATATCAGAATGTTTTTTGGAACTTGTTTTGCCTATTTATGTTTTGCAGTGTGTACGTGCTGTGAACATGGCACTTCTTCGTGCAATTCACTGAAATTTTACACACTTTGCAAAAGAATGTCACTTGAGAATATTTCCGCACCAAATTCTTTCACGAAATTGGTCAGTTTGTCTTTTACTGTTTTACTCTTGTCCGTTCTTTAGGCATCGTGAAACAACTATTCTAAAGGTGGTCGCACAACTTTGTCTTTGAAGCACCTGTCTGTGAACGAGGACTACAGACTGAATTCAGTGTTATCAACATCAAAAATAATATTGCCAGTCAATTAAAGGTTTCTATGCAATGATATGTGTCATGAAGTTTGTCCATTTCAATTAATTTCATTGAAATACTAAGTTAAGTGTTTCGAGAAAAAAATGGCAAATAGGCATTTATAGGCATTGTAAGCTGAAATAGGCATTTATAGGCAAAATTAACTTCATGGAAAACAACTCTAAGGTCGTCGGTATGAACTTATATGAAGTCACTTTCACAATATCTTCTTCTTCTTCTTTCTTCCAAGTATTAGGCCAAGGCCTGTTACGATCCTATAGAAAATTTTCCCTTATGGGAAATTCTCGTATAAGACTTGAAAGCATAATAATAGTCCCTTCGATTGGTTGCTGGCCAAAGGAAGGCAAGACCAGTGATGGGGCTGCCATCTTATAGCCTCTGGTCAGGCTTTTCTGGAGAAGAAAAGAAAATAAAGGAAAGAAGAAATGGAAGAAAGGAAGGACTCCCTATAGCCCTCGGATGCCCTAATGGCGCCGGGGTAAAAAAAACAAGAGTTAACCAAGAAAGGTTAGATAGTAAAGTTAAAAGAGTGCAAAACACAAGTGGAAGAAATGTTTTGCACAGCTTGAGCACCTTGTGGTCGCCATCCACATATCCCCTATCAATAATACTCGTAAATAACTGTAGGCATTTTCCCTAACATCCAGTCTCTAGTAATAACTTCACATTTTATTGGTACACAGGGTATTTCCTTGTTGTATTAAAGAATAATGCATATAGTTACCTTCAAACCTCGGAACAACTGGAATGTAACAATGGCTAATAAAAGGCAAACAACAGAGATGATGCAGCCTATATATGTGATGATCTGCAGAGCCATCTGATGGGAAGGAGGCAGATACGTTGCATGGACATCCATAAGTACAGCAAAATTAGTTAAATGTTCACACTGGCAAGTTGTATGTGTGTAATTGGTTGACTCCACACGACAACCTTCATCTGACCACGCACTGCAAATAAGAGTAATTCACCTTTGTACAAACTCTAGGTCAAGATTCAACAGTACAATCAAATTATTACAATTGTGCATGATTTGACTTTTCTTCCAATATCAGAAGACAGCCATTTTTCTCTGAAAAAATTACATTTCCAAATATATGGTTTAAAAGGGACCTATTTTAAAAAAATTACAAAAAAATATTAAAAAGTTTTTGGCATGATTAGTGGAATTAATGTTGTGTAATTCTAATCCTAATGTCAGAGGTCGAGATGCACCTGAGACGTACTTTCATATTTCTAGGTTCTTCAAATACTTCCTCTCTGAAGCAGGGCATGTTTTAAGTTTTCCTCAATTGAAAATTTTGATCAACTTTGCTTTGGACTGAATCAACAAGCCAAGTTGGGATCATCAGCTTTTTCTTGCTATTTTTTTTTCCCCTTTTACAAAAAATTAACCATGTACTGGACACAAAAATACATAAACCTGATGATTAATGTAAGAATAATAATCAGCATTTTATTGTAGTTGAACCAATCAGAATACAAACACAAAACAAAATATTCTGAAATCAGGTCAATTGTCCAACTAGTGCACAATGTTGGTACAAGTTTAATAGAATAATATTATCTCAATTCATTTAAACTTGAGAACAATCCACTGATTCCCCAGATTGAGGTGGGAGAAAAACATTAAGCATGATGAGGGATGTGAGATATACAGGTAAATATTATATCAGGATAAAGATGTAAGGACAGCTTATACCTACAGCAATTAAGCCTTTAGATCTGACGGTGCCAGTGAGCTTTTTTTAGTTAAATTTTGTGCAACAATAGAAAACATTTCTTCAAATTTTTAGCACAAAAATAAAACTACAACTTAGAGAACTATGAAGAGAATTTTTTCAGAATATGGAACCGAAGTCAAGACGACATCATCATCCAGGGATTAAGCCGGTTGGCTCGTTCCGGTTTTGTGAAAGCTAGAATTGTTAAAATTGTTCAGACCACCTTCTGTGTGGGCGTCCAACATTTCTCCTTCCGTGTGGTTTATAATTTAGCAATAATTTTGGAAATCTTTCTTTTGGCGTTAAGACAACATGAACAATCAAATTCAGGAGGATCTTGACTGTTTAGTGCTACTTTACTAACACCAAACTCCTAAAAAAAATTTTTTTTAGATTCAAATTTTAATGTAAGTATAATTAATTCATTCTTGACAACTGTTTTAAAAAGAAATTACAATACATTAATAAATAGTTTTGATATGTTACGTATTAAAATATATATACAGTCAATATGCCCATTTCACCAATAAATGTTTAAATTGGTCAACAAGTTTCTACAGCCAAGCTGTCATTCTCAAGACCAGATATTGACTGTCAATATCTGGTCTTGAGAATGACAGCTTGGCTGTAGAAACTTGTTGACCAATTTAAACATTTATTGGTGAAATGGGCATATTGACTGTATATATATTTTAATATTGTATCACCAAGAAGATCAATTGTGTATTAAATGTTACGTATTGTTGTCAATCCATTGGAAGTGCTAATGATATGTAGTGTATCAAAACTGTCGTCTTCAAGAAATCTACAATTATGAAGTGAGCCATAAAAATCTAACTATTTATTAATTTAAATATTAACCACAATGCATCTTTCCACTCAGTGCAATGACGAATGGTTGCTTACTACATTCCAAACCCCATCACTCACAGGCCAACAAGTATCAGCTATGTATTAATGATGTTACTGCATTTTCTCAACATTTATTTTGAAAGGAAAAATTCTAAATATTATGAATACTGTATTTACAATGTTTCTGAGTATTCTCTAAGGTTTACAATATTTTATTTTCAAAAGATACTAAAGCACAATGAACACTTAAGTATACATAGGAAAAACTAAGAGAAATTTGAAAACCAGAGTGAAAAAAAAATCTCAGGAACATCCAAAAATGGCAAGTAGAAAAATCTGCAGTGGCTGCCCATGCATGGTCAGAAAAACATCTTATCGAAAAGAAGCTAAACAAGAAATAGAAAAACCGAAGGAACTGACTCTTTGAGAAAAAATTTACATTAAAAAAAATGAAAAGGAGAAATTAATGAACTTTGTAATTCCCAGGGAAAGGACCTGATTTCGAGGCTTTTCCATCTACCAACAGAGGGAGCGACAGGCGGCTCTTCAAGACGACAGAACAACGGTCGCAAAAATACTGAAGATGGAACTGAAGTGTAAAGTTCCAAAAATTAGTTAAAAGAAAAAGAAGAAAAAATGTGAGGTGAGTGATAAAATTTTACCTAAATAAACATGTCTGGTACTGTCAGCACTTTGAGCTGGGTTGGTTGGAATGGAGCAAACAATTCACAGCCATACAAACGCAACTCAGATATTACAATGATCATTTTGCAAAAATAAATAATTCAGGTTTTTTTTTACATATTTAATATTTTTATAACATTCGTTTTGAAAACATAATGAGTACAATGATCTAGTACAAGATTTCCGGGCTGTTGGCAGTGGTCTTGAGGCTTGTAGTTTCCTGACATTTCACCAGAGACTGTGTCCAGTATCTTCGAGGGTTGTCTTGAGGATGCAGTCTCTGGCAAAACATCGAGGAACTACAAGTCTTAAGACCACGGCCAATTGCCCAGAAATCATCTACAAGATCATCGCACTAACTCCGGCCGAGAAAGCATAAGTCAATATAATAATGTGTACAGTTATTCTCATTGGCAAAAATTTGAATACAATATATTTGTTTTACCTAATTACTTGTTGAATAAATACCTCATGGTGTAGTCCCAGAAGACACAGGCAGGATTACTAACATTCTCTGTTCGCAGATGACGCAGAGAAAGTCGGACGGGTTCTGATAGTTGTATGTGCCTGCCCTTTCCCAGGGAGGCTGAGATCACTTTACTGTTGAGAACTCGGCTCGTGTTGCGAGACCCACGAACCACTTCACTGTTCACTCCCGAAGCATCAGCCTGGGGCTGGAGGATCTCCTCGAGGCGATCAAATGCCACGAACACCAGGCGCACGAAGCCTCCTTCACTATTCTCGAGCAATGCACCGCGAGGCAGCTGCAGCCAGTCTTGACTGACTGTCCACTGCTCAAGTGTCGCTGCAGAGGGAAACTGCTCCAATCCCACATTCTGAGTCTCCACCACTCGCACACTCAGTACTAGAATACATTCATTTCTATTTCACTCTAAATAATGTCACTAGGTCAACAACATGGACAATTAAACATTTTAACCTATTAAGTTATGTAGGTAGGAAATAACACTATGAGGTTTATTTTAATTTTGTTTAGTTGTTTCTTGACTCACCTCATACTTCTTAACTCCCACACAGACTTGAGTTTCTTCACTGCATTTGTGACATTCTCAATGCTGTATTACGTTCACAAGTGATGTCCAGGAGAGGAGGCCATTGGACATCAGTTGTGAACGTAATACAGCATTGAGAATGTCACAAATGCAGTGAAGAAACTCGAGTCTGTGTGGGAGTTAAGAAGTATGAGGTGAGTCAACAAACAAATAAACAAAATTTTAACCTACTTTGTGAAAATTCAAACATTTTAATTTACTATTATAAAATATAAACTTCCTTCACTTTTAAAGCAAAGTCACTTTATATTGTCTAAGGATTCACAAAGTTCAAAATAAAATTAAAACATAAAACTGTAATCTGTTTGGATCTGGTAACAAATGATTCTGCATCATTAAATATGTTGAAAACAGAAAAGTAATATTTTAAAGATTCGTTATTACAAAAAAATAAAAGTCATAATGAAAACATCTACAGTTCTGTAAATTGATATATAATCATTAAAGATTGTTCTTTGAATGTCCACAAATTTTGTTAGGAAAAATTTAAAGATAAAAACTGGACTACAAAATTCATTTATATTTTCAACAAGAGCTAATATTTATATAATGAATTTGGGAATTTTTAACATTATGAGGTTCAATTCATAAGAATTAAATGAATCATGATTTCTTCTTACCTCATACTTCTATGCTTTTTTAAACACAGCACTGCAGTATCAGCGACCATTGTCACCATCTTCAGCTGTTTTCGTGACTCAAGTGGTGACAATGGTCGCTGATACTGCAGTGCTGTGTTAAAAAAACATAGAAGTATGAGGTAAGAAGAATTCATGATTCATTTAATTCTTAAGAGCTAATATCTTTTCTTATTATATTCATCATGTTCCAATCAAGGTGAAGCTAATGATGATAGCATGTGACATCTATAAATTTCACTGGTTGTCTCTTGCTTTCAATGTCTCACTACAAGATCTGATGTCAACATTCAGTTGTAAGTCCCTCGAATTGGGTAATAAAAACATTATTTAAATTATATTAAATTAATGTTGGGAAGTAAACATTATGAGGTATAATAAAAACATTATTGTTCAGCGGTCAAATATGTAAAAGCTGTCAATCACATACTTAGATCTCGCATACTACAAACAAAATATCATGCAACATTTGATATAATTCTTAAACTATTATTTTATAAAAGTAAATAATGACAAGGAAATAGAGTGTAGTTAAAGTTTCATAAAAAAGGAAAAAATTAAAATTTCCCTATACTTACTGTTAAAATAAATGCATATTTAACTGTATGTTTTTTGTTAAACTGCTGAAATCAATTAAATTATCCATTTCAATCAACACTCCTTCAAATGCTGTTAACTTCTCTCATGTTATTTCTTCAAGTTTCATATTTAAATTTTTTTTTGTTCTATATCCGCGCTTCTTGAATGGCACTACCACCTTCCCCTCCTCAATCATCCCTCTCCATTCGAAGCTCTTCCAAATTACCTATTTTACATTTTCTCGTGTCTCTGCACACACAATCTCACCCATGCCTTCCTCTTAATCTTGTTGCTTGAGGTTGTAAACTAAATATTCATTTTACCTTTTTATTAATATGCCCAATACATCTGCAATGGCTAAGCCTAATATTTGTAACAACATCCACATCATCTAATAATTGCATTAATTCTTTATTATATTTTCTTCTCCAGATGTTATCACACATCTGTCCCTCAGTGCATTCCTTTAAAAAATATTTAAACAATTACAGATACAAGAATCAAGTCTCAGAAACATACATAACAACTGGTCTCATCTGTTTTATATGTCTTCATTTTTTTTTACTCTTAAGATTAGATTGGCTCTTTAATATGAGAAAAAGTCCATAACCTGCTTTAATAAATGAACATGGAGCTTATGAGGTGAGATGGTGTGCATATCATAATGACATTCCCATCGTCAGTTGTATGGAACAGTATGCTTTCTTTGCAATTCAAATTCTTCTACATAATTTTTTTTTTGGTTAAATACTTGCTCGATATTAAAATTTGTCAACAGCATCAAAATTATAACTCTAAATAACAGAAATTTTTCCACTCATTTTCCTAGAAGCAGCCATAAATTTTGTCTTATATCCATTTATCTCCAATCCTAGTTCAAATAATTGTCAGTGCAAGCGTGTTTCAATGATATCTGGTATTAATTTGAATATGAGAGAAGCTGTCTGCACTTTTCAATAACGTACGTTCCATTTGAATCACTTATTTTCTTACGGTTATTTCCAAAGCTATATTAAACAATATTGGGAAAATAACATCTCCTTGTCTAAGATATTTCTGGAGTTCAAATTCTTGAGATACACATCTGGCAATCTTTAACAACTCCATATGCCTTATTAACTTGTTGTGATTCTGCATATTGTCCTTCCAAACAAACACTTGTGTAATAGCAATATAATTCATTAAATTACTATTTTATAATACAAGAAATGAAATTTTAACACAGGCACTTGTGCTCATAGCATGGTTTAGTTTTCATTGTTCATTCATTCTTCTTTATTGGTGATTTTGTGTTTCAGCCAGCGTATAATTTGCATAGCCACAGAACAAGTAATTTTCTATCAAGTATCAAAGATAAATACAACATAACCACACATGTTGCTTTAATTCAGATTCTTCCTATAAATAATATAAACTGTTAATAAACTTTTCATTAATTTCCTTCGCATTTCAAATCCACAAAACCTTGTATTTATTACTACATTTCTTTAAAATCACAATAATGTTAGTGGATGTGAAGAACTAATGTCATTATACTAAAAATTAATAAAAAATCTTGCTTATAATTTCAGAGTTGTTTCTATTTTTTTGTACTTCATTTATATAAATAAAAAAAGACCAATTGCTGTTCACTCATCTTCCATGAGTGGAGTTCTTAAAATATGTTTCACATTTCATATTTTATTCACAATATGACAATAATTAATGTGTTTTATTTAAAAGAATTATTGTTATGCAACATCTGCACTCTAACTCTAAAAAATATACACTTATGTCATTTTTGTGTAGATGATATTTTTTAAAGTATAATATTTGTTCAGAGTGATCACCTTTATCACGCTTCTCTGCACATGAATACATAACCTTCAATATTCCTTAAAAAAATACTTGTACATTTTTTTAATTCACTGATTTTTAATAACCTCAATTTTTAATCCAATTATTTTTATCAATAAGAAATATTACATATGCAAGCATTCCTTCAGATTCATTTCCTTATCACAATATTTTTTTGTTGCTGCTTCTATAAACATTAATTTCATTGTTCATATTATTCGTTTTTTTAAACATCTTAATGTATAAGAGAAAAATACGCGTTTAGATTGGAGGCCTAGGTAGCTCACTTGGATAGAGCATTGACATAAAGAGTCAAAGGTCCTGGGTTCAAACCCCAGTCTAGGTGTATATTTTTCTTTTCAAATATAATTAATTTCATAACTTATTTAAATATGATACAATCACATTATGTCCTTTGATCATTGCGATGCTGTAAAATTTGTCTTGCTTCTATTTCATGGTTTTTTTATCAAATGTAAATATTATTATTAATGTTGAGATGGTCCACATCTGTACTGCGATGTGCAATATATCAGTATAATATATCAGCTGAGGCAAATTTGATTAATATTGAATTTAAAAAATGAAGATGTATATATATTTGTTCAAAATGTCATTTCTGCCACATAATATCTCTATTATAGGTAAAACTTTAACATGAAATATAAAGTTTTTCAAGAGCCTTAATTTGCCTCTATATGATTCGGACATTAATTTCATTCTGTTGTTAGAATGCGTTCTCTAGGCTAAGTTTATTTTCTTGTGAAACAGATTCCATGTTTTTCATACACAATCTCAATTCATTATATTATATCTCATTTGTTGCGTCCAACTCCATGCCTAAGTCAAATTCTCAAACTTTAAAAATAATTAATTACATAGCATTACATGCTGTTTGTTTAACTTAATTTGTAATAAGAAATTCCAGAAAGTTACTTGTTTTTAATTTAAAATATTTCTCTTAATGAAGGATTATCAAGAAAACAATTATTTGATAAAAGACTGGCTAAACTAACTAAATTAAATGTATCTATGGTTAAGTTAACTTTTAATTTATTATTTCTTAATACAAAAATCAAAATTATTATTTCTGAATATAAATATCAGTTGTATTAAAACGTAGGATTCTTTCAAATGTTCAAGTTCTTCTGTTAAACTAAATTTCTGTTTATAAAATTCAGTTATCATTTGATATAAATCACTCTTTTTATCTTTCTCAGGTCCAAAAATTCTACTTTGCCAAATCATCACTCAATTGCTTTACAAGCAGGTATTTCATTAACAATTTAAATGTATGTTTCTGTGCGTTAAACATTGTATTGAAGACATATCTGTTAACTGTCGCATATCATAATATTCCTAAAGTATCATTCAGATTTATTTTTATTAATAATTTAATTATCAAGACACAGAACATGTTTCTTTCTTCTGAACAGACCCACATCACAATAATTGCCAGATTCTATAACTCTAATTCCATTAATGAGGGACATTTCTTCAGTAAATGTACTTCTTGTTAAACATTTTTTAATATTATGTGAAATGAGTTTCTGGATGTGTCTTTTGGAACAACTTGAAATTTAAAAATATAAAAATAATAGTTGTATACTGTTGAATGAACAGACTAATTTTGTTTATTAGTATTTTTGCAAGTTGCTTATCTGTGGATGACACCACCTTTAGATACAGTATATAAGGGTGGAGCTTGCTGTTTTTCTTTTTAGTATTATTCTTATTTTGATGTCGTCACCCTGATGATGTCCTGTTCAAGGGCGAAACACATGTTGAGATCAATTTGTGTATGTTTCTTGTCTTGTTTCATCACCTTACTGATATCTCTGGTTTTAATTGGACAGATTTGTATCCCAGATTGATTGCTCATTCTTTTTGTTTTATTTTAAAATAATCAATTTCTGCAAAGTTATGCCTGGACTGTATTAATTTAATTATCTTGTTGAACTGACATTTTGTGTATGACTCATTGATTAGTTCATTTCTGTAGAAATCACATCAGGGTAACAGTTGCTCACAAATAAATTATATGAAGCTTCAAACCAATTTTTAACATAGAAAGTTGTGCTTTATATTGCAAACTATTGTAAATCATTGTTGTTAATTTTTTAATATTACATCAAACTTAAAATTTCACTTAATTATTGCACGCATCGTGTTATTATGAGCACATATAAACCCATTAGCTCCCCCAGTCCACCAGAAAATCTTGCTCACTCAGAATTACAAAAATTATTGCAGCCATGTGACACAAACTATAGGCATGCAACCATCCTTTCCATCCAAACAACAATATTTCTTGTGTAAATATTTATCAATCTGTTACATAAAACTGGTCTTGTGAAATAAACTCCTTTTAGAGGTCTCCACGTGTGTTGTGGCTGAATGAGTTCTGGTTTGCGGACATATGGGGGAGCCTTTCATATTTCAACTGTTGCATGGCGTGCATAAACTCTCTGGACATTGCACATCTTGCACTAGCACTCCTTCCAAATCTTGGCTCCTTTTTTTATCCATATGACAAATGCGGTCAAGTTACATTTGTTAATGTGTTTATCTCAATACAGGGACAATTTGTTAAACCTGAAATGGTTAAAAAATGCATCTTTAAAATGAACTATCAAATGTAGGAACCTAAGCTCATTCAGAAAATGTAACTTAGGACATACATTTCATATAAATACAACACTACAGTTTGCTATCTCTATCAAAATGTATTCATTTGTGGCGCTGAGAAAAGACAAGGTAATGGAGGACTTTAGTTTGATTATCTTCCATATACATCCACATGTGGGATAATCAAGCAGAGATTTACAGTTTTGTAGGTTTTCCAACATCTTTTTTAATCAACATTACCCTGGCTCTTCTCAGCCCAGAGCAACAGACAGGAGACCTCTTGATAGGAGTACACCCTAAACTTTGTGCATCAATTGTTTGTGAATGGAAAGGATGCTAGTGCTAATATATTTCTGGTGAGCAAAACAGTACATATCTTAACAAAGTAAATCCAACAATACAATACTTACGGATATTCCTCACAGCCTGGGTAACAGTTTTCTCCCTAACAACAGTGTCGGCTAAAAGGAATGCATTTTCCTCAAGACCCATGAGGAGTGAGGTCGCTACCCTCATTTGTTCTTTGTAGCTTAAGTCTCTCCACGAAGGGTGCTGTGATTCATCAAGCAAATTACTTCCAGTTTTC
Source organism: Diploptera punctata (assembly GCA_030220185.1). Taxonomy (NCBI): domain Eukaryota; kingdom Metazoa; phylum Arthropoda; class Insecta; order Blattodea; family Blaberidae; genus Diploptera; species Diploptera punctata. The sequence goes on from JASPKZ010007268.1 coordinate 467,222, forward strand.
ACTACACCTAACAGAAGTTCAGTCACTATTGCTTCCCTTTGCCTGGGATCTGGGAATGTTTCTATGTCAAGGGCCATCTTTTGTGCCATTTTCTTAATGATTTTTGTCGTGGTCATCATATCACCACCATATAGAGTTTTGCTACTCGTCACTTGGGAAAGATCATTGGCAATGCTGATGATGGAGTCCCCCTCCTCGACACGAGACTCGAGGCTGGTCAACCACACTGAACGACACTCACTGAGGTCAGGTGAGCTTGGTTGCCAGACTGGAGGCAGAGTTGTCACCTGCGATACACACCGCCACTTGGCCACGCCTGTTGCACCCCCAGGACATGGCTGCACGTTTACTTTATCTGCTTGTGTCCAGTTCCAGTAAAGATTGCGAGCCAAAGTTGGGTTGCACAGTTGTCCAAACTCGTTTTCTTGAAACCACGTGATGCTCGGTGATGGCTTGTATTCAAACATTACTGTACTTGATGCTGTAAACATAAATTACATTATATATTTAGTTTTTACAATTAGTGACAATAATTTCAACAACATATTCTGACTATGTACTGGACGCCACATCACAGATTGACCTTCAGGCCACCCAGCCCTCCTTTGTACCTGTGGAAATGGGCAGAATGCTGGGACTTAGATCCCACAATCTACTAGAGCCATTGATTGAGAATAAACAGATCGTCGCGTACATCTGTGTCCTCTATGGCGCACATGGGTACATATTGGTCTACAATTTATTCTAAATTTTATATTCAAGAAATCAAAATAAATATAAGCACAAACAAAGTTGTTCACTGGCCGTTGGCATCAGATCCTCCATATAATCTCAACCTGAGTGTCTAGATTATTGTGGTTCAATGAATCTTTCCATCCACCTCTTCACATCCCAACCTCAATATATTACTGCTAGCGAGTTCTGTATGTATTAACCATGGCTTTTCTCTATGAATGACTTTATGAATACTTCACTATTAGTCATCATCATCATATCCATGCAAGTATTAGACCGTGTGGCCTGTTACGGTCTCAAAGAGCAGTTTTCCATCCAGCACTTTTTTGGACGTCCCAGCGATCTTTTGCCTTGGGGGTAGTAACGAAGCATGGCGTTAGGAATTCTTCGCTATTAGTATTTGGTAATATTTAAATTCACTTCATAGTTGGCTACATTGTCCATTCTGATTGGATTTTTAGACAATGTGGCTGCTATTGTATTTTTCCAAATGGCTGAATGCCAATAGGTACCAAAAGTTTACAAGTTCTGGTTCCAGATGTTTCTCAAACCTTCTAAAACATCATAGAATATTATTGATGCTAATTTCTGATCAATATCTGCCTTCAAGAATATTGGATATGATGAAAGTTGAAAATTAAACTGTACCTGTTGGTAGGTGCCATCGTCCTCAACTTTGTTAAAATATTATATATAAAATTAACTGGAGCGCTTTCGGAAGTTATCTTCCATTTTCTGCAGGTTGAGTTTCTGCTACTCGTTGTTGTTGTTCTGTACGGCGATGTATATTCCAACAGTTTGTAGCAGCAACTGACTTGTTTTTGACGATCTCGTATAATGGGTTTGACTGGGCTGCGTTCTCATTAAGAAGTGAGGTGTTGTTTGTTTCCTTTATATATTTGAAGACCTCGAAATTATAAAGGAAACAAACAACACCTCACTTCTTAATGAGAACGCACCCCAGTCAAATCCATTATACGAGATCGTCAAAAACAAATCAGTTGCTGCTACAAACAGCTGGAGTATACATCACCGTACACAACAACAAGTAACGGAAACTCAACCTGCAGAAGATGGAAGATAACTTCCGAAAGCGCTCCAGTTAATTGTATATAGAATATTTTAACAAAGTTGAGGACGACGGCACCTACCAACAGGTACAATTTAATGTTTAACTTTCATCATATGATTTCACCTCAACGGAATTTGATATGAATTTTACGGAATTTGATATGAATTTTACTAGTATTGAGAATATTGGATGTTTAGGAAAAAAATTCTACTGACCAACTAGGTGGGAGCCTTAACCTCCTACTACCCAAAGGCCTCCTGAGGCCTGTAGTGGGATTACTTTACTAACTGCAAGTTGATAGTGCTACCAGAGGGCCTAGTACAACACAGTTTTGCTTAAGGTGGTCACATCATCAAGAAACTAATAAATGAATAAAATCATTCTGGGATCATTAACAATTAAAATATTATATGATCCTTAACTCACAAGTTACTTCATTTAAAAAAAAATGTAAATATCTCAATACAGCAAACTCTCAAGTAGCCACATAATTTGAGGACAGATGATGTGCTGCATTAGGGCTGTTTAAGAATAACAAATCATAATTAAAATAATTATTTTATATATAAAATAAATTGTCAGCCGCAGTGGACTAGTGGTTATGTTACTTGCTTCTGGTCCCGAGGGTCATGGGTTCAAACCCAGCTGGGATCAATGGATTTTTTTAGAATAGAAAAATCCAAAGAGCAAGTTCTGTAGAATGGACTTTAAAGCTGTGGGTCCCCAGTCTGAAGATTTTCAGGTCTGTAACAGATTCTCAAGCCTGAATAAAGAGGCCTCTAAGTAAAATGTACTGACCTCATCATCTTAGTAATACCTCAGTGCTTGCTAGATGTCTCATTGGATCGGTATGTTGACTGCATGCCATTCATGACATATGTAGGCAAATGAGCATAACTAAAGTAATTTGGCCAATAACTGCTAGCAAATGAAAGGCTGGGGCTCATGTTGTACACAGATATCAAATAAATTCTGTGTTTGTTAAGTTGTACAAAGCTTAACTTAATACAACATGGTTACTTTATTTATAACTTGGTGCACAAAGCTCTGCCTTGGAAGCTTAAGTATTCATCAGCAGATATTTCCAAAAACAGCCCCATTTTATATCCATTATACATTTGCTAGTCCACAGCTGTGGTCTTGCTGCCTTGTCATGCAGCAGGCCCGGGGTTTGATCCCCGGTCAGGACAAGCTTCCTGGGTGAGGATTTTTTTTGGGTTTTTCCTCACCTGTAAGACAAATGTCAGGAAGCTTAGGGCCCAATGGTCCCCGAAAATCATCTGGCCATCATCATCATCCTTATCATTATCATCACCATCCTTCACCGGTGTGGAAAGCAACGGGAAGCTACCACACCTATAATTCCCTAGTAAAGCTGTAAGCATAGCATGAAAATACTAATTGCAGTGGAAGATCTGTCCTCAGGCAGAATTACTATGGATGGATGGATATATTTGCTAACTAACTCACTGGCACTATCGAACCCATAGGTTCATGGCCATGCAAACACAAGCTCTCCATACATCCCTATCCTGATCTGATGTTTTCCAATCATTTCCTGTATAATCTACTTCCCTCAAATCATAGTTAATGTTATTCTCCCACCTCATTCTTGGTCTACCAACTGGGCGTTTCCCTCTGGTTTTCCTACAAGAAGCTTCCATGCAAGTCTTTCATTTCTCATTCGTGCCACATGTCCTGCCCATTGCAGTCTATGAGACTTAACTGTTCTTATTATATCTGGCTTCCTATAAAGACCATGTATTTCACTGTTATGTAGTCTTCTCCATTCACCTATCTGTTCATCTCTCTTTGGTCCAAAATTTTTTCTAAGAACTTTATTCTCAATTACTCGTAATCTCCTTTCCTCCCTTAAATTAAGAGTCCATGTTTTGCACCCATATAATATAACTGGTAGAATAATAATTTTATACATTTTCAGTTTAACTTTTTTGAAAGGAGTTGAGACATCAAGAGTCTCTGTAATACATAATAGTACGCATTTCCAGAATTGAGCCTGTTTAATTTCTCTTTGCATCTCATTCCTATTTGTGAATTCAGCCACTTCCTCAAAATTTCTCTCATTTGTCATTAGCTGCCCATTTCCATTGTATTTGTGTGTGTGACTATATATCTGCTGCAGCTTTAAATTGTCTCATACAAAAAACCTGTGGAAATCATCAGAAAAGTTGAGGAGCACCTTGTTATACCCACCTGGACACATTAACCAGCTGGAGGATGGATTAAACTCTCCTTCAACTAGGCCTGTTTATTTATTGCAGACTGGTCAGATAGTGATCTTTGTACAGTTCTGATTGGGTACACACTTTCACAGCTTTCTGCTCTAACTTAACTTTAGACAAGTCAAAACTACTGGCAATAGCAAAACTTTGTTTTCCCACTTATTTTTAATTTTTGCGACCAGCCTCATGGGCTAGTGTTCAGCGTTCCTGAGGTCCCAGGTTTGATTCCCGGTCAAACCATAGGAATTTTTCCTTAAAGGGAATTATTTCTGTGGTTGCCCGTGGTCTAGAATTTAGGTTAAGTTTAGGTTAAGAACTCTCCTGGTGCTTCATTATCATTTATCACCCATCATTCCATCGGGGTAACGTAACTCCGCCTTCCAGGTGTCCCAATTTTAAAAAATGGATTGCAAATCTGCCAATGCCAGGTCAGAAAGCAAGAAATGTCATAAAAGACAATCTGTTGGCATTAGACAAAAAAAAAGTTTTTCTGTATTAATAAGACATCATCTTCAACTTTCAGAGAGTAACATAAAACAATTAATACTTTCAGATTAATGGTGTGGTGTTAGCATGTTTTGATATGATATTAATTGAAAGATTCTCTTATGTGACATGTCACATTGCATTTCTTTTCCTAATATTAATTATAAAGAATAAAATATAATATTGCATACCAGTGGTTTTCCACATCGGAGGCGTGGTGGAAGTTGGTAAGGTCACATCGCTGACCGGTGCAAGAGGAGGAAGAGGTGGTGGGGCTTGTGTTTCTTGCTCCACCTCAGGTGCTGCGGCTGGAAGAGGCACTCGAGTAGTCGTGGAACTGGGCGCTGGAGTGCCTGTGCTACTGGTGGCAGTCGTCGACAGGGGAGGACCATCTGGCGTGCTGGGTTGTTTCTGTGGCGGAGGTGGTCTCAGTGTAGCTGACTTACCAGTGCTCCATACACTCGGCTGAGACGTTATCAGCCAAGGTGGACTAGGACGATTTGTTGTAGTGGTGGTGGCCGCTGGAAGTCAAATCAAGCTCACAAAATGGAAATATCATTTATCCAGTTATGTAGGTAGGAAATAACACTATGGGGTTTATTTTAATTTTGTTGAGTTGTTTCTTGACTCACCTCATATTCTTAACTCCCTCGCAGATCCAGATTTCGTCACTGTATTTGTGACATTCTCAGTTGTGAACGTGAACAGCATTGAGAATGTCACAAATTCAGTGACAAAATCTGGATCTGCGAGGGAGTTAAGAAGTATGAGGTGAGTCAAGAAACAACTCAACAAAATTAAAAATCATGTATCCAATTTGCTAAATACAACAAAGTTCTAGAGTATTGAATAATATTAAGTATTTTAATATCAGTGTATCTCAATTTATATATAAACCAGTAGATAGCAATATATTTTTGATAATTTGCTTTCTGAGTTTCTGGAACTGAATTTGGCATATTGTAATCATTTTATTGGATTAAATGCATTAAAACCTTCTCTTTTATTATGATAAGCTGGTTTTTGAATGGAACATTTAAATAAATCAGTCTGCCCACACTACATAACTCGATGACCCTCATCCAAACAGAATATGAGTTGCATGTTCTCAGCAAGTATCAACCCCCTCCCCCAGCTGTTATAGCCAGTTTTCTCCACCTGGTGCTGCTACTTACTTATTGTGAAACATAAAGTGTTCCCGCTATATGTCATAGGTGACCCTTGGGGTAGTAGGAGGTTAAGGCTCCCACTTTTCTAGACAACTGGCACTTGATGTCAGCGGGTTGTCAGCCCTGCATGACGGCCGCCTTTACCCCCAGAACAAGCGTCTGGTACTCATTTCCGTTAGAGGCTGAGTCGACTCCAGGGCAATGGTGCCACCAGAAGGTTTGGGTCAGTTTAAAAATCCTGACCCCACCGGGACTCGAAACCTCGACCTTCCGGTTTGTAGCATATTGTCTTAACCAACTATGCTACGGCAAGCACTGCTACTTATTGTAGTTACCCAAATTCCTCACAATGCTGGGTGGGCATCAGTCCCATACATTGGTCAACATACCATGAGGAAATGGTACGTAGAGTCAAACCAGCAGCGTCCTGGCCACAACTTATAATTAAATCAGTGCACTGGTATTGTTTACAGGAAGTTTGTGCTCAGTCGTCAAATTACTAGCGTTAGAAGTAGTGCATAATGATAAGGAAGCTGCTGCTGGAAAAATTAACACGTACAAATGGAAAATCCTCTCTGAAATTAATATTGCTGACAAAAGTAGTGAATATTTGTTCAGCCAATGGTGTGTTCCATAATATTATAACACACATGATAAAATTATGAAAAAAATTAACTATAGCTGCAGATCAGATCAGAGAAATCTAAGAAAGGAGGTGTAAGCTGTGATTATTGAATAATGTTGGATGCCATCCTAGTGTAAAGAAAAGACAAAGAAAGAAAACCTTGTATCAGCTGATAGCACTGAGAAGTATGCGGTGAATGTAATATCAACAGACTGTATTGTTGCAATTCAAATCTGACCATGAAAATTCTACTCAGAGGTTTATTTGAGGCATGAGTTCTCTTGGATATCTATGAGAGCTTAGTTCCTTTTCAAAGGAAGGCATTTTTTTACACGCTGAAAAAAATTCATCATTAACCCCAACTGAGTTTGAATCTCAGCAGAAGCAGATGCAAGGGTTCTGATGAGAACAAATTCAACTTGTACTGGGGAATATATCAAAATGTTTGGCTAAGAAGATCTCAACATTTTGGAAATGTAAAGTGAAGATATAGATTTGTAAGTTTGGAAAATTGTAGATGACAAGATTAACAAATTCACACACTTAAGAATTCTAAAAGAAAATCTCACTGGGTTGAAACATACTTTCCGACAGCATAACAAATCAAAGCATTTTCATTGGATACTCTTTTGGGTATCATCTTAATTTTTTTAAAATATTTTGAACAAAGTGGAAAATAGAAAACATACATAGAGAGAATACTATGTTTAACACTGCACGGAAATAGAGAGAGATGATGTGTGGACCAATCTCACCCATTCATGGTGGTGAAGGAAAATAGGATAAGAGACAACAATTTTAAACAGTGGTACGAGAGCTCTGAAGAGCCGAGGCCAGCTGAATTCACTGTGTTGCAATCCATTCACTTAGTTGTCACAAGCAAAATTAATTTCAAATAACTCCTACAAAATTGGTAAAATTTTAGATATGAGAGAGAAAAAATATACATTCATTTTACGTAAAGAATATTATTTGCAATAATGGAAAACATTAATGTTTTTATTATTAATTTAACACTTCTCACTGAAGGATAAATTATATTTGAAGAGAAACATTTTTGCCTAGACCGAGACTCGAACCCGGGAACTTTGGCTTTCTGGGCCAAATGCTCTACCAACTGAGCTACCGAGGCGAGTTGCGATCTAGACACAAATATTTCTCTTTATATGTTGTAATTCCCCCGTGCCAAATGCTTTGAAACCATTGGTTCTTAGAAAGCCAAACTTCCCGGGTTCGACTCTCGGTCTAGGCGAAAATTTTTCTCTTCAAATATAATATTTTGTGCTATTTGTGCTTTCCTTCAGTATGCCCAAATAAGCAAGTATACACACGAGTTCTGATATGACAAACATTTCCAGTTGTAATCAAAAAATGTAAGTCAATCTTTATACACAGTACTACTAGCACGAGGGAAACATCATCATTGGGAGAGATTATTTTGGTATTGACCATTTTTTTGTAACCAGAGCTCATTGTCTTGGTTATTTTTTTTTTGCAGGTCAAGAAACTTTGCCACAACTACATTTAGATGAACTCTAGACACGATTGAACACTTCATAAAGAGGTCTGGCATCAAAGTGCAACCATAGGACATTCAAGTAGGCATACAGTTGCTTCTTTGATCTCTATGGGGCAGTGACTCTATGCAATTTCCATTCCAATGTAAGGAGACAGTAAAATATAAAGAATACATACATCATAAATAAACTTTTTGAAAAGTGCAATTATTGTATTTATTGAGTATTTGTACTTTCTGCTCTATAGGGCAAAAAAAAAAAATCTGTAAATTTTGTTGAGAGTTGTTTTTCGGGTATTTTGATTTAAGGAACCCATGGTTTCAAGTTGCATTATTACAAAGTAATTTGACGTCACTTGGACAGCCTTTCCAAAATAATTACAAAATCACATCCCAGCCCTACATTAACCTAAAACACTTGACAGAGTGCAAGAGAAACACAGCTGCAGCCATCTCAATAGCAAGAAACCACAAAAAATTAATATAGTTAACATCTTCTGAAATTTCATAATTTCTTTTATAGTAAAAAATGTCAGAAAAAATAACACTGTCATTCCATTCCTTAGCTGTATAACAACAGTGAGATGTATTACTTGCCCAAGTTAAAATGTGCTGTCGGTTCTCTTTCTTCTCTTACTATGTTGCCGCCACTTCCTGTCCCATGCGTTCAATTATTTGCCTGGGAGGGTAGCACTAGTAAATACTGTGCTTTTTAAATGATCCATTATCTAAAGTAGCCATTTACCAAAAAAATAATCCGGCAACCATGCTACTGTTGGGAATGAGTTGTCCCAACTTTGCCTTCCTCATTACATGTTGCCACTTCCTGTCCCCTGTGTTGGGTTGGGTTGTGTTGTGAGGCTGGTAATGCTACTACTGAGAAATGAGCTGACAGTCTTTTGTCTTCCTCATTACATGTTGCCACTTCCCATCCCCTGTGTTGCATTCTGAGGCTGGTAATGCTACTACTGAGAAATGAGCTGACAGTCTTTTGTCTTCCTCATTACATGTTACCACTTCCCATCCCCTGTGTTGCATTCTGAGGCTGGTAATGCTACTACTGAGAAATGAGCTGACAGTCTTTTGTCTTCCACATTACATGTTGCCACTTCCCATCCCTTGTGTTGTGTTGTGTTGTGATACTGGTAATGATACTACTGAGAAATGAGCTGACACTCTTTTGTCTTCCTCATTACATGTTGCCACTTCCCATCCCCTGTGTTGTGAGGCTGGTAATGCTACTACTGAGAAATGAGCTGACCCTCTTTTGCCTTCCTCATTACATGTTGCCACTTCCCATCCCCTGTGTTGTGTTGTGAGGCTGGTAATGCTACTACTGAGAAATGAGCTGACCCTCCTTTGCCTTCTTCATTACATGTTGCCACTTCCCATCCCCTGTGTTGTGTTGTGAGGCTGGTAATGATACTACTGAGAAATGAGCTGACCCTCCTTTGCCTTCCTCATTACATGTTGCCACTTACCATCCCCTGTGTTGTGTTGTGAGGCTGGTAATGCTACTACTGAGAAATGAGCTGACCCTCCTTTGCCTTCCTCATTACATGTTGCCACTTCCCATCCCCTGTGTTGTGTTGTGAGGCTGGTAATGCTACTACTGAGAAATGAGCTGACCCTCCTTTGCCTTCCTCATTACATGTTGCCACTTCCCATCCCCTGTGTTGTGTTGTGAGGCTGGTAATGATACTACTGAGAAATGAGCTGACCCTCCTTTACTTTCTTCATTACATGTTGCTACTTCCCATCCCCTGTGTTGTGTTGTGTTGTGAGGCTGGTAATGCTATTACCGAGAAATGAGCTGACACTCCAATGCCTTCCTCATTACATGTTGCCACTTCCCATCCCCTGTGTTGTGAGGCTGGTAATGCTACTACTGAGAAATGAGCTGACCCTCCTTTGCCTTCCTCATTACATGTTGCCACTTCCCATCCCCTGTGTTGTGTTGTGAGGCTGGTAATGCTACTACTGAGAAATGAGCTGACCCTCCTTTGCCTTCTTCATTACATGTTGCCACTTCCCATCCCCTGTGTTGTGAGGCTGGTAATGCTACTACTGAGAAATGAGCTGACCCTCCTTTGCCTTCCTCATTACATGTTGCCACTTCCCATCCCCTGTGTTGTGTTGTGAGGCTGGTAATGCTACTACTGAGAAATGAGCTGACCCTCCTTTGCCTTCTTCATTACATGTTGCCACTTCCCATCCCCTGTGTTGTGTTGTGAGGCTGGTAATGCTACTACTGAGAAATGAGCTGACCCTCCTTTGCCTTCTTCATTACATGTTGCCACTTCCCATCCCCTGTGTTGTGTTGTGAGGCTGGTAATGCTACTACTGACAAATGAGCTGACACTCTTTTGCCTTCCTCATTACATGTTGCCACTTCCCATCCCCTGTGTTGTGTTGTGAGGCTGGTAATGCTACTACTGAGAAATGAGCTGACCCTCCTTTGCCTTCCTCATTACATGTTGCCACTTACCATCCCCTGTGTTGCGTTCTGAGGCTGGTAATGCTACTACTGAGAAATGAGCTGATACTCTGTTGTCTTCCTCATTACATGTTGCCACTTCCCATCCCCTGTGTTGTGTTGTGAGGCTGGTAATGCTACTACTGAGAAATGAGCTGACCCTCCTTTACCTTCCTCACTACATGTTGCCACTTCCCATCCCCTGTGTTGCGATCTGAGGCTGGTAATGCTACTACTGAGAAATGAGCTGATACTCTGTTGTCTTCCTCATTACATGTTGCCACTTCCCATGCCCTGTGTTGTGTTGTGAGGCTGGTAATGCTACTACTGAGAAATGAGCTGACCCTCCTTTGCCTTCTTCATTACATGTTGCCACTTCCCATCCCCTGTGTTGTGTTGTGAGGCTGGTAATGCTACTACTGAGAAATGAGCTGACCCTCCTTTGCCTTCCTCATTACATGTTGCCACTTCCCATCCCCTGTGTTGTGTTGTGAGGCTGGTAATGCTACTACTGAGAAATGAGCTGACCCTCCTTTGCCTTCCTCATTACATGTTGCCACTTCCCATCCCCTGTGTTGTGTTGTGAGGCTGGTAATGCTACTACTGAGAAATGAGCTGACCCTCCTTTACTTTCCTCATTACATGTTGCTACTTCCCATCCCCTGTGTTGTGTTGTGAGGCTGGTAATGCTACTACTGAGAAATGAGCTGACCCTCCTTTGCCTTCTTCATTACATGTGCCACTTCCCATCCCCTGTGTGTGTTGTTGAGCTGGTAATGCTACTACTGAGAAATGAGCTGACCCTCCTTTGCCTTCCTCATTACATGTTGCCACTTCCCATCCCCTGTGTTGTGTTGTGAGGCTGGTAATGCTACTACTGAGAAATGAGCTGACCCTCCTTTACTTTCCTCATTACATGTTGCTACTTCCCATCCCCTGTGTTGTGTTGTGAGGCTGGTAATGCTACTACTGAGAAATGAGCTGACCCTCCTTTACTTTCCTCATTACATGTTGCTACTTCCCATCCCCTGTGTTGTGTTGTGAGGCTGGTAATGCTACTACTGAGAAATGAGCTGACCCTCCTTTGCCTTCCTCATTACATGTTGCCACTTCCCATCCCCTGTGTTGTGTTGTGAGGCTGGTAATGCTACTACTGAGAAATGAGCTGACCCTCCTTTACTTTCCTCATTACATTTTGCTACTTCCCATCCCCTGTGTTGTGTTGTGAGGCTGGTAATGCTACTACTGAGAAATGAGCTGACCCTCCTTTACTTTCCTCATTACATGTTGCCACTTCCCATCCCCTGTGTTGTGTTGTGAGGCTGGTAATGCTACTACTGAGAAATGAGCTGACCCTCCTTTACTTTCCTCATTACATGTTGCCACTTCCCATCCCCTGTGTTGTGTTGTGAGGCTGGTAATGCTATTACCGAGAAATGAGCTGACACTCCAATGCCTTCCTCATTACATGTTGCCACTTCCCATCCCCTGTGTTGTGAGGCTGGTAATGCTACTACTGAGAAATGAGCTGACCCTCCTTTGCCTTCCTCATTACATGTTGCCACTTCCCATCCCCTGTGTTGTGTTGTGAGGCTGGTAATGCTACTACTGAGAAATGAGCTGACCCTCCTTTGCCTTCTTCATTACATGTTGCCACTTCCCATCCCCTGTGTTGTGAGGCTGGTAATGCTACTACTGAGAAATGAGCTGACCCTCCTTTGCCTTCCTCATTACATGTTGCCACTTCCCATCCCCTGTGTTTGTGTTGTGAGGCTGGTAATGCTACTACTGAGAAATGAGCTGACCCTCCTTTGCCTTCTTCATTACATGTTGCCACTTCCCATCCCCTGTGTTGTGTTGTGAGGCTGGTAATGCTACTACTGAGAAATGAGCTGACCCTCCTTTGCCTTCTTCATTACATGTTGCCACTTCCCATCCCCTGTGTTGTGTTGTGAGGCTGGTAATGCTACTACTGACAAATGAGCTGACACTCTTTTGCCTTCCTCATTACATGTTGCCACTTCCCATCCCCTGTGTTGTGTTGTGAGGCTGGTAATGCTACTACTGAGAAATGAGCTGACCCTCCTTTGCCTTCTTCATTACATGTTGCCACTTCCCATCCCCTGTGTTGTGAGGCTGGTAATGCTACTACTGAGAAATGAGCTGACCCTCCTTTGCCTTCCTCATTACATGTTGCCACTTCCCATCCCCTGTGTTGTGTTGTGAGGCTGGTAATGCTACTACTGAGAAATGAGCTGACCCTCCTTTGCCTTCTTCATTACATGTTGCCACTTCCCATCCCCTGTGTTGTGTTGTGAGGCTGGTAATGCTACTACTGAGAAATGAGCTGACCCTCCTTTACTTTCCTCATTACATGTTGCTACTTCCCATCCCCTGTGTTGTGTTGTGAGGCTGGTAATGCTACTACTGAGAAATGAGCTGACCCTCCTTTGCCTTCCTCATTACATGTTGCCACTTCCCATCCCCTGTGTTGTGTTGTGAGGCTGGTAATGCTACTACTGAGAAATGAGCTGACCCTCCTTTACTTTCCTCATTACATGTTGCCACTTCCCATCCCCTGTGTTGTGAGGCTGGTAATGCTACTACTGAGAAATGAGCTGACCCTCCTTTGCCTTCTTCATTACATGTTGCCACTTCCCATCCCCTGTGTTGTGTTGTGAGGCTGGTAATGCTACTACTGAGAAATTAGCTGACCCTCCTTTGCCTTCCTCATTACATGTTGCCACTTACCATCCCCTGTGTTGCGTTCTGAGGCTGGTAATGCTACTACTGAGAAATGAGCTGATACTCTGTTGTCTTCCTCATTACATGTTGCCACTTCCCATCCCCTGTGTTGTGTTGTGAGGCTGGTAATGCTACTACTGAGAAATGAGCTGACCCTCCTTTACCTTCCTCACTACATGTTGCCACTTCCGATCCCCTGTGTTGCGATCTGAGGCTGGTAATGCTACTACTGAGAAATGAGCTGACCCTCCTTTGCCTTCCTCATTACATGTTGCCACTTCCCATCCCCTGTGTTGTGTTGTGAGGCTGGTAATGCTACTACTGAGAAATGAGCTGACCCTCCTTTACCTTCCTCACTACATGTTGCCACTTCCCATCCCCTGTGTTGTGTTGTGAGGCTGGTAATGCTACTACTGAGAAATGAGCTGATACTCTGTTGTCTTCCTCATTACATGTTGCCACTTCCCATCCCCTGTGTTGTGTTGTGAGGCTGGCAATGCTACTACTGAGAAATGAGCTGACCCTCCTTTACCTTCCTCACTACATGTTGCCACTTCCCATCCCCTGTGTTGCGATCTGAGACTGGTAATGCTACTACTGAGAAATGAGCTGATACTCTGTTGTCTTCCTCATTACATGTTGCCACTTCCCATCCCCTGTGTTGTGTTGTGAGGCTGGTAATGCTACTACTGAGAAATGAGCTGACCCTCCTTTACCTTCCTCACTACATGTTGCCACTTCCCATCCCCTGTGTTGTGTTGTGAGGCTGGTAATGCTACTACTGAGAAATGAGCTGACACTCTTTTGTCCTCCTCATTACATGTTGCCACTTCCCATCCCCTGTGTTGTGTTGTGTTGTGAGGCTGGTAATGCTATTACCGAGAAATGAGCTGACACTCCTTTGCCTTCCTCATTACATGTTGCCACTTACCATCCCCTGTATTGCGTTCTGAGGCTGGTAATGCTACTACTGAGAAATGAGCTGACCCTCCTTTGCCTTCCTCATTACATGTTGCCACTTCCCATCCCCTGTGTTGTGTTGTGAGGCTGGTAATGCTACTACTGAGAAATGAGCTGACCCTCCTTTGCCTTCCTCATTACATGTTGCCACTTCCCATCCCCTGTGTTGTGTTGTGAGGCAGTTAATGCTACTACTGAGAAATGAGCTGACCCTTCTTTACCTTCCTCATTACATGTTGCCACTTCCCATCCCCTGTGTTGTGTTGTGTTGTGTTGTGAGGCTGGTAATGCTATTACCGAGAAATGAGCTGACACTCCTTTGCCTTCGTCATTACAAGTTGCCACTTACCATCCCCTGTGTTGCGTTCTGAGGCTGGTAATGCTACTACTGAGAAATGAGCTGACCCTCCTTTGCCTTCCTCATTACATGTTGCCACTTCCCATCCCCTGTGTTGTGTTGTGAGGCTGGTAATGCTACTACTGAGAAATGAGCTGATACTCTGTTGTCTTCCTCATTACATGTTGGCACTTCCCATCCCCTGTGTTGTGTTGTGAGGCTGGTAATGCTACTACTGAGAAATGAGCTGACCCTCCTTTACCTTCCTCATTACATGTTGCCACTTCCCATCTCCTGTGTTGTGTTGTGAGGCTGGTAATGCTACTACTGAGAAATGAGCTGACCCTTCTTTACCTTCCTCATTACATGTTGCCACTTCCCATCCCCTGTGTTGTGTTGTGTTGTGAGGCTGGTAATGCTATTACCGAGAAATGAGCTGACACTCCTTTGCCTTCCTCATTACAAGTTGCCACTTACCATCCCCTGTGTTGCGTTCTGAGGCTGGTAATGCTACTACTGAGAAATGAGCTGATACTCTGTTGTCTTCCTCATTACATGTTGCCACTTCCCATCCCCTGTGTTGTGTTGTGAGGCTGGTAATGCTACTACTGAGAAATGAGCTGATACTCTGTTGTCTTCCTCATTACATGTTGGCACTTCCCATCCCCTGTGTTGTGTTGTGAGGCTGGTAATGCTACTACTGAGAAATGAGCTGACCCTCCTTTACCTTCCTCATTACATGTTGCCACTTCCCATCTCCTGTGTTGTGTTGTGAGGCTGGTAATGCTACTACTGAGAAATGAGCTGACCCTCCTTTGCCTTCCTCATTATATTTGCCACTTCCTGTACCCTGTTTGCTATTGTGAGGCTGGTGATAGAGAGATGACAAACACTGTGATTTTAAATGATCCAAAACCTTCCCATGTCCATAACTAAATGACTAATTTGGCAAGTATGGAATTATATTTTTAATGTATTTAGCAATTCTCCCTTCCATAGAGAAATAGTTTGGTGACACTAGCACTAATACACCTCCCCTCCAGCCGTGCAGGCTTAATTTGGCCAAGTAATATTTAATGTATGGAAGCACTGTGTTTTGTAATAGCTAAAGCAAAAAACATAACCTAGCTACAAATCAACATCAAGTTCTCTGTAATAAGCACCAGGACAGAGTTCCTTACACAACAATATTCCTTCTCAAATTATAAAGTTATGTCAACAGTTTAATTCCCATTGTGCATGCAAGTTGAGTGCAGCATTTACTTAGGTATTATGCAATAGTGTTATAAGTATCATTAATTCAAGATGGTAATTTATAATTTAAGCATAGCAGGAACTTTTTTTTGTATTTTTTATCCACTCTAAATTAATTATGAGCCCACATACACATATTTGAAATTTAAATTTTATTTTATTTTTCTTCTAATTTATACCATGTTTGGAGAAGCAGACTCCCACAAACCGAACAGTATTAGCTTGAAAATGTAAGTTTCATTGCACCCTACTTTTTAAAATAGTGCTGCATTCCAAACATCAATAAACAAGTTTGTTTGAACATTACATTTGTATTCATACTTCTTGATACAAAATACTATACATGATCAGGAAGACAACTAGTTGTAACTTCCAGAACAAGTCAAGCTGTTTAAAACTGTGCACCACTGAAATGTGGCATCCACAACTGAATTGTTTAAAATTTAAAATCATGTGTAAAATTACTCGTTTTCCTACAGTATATAATTTTCTAAGTGTGGGTAGAGTGTGGCAAGTTCCATTAACAAGTTAAAACTTAAAATAGTGCAACACTTTTTTTTAAATGTATCATAAAAAATTGCCAAAATCTGCCTATTTTTGTTTGTAGAGCATAAACATACCGGAGACTTACTGGAGTCTAACATGCTTTATTAACATGATAAGAGTTTGGAAAGTATGTTGTCTGTCTACTGAAAGTAAAAGACATTTAGAAAATTTTAAAATATTTTAACACATTATGATTTAAATCTCTCCTCTCCTAAAGTAGGAGTGTTATTTTAGCATAGTTATGTAGAAAAAAATAATTCTAACATGTGGTATGAGAGGCAATAGCTCAAAATTCTGGGGAAATTATGTAACCATTGCAGCATTATAAATCATGTTAGTTATCATAAGTAATGGCATTTGTTAGGACTATTTAACGAATAAAATTAAGCTGTTTACTCACAAATAATTATTTAACTATAGCTATTTTTAAAATTTATATATTTAATGTAAACGGCAATGTTTGAAAGCAAATGAGAAACGATTGGTATGCTTCATTTGCTTCTTTTGTTCATCACTGGAACCAGATCATATTATTTATTGCCAAAGGATTGCAATATTGTAAGAATGCACCCTAGTGGAAAAATTAATAACCAACGTTATAGGTATTAATTAATTTGATGTCCTATGATGTAAATACGTCAATTATATTTTTCTGGAATGTTATTACCTGGGAAAAAATACATTTAAGAAAGCGCAAACAATGGTTTCTTTTTTTGGTGGTATAATCAATTGCTAGAAATGTTTTTATATTAACTCCCGCATGCTCTACGTGTTGACATTCATGCACTATATATACAATCTGGTAGCCGTATTTCTTATAGGGTCAGCCACTGCAAAATAATGCTATGACCTATTGAGAATGTTAAAAAGGAGGTGCTTTCTTTATTATGATAAACTTTAGTTGGTAAATTTTAGGCGAAACACGACTGTGATTGGTTGTAAATAAAAAATCATTGAAATGTGATTGGTCATTGACTCCCATTTGGGGCACGAGTTAAATAGTTAATTAAATCCTTTCAAATGGATTAATTGTTTCAAAACTTAGCTATTCTATGTCTGGTAAGAGTCTGTACATTTTGCAACATTCAACTAGTTACTAACTAGGCTATATGGACAGCTTATTGAACAACATCATGCCATTGACATGATTGCCAACATGCTTTTCATGTTTCTGCCAAAATCAATTCAAATTAGGTTAGTTCGGTTAAAATAAGTAGGTTAGCTTAGATTAAGTAGAAACTCCCCAATCTTCATTTTCTGTTTAGTCCATTTTTCATAAGTTGAATATTTTGATTAGCGATGGAAATTGACATGTTCCAATGATAATGTGGCATATTCTTGGTTACTTTTATTTTATGTCAACTTCTCCTTCTATTATGAGGCGTTATGACATCTCTCTTGAAAGTAAACGCATATATCTCAAGTAATTATTCACGAGCTCTAGAACTACAATAACATTTTGCATTTTTTATTTCATTTTACATAGACTGGTATCTGCTACAGAAATCGCAAATGTATTTGAAAATGGGGATCTTGTGTGAAAAGAAAAGTGATACATTCTAATTGTAATATGGAAGTATTTTCTACTTCAATTGAATACATTTGGGCTAACTGTGCCACCCTTTAATATTCAATTGGAGAACAAGTGACTTTCAGCATCATGTTGGCCAATGTGATGACACAAGTTCCCACTGAGCCAATTGCAAATATGTTTGCTCATATATAAGAGTCTGCCTACATTCGTAGGCAAGTTAGGGTGAGAAAATGGGCAAGTTAGTGCTAGTTTGGGTGAGAAAATGGGCAAGTTAGTGCTAGTTTGGGCAAGTTAGGGTTGAGAAAATGGGTGAGTTAGTACACCAGATTAGTTTAGCATTCACTTGTTTGTTTGCTGGTTTTAGTGATAAGTTGGCTGCACTGTCTGAGCAATGGCTAATACATATTTTACATCGCAATTTACTGGTTTTAGGTTACTTCAAGTTCAACTTCTCACTTTAATTCAAGGTTCTTTTTCACTTTTTTTTTTGGAAAAATCAATATACATATGACATGAAAACAAAAACAAATGCCTGAGTCGGGATTTGAACCCGAGTTTCTAAACTCTGTACGTTTAGCACTCTAACCATCTGAGCTACTCAGGTATCCTAACACACACACACATACATATATATATATACATATATATATTGCTGATTTTCGCGGATATAAGTATGAATAAGAAAGTTTTGTTGGGTTTTCCGCGTCTTGGATTCAAGTTCGGCCTCTGGCCACTGATTCCGACGTTTCGGCATGATCCCACATGTCATTATCAAGGAATGATAAGTTCAGTGGCCAGAGGCCGAACTTGAATCCAAGACGCGGAAAACCCAAGAAAACTTTCTTATTCATATATATATATAAGAAAAATAAATGTTTGTGTTAGGATTCCTGAGTAGCTGAGATGGTTAGAGCGCTAAATGTACAGAGTTTAGAAACTCAGGCATTTATTTTTCTTTTCATGGCATATTTGCCTTCATTAATATAGTTATAACAAACGTATATATGAGGCACTTATTCACAACCTGCAACAACAAATTGTAGTTTTCCATTTGCTTATTTCAAGTTATGTTGGTGGCATAGAATCTCCATTGGCTGTTGTCCACCTGTACATATTTTATGTCGTTAGGTTAGAAAATGGCCAAGTTGTTATACACTAATCTAGTGCATGATAAGGGAACGTTGGCTAGTCTGTTTCAACACTGACTACTGTAGGCGGGCTCCTGGCAGAGAATTATTTTAACATGGTAACTACATGATAACAACTATTACATTTGTGACATTTTCAGTTCTTCATTTTATATTTATTACCTAGAAACATCAATGGTGCTGGTTTTTATTTATCTCTAAAACAAAAACTGTAAAAAAAACTGTACTGGACTTAATATTTTTAACAATTACCCTCATGCAAATGTAATAAAAAATGGGGCAAAATTTTGAAACTGTTACAATATCCCTTTTGTGACATCATGCCATGCCCTCCATTTATTGTACAATAATTATTATATAACCTTCATACCTGGCATACACTGATAGTGTGCCTCTAAGTACTTTAGAGTTCCCGGGCACGGATCTCCAAACATACTTGTGCTTGCAAGAATGCTGCAATTCTGCTGCTGGCTACATCTGGCGATCAGAAATAGAAAAGAACTAATCCTATGAGTACATCTCTCATTTGCAAAGTGCAATGATGTGCCCGGACACAAGTATGATGTCGGAATAGAATCTAGCAACACGTAGAGTTTCATTTAACCAACATTATTTTCAATAATATTTATGATGGCCTGCAAATATAGTAATATAAAGGAAATGCTACACAAAGTTGCTAGACCCACATTCTTCTTCATCCTCCATATTTTTGAAGTGGCGCCATATCGCTTAGTCGAGAATTTAGTTTGGCAATGCGCCACGAGTGCCGGTCCTGTTCCGAACAGTGCTGCTACCTGCCGTGGTATTGCAACACTACATCAACGCAAAACACCATGTCACGCGGTTGGGGTCAAGACGGAGCACACCAAGATAAAGAACAAAGGAGCTTAGGTAGCAGCTTCCATCTAGTGGCAAGCCTATGAAACCAAGGCCAGGTTTTAGGGCAAGAAACCCAGGTGCATTGTTCCCGATCCCCTCAGGCTGCGCTGCAGCTGGCGTCCCTTTCTGGTCCACAACACCGGAAAAGCGACATGACGCACTTCGGAATACCCTTAAGCAAACTGTGTATTGAAAACATGTGAACAGGACCAACCTAGCATGCACCTATAATGCACTTCTATGTATTTGTGCGTGCCCGGACACGGATCCTCGAAAACCGCGCTGCTGACCGGCATACTGCAGTTGGACATTGAACCACATCTGAAATAAAAATTCAAAATTTTCTCCAACTAAAAACAGAAAGAAAACTAAAAATATATGATGCAGTTCAGATAAACCACTGCTTATTAATTTTAAAAAGTAAATAAAAACGATATGTTCCCTAGTTCGTTTATTTGGCTTTTCTGGGTTACAACGGGGTTCAAACTAACAAAAGCAGAATGTTCTTAAATACAAACATGACAAATATTTTTATTTTGTGTGGGCGTTTGGTGGATGACGTGTAGGAATAATAATATAATAATAATAATAATAATAATAATAAATAAATAATAATAATAATAAATAATAATAATAATAATAATAATAAATAATAATTATTAATATTTATAATATTAATAATATATTATTATCGTGTATTATTATAGTGTATTATTGATACTATATTTCATATTATGTTTAATATTACTGTATTTATTATTATTATTATTATTGTTATTGTTATTATTATTATTATTATTATTATTATTATTATTATTATTATTATTATTATCTTCACTTTGGGTTGAAGGAGACACACTGTATTGTGGAATATTCCTTAATTTAAAAAAATATGATTATTATTATTATTACTATTATTATTATTATTATTATTATACTTTGCCTTGAATTCAGGAATTTGCTACTGCTGCAATCATTATCCCAGAAAAAAAGTATAAATGTATAATCCTGGGACCCAGTGACTTGTTACTAAATAAATTAATTTATTGGTAACGAAGAAAGGATTACACAGAGAAGATAAAATCACTTTTATGAGGGCCAAGACTGGCATCTTTCTAAAATGTCAGAATTCAGAACAAAATGCCATGACATGAATATAGAAGATATTTGCGAGTTAGAATAGAGATTAAAACAAAGGTTACACATAGACTACACAGAACTGCTTTCAATTTGAGGAAAAAGGATATGTTATTTTGATAAAATAGGAATTTTTCGTTAGTAACAAATCACATGAAATTTAACAAAGGACTGCACACATCAAATAAAATGAGGGCAAGAAAAAAATACAGAGAAGCCAAAGAAACATTGAGGGAGACGCGAGACAAGGACATCGGGGTGGGAGAACTCTACACCGCAACTATCAGAAACTAGTTATTCCATGTCCACTGCAATAATTCGTCCCGAGGATTCGTGTCCTATGCACTTGCGCACAACAACACTTCATCTGGAAGGGGCACATCATTGATTTGCGAACACAACAATATTACAACTGCTGTAAAATTAAAAAAAAATAATTCATTTAGTGTGACATGTTACACACACACTGTTTCCACTGTCTCTCTGCTACAGCTCAACTCATTACTATTTTTGCTTTTAAGAAAAATATTAATAAAAATCGTTTGAAGAAATTTAGGATGTTAGTGAAGATTTTTATATCTTATGAAATGAGACTGAATTCAAATCAGTCGAGTTGATGTTTTTCTTTACCTATTTAATACGTACCAACACTTTTAACACTGTTTGCTACCAAAATTGAGGTTATGAATTAAAATACAATACTTTTTTATTGCATCCGCCTTCCTCAATTAGAATTGATTTTTATTAAAAAAAAAGTCGTTAAATTATTACCGTACTTTGAGTGGAGTACTAAATAGCATGCCGAAGATAAAACATGATTTCGAAAGGCCTTTATGATTTTAATAATTTAACGAAGTTTTTTGAATAAAAAATCAATTCTAATTTAGGAAGACGGATAAAAGAGGTACCGTATTATTTTTTAATACTTTCCAGAAACAGAAAACATTTAATAAGAGTAACGGAAATTTTTAAATTAATATTTCTTTCATCTCATACAAATTTATAATTTCTGAATGATTTCTAAACTTCTGAGCGAACTTCAGTTGTCTATAATTTTTACAAGTTACAGAGACAAACGTAAATCTCTCGTTGTTAATGAATCCATAGACATTTGTTTCTTGTATTCACACTTCTGAAGAAAATCTAACACAAAGTTTGGCACGTGAAAACATGTTTGGAGAATGGCATTTTGAGTTGGGATTGCATTGTGGCCTGGACTGGTGTAACAATTCGATTTTACATTATTTTTAAAGCAAGATGATTCCAAGTGATCAAAATGTTATAATATGAAAATGCTTACCCCAAGAAGTAACAGTGACAGTGGAAACAATGTATGGCTGTTACAATATGATGAGGGATGAGGGGTGGGGAGCAATGGATTTGGCCATGCATTCAATGGTATTTACACATAACACATTACAACATGCATTGACACACTTATTTTCATTTTATACAAAATTCTTGTAAAAGTATATTCGATCAGCATTCGGAGAAACCAACTTACTTACTCACTGGCACTATGGAACCCGTAGGTTCATGGCCGCTCTCCATACATCCCTATCTTGAGCTAATGCTTTCCAATCAATCCCTGTATAATCTACTTCCCTCAAATCACAGTTAATGTTATTCTCCCACCTCATTCTCGGTCTACCAACTGGGCGTTTTCCCTCTGGCTTTCCTACAAGAAGCTTCCATGCAAGTCTTCCATTCCCCATACGTGCAACATGTCCTGCCCATCGCAGTCTACGAGACTTAACTGTTCTTATTATATCTGGCTTCCTATAAAGACCATGTAGTTCATTGTTACGTACGGAGAAACCAACAAAAAGCAAAATAGTCTGTCTAAAACGAGAATCGCATGATTTGAGTAAAATAGACACAAAACTTTCCAATTATAAAGAAAATAATAGTTATAGATGATATTTAACCTTGATTATTTACCAGATCCACTTGTATTACTCATCTATGACCTTACAGATTTTGTAATAACTTTTCATCTCTCAGTTTCCAAAGCCTTTATTTATTTATGTATTTAAATGCAGTGGCTTTTGAAATTTTTCATTAGCCAATAATGACTGAGGAAAACAAACAATAACAAGAAATATTATAAAATGTTCATCATCTTTTCCCAGTGTCTGTCCACGAAACTGTTGGTTGGGATGTGATCAGCATCCATATCTTCCATAGTGTTGCAGAGGACACATTGTTCCAAAGCCTCAAGTCTACAATTCTTAACATTCATTCTTCATAAGTCGTTATGTCCACATCATATACGCCTTATCTCTACTTTACAAAGTAGTTTTCCAGTGAAAAGCTTCTGGATACTTATCACAATTTGTAGATTCTTTTAATTTAATTTCAGCAAAAAATACTAGAGCGGTTACAAAACATTATTGCAAATAAACATTAATGGCCCCAGTGGAGAATGAAAGAGGAACTCAAACTGTTTGTTTCTCTGGACATGACATAGTAGTCTCTCCTTTCTCCTGGTGTTGTGACATACGAGTACACAGACTTGAGACGTATTAACAACGATTTGTTAATTGATGACGCTGCTAAACTACCTTCACAACAACATATGGACACATAGGACTGAGACGAGAAAGTTGAAATAATTAATGTCGTGGCACGACAACACCACATTAGGACCAGCGGCATCAACCATAATACTAGATACTGTAGCAAAGAAGGACCTGCTGAAGATGGAACGGATGTTCTGAAAGGCCTACAGGCATAAAGAATACATATTTTATAAGTTGAGGACAACGGATCTTACCTAAGAAGGTATATTTTAACTTATTTTATTTTATGACTCTCCACCTCAACGGTTTTAACAATGGATTTTATTAGTATTAATTAATTAGATGATTTTACAATCGTACGACAACCGCGCACATATCAAGACTAGAGCAACCAAAACTCCTGCACCCTGGATGCCTGTTGTTATCCACTCGCTTATGTCAGACGTGAGAGAGACACAGCATACAGGAAATGCAGGAGGATTAAGGAACTGACATACAACATACCTGAGGAATAAAGTTACAAATTGACTGACGCTATCGAACCTGTAGGTTCATGGCCGCGCGGACATAAGCTCTCCACACATCCCTGTCCTGGGCTAATGCTTTCCAATCATCCCCTGTATAATCTACTTCCCTCAAAATATGATTAACGTTATTCTCCCACCTCATTCTTGGTCTACCAAGTGGGAGTTTTCCCTCTAATTTGCCTTAAGAAGCTTCTATGCACCTCTTTCATTCCCTATTCGTGTCACATGTCCTGTCCATCGCAGTCTACGAGACTTAACTGTTCTTATTATATCTGGCTTCCTATAAAGGTCATATAGCTCACTGTTATGTAGTCTTCTCCATTCACCTGTCTGTTCATCTCTCTTTGGTCCAAATTTTTTCCTAAGAACTTTATTTTCAAATACTCGTGGTCTCCTATCCTTCCTTAAAGTAAGAGTCCATGTTTCGCATCCATATAATATAACTGGTAGAATAACAGTTTTATATATTTTCAGTTTAACGTTTTTTGAAAGGAGTTGGGACGTCAAGAGTCTCTGCAATGCATAACAACACGCATTTCTAGAATTGAGCCTACGTTTAATTTCTTTGTGCATCTCATTCCTATTTGTGATTATTGTTCCTAGGTATTTCAATTCAGCTACTTCTTCAAAATTTTCTTCGTTTTTCATTAGCTGTCCATTTCCATTATGTAATGTATTTATATGTGTGAACATGTATTTAGTTTCACTGATGTTTGCTTCCCAGTCCCAATTTCTCAATAGAGTGTGCATGTTGGCCTTAGTATCTCCTCGCTATCGCTCAATAATAGGCCTACTACGTCATCAGCATAAACAAACATCTTGTTAATACCATTGAGTTGCAGGCCTTCTTGAGGAATACAGTAAACCAGACAGAAATGCAGGAACTAAAGTATACCCATAATAATGTACGTCCAACTCATCTGACATGGAAAAACTTGAAACCGATAGGCATATGTCAAAACAAACTGCAGGTAGAAACAACAGACCTACCATTAGATGAATTGAATGACTATTTCACCCCCCCACCCCAACCCCTTTGACAATAACCCTCAACACAAACAATAGACAATAGATGAACTAGTGTCATTCCTCACCCGCCCGAGACAAATTATTTTTCTCCAACATCTCACCTGATGGCGCTAAAAGATTACCACTACATACTAAGTATCTAAAGCTCAGGGAATAGACAATATAACAAACAATAACTCTCCTACAAAAATTACTGGCATTTTTCACCCGACAATAGCCCACGTTTTTAATCCTCTGTAATGACCGGGACTTATCCCAGACACTGGCAAATGGCTCTAGTTCGTCCAACACCGAAATCAAACACACCCACAACATTTGATGATTACAGACCATACAGCATTCTTCTCTGTTTGTCTGAAGCACTTCAACATATAATACACTCGCAGACAATTAGGTTCCATAAACAATAACAACATGCCGGCTATCGTGTGAAATAAAATAAATATGAAATTATTGTATTGTCACGGGTCCTCTACAAGTATACAAAGTTTCAAGTCGATCCGATGATTTTAAGTGGGTGAAAATCGCGTTGAAAGATTCCGTTACATAGATAGATAGATACAGGTCAAGCTAATATAAAGCGTGTAATAAAAAATTGCCCACGTTGTTAAAAACTTTGGATTTTATATAAATTCTAATCTAAATTGGAATACTCAAATAAAACAACATCTAAAAAGATCTTCCCTGTGATGCAATCCTTAAAGCGTCTCAAGAATTTTCTTCTCGCAGCTCTTAAAAGAATTTTAATACAGACTTTAGTGATGCCGTATTTTGACTATTGCAACGTTCTACTAACTGGCATAATGGGTGGTTTGTCGAACAAACTACAGCGTGTTCATAATATGTGTAACAGATTCATATTTAATGTCCGAAAATATGATCTGCCGCGGAAAAGTTCCTGGCAATATATGCTCTTGGTTTTTTTTAAGTCCTCGACATGGACTTTATAACAAGCTATTTCAATGCAAACATACTGAAAATAAATACATTTTTCGATACTGGTTATTTGTGCCCCGCGTTATTTATAGAAATACTACTCGTAGGATACTTAGAAAATCACTAATGAACACTCACTGTTGGCAATAATGTTCAAAAAGTGCAAACATAACAAGATATTTTCTCTCAAATAGGCGAATATATTATTCAATTCAGTCATGTGACTGTCACTGCATTCTTTTCTTCCTTCTTTTATATTCCAGCTTTCATATTTCGTCACTTATTCTTCGTTTCTTAGCTTTTTTCAGGTCCTCTTCTATGATAATCTGGTGTTTCTCCTCCAAGCAATCCTGTTATGAGCACTTCTCCTCGATATCTGGTACACAAGACACCTCCAGTGTACAAAAAAGAGTCTTGCACTGGTTTTTGTGTAATAATTAACTCTTCGTGCATATTATCTACCAAAATTACATATTTATTTACAGAAAAGCTACCCACCAGTGCAGCATTTCCATGAAGGCAGTATAAGATAGAGTTGTATTACTTCCATAGTTCAGAATTCTTTTCGTTTATTGACAAATTCCAGGGAGGAAAATCTCATATCATCGTCAGATTGTATGATATATTCTTTGAATTTAGTTTTCAAAGCTTCCTTTGCTTCACAACGCGGAGGAATGCATTGCACTCTATCCATACATTCAGTTATTCTGTTAGCTTCAGCAATGTTTCCAACACACATTATGTTTGTCTCTGACCAGATTCAAACTCCCTAAACCCTGTCACTAATTTATGTTTTAAAGGATACTTCACTACTGCCATTAACATTTTCTGACACGTTCGTTTAAGTAACTTTTTTGTACTAAATCTGACACCAAGTTCAGTTACTTCTATCAAATTTGTTAGTTCAAGCAAAATGGGTATTAATACCAGTGGCAATGCCCATTTTACTAAGCTTAACAAAGAGATTTGTTGGAACTTCTTAAAAGTTTATTCAGATAGGAATACGAGAACGTACCAAACGGTTTATTACTTTGAAATCGCTTGAGAAATTGGTCAAATTCCAAGAATTTGTTTTAAAGAATGCTACGGGGTAGTTTGCATTTTATTGAAGGTTCTTTCTTTGATTTCTTCCATCATGATTTTACAATATTTACTTTCCGGCAACTGAGGCTATATATTTCGATGTGGTCAAATATTATGAGGCTCGCCCCTCACAACGACTTAGAAATGTTTACACATAGAACCCAATATGAAATAATATTATATAAACACACCAAAGCACAAAAAAAAAGACATTGAACACACAACTGAACTTGAGGACACACACATCACTAGCAATGAACACATCTCACCCGCCAATACAACACAAACAGTGAACCCACACCATCCTCTTCAAACTCTAGCGAGGGTGAAGAGACAGCGCATTATGGAGTAAATCAATCCGAAACCGCAGTCACAAAAAATGCAAAAAAACCCTTACCGCTATATCATAGGCCTATGTATGCATGCATTAGCATCACTTCAAGGAATGGAGCAAACAATGTTGGGTAATACGTTGGGTTATTCTTCAGTGTAAATTATAAGACATGTGAAATTTGCATGACACACGTCATATTTTTAAATACTCCCTGATACATTTAGCAATTCCCTGACTTCCACTGACTCCCGTAAGTTTTCAGATGGTTGGGAACCTTGATTTCATTAACTGGACAAAAATTCTCTAATAATTTTTCTTTTCCTTGTAGCAATTCGTTCCTTTGCGCGTCATTTTCCGGAAGCAGACGTGATTGGTAAACACACAAATAAGTAGGGCCTATGTAAAACAAAGTTGTGTATAGGAGCTATAAACACTAAAAACTCAGAATATAGTTGTTTATGGAGTCTTAATTGTTGAGATGTTAGGCTATATCGATAACGCTGAAGATTCTGTTTCATTATTATACAAATAGCCTAATAGAGTATAGTTATCTTACTGAATAGAACCCCAATTAGAATATTCATTCGTGTCTAACAATAAGCTGATAAATAGCGACAGTAAACACGGCGGTGTTTTCTAGATGCTTGAAATTAGGCTGAGGCTCTGCCGTCTTGGTAGACTCATGGGTAGAACACGCGGCTATCCCGACTGGGAATCCTAGGTTCGAATCCTGGCGGTTAGGGAGGGGACTGGTGGTGGGCTATACCGGGAATTTTCGGATTTTTCTTTTAGTTCTCTCGTTTCCCGAATTTTATCCCACCAGCATTCTAAACTTCTCTTCCCTGCCCTATCCTGTCATTTCATCTCCATTTGATATCTCCCTTCACCTCATGTACGATAAATACTTTGGTTGGTCTGGTAAAGCACAGGTGTTTAAAAAATGTAGTTATGTAGAACCAGACGGGGGGGGGCACATTCGTGTACTTCCTCACGACTCTGATCCCACGTGACAACGTAGGGCAGAATACGGTCATTGAAATGGCTGTAATCCTTTCTCGAGGGCCTAGACCTAGCCCAGAAAATGCGTGTGTGAATGCCTGATGTGCCGAAACCAAGAACACTATAACAGGCTACACAGCACAGTTTATTCACAACCACAATAATGCGTACTAGTTGTCGTGTTACTGGGCAATCTCTAGTCTACATTGATCTAATGTAATCTAGACACAGGCCCTACAAATAATTAGTTTATTTCATAGATGCAACTTTGTATGTTTGTAGAACAAGGGAGCCCTGCGCGCTTCTAACTTAACACGTGTCCTCATATTTCACAGTCGCGTTAAGAAAACAAACCTATTTGTGGTGGTTTGTTGCCTTCCAAGTCCATTATTGCGGATAAATGGCGAGTTTCGTACCTTCCACGGATATCTTGTCAAGTAAAGTTCGCGAGACCAAAACCCGACTGGCTACCTTGGAAAGGGAAGTAAATCTGTTAACCTCAAACCTCAAGTAAGAGAACTCTGAACAAATGTGTCAACCAGTTTCTAACAAATATTCTAATATTTAAAGAGGGTTAATAAATGTAACATTAAACACGGAGAGTGACGTCATGACTTGCAAGTGCCGTTATGAAGGTCATTATTTGTATTATTTCCTAATTGTCTGCGCATGCGAAGTATAGGAAATGGCTACTTCAACATGTGTTTGAGAGACGACGACAGATGTTCTGTACAGACGGTAGAAGTAAGAACTTGATGGTCGGAGACCTTGAAAGAGAGGGCCGTTCAAACCACCCGCGAGTAAGTAAACAGTTTATACAGCCCATATATACATTAGTGGTGCCGTGACGTTGGGGTCCCAAGTTCGCGTCTCGGTCACTCCATGTGGGTTTCGTGCTGGACGAAACGGGATCTGACTGGTTTTGTCTCGGTGTTTCTTCCGTTTTGAAGTTACGATCTTGAAACATTTGAAAGAATTTGGCGGTATCTTAGTACATGTCATTTCATCTCATCTGTCCGCGTGTGGTAACAGATCTTCATCGCATCTCATCCCTCGACCCGGCCCTGAGTCGGACACGAGTTGAACAGGTTTATGTAAACATTAAACGTGCGTTTACAGCAACTGATTCCCTAACTCATCTTATCAGACCACTGTCATCTGGTGTAAATGTTTATTTTATAATCTCAAAATATCCAGAACTCTGGTCCGGCCTATAATTATTTATAGCTCAGAGATATGGACACCAAGAATCAATACTAGTAAAATTCATATCAAATTCGTTGAGGTGAAGTCATTTGATGATAGATAAAAATTAAATTGTACCTGTTGGTAGGTGCCGTCGTCCTCAACTTTGTTAAAATATTGTATATAAAATTAACTGGAGCGCTTTCGGAAGTTACCTTCCATCTTCTGCAGGTTGACTTTCCGTCGTCAAAAACAAATCAGTTGCTGCTACAAACAGTTGGAGTATACATCTCCGTACACAACAACAACAAGTAACGGAAACTCAACCTGCAGAAGATGGAAGATAACTTCCGAAAGCGCTCCAGTTAATTTTATATACAATATTTTAACAAAGTTGAGGACGACGGCACCTACCAACAGGTACAATTTAATTTTTAACTTTCATCATACTAACTAAGTAGCAGAGAATCCGAGTTGTTTTACTGATGACAGGCCTGTATACTTGTGAAACAGTAAATATTCTGCAGACAATGTATTTCTTTCCTATGTGCAGAGTTTTAGGTCACCCGGTTTTGTCTTGCTGTACTTGAAGGGACCAATTTCGCAAAATCAAACAAGGCGTCATCACGTGGCACTGTGCGAAAGTAAAAAAAAAAACTGAAATAATTAGTTAATTTGAATGTTGGCGGAAGAAGGAAGAACAGTGGTGGTGACATCCCCACATGGGTGCATCCTAGCGGTACTTACTTAACCAAACTAATTTTGTTACGCTTATTTTCCTAAAGATTTCATCGAGTGACGTATGGTTAGCACATCGCCTCAAAGAGACATCTACTAGGTAACTGAAGTATTACTTGGATGGGGAAGGCCGATTAAATTTTGCTCAGAGGCTCTAATTTAGGCTTGAGGTTTCTTCAAGACCCTGAAAACCTTCAAACTCGGGACCCACGACTTAAAAGTCCCTCCCGGAACAATTTTCCACGGCGAGGACGGCAGGTAGTGAGGGCTATCTGTCTGTCTATCTATCAATCTGTAGTGGCGCAGCGCAGTGTTGAATCATAGCATCTCTTTTGCAAGGAGTTAATAGACCAAATTAATTTAGTTACCTTATTTGTCCATAGATGTCATGAGTGGCATGCGGTCAACACGCCGACAGTATGAGACATCTGAGGTATTACTAGGATGTTTGAGATCAATACATTTTGCATAGAGGCCTCTTTATTCAGACTTAATGATCTTTTACGGGTCTGAAATTATTCAGACACGAGACCCATGGCTTCAGGTCCCTCCCGGAAAACTTGCTCCTTGGATTTTCCATCCAGAAAATCCATTGATCGCGGCCGGGTTTGAACCAGCGACCCTCGGAACCAGAGGCAAGGAACATAACCACTAGTCCACCGTGAGGGTTATCCAATCTACCAATTCCGGAGTTGTGTTACTTCCCTATAATTTAAATGACAGATTTGGCGATGGATTTTAGTGCCTTGCAGTTAAAACGGTCTTGGTACATCACAACGCTACTCTGGAAGAAATATCAAGGTAAGTCCCAGAACGCAATGGTAGACAGTGCCCTTGTAAAGTTTAAATATCCTACACTTACGTAAGTGTTGATTTTAGTAAACATTTGATGTATCGGGAACCAAAAAGTTTAGCCAAACATTATATTTATAGATTACCGGAATGGGAATTGTATAAATAACAGAATTTTTTTATTTATTCTATGGGAGAACGCACAAGTAAATTATTACCGAATTTGTTTTCCCTAATTCTGGGTTTTGCACGGGCTCTTGTTTCCGTCGCATGTCCGGTAATCTATTGGCGAATGCAGGTGCTGATGTAATCCGTTTTGAAGATACATGCGAGGGGTCGGGGGTGGAAAAACTTCGGTTGCTTAGAAATACATGCAAGGTTCAGTATAAGAAGTAGCTAAAATGACCCATTTTGTTCACGCAGAACAGACTTAGACGCAGTATTTGTGTGTTGGACAATACAACTAACTCACTGGCACTATTGAACCTTTAGGTTCATGGCCGCGCGGACATACATCCCATTCTCATCTATTTTCCAATCAATCCTTGTATAATCTACTTCCCTCAGATCATGGTCGATGCATATAAACAAGATACATACTTACTTACTCACTGGCACTATCGAACCCGTAGATTCATGGCCGCGCGGACATAAGCTCTCCATACATCCCTATCCTGAGCCAATGCTTTCCAATCATTCCCTGTATAATCTACTTCCCTCAAATCATAGTTAATGTTGTTCTCCCACCTCATTCTTGGTCTACCAACTGGGCGTTTTCCTTCTGGCTTTCCTACAAGAAGTTTCCTTGCACGTCTTTCATTCCCCATACGCGCAACATGTCCTGCCCATCGCAGTCTATGAGACTTAACTGTTCTTATTATATCTGGCTTCCTATAAAGACCATGTAGTTCATTGTTATGTAGTCTTCTCCATTCACCTGTCTGTTCATCTCTCTTTGGTCCAAAAATTTTCCTAAGAACTTTATTCTCAAATACTCGTAATCTCCTTTCCTCCCTTAAAGTAAGAGTCCATGGTTCGCATCGATATAATATAACTGGTAGAATAATAGTTTTATATATTTTCAGCTTAACGTTTTTTGAAAGGAGTTGGGACATCAAGAGTCTCTGCAATGCATAATAGCACGCATTTCCAGAATTGAGCCTATGTTTAATTTCTTTGTGCATCTCATTCCTATTTGTGATTATTGTTCCTAGGTATTTGAATTCAGCCACTTCCTCAAAATTTCCCTCATTTGTCATTAGCTGTCCATTTCCATTATATACTGAATTTCTACGTGTGACCATATAAACAAGATACAAGCCTAAAATATTATCTTATTTCTAGTTTTTCTTCTCTAAAATCTGCTGGTGATAAAACGTTTATTTTTGTTTTGTTAGACTATGATTTATTATCTCAATATCTCGTCTCTGAAAACTTGGCCGAAGTGTAGCGACTTTCAAATTATAGGCTTACAAACGCCTACAGAACGTGGAGGTCTATTGAGTATTTATTTTATAAAATAATTTACAGCTAAATAAGGACGATTTATTACTGTTTTTGGGAAAAATTATTAAGTTTTTCATGGCTTGCCCATATACTGGTGGCAATGGCGTTAGATTTTCTGAATATTACAGCACATGGTACTACAATGTTGTTTTTCCGGACATTTTGTAAAATAAGTACTAAATCGAAAGATGAAGAAGGTACAATTGTGAAGATAATGGTTAACAATATATTGAATACAACACTTTACGAAATATATAGGTAATTCAGGAGAGAACGATTGAGCTTTGGTACTGAACGAATAAAGAGAGGCTTTGTAATATCAGATGAACTAATCCGTCAGTTGGCTGGGATCACCTGAGAGACTTCTCAACAAACTGGTGACTTGTACATCGACAACAGCTGTTAACATTTATTATTTCTGAACTGTATTTACACAGAGCTCTTGGTGCGAGAACGGAATAAGTAACAACCAATGTAAGGACGTGTGTTAATTAATTCGTTATCAGGTTTATATATTCGATTTTTACGACGTACTTTACATTCTTTATATTTGCATACAGGTGGATGTCGTTAGAAAACAATCCGCATATTGATAACCAGAATTGTACCAACCATGACACTAGGGGTGTCTTCAATACATTAAATATGATTGGTCGATCCCGAATTTCGAACTCGGGTCCGTTATCACGAAGTAATTTAGTTCATTTTTTTAAATCTTAGTGCTATTCCTACAAGGAAACTGTTAACCACTGCATGCCGAACCTACGCAGACATTTCAGCGCTGTGATGTACCTAGGCCCTGTAAGGCCCTGTCCAAAAAAAATCTGAAAAGGCACAGAAATCGAATCCAGAATCCAGCAATGACAACCAACTATACGAAGCAGATGTACACCCTTAGACAAAAAAAAAAGAGTCATCTCTTGAACGCATATTACTTCTAAGTCCTACTCGACACAGCGCTGGGTTCACACTAGTAAACTTGTGCAGGCCCTGAGCTACTGCGTTATGTGGCATCAACTGAGTGAAGATACTCCTACGTGCCCTGTTAGCTCAGCGGTAAAGCATGCAGCCACTGTTTCTGTTAATGAAGGTCGCAGGTTCGCGTTCTCAATTATGTAGTTTTTTTCGTGATATTTGTATTAAAATGTTTCATGAATTACATAAATTTTATTTTGACAATTGAACTAAATCAATGTTAATGTCGTTATTGTAACAATTATTTTACCACATTCAGGGTTTGTTCTAGGTGATGTCAATGTATTGATTTTAATAGACAGGCGCACACGTTCTGCGCAAAAGCAACAGCCTCTAACAAATTTGTTTATAATGAACTCTAATTGTCCTGCAGATGCACGAAAGACGAAAGATGGCTTATGGGCACAAATTCAGGACGTCTGGGATGTTCTAGCCGAAAGTCCACGTGACTGTAGAAATTTGATTGCATCAATGCCCCGCAGATTGAGGGCGGTAATAGATGCTGAGGGTTCATACACCCGATATTAATTTTGTTAAAAAGTTTTCATTTTAGAAGATATTATTTTCCTTCTTCATTTAATTAACTTATTAGGTTTTCATTTATGTGTTTTGCGTGTGCATTAAAGCTATAAAACTCAAATATAAAATTAAATATGAAACTATATTACAGGCGAAATGCTATCCTAACATTCAGTAAAAAAAAAAAGTAGAACGGGAATCGAACCCGTGAGGTTACGAACGCAGATGTTGTGTGTTAAACCTCTCGACCACGGAAACACACAAAGGCAAGCTCTCTCTTTTATGTTACTTGAGTGTGCACTGCGTTAACTAGCAAACAACACAGTACAATTACTGAAAACGTGTTAATGTGAATAAGGCTTCTGCGAGTGCTCCCGAAGTTCCCCGATCGGTTGATAGAATCAAGAGATTACTCATTTTTTTTGTCTAAGGGTGTACATCCCTGCATGAGTTAAGCACACAGTGGAGTGAGACGAGACGCGGAGTGGACGGCGAGTAGTGAAGGCTATCCAGTCTGCCAACACAGGAGTTGATTACATCCCTACAGTTTAAATGAGAGCTTTGGCACTGCATTTTAGTGCCTTGCAGTTAAAAAAGGCACATAATTTTTGGACATAATCTTTGTACATCACAGCGATTCTTGAAAGAAATTTCAAGGTAGATTTCGCTTGCAATGGTTGACGGTTTCCTTGTAAGTACAACAAATTTAACACCGATAATCATGTTATAATTTGTATTCGTACTGCGGATTTTGTAGCAGATTAGCGTCAGTGTTCAATTCAACGTGGATTAATTTAACAGAATATAAAGTTTTACTGCAATAAAATCTTCACAGACGCACTAAGGGCCTGTTGAACCAATTTCCTGATAAACGTCTGCCGCAAAAGGACAGCGGCGATAAATGTGACCAACACCCACACTACTGCCCGAATTTAACAGACATGTTGCTAATATATTTGAAGAACTGTTGGCTATTCTGCAGACATAGCAGTCACCTGTCTCATGCTCAACTGTACCGCAATCGCCTGCATTTGTGTACAACTTTGTAAAAAAGTAAAAAGATACTTAATGTACTGCCATAATTGTAATAAATAACAGGGCTGCACAAAATAATGCAAATTAGTTACGGAAAAAGAACTAAATAACGATTTGAACCACAGCCTACACAGATTAGGTCTAAAAATTATTTAGATGCAAATTTAATGCAAAACACATGTTGTATTTTTTCGTAAAAATTATAATTGCAAGCAGAATACTGACAAGTGTATCTGATCGCGTGTTAGGCGCAGTCTCCGCTCTTAAGTTCTTATTTTCAAAATTGAGTTATAGTAATAAATGATTATTATTTTTCTAAAAATTTCCACTCCACAGCCAGCACAATAGTTCAATTGTCTGTAAACATAAGTCAATAAGCTGACATCATTTGTGAATGCACTTTTCTTCTATACTTCGATATTATCCAAAATGTTTGCGAACTTCATTTGTTTTGTACAAATTCGTGTTTTCAAAAATTAATACAGGATTCCTGACGCCGCGCTGTGGCAGTAGGGAACCATTTTGTTTTATGCAGACTTTGAAACTGTAATAGGATTCGAACAACCCAATACCCGGTTTGGTACAATTACGAGCAATTGTAGTAACGAATTTATTCTCTGTCGACCCTCAGGAAAATCAATGTTAAACTGGAGAGATCTTTTAAAAAAATGAAGTTGAGGAAAACAACACGATTTACTGCATATTGTTTAGTGGCGGATTTTAGGTCCACGCAATAAACTCTAAACCACGATCCCGGTTTTCCAATTTTTCATTCTTTCTATAACATTTATAAAAATGACTAAATATTCACAGAAATTGTAATTAAACAATAGACAAGAATCAGACATTTGTTTTTGTAATTAACAGCCGTAAATCTTCAGTTTTTATGGTTGTTATGGAAACATTAAGAAATCCACCAGTCGGCAGCACTGCTTCACACAAATCCTAAAGAATTCACTTTATTCCCAAACTGGCTCAACATACTGAGTGTAGATATTTTACAAAATATTAGTCATTCAAAATATCTCTGCAGGCGGAAGAATTACGAAGCTCTGTTTGTTGCTACACGTGACGTCATATAAGGCAGTGTACATTCCCCTTTGCACTCATGCATAGACGAAAGTGGTTCACCGTGTTCTATTCCTTGCAGTAAATCACGGACGGCACGCGCTCTCCTGGGTCAACAACTGAACTTACTCCTTAAAAGGGTAAGGGGTAAAAACAATTAACATAGCTTGCAGGGCAAAGGTTTTTGTAAACTTAAAAAGGAATAAGTGTCATTTTAGGCGTAAACTGTGTTCATGCAAACTGAACAAAATTAATATCACAGTTACATGACAGAGGAACACACGCGTATATATTTTTGTCAAGATGCCACTTTACAACATTTTTGCTCTTTTTCTCCTGGAAATTGCAGCATATATAAACAACTTCTGAGTGGGGGGCGCCTGCAAGGAGAAGTTAGAAGTTACGTTTACTCGATGATATGACCCCGCCGTTATAAATCATAATCAAGCACCCAGGAGGGGCGTCCGCTATAACCTTAAACTACCAAAATCCAGGGACCTTGGGCGAACACATGCGATAAATACTAAGGGAATACTTAAGTTGTCCAGCGTAGTCGAACCCGGGGACCACCATAAAACTGGTGCAGTTTATGAAGAGTTCTGAACAGGGGATGCGCCAAGAAGGAGGTCGGTGGACATGTAGAACCCGAATCTCTTTAATGAAGTGCAACATTAAAAACAATAAGTGTAATTTATTGATTTAGGCTTTCACGGCCGCGAGTTAGTATGATGACGAGACTCCTTTCTAGAGGCGGAAAACGTCGGGGAACCTACAAGCCTCTTCTACAAGATGTATGACTAGTGATGATAAAATATGTTCACATAACGGGACAAATGAAGATTTGCTTCATTTTACCAGTATTATATGGCCAACCGTTTGATTGCAAGGAACTGATTAATAAAATGGAAACAGTTTGTGGTGGAATGAAACTGCTTAATAGATGGCCACGTTATGTTTGCAAATGGAACTGCTTAATAGAAATTGGGCCACGTTTGTTGCAATGAACTGCTTAATAAATGGGGCAACGAGATTTTGGTTGCAATGAACGCTGCATTAATAAATGGCAACAACAGTTTGTTGGTGCAGAAGAATTGACTAATAAATGGTCACGTTTGTTTGCAGAGAACTGCTTAATAAAATGCCACAGTTTGTTGCAATGAACTGCTTAATAAATGGTCACGTTTGTTGCAATGAACTGCTTAATAAATGGCCACGTTTGTTGCAATGAACTGCTTAATAAATGGCCACGTTTGTTGCAATGAACTGCTTAATAAATGGCCACGTTTGTTGCAATGAACTGCTTAATAAATGGCAACAGTTTGTTGCAATGAACTGCTTAATAAATGGTCACGTTTGTTGCAATGAACTGCTTAATAAATGGCCACGTTTGTTGCAATGAACTGATTAATAAATGGCCACGTTTGTTGCAATGAACTGCTTAATAAATGGCCACGTTTGTTGCAATGAACTGCTTAATAAATGGCAACAGTTTGTTGCAATGAACTGCTTAATAAATGGCAACAGTTTGTTGCAATGAACTGCTTAATAAATGGCCACGTTTGTTGCAATGAACTGCTTAATAAATGGCAACAGTTTGTTGCAATGAACTGCTTAATAAATGGCAACAGTTTGTTGCAATGAACTGCTTAATAAATGGCCACGTTTGTTGCAATGAACTGCTTAATAAATGGCAACAGTTTGTTGCAATGAACTGCTTAATAAATGGCAACAGTTTGTTGCAATGAACTGCTTAATAAATGGCCACGTTTGTTGCAATGAACTGCTTAATAAATGGCAACAGTTTGTTGCAATGAACTGCTTAATAAATGGCAACAGTTTGTTGCAATGAACTGCTTAATAAATGGCAACAGTTTGTTGCAATGAACTGCTTAATAAATGGCAACAGTTTGTTGCAATGAACTGCTTAATAAATGGCAACAGTTTGTTGCAATGAACTGCTTAATAAATGGCCACGTTTGTTGCAATGAACTGCTTAATAAATGGCAACAGTTTGTTGCAATGAACTGCTTAATAAATGGCAACAGTTTGTTGCAATGAACTGCTTAATAAATGGCCACGTTTGTTGCAATGAACTGCTTAATAAATGGCAACAGTTTGTTGCAATGACTGCTTAATAAATGCAACAGTTTGTTGCAATGAACTGCTTAATAAATGGCCACGTTTGTTGCAATGAACTGCTTAATAAATGGCAACAGTTTGTTGCAATGAACTGCTTAATAAATGGCAACAGTTTGTTGCAATGAACTGCTTAATAAATGGCCACGTTTGTTGCAATGAACTGCTTAATAAATGGCAACAGTTTGTTGCAATGAACTGCTTAATAAATGGCAACAGTTTGTTGCAATGAACTGCTTAATAAATGGCAACAGTTTGTTGCAATGAACTGCTTAATAAATGGCAACAGTTTGTTGCAATGAACTCTGCTTAATAAATGGCAACAGTTTGTTGCAATGAACTGCTTAATAAATGGCAACAGTTTGTTGCAATGAACTGCTTAATAAATGGCAACAGTTTGTTGCAATGAACTGCTTAATAAATGGCAACAGTTTGTTGCAATGAACTGCTTAATAAATGGCAACAGTTTGTTGCAATGAACTGCTTAATAAATGGCAACAGTTTGTTGCAATGAACTGCTTAATAAATGGCAACAGTAACATTTGCATCTGAATTTTTACCACTATATGTTATGTCACAAATAGAGATCAATTTTTATTGGATATTGTCCAATGTCATTTCAGCAATACGCATTCACTCCAGCCATTTTCTAACTAACGATGTGCGTGCACGCTTACAGCTTACAGGCAACAATGTCCAGTTTCATGGGCTAATGGTCAGTTCATGGGGTCCCGGGTTCGATTCCCGGTAGACCACAGGAATGTTTTTCTTAAGGGCACCCGGTACTAATTTCCTTGCAATTTGGTTTAAAAATATGCAACTTACAAAAAAATCATTTTTTCAGCTTATTCTTAAGTTATGAGCATGAAACTGACGTCACTAATTAAACATGTCTTCCTGAACATAATGACGCTCTGGTCACCTTTCTACACACATTTCTTCATGAGTCATTTAAAATACAAAAAGAAATCCAACTTCTTAAAAGTATTGTCTTGGTACAATGTTCTCAAAAACTACTTATCCAATTGTTTCCAAAATTTTGTATGCTATTGTCCATAGTTCATTTGACAATAATAAGGTTTGCTTGTGTTCAGATATGGATTGTGATTTATTTAAAAAATCAAATACCAACAATTTTTTTTGTTATAATTTGCATACTTTTTTTTTAATTTCAAACACTACCAACATCACGAAGATAAATCTACCTTATTATTATATAGCTCTTTAAACTGCATATCCAAGCAAAAAATTATTCTCCTATCTTTCATAGTTTCAGAGAAAAGTGTACCAAAATATTTAAAAAATGAAGTTACGGGAAAATGCAAAAAATATAAAACATGTGCACATTATCAGAGCACCGAGACGCCACTTTTAAAAATCAATTTTTATGGCTTTAAATGTCCAATATCGTCAAAATAATATTACACATCGATAAAATAGACCTTCCTGGATTTTTTTAGCAAAAAGAAAAAATCATTTTTTAACCCAAATAAAATACTGGGTGACCTTAAAGGTAAGTAATTATCCTGTGGCCGCTCATGGTCTGAATTTAGGTTAAGTTTAGGGTTAAGGGCTCTCCTGGCGCTTCATTATCATATCATCAGGGTAACACAACTCCGCCCAACTTAGGAAGTGGGTTATATTTCCTCCAATATCATAAATGTCACAAAGACAACCCGGTGACGACATTGGATGGGTTCACTACAGCACTAAGAGACGTGGTATCATGCATGGGTATGGAATCACAACACCTCACAAGGAATAAAAGCAAAAGGACCAACATTTACATTCCACTGTACCTGTTGTGCAAGACTCTAAGCGATTTGGGCGACATGCAGTTCACGCTCCAGTCCGTGTTTCCATGATCGTTGCAGATCGTAATGGAGAAACGTCCATAATTGGCGCGGATCAGATGGATCAGTTCTCCTTCCTTGCACTCGATCTTGAGTGTCTTACCCTCGCAGGCGTATGCCGTGTCATAACGGGGTTGTTCTGCAACAATCAAATCAAATACAGGTGAGTCACAAAACAATGATCTCTTTTATTCACACATAGAACCCAACTCGCTTCCATATTTCAACCCCTTATCATAAGATCAACAATACATCTCAGATCAATTAAACATACCGTATCATAGAACATCCCACGATTCTTCTAGTTTCATTATATACAGGGTGAAAATTATTTAAACCGACTAACTCTGGGAGGTTGTAGGGGACACCAAAACAAATATTTTTCCCTAATGTCAATTTTTCCTATGAACATTATTTAAACCGGTAGAGGAAGATTTCTCTGGCGGCAAATTAATTAAACCAACAAACACTATTGCATTTTTTATTACCAAGAGACAACACATTAAGACAACGCAATTACTTAAATTACAGTAGAGGTTAACAAATGCCTCCATTGACATGTAAACATAGGTTACACGGGCGGATCATGTTCTATCTAACACGGGCAAAAACTCCAGGAGTATCGTTAATTGCTCCTGCTGCTGCTACTATCCGGGCAACCAGATCATTTTCTGATGCAACAGGAGTTGTGTAAACAAGGTTGCGCATCTCTCCCCACACAAAAAAATCCAAAGGGGTCATATCTGGGAATCGAGCAGGCCATGGTACAGGACCACCTCTGCCAATCAACTTTTCTGAAAACCGTTGGTTCAAGAATCGACGCACACGACGACTGAAATGTGCCGGCGCCCCGTCATGTTGGAACCACATGCGTTGTCTTGTAGGGAGCGGAACGTCTTCTAGCAATTCTGGCAATGCTCTGGCGAGAAAATTGTAATAGTGCCTGCCAGTTAATGGCCTAGGTAGGAGATATGTCCCAATTAAACAGTCACCAACAACACCGGCCCACACATATCAGTGTACTCACTCCAGGTGTATCGCTCCGTTAGTAAACAGATACAATTCACTACTACACTGGTGGACAAAACAACTCCTACCATCAACAGCAGTTGCAGTCATGACAACTGAAGAGCGTAATACGCCCCTCTACCGGTTTAAATAATCCTCATTGGAAAAAATGGCATTAGGGAAACATATTTGTTTTGGTGTATCCTACAACCTCCCAGAGTTTGTCGGTTTAAATAATTTTCACCCTGTATATCTTTCGTCACTGGAATTTACTAATACTTCAAGTCCGGATTTCCCGGTCAATAGTCTCTTTCAAGCAAAAATTGACAACACTCCTAAAAGCTCTGTATTAATGTTACTTTGTTTCTTTTTAATACCACGAGTGATTTCATAAATTAGAAACTGTTTGTTTACATTACAACCAGACTTTCACGTCAACAGCATATTTAGTATTACTTTCATACATATTTACACATTTCTGTACATCTTAGATTCCCGGTTGAGGGCAAGATGAGACCTATATCTGCTAGTTTAAATGAAAGTTATGTTATATTATTATTATTGCTATTATTATTATTATTATTATTATTATTATTATTATTATTATTATTATTATTATTATTATATTACGTCTCCAATTTTCTCTTTAAGAGAAACTCCGCCCCTTGACGTGTGAATATATTTAGCTGATTTTAGGGAAAAATAAGTTTGGTTTACAGCAAATAACATTCGGCTCCAAAATCCCTCAAATTATTTTTGTATTGGCCCCACAGTCCCTCTGTGAATTTCTATAAAGTAAAGTAAAGTGATCCCACGAAAGGCCTCGAGAGGCCCTTGGGGTAGTGGGAGGTTAAGACTGCCACTTTTTCTGGACAATCGGCACCTGATGTCAGCCGGGTCATCAGCCCTGCGAGACGGTCGCCTTTAGCAGAACAAGCGTCTGGTACTCTTTTCCGTTAGAGGCTGAGTCGACCCCAGGGCCATGGTGCCGTCGGAGGGTTTGGATCAGTTTAAAAATCCTGACCCCATCGGGACTCGAACCCTCGACCTTCCGGCTTGTAGCGCAGTGCCTTAACCACTACGCTACGTCGTCTGTGCATTTCTATGCAGCGGCAAAACTTCTGATGAGTCGGAAAATATGTCAAATAGCAAGGCCTGTACGGACTTACTTACTCCTGGCGCGACAGGCCTAGAAGGACCTTAGCCTACCATCTGGCTGCTGGCCTCACATCCACATGTATCAATCACAGAGGTAGATGATCATGCAGCCAGAGTAGGGGTGACATGTGGTCAGCATGTCGGGTCCCCCAGCCGTTATAGCTGGTTTTCTCAACCTGGAGCCGCTACTTAATGTAACTACCGAAATGCCTCACGATACTGGGTGGGCACCGGTCCCATACTGGCCGAAATACCATGAGAAAATGCCTTCCCCCATGGAGACTCGAACCAGTGCAAGTCCCGTAGTTCTGCGCCAAGGCTTCCTGCCTTAACCACTCGGCTACGGCGCGGGACGGACACTCTCCGGATATCCGTGATTGACCTAACAATGAATATCTTCAGTTTACTGTAGCAGTGTTGACACTTATACAATAAGAATAAAAATACATTTTATTTACAAATAAATGTTACATACAGTATTGACACCCGAATGAGCAAGTGCTCGTGCTCGGGTGCAGTTCAGTTACATGAATAATACAAATAGAATATATACATTTAAAGTTAGGGGCCAGTTTCATTTTTACATAAATTATGACACATACAAAAAAAAAATAATAATGTATTGGGAATAAGACTTATTCTCACAAAAGAATTAATGGAATGGAGAATGATATACATAAAATAGTATAAACCATATGATGTGATGGATTATAACCAATGATACAGAAGAAAGTAATAAGTTATATATTGATTTATAATAATATAAGCAAAAATAGGGTCCTAGACATCTACCATGGTTAGAGCCAGACGTTGTATAAAATTTTGGAACATGTAGCAAAGTAGTATTTTGTCTGGGGCTGTAAAAACTTCGATTGTGCTCTTTAAATTCATTTTTATTTTTATGAAAATAAGTAAGCAATGGGTGCTTGAATATTTGTTTAATATTTGGCGCGTTGAATTCTAAATATATTAAATTTGTAGGGTAATCTAAAGGTTTCTGCAAGCAGATTTTTATGATTCGTTTTTGTAGTAATGTTAAGGGAGAAAGGATAGAATTTGCGCTTCCACCCCAACCAAATATTCCGTATTGGATTATCGATTGAACCAGAGCTAAGTAAACAGTTCGCAATACATACATTGGTAAATATGATCGAAGGATGATAAATTTGTGAACAGTTTTACGTAGTTTGTTACACAGCAAGGAAACGTGTTTGTCGTATCTTAAATATTGGTCTATTATAATACCTAGATATTTCACTTGTGTTGATATTCTCAAGGATGGACATGTGCAATATGCGTTATTACAATTGTGTATTGTAATATCGTGACTGGGGTTTGAATGAAATTCATATATACCGCGTGATGTTAAAGAAAAAGGAATTAATGTAGTATTTGAGATATTCAAAGAAAGTAAATTTGAATCTAGCCATTCTTTAATTACATTGATTGCTGTATTAGCATTATGAATGGCTTCGGTCCATGTAGAGCCGGAAAATAAGACAACCGTGTCATCAGCATATGCATATATAGAACCAGAAACGTTTCTAAGTTAATTTTGAGTAAGTCATTAATATAAATTAGGAATAAACGTGGTCCTAAAACAGTCCCCTGAG
Source organism: Diploptera punctata (assembly GCA_030220185.1). Classification (NCBI taxonomy): domain Eukaryota; kingdom Metazoa; phylum Arthropoda; class Insecta; order Blattodea; family Blaberidae; genus Diploptera; species Diploptera punctata. The sequence goes on from JASPKZ010007268.1 coordinate 511,100, forward strand.
GGACACCTATATTAATATTACTGTTTTTATCGTCGATTTTTGTTGTTTGGGTTCTATTACTTAGATACGATTTAAATAGTTTTAAAGCGGTTCCTTTAATGCCAATTTTATCTAATTTATCTAGCAGTATGCTGTGATTTACTGTATCAAAGGCTTTTTGGAGATCTAGGGAAATCCCTAGGCATTTATTTCCTGAGTCTAGGTTATGAATTATTTTTGAGGTGATATTCATCATTGCATCCTCTGTAGGCCTATATTATGTCTGAAACCAAATTGGTTTCTGCTTAACGAACAGTTTTTTACAAGAAATTCATTAATCGTGTCTTTATACATTTTTCAAAGATTTTGAAAAACTTGGTCAAAGTGATATGGGCCTACTGTTGTTAACATTATTTTTGTCTCCGGCCTCGTGTATTGGAACAATCACGGCGCGTTTAAGAGCTGATGGAAACATTCCTTGGGAAATGCACAAATTAAATATGTAGGTAAGTGGCTTTGCTATAGTTTCGACAATAAGTTTAAGGGTATTAACTATTTTCTATACAATCATTTACAAAGCTTTTTGTGTTAATTGATAGAATAAAAAAATATAATTCTGTAAGACTATATAGGCCTAATAACATAAGGCCTAATAATAATAATAATAATAATAATAATAATAATAATAATAACACCGGGTCGTGGCCGATGAATTTTTTAGGATGGATAAAACCAAGGAGCGAGACCTCCGGGAGAGACTTTAAGCCTTTGGTCCCGAGTCTAAAACTTCCAGGCTCGTAAAAGACCCTTAACCTGAATAAAAAGGCCTCCAAGTAAAATTTAGCGAATTTTCCCGTGCTAATACTATCTTGGTTTAATAGATGTCACCATGAGGCGGATCGCTGACCACGGATCAGTGACATCTATCCAAAAACAGGTGTAAATGAATTAGTATGGTTGAATTTCTCTCCTGTAAGGGGAGAGCGCCTATGTCTCATTGCGAGAAACAAGGGATTACAATAAAAATTATAACACATTCAATTCGTATGCCAGCAATTTTTTCTCAATTCTACGAACAGCTACTTTCTATTCGAACCCTGTATGTCGCTCCCCCTACCTCATGCCTGTCGCCAACAAGAACTCGCTGCCTACGTCAGACATAACCTATTCTTGTATGGTGATTATTCTATAACTAACTCACTGGCACTATGTAGGTTCATGACTGCGCGGACATAAGCTCTCCATATATCCGTAGCAACATCTCAGTGGGACTCACGCCCGCATTTCTTGACGGTTGCTTTTTAGGGCGATAGATCGTCACTATTTAGACCAACGCATATTTATTTGTCTGCCTTATCGCCTATACCTTTTCGGCAGGAATACTACCTCAGGCACAACTCTCGGGGTAATTTTAGCACGCAAGCAACCTCACTACGGTAAGGCAGAGTACCGTCGGAGGGCCATACAATATCATTATTTAGCAGCAGGCCTGCTAGAGTCTAGCAGTTACATTCCGTAGACGGATTTTGTTTTTAAAAAAATAATTTTAATCGTTATGAAAGTGCCAATCGCTAGTTCATGACACTCATAACATAGCATTTCGATATTTATATTAAAATGTTGTATTTTCGGCAAAAAATACTACCGAGGTATTTACGTCCTGTAACTCGTTTCATATTGCAGTTGCAGCCTCTCAATTTCATAGCAAGTAATTTTACATAAAATAATAAAAAGTCATAAAATTACGGGGGGAGGGGCAAAGGTTGAGGAAGTTCATAGAGGGATCAAAATGGCCCCGCAGTCTTTCTAGTGTTAAAATTTTAACGCGTTTTATTAGAAATAGTGTTTTAGAAGATCTACTGTAGGGAATCTTGATTAGAAACACTAAATCACGTGTTATTTAGGAAAGAAATTGTTTCATATTCAGTGCTAAATACTTAACACAAGTTAACAATGTTATCCTCAGATTTTTGTGCCCGATATCATTTTATCGTTTAATTCTATGAAATACAATGTGTAATGCATTAACACGCCCTTACTATGTATACAAGAGCAATAACATGTGAACGTTCTACACGGAATTCGCATGAGACACTCAAATCTTGCACACCAACCAACTAATTCATTGGCACTATCGAACCCATAGGTTCATGGCCGCAAGGAAAAAATCTCTCCACATATAACTACCAGGGGCCAATCCACTGTATAATTTACCTCCCTCAAATAATGGTTAATGTTATTCTTCCACCTCATTCTTGGCCTACATATTGGGCGCCTCCCCCCTCTCTCTCACTCACAACTGCTGATAGTGCACAGTCATGTCAGCTGATTACCTAATCTGTTTACCAAGTCAAATTAAAAAAAGTGGCGACTTTTATGTATTTCTCTCCCCTCTATTTGAAGTGTCTGCAGCGGTAGAAAATAGTGCCAATTAATATTTCAACTAAAATTTACAATATAAAATAGAATACCTGAGATCTCAGCCTTCTTCAACTTTCGATGTAAGATGTGGAGTACTTTCGGAGCATTGCTCCATCTTCAGCTTGTAAATCGGTACAGGTTGTTCGTGAGAATCTTGTACAGCGGGTTGGCGTCACTGGGTGAGTTCTCATTAAACAGGCGAGTGTTTCTGGTATGTTTTAACATATCCATTTCTTCGAGCATCAGTTTGTTGTTTTCTCTATGGATGATGGACAATGTGTTATCGATGGTGTTAAATTAGTGACCTGTTTCTATGACATGTTTTGCAAAACTAGATTTGTCTTCACTAAATCTGATGTTCTTGATTTGTCTTCACTAAATCTAGTTTTGCAAAACATGTCATAGAAACAGGTCACTAATTTAACACCATCGATAACACATTGTCCATCATCCATAGAGAAAACAACAAACTGATGCTCGAAGAAATGGATATGTTAAAACATACCAGAAACACTCGCCTGTTTAATGAGAACTCACCCAGTGACGCCAACCCGCTGTACAAGATTCTCACGAACAACCTGTACCGATTTACAAGCTGAAGATGGAGCACATGCTCCGAAAGCACTCCACAACCTACATCCAAAGTTTTCCGGAGACTGAGATCTCAGGTATTCTATGTTTATATTGTAAATTTTACAAACTAACCTCAACGGTGTTTCGTCACGAGTTTTTAAAAGTATCGAATATTTCAACTATAAGGCGGGATAATAATACGTTCCCGGGCGTCATATATACAGGGTGTGGCCTAAGTCAGGTAACCACTGGACATGGGTCAGAAACTCGACTCCTGGTGGCAATTTTCAGGAACAAGGTATCTTAAAACCTAGCAGGGAAATTCAATCTAATAAGTTGCGCCAGACAAACAGGACAAATATAGGTGAATGTTGTTAGCATTTCCGGTTAACTGGCTTATGCTGCACACCATGTACTTTAGTTCATACTTTTTGTTTTTTGTGTAATTCCACCAGGTTGTCTTTCATGACATTTCTGGTTTTCTCTCCTGGCATTGGCGGAATTGTAATCCATTTCTTAGGTTGGGGCACCTGGAAGGCGGAGTTGTTACTCCGATAATATGACGGGTGATAAATGATAATGAAGCGCCAGGAGAGTTCTTAACGTAAGCTTTACCTAATTTCCAGATCATGGGCAACCATAGGAATAATTCCCTTTATGTACAAATTCCTATGGTCTGACCACGCATCGAACCCGGGACCTCATGACCACAAGCCCATGAGGCTGGTCCAGTTCGTATTTATAGGTATTTTAAAACGTGGGTGTTTAATATTGCCAACGGCAGCGTATTAAAACTAAGTACGGGGTGAATCATAAATATGGCTATACGTTTGATCGCGTTGTGTGATGAAAATATTACCATTACAGGAAATATGAGATTACCGCTGGAAAGGCAATTATTCAAATTACAACAATGGAATAAAACAAAACAGTGTAGAACTTACGTCATTAGTCAAAATGGCGTTGCATATGCAACAGCATATTATAATTGCTGCAGGTGCAACAACGTATGCTAATGATCGTGAGGCCGCAAGACGGGCAACACGTGAGTTTAACGTAGCATTGCAGCCGTCGACTGTGGGGAAGTGGAAAAAACGACTGCTGGAAACGGGAAGGATGCAGAAAATCAAACCTCCTGGAAGGCCTCGCATTAGCACGGATGCAGAAATAACGAAGAAAATTGTGGAGGCGTTCGACGCTAGCCCACAAAAATCAACCCGCCAAGCTGCACGTGAGCAATGATTAGTTTTATTTTGTTCTATTGTTGTAATTTGAAGGATTCCCTTTCCAATGATAATATCACATTTCCTTTAATAATAATATTTTCGTCACAAAATGCGATCAAATGTATAGCCATATTTCTGAATCACTCTGTACATCGATGTCTGCACTCAAGTAATGAATTCCTAGAAAGTGATATGCAACACAGTGTATTGTGCTCGGGTAGCTATTTACACATTACCTTTAAAATGTTTAGTCTTGTGGCGTCACGCTGATTTATGTACTGTGTCAAGTTCTCCCTCGCACTAATTGAAACAAAATAAAAATAGCCAAGAACTGAACAGAAAATGTAAATAAATAGTTTCTAATGTTTTCATTAGAATATCAGATTTATGTAAGCACACAAAACGTGATGTTCCATTGTTAATCCCACTTGTAAGGTTCTTGTCTGAATCTCCTACCGTCTGATCATGACGTGACGTAATGAGACGCGGAGTGATACTTTACTTCTTTTTGACTTGAACACTTGGGTGAAATAAAACCGGAGAACGCAGTGTCTGAAAAGTGAAAAGTATTCAGAGTCACGAAGTAAAGAAACACACGGTTATGATGATTGTGACGGGGTTTTAAGTCCATTTCCACTACTTGCTACCTGCAATGCCTGTGATGAGTTCCAACTACACACAGTTTTGTCTGCGAATTGATTCATGTCAGGCAGGTTCTTTTAACGTGCCACAAATATGGAAGTGACGGTTTTTAACATTCCTTCTGAAACAACCTGCGACATCGAACATTCATAATCCCAAACAATTTTACCTTCGAAGAATCGAAACCGCGAATATCGAATTCACAAATTAACCCTAAACCCATACAACTAAGGCCGACGCAAACATTTATTATTATTAATATTATTATTATTATTCCATCTGGTATTCTTCATTCAAATATCTTTCTTAAGGATTGTATGGGATGGCATTCTCTTGAAATGTTGAAGACCTAAAGAGAGTTGGATGGATGGATTGAGATTTACAGGTGAGGATATTATTATTATTATTATCATTGTTATATTCTAAGGGGGCACGCCCTAGCGTAGTGGTTATGGCAGTGCGCTACAAACCGGAATGTCGAGGGTTCAAGCCCCGGTGGGGTCAGGAATTTTAAACTGACCCAAACCTTCTGGTGGCACCATGCCCCTGGGGTCGACTCAGCCTCTAACTGAAGTGAGTACCAGATGCTTGTTTTTTGGGGGTAAAGAAGGCGGCCGTCACGCAGGGCTGACAACCCGGCTAACATAAAGTGCCGATTGTCTAGAAAAAGTTGGAACCTTAACATCCTACTACCCCAAGGGCCTCCCGAGGCCTGTACTGGGAACACTTCACTGTTATATTCTAATTTCTGGGTACCACAATCATGGGTTACGTAGCTGAAAAATAAAATAATGCTTTATTTAAGCTGAGAGAGTTAAGGCCGTAAGGTCTTCCTTCTCTTCCACTCAACCAGCGCAGCGGAGGGATAAATATCAAATATCGGCCGGTCACTTCCAATCCACTTTGGCTTGTTACACACATTACTTCGCCCGTGCAACGATCACAAATGTCTTATATTTTGTAACGTATACCCAAATAGGAGTGTCTCGAGTTGTGCGGAAACTTAGAATAACAGTTTTTATTGAGGTGGTATCTCATGGTTATTATCAGGAAACACAATCTCATATATATATACATACATACATACATACTAGAAATTCCGGCCACGCGTTGCTGTGGCTAAGATATACGTTACAAATTTAAATTAAGTTGCTGTATTTCAGCCAGATTACTTAAAACTAGTACTTACACACGAAATTAATAATATTGAAAATAAAATAAACACTGAACACACTTAAATTATGAAATAATCAATATTTGTAATTCAATTGAAATTCGCGGTTGCAACAAAAAGCACAGCCATCTGGATCTCTCTTTGTAAAATCATAAACCAATTACCTTACCAAATTACCTTACACCACCATCTGTTAGAATCGTATGGAACTCACAGATAATTATAACTCTTTGTTATATAATAAACAAATAATTTGCAATAAAAATAATGCGACCATAAATTTAGTTATAAACTACCCTAAGTCTCAAGTTGGATCAAAATGCACACAGTGTGCAAAATTTTATTAAAATCGGTTCAGTAGTTTAGGATTCCATCGCGGACAAACAACGTGACACGAAATTTTTATATATTAAGATATATATATATATATATATATATATATATATATATATATATATATATATATACTACTCTTACAGTGTAAATACAGCATAAGAACTAAACTCCATGGCGTAACATGCATAACAGGCGGCTGCTGGCCTCACATCCAGCCAGTATATAGGTGACATATAGTCAGAATAAAGAGTCCGCCAGCCGTTATAGCTGGTTTTTCAACCTGGATCCGCTACTTATTGTAGCTACCCAAATTCCTCACGATGCTGGGTGGACACCGGTCACACACTGGTTGAAAGTCCCTGACAAGATGTCTTTCCCCCGATGGAGACAGCGCAAGTCCCTAGCTCTGGGTCAAGGCATCTTGCTTCAACCACTCGGCTACAGCAGGGACGTCCTGATAGGCCTACTACGAGCAAAATACAGAATACGAGGATTTTTAAAAAAATAAATGAATTAAAAGCACTAGTGGCTTTGTGGATGCGAAGTTCTGTTTTCCTTGTATTTTGTTTGGTAGTGAACCATGTGGATGCGAACAGACACCACATGTACCAATACCTTACGTATCGGCGTTTAAAAAAATACGTTACCTCGTCTTGTCACTTGAGAAACGTTTTTTAAAATGTCCCTTTACGGAAATACAGACATACATCATGCGCATTGACTAAAAATACCCAAATACAAATTAAATGTTAGGCAAAATATAATATAATTAGGATATTTGGTCTGTGTATTCTTAACTCTTCACTTCTCGCAACTGGAATTCCCTACCACAAAAAGTAAGGGGCTGCCAGACATTGGCATCTTTTAAAAGAAATCTAAATTTATATTTGCTCTAACTTCGACTTCATTATTACCCAGTGTAAGGTGTATATATATATATATATATATATATATATATATTAAAATTGGTGTGTCTCGTATAATTTATCATATTTATATTATTATTATTATTATTATCATTATTATAATATTATTATTATTATTATTGTTATTATCGTATAAAATGTTGTTTGTACATGAAATTTACATTGCTACATTTAATGTACCTTTAACTGTTTATAATTAGTATAGTGTATATCTATCCATCCATCCATCCATAGTAATTCTGCCCGAGGGCAGGTCTTTCACTGTAATCATAGCATTTTCATGCTATGCTTGCACCTTTACTAGAGAATTGTGTAGGTGTGGTAGCTTCCCGTTGCTTTCCACACCGGTGAAGGATGACGATGACGATGATGATGATGATAATGATAAGGATGATAATGATAAGGATGATGGCCATATGATTTCGGGGACCGTTCGGGCCTTAAAGTTTTCCTGACATTTGTCTTACAGGTGAGGAAAAACCCCGAAAAAAACCTCACCCAGAAAAACTGCCCCGACCGGGAATCGAACCCGGGCCCGCTGCGTGACAAGGCACCACGCTACCTCGAGACCACAGCGGTGAACGTTGTATATCTATATTTGTATTTGCGCTGGTTGAGTGGAAGAAGGCCATATGGCCCTAACTCTGCCATAATAAATAAAACAGTATTATTATTATTATTATTATTTTTGTTTTTGTTGAAGATATGTTTCAAGGCTTGTGAGCCCCATCCTCAGCTATTACAAACTGATTTTTCTCAAGTTCAATTTCATTATACCTCTTAACGTTGTATTTTTAAGACATAATATTTTAATAAACTGTTTTCAAATTTGTGAATTTTTATCCATGATGAAACTAAATTGTCATAAAACCCAGGAGTTAGAAGAGAGAGATTAATTTAGGCGCACAATTGCACGCTTCATTAAAATTCCACCTACACAATATTCAGTGCATAGGTACAATTTTGAAAATGGATTAACCCTTAAATTGGAGAAACAATAATTTCTCGTGCCAGTTATTAAAATGTTTCGGACCGCAAAGAAAACAAAATCATGTAAAACTCTAATTTATTAACGTACAATATTATGTAATTTGACACAAACTTAAGCAATTTACAATCTTGTTTTTATTGTCTTATAAATAGTAATGAATAAATTAAATCGATGTATCTCTAAGATACCTACATTGTGAAGTTAAGGGTTAAATGCAATCTCACAAACATTCCACCGGGTTGCTTGGACATAAGAAAACATTTATCAGATGTGAATTAATTTATTTTGGCAAAATTGCGCCTCATTCGATGACAGGCCAAGTTGAAAAGAGCGAGAGAGAGAGAGAGAGAGAGAGAGAGAGAGAGAAGAGAGAGAGAGAGAGAGAGAGAGAGAGAGAGTAATTATAAGATAACATTAAGTTGATTCGAGAACGAATTGATGTTAATTTCACCCAAGCAGAATCCTCTCATGCACAAACTATAAAAAGAAAGAATAACAACGCAGAGCGCAAGGAAGCGTGTGATCTCATTATATGTGTGAAGTTACATTCCTCTTTAATTGAGCACATCATCTTGTGGAATCAACCCTGTCTTCGCCACAAATTTTTGGACAAAATTTCCAGATAAAGCATTGACAATTGTGTTTTCAATATACAATTTGTTGACAAAGTGGGGTTCTCTCACGGACTGTCCTCAGCGGAGGAATTCAGTCATCGTCGGGTGCAGTAAATATTCTAGTTTTCATTTTGGAGAATCGCTTGATAACTCCTTGAGAGTGTGGCGATGGTTTCCTTTAAAAAGACGACCACTGCAACAGTGTGTACGTTTTCGAAGTCAAAGATATGAGAATAAATTTTCTATTTAAATGAGGTGAGAGCAGGACAAAACTTAGACTTTAGCAATTGTTTAGCATCAAAATAACTCGCTCTAATAAAAATTATTTATCCCCACCTCAACCTCATCTCAGGATGTGAAATACCAGGATCATGATTCACCAGCCGCCACTGCACTAAAAGCATTTGACAACTCACAAACTTGCACACGATTAGTAATCAGATGTAATCAAACAATTCTATTTTGTTATTCTTTAATTATCAAACCACATCATCGAAAAATAATTGAAGTTTCGTTTTTCATTGAAAACTGTATTTTTAGTAGCTGCAATTTGTCACTTTTTCAGATAAAAATGAAAATTCATTAAGTAATTTGTTTAAAACTGTATCGAACAAGCAGTCTCTTCAAACAAGGCAACTACTCTATGTTATTTAAAGCATTAGACCATAGAATGTCAATAATAATAATAATAAATAATAATAATAATAATAATATATGGAAACTTTAGACAAAATTAACATTACCAAAAAATTAATAGAAGCTATAAAAGCTTTATACAAACGATCTATTTCGAAAATAAAAATTGGAAATCATATAACAGAGGGATTTACTATTACAAAAGGTTTAAGGCAAGGTTGCGGTTTATCTCCAACTCTACTCAAAACTTATCTCGAAACAATACTAAGAGACTGGAGGGGAAAAAAATATCAAAAAATGGGCATATCAATCCAAAATACACATGTATATTCACTAAATTTTGCAGATGACCAGGTATTAATAGCACAAGACCACGATGACATAGAATATATGGCTAAAAAACTAAAAGAAGAATATGAAAAATGGGGACTTTATATAAACATTGAGAAAACTAAATTTCTGTGCATAGGAGAAGAAATGGAAAATATAAATTTCAACAATGGAGAAGAACTAAAACCTAGTATTGAATGCACTTATTTAGGGACAAAATTAGACCATTCAGGCGATAACACAGTGGAAATTAAAAATAGAATCGCACAAACAAAACAAGCAATAAATGCTTTAAACTCTGTTTGGTGGAGCAAAAATATTTCAAAAAATAGAAAATTACAAATATATCAAACCACAATTCAGAGCATTTTAACATCTGGTGCTGAAGTCTGGCAAATTCCTACCAGGAAAATGAAAAGAATTTAAGTACAGAAATGGATGTTTTAAGAAGATCAGCTGGAAAATCTAGAATGGATAGAATACGAAATAAAGAAAATTATGGGTGTACAAGACGAGCCGGACATCATAGGCATTATAGAAAAAAGATTACAGTGGTATGGCCACGCCAAAAGAATGCCAGAGCAAAGATTGCCTAAAATAGTTATGGAATGGATCCCAATGGAAAGGAGGAAGAGAGGAAGACCGAAGAAAACTTGGATAGAAGGGGTACAAGCAGATGAATGTCAGAGGAATGGAGGAAGATCAATGGATGGACAGAGAGGAATGGCGTTTGGTTTCCGGAAAACGGCGGCAGCTGCCATGATACCGGATGATGATGAATAATAATATATAAACCAACGCTTGATTCTGAGGGAAGTGATGAAAAACACAAGACAGTTTGAAAAACGTTCCAGATTATCAGATTGAATAAAAAGTCCAGAAGATTTCATTCCCCTTAAGAAGATTTCATTCCCCTTAAAAAATGATAACCTTGAGCGCTCACTGATATTTTGAAGGGCTTGATTATGTTGAGACACCTGTCTTCTCACGCGCCTCATCAAGTAAGATGCAAGTACTGGAGGATTATTTATTTTTAATTTAAAAGCAAGGCGTGTAATATCAAAATGTGATACTACTAGCTCCCACACAAAAATTATTGAGAAACTTTTTTGTAAGTTATATCATAAAAAATAAAGTTCATTGGATATAAACACTTGTTAAATTAATTTTATCTCTATACTGTGTTGCAATCTTAAGTTCTAGAACCTAACAATCCGCTCCCTATATTACGTAGCATCCATACCAGCTCCAGGCTAAGTATTAACGCCGTTTGCTTTAAGAAGAGTCAAGGCAAAGAACGTATTCATTCGGTATCAAACTACAGATGGCTACATATATTAGAGAAGATCTGCTTCAACATGTCAGAATCCCGTAGTATCAGCTGCTACACGTGCGACTTTTGTCTTTTCGAAGGTCATTAATTTCCAGATACGATTGTGGACTGTGCACCGTTGTGGTCTCGAGGTAGCGTGCTGCCTTGTCACGCAGCGGGCCCGGTTCGATCCCCGGTCGGGGCAGTTTTTCTGGGTGAGGTTTTTATCGGGGCTTTTCCTCACCTGTAAGACAAATGTCAGGAAAACTTCAAGGCCCAAACGGTCCCCGAAATCATATGGCCATCATCATCATCCTTCACCGGTGTGGAAAGCAACTGGAAGCTACCACACCTACGATCCTCTAGTAAAGCTGCAAGCATAACATGAAAATGCTGTGATTGCAGTGAAGGACCTGCCTACGGGCAGAATTACTATGGATGGATGGATTGTGGACTAAACAGTCCAAGTTTAGTGATTTAAATTCGTTCTTAAACATGTGTTTTCTGATTAAAAAGTCCATTGTATCAACCTGGCCTTGAATCCAATCTGCGAATCTCGACTCGCAAATCGGATGCGAAAACACACTGTTCGCTAAGTTCGGCCGTCGAAGTGGCGTAAACGTCAGAGCCCCTACCTTCGATTCCACTCGGAACATAACATTTTAAATATCCCGCTTGTGCCTTGGGTTTGTATTGTCATAAGTGGAGAGGGACACATTTTTATTATCCTTACGTCGTACTATAAACTATCTTAAGTAACGCCGCCAAATTATCGATAAATTCACGACTCACAAAGCGAGGAGTGAATTTATCTACAGAATTTGGAAATCAAGAGTGGCATTTGTTAGGACTATTTAACGAATAAAATTAAGCTGTTTACTCACAAATCATTATTTAAATATAGTTACTTTAAAATATGTATATATTTAATGTAAACGGCGACGTTTGAAAACAAATGAGAAATGATTCGTACGCTTCATTTGCTTCTTTTGTTCGTCACTGCAACCAGATCATATTATTTATTGCCAAAGGATCGCAATATTGTAAGAATGCACCCTAGTGGAGAAATTTATAACCAACATGATAGGTATTAATTAATTTCTGATGTCCTATGATGTAAATATGTCAATTATATTTCTCTGAAACGTCATTTCCTGGAAAATAATTCGTTTAAGTAAGTGCAACCAATGTGTTTTTTTTTTGTGGTATAATCAATTGCTACAAATGTTTTTATATTGTCTCCCACATGCGCCATCTGCTAACATCCATACACTATATATACAATCTGGTAGCCGTATTTCTTGAAGAGTCAGTCACTGCAAAATAATGCTATGGCGTATTCAGAATGTTAAAAAGGAGGAGCTATCTTTAATATGATAAACTTCAGTTGATAAATTCGAGGCGAAACACGACTGTGATTGATTGTAAATAAAAAATCATTGAAATGTGATTGGTCATTGACTCCCATTTGGGGCCTGAATTAAATAGTGAAAGTAAATGATATGCACAGTTCACCGGAGCAGCCCTGAAGACTTCAATTGATTTACTGCGGTGCTTCTCGCTGGCTTCAAGTGATTAATGTGCTTGGAAGAGGGGCGCACGCTACGAATACAGGAAGATGATCTTACACATTTTAGCAATCGTTCTATGTTTATGTGTGTGTGTGTGTGTGTGTATATTACACAAGAGTGTCCCAGATTCCAAACGATAAAATTGGATGGAATGCAGAGTGGGCCCACACAATAAAAAAAAATAACTTTCTGATCCACGGCTTCAAAATAAAACAATAGCATAAAATGTGTTGTGTCAACACGCCACTGAACGTGAGTGTGACTTGGTAAAACCTGGGACATCTTCGCTACTTTGTACTACAACTAGATATCACATGCAGATTTTCAATAAATGATATAGGCCTACTGTCATGTGTGTAATCTTATGGGACATTCCATATGAAATCGACAAAAAATTGTGAAAATTGAACTCACATTCTTAAAATTCGCCATTTGTTACAGTGGCACGTGATGACCTACTGAATTCAGGTCTCAGTTTGTAGTAATTAAAGAGTAAAACAGCTGTCGATGTATCGCATTTTTACACGCTTTATATTGGTTTGACCTGTATCTATCTATGTAACGGAATATTTCAACACGATTTTCACCCACTTAAAATCATTGAATCGACTTGAAACTTTGTACACTTGTAAAGGACCAATGACAATACAATAATTTCATAAATGTTTCTAAAATCCTGGCCAGAATCAGCAGAAAATCAAAATAATAAAAACCATTATAATAGGTTGCGGACTTATTAACTTCTTACTCAATCGTTGTAAGAGCTCAGTTGGTAGAGCGGTGGACTGTAGTGGTACATAATTTCAGTAATCCATAGGTCGCTGGTTCAAGTCCGGCGCGGAGGGTCTTTTTTAGAAGAGTATTACTTTTAGCTCCTACTACAATAGTATCGAATTTAAAGATATTTACATTTTTTTCTTATTCTGTAAAATATTAAAACTAAAAAATATATAAAAAATAATAGTTTAAAAAAACTAAAACAACACACTTTATTAGAAAAACCAAACTAAAAAATGAAAAATGATTTTAATTTCCAACACGCTTGGGATAAAATTAAAGTGCTCAACAAAAAATCATCTCCAACACATCTAGAATAAAACTGGAGTTATCTACAAAAAAATTATTTTACCATCAAAAGCGTGTGGCGCTCCATATCAGTTAATATATCTGACTATTTAACTCATGCCCCAAATGGGAGTCAATGACCAATCACGTTTCAATGATTTCTGTTTTACAACCAATCAGAGTCGTGTTTCACCAAATATTTATCAGTGTTATAATTACCACATTAAAGAAAGCTCCTCCTTACAATATTGCGTTCCTTTGGCAATAAATAGTATGATCTGGTTGCAGTGATAAACAAAAGAAGCAGTAGAAACGTACCTATCGTTTCTCATTTGTTTTCAAACATCGCCGTTTACATTAAATATATAAATATTTTAAAATAACTATAGTTAAAATAATGATTTGTGAGTAGACAGCTTAATTTTATTCGTTAAATAGTCCTAACAAATGCCACTCTTGATTTCCAAATTCTCTAGATAAATTCACTCCTCACTTCGTGAGTCGTGAATTTATCGATAATTTGGAAATCACTCGTGGCATTACTTATGATAATAATTAGATATTGGTAAAAGTAGAGTCTCTAAGAAGAAAACGTAAAAACCATAGAAATCACCCCAGACTTTTGATGGTACAATTATTTTTTTGTAGATAACTCTAGTTTTATTCTAGATGTGTTGGAGATGATTTTTTTGTTGACCACTTTAATTTTATCCCAAGCATGTTGGAAATTAAAATTATTTTTCATTTTTTAGTTCGGTTTTCTAATAAAGCGTGTTGTTTTAGTTTTTTAAAACTATTATTTATTAAAGAAGCCTTTAGTTTGAAACAGATTTCTCCAGGCGTAACTACTCCTCAACTTGAAAAGATAGTCACTCTACAGACGATTTTATGTCATCGCTTGAAAATTTGTATGTTGATATTAACGTTTTTCTGAAGGGCGTATAAATGCATTAATATGCAATTGACAGACACAACATCAATTTTTATGAAATTAAAAAAGAATACCACATTATTCCTCGATGACCAATTAATTGTTTGTAATTTTTATTAAATTAGTTATATGAAAGGAAACTTCCAAAACATCTTTTTTCTAGAATCACCTATGTGTAGACTGTCCACAGTTCTTTTTACGTTAGTAAAGATCGCCGACTCCTGCAAACAAGTAGTATTCGTCCTCTGTAGTACGCATCCATATTATTTATTAACAATGAAGTGCAGAAACAAATTAAACATATTAATACTAGTAAAATTCATATCAAATTCCGTTGAGGAATGTACAATATTCTAACAGAGTTGAGGACGACGGCACCTACCAACAGGTACAATTTAAATTTTTGACTTTTATCAAATTAAACATAGGCCTAGACTTAATTCTGAAAATGCAGGGACTCTTGTCCCACCTTCTCGTCCTAACATTAAACTGAAAATATATAAAACTGTTATTCTGCCAGTTATATTATGTGGGTGCGAAACATGGACTCTTACTTTAAGGGAGGAAAAAATATGACGAGTATTTAATAATGAAGTTCTAGAAAGAAAATTGGACCAATGAGAAATGTTCAGACAGGCGAATGGAGAAGACTACTTAACTGTGAGCTACGTGATCTTTATGGAAACCAACTATAATAAGAACACTTAATTCTCGAACACAGTGATGGACAGGACATGTAGCACGAATTGGGAATCAAAGAGGGGCATGTAGGAAAACCAGAGGGAAAGCAAGCCAAGAATGCGGTGGGAGAAAGAAGTAGATTATGGAGGGGAAGAATGGAAAGCATTAGCCCAGGAGAGGGATGTGAGCATAGTTTCATTCACAGGCAACAAAATCCGCGAGTCACATATCACAGAAGAACCTCGTGCTTCAAATAAGAGGTCTCTCAGCAAAATTCTTCCGTCATTTCACTGGCAGATTGTTAAATGCTGTGCTAATGTTAGAGAGCGTCGTTAAATGTAACTATCACTACTCATCTGTGCAGTAGGCCATTCATTTTGTTAATTAAATAAAAATAAAACTTAATTTTATTTGATTTTCATATTTATTAGATATAATTCAGTGACAGCTGTTTCGGTACACTGTACCTTCTTCAGACATGTTAACAAATTATGAATTGTGTTCCAACTGATCTAAGCAACAATACAACAATATCGATGCATTCAAATCAAGTTGAGAATTTAACAGCCTGGAGGCTGTAGAAATAAATAAATTGAAAAGTAGTAATAAACTGTTAAATTCCCAACTTGATTTGAACGAATCGCCTTTGTTAAATTTAAAAATTTAAATAAATTATTGTTGTATTGTTGTTTAGATCAGTTGATATGTACTATAATAACACAATTCATAATTTGTTAACATGTCTGAAGAAGGTACATTGTACCGAAACAGCTGTCACTGAATTATATCTTAATAAATATGAAAATCAAATAAAACTAAGTTTTATTTTTTATTTAATTAATAAATATGGATTTTCATCAAGTAAACACTAACTTAATTGATTAATTAATTTTGTGTTACTTTTTGGTAGTATATAGTTTCGTTTTAATTTCGTCAACGTAAGGCAAACGGGTGGAGGGAAACAAGAAAAATAAAAAAGGAACACTAAACAGCGCATAACGAACCCCACCCACAACTCACCTGCACAAAACCACCATACAAGTCTCACTTCGCCCCCTCCCACATATTGCGCACCAACGCCACATGTTCAATTTGTACAAGCTATCAATAAGTTACAACAGTTGTTACGCTCTGACTGATATTTAATAGACATAAATATATTTTATTGGCTCAGCATCGCCTACTGACCTTGACCTTGCAACCCCAGCTCATGACAGAGATGATATTAAAGTGCAGAGTGTCAGCTACCAAACTGTTTTATTTAATGTGGGGTCAAGTGGATCCAGTTGACATCAGACAAGTTGGGCTTACACATTAGACCAACGCGCACACTACGTACAGCAATCAAACTAATATTCAAATTTGTTAATTAAAAACTTTATAAACTTTACTTTAAATTTGAATGTGACACGTGAACGACTATCTGACACGTTTATGACACGGTGACCAACATCATTTTCATTTGGTACAAGTGCTACGAACATTCGGTTTTATCTGAATATAATGTATTGTAACAGTAGTGTTTTGTCATATTTTGAAGGGTGCTGCAATAACGTACAAACAACCGATGTAAAGTTATTTTAAAGATTGAATTTGTTAATTCTTGTAACTACTGTATTCAAAAGTAAATCCTATGTTTTCCCTTTACATAGATTTAGTCAATACTAGTATATTCAATCTAATAGTGCACCAGGTTTTTTAATCAATATATCATTTTACTTTCCTTGTAAATCTAGTCGCCACAACGTTTTTGTTTCCCTTAACAGAGATTTAGGCGCTCTCCCCTACAGGGAAGAATTTGAACCATACTAATTTAGTTACACATATTTTCGTATAAATGTCATTTGAGTGGTCCGGTGGTCCCCGTTCCGCCGCATACTGAACATCTAGGAACCCAAGGTAGTACTAGGACGGGATATTTCGGTAAAACTCTTTCTTAGAGGCCTTTCCATTCAACACTATCCCATAACACTCATAATCACTACCCCCCACCACCCCAAAACCAACACCCCACCCCCACTGAGACCCACCCCCTCATCAAAACGCTCCAGACTCGGGACCACATGACTTAAAGTCCCTCCCGGAGAACTTAATGCTTCCTTGGCTTTTTCCATCCTAAAAAATCCATCGACTTCCGTCCGGGTTTGAACCCGCGACCCTCGGGACCAGAGGCAAGGAGCATAACCACTAGTCCACCGCGGCCGATATTTTACTTGTAATGTAACAAATTAAATAGTTTTTTTAATAATTCACAATAAATGCAAGTAACAGAGCTGCTCATTTCAGGAGTTAAATGCCATAAATAAAGTACCCACAGCTGTAATATATCGGTACTCTTCCATTAAGCGCAAGGGCGAAACATCTAAGAGATAGGTACCTTTTAAGGAAGTCTGTTACTATTTTTCGCTACATATGTACATTTATTTGTGTTTTGAGTGTAGCACAAAATAATAAATACTTATACAAAAAAAAGTGTTCCTTTTATACTACGTCGCGCGTTTAATTATGAAAATTATAAATGTATATTGAAATATAAAATATGTCCACCGCTGTGGTCTCGAGGTAGCGTGCTGCCTTGTCACGCAGCGGGCCCGGGTTCGATCCCCGGTCGGGGCAGTTTTTCTGGGTGAGGTTTTTATCGGGGTATTCCTCAACTGTAAGACAAATGTCAGGAAAACTTTAAGGCCCAATGGTCCCCGAAATCATATGGCCATCATCATCATTTTATCATTATCGTCATCATCCTTCACCGGGTTTGGGAAAAGCAACGGGAAGCTACCACACCTACAATTTCCCTAGAGCAGCTCCAAGCATACTCATGAAAATGCTAAGAGTGCAGTGAAGGACCCTGCCTTCGTGCAGAATTACTTATGGATGGATGGATATGACATATTGGTGAAACTATTTCCAAAGATAATGTATGAAATGGCAACTGTTCATTGTTTACGAATGTAATCAGCCAATTTATGGATGATAACTAATTGACAGTTTGCGAACAACGCACCCTTAACAGTTATCAGAGAATGTTTTTTTATACAAGTAACGGGAAAAATATTTTTTTTCATGTAAATAGAAACATAGTACTTTTCGAATGGTTTAAGTGATCTGTTAGATTTAATGAGAGCTGAAAAAGGCGCGGATGACTTTGTGAAGTGAGGCAAGTAAATTATTGAGGGCCGGATCTTGTGCTGTTGATGCACCACACTTTAACAAAGTCAGATTAAATAAACATTTATACATTCTCAACTTTTCATCCCACCAAAGAGCAGTGATAGAAATAAATCCTCATTTTGCGAAGAATATCCTGTATTTTTTTCCGTTTTCGATAGAAGTTATGTACTGCAGTTATCACTCATAGAAATACAAATATGTGATGTCCGTAACATAAATCCGTTTGAATCAAATCATTGCTGTTAATTGTTTCAGAACTATTAACTAATAAATATTTTAGTTTTAAAAATCCACGGTAACTTTAGGACGTCGACGATTCACAGATGGCGGCGTATAACCACCGACCCGAAAAAGTAGTCAGTCTTAATCTATGCAATACGCTAGCATAAATATTCCCCTGCGAGTGTGCAATTATACCGTTAGACCAGAGCATTCTTATAAGAAACTAGGAATTAAGAAGTAATCTGAAAAAATAAAAAAACTATTGTTCTACCAGTTATATAATATGGATGTGAAACATGGACTCTTACTTTAAGGGAGCGAATGAGATTGTGAGCTCTTGGGGAGAAGGTTCTTTGAAAAATGTTTGGACCAAAGAGAGATGAACAGACAGGTGAATGGAGAAGACTACATAACAATGAACTACATGGTCTTTATAGGAAGCCAGAAATAATAAGAACTGTTAAGTCTCGTAGACTGCGATGGGCAGGACATGTTACGCGTATGGGGAATGAAAGACTTGCATGGAAGCTTCTTGTATGAAAGCCAGAGGGAAAACGCCCAGTTGGTAGGCCAAGAATGAGGTGGGAGAACAACATTAACTATGATTTGAGGGAATTAGATTATACAGGGAATGATTGGAAAGCATTAGCTCAGGATAGGGATGTATGGAGAGCTTATGTATGTGCGGCCATGAACCTACGGGTTCGATAGTGCCAGTGAGTAAGTGAGTAAGTAAGTAAGTACGTGGTTTTCATTTGAAATAATTATAATACACGAGATAGGCATTTATTTCTCGGCTGACGAATACAAAACCGGTATAAAGCAAGTAAGTTACCCTGTGAAGCATAGGTTTTTTTTTTCTTGATTTAAAAGTATACATAACTTTCTGTTTGACAGTCCAGTTTGAAATGTGAATAAATTCTTATGTTCACCTGTATTTTATAATGTATTTTGGTGTTTTTTTTTATTTTACTTTAATGTTTGCCAAAAAGAAGTGAAGATATAATGCAACCACTTCAATTACAACCAATCTCACAATTTGTATATAAATACCAGCTCATGTGCAATCAATGTTTTGCAAAAGTCATGCTTCAATACCGTCTTCAAGGGAAGAGATCTTTGGGACGTCCTAGAAAAAATATGGAGCTAGAATGCTTCACTGAAACCGTAACAGTCTTTGGGCCTGAAACTTATTTGGAAGAAAAAGAAGAACAACAAGACTTTAATGTTTGATTTCATTGTCAATGCCTGTTGTATTGTGTCAAATGAATAAAAATAAAATTATATTATTTCAAAATGTGTGCCTGCGATCCTTATTTTTGAGTTGAATTCTGTATATTTTATTTGCAATGCACGCTTGGGATAACAAAAAGCGAGGCACATTTGGATTAGAATGAAAAGGAACACAGGTCAGATCCAACACGCGCCATTTGCAATTATTCCACTCTACCTACTCACGCAGGTTCCCTTCAGCCAACAGATTGTGGAAATAACTGGTCTGCAGTTCACTCATGTCACCACATTCAAGTTAAACAATAATGTCTGCTTTTATGAAGACCTTAAGGTAATGTTTTCAAGTAGCTGTGCAGGCAATATTTAATATTTGCTTTTAAGGATCAAACATAGGCTCAATTCTGGAAATGCGTGCTATTATGCATTACAGAGACTCTTGACGTCCCAACTCCTTTCAAAAAACGTTGAACTGAAAATACATAAATTAAATAAAAATAAAACTTAGTTTTATTCGATTTTCATATTTATTAATATATAATTCAGTGACAGCTGTTTTGGTATACTGTACCTTCTTCAGACATGTTAAATTAATTCATAATTTGTTAACATGTCTGAATAAGGTACAGTGTACCGAAACAGCTGTCACTGAATTATATCTTAATAAATATGAAAATCGTATAAAACTAAGTTTTATTTTTATTTAATTTATAAATATGGATTTTCATCAAGTAAACACCAACTCAATTGATTATGAAAATATATAAAATTATTATTCTACCAATTAAATTATATGGCATACTAAACATGGAGTCTTACTTTAAGGGAGGAAAGGAGATTACAAATATTTGAGAATAAAGTACTTAGGAAAAATTTTGGACCAAAGAGAGATGAACAAACAGGTGAATGGAGAAGACTACATAACAATGAACTACATGGTCTTTATAGGAAGCCAGATATAGCCTAATAAGAACCGTTAAGTCTCGTAGACTACAATGGGCAGAACATGTTGCGCGTATGGGGAATGAAATACTTACATGGAAGCTTCTTGTAGGAAAGCCAGAGAGAAAACGCCCAGTTGGTAGACCAAGAATGAGGTGGGAGAATAACATCAACTATGATTTGAGGGAAGTAGATTATACAGGGAATGATTGGAAAGGATTAGCTCAGGATAGGGATGTATGGAGAGCTTATGTCCGTGCGGCCATGAATCTACGGGTTCGATAGTGCCAGTGAGTAAGTAAGTAAGGATCAAAGTAAATGTGAGAAAAAAGTGTTAACTAAGTACAATTATTACAAAATTTAGTTTCTTTTCTGAATTATATTTAATGGCGTTTTATTACCTTTGGCTGAATGGCGTCTAGGGTTTTTAGTGTGTAGCTGTTGTTGTGTGTATTTTTAACCCGTTAGTGCCGAGCGGGACATAAATCTTCCTCTAACAAGTCCAGGCATTCAGCATTTTGTTGAGATCAATATTTCGTAACCGGAAGTGACGATTAAAAACATCTTTATTGTCAAATCAGTGCAATACGGGTATTTATCATCATCAGCAGCAGCAGCATCAAGGACTAGACCTTTAGGTCTGTTCCGATCTCATGCTAGAATTGGTCTGTCCATCCTTTACTGGGTCTTCCTACATTTCTTCGCCCTAGTGGTTTGTAATGAAGAATCTGTTTCAGAATTCTATTGTTATCCATTCTATTGATGTGGTCCATCCATTAATTTCTGTATTGTGTAATTGTATCGTATAGTTTGAATATATTTAGTTCACTTCCTATATTTACATTTACATTGCTACATTTAATGTATCTTTAACTGTTTATAATTAGTATAGTGTCTATCTATATTTGTCAAATATTTATTTGTATTTGTGCTGGTTGAGTGGAAGGGAAGGCCTTATGGCCCTAACTCTGCCAGAATAAATAAAGCATTACTATTATTATTATTATTATTATTATTATTGTTATTATATTTTCATTTCTTTTTATAACCATTTAAAAAAATTAAGCAAAATATTTTATAAACTGACAAGTTCGGTTACTGCCCAAAATAGAATATTTAACAAATACGGAGTAATAATACTATTTTTCGTGTAAGTGGAGATGTTTATACAATAAACGTGGCAGTGAGTAGAGTCTGGGAAAGTGGAGATGTTTATACAATAAACGTGGCAGTGAGTAGAGTCTGGGAAAGTGGAGATGTTTATACAATAAACGTGGCAGTGAGTAGAGTCTGGGAAAGTGGAGATGTTTATACAATAAACGTGGCAGAGAGTAGAGTCTGGGAAAGTGGTAATCCGATAAGTAGAACTGGTCGTCTCAGATCATAACAGTTCACTTTACGTGGTTTGTAAGAGTCGATAAATGACTGTACCACAGTTATTGGCTCATCAGTCCAAGTATTAATGCTTCTTCTTCCTTCCAAGTATTAGACCAAGGCCTGTTACGATCCTATAGAAAATTTCCCCTCCATCGTTTCATAGGACGACCCAGAGATCTTCGTCCTCTTGGTATATAATTATAAACAGCTTTGGGGATCCGATATGAACTCATTCTTTCAAGATGGTGTTTCCAATTTACTTGGTACTGTTTAATATATTCCAAAATTGGCGTAGTCTTCAATTCTTTTAAGATATCGGTGTTCCTTTTCCGATCCCATCTGGTGTAACCCGCTGTTCTGCGCATGAATCTCATTTCACAAGCCGTTATTCTGCTTTCATGTTGTCTTTTTAGTGTCCATGCTTCACTACCACTGGTCAACACTGGTCTAGCCAAAGTGTTATAGAAACGTAATCTGGTGATTTTTTTTTGTACAAGGAATGGTTTCATAACTTGATTAATAATTCCTAAACTTTTATTATAACTAGTAATTTTTTCAGGGATATCCTTTTCATCCGAGATAGAGAGATATATCCAAGATATTTAAATTGATTAGATCTCTCTAAAATTTTATTCTGGAGACAGATTTTACTTTGTATGGGGTCCTTCCCATGAAATGCCATAATTTTAGTTTTGTTAATTGATATTCCCGTATTAAATTTGACAGCTGTTTTTTGTAAATTATAAATTGATCTTTGCAAATAATTTTCGGAGAGTGTCAGAAGCGCTAAATCGTCTGTAAAAAGAATAGCATCGAGTTTGAGGTTCCTATTGATGGGTATATATCCCCGTTGTGTTTTCCTCCATTCGTTTATTATTCTATTCATATATATATATATATATATAATGAAAAGCACCGGTGAAAGTCCACATCCCTGTCTTACTCCAGTGTTGAAATTTTTGCAAAAAGATAGTTTGCCACCTTGTTTAACAGAGATTCCATTATGTTTATAGATGTTGAAGTATTAATGCTATTGTTTGTTATCAGCTATTTACAGATCTCTACTTTTTCTTCAAGTTTAGATATATTTTTAAAATAAATGTTACATTAAAACTGTGCAAACCCACTTAAGTTATCCAGTTTTACAATTACATGTTGAGCCTTCGTGAGAACCCACGTTTGATTCCCGGTCAGACCAGAGCAATTTTTCTTAAGAGAATTGTCCCTGCGGTCGCCCACGGTCTGGAATTTGAGCAGCGTTTGTTATAAGGACTTTCCTAGTTCCCTACTTACAACCAATCATGTATCGGCGCCTTCCATGCGCCCCAACCTCACAAGTGGGATATAATTCTGCCACAAGAGAATTACATAAATGTCGTAAGACAACCTATAGCAGGATTTTAAAATCATAATAAATATGAAATTAAAAGTTAATAATCTTGTATTTTAAAATTCATTTAATATCTAAATATAACTTAAATAAAGAAAAACATCTAAATAATTCATTGTTGAATAAAATGTCTCGGTAACAATTAAAGAAATTGTATTACATAAGTCTTTCTTAATAATGCTTTTAAAATTGTTTTAAGTCATTGTTGTCAGAATAATAAAGCTTTCTGTTATAACTGTAATAAGAACACCTGCTTAACTTCATACTTTTAAATAAAAGTATATTAAATTCTGATTGGATGTTAAAACAATTAACTTTTTGATTTAACAAATCAAATTTAAACATTATATTAACCAATAGAATTTAAACCTAACATCATGTGATGTAATGTTCTTTAAAATTATAACAGAATTACTCTAGTCATTCAACATAACTTTCATCAAGGATAGAAGCAATAACAGCTCTCCTGATAAAATGTGATATTTAATACAAGAAGAATAGTTCATTCAAGAAAAGAAAATAATTTAATTTTAATTGGCGGTGAAGAATAATACCACCTATATTTACTTGATCTGCTGGGAAATTAAATAGTAAATACATTTACAACTATTTCTACAAGAATCAGTTATTAGTGATTTTAAAGTGTTTTCCTATCCTATGTACCAACTTCCGACCTTGAGAAGAGAATCCAGCTCTACCGAAAATCAAACCCAACCTGAACCAGTAATTCTTTTTGGGACACTAATCCTTCAAAATGTTACTATATCATCGGATATGAAGAGAGTTAGCTGCTTCAAAACATCGCCACAACATGGGAAAAGAATTACTTCTTCAAAATTGTCGCCACAACGAGGGGCATAATGAAGATCTTACTAAAATACTTCTTCAAACCTAGTGGCGTTGTACCGAAAAATGGAAGCATGTGTTAAGACAATGGATTTCGTACTCTTCTGGTGCGTCATTAAACATCAATTTATATAATTTTATGTAGGCCTAACTCAATTTTCAGCGAAACACAAATCTAACGAGTTTTCAAGTAAACGTTCCTTAGATGAACGTATTTTATACAGAAGTATTGGAGGACGGCACGTATCATTTAGTCTATTGTAAAATGTATTTAAATAATTGTAAAACTGGCCATTTTCAGTGACTTGTCGCCCCCTCAGAGCGCATCGTGTCGAGTTTGATGGGCTCACGTCACGATTAGAAATAGACTACAGCAAACTCACTAATTGACTGACAACTTAAGTAAACATTTGAGCTTGTGATAATCATTCTTCACGTAACACGTCCATGTGTCGCAACGTAGCTACGTCGCGCCAATCAAATTAGCAACTTGAAAATGAACTGATGGTGAATAATTTGAGGAAACTTGGAAACATGATAGGGTTTGTATTTCTGTCTTTCCAACAAGGTGCGGGCTAATGTATACTTTATTTGTGAGTTTTGCATTTTATTCGCGTGTTGTACGACGTCTTTTCAATTTGATTACAAGTTTGCTGCCACTATTTCTGCGATACAACCACAAGTTACTGCTAGATCAGAAGTAACACGTCAAATAATAATAATAATAATAATAATAATAATAATAATAATAATAATAATAATAATAATGAAGCGAAATCCATATAGAGCGGATAAATACAGTCCACGTTTTCAAAAAATACAATACACCATTAATACAATACACCATTAATACAATACACCATTAATACAAAACAACTAACATAATCTATTCGTTTCGATTTCCAAACTTATTTTCTGTTGTTTTCCATCTGATATAGACTCAAAATTATTTTTTTATGCTGAATTCGAAAATCTCAAGTTTTCATACACCTTTCTAAGCTGTTAAGCCAGGGACGCCCAAACTTTTTTGTGTCGCGGATAATGGAAGAAGCAAATGTGAGCGCGAGTCTTTAGTTATTATAGATTATTATTAGTATTATTATTATTATTATTATTATTATTATTATTATTATTATTATTATTATTATTATTATTATTATTATTATTATTATTGTTGTTATTATTATTATTATTATTATCATTATTATTATTATCATCTCAAGAAAAAATAGAAGAAAAACGTTTTTAAAATAGTATGAAGAGCTCTAAGAATGAATAATGATAGAAAACGCAAAGAATATCTTGATTGGAAATCGAATGGCATAGCTGAAGGGGCAGATCCCGAGAACGTTGGATAGATGCAGTGAGGAGAAGTATGGAAGCTAGATACTTGAGGGAAGAAGATGCTTTAGACAGGAACCTTTGGCGACAAATCACTTTGGGTTGAAGGAGAAACACTCAATTTTGGAATATCTAATATATAAAAATGAATGTATGTTTGTTTGTTGGATTGTTTGTTTGCTTGTTTGTTCGTACTTTATGCGTGGCCAACCGTTGATCCGATTGTGATAGGTTTTTTTGCAAAAGGTTCAGCTGATTCCCGGGATGAAATAGGCTATAAGAGAGTTGAGATACTCAACTCCTACACCCTTAAAAACGTGAAAAAGTCCCTTTTTAACCCTTAAATGGCTTACGCTGCCTAAACCATAACAAATACACAAAAATAATGTACACAGAATTGAATATCTAAAAAAAAACTCTACAAAAAAAAAGTCCGCGACTGCACATGCTTATCTTTTACAGACAACAATAGCCATTTTTATCTTTCATTGATGCCAAGGAGATCGGGATAAGTAGATTCCCGGGCAAGCATGTGCTGCCACACCATTCATCCGATTATCATGGGGCTTTTTGCAAAATGATCAGGATTTTCCCGGGAAGGTTATAGGTTATAAGAGAGTTTTAATGATCAAGCCCTTCACCCTTAAATATCACCGTCTGTAGTGTGAATACGTTTAAAAATGTCGC
Organism: Diploptera punctata; assembly: GCA_030220185.1. Taxonomy (NCBI): domain Eukaryota; kingdom Metazoa; phylum Arthropoda; class Insecta; order Blattodea; family Blaberidae; genus Diploptera; species Diploptera punctata. Next base: position 537,714 of record JASPKZ010007268.1, read on the forward strand.
TTTTTGTAAGCTTAAATGGCTTACGCTGCCTAAACCATAACAAATACACACAATTATTGTACACATAATTGAATATCTCAAAAACTCTACAGAAAAGTCCTTGACAGCATATGTTTACCTTTTAAGGATAACTCACAATAACCATATTTGTCTTTCAATGATGCCAAGAAGATCGGGATAAGTAGATTCCCGGGGAAGCATAGGAGCGCATTGCGGGTATTCGTTTATGGATAACTCAAAATAACGAATTTTGCCTTTCAGCTTATTTATGCCAAGTACATCGGGATGCGTAGATTCCCGGGCAACGCTGGGTAATCAGCACGGGGTATCTAAAAAGAATAACGATATAAATATATATTTATTTTTCCTTTTACTTATTCAACTAAATGCAAAACCCAATTATCATTTATTTAGGTGTAGCAGCGCACGCCGGTTCCTTAACACAAATTATTATTATTATTATTATTATTATTATTATTATTATTATTATTATTATTATTATTATTACAAGAATGTGTATAATATTATATGCACATTTGACTAATTTTGTTTCATCAGAACGCTATTAGGGGCCGGATTGTATGTGATGCAGTTTGGGAGTCTCTGCTTGTAATAAGAACAGTTAAGTCTCGTAGACTGCGATGGGCAGGACATGTTGCACGTATGGGGAATGACAGACATGCATGGAAGCTTCTTGTAGAAAAACCAGAAGGAAATCGCCCAGTTGGTGGACCAAGAATGAGTTGGGAGAATAACATTAACTATGATTTGAGGAAAGTAGATTATACAGGGAATGATTGGAAAGCATTATCTCAGGATAGGGATGTATGGAGAGCTTATGTCTGCGCGGCCATGAACCTACGGGTTCGATAGTGCCAGTGAGTAAGTAAGTAAGTGTGCTGCTTCCAACTCTCTCATTTAACTTGTTCTAAAATCTTCCCTCCATCACTAATTTAATAGTTAAATTTCGTTTTTGAAGCGAAGATTGTGTATATTTTTATGTATGACCGATTGATGATTCAAGTTTCTTTCACACCACCAAGTTTGGTTTATTTTTGTATCTAAAAATATCGGAGGTGAGATGTAGCAATTCTGCGTTTTTTTTGTAAAGAGTTTTTTTTTAACAGCATCATCATCATCCGGTATCATGGCAGCTGCCGCCGTCTTCCGTAAACCAAACGCCATTCCTCTCTATCCATCCATTGATCTTCCTCCATTCATCTGATATTCATAGCTGCTTGTACCCCTTCTATCCAAGTTTTCTTCGGTCTTGCTCTCTTCCTCCTTTCCATTGGGATCCATCCCATAACAATTTTTTGGCAATCTTTGCTCTGGCATTCGTTTGGCATGGCCATACCACTGCAATCTTTTCTTTTCTATGATGTCTATGATGTCCGGCTCCTCTTGTACACCCATTCCCTTATTTCTTTATTTCGTACACCCATAATTTCCCTTATTTCTTTATTTCGTATTCTATCCATTCTAGATTTTCCAGCTGATCTTCTTAAAACATCCATTTCTGTACTTAAAATTCTTTTCATTTCCCTGGTAGGAATTTGCCAGACTTCAGCACCATATGTTAAAATGCTCTGAATTATGGTTTGATATATTTGTAATTTTCTATTTTTTTGTAATATTTTTGCTCCACCAAACAGAGTTTAAAGCATTTATTATTTATTTAACAGCAAAAATACTTAAAATTGGCATGCAGTGTGTTCTTGCATTAAGATGCTTCTCCACTGAAGGTTTGTCGCAATGAATTTTGTTGTACAACCAATGACAGTCGTGTTTCACCTCGCTCTTTTTATCGATTTCTCTTTATCAGCTCCTGCTTTTGTGATAAAGAAAGCTCCTCCTTTTTAATATTCTGAACAGGTCAGAGCATTATTTTTCTCCACAAATGCTTGAATATAGCAATTAATGAACAGATTCCGTGATTTTACTGAGTTTACTAAAAAAAATGAATAACCTGTAATGTTGATTATAGTATACAGTTTGAAGTGTTTCATTTATTTCTCCACTAGAGTGCATTCTTACAATATTGCGATCCTATTTGGCAATAAGTAACATGATAAACTTTCAGTGAATATACATAACCTCACATATCTGATTTGTTTTCAAACATCGCCGTTTACATTAAATATACAAATATTTTAAAATGTCGGTAACTATATTTAAATAATGACTTTTAAGTAAACAGCTTAATTTTATTTGTTAAATAGTCCTATCAAATGCTATTCTTGATTTTTTAAATACTCTTAAATAAATTGAAAATCACTCGGGGCATTACATAAATCTCCCACGTGGATATTTGTTTACAAAATGTACAGTTTTGTTAGTAGCTGGCCAGTAACAAAGAACCTTCTGCTGAGGATGTGAGCGATTCCGAAAGGCCTAGAATGTTTTAATTATTTTAATAGTTGTGGAGACTGCATACGAGTTACATCATTTTGTATTATTACTTTTTATATTTTGTGGCCGACAATCTTGGTCTAATTTCATATTATAATAAGAAGAATTAAGTCTCGTAGACTGCGAAGGGCAGGGCATGTGACACAAGAGGGTCATGGAAGCTTCTTGTAGGGAAAATGTAGAGAAAACGCCCGGTTGGTAGACTAAAAATGAGGTGGGAGAATAACATTTACCATACTTTATATTCAAAATATTTCGTTTAATACTTTTATACAAAGGCCCTAACGCGGTAGGAAACTTAATCTACGCATACATTTTAGAAAGTAAGTAGAGGAGGAATCTCGGCAATGGCTCACTATTTACCATTTAGTTTTTAGACTTGTTTTCCCCCCTTAAAGAATGGGATTTGTTAGGAAAATCTTGGACTAGCACTTCAACAAGTGTTTGATTCACAGAGACTTTTCCAGTCGTGGTTTCTGCCTTTATTTTCTCTAGTTTGTAGCTTCATTTGCTTTCAAGATGGATGGAATTTTTCGGTTGAGAAAATTCGAGGACGCAACTTATTTGAGGGTGGGAGCCAGAAGTATTCTACTGTCGGCTATGGAATCCATATCCCTGGAAACGTTTCCAAGCGTAGGAGTTCACTTGTATTCGCCTTGCCAACAGATTCCAAATATAAGTAGGCGATATTAAATCTACGTAACAAACAAATCTGATCGCAGCAATGAGTTAAATATAAAATCACAATTTTTCAGGGAAGCGCCTTTTATACCGAGAACGTGCACTATTTGACGAGATAAAAGGAAATTACTTCTAACTTCACAGTAAGCATAACTCATGCCGACTCATTCTCACAAATTATAACTAACTGGTACTATCGAGCCCATAGGTTCATGGCCGCGCACACATTAGCTCTCCATTAATCCCTATCCTAAGCAAATGTTTTCAAATTATCCCCTAGAATTTACTTCCTCAAATCATGATTAAAGTTATTCTCCCATATCATTTTTTGTCTACCAACTGGGCATTTTCCCTCTGGTTTTCCTACAAGAATCTTCCTCTTTTATTCCCCCATTCATGCCATGTGCCCTGCCCATTGGGGTCTAGAGACTTAACAGCTCTTATTAAATCTGGTTTCCTATAAATATAATGCAGCCCATTGCTATGTAGTAATCTCCATTCGCCTGTCTGTTCATCTCTCTCTGGTCCAATATTTTCTTACGAACTCTGTTCTCAAATAGGGCTACTCATAACATTTTCTCCGCCTTAAAGTAAGAGTCTATGATTCGCATCCATATACCTGGGAGAATAAGAGTTTTATATATTTTCAGTTTAATGTTTTTTTAGAGAAGTTGGGACACGTTTTTTTTGGGGGGGGGGCGATAAGTCCCTGTAATGCATAACAGCATGCATTTCCAGAATTGAGCATAAATATAAGTATAATAAAGTTAATTTACATCAATAAAATCATTGCAAATGTTCAATTAGAGAGCACAGTTTGTTTGTAACAAAGTGTAACTTTATTTCAGGATTTTAAATAATTTGTTAGAATAAGGACAGCTAATGACAAATGAGGGAAATTTTGAGGAAGTGGCTGAATTCAAATACCTAGGAACAATAATCACAAACAGGAATGAGATGCACAAAGAAATTAAACATAGACTCAATTATGGAAATGCGTGGTATTATGCAACTCCTTTCAAAAAACGTTAAAATGAAAATATATAAAACTATTATTCTACCAGTTATAGGCCTATTATATGGGTGCGAAACATGGACCCTTATTTTAAGGGAGGAAAGGAGATTACACGTATCTGAGAATAAAGTTCTTAGGAACATTTTTGGACCAAAGAGAGATGAAGAGACAGGTGAATGGAGAAGACTACATAACAGTGAACTACATGGTATTTATAGGAAGCCAGATATAATAAGAACAGTTAAGTCTTGTAGACTGCGGTGGGCAGGACATGTTGCACGTATGGGGAATGAAAGACTTGCATGGAAGCTTCTTGTAGGAAAGTCAGAGGAAAACGCCCAGTTGGTAGACCAAGAATGAGGTGGGAGAATAACATTAACTATATTTGAGGGAAGTAGATTATACAGGGTATGATTGGAAAGTATTAGCTCAGGATAGGGATGTGTGGAGAGCTTATGTCGGCGCGGCCATGAAATTACGGGTTCGATAGTGCCAGTGAGTAAGTAAGTTATTATTTGATTCAACCAATTTGGAGAACCTTGTGAGACAAGCTAAAAAAATGTAATTACCTCGTGTTTTCATTGCTAAATGTATTAAGGACATTATATGGCTCGAACAAGGCGTCACGTTAACAGATGCCATGTCAATTGCGAACGTTTCAAAAGTGACCAACTTAAAAACGATGGAGGTGTAAATGTTCGCATTGTTATGGTTTTGTGTTTAGGGACATTAAATGTGTCAAAAAGAAAACCAAGTTAATTCAAATGTGATTTATGGAACTTGATGTATATTTTTATTCTGCAATAATTCACGGGCCATCAAAAACGTACATATTTCATTTATGTTTATACGTGCGACAAGAAATGCACATTTTTATTTTTTACTGAGCAGTTGAAGTTTTTATGATTGCTTAATCAACCAGGCTGTTGTAAATATTTATTGACAAGCGAAAATTTATTAACTGACGCGAATTGGACAGACCCTTACATTATACATGTATGAAAACACTCTTAACGATTAATGTAGCGGATTTTATGTGCAAAAAGTTGAGACTGCAACATTGTATTGTTTAAATCCTTACATAATACCACGCGCCACCCGGGCACAAAACAAACTGAAATCATTAGTGAAACGTTCATTTCATGTGATAAACCTAGTGGTCTGTTTCAATTCAACGTTTGAAAGGTCTGCCCAATGATCTCTTGCCTGGTGGCTGGTAATTTAAGATTTCACGTTGTATTCTTGTTCTGCTCATTCTTCTTACGTGAGATTTCCACTTGTTTCTATATTTTTTTTTTGCACATATTCCATGCCTGATTCTGTTTGTAATTCCTTGAGAATCTCAGAATTCCTTTTATGGTCTCTTCTTGTGTAACCTGCAGTACGTCTCATAAATTTCATTTCTATGTTCATTTTCAGTGGATTAAAATACCTTGCATTTATTTTTTACAAAATTAAAATATAAAATTATGGAATATTCACCTGAAAGGTCCGTCTCCTCAACTTAATTAAATATTTACTGTAGCGCTTTCGAAACTTGTCCCATCATCGGCAGGATTCAAAACTGGTGTTTCACTGAAGATCTGGTAGAGGGAGTTACATGTATTGGGTTCGTTTTCGTTTATCAGATTGTCGTTGTTGTGAGCTGCTTTCATGATTTCCATACAATCAACATGAAACAGTTATTCTAGGCCCCGGAGTAACAATATTACTTTCATATTACGCATGTTACTTTTTCATTATATAATTAAACTAAATTAATAAAAAATTATAGAATATTCACCTGAAAGGTCCGTCTCCTCAACTTAATTATCATTTAACTGTAGCGCTTTCGGGACTTGTCCCATCATCGGCAGGATTCAAAACTGTGTGTTTCACTGAAGATCTGGTAGAGGGGGTTGCATGTATTTGGTTCGTTTTCGTTTATCAGGCTGTCGTTGTGAGCTGCTTTCATGATTTCCATCTCTTCGAGTACGTTTATCTTCGCTGGATTATTTTCTCTGTGCATTACTGTTAGGGTGTTTTCAATATTTAACATGCGATGCCCTTCATGGATGACATGTTTTGCATAGCTTGATTTACCTTCTGCATGAATGAAGTCTCGAAAATGTTCTTTGAATCTGATGTTAAAACTCCTGTTTGTCCTTCCTATATAAATTTGTTGCAGTCCTTACATGTCAGTTTATAAACTCCTTTGCTGTTGAAAATGTTATTTTCTTCAATGTATTGTTTATTATGTTGTTTAATTTGTTATTGGTTCTGTATGCTATTTTTACGTTTTTATCGGCTTTCTTTAGTGCATTGGCTAATTTTGTCGTTTCTTTTCCTGTGTATGTAAGTGTTATCCATGTTTTCTTGTTGTTGTCAGATTCTTTTTCTAGTTTAGTTATGTTGGTTATTTTGTTCTTCCTTTTTTGTTTTTTTACGAGTTTATCTATGAATTCTTCATTATAGCCATTGGTTTTTGCCATATACTTAATGTAGTTGAGTTCTTGGATATAATTGTCTTTGCTTAATGGGAGTTTCAACATTCTACTGACTAAGCTATTAAATGTACTAATTTTCTGTTGAAAAGGGTGTGTAGAATTTTTGTTTATGGCCAGAGCATTGTTTGTGGGTTTCCGGTAGATACCGATTTCTAGTTTATTGTTGTGTAGATTTTTGGTTATAGACAAATCTAAGTAGTTTATGCTGTTGTTAACTTCTATTTCTTCGGTGAAAGTGATTTTTGGGACAAGTCCCGAAAGCGCTACAGTTAAATGATAATTAAGTTGAGGAGACGGACCTTTCAGGTGAATATTCTATAATTTTTTTATTAATTTTGAATAAACCTCAACGGAACACATCATGAATCTTATAAAAGTTGATAATTAAACTAACTCAATTACTGGCATTATCAAATCCGTAGGTTCATAGCCGCGCGGACATAAACTCTCGATACGCCCCTATCCCGAGCTCATGTTTTCAAATCATCTTCTTTATAATTTATTCCCTAAATTAGGGTTAATGTCATTCTCCCGTCTCTTTCTTGGTCTACCCACTGGACGCTTTACCTCTAGTTTTCCTAAAAGGATTTTCTGTGTATCATTTCCAGTTGATGGCACATGTCCTGCCCACCGTAGTTTATGAGATTTACTATTTTTATTGCACCTGATTTCCAATAAAGATAACGCAGCTACTTATTATAGTCTTTTCCATTCGCCTGTCTGTTCGTCTCTCTTTGGTCCAATTTTTTTCCTAAGAAATTTATTCTTATCATCATCATCATCATCATAGTACATTCACGAATTTAGGCCATTTGTTGACCTGTTTCGGCCTCAAGAGAAACACCATCCAAAAGACTTTTGAGTGGACGTCCTGGTCTTCTTTCTTCCTGCAGGTTGATATGTTTACATTTGTTTGAGTATCCTGTGATCTTCCATTCGATGAACGTGTTGCATCCATGTTGACTTATAATCAGAAATTTTGTTTTCTAAAGGTTCCATGTGTAATTCTTCTAAGATGTCTTCATTTTCGTTTGTTTGATCTAGTAGTGTCTATCCTGCAGTCCTCCGAAGGTATCTCATTTCAGCAGATCTAAGTCTCTGTATATCCTTTTGTTTCAACGTCCATACTTCGCTACCATACAAAAGAGCCAGTGTTTTATACACTTTTAGTCTTGAATGTTTTTGAACTAACTGTGGCTTGAAGATAGAATTTATTAACCCTAAAATTCTTAAAAATTTAGATATTTTGGCATTTACATACTTGTCTTCTTCATATGAGATATTGCATCCTAGATATGTATAATTATTATTCTCAAATACTCGTAATATTTTCCCCTCCCTTGAACTGAGAGCCCAAGTTTCGCATCCATATCACTGGGAGAACAACATTTTCAGTTTATAATTTTTGAGGGAAGCTGGGACGACAGGTAGGCAAAGTGTGAGGTAGGAGAATATTATTCATGATTTGAGAAATACATTAATTATAAAGGGAGAGACTGCAATTTACATTATCTGAGGGTAGGGATATTCCTCGGGCTCTACAGTGTTAGTCAGTTAGTTAATAATAATCATCTTAGTCCATTCACGAATTTAGGCCATTTGTTGTCATGTTTCCGCCTCCATAGAAACACCATGAAAAAGTATTTCGAGTGGACGTAATGGTCTTCTTCCTGCAGGTTGATATGCTCGGGTATCCTGTGATCCTCCATTCGACGAACATGTTGCATCCATCTTTGCTTATAATCACGACATTTTGTTCTCTAAAGTTTCCACGTGTAATTCTTCAAAAAGTCTTCATTTTTTATGATCTAGTAGTGTGTATCCTGCAGTCCTTCGAAGATATATCATTTCATCAGCAGATCTAAGTCTCTGTGTATCCTTTTGTTTCAGTGCCCTTACTTCGCTACCATACAAGAGAATTGAGGAGCCAGTGTTTTATATTCTTTTAGTCTTGAATGCTTTTGGACTAACTGTGGGTTCATGTTAATAAGAATAATAATAATAATAATAATAATAATAATAATAATAATAATAATAATAATAATAATAATAATAATACCTTTGCTACATCTTTATCACTTATTGCTTACTAGGGCATTTAAAGCTGTATATGGGGCCTAAAATAACGTTAAATTAAGACCAATGAAGTGTTTCTAATCTGAAACAATTGTGTGCGTGTGTTTGCGCGCGCGCGCGTTTGCAAACCTCACTAGAGGAGGATTGGAGGATAGCATCGATCTCTTATACAAAATCAGGTCTACCACTTCACTGCAGTGAAATTCAGCTGGTGTCGCTAGACCCATGTCAGTACGTCCAGTAAATATCAGATCCCATTCTTTCCTATCAAAAGTTCTTTCGCGATGTTTACAAAAAACGGTTTGTCTTCTTTCACAATGAGCTCAACTTAAAATTATGTTCGAGGTGACAGGTAAGAATTTCGTTTAGTTTTATTTAGGATTCAAACGTAAGGCATTTGGAATATAAAGCAGATATGATTATTTATGCAAGAGCCTTACAATATTAACAAGCAAAGAGGAGACATTTTATCGATTTTTAATGACATTTAAAAGCCTTCTAAGGTCGTATATAACTCCTTAAAGAACCTCATAACTTTTCAAGGAGAACTTTTTAAGTTAAAACAATTAAAACAAGTTATTACTGGGGAATGAGTTGTCCCTCCTTTGCCTTCCTCATTACATGTTGCCAATTCCCGTCGCCTCTATTGTGTTGTGAGGCTGGTAATAGAGAGATACAAACACTGTGATTTTTAATGACCCGAAACCTTCAACAGTCATCGACTAAATGACTAATTTGACAAGCATGTAATGATCCTTCACGTGTGCTTCTATAGTGAACCAGTTTGGCGACACTTCCCCTCCAGCCGTGCAGACGTAGCTAGGGCGAGTAATACAACTTCTATAAGGTTGTGTCTGCAGGGTCTTAACAAAACTTTCGATGCCAGGGTTTCAATCGCACCTTTGCAGGATGCAACACGATGTACCGCTGCGTTATTTGCGCCTGTCCCAACAAAGAGTGCCCTATTAAAATCGGAGAACAGAATAACATCTAAATTGAAATGTACAAACTGCGGGGCTTTTTAGGGGCCCTGCATCCCTTAGCGGCTGTTATGCCTACGAAACAGCAAAACAAGTTTCCCAGAAAAAAAAAGTCAAAACCCTCCTGCCTCAAAACATCGTACCTTTAATGTTATCAGTATTTCTTTTAGTCAAGTCGCTGGCATCCAACCTCTAACCTCTTGTGAACCCAACTCTACTCAGATCCATACCTCAATAACTACGTTCTGGACACTCCGGGTTAACCAGCCAATGTTGGTGGATGACAAAATTATTTGTGTAATATTGTGAGGGTGTTGTCTATACCCTGCATATGATGCCCTTCCTTTACTATGCGTTTCGTGTAACTCGATCTGCCTTCTGCATATTTAAATTTTTTTAAATGTTCTTTAAATATGATATTAAAATTTCTGCTGGTTCTTCCTATGTAAAATTTGTTACAATCTCTACACGTTAGTTTATATTCTCCTTTGTTATTGAAATTATTTTTTTATTGTTATTTATGTCCACCGCTGTGGTCTCGAAGTAGCGTGCTGCCTTGTCACGCAGCGGGCCTGGGTTCGATCCCCGGTCGGGGCAGTTTTTCTGGGCGAGGTTTATATCGGGTTTTTTTCTCACCTGTAAGACAAATGTCAGGAAAACTTTAAGGCCCAAACGGTCCCCGAAATCATATGGCCATCATCATCATCCTTATCATTATCATCATCATCCTTCACCGGTGTGGAAAGCAACGGGAAGCTACTACACCTACAATTCACTAGTAAAGACGCAAAGCATAGCATGCAAAAGCTATGATTGCAGTGAAGGACCTGCCTTCGGGCAGAATTACTCTGGATGGATGATTATTTATTATGTTGTTTAATTTGTTTCAGTTTTGCAAGGAATTTTTTTATGTTTTTATTAAATCTTTTTAGCGTGATGGCTAATTGTATCGTTTCTTTGTTTGTATATGTGTGTTATCCAGTTGTAATAGAATTGATAGAGTGAACAGATCACTTATTCGTCTGAATATTGATGCCAAGATCCTTGCAGCCTTCTTTAAAGAAAGTAACGGCTTGTGGCAGTAACTGAGATTACGCCATCCTGTTATAGGGACACATTTATCTTTACAGTCAAAACATAAACGAGAGATTCACCGACAGAAACTGTTAATTTTATAGCGTCACCGTAAATATATTTCAACCCTCCAGGAACTCATAATCCCAGGCACACATACAGCAATAAACAGACTACATAAAAAAGGTCAATAAATTGAGCAACCAAAGATCTTCAAACGATGCGCTCTGTCTCAAGTGAGAAATCAATTTTCCTGTTCTGCGGGAAGACGAACAGGCCATGCACGGCAAGTACATGTTTTGTTTTAGTAGTCCGTCGCCGTGGCGTAGTCGGTAGAGTCTCTACCTACCACTCCGGCGACCCGGGTTCGATTCCCGGCGGGGTAGGGGATCTTAAATCTCCACCTTGGGTCTGGGTGTGTGTCCTGTCCTTGTGTCTACATGTGAGAATGAAATAAAGTTAACAACAAGGTTAAACAATAGGGTAAAACAAAAAAAAGGAAAAACAGCGTAAAACGAAAAGGAGACAAAAAAACGAAATCTTTTTTAGTTTTAATATTATCAGTTTCGCTAACTTTCAGATTTAGTGAGGAGCCTGTTTTGCTTACGATGAATATTTCTTGGGAACGGTATCCTGTACCGTGTGGTCCTTAATTTATTCCATTAAAACCATTTGATATTCATGAGCTTAAAAATACGCGGCAGTTAAATTAATTTCATGGATAGTGACATGACAATGCGGTCACAGAGAAGCGCACGAGATTAAATATATACCACCGTACTGTTATGCGTCCGCTTCACCCACAATATTTTGACTTACGAAAAAAAAATATATTGTTTATATATTTCTGCTTACACATTTTCTTTTCTCAAGAAATTTGAGCTTCAGAACGTTAAAATGCTATTTAAAATCAGTGATGAATTTGCACCAGGAATTCTATTATCGTCGGAGTGTACGTCCACCAAAACTTGAATAGAATTTCTGTTTCAGGTGCTAGATTAGATTATATTTAGTAGAGATGGGTTTAGGTTATGCGGATGATGTAGTACTATTGCCCGATAGCGAGGAGATACTAAAGGACAACACGCACACACTATTGAGTAACACTAAGAAATTAGGACTGGAAGTAAATAACAATAAAACTAAATATATGGTCACACACAGAAATACATTATATAATGGAAATGGACAGCTAATAACTAATGAGGGAAATTTTGAGGAAGTGGCTGAATTCAAATACCTAGGAACAATAATCACAAACAGGAATGAGATGCACAAAGAAATTAAACATAGGCTCAATTCTGGAAATGCGTGTTATTATGCATTACAGAGACTCTTGACATCCCAACTCCTTTCAAAAAACGTTAAACTGAAAATTTATAAAACTATTATTCTCCCAGTTATATTACATGGGTGCGAAACATGGACTCTTACTTTAAGGGAGGAAAGGAGATTACGAGTATTTGAGAATAAAGTTCTTAGGAAATGTTTTGGACCAAAGAGAGATGAACAGACAGGTGAATGGAGAAGACTGCATAACAGTGAATTACATGGTCTTTATAGGAAGCCAGATATGAGAATAGTTAAGTCTCGTAGACTGCGATGGACGGGACATGTGGCACGAATGGGGAATGAAAGACGTTCATATAAGCTTCTTGTAGGAAAACCAGAGGGAAAACGCCCAGTTGGTAGACCAAGAATAAGGTGGGAGAATAACATTAACTATGATTTGAGGAAGTGGATTATACAGGGGATGATTGGAAAACATTGGCAGAGGATGGGGATATATGGAGAGTTTATGTCCGCGCGGGCATGAACCTACGGGTTCGATAGTGCCAGTGAATGAGTTACCCCCCTCCCCATATAAACAACTGACACATGGGTCGCGATGGACTAGTGGTTATGTTCCTTGCCTCTGATCCCGAGGGTCGCGGATTCAAACCCGGCCGAGGGCGATTGATTTTTTAGGATGGAAAAATCCAAGGAGCGTGACCTCTGGGAGGGACTTTAAACCGTGGGTCCCGAGCCTGAAGATTTCCAGGCTCGTAAAGGTCCTTAAACCTGAACAAAGGGGCTCTAAGCAAAATTTACCTTCCTTTTTCTTCCTAGTAATACCTTAGTTGGGTCGGTGTGTTGACCGCACACCATTCATCACATATTTGGCAAATAATCATAACTAAATTAACTTGGTCTGGTAGCTCGTAACAAAGGAGAGGCCATGGCTCAACATTGGGCTGTTACGTCATTTTAGTGGATAGAAACAACTGATACATGCCCTAAGCAGAACTAACACAACAGTTGTGTGATGTAAATATTCGAAGAACAAGGTCCACTGTGTCGATGTTTCATTTATTTAAATATGGAAATGTAAAGGATGCCATTCGGGGAGGAATGTACAAACCATGGGTCGGTGTCACATGTGTGGCACGTTAAAGACTTCAAATTACAACGCACATCTACAAAAAACGTACCCAGTTTTTGGAACTCAATCATGGCGTCCAAGAAAATGACATTAAACTCCCGATAGAGTATTGGAAGTTAAAGAAGAAACAAAACAAGTGCAGCACGGAGATTCCTCTTTAAGCGAATAGACCTAAAGAAGCTCCATCAACTTTATTTTCTCTCTCTCTCTCTCTCTCTCTCTCTACCTCCCTCTCCGTCTCCAATTGCTTCCGTTTCTTGCAGAACATTTTAACACCAATCTCGTTCAAAAATGTTTGCTGTGCGATCCGAGCTCTTCCTTCTGTATGCTCCTCAGTCAGCAGAAAATTATATTTTTTTAGATTCAAATTTTCATTTTCTTATTAATAAAAATGTCCACCGCTGTGGTCTCCAGGTAGCGTGCTGCCTTGTCACGCAGCGGGCCCGGGTTCGATCCCCGGTCGGGACAGTTTTCCTGGGTGAGGTTTTTATCGGGGTTTTCCTCACCTGTAAGACAAATGTCAGGAAAACTTTAAGGCCAAAACTGTCCCCGAAATCATATGGTCATCATCATCATCATCCTTCTCATTATCATCATCATCATCCTTCACCGGTGTGGAAAGCAACGGGAAGCTACCACACCTACAATTCCCTAGTAAAGCTGCAAGCATAGCATGAAAATGCTATGATTGCAGTGAAGAACCTGCCTTCGGGCAGAATTACTATGGATGGATTAATGAAAATGTAGTCTCGATTTCACAGTAGAGATAACCCATAGAAAACAATTTTTGCGGATTCTATGTCACCTACTTAAATTCAAATAAAAAAAACGAACAAAAAGTTATTGTTGCAGTATGCGAACGATTAGCTAAGAGAAATAAATATGTTGATTTTTTTTTCCAAAAAAATGTAAGAAATCCCTTAAAATGAAGTGAGAAGTTTTAAAAATATGTAAATATACGAAAGAAGAAAGAACATTTCTCCAAAATGTATTAACTATCTAAGATAGAAAAACGAGAACGCGCCAGTGTGACATAAAGAACGACGAACTGTTCTCTTTACGATAAGGAACCTACGTCCAAAAACAGGATACGAACCGACAAATTTAGAATCAAATGGGTTTTCCTAACAATGGGCAAACCAGCAAGTAAAATAGAAGATCAGAGGCAAGAAAGTGGCCATGTAGGCCTAACACATCACAACAATTCCTTTAAATTTCGAAAGCAAACTTTTGGGAGAAAAAATAAGATGACATCAAGGAAGACAATTTGGGAAGATGCTACAGAAATTATTTGATACCAGGACAAATCCTTGTGCAGAATCTTGTGTTGCCACACTTCGATTATTGTGACATTATATATAATGATCTAAACTATGACTTGTCGCAGAGACTGCAGCGTGTTCATAATGCTTGCGTTCGATTCATTTTCAATATCCGCCGTTATGATCGTATTTCCGAACACTTCAATAACCTCTCTTGGCTCCGTCTTACTGACAGACGTAAATTGCACTCTCTTTCACTACTTTTCAAGTTTCTGAATTCCTACACTCCTACTTACCTGGCGTCCAGATATGAGAAGTTATCCTCTTACCACAATATTGACACTAGGTCACAAGATAACAGTCTGCTAACAATTCCTCTTCATAGCACTTCCTCTTATTCTACTTCCTTCACACTAGCCTCTGCCCGCTCCTGGAATCTCCTTCCTCAGGATATCAGGGATTGCCGCACACTTGGCACTTTTAAGTCACGCTTATACGGTTACCTGTTGTCTAATAATTCATTTTTTCTATTTATTTAAATTTATACTGTGTCATTCATAATTTTTTTCTCGTTATTTTATATATCTTGTACATATTATACATTTCATTCGTTAAATCTAGAGTAAATCAAAATACATTATAAATATTAACTGTATTGTATTTATAACATGTAATCGTTTATGTATATTGTAATTTAGATGTAAAACTATTTTTTTGTATTTTTTAAAACCTATTGAGTGGCAGACAAGGCCTTAACTCTGCCAGGTAAAATAAAGCTATTATTATTATTATTATTATTATTATTATTATTATTATTATTATTATGATCTTGAAGAAGATTTTCGGGCTGTAGGCCGTGGTCGTGAGGCTTGTAGTTCCCCGACTTTTCGCCAGAGACTGCGTCTGGCATCCTCAAGGGTTGTCTCAAGCCTCACGACCACGGCCTACAGCCCGAAAATCTTCTTAAAGATCATCATAGCAACTCCGGCCGTGAATACATTATTATTATTGTTGTTGTTGTTATAAATCGAAAGTGTAGCTGAAAGAGAGAAAATATAGCATCAACCGCAAAGCATTGTCTTTAGAAGATAGTTTGGTTTCAATGCAACACACAGCATGTTATTTTGTAATGAAGATGGATGTCCACATTGCGAAACTCATTCGCTTGATGTGTTGGCAACTGTTTCTTTCCTATTAATTTCATAATTTACCCCATTCTCCTTTCTGTATTCAATGCTATACAGTAAAAGGTCCTTATTCGCGTGTTAAAAAATTGCGACACAGTTCCTGTATTCGCGGATCCAGTCGATATATTAGAAGGATTAGTGTCCTTTATTAACGCATCGGCAACTTGTTTACTGCAGGCACGTGTCAAGGCGGCGTTTACAAAGAGCGATTCAAACCAAATGGGCAAATTAATATCAAAGTAAAACAAACCCTATTGTCACTAAGCCTAAAGTTCGTTGCTAAAAGCCACCGCCTCAGTATTTCACGTGTCGCTATGTACGTTGATAAATGCCGCCCTCGCCACGATCGGTATTTTATTGTTGCAACTTGTCATTCGTTGCAATAATTTTGATTGAATAACATGTTTTTCTTCAGTTTTGTTGTCAGTTTATAATGTTGAGTAAAAGGAAAGAAAATTAGTTCCGAAGCGAAAAAAAGTAGTGTTGCCGCTTAAAATAAAAATAGAAATGCTTGACCGTTTATGCGCGTTTGCGTTTATATCACGCTGTTTAAATGTTAATGAATCAAGAAATCCGACGACAAAATAAGACATTCTATCGCAGAATTCACAGCTGAATATCAATCTTAATTGAAACACCTTTTAAAAGCGGCAAAACAGGAAAAAATTTACTAAGTTCTTTAAGTCCTTGCCTAAATCTGATAGTAATAATTAATGGAAATTGTTCAATCTCTCATTAATTGATTTTATTTTGATAATTTATGTTGTATTTTGTAATCTTGGAACCTATCCCCTGCATACTAATAGAAATTACCATTCCATATTCGCGGTTTCTCTATTCGCAGCATATTTGCAGAACATATTCCATGCGAATAAGGAGATTTTACTGTATATAATACTCGTACTATCTATCTATAGTGTTCTGTCCAAGGGCAGGTCTTTCACTACAATCATGGCATTTTCGTGCAGCTTTACTAGGGAATTATAGGTGTGGTAGCTTCCAGGTACTATGCGTAAGGTGGCCAGATGATGTTCGGGGACCTTTTGGGCCTTAAAGCTACCTGAGGAAAAAAGGGAGGATAGGAAAAACATCACCCAGGAAGCTTGTCCCGACCGGGAATGGAACCCGGGCCCGCTGCCTGAGAAGGCAGCAACACTACTTCGAGACCACAGCGATGGGCATAAAAATACTTTGTGACAAATTATTAGTGAAACCGCGCATTTTCGTACTAGGGATTCCTCTCGTAATCTATGGACGTGCTATAGTTTGAGTAAGTTACACTCGATGGAAGTACGGCCCAGCTAAAATGAGTAGGTGTACGTAATAATAACATGACAACGGATGCTTATTAAAAGCAGAACAATTTGATGCTGATGAGCATATAATCATATTAACAAACCCGTTGCACCGCAGAATAAGCTATCAGCGCCCCTTCCTTCCTGTGTCGCATTTCTGAACCATACGTCTATCTTGGCAAAATATTGAACAATAGTTCAAAACAACAAATACATAAAATATGTATAAAACAGATTCAGTAATTTAGTGTTTTTTTTTTTCGGAAAGAGGCCTATTCATTTCATTCACAATACAAAAAGTTAATTAACAACTTTATCAATTCGTAAATAAATGTGTTTTTGCTAATGCCACCCACTGCACTTATTGTGTTTCGGGCTCCGCGCTGCGCTGGGCGGATATGTGTAGTTCCATCCATAGTAATTCTGCCCGAGGGCAGGTCCTTCACTGCAATCATAACATTTTCATGCTATGCTTTGCAGCTTTACTAGGAGATTGTAGTGGTAGCTTCCCGCTGCTTTCCATACCGCTGAAGGATGATGATGAAGATGACCATATGATTTCGGGGACCGTTTGGACCTTAAAGTTTTCCTGACATTTGTCTTACAGGTCAGGAAAAACCCCGATAAAAACCTCACCGAGAAAAACTGTCCCGACCGGGGATCGAACCCGGGCCCGCTGCGTGACAAGGCAGCACGCTACCTCGAGACCACAGCGGTGGACATATCTGTAGTTAATGTTGTATAATTTCAATTTATGCACCACTTCGGCAGACCATTTTACGTAGACGATGTATTATTGTTATGTGTACAGAGAGGAGTGTATGTTTATGTGTTTGTGTGTTGTATGAGGGAAAATGCAAAACCCGGTGCCGGTAAGTAGTCTACTCTTGTCGAAAATCACCAAAGGAGTCGCCAGGCTTAACGACGTCCCCAATCGATGGACGAATCGCTATTAACAGTAGCCTACTGCATGTCTTCTCAACATATTCAACGAGTTCACAGCAAAAATCCATATTTTATTATTTTGAGAAAAACTTACAGAGTAGAGCCGCGGTTATCCGAGCCCCGACTAACAGAGTTCCGGGTTAATAGAGGTAGTCCCCCCCCCCTCCGTTTTACGCTGTAGAAGCGTTTGGATAAAGTGCCGCGGAAAGGCCATCCAGTACCTAGCTCCTAGAGCAGCAGTCAGAGACAACTTGAACAGGCCTTATACTACCACTAAGAAGCAAAGAAGCGAGAGAGTTTCGTTAAACGGAAAACACTTATGGACTTTTTGAAGAAATAACTTTTTAAAGTGGAACATGCATTGCATGTACTGTATGTCTTTCTTTATTTCATAATACAGTAGATACCTTTTTTTCTCTCTCTCATATTTTTGACCACGTTTTCACTAATTTCACCAGTTTACCACACGTTTCCCTGTCGACTTTTGACTGAGTCCGTGTTATCGGTCCACATTACCTCGGATAATCGAGGCTCTACTGTATAAAGCATTTACTTCAGATGAGGAATTAAACATTTTTATAGTGAAAAAAGAACAAACAACACTTAGTTCACTATTGCTCTCAAGAATTATTGATATTTTGAATCCAAATTCACACATAACTAGGGTTTTCAACGTTTTGACTTGGCCCACTTTTGCTCTGAACTCCTCATATGTAGTATGGAAGGATTTGGAATTTAATCCAAGCATCTGATGTACACCACCATCACACGTAGCCCTCAGAATGAAAACTTTACAATTTAAATTTCAATCCTGTAGGGTATCAAACATGGACCCGCTGGTCAGGAAGTAGCTAGCGCTGTGTATGTCAGTATAGTGTTTAACGATCATATCAACGTTACGAGGCTTCACATACGTGAAGTCCTCAGGGATGGACTCGTGACAGAACCTTGTGCCTGAAAAAAGAGTCATCTGAGGGAAAATTTAACCTTCATCTAAGTAATATATCAGTTGCCTACTAACTAATCCACTAATACCGTAGGTTCATGGCCATGAGGACAAAAGCTCTCCATACTTCCTTATCCTCAGCCGTTTTCCAATCATCCCCTGTATAACTTACCTCCCTAAAATCGTGGTTAATGTTATTCTCCCACCACGTTCTACCTACTGGGCGTTTTCCCTCTGGTTTTCCTACGATGAGTTTCCATGCCCATTTTTCATTCCCCATTCGTCCCACATTGTCAACCAGATGTCTCATTGGTGCAAAATGCTGACAAGATGTCACTCACGACATCTGTAGGAAAATAACATTTGGCTCCACACCTTCTTATCCTAAGCCCACGTTTTCAAATCATCCCCTGTATAATTTACGACCCTAATGTTATTCTCCCACCTTATTCTACCGACTAGGCGCTTTCCCTCTTGTTTTCCTACAAGGAGTTTCCACGCCCCACATTGCCTACTAGATTGTGGCGACATGCTCACGACATCTGTAGGAAAATCACATTGGTCAAGAAGCAACAAAAGGGAGTTTAAGGCTAGACACAAAAGGCCTTGAAGCTGAAGAGAAAGGAGGAACGTAAATGATGAAACATATTTCAATAAATGCAATTTAATTGCAGGAGACAGCAAACTGAGTAATGTTGTGTGATTTCATTCAACAGTGTTACTGCATACTTCCATGACTCAGTTAATTATATATTCCCAGAGTCTCTCAAGGAAATCACATCTTGATTAATTTATCATCCAGCACTAAGATGGCAGCTTGTTCTATGCAGTGTAATTTGAATGACATATTAATTTGAAGTTAGGAAAATGTTTTAAAATCTATTAAATTAATGCATTTTTCTTAACAGAAATGTTACATATGGCCATACAACATCCCTCACCAGCACAATCAACCTGAAAGTTTATGGGTTTTTTATTATATACAAAAGGAACACATGAGAGCATATAACAGAAATTTAGAATATTCAAAATATGCTAGCCACCTATTCCGATTTAATCATTGTTTCGATCCAAATTTTGAAATTTTACATGTTTGTGATAAGGGTAAGAAGTTAGATCTTTTGGAGGCTGTAGAAATTAATAAATTTAAAAGTAGTAAGAAACTGTTAAATTCTCAACTTTATTTGAATGAATCCCCTTTGTTAAATTAAAAAAAATAAATAAATATTGTTGTATTGTTGCTTAGATCAGTTGGAACACAATTCATAATTTGTTAACATGTCTCAAGAAGGTACAGTGTACCGAAACAGCTGTCACTGAATTATATAATAAATATGAAAATAAAATAAAACTACGTTTCATTTTTATTTAATTAATATATATACAACTTTCCTCATTAGAGGATTGCCTCAAGGACAAAGTGATACAGACAATTCATTTTTTTTTTGAATTTATGAAATACATTTTGTAAATACATTAAAAAATTCAAATTGTAGGCCTAATAGAAGTACACATACTACAAAGTAGAAATTTTGTACAAATGGTTCCTTAAAATTGAAATTGATCCTCTAATGGCAGCGATGGCAATTTTAAAAAGATACACCCTGTCCAAATCTAAGGAATTCCAGAATTTGGCTAGGAATCCTGGTATAGTACCTCTTGCACCGATCATCAATCCTGTGACAGTTATACTATCTAGTTGGTATTTATCTTTGTAATAGTCAATTGTTGGCTCATATATGGCTTTCTTTTCAGAGTCAACTTCCTCAGGTTGGCCACTATGAGTCTCAAAACGAATTGTGGGATCTAATATCAAATCAATTTTAGAAGATGGTCTAAATGCAATAATATCTATTCGTCTGTTACTCCCATTAGTGGCCACACCATGAACTTCCTCATAAACCGTGTATCCATAAGCTGTCCACATATCCCTATTAATTTCTAATCACCATTTGTATACTTCACTTTTCTCTATTCCTGTTATGCTTGTATCTCACCTTGGCCTACCTACTGAGCGTTTCTCTTTAATTTTCATATGATAACCCAGCGGTTCCCAACCTTTTTTCGACACGCGAACCCGTCCAACAACGATCTGAGTTGGGTGAACCACTGACTTTTAAATATACATACAGTAACATGCATAACATTTAATTTCAAGCGAAAGGTTTAATAACCTTAAATTAACTTAACCCTTAACGGTTAAAACCTAAAGTTACTCTAGTTACGGTTTAAAAGTTACACAACGTGTAGGCCTAGTTGTAGCGAAATCAAATGCATTCCTAACGTTGTTACATAACTGTAAATCAGGCATTCGCGGTAAATATTAATTTATTGTGGAAATAATGTGATAAATTCCCGATGTTACACATGCAACAAGGGAACATTATAGGTTTAATATAATTTTAAAATAAATAATTATTATCATTATTATTTTCATTATTATTATTATTATTATTATTATTATTATTATTATTATCTTGAAGATTTTCGGGCTGTAGGCCGTGTTCGTGAGGCTTGTAGTTCCCCGACGTTTCGCCAGAGACAGCGTCCGGCATCCTCAAGGGTTGTCTTGAGACTGGCAATTCTGTCCGCTGTCTGTCGTATTTGTACGTTCACCGCGACCAAAATAGGACAGACAATGGACAGAATTGCCAGTCTCAAGACAACCCTTGAGGATGCCAGATGCAGTCTCTGGCGAAACGTCGGGGAACTACAAGCCTCACGACCACGGCCTACAGCCCGAAAATCTTCAAGATCATCATAGCAACTCCGGCCGTGAAAGTCTACGTGAATACATTATTATTATTACAATGCTGCAGAAATGATGGAAACAATAATAGACCTAACCTCGAAACTCGCCATTACGAAAAAGTTTTGGCGAACCCCTTGAAATATTTTGCGAACCACAGGTTGGTAAACGATGTGATAACTTATAACGTCTCTGTCCCATTCGTGAGCCCAATATCGTGTCCATCGCAATCACATAACATAAATGTTATTACAGTGTATCGCCTCCATTCAAGCTGCACACTGCTTGCGATGTAGAACCTAGTTGGAAGTCCTCTTACTCCCAGTAATGGGATAACATTTTTCGTTTGATTTTTTATCGTTTCTACGCACATTACATTGTTTCTTACAGTCTGACAACTCAGGCGTCGCGTCGTGAAAACTGCAGTTCTGTCAGCTAAGCGAGCTGGTGCTATTGCATCCTGACGCACTCAATTTTGGTTTAACGGTTTTTCTTAAGCCATTGTTTGTATTATGAGGGGTGAAGTGCGCTGGTTAAATGGTTCGCAGACGTGGATTCTTCCTTTCCAAGTGGTCTAATTCCGCACCACCTCTAAGTGCTTACTGTAGCATATGTTTGTCCCGGTGAGTGGAAGAGTAGGCCACATGGCCACAACTCCACACGCTAAATAAATAAAGATGCATGTCTAAAGGTTACAAGTTAGGAAGTCTCACCACATACTTCTTTCTCAGCATTATTAAATATCGTCAGATGTTAAATAAGTATATATATTATAACAATATTCTGTTCACTAAATTTCTTTCAAACGATGAGAATGATGAACACTTTTGTTATATTTGAAGAGAAATTGATAGTTACAAACAACATTTCCTTAATCCTTACGAAAATTATACTTAACTAACGGAGTACATCAGACAAATAGACTATAAGCTTAGGGTGAGTCATTTTTACACGCTTTATATTAACTTGACCTGTATCTATCCGTGTAACTGAATCTTTTAACGCGATTTTCACCCACTTAAAATCATTGGATCGACTTGAAACTTTGTACACTTGTAAAAGACCCGTGACAATACAATAATTTCATATTTTGTTTCTAAAATTATGTCCAGAATCATCAGAAAATAAAAAAAAATGTCTTTGTAGCTATGTAACGGAATTTTTGAACACGATTTTCACACATTTAGAAACATTGGATCGACTTGAAACTTTGTATACGTGTAAAGGACCCGTGACAATACAATAAATTCATATTTATTTTCTAAAATCCTGGCCAGAATCATCAGGAAATCAAAAAAAAGTGTCTCTGTATCTATGTAACAGAATTTTTGAACACGATTTTCACCCACTTAGAAACATTGGATCTACTTGAAACTTTGTGTACTTGTAAAGGATCCGTGACAATACAATAATTTCATAGTTTGTTTCTAAAATCCTGGCCAGAATCATCAGAAAAAAATAAAAACTGGTATAATAGGTTGCGGACTTGTCGACTTTTTAGTCAATCGTTGTAACAGCTCAGATGGTAGAGCGGTGAACTCTAATGGTATATAATTTCAGTAATCCATAGGTCGCTGGTTCAAATCCGGCTGGGGTTTTTTTTAGAAGAGTATTACTTTTAGCTCATACTACAATAGTAGCCTACCGAATTTAAAGATATTTACATTTTTATCTTATTCTGTAAAATATTAAAACTAAAACAAAAAATAAATAATAGTTTTAAAAAACTAAAAAAACACGCTTCATTAGAAAACCGAACTAAAAAATTGAAAAATAATTTTAATTTCCAACACGCTTGGGATAAATAATTTTACCATCAAAAGCGTGGGGTGCTTTTTATGATTTTTACATTTTCTTCTTAGAGACTTTACTTTCACCAATATCTGTTTATTATCAAATATATTAATTGGTAAACAGCACCCCACGCTTTTGATGGTAAAATTATTTATCCCAAGCGTGTTGGAAATTAAAATTATTTTTTAGTTCGGTTTTCTAATAAAGCGTGTTTTTTTAGTTTTTTAAAACTATTATTTATTTCTTGTCAATTCCGAAGGAACTAAGAATTTGAAATTGTACCCACACACAATATTTTTTTTTTGCAAATCTTGCAACGATCTTATTTATTTACTAGACGACGACAATGACCATTGCGTCTGTCAACGTTGTACTGGTCGCTAATCTTTCCTTCTGAATCAAACTAGGTGTGTAGATATCAAGGGAGCAGACAAAATAATCCAAATCTTCATTAATATCATGTAGAAACACCATATTATTTTTAAACAGCTGCAATCGTTGTTGGTAGAATTGGTAACAATGAGGCCGCGTATATATATATTATTCAGTATATAGGAACATGTTTAAAAAAACATTTGTTAATTTTTACGTGTCCATGCAGTACTTGAGAGTCAGGTCAAATCATAAGTTATATTAATGCACGGATACAATTCTGTAGAAACTGAGTGGCACCATCGAACCCGGAGGTTCATGGCCGTGTGGACATAAGCTCACTATGCATCCCTATCCTGAGCTAATGTTTTCCTATCAGCTCCTGTATAATTTATCTTAACATTTCGACATTTCTGGTGTTCTCTTCTGGCATTGGCGTATTGTAACGTACTTCTGATGTTGGGGCGCCTGGAAGGTAGGGTTACGCTGTCCCAATGATATGGTGGGTGATGATAATAATAATAATAGCTTTATTTTACCTGGCAGAGTTAAGGCCTTAAGGCCTTGTCTGCCACTCAACCAGGTTTTAAAAAATACAAAAAGAAACAGCCTTACATCTAAATTACAATAAACATAAACAATTACATGTTATAAATACAATACGATTAATATTTATAATGTACTTTGATTTACTCTAGATTTAACGAATTTAATGTATAATACGTACAAGATATATATAAAAAAACGAGAAAAATTATGAATGACGTAGTATAAATTTAAATAAATAGAGATAAATTAATTATTAGACAACAGGTAACTGTATTATAAGCGTGACTTAAAAGTGCCAAGTGTGCGGCAACCCCTGATATCTTGAGGAAGGAAATTCCAGGAGCGGGCAGAGGCTACTATGAAGGAAGTAGAATAAGAGGAAGTGCTATGAAGAGGGATTGTTGGTAATGATGCGCCAGGAGAGTCCTTAATCCCGAAGTTAATGTGATACAGATGATAATCATTGCAAGACGATGTTTGGGTCCATTTGTCTTACAGGTGAGGAAAATCCCGAAGAAACTTAATCTAGGAAACTTGTCCCTGCCGGGCCCGCTGCGTGAGAAAGCAACACGCTACCTACAATATTAATGTCATTATCCCACCTAATTCTTGGACCATCTACTGGGCGCTTTCTTTCTGCTCCTAATTTTCCTGCCATGCCCCTCTTTTATTCCCCATTCGTGCCACATGACCTGTCCATGCAATCCACGAGACTAGACTATTAT
Organism: Diploptera punctata; assembly: GCA_030220185.1. Lineage (NCBI taxonomy): Eukaryota > Metazoa > Arthropoda > Insecta > Blattodea > Blaberidae > Diploptera > Diploptera punctata. Next base: position 562,684 of record JASPKZ010007268.1, read on the forward strand.
TACATATAAAAACTCCATGGCACGATAGGCCTAGAAGGCCCTTGGCCTACCAGCGGGCTGCTGGCCTCACATTCACATGTGCTAACCACAGAGGTAGACGATCATCCAATCAGTGTAGGTGACATGTGTTTTCCCATAAATATTATGTAGACAACTGTTATGTAGTCTTCTCCGTTCACTTGTATCTCTTTGGTCCAAAATGTTTTCTAAGACCTTTATTATCAAATGCTCGTAACAGTTTTATATAGTTTAGGTTTCAAGTGTTTTGAGAACAGTTGGGATTACAGTTTTCCGTGTAATGCGTAATAACATGCATTTCCAGAATTGAACCTGTGTTCTAATGTCTTTCTGAACCTCCTTCCTGTTTGTTCCCAGGGATTTCAATCCAGTCGCTTGTTCACATTTGATTGTATTTGGACGTGTCTCTACGCAGAGGGAGTTTTGCTCCGGAAATTAATTATCATAAGTAATGTCACGAGTGATTTCCAAATTATCGATAAATTTACGATGTCACCAAGTGAGGAGTGAATTTATCTAGAGAATTTGGAAATCAAGAGTGGCATTTGTTAGGACTATTTAACGAATAAAATTAAGCTGTTTATTCACAAATAATTATTTAAATACAGTTATTTTAAAATATTTATATATTAATGTAAACGGCGATGTTTAAAAACAAATGAGAAGGTTTGTTATGTTTCATTTGTTCATCACTGCAACCAAATCATTATTTATTGCCAAAAGATCGAAATATTGTAAGAATGCACCCTAGTGGAGAAAAAATTAAACATATCAAAGAGTTTATAGCTAACATTGTAGGTTATTAATTAATTTCTGATGACCTATGACGTAAATATGTCAATTATGTTTTTCTGGAACATAAATACCTGGGAAATAATACGTTTATGAAACTGCAAACACTGGTTTCTTTTTTTTATGGTATAATAATCAATTGCTACAAATGTTTTTCTATTGTATCCCGCAAGCAGTACCTGGTCAAATTCATGCACTATATGTACAATCTGGGAACCACTTGCATTCTAGGATTCTTACAGCTTAATATATAAATTGCTATATTCAACATATTTCTTAGGGTGTCGCTCACTGCAAAATAATGCTCTGACCTATTCAGAATGTTAAAAATTAGTCTTTTTATAAACTTAAGTTGATAAATTTGAGGTGAAACACGACTGTGAATGGTTGTAAATCAAAATCCATTGAAACGTGATTGGTCATTGACTCCCATTTGGGGCATCAGTTAAATAGTCTACGTAAAGTGGTCTGCCGAAGTGGTGTAAAAATAGACTTTATTAATGGTATCTCTCCATTCAGCGCGATAACAGAAGAACAACAAGTGCAGTTGGTGGCATTAGGACACACGCTTTAAGGTAGGAGAAAAGATTACGAGTTCTTCGGACAAGTTTTGGACCGAAGAGAGATGAAGAGATAAGAGAATGGAGCTACATGATCTATGGAAAAACATAATAAGTACAAGATAAGTTGCGGGAAAGACATGTGGAACGAATGGTGAAAGAAACTACTTGTCAGAAAGCCAGAGGGAAAGCGCCCAGAAGGTCGAACAAAAGTGATTTTAGGGCGGTAATTTATACAGATGATGATTGAAAAACATAAGCTCAGGATAGGGACGTACAGAGAGCTTATGTTCGGGCCACTATGAACCTACGAGTTGAGAGTGCCAGTGAGTTAATTATAGCTGCTTCATTTAATTACCAAATGTTAATGTTTTATCGCAACCTTTTTCTTATATTTTCTTATTCATTAATTTATTATTATTAATACAGTCCACCGCTGTGGACTCCAGGTAGCGTGCTGCTTGTCACGCAGGGCCCGGGTTCGATCCCCAGTCGGGGCAGTTTTATCGGGGCTTTTCCTCAGCTGTAAGACAAATGTCAGGAAAACTTTAAGGCCCAAACGGTCCCCGAAACCATATGGCCATCATCATCATCATCATCCTTATCATTATCATCATCATCTTTCACCGGTGTGGAAAGCACCGGGAATCTACCACACCTAAAATTCCCTAGTAAAGCTGCAAGCATAGCATGAAAATGCTATGATTGCAGTGAAGGACCTGCCTTCGGGCAGAATTACTATGGATGGATTATTAATATTAATATTGACGCTGAGCGCATGCGTGCTTTTCACTCACCCTCGCAATAATCTAGTATTCATAACATCCCCGCACGAGCGGTTTACCTTCTCCCCTACCGAATAGAAATCATTCAGTTTTCAGGTGGGGTCCTTTCATAAAGACATTTTCATGATCAGAGGCGTAGGTGCTCTGAATTAAGAAATATATATTCATTCAGCGATTGTGAAATGGCGTGTGTCTGTAGTTGGAAACCCATTCTGATTCGCATATCAAAGTTAAACTTCCAGAAACAGCGAGTGGTTTCCTTCTTAACAATGCACACGTCCCAGATCATTAATGGATTTTTTTTTCTTTTCAACGTACATTATCTAAGTAATTCTGTGAAACATTTCAGTTAGCTTCCTGCAGACAAGATACGATTTTATTACATTTTTAAAAGGGCTATTTCTACTAATAAGAACTATTTTCTAAAATTAAAAAAAAAAACATATTTACCAAATACATAAAATGTACGTAAATCCTTAGAACACAAAACATATTAGGGTAAACGGCGGTGTCTTGTACGGACTGCGCAAGCGCATGGGGTCGGGTTCAATAATGCCTGCTTGTTGATAACACATAGCTCCAATCTTGTGTACTCCAGGCACTACAGCTCCTAGAGGATTCTGTCGTTTTGTTTTCAACATTCAGCCTGTATCTTTAATCATGGAAATGAGTTTCCTAGATTAACAAACAAATTCTCTGAATAACACAACACAACAATACACCAAGCTCTGATAACAAACAGCTTCAATATAAACACCGGGTTTGATACCTGGCGGGATTCAATTTTTCATTCCAAAAAGTTCAATCTCGGGCCCGGAGATTAGACAATACATGAACAGCGTGAGGCGGGAAACAATCTAAATTAACCTAATTATTTTAATTATTTTTTCTGACCGAAGCGATGGGTATTTTCAGGCCAACTATGCGTTTGACGATAGCGTACGTAATAGTAAACAACGGGGGGAACAGCGCGTGATTTAATTTTTTGTCACAGAGCGCACTCAGCCTCTAACTGAAATGAGTACCCGACGCTTGTTCTGGGGATAAGGCGGTCGTCACGCAGGGCCGACATCCCTTGCCGATTATTTCGGAAGGTGGAAGCCTTATACCCCCTAAGGGCTGTAGTTGCAATACTTTGAGTATGAATCTGGTCCTCAAACACGATTTTCGAACGATTATGTGCTTCATATGTGCGAACTAGGAATTGTATGACCTAAAAATGACCAAAACATGCCCGCAAAAATGCATAGTTACAATTTAAAACTTACAAAATATTCACTTAAACACAAAAATATGAGCCTAAAATATTATGATTATGTACTAATTACAGTTTAGTTACCGGTAACTACTTTATGATGGTGAACTATATAAGAAGTACTCGGCTCGGCAAATGACAATGTTTTCCCATGAGTCAAAAACACTTCTTCACCAAATTGTGACACGAATTCAACACTTTGCTTTAGTTCAGGTACGTTCCCTTTACTGCACCACACACTACCTTTATATTCAATAACTGCTTGATTGTCGTGAAGCAATACATACATATATATTGACTTAGGCTTTCACGGCCGGAGTTACTATGATGATCTTGTAGAAGATTTCCGGGCTGTTGGCCGTGGTCTTGAGACTTGTAGTTCCCGACGTTTCGCCAGAGACTCCGTCCGGCATCCTCAAAGGTTGTCTTGAGACTGGCAATTTTGTCGACTACCTGCCCTATTTATTTAAATAGTCGATAAAATTGTCAGTCTCAAGACAACCCTTGAGGATGCCGGACGCAGTCTCTGGCGAAACGTCGGGGAACAACAAGCCTCAAGACCACGGCCAACAGCCCGGAAATCTTCCACAAGATCATCATAATACACACATATCCTTTCCATTGGTGCGTGTAGATAATGTCCATATCGTGAACTCTAGCAAAATAGGGGATAAAATAAGATTTTATAATTTTCCACAAAATATAACGCGGTGTGTATTTTAAATAAATTAACTAAATGAACCAGGAAGAAATAAATTGCATGAGAAAAGTTTTTTGTTGTTGTTCAAAGACTGAAAATATGCCAAACATAAACGTTAACTTGACAAAATATGCTCTGTCATTTAGAAACGACCAAATAAGCATAAATATGACTTAACAAAGTACTCGTAAGAGACTTGAAAGCATAATAATAGTCCCTTCGATTGGTTGCTGGCCAAAGGAAGGCAAGACCAGTGATGGGGCTGCCATCTTATAGCCTCTGGTCAGGCTTTTCTGGAGAAGAAAAGAAAATAAAGCAAAGAAGAAATGGAAGAAAGGAAATACTCCCTAGACCTCGGATGCCCTAATACCAAGAGGACGAAGATCACTGGGCCGTCCTATGAAACGCTGGAGGGAAAATTTTCTATAGGATCGTAACAGGCCTTGGCCTAATACTTGGAACGAAGAAGAAGAAGAACAAAGTACTTTAATCCAATCAATTACTTTTTAACGAACATTTGCATATATTTACAGGACAAATCAGTCTTACCAAAAAGAAAAAAGTATATATATATATATATATATATATATATATATATATATATATAATATCCCCGTCCAAGCATTTATTTTTCTATATATATATATATATATATATATATATATATATATATATATATATATATATAGGTCTATTCTAGATGATAACAATGCGATGACACGAGTCAAACATTTGCCAGGGAACTGTGTGCGAACACCATTTTCATTGATCTCGGAGAAATGGCTCACACATGTGTCTGATAAAGACACAAAAGAGAAAAATGGAAAAGGAAACGAGGGCAGAAAGAAAGCAAATAAGAGATGAAAGAAAAGACAGTGGGAAGGGGAGTGGGAGGGAGCGAGAGAGAAAGATGAACGATTTTTTGTGTGAGAATAGGGCGAGAAGTGACTAACCGTGCAGTAAAACGTACTGTCTCTTGCGTTCAATGTCAGTTTGTGTTATTATTTTATTTTTCGTTTGCTAAAAGACCGCTGGTTGCAGGTTCGAGTCCCAATGGGGTCTCACGCTGACAGAAATGGGTACCTGATGTATTTTGTGATGCTACAGGCGGCCGTCGAACAGGGCTGACAACCCGGATCACATATCGTGGAAGGTTTTTTACACTCCCTGTTTATATGGTGTTATATTAACGAAATACGTTGCTTTAAATTGTTCTGACGCTTAGTCGCAGCAGTGTTACGCTCTCGATCACTATTCAGTGGTTTACATATAGATTGAAAGTTGACAGTAAACCATAATACATTGCAAATATTAGCAACTGATATTCACGAGGCCTCTGGTAGCTCATGTAGTGGGAACCTGAGCTGACGACCTGGGTTCAAATTCAGGTCTTAACCCACACTATTAAATTATTATTATTATTATTATTATTATTATTATTATTATCATTGCCAATTTAAATATAAATAGTAGATTATATACGGTATAAGCAATTAAATTGGTATGAACACCAATGATTTGTTGGCCTTCTTCATCCTCTAAAGATTTGATGGCTGCTCTAGTATGAAATTAAATAGTAGAAGAGATAGTGCGTCTCCTTGCTTTAACTCAGTGTGAATTTCAGAAGTATCTGAAAACTGTTTGCCTACACGCACCCAAATCTTTGTGCAATTTAGACACATTCGTATAAGTCTAACTTTTTAGCAATTCTGAGCACCAGCAGGATACTATGTAAGTCCTCCTTCTTAATAGAGTCATATTTTCCTTGTTCAAGTCTATATACAGTGTCGTTATATTTCCATTTATTTCCTAAAATCTGTCTTATACTAAAAATCCTATCTATTATAGACCTATTTCTTCTAAATGCACATTCATTGTCACCTATTACGTCATCAATATAGGGATTTTGTCTAAATAAATTAAAATTAATGATCATATGTTGCGTCACGCTAATAACGTGAACTTGTGCTAAGTGAGTCATGCTATAGTAGGTTATCAAATATGAGACATATTGTTGCCCTGAAGTAGGCTATGTATGATTTTGAACGCTTATCACAGGAAGTTTGTTTGATTTTGTGATACATGGAGTGTGTACTCTTCTTGTTAGTGATGACCTCCAGATACATGATTGAGTCATCAGCAGCCAGCTACATCCCAATAGCATTTTTATGTCACTTCAACGTGCGATAACAATCTAGTTGTTAATTTCAATAAATTGTTGAAGACGTAAAACAATTGAAAGCAACAAATTCCGATAACATTGTACTACATAATCGGGGTCATCCCAACAAGGACCGTTGTTCTAAAAATCTAACTTCAATTTATTGTCCTGTTCCGATAAGGATAGGATTTATAAACTGGCCTAAATTAATTTCGAGCAATACGATGGCCCTGGTTTCAACTCAGCTTCTAATGGAAATAAATACCAGGCGCATGTTCTGGGGAAAAAAGATGGCCGTTACGCAGAGCTGACGACTGGTTCGATTGATATATTCATATGCGCATATGTTTATGTACGTATGAAGGCTACCAGATTAATTGAAGAGGTTGAATTTTTTAGACATAAACCACGATGTGTTAACTGAATAGAGTGTGGACTGGAAACAATTGTGCCTATATTTCAAAGTAATTGAATTATTTTGGAGAATCCAGACATTCGCATCTAAAACTATATATACACACACACGCCGCTGTGGTCTCGAGGTAGCGTGCTGCCTTGTCACGCAGCGGGCCCGGGTTCGATTCCCGATCGAGACAGGCTCCTGGGTGATGTTTTGTGGGGGTTTTCCTCATTTGTAAGACAAATGTCAGGAAGCTTAAGGCCCAACCGTCCCCGAAAATCATCCTGCCATTATCATCATCATCCTTCGTCGGTGTGAAAAGCAACGGGAAGCAAACACACCTATAATTCCCTAGTAAAGTTTGAAAGAATAGCATGAAATTGCTATGATTGCAGTGAGAAACCTGCCCTCGGGCAGAATTACTATAGAATAGAATACATGTGTGTGTGTTTTAATTGACCTTGAGAACTAGATAATACAGTGTTACGCATTTCGAACTCATCAGTGGGTGCAGCCTATGATAAAATTGCTAACTGTTTTCGCTCTTCGCTATGAAAAACTCATTTGTTTAAATTAATTATAATATTCATGTTAAATAATACAAAAAATTGTAACGTCGAGAATAGTTTCACCTCTAGCCACCTGAAATTCTTACGGAATGGAGCAGTTTATGCATAAAATATAATTAAATCAGGTGAACTCTGTAAAAATAAATATCAAACCGGTAGAATACAGCCCTACGTGTAATCATTCACTCAAGAAGAAGTCGATACAGCACAGAGGTAAATACTTCACTGTAACTGAACTCAGGTTGTACGTGTAGTATATGAATTAGTTTTATGGCAGAGGGCATGTGGCACGAATGGGGTATGAAAGAGGGACACATAGGGAAACTGCTAGTAGGTAGGCCAAGAATAAGGTGGGGAATAACATTAATAATGATTTGAGTGACGCGTATTGTACATGGGATGAACGGAAAAAATATTAACTCAGGTTAGGAACATATGGAAAGTTTATGAACTTCATGATTCTATGTTGCCGTGAGCTAGTTGAGGAATAGTACGTAATGGAGCGTAAAACAAGCGACAGACGGCAGTTTTGTGTCAACTTTCAGTAAATTTAGCGCTCGACTCAAAATTAACACGATTTTCATGGTTCCGTGTGTTGGGTTTTTTCAGAATAATTGGGGTATGAAACCCCATAAGTCCTCTTGGCACTTCCTATTCGCTCAACGCACTCCCTGTCGCAACATGTGTAACGATCTACCAATCGGTCACCAGAGGAGGACGCCCATCCTGCCAGTGTAGGGGTGACAAGTTTTCAGCTTGTTATAGCCGTTACAGCTGCTTTTCTCAACCTGAAGCCCCTTCTTACTGTAGCTACCCAAATACCTCACGATGCTGGGTGGGAACCGGTCCCATACTGACCGAAATTCCATGAGAAAATTTCTTCCCCCATGGAGACTTGAACCAACGCAATTCCCGTATCGCCTTGCATGAATTCTCCATGTAAAACGCTATAATTTATAAGTGAAACAGTAAGAGACACAATTTACGGTAGTGATGGGTTTATTTACCTCCAAAGTTTGACGTACAAGTAAGGAAGTATGGCTGTTGTACAACTAACTTCCCAGCTCTCAATGAAAAAACGATTTGCCTGGTTCTTTCTGTGTGCCCTTTATATATGTGTGTGGGCTATATTAAATATTTTATGGTTGCAAAACGAATGTGCAATCAAATGACCTAAAGTAAATGCATAATTATAAAAAATACTACTTTATTAATAACACTGGGGAACAAAAAAATATTTTTTTCTTGGTGCCTGAAATTTTTCACCTGATTCTGGGTATTTCGGCACTGCTGATTCCAAAAATGTCATCCATTTTGTTGCAGCAGCTCTAGTTTGCAAGATATTGATGATACAGCTCTTATGTACCACCATTGTAAATCGATTGTTTGCATAATACTAATTGATTTAATCCAAGTTATATTCATGTTGTTGTTGCCGTTTGCATATGTAATTTTACTAATTTGACAATTGTTTATCCTTTTTCTAGACTGACATGGCTTCAACACGAAGAAAATGTGTGAATAATCCTGATGTGTTTTGTTTCATCTGTGGGGAGTACACATTCACTCAACAAAGAAAACCTATAACTGACTTTGTAAGAAGAGCTTATTTGGCCTATTTCAAAGTACAACTGGGAGATCAAGATAAGCCTTGGGCACCTCACATTGTATGTAAAACGTGCACAGAGCATCTACGACAATGGACAAATGGGAAACGGAAATGCTTGAAATTTGGGGAACCAATGATCTGGCGAGAACAAATTAACCATAGTGATGACTGCTATTTTTGTTCAGTCAATGTAAAGGGCATCAATAGCAAAAACCGGAATAGATGGGTATATCCCAATCTACGCTCCGCAAGACGCCCTGTTCCACATTCAGAGGAGATACCTGTTCCAATTTTTACCAGTCTTCCAGAGTCACCAGAAGAAGAGGATGATTCAACTGAAAGCTATTCTGAGGTAAATGACAGCGATTTCCCAGGACCTTCATCAGTTTCATCCGTGTTTAGTCAAGCGGAACTGAACGACCTCATAAGGGATCTAAGTATTCCAAAGAAGTCATCTGAGTTGTTAGCTTCCAGGCTGGCAGAGAAACAATGTCTGTTACCGGGAACAAAGGTCACAGTCTATCGCAAAAGAGAAACAGACTTCCTGCCATTCTTCACAGTGAAAAATCAATTTGTTTTTTGTATGAATGTTGAAGGACTGTTAATGAAGCTGGGTGTAAGAAAATACACACCAAGTGAATGGCGGTTATTTATAGATAGCTCCAAACGCAGCCTAAAATGTGTTCTTTTGCATAATGGGAACATATACAGGTCAATCCCAATTGGTCACTCAGTTTCTATGCGTGAAAATCAACATACAATAGCTACAGTGCTAGAGAAGATCTCTTACCGTGATCACCAATGGGTAATGTGTGTCGATCTCAAGATGGTGAATTTTCTTCTAGGACAACAAGGTGGGTACACCAAATACCCATGCTTTATATGTTTATGGGACTCTAGAGCCAAAGATCAACATTGGGTGAGAAGGCATTGGCCTCTTAGAGAAAGCATGACCGTTGGAGAAAAAAACATCGTTGCAGAACCTTTGGTTGACAGAAACAACATCATCTTGCCACCACTGCATATTAAACTTGGTTTAATGAAACAGTTCATCAAGGCGTTGAATAGAGATGGAACATGTTTTGGCTACATATGTACAAAATTTCCTGCACTGAGTAAGGAAAAAATAAAAGCAGGTATATTGGATGGACCACAAATCCGCCAACTTATTAATGACCATCAATTTCAAGACTCAATGAATGATACTGAAGCAGCCGCATGGTCTTCGTTCTGTATGGTAGTGAAGAATTTCCTTGGAAACTATAAGTCTCCTAATAGTGATGAACTAGTGGAGAATATGCTCACTGCTTTTTGTGCACTAGGTTGTAACATGAGCATCAAATTACACTACCTACACAGTCATTTGGATCGATTTCCAGACAATCTTGGAGATGTAAGTGAGGAACAGGGTGAGCGTTTTCACCAGGAATTAAGTACAATGGAAGAAAGGTATCGTGGACGGTGGGATATACATATGATGGCGGACTACTGTTGGAGCATCCACCGAGAATGTCCAAGATCATTGCATCGGAGGAAATCACAGAAACGGGGATTCTGCGACCTGATGGAGGAAAATTAATGATTCTAACGAGACTAATGTGTAAATAAATTATGGTAGTTATATAGATACAGTTGTTTCATGAAAAAGAAAGTATTTGTTCTTTTGTATTTAATTGTATGCGAGTAATATAGTTGTATATGTGACCAGTATTTTTGAACTGGTATATAATTTGAATAAACTCTATCTCAAAAACTAGAGCTGATAGGACGAAACTGAAATCATCTTTGGAATCAGTGACCCAAATATACCCATAAATAGGTGAAAACATTAAGGCACCAAAATCACTGTTCCCCAGTGTAATCATATTCAGTAATTAAATAAAAATAAAAAAACTTAGTTTTATTTGATTTTCATATTTATTAAGATATAATTTAGTGACAGCTGTTTCAGTACACTGTACCTTCTTCAGACATGTTAACAAATTATGAATTGTGTTATTATAGTACATATCAACTGATCTAAGCAACAATACAACAATAGGCCTATTTATTTAAATTTAACAAAGGGGATTCATTCAAATCAAGTTGAGAATTTAACAGTTTATCACTACTTTTCAATTTATTTATTTCTACAGCCTCCAAAAGGTCCAACTTCTTACCCTTATCACAAACATGTACAATTTCAAAATTTGGATCGAAACAATGATTACATTGGAATAGGTGGTTAGCATATTTTGAATATTCTAAATTTCTTTTATATGCTCTCATGTGTTCCTTTATCCGAGAGATAAAAGGTCTACCAGTTTGTCCTATATAGACATTGTCACATGTGCCACACTTCAATTTATATACACCTGATAATGTTTCTTTTTTTTATTTTGGTTTTATTGTCTTTTATTATATTTTGTAAAGTTTTATTAGTTTTAAATGCCACATTAATGTTCAACCTTCAAAATGTTTAGATATTTTATTTGAAAGTGGGCCTATGTATGACATTATGACATATTTCTTTATGTTTTCTTTGGGTAAAGAAAAAACTTTGTTAATTGCTTTTTGTAATGACTTTTCTTAATTAAATATTCTATAATTTTAGGATCGTAGTTATTATTAATAGCTAATTGTTTAATAATATTCAATTCATTATTATATTCCAAGGGCGAAAGAAGGATATTTAAAAGTCTATGAATGTAACTATTAAAGGCTGCCATCTTATGAGTATATGGGTGAAGAGAAGAACTATGGATAGTGGTATCAGTATGAGATGGTTTGTGAAAGATACCAAACTCAAACTTACTGTCAATGTGTTTTATTGATAAATCCACGAAATTTATACTATTATTTGTTTCTAATTCCATTGTGAAATTAATACTTTTGTGAATTTCATTTATATTGTGAAATGTATCGATCTAGAATTTACAGTCTAAGATCATGTAAATAATATGATTGTCGGGGGGGGGGCTTAGAAGTTATAGTCTTTAGACTGAAAGCATATTGTTTTGTAATCAATATATATTTTAGGCAGCTTCAAGTATGGTCCAGGGATGTGGCATGGACTTCATACATAATGGAACATCCACACGTCTACTACAAGAAATTACACTCAGCTACCGTCCAAATGGATGTTCCAAAATCAGACACGTGAAATGCGCGAATCATCTGACAAAACAAACAAATTGCTGCCCATGGCAACACTTATTCCTGCATACGTTGCACCCTCATGTGAAGAAGACATACCCTCCCCGCAATGCTTTCACTTCGCTATGATTCGTAGAACGAACTGTTTACAACTGATTAAGAGAAACATTTGCCAGCTAACTGTTCCGGAGGACACACCTGCAGTCCAAAAGTAAGAGACGATAGAGGCACCTTCTTGAGAATATAAAGAGAAGCAGGTGACCGCACTCTCCAAGCTTCCGTTACATTAAATAACATATAAGACACACATAGTCCTATCTGTTTAAACCCCCTTCCTGTTATTACGAATTTATAAGACTACAGAAATTACAGATGCAATAAGAATTAAAGCCCTCCACGGTATCTTTACCTTGTCGTGGTGGAGTGGCTTGCGTGCTTAAATGATCCCGAGAGCTATGCCGGCGGTAGCATTGCTGCCGATAGGGTTACGCATGCCGGACTGGTCGAAGGTGATAAGCCAGACGAAAAAAGTAGATTGGTCGAAAGAGTGATGATCTTTCACCGTAAAAATACAACCGCCAAGAAATGCGGACATGGGTTCAAGTGCGGTAAAATTTTCCGGAGGTCAAATAGTCCCCCAATCGGTTCTCCGGGCGGGGACTACTTCAGGGAACCCATGACAAATGCTCAATCATAGGGACATTTTCCTAGGAACATGGAATGTTAGGACTTTATACAATAGCGGGGCGCTAGAGGTATTAACCCATGAATTAGATAAATCACACTTGGATATAGTCGCTTTACAGGAAGTTAGATGGCCAGGAGACGGGGGTCAGGAATCAGGAAGCTTTGCATTAAAGACTTGCATGAAAGCTTCTTGTAAGAAAGCCAGAGGGAAAACGCCCAGTTGGTAGACCAAGAATGAGGTGGGAGAATAACATTAACTATGATTTGAGGGAAGTAGACTATACAGGGAATGATTGGAAAGCATTAGCTCAGAATAGGGATGAATGGAGAGCTTATGTCCACCGGGTTCGATAGTGCCAGTGAGTGAGTAAGTAAGTAATAAGAATTAAAGTCTCTGGCTGTATATGATATATCTGGTTGCGACTAATGGAACATTTTATAAGAATAAAATTAAGAAAGTGAAATGGGAAGGGGAACGTTAATGACCAGTTTCTCCATTTGTGGGAATTGAGGCGATAACAGTAAAAAAAAAACTGTCGAAATGCCGATATTATTTGCAGCAAGTTTTCAGTTTCGAGACTCGAAGAGCCGCATTACACTTGTCCACTGATGGTACGAGATGCAGAAACATATAAGATATTACAAACTATATATCTAACGCAAACTTTATGAACACGTTGTAGCTTGTGGAATGCAGGCTTTCACGGCCGGTAATCATAATATTAATAGATTCCAGGCTATGTGGCCGTGGTCTGTAACAGTCGAGCCTACGACAAGGGAACTCCATCTAGAAGCACTAGCCACTGAAGATGCCCTCCGCAGTTGAGGAAGAAACGCCAGTTATAGACCACGGCCACGCAGTCCGGAATCTAGTAATATTACGTTGAAGCTTGTTTGAGATCATTTTTTTTCTTCCACTGTCCCACTTTCCCGTTATTGGAATTCGCAACCAGTAAGAATCAGGAGTTTCCGGACAGTAGCCATTTTCAAGCACAAAATAACTTTGTTTCTGATAGTCTACCCCTAGTGTCACTTTTTATCGTAATAAGTTTGTTGTCAAATCAAAACTTATTTATAAATACATGTACTTATAACCACTTAAAATCTTCATATTATTTTGTCCCTCAAAGTCAACATTATATAGCCTGTGCAAAATTTGGAAGTAAGAGAATCTAATAACAATATCCGTTTCTATCGTTCTCGTAGACTGCGATTATCAGGGCATGTGGCACAAATGAAGAAGGGACGGGGTAACTTATTTCAGATAAACCAGAGAAGGTGGGTCCAGTAGGTAGATCAAATGAGAGAATAACTTAAAACGTGATTTATTGGAAACTTGCTGAATATATGTGTACAACAGCGTTCCAAGTGTAACTTATTGCCCTCATAAAATTATAATTTCAAAATATTGTGATATCCGAGGAATAATGCCTGTGCATAGTCTATTAAGGTCTTAACTCAGCCAAAATAAAATTATTATTATTATTATTATTATTATTATTATTATGCAATGTAATCACATTTGCAAACAGCACGTAATAAATATTCGAATTTGGTTTCAAGTGAAAGGAACTTAAATATTTCATTTAAATAATAATAACAGTAGCACACTTACTTGGGGTCCGTACAGAAATAGTGTAGCAAACAAAACTACTGCAACTTACCTGTAATAGAAGGAGACAAACTTTAGTATATTACAATATTACAATATTACAATACACTGGCCAGGTGAGATCTATAATATATGGAAATATTTAATAAGTCATTTGCCTTTAATTGTACTTCATTCCCTAAGTCTATTTATTTTCTCCCTAAAACAAGTAACATTTGAGTTCTGACAAATATTTAATATCTGAACAAATCAACATCTATTTATAAGAATACAAATCAGCCAATTGGTCAATGCACGAGGAGAATATCATCCTTTGAAAAAATTGTCAACTTTGCAATTTGTAGCTAATATGTCTTAACATCAAAGAAAACAGTAAGACAAATGTCATGATACTTTAAGGCCCAAACGGTCCCCGAACATCATCTGGCCATCATTAACCTCACCTAGGATTAAGACCTCTCATCTTCTTCTTCTTCTTCTTCTTCTTCTTCTTCTTCTTCCGAATGCAGTATTGGGTGATGATGCCCGTTCTGCGACTATAAAAACTGATCTTTCCATCGGTTGAAGGGTCTTCCGAGGTCTCTTTTGCCTTTAGGGTTGAGGTGGTAAATCATCTTTGGTAAACGGGGATTTGACATTCTCTAGACGTGTTGAAACCATTTGATCTGATAATTTTGTATATGTTCAACCATTTCCCTACTATTCCACTGCATCCTTATCTCATCACTTTTCATTCTATCCCTTAATGTTACTCAGTTAGTGATCGGAGGAATCTCATTTGTGAACTATTAATGCGGGATTTATCTTTTGCTCGAAGTGTCCAGCATTCACTTCCGTATAGTAGAGCAGGTTTGGCTATGGCATTATGAAATCTCAATTGGATTTCTTTCCTCATTTGTTTTCCAAAATTTCTCCTAATTATACCATTTAATCTGTTATATTTTTCTAAATTTGTTTCCACATGTTTTTGATTATGAAACTGTGATATATTGTTACCTAAATAATTAAAGTGTGTTACTTGTTCTATTGGTTTATTATTTATTATTATTTTTACTTTCGAAAGTCCCTTTCCAGTGATTGCCATGGATTTGGTTTTATTTTCAGATATTTTCATGTTGTATTTTTCCAGGGTAAGACCTCTCATTATCATCATAACCACCCATCATATCACAGGGGCAGCGAAACCGCTCCTTCCAGGCGCCCCAACCTCATTATATCAATGCCAGGAGAGAATATTATAACCTCACTATGATGATTGTCCGTTTATATAAAAGCGGGTGCCGCGCGACAATGATTAACATGCAGAATTATTATAGTGGTGGTAGTCGGCATCTTTGTAATTAATTACACATAACAACAGCTGCGGGGACAACCATCGTACGAGAATGTCGAAATGACAAAAACTGATGCCTTTGAATAAAATAAAACTTGAGTAAAACTAGTATTCGTACAGATTGTTGAGCGGGGTTTCTCCCTTAAATTTCATTGCTTTGCAACGCGCACAAAATATGTTAGTGTTTCCGATTTGAACAAACTGACATGATGTACATTTACAAAGATTGCCAGAGCGCTTTAATAGCGAACGCAAAGCGTATTGGAAACGGAAGTCATTTGAAGTCGAACACGCGCGTATTCCAATGCAACGCTGCGTCAAATTTCAAGTCAATCGACAGACTATATTTCGAGTTTAGCGAGCACAAACATGCGCAGCTGGATCGGTATATGTACGGGATGTTATCAATATATGTAACTGGATAGTTACCCCCGATAACAGATTTAACCCACAAACTACAAATTGTTGGATAAAAAAAACACATAATGTTCATTTTGAGATTATTGCCTTTATTATATAACATACATTTTAATCTCTCATCCTATTGGAAACACATCCCTACAGCTAATTTGAATGCAAAATAATATGCTACTAACTAAATTTTAACAATTTAGTACAAAATTGAGTGTAAAAAAAGTTGTCTCCATAGAGTGCAAATATGTTTTAACCCATATTTAACTAAAAATGTTACAATAACAAATATAAAATACATATTGAAAAAGTATTCAATTAAAAAAAATATGTAACTGAATCAGTGTTCAATATTTATTTTCCATTTAATGTTATTTCGTTACATTCCTTGTGTCTTTCTTATTTTCACTCAATTTCTCTAGGATTCAGATTGGAATTCACGGAACTGTGGTGGAATGAATTTGGACATGAGCAATGATTATTTTTCTACTGCTTTCGCCATTTTGTTACAGATAGATCAATATTCGCTTGAAAGCAAACTTTTGAAATTAAATAAAACAGGTCTGGAAGAGAGTATGGATATATTTACATTAATCATGGCGTCATATTCTGCGGATAGATCACTAATCCATTGTAAACTCAACTTTCGATTATTTTTATAAAATAAAATAAGTTAAAATATACCTTCTTAGGTAAGATCCGTCGTCTTCAACTCATAAAATATGTAATCTTTATGCCTGTAGGCCTTTCAGAACATCCCATCCATCGTCAGCAGGTCCTTCTTCGCTACAATATATAATATGTTGTCATGACAACACCACATTAGGACCAGCAGCTCAACCGTCATATTAGATATTGTAGCGAAGAGGGACCTGCTGAAGATGGATGGGATGTTCTGAAAGGCCTACAGGCATAAATAATACATATTTTATAAGTTGAGGACGACGGATCTTACCTAAGAAGGTATATTTTAACTTATTTTATTTTATGACTTTCCACCTCAACGGTTTTAACAATGAATTTTATTAGTATTGTTTCGATTATTTGTTGGTTAGATATATTTTCGGGGCAACTGTTCAATTAGATATTTCTAATACTAATGTTACATTAAATCTGATTAGGCTGTATATTTAAATATTTTAGTAAATTGAATTGAATTGCAAGTAAAACACAAACACAAACAGAGTAAAGTGAGGACTTTACATGGAGATGCTCTGACGCTCTGGAGAAGGAGTTCCTGGCTACGCCTCGCTTCAAGCCACGATAAACAAAACTTGAAAGTTTTCGGAAAAGCTGACTTGCCGCCCATCTCGACCTGGCCTTGTAACTGAAACGAATTTGGTTTCGGCCGCCCCTAGCATCCAAGACACGCCTACTTCCTGATTAAGACACTTGGTTTCGCTACAATTTGCCCAAAACACTTTAACTTGCTATTCTCGCGTTATGCATTTTATAAGTTAGGTGCAGCTGGAAAGAAATTACAATGTACGGTGTTAAGTGAAGGCGTTAAAAGTAGTTTGCGGATGAGCTAACAGGAGTGTCCAAAGTCGACAATAAACAAAAGTCTTATTTTTAATAATGTCATCATACTATACTGGATCAGATCGAGCGAATAGCTTCATTTTACGCATACCGATGCACCTATTATTATTTTTTTTATTTGAACACGTTCGTGCAACCTACGTTTTATGCTGTGGGTATATTGTACGATATTTAGTTTACAAAGGCTATTTGTGAATTATGGAATATTAATCCTTTATTATAGAGTGTTGGCGTAGTTGCTTTGTAGTTATTCGCTTTAGTCCATTACATTATAGTGTTTATTCCAGTGTCTTGAATATTTCGTTCATGTACTTGATTATTTGATAACTTTTCGTAGCACTGTGTTTGGGTTCTTGATGTGCGCTGTTTCTTTTTCTTGTAGCTTGCAGTGAAGTAAAACATAGGCCTAAGCGCAGGGGCCTGTTTATTAGGGCTGTTCAATAAATAATGATCACTATTTTTACAGCCAGAATTTAATACGTAAAAACTTAGTTTTACGGTAACTGTTAACGTAATACTTCATGTACAAGTTTCAGGATCCTCCCTCCCGGTTCCTTTCAGTGAGTGGTGTTCAAGTCATGTTCAGTACCGCCTACTGCTACAATGAAAGTGAACAATATGGTGCTTCGCTTTCGTCTCAAAAAATCTTGAGGTGATGTCTCTGGAGAGTTTCTTTCCTACGGCACAGTTCGGAGATTGCACAAAGAGGGGAGACAATCAATTTCAAAAGAAGGTGGACCCGGCGCGGCGCGGCGCTCCAGTGGAAGAAAACATGAACGCCGCAGCTGTCATACTGAGAGAGGTTCACGAATAACCTTGAGATCACTTTCTGAAATCTTGAAAATTTCACAGGTTGCAACGACACGTTGGTGGCTGAAGGAAGCTGGAAGCTGCACCACGATCTCGCATATCGCAAATTTCAAACTGCGTCGCTCACGCTCGACATTTGCCCTGATTTAGCACGAACTTCCCTAAACTGAGGAGACGCCAGGAACAGTTTTCCATCTAGACAAGCAGTACTAATGACTATGGAGGTGGTTTTTAAAAATGTCAGGAAAATGAGTATTTGCAAACTGGCAGAATCGCAGGGACAAGAACATTGTACCGAAAGGAGACTACTTTGTGGAGGACCATAAAACTTCTGAAGATGAGTCTACATATGTTGCCAAAGGAATGAACATCACTATGTTTACTGTGGTACGTCACCGGTGACAATTGAATAGACAACCAAAACAACGTTGTAACCCTCGCCCCTAATATAATTGCACTGGAAATGGTTATTAATGACACCTGGGACTATTTTGATAAGTGACGCCGCCGTCACGAGTGATTTCCAAATTATCGACAAATTCACGACTCACGAAGTGAGGAATGAATTTATTTAGAGAATTTGGAAATCAAGAGTGGCATTTGTTAGAACTATTTAACGAATAAAATTAAGCTGTTTACTCACAAATCATTATTTAAATATAGTTATTTTAAAATATTTATATATTTAATGTAAACGGAGATGTTTGAAAACAAATGAGAAACGATTGGTACGTTTCATTTGCTTCTTTTGTTCGTCACTGCAACCAGATCATATTATTTATTGCCAAAGGAACGCAATATTGCAAGAATGCACTCTAGTGGAGAAAAAATGAAACACATCAAACTGTATATTAATTCATTTCTGATGTCCTATGATGTAAATATGGCAATTATATTTTTCTGGGAAAAAATACTTTTGAGAAAGTGCAAACAGTGGTTTCTTTTTTTTGATGGTATAATCAATTGCTACAATTGTTTTATATTAACTCCCGCATGCGGTATGTGTTGCCATTCATGCACTAGGCTATATATACAATCTGGTAGCCGTATTTCTTAGTGAGTCAGTCACTGCAAAATAAATGCTATGACCTACTCAGAATGTTAAAAAGGTGGTTCTTTCTTCATTATGATAAACTTTAGTTTGTAAATTCTAGGCGAAACACGACTGTGATTGATTGTAAACAAAAATCGTTGTAACGTGATTGGTCATTGAGTCCCATTTGGGGCATGTAAACATTAAATTTATAAAAATAAGGGTTATGACCTTGTTCAAGGCGGCTAATCAATTATTTTTTAGGTGGCTACGAGGGTAATGGGACATCAAACTCGGTTCTCTTATCCTTGAATAAATTACGCTGTTTCACAATGGACTGTTCTGGACTACGGTAAAAATCATAGTTCACATATTTTAGTGTATTATTAGCTAATACCCGGCGAGTGCTGCTACGCCTAAATAATTTAAATGTGTTTTTATGTTTAGTTGAATGAGTAAAAATGTTTATAAAGATTTGGTGAGCGGTTTAAGTAATTTAATTCCACACGCGCAGGATATTGTCGAGGTTTCTCCTTTACATCGCGTACAAACTTTGTATATTTTTTCCCGATTTTAACGAATTTACATGATGTATTTTGTGAATTGAAGCCGCGCACTTGCAGAGATTGACACCCATAACGAATGCAAGGGACATTGGAAACTGAACTGGAACACGCGCGCATACGAATGTAACGTTGTGTCAAAATTTCAAGTCCACCGACTACTTTTCAAGTTTTGCGAGCAAAAACATACGCGGGCTGAGTTTTCATATGTGAAGAGAGTATTGGTAGCGTGTTTAGTGCATCGCTCTGTTGCAATTATTTATTGTGAAAGCGCTGAGTGCGATGCGGAAATAATTATTTGCATCGTTCCTCTGGTCGAAAATGTTATTTGAGGTCAAAATACACTAATTACATACGAACAATTGAAATGCTGGCTGTAACACTGTAAATAGAGAAGTGATTAAAATTATATATGTATTAAAGACTAACAATTTGCAAACATTATTTGCTATATTTATTGGTTAATTTTTCGTTTGCAATTAAAGTACAGTTGTGATGTTATATGTAATACTATGACAAGACATTACGTTGTATCAAACGAGCATAAAATTATATTTTACGTGGTGACTTAGTACAAAAAAATAGTAACCCATCTCATCTTTGGATGTAATTAAAACCTCAAAAGGTGTCAAATTACTGTTATTATAGTATTTGAATGTAACATAAGTTTGTCCTGGTGAGTGGAAGAGAAGGTCGCGTGGCCTTAACTCCACCAGGTTAAATAGATAAATCAAATTAAAGAATTGCCACTCGATTCGACGGCATCGTATAACAGTATTTTTTATAGCGTGTGAATGTATCAGGAAATTGAGATCAGCTAAATTCGAGGTCAAGTATGATTAACAATATGAGTTTGTTTCCGATCTTCACTTGTTTTACATAATAAGTAGTGTTATTCTGGTTAACAGGGGGTGAGGGTGTTTTTTTTCTGTTCTGTAGCTATTTTTTTATTGTACAAAATGAGAGATTTTTTAAAAATATTACGTGCAACATGTCCTGCCAATCGCAGTCTACGAGACTTAACTGTTCTCATTATGTCTGGTTTCCTATAGAGACCATGTAGTTCATTGTTATGTAGTCTTCTCCATTCACCTGTTTGTTCATCTCTCTTTGGTCCAAAAATAGTACTTTATTCTCAAATACTTGTAATCCGCTTTCCTCCCTTAAAGTAAGAGTCCATGATTCACACCCATATAATATAACTGGTAGAATAATAGTTCTATATATTTTCAGTTTAACGTTTTTTTAAAGGAGTTGGGACATCAAGAGTCTCTGTAATGCATAATAGCACGCATTTCCAGAATTGAGCCTATGTTTAATTACTTTGTGCATCTCATTCCTATTTGTGATTATTGTTCCTAGGTATTTGAATTAGGCCACTTTCTCAAAATTTCCCTCATTTGTCATTAGCTGTCCATAATATAATGTATTTCTACGTGTGACCATACATTTAGTTTTATTGATATTTACTTCCAGTCCTAATTTCTTATTACTGTTACTCAGTAGTGTGTGCGTGTTGGCCTTTAGTATCTCCTCGCTATCGCCCCATAGTACTAGTACACTTACATATATTCATTGTTTTTATGCTTTTTTATGTACGAGTGTAGGTGTTTAGCCATGTGTGTGTGTGTGTGTGTGTGTGGTATCTATATAATTGTAAATTTTTTATTCATGGAACTGAATGTGCACGTACAGCCAAACAGGCCCGTACGCTATGTGAATGAAATATACTGTAGAATTAGTCTCTTGATGACCAAACACAGACCTAAAGCAGGTCCATGATATATTGGAAAGCTTAATTATACAAGACTGAAATTTATTCAATCAGTATTTTATTGGTTAATCAAACATTAGGAATGAAGTGCAATACATTTGACAATGCAATATTTTATTAAAGTTACGTTGATTATATTGGAGAAGGGATGTGCTTGCAACTAGGTACCAAAAGCACTTGAGGAGCTGTACAAGCACTGTTTTGTCTCAAGACTTCCGCATCTATCAAACAAATGTCAGAGAGACAGAGTCGCATTTAGATACAGGATTTTTTTTAAACTTGAGGGAAAAAAGTAAAGGTTGGGGACCCCTGGGCTCGGAACGTCGCGCACTCTTCCTTCTTAATTCGGTTGGTCACACTACCTCATCTATTCAAATGAGACTCCACACATACCAATAATCGCAGCACCATGCAATTTTCCGCTAAAGAAATAATGCAAAAACGGCTCTTCCAATCCACAGGAAGGTTAGCCAAAGCTATTCAATTTACGTCAAGAAGACAATATCATCCTTAACAACTTCAAGGAAAAATTCAGATAGACTTACATATCCTAAAATAAAATAAGTTAAAATATACCTCCTTAGGTAAAATCCGTCGTCCTCAACTTATAAAATATGTAATCTTTATGCCTGTAGGCCTTTCAGAACATCCGTTCTATCTTCAGCAGGTCCCTCTTCGCTACAACATCCAGTATGATGGCTGATGCTGCTGGTCCTAATGTGGTGTTGTCGTGTCACGACATACTGGATGTTGTAGCGAAGAGGGGCCTGCTGAAGATGGAACGGATGTTCTGAAAGGCCTACAGGCATAAAGAATACATATTTTATAAGTTGAGGACGATGGATCTTACCTAAGAAGGTATATTTTAACTTATTTTATTTTATGACTCTCCACCTCAACGGTTTTAACAATGAATTTTATTAGTATTGACTAACATATCCGTTGCCGCCTTTTACATGAAAACAATTCAATCAATGTGTGAACACTTTTGTACAGTCATGATTTAGATAATTGAAAACCTAACTATAAATTACCCTTAATACACGTGGACAAGGGTGCTGAGTTACTTAACTAAGCAAAACAAATGCACTTATTTCCCTACAGTTGTCATCGCCTCAAAGGGACGCCTAGTACAATAGGCAAATAAGGTGTTACTTGGATTAAATTTGGCTCATAGGCTCTAAATTAGGCTTCAGGTTCGTTAATGAGCCCAAAATTCTTCACACTCGGTACCCATGTCTTAAAGTGGCTTCCGGAATCTCCACGGCGCGACCGGCCCAAACCTTTTTAAAAAGAAAACAAACAATTATGTGAACATTTTTAATTGCCAGATCTTGTACTGGACCCTGGATGTGGCTGTAATGTTAGTGATTCCGTCCGACGGATGCGGACGTTGAGCCCCTTGGTTCAATTTGTCAGTAGTAAGCTACGTGCCTTATTCACCCCCCCCCCTACCACTACTCTCACTTCCCTTAAACAACACATCAGTATCTCACTGTTTTAGTACAAATTCAAGGCAATGAAAACATGTTGGAGTTCGCAGCAGTTCTAATTGATTAAACGCTTCCACCAGTCCCTTGCCTGCCTCAGTTACCACGACACAGCGGTTGTTTCTATTAATTATATTGCTAGATAATCAATAGTATAAATATTTAATTAAAGCACCTTCTAAATATATTATTATTATTATTATTATTATTATTATTATTATTATTATAGATTATATACGGTATAAGCAATTACATTGGTATGGGCACGTACGACGAATGCAAGAAGAAAGATTACCCAGGAAAACATTGGAATGGTGTCCACCTGGAAGAAGGAGGAGAGGAAGACCTCGAAACTCGTGGTTGCAGGAAATAAGAACTGGAATGAGAGCAAGAGGACTGGAGGACATGGATTGGATGGAGAGAGACGAGTGGAGAAGAAAAATAAAACGTTAGGCACAGAAAGATGTGTAAACATTAAAATACTGTATATAAATAAAAATTATTTTTTATTATTATTAATATTATTATTATTATTATTATTATTATTATTATTATTATTATTATTATTATTACCATAGTCGGCCGCGGTGGACTAGTGGTTATGCTCCTTGCCTCTGGTCCCGAAGGTCGCGGATTGAAACCCGGCCGGGATCGATGGATTTTTTAGGATGGAAACATCCAAGGAGCAAGTCCTCCGGGAGGGACTTTAAGCCGTGGGTCCCGAGTGCGAAGATTTTCAGGCTCGTAAAAGTCCCTTAAGCCTGAATGAAAAGGCCTCCAAGTAAAATTTACCGAATTTTCCCGTGCTAATACTACCTTGGTTTTCTAGATGTCAGAATGAGGCGGAACGCTGACCACGGACCACTCATATGACATTTGTACGAAAACAGGTGTAACTAAATTAGTATGGTTCAAATTCTTCCCTGAAGGGGGAGAGCGCCTAAATCTCTGTTAAGGGAAACATGGGCTTACAAGATACACGTAGATTATTGTCATCATTATCATTATATTCATGCTGTTGTTTAAGTTCATTTTGCCCACGTCTGGACCCAAATTATCAGGTCAAAACTCCACGGAAGTCAAGAGATCTTTTTTTTTCAGGGAGAGAAAAGCCTGGATATGATTTATTTCCAGACGTAGGAACGTGCGTCGTCCAATTATTACTGCTGCAAGCAAAAGAACCTCTAACCTCGAATCGAAGACCTCTGACCAAATTTGTAATCCGTTTTAACTCGAGCTTTAAATGTATTTAGACGATAAAGAACGTCGATAAAGAACGTAAAATAATTTTTCAACATTACTGTGTACTATAATCACGAGATAAAACCCAGATGTGCGGATAAAATCAGCTAACAATTGGTCCATTTATATCCATCGTAGTCACAAGAAAATCTTGGGACTCTTACCACTACGTACCGTTGTGTTGCATTTTGTGCCGTGAAAATCATAACACTGTCATATCTATGTGCATATACGCACAGTTATCACTTATTCCAAATTCTATTAAGCTACAGATTTCATGACAATACAAGATTTTTCTATCATTTTTGTAGGGTCCATTAGTAGAATGTGGGTGTTAAATAGCCTATTCTGTGTTCTGGTAGCGAGACATGTCAAAGTGCAATTAACCAAGAGCGGTCTGAGAGTTCGTCATGTCTTGCTGGACGCACCCTACTTCAGTACCCATGGGGAAGAAATTTTCTCATGGAATTTCGGTCAGCTGGTGGGCACACAGCATCGTAACGCCTGGGGAACCCGAACCGGCTGCCATCACGTCCACGTTATAGACTGGCTGCTTTATAATCCCCTCTGTGATTGATGCATTTGGATGTGAGGTCAGCACCCGGCTGGCAGTCCAAGTACATTCTAGGTAGAGAAAATAGGTACAAATTGCCTAAACCAGAGAGTGAAACATGTCAATATTTTAGTTCTTCCGGATATATCACTACACACTCGAGGCTAGAGCATCACACTGACGTATCTTGACGCAAATGTCGATAAGCTTTCGAGGCTTGAGCTAGAGTCATGGCTCTTAAGGGCAGACATTTATTAATTGTAAAATATATATTTTTAATTAACCATTTCATTGTTAACCTTATGAACTCCGAACATTGTGCAACGCAATACTAACTCTACAGCTTATGTCTATTAAGGCTATCCGACTCCCCCAACTGAATCCAATTCATAAATCCGACATTGCGCCCCACACTCTTAATTCCTTGCGATGAAGGGGTTCCTTATGAAGCACATCAGGTTTTTGTTCAACAGTTTGAGAAAAGTATGCCCACATAAAAATAAAAAAGTCACATTTTTCCGAAAAAAAATGAGGAATTGGGAACACATTTTCCTCCGCCAAGCACTTATTTAAATCCAACCGACCTGTTGGATCACTCGGTACAAATTCTCCTGAACCGTCATAACTACGGCTGGCATATTTTTGTAATAACATTTATAACATTAAACACGCTAACGTTTTATTTTGTAGATAGATCCGATTGAAGGTCTTTCCACTTTTCAGCGGCTGCTGGCCCTTCACATCCACATGTGTCAATCACAGAGGTAGATGATCAACAGCCAGTGTAGGGGTGACATGTGGTTAGCATGTCGAGTCCCTCAGCCGTTATAGCTGGTTCCTCAACCTGGAGCCGCTACTTATTGTAGCTACCCAATTGCCTCACGATGCTGGGTGGGCACCGGTCCCATACTGGCCGAAATACCATGAGAAAATTTCTTCCCCCATGGAGACTCGAACCAGCGCAAGTCCCGTAGCTCTGCGCCAAGGCTTCCTACCTTAACCACTCGGCTACGGCGCGGGACGATAGATAGATCATCGGATGATTACTGTCTTTGACATCGTCGGTCCATCCAATCTCCTGGTTGTAGATGCTTCTCCTTCATGTATAAATATATTCCCTGACTCCAGGAGGTTCTAGGTCTTCCTATGCCTCGTCTTCCCTCAGGTTTCCATTCCAGAACAGATTTTGGTAGCCGATCCTCTTCCATTCGCTGGACATGATTTCATTTTGTATAAAACGTTAAATGTGAGGTGAGACCAAGGTTAAAGAAATGCGTTATAAAACTGACAACGTGCTAATAAGGATGTTTCATTCATAAAACAGAGAGGATCCTTGTGGTTTTGCTGCACACAAGTGTTCAGTGTCTTCCTGTATCTGCGTTTATTTATAGTTGGGATAAATGGAATTCTTCCCGGAACCTTTCTCAGCAGCATTTGCCTTGCTTCAAAAAATCCGTTTCAGATACGTTTCTAACAAACTCTTTTAAATCGTTTTCTACTTAAGAAAAACTATGTTTTATTTAAAAAAGAATAGTTATACATAAAGATGTAAAATACGTAATTGTGAACAAATATGTAATGTTAAATTTTCATACACGATAAGTTTCTAATTAGAGAACATTTATCACTTTTAGCTGTGCGTAAGCAAATGTAAAGAATGTGTAATTACATAGAAACCCTTGCCTTGGTCATAACACGTGCTTTGGAATGTGTCATTTATCGTTAAACATGTAGTTATTAAAAACAGCTTTACGTTGTTTGAGATCCCGTCCGTCAAGAAAGCGATAAGCATGATCCCAAATCTAATACGAGTAAGAAAATAAACGAAAGACTCACCAGAATGCAATAGCCCAAGCCATCAAGAAGATTGCTCTGAAATCACGGGTATAAAATACATAGTTATTTTCATAACTGATAACTGGGGCCACCGAAAACCCTAAGTTAATGCCGGTTCCAAAAGACCCAGATATTTTTAGTTAGTTTGGTTCCTATCGTTCATTCTAACTCATGTCTATCTTTTATTTCATTGTGACGAAACATTGGTACAAATAGCTCAAAGATTGCAAATGGTACTCACTTGCCTCTAAGGGGAAATTTACGAAGCAGATGAAATTATAAACAAACCTGTGTGCATTTTAACGTCACGTCTCTAATTCAATTTTGTTTCATTGCATTTTAATTAACTGGAAACGTGTTGACGTTCTTCGCGCTAAATGCATTTACGTAATATTTCTTAAGTTAAAGTTACACTCGGACATTGGAAGGGGTTTATAATGATTAAAAAAAGCTAACGTTTCTTAGATGCGAGAGCTTTTGCAAGTTTACCAATTTCACTTAAATTACTAAACTGATATTAAGGAACCCGCCCAATTTATTTTTATCATATTTATTTCCTGTAATTCCTAAATGGAACATAGGGCAGCAGTAAAGTTCCTCCAGAGTACTCTGCTTCCAGCCAGCCTTTACACTTGTTGCCAGCTTTTCCCTCTTTCCATTTGCTTCCTCTACTGATCGCTTCCAAGTTTTCCTAGGACGTCGTCCCCTCTTTTTTACTCCTTGCGGATTTCAATCGAGTGCAGTCTTCTGGATGACTCCGTCTGGTGTCCTCAATATGTGGCCTAACCAATTAACTTTCTATGTTTTATTTGGTGACATATTGGAGATTGGTCGGCCTTTCTCCAAAGTTCTTCATTTGAAGAAAATACCGAGGTTTAAATTTCTTGAAAATGTGTACGTAAAGATATTTTTTCCCCTCAGTCACAGTACACTTGCGAATGAAACTCATTTACTCTCACTTGTTCTGCGGCGTAGTTCGAACCGGGAGCTTTGTTAATTCTCATTTTATAGCCAGGCGATGCGACGTATCGAAACAGCCGACAGCTGTCAACAAAACTTCAACAATAGACAAACTCGGCCTGGAACAGGACTAAAACAGATCGAGATCTGGGATCATATGCAAGTTGTGTTATTTAAAATTAATGACGTACAGTTTATTGACATATAACATTGTTATTAATTACCTCCAGTTGTCCTTTTGGAAGTTTCCAAGCCTCATGTCGTAGCAGGACACAGTGCAGGTCCACCGTGTTTCTCTTCTGCTACGAATGGACTAATATTTTCGAATAGGCATATGTAATGCTCCAAGATAAGTCTTGCAGACTTAGTAATGTCTTTAAGTGTCTTTAAGTTTCTTTAAGTCAGTATTAATTATGTCTTACGTAATTACTTCTGAATTGGTGGATATTTTAAAAACATACATGGAGAAACTTCTCCGAATTCAAAATGGCGAATTTACGTCAAGTTAGGGATGTTTTACATTCCTACTAGACGTTTATTCTGCCACACAAAACTCGAACCACTTGTGATAGCGAATTTGCTGCAACAAAAACTGACAAATTTCCAGGCAGTCACCGAGTATTGAAGAGAGATCTCAGATAATAACATCGGAACGAAACGTTACGCAGCACCAAGTTATTTTTAATTGTGGGATGCAGGCTTTCACGGCCGGTAATCATAATGTTAAAAGATTCCGGGCTATGTGGCCGTGGTCTGTAACTGGTGTTTCTTCCAGACGTTTCTCCCTCAACTGCGGAGGGCATCTTCAGTGGTTAGTGTTTCTAGGTGGTGTTCCCTTGTTGTAGACTCGACTGTGGAGGGCATCTTCAGTGTGCTTCTAGGTGGTGTTCCCTTGTCGTAGACTCGACTGTGGAGGGCATCTTCAGTGTGCTTCTAGGTGGTGTTCCCTTGTCGTAGACTCGACTGTGGAGGGCATCTTCAGTGTGCTTCTAGGTGGTGTTCCCTTGTCGTAGACTCGACTGTGGAGGGCATCTTCAGTGTGCTTCTAGGTGGTGTTCCCTTGTCGTAGACTCGACTGTGAAGGACATCTTCAGTGTGCTTCTAGGTGGTGTTCCCTTGTTGTAGACTCGACTGTGGAGGGCATCTTCAGTGTGCTTGTAGGTGGTGTTCCCTTGTTGTAGACTCGACTGTGGAGGGCATCTTCAGTGTGCTTCTAGGTGGTGTTCCCTTGTCGTAGACGCGACTGTGGAGGGCATCTTCAGTGTGCCTCTAGGTGGTGTTCCCTTGTTGTAGACTCGACTGTGGAAGGCATCTTCAGTGTGCTTCTATGTGGTGTTCCCTTGTCGTAGACTCGACTGTGGAGGGCATCTTCAGTGTGCTTCTAGGTGGTGTTCCCTTGTCGTAGACTCGACTGTGGAGGGCATCTTCAGTGTGCTTCTAGGTGGTGTTCCCTTGTCGTAGACTCGACTGTGGAGGGCATCTTCAGTGTGCTTCTATGTGGTGTTCCCTTGTCGTAGACTCGACTGTGGAGGGCATCTTCAATGTGCTTCTAGGTGGTGTTCCCTTGTCGTAGACTCGACTGTGGAGCGCATCTTCAGTGTGCTTCTAGGTGGTGTTCCCTGCTCGTAGACTCGACTGTGGAGGGCATCTTCAGTGTGCTTCTAGGTGGTGTTCCCTTGTCGTAGACTCGACTGTGGAGCGCATCCTCAGTGTGCTTCCAGGTGGTGTTCCCTTGTCGTAGACTCGACTGTGGAGGGCATCTTCAGTGTGCTTCTAGGTGGTGTTCCCTTGTTGTAGACTCGATTGTGGAGGACATCTTCAGTGTGCTTCTAGGTGGTGTTCCCTTGTTGTAGACTCGACTGTGGAGGGCATCTTCAGTGTGCTTCTAGGTGGTGTTCCCTTGTCGTAGACTCGACTGTGGAGGGCATCTTCAGTGTGCTTCTAGGTGGTGTTCCCTTGTCGTAGACTCGACTGTGGAGGGCATCTTCAGTGTGCTTCTAGGTGGTGTTCCCTGGTCGTAGACTCGACTGTGGAGGGCATCTTCAGTGTGCTTCTAGGTGGTGTTCCCTTGTAGACTCGACTGTGGAGGGCATATTCAGTGTGCTTCTAGGTGGTGTTCCCTTGTTGTAGACTCGACTGTGGAGGGCATCTTCAGTGTGCTTCTAGGTGGTGTTCCCTGGTCGTAGACTCGACTGTGGAGGGCATCTTCAGTGTGCTTCTAGGTGGTGTTCCCTTGTTGTAGACTCTACTGTGGAGGGCATCTTCAGTGTGCTTCTAGGTGGTGTTCCCTGGTCGTAGACTCGACTGTGGAGGGCATCTTCAGTGTGCTTCTAGGTGGTGTTCTCTGGTCGTAGACTCGACTGTGGAGGGCATCTTCAGTGTGCTTCTAGGTGGTGTTCCCTTGTTGTAGACTCGACTGTGGAGGGCATCTTCAGTGTGCTTCTAGGTGGTGTTCCCTTGTTGTAGACTCGACTGTGGAGGGCATCTTCAGTGTGCTTCTAGGTGGTGTTCCCTTGTTGTAGACTCGACTGTGGAGGGCATCTTCAGTGTGCTTCTAGGTGGTGTTCCCTGGTCGTAGACTCGACTGTGGAGGGCATCTTCAGTTTGCTTCTAGGTGGTGTTCCCTTGTCGTAGACTCGACTGTGGAGGGCATATTCAGTGTGCTTCTAGGTGGTGGTCCCTGGTCGTAGACTCGACTGTGGAGGGCATCTTCAGTGTGCTTCTAGGTGGTGTTCCCTTGTTGTAGACTCGACTGTGTGACGGCATATTCAGTGTGCTTCTAGGTGTTGTTTCCTGGTCGTAACTCGACTCACAGTCGAATCTACGACCAAGGAACACCGCATAGAAGCACTCGACACTGAATATGCCCCCCACAGTTGAGGGAGAAACGTCTGGAAGAAACGCCAGTTATAGACCACGGCCACATAGCCCGGAATATTTTTTTTATATTCTTTAAATTAAGAATCGAGGGATCCAGTTCACCAACGACTTTAATATTTTCACAAATGACGTCAAAACCTGAAGATAACAAATACATAAAGAATATAAAAATATCAGTTTGCTCCACCCGTTTTTTTACAATTATTTCATCATCATCATCATGAACAAATTCGTTTTAGGCCATGTGGCCTGTACGGTAAACCTAGCGAAGATGGTCTTGATCTTTCTACCGATGTTTTGGTCTACCTTGGTCCGTATGTCCAGTTGGGGTATATTTTGAAAACTAAAAACCTCTAGGAGTTCTCTTTTCATATATACGCACACATACATTAGAATATAAGGACATATGTTAAGTATAGACTGCAAAATTCGTTTAACTACAAACTTCTGTCTTCGCGGCGCAGATTGCCTAAACGTCCGAATGTATCTGCAAATTTCGACAGTGGGCAGGCACACTTAATTATATTATGTAATGATAATTATGATTAAATGGATCCTGGAATGGAATTCAAACCCAGCATTCGCTTTGGCAGCTGAGGAAAATCATGAAAAATCTCGGGTTACAAGTCACCAGGATTTGAATGCGGACTTCCTGAAACGAGTCTGAAACGCTACCACATAACATTACATGACAACCTATAAAGAATATAAAACGATTGTAAAAAATAAAGTTTGTGTCCTCGGAGAATATATCCAGTGTCTCCGCGTTATGACTGCAGATGACAAGTTTCCTAAATCTCTATTTTGATGTCCAGCTGTCCACGTCTCACGTACCCTCAAGTAACAAAGTATTCGGAGAATGCACCAAGGACCAATTAAAATGCCTCTTTCTAGACAGCTCGCTATTTAAGAACAAATAACAGAGATTCAGATTTCTGACAATGTTGTAGGCAATTTGGCATAAAATAGTAAAGTAATGGTGGTTGCATATTCACTGAAAACTGAGCTAATATCTCTGAAGAATTCACTTCCCTTAAATCATGGTTAATGATATTTTCCCATCTTATGTTTAGCCTGCCTGCAGGGCGTCTTTCCTCTGGATTTCCTACATGTTAAGTTTCCATGCCCTTCTCTCGTTTCCTTTTACTGCCATGTCTGCCCATATCAGTCTACTCTTATCAGAGCGTGTTTCCCATGAACTTCACATAGCTCACTGTTATGTAATTATCTCCATTCACCTGTCTGTTCGTCTCTATTTGGTTACAAAATTTTCCTGAGCACTTTATTCTCAAATATTCGGAATCTTTTCTTCTCCCTTGAAGTATGAGACCATGTTTCACATACATATACGAGGACCGCCCAATAACAAATGCACCACATTTTTTTCACAAAAATATGTATTCCACAAAATGAAATTTACAGATACAAGAGAATGCAGTTTTATTTCCACACAATCTTGTATCCATTGCACTGCATTCCTCCAGCGAGATGCACGAGAGTGTACGCCCTTTCGGTAGCAAACCCTGACCAGGTTAAGGGGCGAATCATCTCCTAGTCGTTCTCAAAATGTCTTCGACGGATGATGAACATGTGGAAGTCCGAGGGAGCAAGGACAGAGCTTTAGAGTGAAGAGGGCAGGTGTCCAATTTAACTTAAGTTCAGCATTGAAAGAATGAGCGTTATCTTGTTGAATCAAAATATCTTCTGGGGGATCTTTCCATATATCCTAATATTGAGTTAATGTGTTCCAATCATTTCTTGTACAATTTAGCTCCCTAAAAATATGGCTAATATTGTGCTCCCACCTCGTTCTTGGCCTACCTACTAGGAGCTTTGCCTCTGGTTTTCTTACAAGGAATTTTAATGTTCTTCTCTCATTTCCCAATCGTGCCACATGTCCTGCCCATCCCAGTCTACGAGACTTAATTGTTCTCATTGCATCTGTTTCGTAAGAAAAAATATAGCTCATTATTGTCAATCGCTGTGGTCTCGAGGTAGCGTGCTGTCTTGTCACGCAGCGGGCCCGGGTTTGACTCCCTGTAAGGACAGGCTTCCAGGATAACGTTTTTCTTTTTCGGGTTTTTCTCACCTATAAGACAAATGTCAGGAACCTTAAAGCCAAACGGTAGCCGAAAATCATCTGGACATCATCATTCACCGGTGTGGAAAGCAACGGGAAGCTGTCACACCTATAAATCCCTAATAAAGCTGCAAAGCATAGCACGAAAATGTCATGATTGCAGTGAAGGACCTGCCCTTGAGCAGAGCTCATTTGTATCCAGTCTTCATCATTCATCTCTCTATTCGTCTCTCTTTAGTCCGAATTTTTTCCTAAGAACTAACTAACTCACTGGCACTATCGAACCTATAGGTTCATGGCCGCGCGGACATAAGCGCTCCATACATCCCTATCCTGAGCCAATGTTTTCCAACCATCCCCTGTATAATCTACTTCCCTCAAATCATAGTTAATGTTATTCTCCCATCTCATTCTTGGTCTACCAACTGGGCGTTTTCCCTCTGGCTTTCCTACAAGAAGTTTCCATGCACGTCTTTCATTCCACATACATGCAACATGTCCTGCCCATCGCAGTCTACGAGACATAACTTTTCTCATTATATCTGGCTTCCTATAAAGACCATGTAATTCATTGTTATGCAGTCTTCTCCATTCATCTGTCTGTTCACCTCTCTTTGGTCCAAAAACTTTCCTAAGAACTTTATTCTCAAATACTCGTAATCTCCTTTCCTCCCTTAAAGTAAGAGTACATGTTTCGCATCCATATAATATAACTGGTAGAATAATAGTTTTATATATTTTCAGTTTAACGTTTTTTGAAAGGAGTTGGGAAGACAAGAGTCTCTGTAATGCATAATAGCACGCATTTCCAGAATTGAGCCAATGTTTAATTTCTTTGTGCATCTCATTCCTATTTGTGATTATTGTTCCTAAGTATTTGAATTCAGCCACTTCCTCAAAATTTCCCTCATTTGTCATTAGCTGTCAATTTCCATTATATAATGTATTTATGTGTGACCACATATTTAGTTTTATTGATATTTACTTCCAGTCCCAACTTCTTAGTGCCACTCAGTAGTGTTCTTCGTCCGATCCGATTCCGATTGAGGGTTTTTCCACTTTTCAGCGGTTGCCCTTTTACCAGCCGGCTGCTGGCCCTTCACATCCACATGTGTCAATCACAGAGGTAGATGATCCAACAGCCAGTGTAGGGGTGACATGTGGTTAGCATGTCGAGTCCCCCAGCCGTTATAGCTGGTTCCTGAACCTGGAGCCGCTACTTATTGTAGTTACCCAATTGCCTCACGATGCTGGGTGGGCACCGGTCCCATACTGGCCGAAATACCATGAGAAAATTTCTTCCCCCATGGAGACTCGAACCAGTGCAAATCCCGTAGCTCTGCGCCAAAGCTTCCTACCTTAACCGCTGGGCTACGGCGCGGGACAGCGTTCTTCCTAAGAACTTAATTCTCAAATAGCCATAATGATTTCTTCTCCCTTCAAGAAGAGCCCAAGTTTCGTAACCATATAACAGTAAGAATTGCATTTTTTTTTCGGTTTAACGTTTTTCGAGAGAAGTTGCGATGATAAGTGCAAATTACATGAGAGTGTCAAAACGCTTGTGAGCGAATAATCAATGAAGTTGTGTTAAACATATCTTAAAACGTTGGGTAAGAGGAGAGAGAAAAAAATAATAGCTCTCAAGCTGGAGGGAAAAATTGTATTTAATTGCAGTTTGGTTAAGGTAGGCCTTCGTGACACGGACGGGCTCCTGCTACAGCACCCCCTCCCCCCTTCCCCCATAAGCTCAGTGCGGCGAGAACAATGACGACCAAATTCGAGCAGCCAATGGGAGAAAGACGTTCAGGTGTGAATGCGGTCGGTCGTACCCAGCTGCCTGCGATGTTGCCACATCTGGTACAGCATTCCGAAGAAAGACATCAAACTCCTTCCATCAGTCACAACCCAACACACTTCTTAAAACACTAATTCTATTAGTCAAAAGCGAGTTACAACACCAGCGACACCGTGTATTTATTTATATACCAAGTTTCACATCTTCCTGCTCGCATTCTCCTCCACATCTATGTCATTCCAATCTCCATCGTCCAATCCGTTTCCTCTCATGCTGCTCATAATACAAAACAATCCACGTTATTTTTGGCCGTCCTCTTCTTCTTCTTCTTCTACCATGTGGCACCCATTCTAGTATTCTTGGGAATCTGTCTTCTGTCATTCTTTTTACATGACTATACACTTTTTAAATGAAATCCACAATTTATGTATAAACATTCATATTTTGTTTAATTACCCAGTGTAAGGTACGTATATTAATTGGTGTTCCACGTATAATTTTTATATTATTATTATTATTATTATTATTATTATATTATTATTATTATTATTATTAATATTATTCCTTTCATGTGATAGACCCAGTGGTCTGTTATGGTCTCAATCCAACGTTTGAAGGGTCTGCCCAAAGATCTTTTGCCTGGTGGCTGGTAATTTAAGATCTGACGTGGTATTCTTGTTCTGCTCATTCTTCTTACGTGAGATTTCCAGTTGTTTCTGTATTTTTGTACATATTCCATGACTGTACTTTGTAATTCTTTGAGAATCTCAGAATTCCTTTTATGGTCTATTCTTGAGTAACCTGCAGTACGTCTCATAAATTTCATTTCTGCCGCAGTTAGTCTTTGTTCACCTACACTGCGAATTGTCCAGGCCTCACTGCCGTAACATAATATGGGTCTGGACAGTGTTTTATAAATTCTAGTTCCTGTGTGTTGCTGTACTGTGTTTGGCTTGAAAATATTATTTATAATTCCTGTTACTCTGTTAAATTTTATAATTTTTTGACTAAAATCTTTTTCTTCTTCGTATGTAACTTGGTATCCGAGATAGTTAAATCTGTTGGTTTGTTCTAATATTTTTATTATTAATAACAATTTTACTGCGAACTGGGTCTTTTCCTAGGAAAGCCATGACTTTAGATTTTTCTGTTGAGATTTCCATGTTGTAGTTTATTGCAATTTGGTGAAAAGAGTGCACTGAACGTTGTAGGTCATCTTCTGAATTCGCTATAAACACAATGTCATCTACAAATAATAGGGTGTCTAAATTATATAATCTATTAAGTGGTATACTGCCATGTGGTTGTAGTCTCCAGTCTTTAATAATTGAGTTCATGTATATTATGAAGAGCATTGGAGAAAGACCACATCCTTGTCTAACTCCTTGATTTATTATTATTATTATTATTATTAAACGTAAGTATTATTATTGTTATCATCGTATAAAATGTTGTTTGTACATGAAATTTACATTGCTACATTTAATGTATCTTTAACTGTTTATAATTAGTATAGTGTATATCTATATTTGTCAAATATTTATTTGTATTTGTGCTGGTTGAGTGGAAGAGAAGGCCTTATGGCCTTAACTCTGCTAGAATAAATAAAACATTATTATTATTATTATTATTATTATTATTATTATTTCATAATTTATCTCTTCAAGAAATTTCAGCTGATCGCCTCCAAAAATCCACTTCTGCAGAATTCAATTTACTTATTGTTCTAAAAGTTTATTTTTCAGGATTCTACACCGTATGACATAATAAAAACTCCTCTCTCCATGACGCAACAGGCTTAGAAGGCCTTTGGTCTAATATTCGGCTGCTGGCCCCACATCCACGTGTGTTAATCAGATGTAGACGATCATCCAGCCAGTGTAGGGCTGACATATGGTCAGTATATCGGGTTATTGGGTCCCTCAGCCGTTTTACCTGGTTTTCTCAACCTGGAACAGCTACTTCTTGTAGCTACACAAATTCCTCACGATAGTGGGTGGGCACCGGTCCCATACTGGCCAGTAACTCATGACAAAATTTCTTCCCCCATGGAGACTTGAACCAGCTCAACTCCCGTAGCTCTGCGCCAAGGCTTCTTGCCTTGGCCACACGCTGCGGTGCACATAATAATAATAATAATAATAATAATAATAATAATAATAATAATAATAATAATAATAATAATTTTTATTGATATACAAAATTTTAATGTTTACACATCTTTCTGTGCCTAAAGTTTCATTTTTCTTCTCCACTCATCTCTCTTCAGCCAGTCCATGTCCTCCAGTCCTCTTGCTCTCATTCCAGTTCTTATTTCCTGCATCCACGAGTTGCGAGGTCTTCCTTTCCTCCTTCTTCCAGGTGGATACCATTCCAATGTTTTCCTGGGTAATCTTTCTTCTTGAATTCGTCGTACGTTCCCATACCAATTTAATTGCTTATGCCGTACATAATGTATTATTGAATAACCAATATTCATTTTTTCTCTTATGACAGTATTTATTTTGTCTAATTTTGAACATCTTGCTACTCTCCTCAAGAAATCCATTTCCATCGACATAAGTTTTTGTTGAATTTCCAAACTTCAGCTCCATATGTGACAGTACTTCTCACTATTGAATTATACTAACAAGACAACATGAAAGCAGAATAACGGCTTGTGAAATGAGATTCATGCGCAGAACAGCGGGTTACACCAGATGGGATCGGAAAAGGAACACCGATATCTTAAAAGAATTGAAGACTGCGCCAATTTTGGAATATATTAAACAGTACCAACTAAATTGGAAACACCATCTTGAAAGAATGAGTTCAAATCGGATCCCCAAAGCTGTTTATAATTATATACCAAGAAGACGAAGATCACTGGGCCGTCCTATGAAACGCTGGAGGGAAAATTTTCTATATGATCGTAACAGGCCTTGGCCTAATACTTGGAAGGAAGAAGAAGAAGAAGAAGAAGATATTTGTAACTTATTTTTCCTGGTTATATGTCTGTTCCACGAGACTCCATTCATCATTGCTGTTATTGCTCACCTTTATTGATTCTGTTCTTAATATCACTTTCTTGTTTATCCTCTGTATCTAATTTTACTCCCAGATAATAACAATAATAATAACAATAATAATATTGCTTAATTTAAAGTGGCAGAGTTAAGGCCTTCTCTTCCTTCCACTTAACCAGCGAATAATAAATTCATACAAAAATTGCAACTTTAAAATATTATGAAAATATAGACTAAAAAAGATAATGCGGATGTGGTCTAATATTAGCTAACACTGACAAAATACCTTCTTATTGACTTTCATATATATATATATATATATATATATATATATATATATATATATATATATTCTGACCCTTTAAAACACGATTTAATTTTGATATTCCAGACTTGCCTTTATTTATCCTCTACACCCGATTCCTAATAGTCAATTTTGTCGGTCCATCCAATCTCCTGGTTGTAGATGTTTCTCCCTCATGTATAAACATATTCGCTCCAGGAGGTTTTTAGGTCTTCCTCTGCCTCGTCTTCCCTCAGGTTTCCATACCAAAACAGATTTTGGTAGCCGATCCTCTTCCATTAGCTGGACATGTCCGTACCATCTTAATTGCTGAGATTTAATATAACCTAAAATAGTGTCTTCAATCTTAATTTTCTCCCTTATAACAGAGTTCCTAATTTTTTCTCTTCTTGAAATTCTTGCTGTCTTTCGTATAAAATCCATTTCCGTTGCCAAAAGATACTTATTTGTTTTTGTTGTTAATGGCCAAAATTCTGCTCCATAAGTAATGATGCTTTTAACAATTGTATGATATATATTCATTTTATTTTTATTACTTATATTTTAGTAAAGTAAAGTGATCCCACAACAGGCCCGGAGGCCCCTGGGAAAGTAGGAGGTTAAGGCTCCCACTTTTTCTAGACAATCGGCACTTTATGTCAGCCGGGTTGTCAGCCCTGCGTGACGGCCACCTTTACCCCCAGAACAATAGTCTGGTACTCATTTCCGTTAGAGGCTGAGTCGACCCCAGGACCATGACTTATATTTTTATCCCACAATATTCCATTGAGTCAAGCAATTGCAAATTTTCCTTTATTATTTCTATTTCTTATTTCATCTTCATAACTCCCATTTTTATTTATTTTAATTCCTAAATATGTGATCTCACTACAAGATTTTATTGTTTTTCCAGACTCCAAAATTAAATTTTGTTCTGGTTCACCAATTGATATTTTTTTTTCACGTTCAAATTTAATCCCCATTTTTCATATTCTTCTATTAATTTTCTAGTCATATATTCTAAATCTTCATAATCTTGTGCAATTAACAATTGATCATCTGTAAAATGTAAGTTGTATAAAGTTTCGTTGTTTGAAATAGGAATTCCCATGCTTGAACATTTTCTCCTCCAATTCTTTATATTGTAGACTAGAATACATCGTCTGTCACAAAACTGTTACAACACAGTCACAACATTGTGTTTGAGACAAGTGGTTAAAATAATATTGTAACAGCTTGAACGCAGACCAAGGGCACACACATCAGTACATGTGTACATATTTTTTTCAGTGTCGCAGAAGACATGTTGATGATGCAGTGTTATTAGACGATATCGATGAAAAACTAAGGGCCAACATGAACACTACATTGAGTAACATTAAAAAATTGGGACTGGAAGTAAACATCAATAAAACTATATATATATATATATATATATATATATATATATATATATATATATATGTTTTCACATAGAGGCCGAAGTATATTATAGAATAGAAACGGACAGTTATTTGCAAATGAGGAAAATTTTGAAGAAGTCGCTGAATTCAAATACCTAACTATCTAACTCTCTGGCACTATCGAGCCCGTAGTTTCATGACCGCGCGGACATAAGCTCTCCATACATCTCTATCCTCAGCTAATGTTTTCCAATCATTCCCTGTATAATCTACTTCCCTCAAATCATTTTTTTTTCAAATGCCCCAGGTTTGTCTTTCGACATTCCTGGTTTCTCTCTTGGCATGGCGTACTTGTAACACACTTCTGAGGTTGGGGCGCCTGGTAGGCGGGGTTACGTTGTCCCGATGATATGATGGATGATGATGATGATAATGGTGCGCCAGGAGAGTCCCTAATCCTAAGCTTAACCTAAGATGAATATGAATGATGATGATGATGATGTCCATATGATTTCGGGGACCGTTTGGGCCTTAAAGTTTTCCTGACATTTGTCTTACAGGTGAGGATAAACCTCGATAAAAACCTCACCCAGAAAAACTGTCCCGACCGGGGATCGAACCCGGGCCTGCTGCGTGACAAGGCAGCACGCTACCCCGAGACCACAGCGGTGGACTCCCTCAAATCATAGTTAATGTTATTCTCCAATCTCATTCTCGGTCTACCAACTGGGCGTTTTCCCTCTGGTTTTCCTACAAGAAGCGATTTCAAATACCTAATAACAATAATTACAGATATGAATGAGATGCACAAATAAATTGAACATAGGCTAAATTGTGGAAATGCGTGTTGCTATGCATTACAGTGACTCGTGTTGTCCCAACTTCTCTCGAAAAACGATTAACTGAAAATGTACATACTGGTATTCTCCCAGTTATATTATATGGATGAGAAACATGGACTCTTACCAGTATTAGTGAATAAAAGCTCTAAGCAAAAATGTTGGACCAAAGAGAGATGAACAGACAGGCGAATGGAGAAGACTACATTACAGTGAAATAACTGACTAACTAACTCACAGGCACTATCGAACCCGTAGGTTCATGGCCGCTCTCCATACATCCCTATCCTGTGTCAATGTTTTCCAATCATCCCCTATATAATCTACTTCCCTCAAATCATAGTTAATGTTATTCTCCCATCTCATTCTTGGTCTACCAACTGGGCGTTTTCCCTCTGGTTTTCCTACAAGAAGCTTCCATGCACGCCTTTCATTCCCCATTCGTGCCACATGTCATCGCAGTCTACGTGACTTAACTGTTCTTATTATACTTGGCTTCCTATAAAGACAAATGTAAGTTCAGTTTTAATGCAGTCTGCTCCATTCACCTGTCTGTTCAATCTCTCGTTGGTCCAACAATTTTCCTAAACTTTTTATCCTCAAATAATCGTAATCCTCTCTTTCCTTGCCTGCTTAACTATGAATCCGTGTTTCACATCCATATAATATAACTGGTAGAATAATAATTTTGACATATTTTCAAGTTTAACTTTTCTGAAAGGAGTTCCGAAGTTAAGAGTCTCTGCAATGCATAATAGCATGCATTTCCAGAATTGAGCCTAGGTTTAATTTCTTTGTGCATCTCAATCCTGTTTGTGTATTATTGTTCCTAGGTAGTTTCACTTCAGCCCACTTGCCCCTCAAAAATTACCCCTCATTTGTCATTAGCTGTCGCATTTCCATTATATAATTCCTTTCTATGTTGTGACCATAGGTAATACGCAGAACTGGCACTCATCGCCCAATACTGCGTTCGGAAGAAGAAGAAGAAGACCATATATTTAGTTTTATTGATATTTACTTCATTTCGGTGAATACATGATCTTTATAGGAAACCACTTACAATTAATTCAGCGTATACTATAATGGGCAGTAGCAATTTGACAACGAAATGGGACCTTAAGAACGGTACCTTGATGGCGTTCTTGTTTGAAAACCAGAGTAAAAACGACCAGTTGTTAGACGCAAGAATGAGGTGGGAGAATAACATTAACCATGATTTGAGGAAAGTAGAAAATATATAGGGGATGAATGAAAAACATTAGCTGAGGATAGGGATATGTGGAGAGCTTAAGCCCACTGAGCCAAGAACTTAGGGCCTCGATATTGCTAGTGAGTTAGTTTCAACACACAAACAACACAAATAGAGTAGTCAGTGAATTACCACAACATCCTAACACGCGATGTGAAAGCGTCTGTAAATAAGATGAAATTAAATCACAATTCTAAAACAAACCTTACATGTCTTTTCAGTCCTCTGCAGATGATCTATTTAACAAAACACGCAATGCCAAGATAAACATCAATACACAATAATTTCAGTTCTTGTACATAAAGTGCACTGTTTCATATAAATATCCCCCGGAAGTGGCAAGTCACGGGGGATGTTGTATGAATCAGCCCCCAGCCTACTTCCATCATCTCGTCATGGTTCGAATCTTCGCCTCCCTTTTCAATTATTGATAACCCGGGGTCTAATTCCATCTCACGAATAAGTCATACCAAGCAAAAACTATTGGACGAATTTTTTTAGAGACAGCCTGGACAACGGAGTTCTCACTGCAGTACTTACTTACTTACTCACTGGCACTATCGAACCCGTTGGTTCATGGCCGCGCGGACATAAGCTCTCCATACATCCCTATCCTGAGCTAATGCTTTCCAATCATTCCCTGTATAATCTACTTCCCTCAAATCATAGTTAATGTTGTTCTCACACCTCATTCTTGGTCTACCAACTGGGCGTTTTCCTTCTGGCTTTCCTACAAGAAGTTTCCATGCACGTCTTTCATTCCCCATACGTGCAACATACCCTGCCCATCGCAGTCTACGAGAATTAACTGTTCTTATTATATCTGGCTTCCTATAAAGACCATGTAGTTCATTGTTATGTAGTCTTCTCCATTCACCTGTCTGTTCATCTCTCTTTGGTCCAAAAATTTTCCTAAGAACTTTATTCTCAAACACTCGTAATCTCCTTTCCTCCCTTAAAGTAAGAGTCCATGTTTCGCACCCATATAATATAACTGGTAGAATAATAGTTTTAATATTTTCAGCTTTAACGTTTTTTGAAAGGAGTTGCGTGCATAATAGCACGCATTTCCAGAATTGAGCCTATGTTTAATTTCTTTGTGCATCTCATTCCTATTTGTGATTATTGTTCCTAGGTATTTGAATTCAGCCACTTCCTCAAAATTTCCCTCATTTGTCATTAGCTGTCCATTTCCATTATATACTGAATTTCTACGTGTGACCATATATTTAGTTTTACTGATATTTACTTTCAGTCCTAATTTCTTAGTGTTACTCAATAGTGTGTGCGTGTTGGCTTTTAGTATCTCCTCGCTATCGGCCTCTCACTGCAGTACAATATGGATAATTTTGTGTGCACTTGGATCTCCAGTCATATTAAACAACTTCCAAAATCTTAGCCTTTATATTAAAGCAAAACGTGAATTTTAATTTTTTTTCTACGATCACATATCAAGAAGGATGTAATTAGAAGCCAAAAAGAGACACCTGTTTCTGAAGAGGTATATGGAATAGTGGTGTGTCAATTTTTTTTACAAAGTCTGTAAATTTCACGGTTGTAATGAAAAACTGTATACTATATTTCAGATACACCATCAATTAATACCATCAAATGTCTCCATGTTTATCATAAGTAATGCCACGAGATATTTCCAATTTATCTAGAGGATTTGGAAATCAAGAGTGGCATTTGTTAGGACTATTTAACGAATCAAATAATGCATTTTTACTCACAAATCACTATTTAAATAATGTTATATTAAAATATTTATATGTTTAATGTAAACGGCGATGTTTGAAAACAACTGATAAATGTTTGCTTATGTTTCATTTGTTCATCCACTGCAACTAGATCATATTATTTACTGCCAAATAGGATCGCAATAATGTAAGAATGCACCCTAGTGGAGAAAAATGAAACACATCAACTGTATATTATAACCAACATTATAGGTTATTAATCTTTTTTTTTTTTTTTTTTTTGGAATCAACTCGGTAAAATCATTATTTAAAACACGTCATTGAACACCACAATTAACAAATGTGTAGTTGGAAGTTGAAGAGAATTCAACTTAGAAACACATTTTGCTTTCATAGATTTTGAAAAAGCATTCGACACAGTCAAGAGATCAAAACTCTTAAATATATTGGAAGACAGAAATATACCAAATTTACTTCGGCAGAACATACAAAATATTTACAAAGACAACACCATAAAGATTAAATTAAATAACAGATTTTCTGAAGAAGGAATTATAAATCGTGGTGTGAGACAAGGCTGCCCCCTATCCTCAACACTCTTTGCAATTTATATCAATGAAGTAATATGTTGCTGGAACAAAACATATAAATTTGGAATAAGAATATCAGAAAATAGAAAATTAAACACCCTATTGTTTGCAGATGACCAAATAATAATAGCAAATTCCGAAGATAATCTACAGAAAGGTCTGTATGAACTTAACAAAATTACAGAAGAATATGGATTAAAGATATCTACAGAAAAAACAAAAAATTATGGCATTTCAAGGTGTAGATCCTGTCAGAAGTAAAATTGTACTGGACAATAAAATTTTGGAGCAGGTGAATAATTTTACATATCTAGGATGCAATATCTCATATGAAGAAGAAAAGGATGTAAATGCAAAAATATCTAAATTTTTAAGAATTTTAGGGTTAATAAATTCTATCTTCAAGCCACAGTTAGTCCAAAAGCATTCAAGACTGAAAGTGTATAAAACACTGGCTCTTCCAACTCTTTTGTATGGTAGCGAAGTATGGACGTTGAAACAGAAGGATATACAGAGACTTAGATCTGCTGAAATGAGATATCTTCGGAGGACTGCAGGATACACACTACTAGATCACAAAAAAAATGAAGACATCTTAGAAAAATTACACATGGAATCTTTAGAAAACAAATTTCTGATTATAAGTCAAGATGGATACAACATGTTCATCGAATGGAAGATCACAGAATACCCAAACTAATGTTAAGATATCAACCTGCAGGAAGAAGAAGACCAGGACGTCCACTCAAAAGACTTCTGGATGGTGTTTCTCTTGAGGCCGAAACAGGTCAACAAATGGCCTAAATTCGTGAATGTACTATGATGATGATGATAGTTGGAAGGAATCTGTTCATTATTTGCTACATTCAACGTATTTGTTGGAGAGTCAGTCACTGCAAGATATTGCTCTGACCAGTTAAGAATATTAAAAAGGACGAGCTTCCTTCATTTTGGTAAACAGAATTCGATATATATCGAGGTGAAACACGGCTATCATTGGTT
Source organism: Diploptera punctata (assembly GCA_030220185.1). Lineage (NCBI taxonomy): Eukaryota > Metazoa > Arthropoda > Insecta > Blattodea > Blaberidae > Diploptera > Diploptera punctata. The sequence goes on from JASPKZ010007268.1 coordinate 607,343, forward strand.
GTAAAACAAAATTCATTGTAATGTGATTGGTCATTGACTCCCAGTCAAATTTAAGCTATTATCCTTTGTACTCGTACACTCACTAACAAAACAGTTTTTTTCTAAAAAAATAAACAAAAATGACTTATGCCACTTTGCCATATACCCATTCATATTTTTTAGATTAGATTAGATTTATTTAGCCTGGTGGAGTTAAGGCCATGTGGCCTTCTCTTCTACTCACCAGGACAAACATATATTACATCAGAATATAACAATCTGAATTAACTCTAATATTAAACACTAAGTAAAAATTGATCAAAAGATAATATCTAATATACATATTACGATCTATAATACAACCAGTTAATATTAGTTAAAATTAAGACTAAAACTAATAATAAAATGTATACAAGCAAGGCATATTAAATTGTCCCTGTCTAGTGTATATAAAAACAGGAAAATAATGAGATATAGAAAACTAATTTTACGATTATACAATATTTAAAACAAAACAAATAAAAATATTTGTTATTCTTAATATTATTTACATAAATAATTAAATATATTAATATTGCTAAAAGAATACTATCAGTGAGGTGTATAAGTTAGTTTGTTATTAAATAATTCTTTAGTTTGTTTTTGAAGGATGTTATAGTTTGACAGTCTCTGACATAGGGCGGAAGGGAATTCCATGTTTTGGTAAGTGACACCGTAAAAGATAATGAATAATATACAGTGTGATGAGGAGGGATATAAAGGACAATGTGCTGATGGGATCGTAAAGCGTAAAGGCAAACTTTGGTTTTATATCCTTCAAAACTGAAGGCCTTTGGGAAAACTGAACTTCCGAACGTATTATTTTTTTTCATATGTTTGTTTTGATTAGCTGCAAATATGCAACATTTCAGCCCTATTATAATTCAATACTTGACCCATCATAATGTGTATGACTGCCGCTTGTAGAGGCTGATATGGTAGCAGTGACCATGCTCACCTCTGGTTCCGGGGCTCGCGGGTTAAAAACCTGGCAAAAGTAAAACTGATTCCACTACAGGCCTTAGGAGGTCCTTGGGGGGTTGTAGTATGTTAAAATCCGAACCTTTCAAGACAATCGACACGAGATGTCGGCTGCGTGACGGCTGTCTTTACCCCAGAACAAATATCTGTTAATAGATGTTTAGCGGACCCCAGGGCATCGTGTTCAAACCCGGCCGGATGGAAGTGGAAGTGAAGCCTGTGGCCTCGTGCTGCATATAAAACAACCTCTAGGCTGAAGGAAGAGGCCTCCATCCTTTCAACCTCTCTAAAGAGAGCCATTAAATACAACGTACGAATGTTTTCTACGTTAGATTATCAATGTTCTAACTACTCACTGGCACTATCGAACCCGTAGGTTCATGGTCACGTGGACATAAGCTCTCCATACATCCTATCCTTAGCTAATGCTTTCCAATCATTACTGTATAATACCTCACCCAAATCATGGTTAGTGTGATTCACCTAACTCTTCTTTGCCTGCCTACTGGACCATATCCCTCTCGTTTTACTCGTTTCCATGCCCCTCTTTGTTTCCCGATCGAGCCAAATGTCCTCCCCTCACAGACTTAAGTGTTCTTATTGCATCTGGTTTCCCATGAAGACCACCGGCACGTAGCTCCATTCACCTGTCTCTTCGACTCTCTTTGTTCCAAAAACGTTCCTAACAAATTTATTGTGTAATCTTTCCTCCTCCCTTGTCCTGCGCTGTATCTGAGTGGTTAAGGCAAGATGCCATGGCACAGAGCTACGGGACTTGCGCTGGTTCGAGTCTCCATGTGGGAAGAAATTTTCTCATGGAATTTTGGTCAGCTGCCCACCCAGCATCGTAAGACATTTGTGTAGCTACAATAAATAGCGGCTCCAGTTTGAGAAAATAAGCTATAACGGCTGGGGGACTCGACATTCTGTCCACGTGTCACCCCTACACTGGCTGGATGATCGTCCTCATCTGTTAATAACACACGTGGATGTGAGGACAGCAGCCGGCTCGTAGACCAAGGACCTTCTAGGCCTGTCGCACCATGGATGAGTTCCTCCTCCCTTATAATAGGAGTCCGTGTTTCGCATCCACATAATATAATGAAACAATAAGTTTTATATTTTTTAGTTTAACGTTTTTTGAGGGGAGTTATATTTCCGGATCAGCCTTGTGTTTGCAACTCCTGTTTCTAGATATTTTAATTAGCAACTTTTTTCAAGCCTCCATAATTAACATTTCCATTAAAGGTCTACAAAGCATTTCTATGTGTGACCATTATAATTGATGATGACGTCCTGCCCCAATTTCTGCAAGTGGAATCACCGCTTCTTCAAATTACTGTCACCACTGCTGATAATTAAAACTATTGCTAAAATCTGGAAGGAAAACAAACTCAGGTAGATAAAGTAGGTAGCACACCTGACAACCGGACATGTCGCACTATTTTCTACTTGTAATGTAGTTTTACGTGCGAAATACAGCACCTTCATTCATATTGTTTTTAACTAATCCGGGCACAAGTCGCTCTCCGCCTCTGGGCTCCCTAGTTCGCGTCTCGATCACTCCATATGGGCTCGTGGTGGGCGACTAGGAACTAGGGCAGGTTTTACCTTTGCTCACGTAAAATTAATTTTATTTTGTTTCATTTCATTCCTCAACCTGGCATTACGTTGGACACGTTTATTTCATCTATGTTTCATGGACTACCAATATATAGAAATGAAAAAACCTGACACACGTAAGAAACCAACTTTCTAGTAATTAAAACAAAATGACGTTAGCTCGAGTTGGATAAGGCAATACGCTACAAGCTGGAAGGTAGGGGTTCGAGTCCCGGTCGGGCCGGAATCTTAAACTGCCCTAAACCTTCTGGCGACAGTGTGTCCCTGGAGTTGACTCTGCTTCTAATAGAATTGAGTACCAGCTATTTATTGTGAAGGTAAGGCCGGCCGTCTAGAAAGGTAGGAACCTTAAACTCCTATCCCAAGGGTCTCTTAAGGCTTGCAGTGGGTTCATGTTCACTAGCGTCCACTAATTGATGTCATAAGGTAAATACGTCACTTACTTACTATCGAACCCGTAGGTTCATGGCCGCGCGGACATAAGCTCTCCATACATCCCTATCGCGAGCCAATGCCTTCCAATCATTCCCTGTATAATCTACTTCTCTCAAATCATAGTTAATGTTGTTCTCCCACCTCATTCTTGGTCTACCAACTGGGCGTTTTCACTCTGGCTTTCCTACAAGAAGCTTCAATGCACGTCTTTCATTCCCCATACGCGTCACATGTCCTGCCGAACGCAGTCTATGAGACTTAATTGTTCTTGTTATATCTGGCTTCCTATAAAGACCATGTAGTTCATTTTTATGTAGTCCTCTCCATTCACCTGTCTGTTCATCTCTCTTTGGTCCAAAAATTTTCCTAACTACTTTATTCTCAAAAACTCGTAATCTCAATTCCTCCCTTAAAGTAATAGTCCATGTTTCGCACCCATATAATATAACTGGTAGAATAATAGTTTTATATATTTTCAGTTTAACTTTTTTTGAAAGGAGTTGGGACATCAAAAGTCTCTGCAATGCATAATAACATGCATTTCCAGAATTGAGCCTGTGTTTAATTTTTTTGTGCATCTCATTCCTATTTGTGATTATCGTTTCTAGGTAAAAACAAACGAATTAAAAGTGTTCGTCCGCTCTTTCGCTGAGATGTGATGTTCCACAAATGTGAAACTATTTCTCTCCCACTACATAGTAACTGAGAAATGGGCTTAAAGTCACTTGAAGCTGAGTCTGTTACAACTGTGCGTGCGTGCGCGTGTGTGTAGGCTGCATCCACACAAAGCGATTTGGAATTGTATTGCTATGGTAGCGGTTGTCGGCTGTCATATGCAAAGCATGTCTACAACCACATACACAAACAAAAAACAAAGCAAACGAGGGTTGGAGTCAGCGCCTGCGCAGTATTGACACTACATTTCTGAGTAAATTCACTGTTTGGTTTGGTATAATATAGACCTATATTCCTTAATGCTGTTATGTCGGAGGAGGCCCTGACATTGAGCTGGTCACTCATCCAGGGAGGCGCTTGTGTGATCAAAAGAGTATGCAGGGTATCCAGCAAATTACAAATACAAAATTTCCAACTATCTCCCGGTTTTTTTTTTCATGGAATCAAAGAATAACTCCCGATTCTTTTTTTTTTTTTTTTTTTTTTTTGGTGCTGAATTCAATTAATCCTGGTAGAACTAGTTCTGTAAAAATCTTTATTTAATATTTGTTGAGTATTAAAAACATTTAATTTATTTTTAAGGTAAGGTCTTAATTAAGAACAGCAAAATCATTTCATTGAGAAAAATATTTGAACAAGAACGAAAAAAAATTGAAAACATTCTCACGTTAAAATTACTTTATTCGCGTCTATTTTTTTCAATCGTTTGATTTTTTTCGTCAATGACAGCAATTTCTTTGCCTACTTCATTTTGTAAAGCGTTTTTCTTTATTTCCTGGATACAATTCTCAGCTTTTTTTTCAACTTTTCTTTTACTTCTTCGGACAATTTATTTTTTCGATCTAACCTTGTTTCCTTATATCTTGTATAAGCATTCCTCATTCAAACAACTATGAATTCTGGTATATTAAATTTTTCAAGTTCACCAGCATCACCCATTGCATTTCTTCCAGGAAATATTAAAATATCAAAATGCATTCTTAAAATGTGATTTAACGATAGCTATACTTTTGATTTGAATGCAAGACAGATGCAAGTCCCTTTACGAATTCCCGTCTATTTGAAGATTCTCCCTGGTATGTGTATAATACGGGTGGTGCCACTGTAAGACTGGGGTCACGTGAAAAGGTGAGAGGTTGAACCAAGATAATTGAATGGAGAAGTCACCAATACTCTAGCTTCTAGCATGAAGGGTAGAACCAAATGCCGATTATTATACCTTTGTTAATGACCAGCATTTCAAAGGAAGACCGACAGTGCGTCCCGTTGTGCGGGAAAGAGTTCTTCTTCACTTCACTAATTACATCATTAAATTAATAAAAATGCTTACGTCACAACCTGGCGAGGCCTGTCCTTCCCTATCAACTAACTAACTCAATGCCATTAGAGAACCGCGAGGACATAAGCTGTCCATACACCCTTAATATGGCACAATATTTACCAATCATACCCTATATAATTTACTTTCCTTAAATAACGGTTAATGTTATTCTCCCACTTCATCCATTGCCTACAAATTGGGCGCTTTCTTTCTGCATTTCCTCTAGGGAGTTTCCATGCCCCTCTTTCACTCTCCATTCGCGCCACATGTCCTGCCCATCGCAGACTTAACTGTTCATATTACATCTGGTCTCCTATAAAAATCATTTAGCTCACCGTTATGTAGTCTTCTCCAATTAGATTTAGATTTATTTAGCCTGGTGGAGTTAAGACCATGTGGCCTTCTCTTCCACTCACCAGGACAAACATATGTTACATCAGAATATAACAATCTTAATTAACTCTAATATTAAACACTAAGTAAAAATTTAATCAAAAGATAATATCTAATATACATATTACGATCTATAATACAACCAGTTAATATTAGTTAAAATGAAGACTAAAACTAATAATAAAATGTATACAAGCAAGGCATATTAAATTGTCCCTGTCTAGTGTATATAAAAAACAAAGGAAAATAATGAGACATAGAAAACTAATTTTACGATTATACAATATTTAAAACAAAACAGATAAAAATATTTGTTATTCTAATATTATTTTCATAAATAATTAAATATATTAATATTGCTAAAAGAATATTATCATTGAGGTGTATAAGTTAGTTTGTTATTAAATAATTCTTTAGTTTGTTTTTGAAGGATGTTATAGTTTGACAGTCTCTGACATAGGACGGAAGGGAATTCCATGTTTTGGTAAGTGACACCGTAAAAGATAATGAATAATATACAGTGTGATGAGGCGGGATATAAAGGACAATGTGCTGATGGGATCGAGTGTCAATATTATGTGTGTCGGATAGTCTGATGAAGCGGCGTGATAAATAATTAGGCGATGATGTGTGAAGTATTTTATAGAGAAGGGATAAGGAATGGACAGTTCTACGATCTCTTAGACGAAGCCACGATAATTGTTCCAGGGACGGTGTAACATGGTCAAATTTGCGAATACCACAAATAAAACGTGCGCAAGAATTATGAACACGTTGAAGTCTTTGAGTGGAAATAATATTTAAGTCTGTAAAAAGAGTGTCTGCTCGTCTCTCATTGATCTATTTTTTTACAGAACTTTATTCTCAAATACTCGTAATCTTTTCTTCTCGCTTAAAGTAAGATTCCAGGTTTAACAGTGATGTAATTCAACTGTAAGAATAACAGTTTTATATATTTGGCGTCCACCGCTATGGTGTTGACTTGTCATGGAGCGGGCCCGGCTTCCTGGATGAGGTTTTTTCGGGGTTTTTCCTCACCTGTAAAAACAGATATCTGGATTTGAGGCCCAAAACGTCTCCGAACATTATGCGTCCATCAACATCAACTTCATAATCATCTCACGGTGTGGAAAGCAACGGGAAGCTACCACACGTATCATTCCCTATGCATAGCATGAAGTGAAAGACTTGCCGCAGGACAGAACACAACAGAATAGAATATTTTTGTTTAATTTATTTTTGTAGAGAAGTTAGGATCACAAGAATGCCTGTAATGTGCAATCTTGACTGTAATGTGCAATAGAACGCATTTCCAGAATTCAGCCTATGTTTATTTCTATTTGTAATTAACGTCCATATGTATTTCAATTCAAATGAGAGAAATTTTGAGGAAGTGGCTGAATTCAAATATCTAGGAACAATAATCACAAATAGGAATGAAATGCACAACGAAATTAAACACAGGCTCAATTCTGGAAATGCGTGCTATTATGCATTACAGAGACTTTTGATGTCCCAACTCCTTTCAAAAAACGTTAAACTGAAAATATATAAAACTATTATTCTACCAGTTATATTATATGGGTGCGAAACATGGACTCTTACTTTAAGGGAGGAAATGAGATTACGAGTTTTTGAGAATATAGTTCTTAGGAAAATTTTTGGACCAACGAGAGATGAACAGACAGGTGAATGGAGAAGACTACATAACAATGAACTACATGGTCTTTATAGGAAACCAGATATAATAAGAACAGTTAAGTCTCGTAGACTGCGAAAGGCAGGACATGTTGCGCGTATGGGGAATGAAAGACGTGCATGAAAGCTTCTTGTAGGGAAGCCAGAGGGAAAACGTACAGTTGGTAGACCAAGAATGAGGTGGGAGAACAACATTAACTACGATTTGAGGGAAGTAGAATATACAGGGAATGATTGGAAAGCATTAGCTCAGGATAGGGATGTATGGAGAGCTTATGTCCGCGCTGCCATGAACCTACGGGTTCGATAGTGCCAGTGAGTAAGTAAGGATGTATTTCAATTCAGCCACTTCTTCAACATTTCCCAATTTTGTTAACTGTGCATTTCCATTATGTTGGCATAAGCTATCTACAACACTAATAATCAAAAAGTTACGAATAATCAAACACTGTCTATTTCCCTTCCTTAGAATCTGCTAGTTGTACACATTGTGACATATACTCGCCTGGATAATGGAGTCACAATATCACACACATCTGGAATTCCTTTCAGTAAATTGAAGAATGTGCGCGTGAGTCTAATGTTGCAACACTGCCTTTTGTTTGAGTATGTGGTGTTGTAGATTGCGTCAATCGATCAAACATCAGATTGCTTTGTAGCGACGGAACAAATTTCATTGTCGCGAATCAAAGATATCGCAGAGGTGACACCACTGCAGTTCACAACACCCGAGTGTTTCATTTCTATTTCTACTATAAACAAGCAAATATTTTCTCAATTGCAATATTTTTGGGAGAAATTTTACAGCGAGTTTCTTTAGGTATACAGTACTGTTTACGTATTTGCAAATAGCTAATATTTTTAACAAATGCGTAAACAAAGTGATGTTCCATTTTCTGCGAGCTTTCCAGAAGCGATCGCTTTTTGAGATAGTTTCAGATCTGGCCAGAGATGAAGGTGTTCTCTATCCATGCAGCCGAGTGTACAATAACAGATCTTCAAGATATCGACACGAGGCAGTTGTATGAGGGACATGTCTCTAGAATTTCTGACTTGTCGGGAATTTTGTGGATGTCAGCTGTCCACTGCTTAGTAGATACTCTACCGGCGAATGTTAATGATGTGTAGTTTGATAAAGACCACCGCCGTCGACACGGCTACGTAGCGACGCAGCGGTCCCAGGTTCGATCCAAGTCCCGAGTTGTAGTTGATTGGTTTGTTTGATGCCTTGGCGCACTTGCACTGGTTCGATTCTTCATGGGGGAAGATATTTTCTCATAGAATCTCGGACAATATGGGACCAGTCACCATCCAGCATCGTGAGGAATTTGGGTAGCTACAATAAGTAGCGGATCCAGGTTAAGAAAACCAGATATAACGCCTGGGGACTCGACATGCTGACCACATGTCACTCCTATAGGGTTACTGGCTAGATTATCGTCCACCTCTGTAAATGACAAATGTACGTGAAGCTAGCAGCCGGCTGGCAGGTCAAGGGCCTTACGGGCCTCTCGTGCCATGTGAAGTAGTATATTGCTTTGTCGCACGTTGTGGTGACATTTTGAAGAAGTAATTCTCTTCATGCCCGATGTTGTAGTAACATTTTGAAGAAGGATTGGTGTCCCAAAAAGGATTACTGGTTCAGGTTGGGTTTAATTTTCGGTAGAGCCGGATTCTCTTCTCAGGGTCGGAAGTTGTTACACTGGATAGGAAAACACTTCACAATCACTAAAAACTGTTTATTGTAGAAATAATTGCAAATTTATTCACTTATAAATGTTCCCAGCAGATTAAGCAAATGTATGTGGTATTATTCTTCACCGTCAATTAAAATTAAATTATTTTCTTATCTTGTATCAATTATTTTTCTTGTATTAAATATTACATTTTATCAGGAGATCTCTTCTTGCTTCTATCTTTGTTGAAAGTTGTATGCAGAATGACTAGTGTAATTCTTTTATAATTTTAAGACCATTATTACATCACATGATGGTAATTTAAATTCTATTGGTTAATAGTCCTTTAAATATAAGGTTTAATTTGATTTGTTAAATAAGAAAGTTAATTGTTTTAACATCCAATCAGAGTTTAGTTTACTTTCATTTAAGAATATGAAGTTAAGCAGGTGTTCTTATTACAGTTATAACAGAAGGATTTATAATTTTGACAACAATGACTTAAAACAATTTTTAAAAGCATTCTTTACAAAAACTGTTATGTAATACAATTTCTTTAATTGTTACTGAGACATTTTTATTCAACAATAATCAACAATGAATTATTTAGATGTTTTTATTTATTTAAATTATATTTACATATTAAAATAATTTTAAAATACAAAATTATTAACTTTAACTTTCATGTTTATTATAATATTAAAATTCTGCTTTACATGGTGTTCCAGAGAGTAGTTTGATGGAAACGAAGGATAGGCCTACTGCATTTGAATTTTGTTGGACGATATTTGTGGCTCATTTGTCAATTTGTCTAGCTGTTCACTACTGTATACCCGACATATCCCGGTTTCCATAGAAGGGCGACATGCTTGTTTTTTTGCAAGATATCGGAACTGATGGAGCGGACTAGAGTAATATACTTAATCCAGTTGATGTAACTTATAATCATAAAATGTTTATAGTTTCTTAGCTGCACTTGCTCATTCAGGTGTCTATGCCGTGCACAACATTTATTTGTCAATAAAATGTTTTTATTTTATTTTATAAAATATCTAAACATTTGTAGAAATGAGAACAGAAGCCTAGTGAAGTAACGTTGGACGACCTTTCGATCAGAGAGACAAACAAGTTTCACGTTTCTTTCAGTTTTCTCGTTGTGTTCAAGTCTCTACAAATTCTATTGTGTCCACATGGGTCCACACTGGGTCTGAAAAACGCAACTAGATTCCAGTCACCTCGTCAATATCAAATATTTAAAACTACAAGAGGCTGGGCGGAACACTCAACCCCGGGCAATATGCTAACTACAGATAAACAATAAAGTAAATCGTGCATTACAATGGAAGTCATTTTATTTAGAAAATCGTCGGTTTTATACCAATCTTTCTGTATTTCAATTATATCTCACTGGTAATATATCATAACCTCTCCATACATCTCTATTCTGAGGTAATATTTTCCAGTCATTCCCTCCATAATGAAAATTAGGCGTCATCCCATGTATATTTTCACATCCCTCAGATCATGGCGCCTGCCTGCTGGCCTACTGGGAACTATCTCTCAGATCATGGCGCCTGCCTGCTGGCCTACTGGGAACTATCTCTCAGATCATGGCGCCTGCCTGCTGGTCTACTGGGAACTATCCCTCAGATCATCGTGCCTGCCTGGCTACTGGGAACTATCTCTCAGATCATGGCGCCTGCCTGCTGGCCTACTGGGAACTATCTCTCAGATCATGGCGCCTGCCTGCTGGCCTACTGGGAACTATCTCTCAGATCATGGCGCCTGCCTGCTGGCCTACTGGGAACTATCTCTCAGATCATGGCGCCTGCCTGCTGGTCTACTGGGAACTATCCCTCAGATCATGGCGCCTGCCTGCTGGTCTACTGGGAACTATCCCTCAGATCATGGCGCCTGCCTGCTGGTCTACTGGGAACTATCCCTCAGATCATGGCGCCTGCCTGCTGGTCTACTGGGAACTATCCCTCAGATCATGGCGCCTGCCTGCTGGTCTACTGGGAACTATCCCTCAGATCATGGCGCCTGCCTGCTGGTCTACTGGGAACTATCCCTCAGATCATGGCGCCTGCCTGCTGGTCTACTGGGAACTATCCCTCAGATCATGGCGCCTGCCTGCTGGTCTACTGGGAACTATCCCTCAGATCATGGCGCCTGCCTGCTGGCCTACTGGGAACTATCTCTCAGATCATGGCGCCTGCCTGCTGGCCTACTGGGAACTATCTCTCAGATCATGGCGCCTGCCTGCTGGTCTACTGGGAACTATCCCTCAGATCATGGCGCCTGCCTGCTGGTCTACTGGGAACTATCCCTCAGATCATGGCGCCTGCCTGCTGGTCTACTGGGAACTATCCCTCAGATCATGGCGCCTGCCTGCTGGTCTACTGGGAACTATCCCTCAGATCATGGCGCCTGCCTGCTGGTCTACTGGGAACTTTCCCTCAGATCATGGCGCCTGCCTGCTGGTCTACTGGGAACTATCCCTCAGATCATGGCGCCTGCCTGCTGGTCTACTGGGAACTATCCCTCAGATCATGGCGCCTGCCTGCTGGCCTACTGGGAACTATCTCTCAGATCATGGCGCCTGCCTGCTGGCCTACTGGGAACTATCTCTCAGATCATGGCGCCTGCCTGCTGGTCTACTGGGAACTATCCCTCAGATCATGGCGCCTGCCTGCTGGCCTACTGGGAACTATCCCTCAGATCATGGCGCCTGCCTGCTGGTCTACTGGGAACTATCCCTCAGATCATGGCGCCTGCTGGCCTACTGGGAACTATCCCTCAGATCATGGCGCCTGCCTGCTGGTCTACTGGGAACTATCCCTCAGATCATGGCGCCTGCTGGCCTACTGGGAACTATCTCTCAGATCATGGCGCCTGCCTGCTGGTCTACTGGGAACTATCCCTCAGATCATGGTGCCTGCCTGGCTACTGGGAACTATCCCTCAGATCATGGCGCCTGCCTGCTGGTCTACTGGGAACTATCCCTCAGATCATGGCGCCTGCTGGCCTACTGGGAACTATCCCTCAGATCATGGCGCCTGCCTGCTGGGCTACTGGGAACTATCCCTCAGATCATGGCGCCTGCTGGTCTACTGGGAACTATCTCTCAGATCATGGAGCCTGCCTGCTGGGCTACTGGGAACTATCTCTCAGATCATGGCGCCTGCTGGTCTACTGGGAACTATCCCTCAGATCATGGTGCCTGCCTGGCTACTGGGAACTATCCCTCAGATCATGGCGCCTGCTGGCCTACTGGGAACTATCTCTCTGCTATTCCAACAGTAAGTTTCTATCGTATCTTTCATTCCCCATCCGTTCCACATGTCCTGCACATCGCAGTCTACGCGACTTAAACTGTTCTTATTAGCTCACTGTTATGTAGTCTTCTCCATTCATCCGTCTATTCTTCTCTCTTTGGTCCACTTTTGCTTCTTTCATATAACTAAAAGAATAAGTTTTCTATATATTTAGTTGTATATACATTCATTTATCTTATTTTATTTATTTATTGAGACAATGAGTCCTGTAATGAATAACAGTATGTGTATCCTATAGCAGGATTTTAATATCATAATAAATATGAAAGTTTAAGTTAATAATTTTATATTTTAAAATTCTTTTAATATTTAAATATAACTTAAATAAAGAAAAACATCTAAATAATTAATTGTTGTTCATTGTTGAATAAAAATGTCTCAGTAACAATTAAAGAAATTGTATTACATAACAGTCTTTCTAAATAATGCTTTTAAAATTGTTTTAAGTCATTGTTGTCAGAATAATAAAGCTTTCTGTTATAACTGTAATAAGAACACCTGCTTAACTTCATATTTTTAAGTGAAAGTATACTAAACTCTGATCGGATGTTAAAAAAATTAACTTTTTGATTTAACAAATCAAATTTAAACATTATATTAACCAATAGAATTTAAACCTAACATCATGTGATGTAATAATGTTCTTTAAAATTATATATAATTACACTGGTCAATCTGCATACAACTTTCAACAAACATAGAAGCAGTAAGAGTTCTCCTGATAAAATGCAATATTTAATACAAGAAGAATAGTTGATTCAAGAAAAGAAAAGAATTTATTTTAATTGATAGTGAAGACTAATCCCAGTTAATCTGCTGGGAACCTACAAAATGAATACATTTACAACTATTTCTACAAGAATCAGTTATCAGTGATTTTTAAAGTGTTTTCCTATCCTGTGTACCAACTTGAGACCTTGAGAAGAGAATCCGGCTCTACCGAAAATCAAACCCAACCTGAATCAGTAATTCTTTTTATTTTTTGGACACCAACCCTTCCTCAAAATGTTACTACAACATCGGGCATGAAGAGAGTTAGCTGCTTCAAAACATCGCCACAACGTGGAAAAAGAATTACTTCTTGTTCAAAAAGTCGCCACAATGTGGGGCATAATGAAGATCTTACTAAAATACTTCTTCAATCCAGAGTTGAGCCTACGTTAATTTCTCTTTGCACTTTATCCTTATTTAAAATTATCATTCAACCATTTCAAAATCTCCCCCATTTGTCATTAACTGTCGATCTCCATTATATAATGTATTTCTTAGCCAAAAAACCAGGAAGGAAGTATATAAACGTCAGAAATGTGGTTTGTGAGGAGTGTTGCAGGCTGTACAATAACAGATCGAAAACGAAATGAAAATATACGAAGTGAATCAAATATATTCAAACTATGAGATAGAATTGCACAATACAGAGATGAATGGATAACATTATGTTTCCGAAACAGATTCTTCATTACAAACCACTAGGACGAAGAAATGTAGGAAGACCCAGTAAAAGATGGACAGATCAATTCTAGCATGAGATCGGAACAGACCTAAAGGTCTAGTCCTTGATGCTGCTGCTGATGATGATACGTGTATAACCCCAGTTCCTTGGTATTCTTCATAGGCAACATTCATATCTAATGCGAGAACTATCATCCCAGCAATGCCTCAAACATTGTGCAAAGAGTACTGACAAGTGAGCAAAGCATGTCCTTTCTTCCTCAGAACTTGTTTGAATGGCATTTTTCTCTTCTCCAAATAAACGATAGAAAGTTTCTGCATCTGCTTCAACTAAAACCGAACATTTTATGCGACTTCATTTATAATTCAAGTAAATTACCTTCAACTTCTCTTCAAGCAATTAATTTTATTATTTTCTTGTAAAAAAATTAGGCGAGGTGTTATTATTTAAATGGTATTCTGCAGTCGCCCACGATAGCCAGGCGGGCAAGAACCGGTTCCTTCACAACTGTGAAATCTAGCCTCAGCGTTGCCAGCAACATTGTTGCCGGCTCCTCAAACAACAACCAGATCAACAACTCGGAAATATTTCTCAATTACCAGCGGCCGGCCGGCCTATCGCTTGTAAATGTATCAATTACTATGTGTGCACAATTGTTGTTCTTTTACGACGGAATCGGTCTCAACTTTCCCTTTTATTTTGTAACAGGAGGCAGGTGACTGGTCTACATGTGGTTGCAACAACTTAATTGTTTTAGAAACGGAACGCAATAAAATATGAAATTAACCAACTGTAAAATTTGGTGTTACAAACGTTTAACAACCTGCCTGGCATCATAAATCAGTGCTTATTTGAACTTGCAGAAAACTTCAACTATAAAAGCAGTAATAAACATTCCATAAAACCATGTCCTTAGCCAATCATCTTTAATTAAAATTTGTTCTTCTTCTTCTTCTTCTACTTTATCACATTAGGCCTTTTGGCCTGTTTTCTCATCAAGTGGGATTTAATGAATCTTCCCAACTACGAAATGGACGTCCAACACTTCTATATCCTATTGGTTTGTACTTTAATAGCAGCTGGGGGATTCTATCTGTAGGCATTCTTTCAACATGTTCATACCAGTTGTTTCTCATGATGTCAATTCTATTTGTTAAATTGAAAATACATAAGTATTTTCTAATATCTTCATTTCTTTTTCTGTCCAAAACTGTCATATCTGCTACTGAACGTAAGAACTCCATTTCTGCAGTTTTCATTTTTCTTCTGTCTGAACGGTTAAGACAGGCGCTGCTATAATTCTATAACATTTTAATTGTGTAGTCCTTAAAGTTGTACTCTTCAGCCACACATTCTATAAACTTATTTAATTAAATATTAATACCTTCCTTCTGGCAGTATGGTACATAAATTTAACTCCCTAAAATCATGATTTTTATTCTCCCACCTCATTACTGGTGGGCGCTTTTCCTCTTGTTTTTCTACAAGGAATTCCCATGCCCTTTTTTATTTCCCACATTCGTGATACATGCCATGCACATCGATGACTACGGCGAGACTTAACTGGTTTCGCACAGAGATCGTGTATAGCTCACTCCACTCGCCTTTCTCTTCGTCTCTCTGCAGTTCAATGTTTTTCATATTCTCTTTATTCTCAAATATACAAAATAAAGGGAATAAAATAGATCCAGCAAACTATAGAGGGATCAGTGTTATGGCAGCAATTAGTAGAATGTTAAGTACAATTATTAAAATTAGATTGGAGGAACTAATACAAAATAAAATATCAGAAGAACAAACAGGTTTCACAGCAGGTAAATCGTGCCTTGATAATATATTTGTGATTAGGCAGATTATAGAAAAGATGTTGGGTAAAGGAAAAGAAGTGCATATGGCATTTATAGACCTGGAAAAGGCATATAACTCTGTGCCCATCAACAAGCTCTGGGTGGCAATGGAGAAGTTTGGAATACCTAAATCTCTTATACATTTTATAAAAAGAATGTGTGATTGTAAAGCAAGTATTAAGGTTGGAAATAGAGTATCCTCAGAATTTGATATAACAAAAGGATTAAGACAAGCATGCGGGATGTCACCAACATTGTTCAAGATATATTTAGAAGATGTATTAATGAAATGGAATAAATTATGTAGGGGAATGGGAATCAACATTAATGGCCATTTACTGCACAATTTATTATTCGCTGATGACCAGATTATAATAGGACAAGATAAAGAAGATATAGAATATATGATCAGAAAGTTGGTCGATGCACTTGAGGTAGGTGGACTGAAGATAAATTATATTAAAACAATATATGGTAATCGGAGGAAATTCAGAAGACCTACAAATAAATAATATGATCATTAAACGTGTTGAAGAATTTAAATAACTTGGATCTATAATAGATAAATCTGGTACTTGTCAAAAAGATATTATTAGCAGAGTAAATTGTGCAAGGAAGGCGATTAGATCCCTGAATGCTCTTTTATGGAATAGAAATTTGACCAGAAAAACAAAAAAAGATTATACAGACAATAATAGAAAGTATACTTACATATGGATCAGAAAGCTGGACAATAAATGAAAGGATGCAGAAAAAAATCTTGGCGACAGAAATGAATGGATTACGGAGAAGTATGAGAATATCCAGGCTACAACATATTAGAAATACATATATCAGACAGGACATGGATGCACAAGAAACTGTTATCGATAGGATAATAAAGAGAGCTCTACAGTGGTATGGACATGTACAACGGATGTCGGAAGACCAGTGGCCTAAACAGGTGTTGGATTGGATGGTACCAGGCAGAAGGAAGAGGGAGAAAAGTATGAGGGAATGTATGATGCCATGATGAAGAGGGGTATGGAAGATGGTCAATGGGAAGATAGGAATCTCTGGAAAGCAGGAATCAGCTGTAAAGTGGAAAGCCTGTATTAAGTATATTCTCAGATGCACATAATATTTTCTCCTCCCTTAAAGTAAGGGACCATACTAGCTTAGCATCCACATAACTCAAAAAATTAACAGTTTTATTCATTTTTAGTAGATCTTTTTAGAGAGATGTTGGGATGACAAGGGACCCTCCCTCTAATCAAAAACAGCGTGCGCTTCCGGAATTGAGTTAATGTTTAATTTGTATTAACCCGATTCATGTTTGTAATTATTGTTCCTACGTATTTGAATTCTGCCCTTTTTTTCTTCCAAAATTTCCCTCATTTGTCATTAAATGCCCACTTCTATTATATAGCGTGTGACCACATGTTTAATTCTATTGATATTTACTTCCAGCCCTAATTTCTTAGTGTTACTCGAATAGAATATGCATGTTGGACCATAGTATTGCCTCGCTATCGCCTAATAATATATCATCAACGTAAACTGACAACTTATTAACACCACTGAGTTGTAGGCCTTCTTCAGCCTCTGATGGTATGTTCCAGTACGAAACTGAATAGTAGACGAGATAATGCATCTCCATACTTTAACCCAATGTGAATTTCAAAACTATATGAAAACTACTTGTCTACACGCACCCTATTCTTTGTGCCATTTAGAACATTAGAATAAGACAAACTTTTTAGGAATTCCCAACTCCAGCAGGATACGATACCTAAATAATATATATCATGTACAATACTATATTTTTCCCTAAAATCTGTCCTATACCTTTAATGGATCTATTGTAGATATATTTCTTTTAAATCCACGTTGATGATCTCCTTAGAATGACATCAATATAGGGAGTACGTCCGGATACTAATATATTTGTCAGAAGTACAAAACATTACGACCGCTGACGAACACACGTGAATACGCACGACGTGATATCACCCTCTTGGAATTTGCTGCCAACAGCTTAAATGAGGAGACTCAGTAGTTAGTCGAAACTATAATTTAGGTTATATTATGACTTTAATGCGAAAACTAAAACTAAGCTAGAAATTTCAATGTTATTTTCGAATTCAATGATCCTAAATTAGTCAAAATTAAGCACTTCCACTCCATAACATATTATGTGTTATTTATGTACGCATAAAAAAAATAAGGGGTCAAGTGCTGTTGATAAAAAGTTTGCTGGCGGTGTTCACAAAGTTTGTTTCCCTCAACTTGCATGTGATTCCAGGAAGTGAATACAACAGAGGCGATCAAAACATAGCGTCAGGGTTATACAAACCGGCAAATGGGACGTCTACTGTTCGAATTCAGTTATATTATAAAAACTGTCCTCTATTAAAAATAATAAATTGATAAAAATCGAGCTTGAGCTTGGCAAAAAAGTACAGAAACAAGGAGACAAAAGATAAAACATAAAAACTGTTCATATATATATATATATATATATATGTCCAACGCTTTGAACTCGAGGTAGCGTGCTGCCTTGTCACGCAGCGGGCCCGGGTTCGATCCCCGGTCGGGGCAGTTTTTCTGGGTGAAGTTTTTATCGGGGTTTTTCCTCACCTGTAAGACAAATGTCAGGAAAACTTTAAGGCCCAAACGGTCCCCGGAATTATATGGTCATCGTCATCATCATCGTTATTATCATTATCATCATCATCATCATCATCATCCTTCACCGGTGTGGAAAGCAACGGGAAGCTGCCACACCTACAATTCCCTAGTAAAGCTGCAAGCATAGCATGAAAATGCTATGATTGCAGTGAAGGACCTGCCATCGGGCAGAATTACTATGGATGGATATACTCTCCTGGCGCGACAGGCCTAGAAGGCCCTTAGCCTACCAGCCGGCTGCTGGCCTCACATCCACATGTGTCAATCACAGAGGTAGATGTGTAGGGGGTGACACGTGGTCAGCATGTCGAGTCCCCCAACCGTTATAGCTGGTTTTCTCAACCTGGAACCGCTACTTATTGTAGCTACCCAAATGATTCACGATGCTGAGTGTGCACCGGTCCCATACTGGCCGAAATACCATGAGAAAATTTCTTCCCCCATGGAGACTCGAACCAGCGCAAGTCCCGTAGCTCTGCGCCAAGGCTTCCTGCCTTAAGCACTCGGCTACGGCGCGGGGACTATGGATGTATGTGTATATATATATATATATATTTTCCACCGCTGTGGTCTCGAGGTAACGTGCTGCCTTGTCACGCAGCAGGCCTGGGTTGGATTCCCGGTCGAGACAAGCTTCCTGGGTGGGGTTCCTCATGTGTATTACGTATATCAGTGACTTTGAAGCCCAAAAGTTCCACGAACGTCATCATCCCCGGTGTGGAAATCAACGGGAAGCTACCACACCTATAATTCCCCAGAAAAGCTGCATAGCGTAGCATGAAAATGCTTTGACTGCAGTGAAGGACCTGCCCTAGGGCATATTCAGAACGATCAATTAGGTCAGTTGTTCCTAAACTCATCGAAACCTAAATGCAATTTGATAGTGCAAACTTGTCAGAAGGCGTATGACGTCACAACATATAAGTTACATAATTTGAGATCAACGAGCCATAGCACCCGGCACCCGACACCCGACTACAAAACCAAACAACGTGATTTGGAATCCGTGCGACATATGCGATATCTAATGACTTTACCGCTACCGGTACTGGGTGAACGGAAGGATGCAGTTGATGTGGTTTATATATAACCCCACGTGGTCCCGCACGGGAATTACTTAACAAAGCTAATTTAGTTACACTTATTTCGCAAACATATCAGCAAGTGACAAGTGGTTATCTCATCGCTTCAAAGAAACACCTGATAGGAAACTTAGGTATTTACTTGAATGTGATTACATTTTGCTCTGAGGATCAAGTTTAATCTTAAGATTTTTGCTAGCCGGAAAATCTTCAGACTTGAAACCAATGAATTAAATCCCTCCAGAAGGGTATTTCCATCCTGAAAAATCCATCTACCCCGACGAGTTTTAACCCGCAATCCTCGGGACCAGAAGCAAGGAACTTAACCCCTAGACCATGGAGGATGATTTCAGTACTTATGCCCGAAATTAATGTATTCTTTGTTACATGTATGTTGTTCACCTTCCATTCGAGGCACTAAGAAACTGGGCTGGAAGCAAATATCAATAAAATATCACGTAGAAATATATCGCTAATCGGGAATGGACACTTAACGATAGCGGGATATTTAGAAGCGGCAGCGGAATTCAATTGATTACAAACATAAATACGCTACAGAAAACTTTTGACAGGGCAGGGACTTGTGTCCTTTCAATTCCTCTATATTAAAAAAAAAGTTCAACTAACAATATACAAAAACGGCGTTTAGGTAAGTTAAAATTGGAGATAGAACAATTCTTCGTAAACACGATATCAGCGTATGGTTGATGCGACCATTGTACATGACGTCAGAGAGAATGGGTTACAATAGTTTTCTGTACCGTCTGGTTACAGCAACATTTCTAAACTGTGTTGTTTAATATTCAGTATCCAGAATAACCACTTTACATGAGTTATATTTCACTCCAGATGTTCTGCGCAGTCAGTGCGTAACTTTTACGAACACACGCATTCGAATGGAAGTGAGCTACATGGCTTTCATGGAAAACCAAAGTTAATAAGAATAACTGCGATGGGCAGAACAGGTAAAATTTCAACTTCTTGTAGGAAATCAAGAGTAGGTAGACCAAGAACGAGGAGGGAACATTTTAACCAAAATTGAGGGAGGTGAAATATACAAGGAATGATCGGAAAACATTACCTCAGCAGGTCTTCGTGGTAATAAATCTCCGAGGTCAATAGTATCTGAGAGTTATGCATTTATTCATATGTTTTTTTTAAACGTTACATAACATGATATAACGCTGCAATTTCACCAAAATACTAAAGTACTGTAATTAAAGCGCGCAACCAATGATTTTTATAATTTTATTGTAACATTACATTAAATAATGATGATGGATGTGGTCTTCGGGTAACGTCATCGAGTAAGCGGACCGGGTTCGTACCACGATCGGGAAATAATTTCTTGGTGAGATACTTTTCCGAAGTTCATCTGTAAGACAAATGCTGGAAAACATTAGACTCCAAGTTGTGGCCGAAGAACATGTTACCATCATATTCCCTTTGATTAGCAACGTATGAAATAATGTTGTCTTGTTTTAAATGTTTGTTTTGTCTCGGAGGTGGTCCTGTTCACACATCCGAGGAAGCTTGCTATGTCTTTTTGTGGTCAAATATATACGTATGTATGAGGTCATGTAATCCATAGTTCCTCTAAAGATCGGCAATTGTAGGGCACAGAGCAAGAGGTTCAACTACTCCATTTTATCAATTTACCACATTTAATAATCAAAACTTAATTATGCAAGAATACATTTCAAAGGTGGGGTTGGACAAGACAAGCTTTTTACTTACGCTACTTGCGCCATCTTTGATGTAATTTAAAGTAGGTGTTATAAAGTGTTAATGATGCCATTCATCTGTGAAATATAACCATCGTCAGACACGAAATGAACTAGTGAAAATATGATTTTATGTTGTAACCGTCAGACATGTTGCATTTTTCATGGAATAACTGATAACTCGATCTATGTGAAGAGTTAATTTATTTTACGTATCAAATCACATTTAAAATGCAAGGAACCTAAAAGCTCATGAAACCTAAATCACTTACTCTAACCTTGGTGAATTCCAGGGAACGTCCTTTTTATTATTTTACGCGGTTAAATAAGTAAGAGATAAATCCGGACCTAAATTGTTCAAACCATAGATATGGTACACAGATAAGAATCCCATGATTAAATGTACACATTGTGCTCATTTAATAATAACTGGAAAGCGCACTAACGTGCAAAGGAGTTTAATTCATTAGTTTTTGCTCATTTGTGGTTTACGTATTGTGCTCAACAGTGGTGTATCGCTGGTCAAAAGTTTGATAATCGGTAGTTTATCGCTGGTTAGATGTAAGAACTGTTGTAACCTTTGTGGTCACGAATAAAATAACGAAGTGATAATTACATCTATTTGGTACCGTATATATGTTTAATATACCGTTTTGTTAATATTTCTTGCAATTAGGTGCTCTTAAAGTGGGTAGATAAAAAGCTTGTCATCTCCCACCCGGCCCATTTCAAATTAACATTTTTTAAAGAAAATGTGTTTTTTTAAGACTGGCACATTTATGACTCTTAAGAAAAATATGGAGAAACAGGACGAACGAATCGCTGGACAGTAGAATGCGCTAAGCCATTACATCAGAGTAAAGAAAACTGATCCCACTAGAGGCCTTCAGAAGTCCTATGGAGCTTGAAGCTCCCACCGGTGCTCAAAATCGTCAAGAAATGCCAGCCCTGCATGACGGTCGCATTCAAAGCTCCAGAACGTTTCTGGTACTCATTTCAGATAGAGGCTGAGTCGACTCCAAAGCTTCGGCGCAGCCCGAACTCCGTCCTATCGAGAATCGAAGCCGCGTCCTTCAGACTAGTAGCATACTTTCTTAACTAATTACTGTACGTCGTGCACGCAGAGGGAATCTCCACGAGTTTGATTTGTATGCGAGATAAACTTCTCTAAGTGGAGCAATTATCGGGGAAGAAACTAATTACTAGAAATTAATCGACAGCGTTACAACGGTCTCGTGTCCAGCAGGCGAACAACTTAACATCAAAATTGCTTAATTTCTCTCACCTGGTCTACTTTCCTGCCGCTTCCAATTCCCATCGTTTTCAATTACAGGCCTAATCAAATGACGCTTCCCGTTTTCATCCAAATGGTAGAATGATGCAGATAAAAAATTTCCAACCTTTTTCAATTCTTTCCGGTGTTTCAAAAAATGCAAGACTAGAGCATGGGACATACGACATACACATGTGTAAGCGTCGCTCAGTCATTAACAGAAACATGGATGGACCTGGAGTAGGCCTACCTCAACACTCACTCTAATTCTAATATCATTAAAATATTTAGTCTGATATGAAAGAAAAAAGTATACGGAGACTTAGATCTGCTGAAATGAGATACCTTTGGAGGACTGCAGGGCACACACTACCCGACTAGATCATAGAAATAATGAAGACATCTTAGAAGAATTGCACATGCAACCTTTAGAAAATAAAATGTCCGATTATAAGTCAAGACGGATGCAGCATGTTCATCGAATGGAAGATCACAAACAAATGTTAAGCTATGAAGCCGCAGGAAGAAGAAGACCAGGACGTCCACTCAAAAGACTTTTGGATGGTGTTTCTCTTAAGATCGAATCAGGTCAACAAATGGCCTAAATTCGTGAATTTATGATGATGATGAAAGAAAAAGTATGATTTCCGTGTATTCTGAAAAAAAACTGAACAAAGCGGCATAACAACTTTTAGAATAAAAGTAGTAAAGACAAGGAAAGAAGATAATATAATATAACAACATCAATAATAATAATAATAATAGATTCTATTATACATTTCATAGGCATTGTTACATACCATACAATGATGATGCCATAAAACGACTCAGACGAAAGCAATTATCTACGCTTGCATACAGCGCTACAAATATATTCATTAATAATTAGCCGATAAATAGCTAGCACTAAATAAAGTGAATTCAAAACTCTAAAGGGATTAACCACGGTGATTCTGTATTAGTTCCGGACGGCAGAAAAAATTGAGAATGTTAATTAACGACGCTCATTAAAAAGTTAAATCATTTGCATCGCTATTCAAAGTCACGAGTCGAAGGGCAAACAAATGTTCTCAGGGATCCCTTATTGAAGAATGCCGTGCTGTTTTATCTTACCGTCCTCCGCCACTCCTTTACCGACGGCTTTGTCTTACGGGTATTATTGTTAGGTGTTACACAACAATCTGTAAATTCATCCAATTTTAGGAAACTAATGACAAAAAAATGAGGAAATTAGTGAAGACGAAAAATCACGTATTTATCATAAGTAAAGCCACGAGTGGTTTCCAAATTAGTGAGTCGTGGATTTATCTAGAGAATTTGTAAATCAAGAGTGGCATTTGTTAGGAGTATTTAACGAATAAAATTAATGTGTTTACTCACAAATCATTATTTAACTATAGTTATTTTAAAATATTTATATATTTAATGTAAACGGCGACGTTTGAAAACAAATGAGAAACGATTGGTACGCTTCATTAGCTTCTTTTGTTCATCGCAACCAGATCATAATATTATTTATTGCCAAAATATTGCAATGTTGTAAGAATGCACCCTAGTGCAGAAATTTATATCTAACGATATAGGTATTAATTAATTTCAGATGTCCTATGATGTAAATATGTCAATTCTATTTTTCTGCAACTCATTTCCTGGAAAATAATTCGTTTAAGAAAGTGCAAACAGTGTTTTTTTTGTGGTATAATCAATTGCTACAAGTGTTTTTATATTATCCCTCGCATGCGCTATGTGTTGACATTCATTCACTATATATACAATCTGGTAGCCGTATTTCTTGGAGAGTCAGTCACTGCAAAATAATGCTATGACCTATTCAGAATGTTAAAAAGGAGGTGCTTTCTTTAGTATGATAAACTTCAGTAGGTAAATTTTAGGCGAAACACGTCTGTGATTGGTTGTAAAACAGAAATCATTGAAATGTGATTGGTCATTGACTCCCATTTGGGGCATGAGTTAAATAGTCATAAAAAATGTCACGAGTGATTTCCAATTTATCTAGAGGACTTAGAAATCGAGACTGGCATTTGTTAGGACTATTTAACGTACAAAATTAAGCTGTTCACTCAAAAATCATTATTTAAATGTAGTTACCGGTATTTTAAAATATTTATATATTTAATGCAAACGGCGATGTTTGAAAACAAATCAGAAATGTGAGGTTATGTTTATTCACTGCAACTGGATCATATTATTTATCGCTAAATAGAATAGTAATATTGTATGAAAGCATCATTGTGGAGAAATAATGAAACACATCAAACTGTATATTATAACCAACATTATAGGTTATTCATTCATTTTCTTAGTAAACAACTCAGTAAAATCAAGGAATCTGTTCATTATTTGTTATATTCAATGCATTTGTTGGAGAGTCAGACACTGCAAAATAATGCTCTGAGCTGTTCAGAACATTAAAAAGGAGGAGCTTTCTTTATCACAAAAGCAGGAGCTGATAAAGGAAAATCGATAAAGAGCTAGGTAAAACACGTCATTGTTTGTAAAACAAAATTCATTGGAACGTGATTGGTCATTGACTACCATTTAGGACAAGAGTTATATAATCATATTAAATATGGGGTTTGTGAAAAAACTACAAAAGAAAGAAAAAAAAGGTAGGCATGAGGATGTTGCAACATCTAAGGAATGTAAAAAATGGGGGTATAGAAAAATCTGCTACAGCAGAATTACGCGTGTTCAGAAAAGCACAGTTTCCTTAAAAAAATGTGGATCTTGTAAACATGGTTTTATAAACATTGGAACATGTAATTCTATAAAAGTTCCTTCTATTGCTGAGACAGACCTCAGGATGTGCCTGGCGTCTGACAGCAGTAGACGAAGCGTCGAGTTGGTTATGTTCTGGATTACGTCCATTCAGGCGCGAAGAATCGGAGCAGTTATTTGTTGTTTAAAATGTTTGTTATGAATATGATATCAGACGGTCGATATGGACGTGTTGGCCTACACGCGTAAACAGATTGTTAACAAGCGATCACACGCTTTCTAGTCAGTTCATATTTTATTTAACGATCAGGCTATTGTCATCGACATTCATACAACTGTAACATTTTGCTCAGAAGTGTATTATTTCAGGCGTTAGGTTCTTCTACGTGCCTAAGATAAGTTGCCTTTTCAGGATTCTTTCGCCCTGAAACCCCATGTTCCCCGAGTCTCTGAGGGCGTGAGTCCACCAGGGTTGATCACACTGTTTATCAAAACAAGTATTTTAAAATACTTGTGTGAAATTGGGACTGGAAGTAAACATCAATAAATCTAAATATAAGATCACACATATATAAGTATATTTTAATTTTATTATAGTCTATGTTTTTGTTAGTATTAGATAACATCATCATTGTATTTTGTTTAGTCTGTTTTTTAATAATATCTTAAAATTGTAATATGTACGTAATTTTTGTATAATTTTATTATTCGCTGGTTGAGTGGAAGAGAAGGCCTTATGGCCTTAACTCTGCCAGCTAAAATAAAGCATTATTATTATTATTATTATTATTATATTATATAATGGTAATGGACATTTAATGTCAAATGAGAGACATTTTGAGGAAGTGGCTGAATTCAATTACCTATGAACAATAATTACAAATAGGAATTGGATGAACAAAGAAATTAAACATAGGCTCAATTCTGGAGAATCGTGCCTTATTATGCACTACGCGGACTCTTGTTGTCCCAACTTCTCTCAGAAAACATTAAAAGCATCATCTTCACTTCAAGATTTAGGCGATTCGTCTGTTCCGAATTCACAATGATTCCTTCCATCTCTGCCTAGGCGTTCCTACATCACTTAATCTCTTTGGTTTATCATGATATGCTATCTTAGGCAAAATATTAAAATTAAGATATATGTTATTCTCCCAGACCAGTCTCATGGGCTAGCGGTCAGCGTTTCAGGCTAAAGTTCATGAGGTCCCGGGTTCGATTCCTGGTCAAACCATAGGAATTTTTCCTTGAAGGGAATCATTCCTGTGGTTGCCCATGGTCTGGAATTTAGATTAAGAACTCTCCTGGTGCTTCATTATCATTTATCGCCCATCATATCATCGGGGTAACGTAACTCCGCCTTCCAGGTGCCCCAACTTCAGAAGTGGGTTACAATTACGCCAATGCCAGGAAAGTACACCAGAAATGTCGAAATGACAACCTGGGGCACTGAATAAAAAAAAATATTACATGGATGGGAAACATGTACTCTTACTTTAAGGGAGGAAAAAAGATTAAGACTATTTGAGAATGAAGTTTTTAGGAAACATTTTGGACCAAAGAAAATGAACAGATTGGTGAATGCCTAAGACTAACAGTGAACTACATGATCTTTACAGGAAATCAGATACAGTAAAAAAAATAGTTAAATCTCGTTGACTGCGATAGGCAGGGCATGTGACACGGATGGGGAATGAAAGATGGACATGGAAGTTTCTTGTTGGAAAACCAGAGGGAAAAGCGCCCAGTTGGTAGACCAAGAAGTCAGGTAGGAGAACATCATTAACCATGATTTGAGGAATGTACATTATACAGGGAAGATTGAAAAACATTGTCTCAGGATAGGGAAGTATGGAGAGCTTATGTCCGCGCGGCCATGAACCTACGTGTTCGATAGAGCCAATGAGTTAGTAATATAATGACGTGGGAATGGAAAAGAACAGCCGATGGATTGGTTGAAAGAAACGGAAAATAGTTGTAAAAGTACCAAGTATTCACTTAAGCAATGAACTTGCATTCCAATAGATGTGTGCAGTAGGTGGAGTATCAGACAGCAACCTTGACAACCAACGGTGCCGGCGGGAGGGGGGGGACTAGGAAGAATGTTACATGCGCCATCTTGAATCTAGTTCCTCCACTTACCATTAAATCGCAGGGATTATCTGTCGCTGTACTAAATGCGGGTTGTAAAATCTGATCCCTGAAATTCGGGGATACAACCGATTAAATGACAATTACCATTTACGTGTAGAATCAAATAAACAGAATTGACAAATGACGAAATATTTATAGAATCCAAAGACGTACACTTGACATTCCAACAAATGACTGATCGTAAAGGGATCCAATCGCAACACAGACATATATTTCTAATTACATTTTTTTTCCCGTGAAGTGACTGTTAGCATATCGTGGCTACACCAGATAATCTTCAGGTAGGGTTCACTCGATCTCGCAAGGAGGAAGCCCTTGGGGTAGTAGGAGAATAATAATAATAATAGCTTTACTTTACCTGGCAGAGTTAAGGCCTTGTCTACCACTCAACCAGGTTTAAAAAAATACAAAAGAAAAGTCTTAAATTTAAATTACAATATATATATATATAACTGTATAAGCGTATAAGTGTGCGGCAACCCCTGATATCTTGAGGAAGGAGATTCCAGGAGCGGGCAGAGGCTACTGTGAAAGTTAAGGCTCCCACTTTTTCTGAACAATCGAACAAGAAAGTAGTTTATTGATATTTGAGTTAGCAAAATCCGATTAAGAATACTCAAACTAAGCGTCCCCGACTTCGTCACGTTAAACTACGTGCTGGCCATTTCAGTCCGACTCTAATCTCTTGTATCGCGGATTTATTTATTGTGCTTGTGTACAATGAATTAGGGAATATTTTTTCAGAACTCTATGCAATGTAAACCTACTTTATTTCATGAATTTACATAATTTTTAGTAATGACTTGGGTTATTTACAATTTATTACAAATGGACCTAATTTTGACGATGGAAATTCAATTTCATGTAATGCAATGTCTTTTAACCACAAAGATAAATAATATACAGTGATTTTCAAGGCAGTATTTCCCTCTTTTCACTTAGAAATGTTACTATTAAAGATAACTTTGTTGTACGAGCTGGTGCTCCGAGTACGGAGGTAGAGTCTACGTTCCCATTTTGTGAAGAAAGAAGCAAACAAATGCCTGACAGCGATCTGCAACGAATGGCTGGCGATACATTTCTAAGCCTCTGATAACTGACTACTGAACTCCAAACAATGCGTTAAAATATAGAATTTTGGACTACAATTTCCTCATTACTTTTTTCAGATACACCAGTTTTTAATATGAACAAATATTATCATACAAACCGTTTTATAAATTATATTTCACTTAGAAAAAAACTTTTCAGAGAACGGTAGAGAACTTTAAGGGAAGTTTGTGAATGTTTGTTGCAAACTGATAGTCTACAAATCTGTAGTCATTTATGTTTTTTTTCTTCTTCCTTCCTTCCAAATATTAGGCCAAGGCCTGTTACGATCCTATAGAAAATTTTTCCTCCAGCGTTTCATAGGACGGCCCAGAGATCTTCGTCCTCTTGGTACATCATTATAAACAGCTTTGGGGATCTGTTTTGAACTCATTCTTTCTAGATGGTGTTTTCAATTTAGTTGATACTGTTTAATATATTCCAAAATTGGCGTATTCTTCAATTCTTTTAAAATAACGGTGTTTCTTTTCCGATCCCATCTGGTGTAACCCGCTGTTCTGCGCATGAATCTCATTTCACAAGACGTTATTCTGCTTTCATGTTGTCTTTTTAGTGTCCATGCTTCACTACCATAGGTCAACACTGGTCTAGCCAAAGTGTTATATAAACGTAATCTGGTGTTTTTTTTGTACAAGGGATGGTTTCATAACTTGATTAATAATTCCCAAACTTTTATTATAACTAGTAATTTTTTCAGGGATATCCTTTTCATCCCAGATAGAGAGATAATATCCAAGATATTTAAATTGATTAGATCTCTCTAAAATTTTATTCTGGAGCCAGATTTTACTTTGTATGGGGTCTTTCCCATGAAATGCCATAATTTTAGTTTTGTTAATTGATATTCCAATATTAAATTTGGCACTTATTTTTTGTAAATTATAAATTGAATTTTGCAAATCATTTTCGGAAAATGCCAGAAGAGCTAAATCGTCTGCAAAAAGAATAGCATCGAGTTTGAGGTTCCTATTGATGGGCATATATTTTGTTTTAATTCATGTCAATTACTAAGATTGGTTGGAGAAAACCCGCAATCAGGACAATTCTAACATATATATATATATATATATATATATATATATATATATATATATATATATATAATTTCAATTAAGAGACATAAGTAGTTTTACACAAATAAGGGAAAAAGAGTTATTATGACAAAATATGTAGTAATAAATAAGATTTAAAGGTGGAAAGTGGCACGCGTTTTGAAGGAGGAAGTGTGGTCTCACCGCTCGAGATAAGATTAGGGTTCACTTAGGGTAGAGCTCAGTCTCTGAATGGGGATGGATGGGTGTGAGGGAACTCTGAAGGCTCGTAGAGACAAAATCATGAATGAAACAACAACCATTCTTTATTTATTTTTTGTTTAGCAACTGTTCTATATTCCAATGAATTCTTAGATTAGAGACACAGTTGCCACGCTCTATAAATATGAATTCAGCTTTGTTGATCAGTTATCTATTCGTAAAAATAAATATGTTATTCACTTCTGATTAAATCAGATCGAAAATAGTAATAGGAAACAAAATCATAGAACAGGTGAACCATCTCGATTATTTAGGATGTGACATTTTATTTAATTATGATAATGATATAAATAATAAAATAGCAAAATTCCAGGGAATATGTGGTATGATAAAACGATCACTAAATAACAAAACAACAAGAGAGACCCAATTGAAATTTTATAAAATGTTGGCAGTACCGGTACTGCTCTATGGATCAGAAGCCTGGATACATAAAAAACAAGATCTAAGTAGAATAACGGCGGCAGAAATGAAATTTTTCAGATCTGTTAAAGGGTGCACTAAGGAAGACAGAATCAAGAACACAGAAATAAGACAGGAACTTGAAATATTTGCAATAACTGATAAAATAGATACATATAGACAAAAATGGAAGCAACACATAGGCAGAATGAATGAAGATAGATATCCAAAACAAATAACAAAATACAAACCTAAAGGCACCCGAGATGTGGGCAGACCTAGAAAGAGATGGGCTGAAGTCGGAACGGGTCAACAGACCTAATCCATGAATGCAGATGATGATGATGATGATGACTTCTGATTAAAATGTATTACTTTAAATACTTTTGTAGGATAAACTCGGGTAAATTCCTGTTATTAGTAAATTGGTGATACATTCCTACACACCTCACACATTTTGGTTAGTATCAGGGCATAATTATGACATCACGAGGAAAAGGACACACTTCCAGACTCGAGATGGTCTGCAGTGCCCCTTACATCCTGTTAAGCAAGGATCAAGGCAAGTTCACGAATTTACCGCTGCAACGAATTTACATGAATTTACCCCATTTATTTATTTTTTTATTTATTTAGCCTGGTGGAGTTAAGGCCATGTGGCCTTCATTTATTTGTACACATAGCAATTATTTTCAATCTGCAGCTGCCGATCTAACTTTTAACATATTACTACATTTAAAAGTTATGCCAATTATTCTATCTATCTCTATCTATCTATCTATCTATCTTCGGGTTGTTACAGCTGCTGCCGTCTTCCCGTGCCAAACCTCCAAAGCCTACGATCTTGGGCATCTTCAATGCTTAGCCTCTTGCTTGCATTAATGTCTTCATGTTTTTCTTCCATGTTAACTTCGGTCTCCCTCTCTTCCTCCTTCTGGTCAGATGCCATTGATATAGTTGCTTTGGCCATCGCTCATCTTCCATTCTTAAAACATGTCCTAACCACTTTAATTCCTTCTCATCAATTCTTTCAATTATGCTTTCTTCTGCTTCCATTATGTTTCTAATTTCCTTATTTGTGACGTGTTCTAATTTTTACTTTCTGGCACTTGTGCGTAAACAATCAATTTCTAGAGCTATTAGTCTATTCTTGTAGAACTTATTGATTGTCCATACCTCACTTCCTATACCATTTATTCACTTTATATTTTCTAAATAAGTTGAAAACGTGTAACTATATTTTGTGTATGTAGTATTTAGAGTACGACACTACATATTACAGGGATACTCCACCTCGGGAGTTACGTCCTTACGAGACGAAAATTCAGTACAAAGTAAATATTCAAATAATTTATAAAACGCTACTCTACCACATGGCGTACTTCATTGAATGAAACTTTTAAGTGCGCTTACATTTCAAAATATTGGCAGTTTTAACGGGGGGTTTGAAATATCCATAACTCGCTTCAAACAAATGGAATTGAAAATAGTGTTATTAAATTATGGGGAATGAAAGACGTACGTGGAAGCTTCTTGTAGGAAAACCAGAGGGGAAACGACCAGTTGGTAGACCAATAATGAGGTGAGAGAATAATATTAACTATGATTTGAGGGAAGTAGATTATACTGGGAATGATTGGAAAATATTAGCTCAGGATAGGGATGTTTGGAGAGCTTATGTCCGCACGGCCATGAACCTACGGTTTCGATAGTGCCAGTGAGTTAGTAAAGTTAGTTAGTTAGCAATTAAATTATTCGCTGGAAATCTGAAATGTTAGCAGTTTTATAGATTTTTCGATTTCTAAACTTTTATTCAGTAACATCTTAAGAAATTATCTCGATAATATATCTTCATTAAAACTATTTTTTACAATCTTTTAGATTTTCTCTAAAGAATATTAACTTAAATAATGTTTAATAAAATATACAAGTTCACATTCAGTGGACAAATGGGCTACAAGCAAATGGAAACAATAGGATTGGTCATAACTAATTAAAATAAATAGGTAATGATTAACTCACTGGCACTATCGAACCTGTAGGTTCATGGCCGCGCGGACATAAGCTCTCCATACATCTCTATCCCGAGCTAATGTCTTCCAATCACCCCTTGCACAATCCACTTCTCTGAAATCATGTTTAACGTTATTGTCCCACCTCACTGGTGTTTTGGAACTGGTTTTCCAAGAAGAAACTTCCATGCAAATTTTTCATTTCCCATTCGTGCCACATGTCCTGCCCATCGTAGTCTAAGGATTCTCATTGGACCTTGTTTTCTATAAATATCAAGTAGACTTAGGTTTCCTTACGCCAGAAACATTCATCAACTCCGCCCGGATTTAAACCCGGGAGCTTCGGAACGAGAGGCAAGCGTAGTAACCGGAACCGAGGTACCGGGTTCGAGACTTGAACTGCTGACACCAGCGCTTACCCGACGAGGTCTATGGTTCAAATTTGTGTGTTAATATTGTATCGTCACGCCAGAACAGAGCGCCTGACCGCTGTCTCTAAGCTTCAATGCTCTTGCGGTAAATTTATACTAATGTAGCGGCAAAACTTCCCTCTGATAAATGTAAAAGTGCTTGTAGAGAAGTGTACGTGATATTTCGCACTTCCTTTTCTCCTGTAAAAAAAACTCCATGGCTCTAGAAGTCTGGAAGGCTGCTGGCCTCACACCCACGTGTTAATCATGGGGGGTGGACGAACATCCAGCTAGTGTAGGGTGACATCTGGTCAGCATGTCGGGTCTCCCAGGCGTTAATAGCTGGATTTCTCGTCCTGGAGCCGCTACTTATTGTATTCCTGACGATGCTGGATGACAGCAATTCCAGGAGAAATGTTTCTTCTCCACGGGGACTCGAAAGGTGCAGAAGCTCAAATAATAGGTCCGTTCGATCTCCAAGTTGTTACCGGCGTGAACCAACGCACCATAGCGATCTCTAAGTTGTTACCGGCGTGAACCAACGCACCATAGCGATCTCTAAGTTGTTACCGGCGTGAACCAACGCACCATAGCGATCTCCAAGTTGTTACCGGCGTGATACAACGCACCATAGCGATCTCTAAGTTGTTACCGGCGTGAACCAACGCACCATAGCGATCTCTAAGTTGTTACCGGCGTGAACCAACGCACCATAGCGATCTCCAAGTTGTTACCGGCGTGAACCAACGCACCATAGCGATCTCTAAGTTGTTACCGGCGTGAACCAACGCACCATAGCGATCTCTAAGTTGTTACCGGCGTGAACCAACGCACCATAGCGATCTCCAAGTTGTTACCGGCGTGAACCAACTCAACCATAGCGATCTCTAAGTTGTCCTTGGCGTGAACCAACGCACCATCGCGATTCTCCAAGTTGTTACCGGCGTGAACCAACGCACCCTAGCGATCTCCAAGTTGTTACCGGCGTGAAACCAACGCACCATATATCATCTCTAAGTTGTTTACCGGCGTGACCCAACGCACCATAGCGATCTCTAAGTTTTTTACCGAGCGTGAACCAACTCAACCATAAGCGATCTATAAGTTGTTACCAGGCGTGGACCAACGCCTCATAGCGATCTCTAAGTTGTTACCGGCGTGACACCAACGCACCATAGCGATCTCTCTAATTTTGTTACCGGCGTGAACCAACGGCAACTCATAGCGATCTCTAAGTTGTTACCGTCCTTGAACCAACGCACCATAGCGATCTCTAAGTTGTACCAACCGGCGTGAACCAACGCACCATAGCGATCTCTAAGTTGTTACCGGCGTGAAAACAACGCACCATAGCGATCTCTAAGTTGTTACCGGCGTGAACCAACGCACCATAGCGATCTCTAAGTTGTTACCGGCGTGAACCAACGCACCATAGCGATCTCCAAGTTGTTACCGGCGTGAACCAACTCACCATAGCGATCTCTAAGTTGTTACCGGCGTGAACCAACGCACCATAGCGATCTCCAAGTTGTTACCGGCGTGAACCAACGCACCATAGCGATCTCTAAGTTGTTACCGGCGTGAACCAACGCACCATAGCGATCTCTAAGTTGTTACCGGCGTGAACCAACGCACCATAGCGATCTCGTTTGCATAAGAACGTCGTCATTCAGTACGTTTAATATTTTGTAGATATAAGGAGGTTCGCTAGCGGCGCACAATCAAGCCCGGAAGAGTCAACATGTTTTGAGGCTATTTGTGTAATAACTAAATAAATTACTGCCACTATCCAACCCATAGGTTCATGGCCGCGCTGACATAAGCTATCCGTACATCCCTATCCTGAAGTAATGTTTTTCAATCATCCCTGCATAATTTACTTTCTCAATTGCCCATGCTGGAGTTCATTTTCTCGCTTCACCTTGCAGGCGATTAATGCTATTCTCTCACCTCATTCTTGGCCTTCTTACAAGGCTATTGGTCAGAGACAACTGAAACAAATACTTGATTCTGCAGTTTTGGCTTTCAGTAGTTTATCACACACTTGTGCCTCAAAACTCGTACCGCGTCATATCAACACATGTTATGCACCGCAGTGGTCTACGGGTAGCGCCTGGTTCGATCCGCGGTCGGGACAAGTTTCCTTCGTGAGAATATTTTTGGAAGTTTTTTTCTCACCTGTTATACAAACCCCCAAAACATCATCTGGCTATCATAATCACCTTGTATAGTATGGCGTGTCTTGTCTTAAATGTTGTGTTGTCTCGAAGGTGGCCCTGGCATTAACGTGAACACTCATCCAGGAAGACCCCCGTAAAATTGTGTTTTCAAAAAAGTATGTACGTGATCGATAGTTATCCAACAAGTCATGTCCCTGTGGCATAGGGCATGTGAAAATTACGAGATTAAATCAGAGAGAGAGAGAGAGAGAGAGAGGAGAGAGAGAGAAGAGAGAGGAGAGAGAGAGAGAGACGGAGAGAGAGGAAGAGAGAGAGAGAGACGAGAGAGTGAGGAGAGAGAGAGAGAGAGAGAGAGAGAGAGAGAGAGAGAGAGAAGAGAGAGAGAGAGAGAGAAGAGGACGACAGAGAGAGAGAGAGAATCTTAATTACACTTGTACATTTATTATCGATTGTTGTACTAATCCTGCAGAGGGGAATGGATGTCAATTTTTTTTTTTCTATTTTGCTCCATTCTACAACTGGGCCTTATGACTTGTAAAATGGTAACAGTAAGGCCAATGAGATATAAAAACAGAAGACATAAAAACAGTTGAATTGAGCTCCATTAAAATTAAACCCAGTCTATTTTTATATTGGAATCAGAAGTATGGGTTGGAATGGCCAGAATTTCAGTTTGTTTTTGTTGCTAGGAAATCACAAGTGATGTGAATGAGTTCTCGTGTCCTCCTGAAAATAGAAACCTGGACAGTTGCCTGCTCCCCCCCCCTCACTGGCTCCGATTCATATTTACAAATGTGAACGAGAGCCTAATTGTTATCCTATGTCCAACAAGAGGATCAAATACTGTACGACAATTAAAATCAAACAAGATTCTAGAAACCGAAAATATTTAATTTACGTTAAATGTGTACATAAACAATCTCATGTATCTGTGGTCACAAGGAATACGTTGTTTTTTTTAAACATTGCAGCATTTTCATTACATGCCTTTTTTTTTTTTCGTTTATACTGTTTTTCCTTTTCGTTTTACCTTTCTTTCATTTTTGTTTTCACCTGTTTTGTTAACTTTCTTTTACCCTCACATAGACAAGACACACCCAGACCCAGGGTGGAGATTTAAAATCCCCTACCCCGCCAGGAACCGAACCCGGGTCGCCGGAGTGGAAGGTAGGGACTCTACCGACTGCGCCACGGTGGCGGACTTGTTAAGAGAACACGATCATCTGCGCACAGTGGACTTTAATATCGTACAATAACCTGTGAAAATACTGCTCTCCTAACGTATTCCCAGCTTCTAATTTTTGTCTTTCCTTTTAAAAAGGTTAATTTTATCTAAAAACCATAATTGAAAGAGTAGTTGGCTAAGTTCATTTTATTTGATTGAATTATAAATATCACGGCGCGTCAAAATTAATAGCGCAAAGTGAAACGGTTGAATGTATAGGAGCAAAAAAAGTTGTAGTAAACATGTGTCCGGCCACAAATGAGCCATGTGCGAGATAATTACAAATGTGTGGTTACAAGCAGCCACTGACTTCATTAAGAAACATCGTCCCAATTCATTAATTTGAAAAATAGACTTTTAGTTTAATTGCCATTCTGTGTCGCCATAGCTTAACCTACCAGTGAATATAATTATAACATTAAATGTTTTACAGTAATGCTGTACATTCGTACCTGTTAAAGAAGGTGTTCAAAGTGTCGTCCTTGCATCTGGTTGCAATATCGGACTCGTCTCTGCAGTGAGTTTCCATTATGATGTTTACAACGCATGACGTCAGTGGCGGCTCATAACCATTCGCAATAATAAATATCGTACACGGTTCGTTTGCGGATCCATGTTTACTGGAACTTCTTTTTTTATTATAGAACTGTATTTTTTATAATAAACATTAATTCCTATACATACATTTCTTTTATAGGGTGTACTTTTATATCTTCCTAACAATATTTTACGAACTAAAAATAAGCTGTCATTATTAATTTCAACTTCAATCGTTGCAGAAAACTATTTTCGCAATATTATTCAAGTCATTTTCCTTAAGCAAACAAACTTTTATCCAAGTTAATACTAACTTTATGCAGCTTCAAATATTCTCGTTCAATGGGAAAATGGTTCATAAAACTGTTACTGTAACTAAAATATGTGAAACAATATTGCAATTCGATGCAAGTAAATTCTTTTTTTTATTATATACAACATTCCTCATTAGAGGATTGCCTCAAGGACAATGTGATACAGACAATTCATTTTTGGAATTGATGAAATACATTTTGTAAATACAAAAAAAATTCAAACTGTAGGCCTAATTGAAGTATACATACTATAAAGTAGAAATTTTGTAAATATGGTTTCTTAAAATTGAAATTGATCCTCTAATGGCAGCGAAGGCAATTTTAGAAAGATGCACCTTTTCCAAATCTAAGGAATTCCACAACTTGGCTAAGAATCCTGGTATAGTACCTCTTGCCCCGATCATCAATCCTGTGACAGTTTACTATCTAATTGGTATTTATCTTTGTAATAGTCAATTTGTTGGCTCATATATGGCTTTCTTTTCACAGTCAACTTCTTCTAATGTCTGATGTATGAATAAAACTTCTTAATGTATTTTTCTTACAGCGACGTTTATTTATGGGCTGCCTCGGGCTACTTAATTTACTTCAGGGAGTGCATTGGTATTGCGATTGGTATAATTAAAAATATATACATGCATACTATCGAATTTAATGTATAGAAGACGTTTGGAAAATGAGAAGAGGCAAGAGAACACAAAGCGATTTATCGACGGAGAGAACCAGGAAGTGGGTTTCAAGGATGTCCATTATGAAATATTAATTAATTTTGCAAATCTTCGGGAATCGAATCCTCAACCTTTATGACCTGCTGAGTCCTTAACCCGGTGCTCCCTCGACACACAAGCAGAAGGGAAAGTAATGCAATTGCCAAACAATGCCATAATCTCGCTTTCACTACCTTGTGAGTAAACCAATCATAAAAATCTTGTTTTCTAATTTCAATGCTTCATCACATTGTACGAGGTCAACGAGAAATACACAAGTCTATACTGCATTCGCAACAGTACAGGCCAACCACAAGTTTGTTGACAAGTGACAAACATATTGATATGTTTTAATTAGTCTCAGTTTTATGCCACTCGCAACATAAACATGGAACATTTCAATTAATAGCATTTTTTGAAATTGGGGTCAGCTTTTATACAGTTAGTGTCAAAAGTGATTGCAGCCTACACTTAAAATGTCTGAGGAAATTAACTTCTTGTTTAAGATCGTAACACTTAATATTAATGCGTATCCTAACATCGGAAAATTATTATAAAACAATTTACTAAAATGATCCATCCATAGTAATTCTGCCCGAAGGCAGGTCCTTCACTGCAATCATAGCATTTGCATGCTATGCTTGCAGCTTTACTAGGGAATTGTGTAGGTGTGGTAGCTTCCCGTTGCTTTCCACACCGGTGAAGGATGATGATGATAATGATAATGGTAAGGATGATGGCCATATGATTTCGGGGACCGTTTGGGCCTTAAAGTTTTCCTGACATTTGTCTTACAGGTGAGGAAAAACCCCGATAAAAACCTCACCCAGAAAAACTGCCCCGACCGGGGATCGAACCCGGGCCCGCTGCGTGACAAGACAGAACGCTACCTCGAGACCACAGCGGTGGACTTACCAAAATGATATAATTTCGATTTTAATTAAATAAACTATGAAATGAACCAGTCGAAAATGTAAGCCTACGTGAGATGGAAATTCAGAACAGTAAATGTTGAACCTTATTTATCTTATTGGAGCACAAGGCACTACAGTTCATTTATCTTACTGATTCAGTAACGATCGCAAGTGTATCGAAGTATTCTCAACAGTGAATATGGGACTTCGGAGATCAGAAACAACAGAATATGTGAGAAAACTCATCAAAAGGTTACATAATCAATGGAAAAAGTTTCAGATATTGTCAAAATGCCTCGAACAACAATGCATTTCCAGAATTGAGCCTATGTTTAATTTCTTTCTACACTTCATTTCTGTTAGTAATTATTGTTTCTAGATATTTGAATTCAGCCACTTCTTCAAAATTTCTTAGTTTGTCATTATCAGAAATACAAATGTGTAATCAAATTACTGTAAATTAAGTGAATTCAGAACAATTGGGTAACATCAGTCGGGAAACCATAAGGTATTAAACAGTAAAAAAGAGGGAATATCTGAGAGAGAAAATTAATGATCTTGAAATGAATGCAATGAATAGGAACATCAGATATTTATATCACGGAATTAGAATAGAAAGATAGTTATTTCATAAACATAAATTAGTTAAGAATAAAAATGGGGTATGATAGAAAATATCCGGAGTTTATTAAATATATGAAAAAATACTTTATTCACCTACTAAATGTACACGCAGAACAGGATATTGAGGATAATGATGTACAGAAATATTAGTCACAGTGCATCGGAGACAGAAATGGCGATAGAAAAATTATAGAGATCCCAACAGAACTGATAATATCAGGGAGAGAAAAATTGATGGAAAAGATAAGTCAGTTGCTTAGTGCGATTTGGAAAAATGAAGCTCTTGTAAATAAATGGATAGAATCGATAATCGGAACCAATGTTTATGAAAGGAGATAAAATTGATTGTAACAACTACAGGGACGCCTCATAAATTTCAACTACATGCTAGTTCTAACAAATATATTATTATCCAGACTCACTTCCTATACTGTTGACGTAATATGTGAACATCAATGTGGATTCAGAAGAAATAGGCATAAAATATATCAGGCTTTGAATATAAATAAACAATATGTAGACTTGAAGAAGGCACACGGTTCAGTGAAGAGGAAGAGATCATAGTACCGTCCTTAGAACCTAGTTACACTTATTAGAGTATGTCTAAGTGGCACAAGAATAGGGTGCGCGTAGGCAAACAGTTTTCGGATACATTTCAGAAATTCACAACTACTATTCAGAAAGGAAGTAAATATCAATAAAACTAAATATGTGGCCACATGTAGAAATTCATTATATAATGAAAATGGACAGCTAATGACAAATGAGGGAAATTTTGAGGAAGTGGCTGAATTCAAATACCTAGGAACAATAATCACAAATAGGAATGAGATGCACAAAGAAATTAAACATAGGCTCAATTCTGGAAATGCGTGCTATTATGCATTGCAGAGACTCTTGATGTCCCAACTCCTTTCAAAAAACGTTAAACTGAAAATATGTAAAACTATTATTCTACCAGTTATATTATATGGGTGCGAAACATGGACTCTTATTTTAAGGGAGGAAAGGAGATTACAAGTATTTGAGAATGAAGTACTTAGGAAAATTTTTGGACCAAAGAGAGATGGACAGACAGGCAAATGGAGAAGACTACATAACAATGAAGTACATGGTCTTTATAGGAAGCCAGATATAATAAGAACTGTTAAGTCTCGTAGACTGCGATGGGCAGGACATGTTGCACGTATGAGGAATGAAAGACTTGCATGGAAGCTTCTTGTAGGAAAGCCAGAGGGAAAACGCCCAGTTGGTAGACCAAGAATGAGGTGGGAGAATAACATTAACTATGATTTGAGGGAAGTAGATTATACAGGGAGTGATTGGAAAGTATTAGCTCAGGATAGGGATGTATGGAGAGCGTATGTCCGTGCGGTCATGAACCTACGGGTTCGATAGTGCCAGTGAGTAAGTAAGTACTCTTCAGAAATTCGTTCCAAATTTCACAGACTTTTTTTTTATTTTTTAAGGCGTTGCAGTGTAATGTGATTGAAAATCAAACCCATGAAATATTAACATGTTGTGGGTGAAAAGCCCTGCATCATCTAGTGAAACTATTTCCTAAACATGCCAAGGTGTAGGCAAACAATGAATATAAGAAATCTTAAACAATTTCTTGCTTTAAGTAACGGACGTACAAAATAAATTATTTCTTTGCCGAATTTTTATTTGTAGTTTTTTGTCGTTAACTTTCATTGTACCTATTCGACATAATCGCAACATCTCTTTCCGCAGAACAATAAGTGGGCCTAACATTCATTTCCTTTCAGATATCAAAGACTAAAATATTTGAGCGGCTTGTAAAGGCGGAGGTTACAAGTTTGTTGAAATACTAAGAAAACCAAGTTGTTGCGACTTACAGCAATCTTCTGAACAGACTCAAACACGCCCGGGGCGAGTGTCACGGATCAACAGAACCGTCTTTGGTTCAGAACACAACTCGAATTCCAAGGTTCAGCCATTTCAAAATCCCAACATGTAACATTTTAATTTTTTTAAATAGCATTACGTAACGATATTAAGAATCTCGACAAAACATGCACTCTACTACAATTAGAAGCACATTTTCATTTTTAAATAATGTGTTCTCGTTTTTTGAACTAGGCTGGGGATAGTTGTTAATGCTAAGACAGACCCCTCCCCCTATGCATTGCGGGGTTTGGCGACCCTCTGCGCACATAGTTCATGGGATCTGGAACAGTAACAGTCATAGGAGTGCGTATTCTCTCCTCTCAACCTTCTTCATGTACTAACGTTGCAGGAATAGTACGAGTAATTCCAAGCAAAATACGTAAATTAGACGCTTGCTATTATGCAATAGATGGAATCTTGTCTTCTAACTTTTTCAAAACTTTTCAATTAAAAGATATACAAAAAATATTGCTCCAGTTACACTTTACGGATGGTCTCTTACTTTAAGGGAGAAGAAAAGATTATGAGAATGTATTTGAGAATAAAGAACTTAGGAAAATGTTCGAACCAAAGAAAGATGAACACACAGAACGATTTGATAAACGATTTTTATAGAAAACACGATTTTATAAGAAGAGTTTAGTCTCGTACACCGCGATGATCAGGACATGTGGCAAAATAGGGGACAAAATATGGCCACTGAAACTTGTAGCAAAACCTGGGAGAAAGCGCCTAGTAAGAGATAATAATAATAATAATAATAACAATGCTTTACTTAAACTGACAGAGTTAAAGTCATAAGGCCTTCTCTTGCACTCAGCCACCGAATAATAAAATAATACAAAGTTTCACACAATTAATATAATTCAAAAGTTATTAAAATATAGCCTAATATTAGTATTGACAAAAGCAACGAATAGAATAGAATCAAATAAAATAAAGGAGCTATTTTAAAAATGTAAGATGTGCAAGTTGAAATATTTATATGTAGAAGTGCTGTTATCCAGGTAACAGACTCTATCGTCAGCTGGGAAAAAATAAATTGTGGGAGGTTAATTGTGCAGGAAACGAATGGAAAACATTGGTAAGAATAGGGATGTACGGAGACATGAAGTACCGGGAATGACACTGCCAGTGAGTTAGTTAGTTAATGGTGTCATTCCAGTCACTGGAATCGGTCACTTCTTTGTTGATAGCTATCTACGAGAATTCAGTTTTCCAACAATCCTTTATTTTCTGTATCATTTTGTTCTTTAGGATGTCATAGTGTACTGTAATAAACTTTCATAAAACTCGTTTTAATGCTGTAGAATTACAAAACATTTCCTGGTAAAAATCCAATACCTAAGTCCAAAAGAAGTATTTTGCGTCATCTCAAGAATCTGGATTGTTTTAAAGAACCTTCTCAATGGTTGAAGAGGGAAGATGTAATTACATTTTAGAGAGGGAACCGCCGGGTCACAATCCTGCAAAGCGTTTATTTCTGTGCTTTAAATATATCAAGAGGCTGCTTAAAGAAAGTGAGGCATTCATTTAAAGACGAGAGAAACAATGAAGCTATTATCTTGGCTTGTGTACCTTGAGTTAGGCTCGACGCCAAAACTC
Source organism: Diploptera punctata (assembly GCA_030220185.1). Classification (NCBI taxonomy): domain Eukaryota; kingdom Metazoa; phylum Arthropoda; class Insecta; order Blattodea; family Blaberidae; genus Diploptera; species Diploptera punctata. Next base: position 649,707 of record JASPKZ010007268.1, read on the forward strand.
TCAATGATTCTGATTGAGACAAATGCACATCAGGTCTTCTGTCGGTTACTCAATTGCGATTTACATAGAAGCAAGAATCTTAGGCATTATTTACGTAATTCACAAACGTTTAGGTGCTGCCCGACACAATCAACCATTCATAATATCTATACTGTCAAGTTCTCGGAGTCCCGGGTTCGCCTGATCATGTGTGGTTTCCTTCGGAAGGGCGAATCCATACCACAAATAAAATGATCTTAAACCGCAAAATGGACCTTTAAGAAATAATTGTCAACCCGTTTACGCCCGTTTTTGCACTCATGAGCCGGGGGATGAGATATCAACGAAATGACAGACTACACACCATTCAGTCATACTGGACTAAAGAGAGATGAAGAGACAGGTGAATGGAGAAGACTACATAACAGTAAGCTACATTATATTTATAGGAAACCAGATAAAATAAGAACAGTCAAGTCTCGTAGACTATGATGGACGGGATATGTGGCACATATGGGGAATGAAAAAGGGGCAGCTTTCTTTAGGAAAACCAGAGGGAAAACGCCCAGTTGGTAGACAAATATTGAGATGAGAGAATAATATTACCCATGATTTGAGGAAAGTAGATTATACAGGGGATGATTGGAAAACATTAGCTCAGGATAGAGATATGTGGAGAGTTTATATCCGCGCGACCCAACAAACTACGTGTTCGATGGTGCCAGTGAGTTAACATTTGTATGTCCATCACCTGCCTATAACCGTTAACTAACTGGCTCTATCGAACCCCTAGGTTCATGGCCGCGCGGACATAACTTCTCCATATATCCATATCCTGAGCTAATGTTTTCCAATCATCCTCTGTATAATCTACTTCCCTCAAGTCATAGATGTTATTCTCCCACCTCACACTTGGTCTACCAACTGGGTGTTACCTTCTGGTTTTCCTACAAGAAGCTTGCAAGCACCTCTTTCACCCCCATGTCCTGCCCATCGCAGTCTAGGAGACCTAATTGTTCTCATTACATCTGTCACCTCTAATACATTTAAACATTATAATCGCAAGTCTCGAATGTAAGCTGCATAATTATACATTTATAATTGGACACAACAACACGTCGCGTTAGAAGCGCCATCTTGCGAGTATCGACAGTGTCAGGTAAAAGTCGTGTAACGCAGTTTTAAGTTTGCTCCTTGTGAAAAGCTTTGAGTTGGATCGCGTGTTCCTTCAACGCACGAACATCGATTTTATATTCTACCCCCACAGAGTGAGTGTCTCTCCCACCCTCTGCAATTTTTCGCCTTTGCCATCTTCTGTGATGCCAATGAGTCACCATGTAAATGGAACACGCAAATGAGCCCCTTTAAAGTGAATTTCTGTTATGCCAATGAAGTTTCTAGGGATTCCTGATTCACGGCCATGTAACCAAGTCAACTGTTCTACAACAAAATGACGCCAGTTTACAGACAGGCAAGGCGATGTGCTCCAATCAAAGTCAGCGAGAAAAGCACAAAATTCATCAATCCTGTTCTGGATAGTCTGATAACTCATCCAAATTGCTTATCTGGTACAAATTAGGCACTCCGTCACGCAACACTGCGTACACAAACAGTATTCTTCGTGGTCCGATGTTGCTGGTTTATGCAATATAATCTTTCTTTTGTTAATTAAACTGCATTTAATTACATACAGCGAGGAAACAAACATGGCGGTTGCTAGAGGGATATCTAATTTTGGGTTTCAGGTAGACCCTCATATATAATGCCCGAATTTCGCTGATTTTTGGGGATTACTGTTCTCGTTTTATTTCTATAGCGTACTCTCGGTTTCGCTGCAAAGAATAAAACATTACGGCCGTTAGACTGATTCTAAATTTTCGTTTCACGTTAAATCCTACTCCGATTGGTCCTATTATTTTAACTGATTGCCATGTGTCTAGCATCCGCTAGAGCGTTGACACAAATTTTTTTAATAGCATCGAGTGCGGTGTGTAAACATTTATCAAGAGAACAACCTCCATAGCGTCATTAAATTGCTAAAACGCCTTAAGAAATTGTTGTGAGGTAAATTTTCCAAAAACCTGATAAATAAATTCTACAAATTTGATATCAATTGCCCAAAAATTATGCGAATTCATGAAATTGCCAAATCGGACTGTTCAGAAGAAAAGTTACGGATTATCTACTTATTCTTGCTATATATATATCCATTCACAGTAATTCTGCCCGAAGGCAGGTCTTTCACTGCAATCATAGCATTTTCATGCCATGCTTGCAGCTTTACTAGGGAATTGTAGGTGTGGTAGCTTCCCGTTGCTTTCCACACCGGTGAAGGATGATGATGATGGCCATATGATTTCGGGGACCGTTTGGGCCTTAAAGGTTTCCTGACATTTGTCTTACAGGCGAGGAAAAACCCCGATAAAAACCTCACCCAGAAAAACTGCCCCGACGGGGGATCGAAACCGGATTCGCTTCGTGACAAGGCAGCCGCTACCTCGAGACCACAACGGTGGAATATATATATATATATATATATATATATATATATTAAATGTTGGTACATAGACAGGCCTACGTGATTTGCGCTGGTTCGAATTTCCATAGGGAATAATTTTCTCAGGAATTTCGGCCAATATGGGACCGGTGCCAGTCCAGCATCGCGAGAAAATTGAGTAGTGGCTCCAGATTGACAAAATCAGCTATATCCGATATGCTGACCAAATGTCACCCCTATATTGAATATATGATTGTCCATATGTTATTAACACATATGGATATGAGGCCAGGAGTCAGCGCTATCGCGTCGTGGAGTGTTATGTACGTACATTTACATTAATTAGATAAATTTAATTCCAATTCTTGATCAAAACGTGTAATTTGTATCGGAGTTTCAGGTCTGCCGTTAAGAATCTATGTTAATGGGGCAATGTTTCTAATTTAACAGATTGTAGAGACTTTCTCAACGTTCCCTCGTAACTGCACAAACCGTTGATATCACTTATTTTCTAAACAAACTTGGGAAATTTTGTTTATTATGAATAAATGTAATACTGAAATGTCGACACTGATTTCATTATTTTCAAGTATTTTATATTTAAGATGGAAATTTTTCTTACAAACAGTTTCTATGCCCCTCTTTCATTCCCTATTCGTGCCACAAGTCCCTGGTGTCCTATAAATATAATGTAACTCGCTGTTATGCAGTCTACTCCATTCACCTGTCTCTTCTTCTCTTTTTGGTCCAAATATGTGCTAAGAACGTTATTCGTTATTCTCAAATATTCTTTTTTTTTTTTCCTTATAGCAAAAGTCCATGTTGCACTCCATATAATATGATTTGACGAAAAATTGTTTTATATATTTTTATGTATTTATTTTGAGAGGGAAGTTGCCTGTGACGTCAGACGTGCGTGCAGGGATGCAAATTAGAATTATAACAAGTAGTGTTACAGTTATTATTATCAAAATTACGTATTTATCTTGTAAATTAATTTTTTTTGTGTGGAAGTCAAATTAATACCCAGAAATATTTGATGTTACCCATCTTTCAGACGCTACAGACGTAAAAATGGAGCTGAGATATGTTAACGGCCTACTTTCTAACCGAACACAGAAACAATTGCAGATCACTGCGGTCTGCAAATATTCGCATTGAACTAATTACAAAACAACAACTCTTTTGTTTCGTTAATTGCAAAGTTGCGCGGATAAAAAGGAGACGATGTATTGTTAATTTGAGGAAATTATTAAAATACGAAACGAAGCAAATATTGATAGAACTCGTGGGTGAGCTAACTCGATCCTATGTCTGTAGAATTTCTAATGAGATTACAGCAAGTTCAGTATCCGTGATCTCAGGATCCTCAAAAATGTCAGGGACTTTTTTCTACTTCTTTGAGATTAGCTATAGACAGACATTCCTAAACACAAAAAAATCCAAAATTCAGTCACATATTATTTTCTGCGATATTTTAATTCGGATACTAGCAGAAAAAATATCTGAGAAAGTCAATAGACCCGACTTGCTCGCATTTTTCCTTCTAACTGGTCTGGTCAATGAAAGACTTGTGCTATAGTGTTATTCATATATAGAAAGTAGTGTTGCTCTTATGGGAACGCTTAACGCCGCAGTCTGAGTGACAGAGATGGAAATACAATTATCTCCAAGTTTCGTTGAAAGAGGATGATTCAATGGCATCTCCGCTAACCGCTGTTCTGATAACACACAACAAATTTGAACTTTTTGTCGCTCGGAGAAATGAAAATAGGTGATTTTAGTTAATTGGCATGCGCTGATTTCGAATTTGAAGTCCGTTTTTCTCTACCACCTAACGGGTTTTTTTGCGAGGACGTGTTGAACGTTTTTCGTTATATTTCGCATATTATTGCTAATCTGCACTTAGTTTCAATTTTTTTGCAATAATATTGCTAGAAGCAATTGATCTATGTAAAACCAAATCATATAAGATCCAAAAAGTTACAATATTTTTTTTCTAAGAAGGATAAATAAGTAGCTATGTTGTAGCAAAATCTCACTTTTCAAAACATCTTCCTCGATGACTTACGCCGATAAGATGGCTCCGAAACGTCTGTGATAAGTTGCCAGCAGTAATCAGCAAGCATGTTGGTCATTGATTTCCCTTTATAACGCCTTTCCATTACTAAAATGTCTTCGTGGATCCCTTCGCCATGTTCACCACTGACGTCACCCAAGTTCGGTGAAGAATCACCATATATTTAACAGGTCGCATGGCTGACTGCAAACTTGGATACTGAAGAGAATGCTTATTTTTTAAAGTGAAACCAGATATATTGACCATACAGAAATAAGTCAGTGATGTGGTCCGTAGGTTCCCTCCACAACAGTGCAATGGCAAATGGCATGCACGAATGCGAACCTTTTAACCACCCTATTAAAATCTTTAGGCAGTTTGTGCAGCAAAAATTGGGGGCCCAATATTTATCAGTATCTCCAAATTTACTATAGTTCCCGGAATATAAATTGTACACCTTTGTAACTAGTTCTGCGCTGAGATTTTGTACAATACTCTCCACATACGTAACAGAATAAATTAGGAGACTTCATACAGCGGCGAGACATTGCAAAATTATTAAAACACTAAATCTTACGTATTAAAATATGTTATAGTAGATTGTTTTAATTCAGTTTCTTTATAATGATACACAATAATGCATATATCGACACTTTACAATCCAATGATGTAAGACGAACAGCACAGAACGAGGTATTGCAAGCCATTGCTTCACGTATTTGACAGTGGCAGCCAGGAAATTTTGTATACCTGTGTATTCCTGAGGGTTTAACAATCCCTAAGAGTAATAAAACAGTGCAAAAGAAAAATAAGGGTAACCAGTTTGAGAGACAATAGCGCCTGGGACTCTCACGGAAACGATCACTTCTGCTAAAGGTTGTCATCGAAATATCTGACTCCGGTTAGGTGATTGGAAAAAACTAATATCATTTTCGTCTTCTGCAAGTTCGAAAACATAGTTATTGATACATTTCGACTCTGCGAGTAATTCTTTGTTGTTGTGTGTAAATGAGTTCACCCCCACCTTTATTAAATATAACTAACTCAATGGCTCTATCGAACCCGCGCTGACATAAGCTCTCCACACATCCCTATCTTGATCTAATGTTTTGCAATCATCCCCTGTATATTCTATCTCCCTCAAATCATGATTAATGTTATTCTCCCACCTGATTCTTGGTCTACCAACTGGGTGTTTTCCCTCTGGTTTTCCTACAAGAAGCTTCCATGCACCACTTTCATTCCCCATTCGTGCCACATGCCCTGCCCGTCGCAGTCTACGAGACAACTGTTCTTATTATATCTGGCTTCCTATAAAGATCATGTAGCTGAATGTTATGTAGCTTTCTCCATTCACGTGTTTGTTCACCTCTCTTTGGTCCAAACTTTATTGAATATGTGGATGATAATTATGTGTTCCATAATTGCACTTGTTTCCAAAATCGGGCACCCACCTTCTTGGCAAAGTAGTAGGTGAATTTATTTAACTAAATTATTTATTTAAATTACCTAATAAATCAATGCCACATAAAGGGACACGTTTACAAGCAGGAAGTGCTCCATTAGAGCAATGCTATTTCTTAGACGTGAAAACCCCTAGAGTATCGTTATGGAGAGAGGGGAAGTGGTGTGGCTTCCGACCTGCAAGAAAGGACTTGTCTATTATTAACTGCCGAACACAATATGCGAGACGAAACACATACTTACTCACTGGCACTATCGAACCCGTAGGTTCATGGCCGCGCGGACATAAGCTCTCCATATATTCCTACCCTGAGCCAATGTTTTCCAATCATCCCCTCTATAATCTACTTCCCTCAAATCATAGTTAATGTTATTCTCCCACCTCATTCTTGGTCTACCAACTGGGCGTTTTCCCTCTGGTTTTCCTACAAGAAGCTTCCATGCACGTCTTTCATTCCCCATACGTGCCACATGTCCTGCCCATCGCAGTCTACGAGACTTAACTGTTCTTATTATATCTGGCTTCCTATAAAGACCATGTAGTTCATTTTATGTAGTCTTCTCCATTCACCTGTCTGTTCATCTCTCTTTGGTCCAAAAATTTTCCTAAGTACTTTATTTTTAAATACTTGTAATCTCCTTTCCTCCCTTAAATTAAGAGCCCATGTTTCGCACCCATATAATATAACTGGTAGAATAAAAGTTTTATATATTTTCAGTTTAACGTTTTTTGAAAGGAGTTGGGACATCAAGAGTCTCTGTAATACATAATAGCACGCATTTCCAGAATTGAGCCTATGTTTAATTTCTTTGTGCATCTCATTCCTATTTGTGATTATTGTTCCTAGTTATTTGAATTCAGCCACTTCCTCAAAATTTCCCTCATTTGTCATTAGCTGTCCATTTCCATTATATAATGTATTTCTACGTGTGACCAAATATTTAGTTTTATTGATATTTACTTCCAGTCCTAATTTCCTAGTGTCATTCAGTAGTGTGTGCGTGTTGTCCTTTAAACAATTATTGCCAACATTATTTATTGTAATTTATATGACTTAACGTATGTTCTATTTATTTTTCGAAAACACTGAAATAATGAAGAGGTCCAACTGTGTACACGATGTTGTACCAAATAAAAGTGTTTCGGTGTTAAGACAACACGCGAATACCTCATCACAGAAGTGCGTGGGGAGTTGGTCATTAACACATTACATTCAAATGCTACATATTTATTATAACGACATTTTAATAATTTTTCTATTGGAAATTTGAATGGTCAGTTGATAGCCGGCGACATGACGGACGGTCTGCAGGAGGAACACAATATTACACGTAGAAGTTCTGGCAGATTTACAATTAAGATAAAGACGTAATAAAAGTTAAAAAGCAGAATGCAAAACATCTCAGTTGGACCAAACATAACAATTTAGTGTAGCCTGGTGTCTGAGAAATGTACAGTGATAGACAAAATAACTAACTAACTAACTCACTGGCACTATTGAACCCGTAGGTTCATGGCCGCGCGGACATAAGCTCTCCATGCATCCCTATTCTGAGCTAATGCTTTCCAATCATTCCTTGAATAATCTACTTCCTTCAAATCATAGTTAATGCTATTCTCCCACTTCATTCTTGGTCTACCAACTGGGCGTTTTCCCTCCGGCCTTCCTACAAGAAGCCTCCATGCACGTCTTTCATTCCCCATACGCGCAACATGTCCTGCCCAACGCAGTCTACGAGACTTAACTGTTCTTATTATATCTGGCTTCCTATAAAGATCATGTAGTTAATTGTTATTTAGTCTTCTCCATTCACCTGTCTGTTCATCTCTCTTTGGTCCAAAAATTTTCCTAAGAACTTTATTCTTAAATACTCATAATCTCCTTCCCTCCCTTAAAGTAAGAGTCCATGTTTCACATCCATATAATATAACTGGTAGAATAATAGTTTTATATATTTTCATTTTAACGCTTTATTGAAAGGAGTTGGGACATCCAAGAGTCTCTGTAATGCATAATAGCACGCATTTCCAGAATTAAGCCTATGTTTAATTTTTTTGTGGATCTCATTCCTACTTGTGATTAGACAAAATAATGGAAACACATTTTCTGGTACATTTATTTGCACGGCCATGGTTTACGTGAAGGTCTGGTCAGACATTCGGTATTTCATTTCAGTTTATTTACTCTGAACCTAGAATTGTAACTAACTGCACAAACATTTCTTCTCCTGTGCAACCAGGTGTATGGTGTTTGACGGAGTGACTTCCAAAGTTAACAAATTTTTGGTGGTCGGTTAGCAGAATATCCATTGACTGGAACTGCCAAATTGTAAGGGTTTTAAACGTGCATAGTTTTTAAGGTTACGCCTGCACACTTGTAAAACATACCCTGTAAAACGGAACAGCGATTCCAAACAGAAACTAAATGAACGAGACAGGGTTCTTAGGAGGATTGTGTTACAAAATCATAAAACTACTGCAGAATTGAATAAACATTTATGGGAATCACTTTCTGCCACAAGTGTGGAAACTTGATATTTATGGCACAGCAGGGATTAATATCCAGTGATTAAAGACAAGAATGCAATAAAGTGAAACCAGTGATGTTGTGGGCTGCTGACGATTGGAAAAATCTAATACGGTCTGATGAGTCAACAGTTTCACTTTCTTTCAACTACTGATAGGATGTATGTCTGGAAAACAGCAAGATAAGCTTAGAACTCAGATTGCTTAATGCGTAGAGATAAACATGGAGGGCGGTTTGAGCAGCAATGTCCTGATATTCTGTAGGTCCTGCTATCACAGAGAGACTGCTGAGGTCTAGGGAAACACGTGCACTTAATGGTAAAAACATTGTTCCCTCAGCTAATACAATGTTCCCCATCTCACACAGCTGAAGACTGGAGCGGGAAGGAGTCGCATGTCTACCGGTCAGCTCTATCACCACATCTGGATATCATTGAGGCAATATGGTCTGAACTGGAAACTTGAGTAAGGACATTTCCACCACTTCCTCCTCTCTTAAAGATTTAGAAGAAATCATCCATCAAGAATTTGTACTAGTTGCCCTTATAAGACATTTATATATAATCCCAAGAAGAATTGAAGTTGTTTTGATGACTAATGCCGGTCCTGCACGATGTTAATCATGGAATCTATTTAAATTTTACTATATCTGAGGGAGAATTATGCAACATTCATGGTGTTTTATTTTTGTGTTATGAAAATGTGAAAGAATATTAATAAGGGTATATTTTGCAGCTTTTAAAACTTGGCTGAGGGAATTTTGTGTTAAACTTGTCACTTTCCTAATATTTATAGAATATTGTACAATAACACAATACGATATCCATGTACAAAATTACGTCTAATAAGTTATTTAATATTCATATGTGTAAGGTTTTGAAGTAAACGCACCATTTACACTGAACTTAAATCCAGCGTAAATTCAAATATTAACGAATTTGGCATAATGTACCTAGTTCAATTCTTACTGAATTAAAATGTCTGTTTCCAGTAGTCCCATATCACACTATTGTACAAGAAGCTACAAGTTAATTTAATAATTATTATAATAAGAATTTTATTATTATTATTATTATTATTATTATTATATTAAAACCTGTAGAGTTAAGGCTGTGGGGCCTTATCTTCCACTCAACCAATATAAAAATATGTACTATGACGTGTTTCAACACTGTAATTATTTCTAAAGCTAATATTAGACACAACACAAAGGTGAACTTAAAAACAAATAGAGTTATTTAAATAAAACAGTAATCATAAAGTCGTAGACCAGGAATGAGGTGGGAGAATAACTATGATTTGAGGGAAGTAGATTATACAGGGAATGATTGGAAAGGATTAGCTCAGGATAGGGATGTATGGAGAGCTTATGTCCGCGCGGCCATGAACCTACGGGTTCGATAGTGCCAGTGAGTAAGTAAGTAATCATAAAGGCATGTACAAACAAATTACAATTTCTTAAATAAATCACGGTATTCAATTACATGCATATAGAGTAAAAGCTCCGTTGCCGCGGTTCCCTTATTCGTGCGACACAGCCCCTGTATCGGTGTATTAAAACGATTTTATTATCACATTAGCAACTTTTTTTTACTGCAGACACGTGACAAGGCAACTTTTATACAACGAGCGATTCAAACCAAAAGGTAATTAATATCAAAGTAAAACAAACTTTGTCACTAAGCCTAAAGTTCGTTGTTAAAGCCACCGCCGTCGTATTTCACGCGCCGCTATATCCGCCCTCACCAAGCTTACATCTTTACTAGGGAATTGTAGGTGTGGTAGCTTCCCGTTGCTTTCCACACCGGTGAAGGATGATGATGATGATGATGATAATAAGGATGGTGATGGCCATTATGATTTCGGGGACCGTTTGGGCCTTAGAGTTTTCCTGAGATTTGTCTTACAGGTGAGGAAAAACCCCGATAAAAACGTCACCCAGAAGAACTGCCCCGTCCGGGGATCGAACCGGGGCCCGCTGCGTGACAAGTCAGCACGCTACCTCGAGACCACAGCGGTGGACTGAACACTAATGTAGAGCTTTTAGAACCGTGTCAATTTTTGTTTGAAAGAGACAATTGACTGGCGCCTAGTGAATTGCAATGAGGAGAGAGTGAAATTGTGAAAGAAGAATAATGAGATATTCGATTATACGGGATGTTTATTATTGCATTGACCTATGATTTAGTGTTGACAATATGGTTGGAGGATAGCGAGATGACGTATCTTGGATTAGAGATGTGGAATAAAATAGAAAGAGAATGCAATGTCCTTCTGACACTCATCCCGAGTCAAGGTAAGTGATTAATACCTGACGCAAGCATTATTAACAAGTTGTTGCCTGTTTGATAGTTCAGGCAGTAATATATATGTGACAAGTGTCTGCGAAAACTTTCTAGGACACTTGGTGACACCAGTTTATTATTAAACAACTAACTATATGAATGTGGTTTAATCGGAAAGTTAATTGCGACAATGACGTAGGTACTCCATTAGTCCCTATCCTCAGACAGCTCATATCAGTTCCCTAAGATTCTTCTGAATATTAAGGTACCTGCCACCTACGCTTGAGACTTAATGTAAATGTTGAAAGAACTTGTACTGACACTCATTCGAGTCACATGACCTGTTCATTTCAAACTCCTGGATAAAACACTGACAATGTTATGAATTATGGAGCTGCACGTTCTAAGGTTATGATTAGAGACCGGATGTTAGGGAAAATGCCTACAGTTATTTATTATAGATATTGTAAAAGTATTGTACAACAGTAAAACAGTAAGACAAACTGATCAATTTCGTGAAAGAATTTGGCGCGGAAATATTCTCAAGTGACGGTTCAACATTGTTCTGCAAAGTGTGTAAAATTTCGGTTAATTGCGCGAAGAAGTACCATGTTTCGTAGCACGTACACACTGCAAAACTTAAGTATGCTCTTTGTAAAAAAAGTAAAACAAGTTCCAAAATCATCTCTGATATCTTCGTATGCTATTGATAGCATATGTTTATATTCTTTACGTAAAGCTGTAAAAATGTATGTTGTAGTCTATTTTTTGTTCATACCGACGACCCTAGAGTTTTCCATGAAGTTTAATTTTGCCTATAAATGCCTATTTGCCATTTTTTTCTCGAAATTAACTTAGTATTTCAATGAAATTAATGGAAATGGACAAACTTCATGACACATATCATTGCATAGAAATCCTTAATTGACTGGCAATATTATTTTTGATGTTGATGACACTGAATTCAGTCTGTAGTCCTCGTTCACAGACAGGTGCTTCAAAGACAAAGTTGTGCGACCACCTTTAGAATAGTTGTTTCACGATGCCTAAAGAATGGACAAGAGTAAAACAGTAAAAGACAAACTGACCAATTTCGTGAAAGAATTTGGTGCGGAAATATTCTCAAGTGGCATTGTTTTGCAAAGTGTGTAAAATTTCAGTGAATTGCGCGAAGAAGTGCCATGTTTCACAGCACGTACACACTGCAAAACATAAGTATGCTCTTTGTAAAAAGGCATAACAAGTTCCAAAATCATCTCTGATATCGTTGTATGCTATTGATAGCATATGTTTATAATCTTTACGAAAGGCTGTAAAATTGTATGTTGTAGTCAATTTTTGTAAGAGCCTTTTTTGATTTTTAGTGCCTTTTTGCCTGCCTATTCTGAACTTTTGAAGTGCCTAACATAGGACTCTAGTTATGATTATGCTCCAAGCAGCGCCAAATATTTGCGACTCCCTGCAGAACGGTGTTGTAATTTCAAACGGTTTCTGCTTTGTTAAAGTGAATTAATTGCTCTTATGCGCATTCACAAAGGTGCGAAATGCTATCTCGACACACAACACTTGACGTCACTGCGTTCTACTGTTTCAGCTGTTAAAATCTATAAACCATTAAATTAAGGAGAAAATACAACAATTTGAAGAATATGCAGTTAACTAGTCTTCCACACTGATTAATATGCTTCCTCCTCGTCCTACAGGTCTACCATCCGACTGCTGGTCTCACATCCACACATGTATTATCAACAGATTACAGCACACTACAATCTACTTCATCTAATTGTGCTCCTTGGAATTAGTTTTAATTTATATTGGTGTCATGGAATACCCTACCGTACTTTACGCACTGTAAGACGCACTTTTTTTCTTAGAAAAATTACTTCTAAAATTCAGGTGCGTCTTATACTCGAAATTAATATAAAATGTCCAATGTTTGATTTAAAAATCCCGCCAGTCTTAAATATGGCCATGTTTTCGATGCCGTGGGAATTATCACTATCTGGTAACATTGGATTCAACTGGCAGCAGCAGTGCACCAATGCGACGAACATGAGTTGCGGGGATTCACAAGTTTGTTAACACTGTCTCCCTTCCGCCCCGCCATCATAAACCCAGAACACTGTCTAGCCTATGATGCGTCATTGCAGTCTACGATGCCAGTGAACTTGATCCAAGGATGGTGGATGAAACCCAACATGAATTCACGCCGAAGGGAGCTTTAAAACGACACACAATCAAACAAGTGTGCCAGTGGATAAAACAGTCGTGGTCTAGAGTGAGAGAAGACATTATTGTTAAATCTTTCAAGAAGTGCGGCAACGGTCTTGATGGCAGTGAAGGCCATCTCATATATGAAGAGGACAACGATGAGGACGAAGAGGAAGAAGAAGAAACTTGAGATGACGATTTTCAGATATTTTAAAGATCAGAACGGTTTTATAAGGTCATATCTTTTTTAGTCTGGCTTTGCAATCTAATAATAAAAATGGTAAAAATATTTTTTTAATAGCTTAAAAATTAAGGTGCGTCTTATAGTCCTTAAAATACGGTACTTATTTTTAAGTCATTATCGTTTCTGCCTAAAAGTATGAAAACTGAAATATTAATTATTATATTGCATCTACCTAAGTTCACTTACTGTTCGTGACATGTCGTGCATAAGGACAATAAGAGGTGTGGACTTACCTAAATTTCTGCGAGGGCGATGCCGGTGGTGATCCCCACAAGCAGAAGCAGCGTGGTGTGCACCTCCATGTCGGCAATGTCGCCCCGCCAAGCCGTCACTCACAGCTTCCCTGTCAACAAAACAACACCGTCAGTCCTCGTGATCGCCTGTGGTTTCAAGGTTCTTTGGTTTTTAACCTGGATGAGGTGGATTCATTTTCAAGGGTATGGGTTTCTTCGAGGAAACTAAAAGCCTGGAACCTGCGATGTATATTTACGGCACCTAAAAGAATCTGATACCTGAAATAAAAGAAGCTTCTGAGCAAAATTATTCGGTCCTTTCACACACAGATTCTAATTGCGACACAAATGGCTTTAGCTGTTAAAGAAAGACAAAATAAAATAATAATATTTCTTTCTTTCTTACTTTCGCTAACAAGGGAACTGCCAACCATTGCATGTCGAAACCTACGTTCAAATTTCTCCCAAAGAAGCGTTGTGATGTACCAAGGTGATGTCCAAAATCATATCTGCCGTTTTTAACTGCAAGGGGCAGAAATTGAAGCCCGAATCCAGCGGTGGCAACCAACTGTACGGAGCAGATTTACTCCCTGCATGAATAAAAACGGAGTTGGGTGAGGCGGATCGCGGCGCGGACGGCAGGTAGCGAGGTTTATCTTATCTACCAATCCAGGTGTTCTATTAATTTCCTAAAGTTTAAATCACAGATTTGGCGTTTGATTTTAGTGCTTTGCAGTTAAAAACGGCAGTTTTTTTTGGACACGGCCTTTGTACTTCACAACACTTCTCTGGAAGATATTCACTTTAGGCTTCAGTAAGTAATGGTTGTAAGGTATAACTGAAATAATTAGTTGACCTTAAGGATTGGCATTGCCAATGATAATGATAGTACATAGGGATAGAGTGGATCTCGTTAATCCATCCATGAGCGTCACTAAATATTTGGCAAAAATTATGCCAACGTGTGCATGAATCTAGCACAAGGAGGGACTTGCAGGGTAAATGTTGCATCTAACGCTGTTACATAAGCTCTCCCTATTAAACTGACGCATACAGATGCAATGTGGCCCCAGCCTTGGACAATGCACGTAGGTAAAATGAACATTGAATAACATTGGATATCATATTGAATGCCGACCAACTACTAAATTTAAAACAAAAATATTTTTCTCTTTACGTCGATTTTCAGTTAGATACTTGACTGCGCTAAAAAAAAGTCAATCCGCTAAACAAAACTATACCAGAAAGCTTTAATTATTAATATAAAAAGCTCAGTGTAAGCTGAATTGTTTCTAGGTTGAAGGAAGATTGGCCATTTTGTGTTTTCTTGAAAATAGTACGTCATTTCTAGGCAAAACTGATTAAAACTTTGGAGGCGTATACTAGGTATATCCCAACGGTTACATTTCTATTTACCAACTAAATTAAACTATCAAAGTTTTATATGATTTTCATAAATAATTATTTTACTTAACATTCGTAACAGCTGTTTCAATGGACCGCACTCTATCTGCCGAATATAAAACTTTGATAGTTTTATTTAATAAATAAACTTCATGGATTTGCATCAAGTAAACACCAAATCTATTCATTATTCTATCTATCAGTCCGTGCATCAGACATAACAACATAATTTGTTTATTTCTTTACCTTAGAAAAATCAACAGAATTCTAATTAAATGAAACACTTTCAGAAAGTCTACGGAATTAAATAAATGTGATAAATTAAATCATGGTGCCCCTTGTCAAATACCTAGGAACAATAATCACAACTAGGAATGAGATGCAAAGAGAAATTAAACAGTGCTCAATTCTGGAAATGCGTGCTATTATGTATTGCAGGCACTCTTGAGGTCCCAACTCCTAAAAAACGTTAAACTGAAAATGTATAAAACTATTATTCTACCAGTTATATTATATGGGTGCGAAACATGGACTCTTACTTTAAGGGAGGAAAGGAGATTACGAGTATTTGAGAATAAAGTTCTTAGGAAAATTTTTGGACCAAAGAGAGATGAACAGACAGGTGAATGGAGATGACTTCATAACTGTGAACTACATGGTCTTTATAGGAAGCCAGATATAATAAGAACAGTTAAGTCTCGTAGACTGCAATGGGCAGGACATGTAGCACGAATGGGGAATGAAAGACGTTCATGGAAGCTTCTTGTAGGAAAACCAGAGGGAAAATGCCCAGCTGGTAGACCAAGAATGAGGTGGGAGAATAACATTAACTTTGATTTGAGGTAAGTAGATTATACAGGAAATGACTGGAAAGCATTAGCTCAGGATAGGGATGTATTGAGAGCTTATGTCCGCGCTGTCATGAACCTACGGGTTCGATAGTGTCAGTGAGTAAGTAATGTTGCCCCTTGTATATAGGCTTCAATGTTGCAAAATGTAACTATTACCAATAGTTTCTGTCTCTACTTATTTACATTAAGTATTTATTAATGATAGAATTTTTCATTAAAGCTATTGAGTACTTGTTTATGTGTACTCACCAGCTCAATCTAGGGCCTCGTCCGAGACAACACGAACACACTATTACTCACAAAGTCAAGCTAAACGTGGCGAATGTGACAAAGGTGATTATGATGACCTGAACGTTGTTTTCCCAATTTTGTTAACGGTGAGGAAACCCCCGAAAAATCATCACTCAGGAAACTTGACCTGTCCAGGGATCGAACCCAGGCCAGCTGCATACAACGGTGGACTAATATATCGATACATATGATTGATATGTACAGTGAACTATCTCTGGCGGAAAAATGAACCAATAGAAAATTGGATTTCTATGTTTGGGTTGCGAAACTGTCCAATTGAAAACATGCCTTTCTACTTTTATACTGAGGTACAATTGGCATGTTTAAAAATATATCGAACCTGCGATAATCTTTTGAATTCTAGTGGTTACTACATAATAACCAATATATTAAAATATTACCACTGCAAAGAGCTTGTCCACATGTTTGGTAGCGCAATATTTCACCAAAATATTTAATTACCCGGGGTTATTAACGTTACAGTAAACAATACCACAGAAGCGCACATTTGTGAGTTGGTGCACAACCGCTAGTTGATAATACGAAGAGAGAAATAGTTACAGTTCCTCATCGTCAGAGCTCTCTTCAGGAAGAACGTGCTGTACCACCCAAGTTACATGCATTTTTATTTTTTATTATTTCTTAATCAATGCCCCATGTTTTTCATTTGGTATTTCTGGTGCTCTCTACTGGCATTGGTGTAATTGTAACCCACTTCGGAGTTTGGGGCGCCTGGATATGATGGGTGATAAACTTAATCTAAGGCGAATGACATTTGTCTCACACGTGAGGAAAAACCCCGAAGAAGAACCTCACCCACGAAACTTTTCGCGACCGGGGATCGAACCCGGGCCCGCTCCGTAACAAGGCAACACACTACCTCGAGACCACAGCGGTGGACACACCTTTTTTAAGAAGTAGACTTTTTCATTATGATGCTCACTTCAGGGCCGCCATTTAGAATGTCGTATCAAATATGGAGGAAGCGCCTTCCTCAATAAGCAATGCTGAGAATATTAAGTATGCGAGGCGTTTATAGAAGTTTTCTGTACATTAGAATGTTTTTGTTTATAGTAACGTGTCGTGAACGGGTTTTAAGGGTAAGCAACGCATGTTTAAATGTGATGGGTCTGAAATGATTGCTTTGGGATCGTAACGAAGCATATATGGCATAGAGGAGTAAGTCACGTTTTTTTACAAACATTAGTAAAATACACGGTTGTAAAGAAGACACTATATTCTGTATTTCAGATACATCAACAATTAATACCATCACTTAAGGCAATAAATATCCCCATGTTTATCATAAGTATTGCCACGAGTGATTTGCAATCTAGAGAATTTGGAAGTCAAGAGTGGCTTTTGTTAGGACAATTTAACGAATAAAATTAAGCTGTTTACTCACAGATCATTATTTTAATATAGTTATTTTAAAATATTTATATATTTAATGTAAACGGCGATGTTTGAAATTATATGAGAACTATTGGTACGCTTCATTTGCTTCTTTTGTTCATCACTGCAACCAGATCATATTATTTATTGCCAAAGGAACGCAATATTGTAAGAATGCACTCTAGTGGAGAAAAAATGAAAGACATCAAACTGTATGTTAATTAATTTCTGATGTCCTATGATGTAAATATGACAATTATATTTTTCTGGAATGTTATTACCTGGGAAAAAATACATTTAAGAAAGTGCAAACAGTGGTTTCTCTTTTTGGTGGTATAATAAATTGCTACAAATGTATTTATACTAACTCCCGCATGCGCTATGTGTTGACATTCATGCACTATATATACAATCTGGTAGCCGTATTTCTTAGAGAGTCGTCGCTGCAAAATAATGCTATGACATATTCAGAATGTTAAAAAATAGGTGCTTTCTTTATTATGATAAACTTTAGTTGGTAAATTCTAGGCGAAACACGACTGTGATTGGTTGTAAATAAAAAAAATCATTGAAATGTGATTGGCCATTGACTCCCATTTGGGGCATGAGATAAATAGTCAATATTAAGCTATCTTGATTCTTTGTACACTGAATAATAAAACAATTCTTCTCAGAAAAATGACACCTCTGTGCTGTACACAGCATATAGGCCTATACTAATATTGTTGAGGTTAAATGTAATCGTCACACTGTACAGTTTAGTTCTTATGTTGGCGGAAGTTACGTGTGGTATTTATTTCGTGAACACAAAATTCGACATAGCATGGAATAAATTTATTATATATTATATATATCACACTTCGGTCTACCCTACGTCTTTATGTAACTTGTAAATAAAAATTATCAGAGTATTGTTTTATTAATTTCACATGAAACACGTTTAAAAGGTAAAAAAATATAGAAATAAAGTTATATTCCCAATGAAAATCATCAGAATTTTTAATACAAAATGGAGTTAGTGTGAATCCGGAAATAAGGTGATTAATCGTGGATGTAGGACTGCCTTGTGCTACTATAGAGGGAGGCTGTCCTCTGATTGCGTGTTAAGTCAATATTAATCACCCCCCCCCCCCCAACTTAACCGCATGTTTCTCGGTGTTCTCATTGGCTGTCGAATCCAAAGCAAATTAGAAATCATAAAGCAGACAGATCGATGGAAAGAACAAGCAAACGACACTCATTCAGGACATGAAGTGTTGGCAGGAGAATATTGGTTTTCATTTTTATTGCAGCACACAGAGAGATTTTAAAATAAAAATTAGGTATACAGAATAACAAAACTAGTTTTATTTCATACTATGTATTATTACTGCACTTCAAAATGCAAGCCAATGTATCGGCGGTGCGTTCTTTGCCGGGCAGGTCTAGGGACGATACCCTCTGTAGACGTTGTGGCAGAGAGCACGAAACCCTTGCACACGTCCTCGGGGCCTGTCCGTTTGGAGAATCACTGAGAAACATTCGGCACCACACTATTCGAAATATGATGGCAGAAGCCTTGCGAGATTTTGGATACACAGTTTATGAGGAAGTTCATGGTGTGGCCACTAACGGGAGTAACATACGAATATATAGGCCTATTATTGCATTTAGACAATCTTCTAAAATTTATATGATATTAGATCCCACAATTCGTTTTGAGACTCATAGTGGCCAACCTGAGAGGAAGTTGACTCTGAAAAGAAAGCCATATATGAGCCAACAATTGACTTTAATACCAACTAGATAGTATAACTGTCACAAGATTGATGATCGAGGCAAGAGGTACTATACCAGGATTCTTAGCTAAATTTTGGAATTCCTTAGATTTGCACAGGGTGTATCTTTCTAAAATTGCCATCGCTGCCATTGGAGGATCAATTTCAATTTTAAAAAACCATATGTACAAAATTTCTACTTTATAGTATGTATACTTCAATTAGACCTACAATTTTAATTTTTTTAAATGTATTTAGAAAATATATTTCATTAATTCCAAAAATTGTCTGTATCACTTTGTTCTCTAATGAGGAAAGTTGTATATAATAATATGGCCTGTTCCGCTTGAGGATGGAAACTGGTCCCTCCATCGCTTCTTAGGTCGTCCTGGGTGTCTTCGCCCTGTGGGTCTGTAGTTGAATAGCTGCAGGGGTAGTCTATTGTTTGGCATTCTAAGGAGGTGTTCATGTTAATTATGTTGGTATACTTGGATGGTTTCAGATATTGCTGGTGTGTTGAGAGCTTCATTTCGCATGTGGTCATCAAGCGTATAACCCGCTGAAGGTCTTAATAACTTCATTTCTGCAGCTACTATCCTAGTAATAAAATTAATAATTTTAAAAATTAACAACTGTAACTAAAACAAGTTAAATGGGAGGAAATAAGTCCATAATCCACTATTGAATAATAATTGTAAATTAATGATTTTGTATATAAAAATGTATTTTTAGCAATTGCATTACATTTTGAAATTTAACAGCAGTATTGAAATATGCCATTACACAATTTTTCGCCTAAATTAGTAAACCAGGGCCAATAATATTATAAAATGTTCACAATATTACAATGTCGTTTATTTATTAGAAAATATTGTACTTTTGCGATAATCGTCAGGTAAATTTACATTCTCGGAATATGACATCATGTTCTTTAAAATTATACATGAATTACACTAGTCATTCTGATTACAACTTTCCACAAAGATGGAAGCAAGAAGAGATCTCCTGATAAAATGTAATATTTAATACAAGACGAATAATTGATTGAAGAAAAGAAAATACTTTGATTTTAAATTGACGGTGAAGAATAATACCACCTACATTTACTTAATCTGCTCGGAAATTAAGAAGTGAATAAATTTGCAATTATTTCTACAAGAAACACTTTTTAGTAATTTAAGTGTTTTTCTATCCAGTGTACCAACGTCCGACCCTAAGAAGAGAATCCGGCTCTACCGAAAATTAAACCCAACCTGAACCAGTAATTCTTTTTCGGGACAAATCCTTCTTCAAAATGTTACTACAACATCGGGCATGAAGAGAATTACTTCTTCAAAATGTCACCACAACGTGGGACAAAAGCAATTTACTTCTTCAACTTCAAAATTTTTTACATTCACACTGCTCTCGGTAAGAAAAATCAAAGATAAGATCCGCGAATTGTTGAAGTGAGCATATTTTAAATAGTAGGCTAACTGGTTACGAAAATGTTGAGAGGTTGGCAACAAAGAGAGGTATTACATAGTTGCGAAGGCCATAGTAATGCAACAACCCGGAGCCCTAAAGCCACGCGACCCCGATCTCGAGATCCCTGATGTAAGCTTCAAAGTACGCTGTTTTAAGAAGGTAATTTCAAATTGGGATGTTGCGTGGGTGTTACAATCGACAGTCACGCCCTCGACACTTAAACCTAGGTGTCGCAGCAAGACACTTTCTTAATACATTCCACTTCAATCCGATATCCAACAAACGCGCGTTTTGCACCGGTCATAACAAACATATTATTGCATTTTGAAGAAAGATTAATTGCAAATAAATCCATTTTAATATTGCACATATATATATATATATATATATATATATATATAACTTTATTAATAATATTATTATGAGGGGAAAATTCGGTGATCTGGTGGTTACATTCCTTGCCTCTAGTCCAGGGTTGATGGGTTTTTGGGATGGAAAAATCTAAGGGACACGGCCTCCGGGAGGAAATTAAAACCGTGGATTCCGAGTCTGAAGATGTTCGGGCTCCTAAAAGAACCTCAAGCCTAGACTAGGGCCTGTGTACAAACATTTAGCCGCCTTCCCCGTCCAAGTAAGGACTTTGAGGCCTACTAGATGTCTCATTTAGGCCACGTGCGGCCACATAACACTCACTGTCATCTGTAGGGAAATAAGCGTAAATATATAAGTTTCTTCAAGAAATTCCCGCCAGGGGAGCACCCATGTCTCCACGAGAGACGCATGGGGCACATATATTATAGCAAATTCCATTGTGTAGTTGGGTAAGGCAATATGTTCTGAACTAGAATGGCGCAGGTTCGATGACCTAAACTTCTGATGGCACAATGGACCGGGGGTTGACTCAGGTTCTAACTGAAATGAGTTCTATACGTTTGTCCTGGAGATAAAGGAGGCCGCCACGCAAGGCTGAAAACGCGGGTGAAATATCTTGCCCATTCTCTAGAGAAAGTGACAAATTTAACCTCCTAACACTTCAGTCTCCTGAGGTCTGTAATGGGATAACGTTTAATAATAATAATAATAATAATAATAATAATAATAATAATAATAATAATAATAATAATAATAGTTTTCACTATGAAAATAAAAATGATAATAGTTTTTTTCTATCATAATACTAATACATTAGTTTTTACTACATTGTGTCAAAACCAGAAAAAACAGTTTCGACAAGAACAGACACACCTCATTACATAAAAAACATATTACCGAATATTTAATGCATTTCATTGCAATGCTTGGCGCTAAACTAGATTTTTAGTATTTGTACCATTGCTAAACATTATCATTATTATTATATATTGTAATAAATGAAATAAAATTTATTGTAAAATTAAAATTAATAGCATATATATATATATATATATATATATATATATATATATATTGTTAAAAGCATAATTACTTATGGAGCAGAAATATGGTCATTAACAACAAAAACAAATAAGTATCTTTTGGCAACGGAAATGCATTTTATACGAAGGGCAGCAAGAATTTTAAGAAGAGAAAAAATTATAAACTCAGTTATGAGAGAGAAAATGAAAATTGAAGACACTATTTTAGATTATATTAAAACTCAGCAATTAAGATGGTACGGACATGTCCAGCGAATGGAAGAGGTTCGGCTACCAAAATCTGTTTTGGAATGGAAACCTGAGGGAAGACGAGGCAGAGGAAGACATAAAACCTCCTGGAGTCAGGGAATATGTTTATACAAGAAGGAGAAACATCTACAACCAGGAGATTGGATGGACCGACAAAATAGACCATTAGGAATCGGACGATGTCAAAGACATTAATCAACCGATGATCTATCTATCTATCTATCTATCTATTGTAATGAACCATAGTTTGACAGAATATAAACGATCTTTGTCTCTAACGGCACATTTTCACGCCTAGATTCGTATGAAAGTTGCTTTCTCCGTTAAGATATTTACACAACGAATATTTTTAGCGAAGGCAAACACGATATGAGAATCACATTCTCCAATTAAACTACTTATTAACTTAATAATACAACTCACTTAAACACATTTATTTCCTAATGTTGAGTGATTCCGGGTTATGTGGCCGTGGTCCATAGTTGACATAACCCGGAATCACTCAACATTATGATTACCGGCCGTGAAAGCCTGCATTCAACATTTATTTCCATTTATCTCTCATAGGAATTGCAAGAAGTTGTTTAATTATTATAATTATGGATCTTAATTATAGTCAATAAATTCATTATTTAAGATCAAACTCCGCGGCGCGACAGGTCTACCAGCTGCTGTTGGTCTCATCTCATATCTACGTGTGGACAATCGTCAAGCCAGTTTAGGGGTGACATGTTCAGCATGTCGGGTTCCCGAGCAGTTATAGCTAGTTTTCTCAACCGTTACTTATTGTAGCTACCCAAATTCCTCAAGATGCTGGGTGAGCTCCAGGTCGAAATCCCACGAGAAAAATGTCTCCCCATGGGGACCTAAACCAGCTCAAGTCCCGTAGCTCTGCGCCAAGATATCATGCCTTAATCAGCTCCGCCACAGCGCGGGACTTAGAGACTAAGGGCCGCATGCAAATACATTAGTCTCTGGTGAGTTGAGTTTTCCATGAGCACGTGCAAAGTTCGAATTAGCGAGTCGCTAACTGGTCATGCATGAAAGTACTTTTTCTTAATATTGGCAAGAAATTACCCAGAATTCTCAGCGAAAAAACCACTTCCGTTATTTTCGTCTGCTAGAGGAACGCATTTCCGCTTGCGTCCCGCAAATAAAGCCGTATACGACCCCTGCGTTGCGCGATATTACGCCGATTCTCCTGTTCTTCCAGTTGAATTCTTTGGTAGACTGCATCAAATTCCTCTTCTCCGCGTATACCGAAAACATGATCAAAGTCTTCAACGTCCGACATCTTGGATAAAGCAGCAAGGTTTCAAAGTACATCGGTTCCCATCAGTTACTATCGGGTTGCTCACGATTCGTTCTCTGCATGAACAGACTTTTGAGTACGAAAAAACGTCTTTAGATGCAACTTTCTCAGCAGAGAACGACTTTTACGGTCTAATGCGTTCATAAATACGACCCTAAGTGTCAGTGAGAGGATGGGTGGGAGAGAGAGAGAGAGAGAGAGAGAGAGAGAAGAGAGAGAGGGAGAGTAGCATATGATGAACTAGAGTAGAGGAAAACGAATTTTTTACGTATTTTAAACGTATTATATTCTCTCATTTACACCACACGGTTTTAAGTGCATAATGAGGTAGAAAGCCTGTGGTCTATAGATTTAAATGAAACATATGAAGATAAAGAATGATACTGATAAAACAATACGAAAGTATAATATTACCATAAATGTAATATATATATATTAAAATGAAAATACATAAGACAGTTAATCTCCCAGTTACATGGATGAGAAACGCGAGCTCTTATTTTGAGGCAGGAGAAAAATTACGAATATTTGAGAAAAAAGTTCTTAGAAACATTTTTGGACTAAAGACAGACGAACAGACAGGGGAATAGAGAAGACTCATTAACAGTGAGCCACATGAACTTTATAGGAAACCAGATATAGTAAGAACAGTTAAGTCTCGTAGACTGCGATGGTTGGGGCATGTGGCACGAGAGGGAAATTAAAAGAGGGACATGGAAGTTTCTTGTAGGAAAATCAAAGGAAAAGAGTCGGTAGGTAAGCAAATAATGACGTGGGAGAATAGCATTAACAATGATTTGAGGGAAGTAAATTACATGGGGACGATTTGAAAACAGCTCAGGACAGGGATGTATGGAGAGCTTATGTTTGCGAGGACATGAACCTACTGGTTCGATAATGCCAGTGAGATAGTTTAGTTATATATAATGAACACACACAAACACATATATCTTTCTCATAAATTCTGTACGACTGCTCCAGTCTGCCCGTCTGGTCTAATGGCTGTCATCCTTTCTAGGTTTACGGTTCAAGCCCCGATGGATATAAAAGTGTTTTCAGGTCACACGATTGCAGTCCCTGAGGAGCTGACATGACGTGTCACTTGAAAATGCTGACGTATTATTGGACGCTCCGTCTTATTGGATCTGTGTCTTGAGGCGCATTGACAGCAATAAACAGTCCTCAAGACGTGAAGATAATTACCGCCACAGAACGCCGCGCCGTTCACTACTGCACACTGGACGATGTTATGTATCAACGGGCTAAGAGCCATTAAAAAATTGAGATAGATGCCATCTGTTGCACTGACTCATGAAGTAAGTGTACGCACACTTTTAGCGACAAATATTTAAATATAACCTCATTATTAAAGAAAATGTAAACGCCATCAGTCCTGTCACAGATTCAATGTTTTGCAACACACGACAATGAAACCAGATCCTCATAGATGATTATCTACATTTTAATCATGCGGCTAAGCGCCAAATGTCCCCGTAGTTAGATTGTTGATGCATAACTGTCAAATAAGGAAAGTAACTTGCAATATCCAGTATTGTTAATTTGGCGCTACAAAAAATAATGAAGATTGACTTAAACTTTAAACGTATTTTTCTCGAAACTTACATAATGACGCATAGCCGGTTGATGCAGAACACCGTCCAAATAAGCTATGATTGCGACCGTAGGCCTATTACATCGTACTGCATTTTAAAGTTTTTTTTTTGTTATTTTTTTAATCTGCTGGGCGATTCTAAACGGATTTTTTGTGCTGAATTTGAAAATGATCTCCAGTTTCTCATATCACGTCAGGTTTTCAAAATATTCATGAATAACTAGAAATGAAATTATAGCTTTGTAAAACGTAATAAAAATTACTTTCAACAGGAATTGTGTGTGAAAAACTAGGTCAGAATTTATTTTCCACTAATTAATCATTAACTAACAAACTCACTGGTACTATCGAACCCGCAGGTTCATGGCCGCGCGGACATAAGCTCTCCATACATCCCTATCCTGAGCCAATGTTTTCCAATCATCCCCTGTTTAATCTACTTCCCTCAAATCATAGTTAATGTTATTCTCCCACCTCATTCTTGGTCTACACCAACTGGGTGTCTTCCCTCTGGCTTTCCTACAAGAAGCTTCCATGCGAGCTTTCATTCCCCATTCGATGCAGATGTCCTGCCCATCGCAATCTACGAGACTTACTCATTATATCTGGCTTCCTATAAAGACCATATAATTCATTGTAATGCAGTCTTCTCCATTCACCTGTCTGTTCATCTCTCTTTGGTCCAAACATTTTCCTAAGAAGTTTATTCTCAAATACTCGTAATCTCCTTTCCTCCCTTAAAGTAAGAGTCCATGTTTCACACCCATATAATATAACTGGTAGAATAATAGTTTTCTATATTTTCAGTTTAACGTTTTTTGAAATTATTAATAATAATAATTAATAATAATAAGCATTCCAGGCACACTTCACTTTTCGAATCACAGTATTCTCGAACTGACTGTCCATCATCAGTTTTCGAATTGTTGGGCCAACGATTACAACAGCTTTAATGTTTTTCATAGGATAATGAAGGGAACACAGCGCAAAGGTATCTGGAGTTTCCACAAATTGTTTCATTAAACAACAATACTTCTGAGGGACCAATAATAGTAATAACGTAGTCATGATGTCGGTTGGAAATGAGATAGTTGTTTCTCTTGAAAACGAGTTCCCGTGATTAGAGAAACATGAAATATGAGGTAAGATGTAAAAATGGCTCATTAATTTACGAACTAAGAACCTCATAATGTTATTAACCTATTTAACTATAATCAATAAGAGGTTCATTACTTATATTTTTTTTCGCCCGGTATTAAATTAGTTCTTCGTGGTCACTGTTCCCTTTCCCAGCTCTGCTATCCCATTCACATACGAAACAAGGGTATTTTGTGAAACCAGCTTGCTGACCAACTAATAGTAAAATAAGCATGAAATCTCCACAGACTAGCATAGATGGTTTTCGTCCTGCAGATTTTGTAACAAAAACTTTACATTTTCACATGTCACCTTTAAAACACAAAGAGTGGGCCACAGGAATGGAGGGATGAACGTTTACATTATGAAACAAACCACATTTAACACTTTTATGAGAAGAATCTATGAAGGACCTCCACTCCTTGGAATTATAGTTTATGTTATACAATTTTAAGACAGCAGGGGTGTCTTGGGAATACACTAAATTTTATTCTTCGGCGAAAAAAAGTACAAGTTCCTTCTCACGATGCCTGTATGTGAAAAATATGTACTCTCAGTCAATACTTTTAACCTAGAGTCCAACAGTTCTGCTGATTCTTTAGGTAAATTTAAATCACTCACTAAATCATTAAACTCACTTTGATTAAAACATCTAGAATTATATGGTTCATCATCCACTGGAGATTCAGTTGCAGTGCTACTGGATGCAGACGGCAATGTACCTGGTTCAGGGCGCAAGGGAACCGTAATATCAGGACCATGAGTTACAGGCTCAATGGCAGTTTCAGTGCTACTGGATGCAGACGGCAATGTACCTGGTTCAGGGCGCAAGGGAACCGGAATATCAGGACCATGAGTTACAGGCTCAATGGCAGTTTCAGTGCTACTGGATGCAGACGGCAATGTACCTGGTTCAGGGCGCAAGGGAACCGTAATATCAGGACCATGAGTTACAGGCTCAATGGCAGTTTCAGTGCTACTGGATGCAGACGGCAATGTACCTGGTTCAGGGCGCAAGGGAACCGGAATATCAGGACCATGAGTTACAGGCTGAATGGCAGTTTCAGTGCTGCTGGATGCAGAAGGCAATGTACCTGGTTCAGGGCGCAAGGGAACCGTAATATCAGGACCATGAGTTACAGGCTCAATGGCAGTTTCAGTGCTACTGGATGCAGACGGCAATGTACCTGGTTCAGGGCGCAAGGGAACCGGAATATCAGGACCATGAGTTACAGGCTGAATGGCAGTTTCAGTGCTGCTGGATGCAGAAGGCAATGTACCTGGTTCAGGGCGCAAGGGAACCGTAATATCAGGACCATGAGTTATACAGGCTCAATGGCAGTTTCAGTGCTACTGGATGCAGACGGCAATGTACCTGGTTCAGGGCGCAAGGGAACCGGAATATCAGGACCATGAGTTACAGGCTGAATGGCAGTTTCAGTGCTGCTGGATGCAGAAGGCAATGTACCTGGTTCAGGGCGCAAGGGAACCGTAATATCAGGACCATGAGTTACAGGCTCAATGGCAGTTTCAGTGCTACTGGATGCAGACGGCAATGTACCTGGTTCAGGGCGCAAGGGAACCGGAATATCAGGACCATGAGTTACAGGCTGAATGGCAGTTTCAGTGCTGCTGGATGCAGACGGCAATGTACCTGGTTCAGGGCGCATGGGAACCGTAATATCAGGACCATGAGTTACAGGCTCAATGGCAGTTTCAGTGCTACTGGATGCAGACGGCAATGTACCTGGTTCAGGGCGCAAGGGAACCGGAATATCAGTACCATGACTTACAGGCTCAATGGCAGAGGGAATGTTACAATATATAGGGTTTTCAGTATAAAACCGGACACTCTGCGGCTGGCAGAGTGAAATGCGGACGAGGAGAGAGCGCAGCCTGACGGGTGAAACCCCGTGAGGCGTGTCCGGTTTTATATTGGAAGCCCTGTACTATATCTTTCTTGTTTTTAGCATATATTCTGCTTCATTAACTATGAAAAAATGACGATCGTCTCCATGATTCGTAGGTTCCCTCCAAATCATAGGGATACCAAAGGACAATGACTTCTTTTTTCCATTTTTCCAACTCCTGAACTCTGCAACACAACTACGACACACTTTGTGAGGGCACTGCGATTTTTCCTGGTCTCCTAACTAAATGCCAATTTTAATAAATACGAAAATCACATATAACTTTAAGTTTTATTTCTTTAATTAAATAAATGCCAAAATATTGAAAGTAAGTTTTCTTTACAAAAGCAGTTATATTCCTTGTTTTACTAACGTATATGAATCACACATATAGCAAAAGAGATTTGGATCATTTACACAACCA
This sequence comes from Diploptera punctata, assembly GCA_030220185.1. NCBI lineage: Eukaryota > Metazoa > Arthropoda > Insecta > Blattodea > Blaberidae > Diploptera > Diploptera punctata. The sequence continues at coordinate 678,430 of JASPKZ010007268.1, forward strand.
CAAATTTTTGTACGGACCTGGGGCGGATATAGTTAGTAGATTTTAATAAATATAAACATAATTTGAAATATAAAAATAATAATAGTTATATTGTTTCATATTTTAAGTAATGAAGTAGAAATTATAAACTGTTGGGCCTTTCTAACAAACAATAAGCACACTGTAATATTACTACAGTACGTACATTACGAAAAATATTCAAAACATAAAATTTTGAATTGTAAAAAATTCTGACTTGGTACACAAAAACGGTTTTCATTTTTGCACTCAACGTGAAATTGTGATTCAGGAACGCTCATTTATTTCAAAAAAACAAAAACAAAATCCATGCAGAACGGTGTTATTATTCATTTACCAGCAAAATATTTGCTAAGATTACGTTATAAAGTGATCAATTTATAAAACACAACCATTAACGTTGCAAAGATCACACCTAATGTTGCAGGTAGGTGCCCTATCCAAGTTCCCACAATATTTTACCTGAGTGATCCGCAGGATGCTGTAAAACTTCCTGTAAACAATTTTGATGGAAGGTAATGGATTAATTTTCAATTAATTTCAAGTGGGCGGTGTAGCTCATTGGTCAAGCGCGCTGCATATTAAAATGTTGGTTGGGGTTCAAATCTCGCTGCGATCCATGTTTATTATATTTCTATTCCTCGCAATATTAAACTATTAATTATAGAATTAAAATGTATTTAATAATTAATTTACATATTTAATATATATCTGTCCATAGTAATTCTGCCCGAAGGCAGGTCCTTCACTGCAATCATAGCATTTTTCATGCTATGCTTGCAGCTTTACTAGGGAATTGTAGGTGTGATAGCTTCCCGTTGCTTTCCACACCGGTGAAGGACGATGATGATGTTGATAATGATAAGGATGATTTCAGAGACCGTTTGGGCTTTAAAGTTTTCCTGACATTTGTCTTACAGGTGAGGAAAACCCCAATAAAAACTGCCCCGATCAGGGATCGAACCCGGGCCCGCTGTGTGACAAGGCAGCAATCTACCTCGAGACCACAGCGGTGGACATAAAATATTTTTTTTTGCCGTAATCAATTAATATATGTAATCTTGATAATTGGGTGAGGTTTTGAATGAAAAATATCCGAAATTTCAAACATTTAATTATTTACGCTTCCTGTTCTTTCATTATCAATAGATGTTACATTTATCAGGATGAGAGTCATATGAATGTTTTTCACACCAGGCACATTTCATGAAACATTGTTTGGAACAGCAGCACTTTTTACAAACCACGCTCTACATTAAATACAACTAAAAAATGTAACGTAACACAATTTCTGTTTAAATATGTTAATTAATCACATTTAATTAGAGCAAAAAATAAATTTCATATTATCTTATTTTAAAATAGTAAAATAATTCAGTTCTCAAGATGGCGAACAACGAATAAATAATAAAACTCACTAAACGTTAGGCAATTTTAACAGTTTCCATCGACTATATTCTTTCAAAGATGTTAAGAGAGAAAAGCGGATGAGGGTCCAACCGTTATAGTTGAGTCCTAACACCTTCCTGGCATCGGCATTGTTTCACATAAATGCATTATCTGCGAATAACGTTTACGTATTAAATGCCACAAATCGATGATTTTCTTGCGCGTTTGGTACCTAAGAATACTTTAAAAAATTATGTTGGAAACAGTATTATATAATGGACCATGTAACTGACCATATAATATAACTGCAAAAATAACCGTTCTATGGATTTTTAGAGAGATTGGGATGAGAAGGAACAGCATGGACCACGATGTATATTAACTAACCGATTTGATGTGTTACCACTTGACTAGGGGAACGAACAGATATTTATCGCATCTCCCAGTACCGATATCCTAACAGCACACATCCACACACTTCATGGAGTCTTTCTAGAAACAGTAATATTATTTTTCATTACGTAGGCAATGGAAGGTTCATGCTATACTTGTCTATTTGTAGGAGTCCATCCAACACTATTACTTGTACCATCTCCTGTAGATTCAGGGCCAAAATATTTTGAACCTAGATGCAATTTATAAAGTGGTTTCTTCATCACTGTGCCAATGTTGCCGCATTTCCCCAGACACGTGTTTTCCACAGGTGGAGCCTATTCTTCGCTAAACGGATCGAAGTATCACATCTGGGACTAAGAGCACCCCATGCGATTGCTGTTCGAAATCAGAAACACATTTTTCCCTGGAATATCCGGGCTACCTGCTGGAATTGATATACTATCACTGCAATTTTGGCAGAAACAAATTATGATTCCAGCATGATGGAGCCCCTGCACACTACAATACTGATACGCGAGCACAATTAACTGTAAGTCTTGGGAAATAGTGGATTCGACGAACAGGAACTGTTGTGTGGTCATCACATTCGCCGGACTTAAGCCGCTTGGGTTTTTTGGAGGTAACTTATGTCAAAATATGGTATATGATGATGCAACTAGAGATCACTTGATTGCCCGAAATCATTGCGTGTTTCACCACATAAAACAGATTCGTATCGTACTCGACAATATAGGACAGTCGTTACTGCGAAAGTATCAAACATGCAATGAGGCACATTCAATACTGTTTGATCACACATTGTAAAATGTCATCAAGTGTTTTACAACATTATCTGTTTTGTGTACATATTTTTTTATTCGATGTTGGATCGTTACAAGCGAGCATCTTGACAATGCGCGGAACTCATAAACTTGCGTTTAAGAGCATAATAATGTTCCCTATCAAAGAATGATTCTCTGTCACATATTGTTCCTAAAAGTTTGGCGGTGACCCCTGTGATACCCAGCAGTTTATAATTTCGTACCAAAATTAAAGAAAATGCTACTATATCTTATGAAAAACTGCCTACGGAACAAAGGAATGTGTATGAAAATACAACAAGGAACTTGAAGATTCAAACAGGAATTCTACAGATTATTATTAGAGACGCTGAAGACGCCGTTGGGAATCAGGAACATACCTGAAAACTTCAGTCTCCCGTCAAACCAACTTCAAACAAATCATGTAAACGTCTGCACCCAACCCATAAACAACATATAAAAAGTAGAAACAAGCTGCTGAAATGAAACCCATTGCAAACAAAGAATGTTATGTATTCAAAAGACCCTGGTCTCATACAGTTGTGTCAAGTGAATGCTGAAAGAGGAGCCTTCTCTGAACATTTGTCCTTCTATGCATGAGCTAGTGAAAACAGATAAGTTGAATCTATCAGAATAACAGTACAGCAATCAAGTTATGTTTAAGAAAACTTTGACAATGTGGTAATGTTTATAGTCTCTAAATCTGCTCTTACAACAGCTGAAACCACAGCATAAGATCTGTACACAAATAACTATAATAATTAATAAGTAAGTTGCTCTTCAATGGATTCCAGGATAATGCTGAATTTATGGCAACGAGGTGCAGATATTCTCGCCAAGAAATGTTCAAATAAACTTCAGATCTATAACAGGCCAGTGTACTTTTTCTACAGCGAAGACATACAGTATCATGGATTTCATTTAGAACTTCAGGTGAACAATGTCCCTTAAATATGATATCATCGAAGATAGGGAAAGAAACCTTCACAAACATCCCGAACAAGTGTAGCAGTTACTGGTTGCCCACACCACCACTTGTATCAAACCAAGTGTCCACTGAGTGATGGACAAACAACATTAATAAGATGTCCTGCTGTAGCAGTTACTGGGAAGCAACGAGTGCTTTAGGATTATAATTGTTACATTCCTGGCATTTCAAAATCCATCCATCCATAGTAATTCTGCCCGAGGGCAGGTCTTCCATTGCAATCATAGCATTTTCATTCTATGCTTGCAGCTTTACTAGGGAATTGTAGGTGTGGTAGGTTCCCGTTGCTTTCCACACCGGTGAAGGATGATGATGATGATGATGATGACGGTGGTCATATGATTTCGGGGACCATTTGGGCCTTAAAGTTTTCCTGACATTTGTCTTAGAGGTGAGGAAAAACCCCGATAAAAACCTCACCCAGAAAAACTGCCCCGATCGGGGATCGAACCCGGGCCTGCTGCGTGACAAGGCAGCACGCTACCTCGAGACCACAGCGGTGGACCATTTCAAAATAAATAATTAATTTAGTTATAATTATTTTCCAGTTGTATTATATGGGAGCGAAACATGGATTTTTTCTTTAAGGGAGAAGAAAATATTACGTGGATTTGAGAATTAAGATATTAGGAATTTTTTATACTATGGGTAAATGATCGTACAGGCGATTGGAGAAGACTACATAACAATGAGCTACATGCATGGTCTTTATGGAGTAGCAGATGTAATAAGAACAATTAAGTGTTGTTGACTGCGATGGGCGGACATGTGGCACGAAGTAGGAATGAATGAAGGGGATCCAAACTTGCTCTAGGAAAATCAGAGGGAAAGCGCCCAATGGGTAGACTAGGAAATGAGATGAGAAAATGACTAACTATAATTTGAGGGAAATAAATTATACAGTGGATGATTGGAAATCATTAGCTCAGGAAAGGGATGTATGGAGAGCTTATGTCCGTGCGGACATGAATCTACGTATTCGATAGTGTCATTGAGTAAGTTACAATTATTAACTCTAAAAAAAGTGCAAAGGAAGATTAATTTACTTCACTCATTGACGTCACAATTTTTAGAGCGATTAAAATAAAATATTTTGCATAACTGTGGACACATTGTTACCGAGAATAACTGTCTCATCCCGTTTAGTGTTTGGTAAGAAAAGAATTGTTTGGTTTTCGTGTAGTCATGTATTCCCTCATTCGAGGAGGCCCTCCATGTCCTTGTGTGGCCAAAAAAGTATGTGTGTGATCCATTAGGTCGTGTCACTGTAATGTCCAGGTGGCGTGTGGCACGTGAAAGTACCTGTAAGGTGAGAGGTTAAACTGCGGTAATAGGAAGGAATACGCATACTCGTGCCGTCGGTTCATTAATTACTTACAAATGTCGACATCGATTGCATTTACACATTTGTTTTTCAACAATAATGAATTTATTATTATTTTTTCAGTTATTATAGCAGATGTCCAACATTCCAATCCGCAAATTAAGCTCTTCATCATCATCATAGTACATTCACGAATTTAGGCCATTTGTTGACCTGTTTCGGCCTCAAGAGAAACAAAATCCAGAAGTCTTTTGAGTGGACGTCCTGGTCTCCTTCTTCCTGCAGGTTGATATCTTAACATTTGTTTGGGTATTCTGTGGTCTTCCATTCGATGAACATGTTGCATCCATCTTGACTTATAATCAGAAATTTTGTTTTCTAAAGGTTCCATGTGTAATTCTTCCAAGATGTCTTCATTTTTTTGTGATCTAGTAGTGTGTATCCTGCAGTCCTCCGAAGATATCTCATTTCAGCAGATCTAAGTCTCTGTATATCCTTCTGTTTCAACGTCCATACTTCGCTACCATACAAAAGAGTTGGAAGAGCCAGTGTTTTATACACTTTCAGTCTAGAATGCTTTTGGACTAACTGTGGCTTGAAGATAGAATTTATTAACCCTAAATTTCTTAAAAATTTAGATATTTTTGAATTTACATCTTTTCTTCTTCATATGAGATATTGCATCCTAGATATGTGAAATTATTCACCTGCTCCAAAATTTTATTGTCCAATACAATTTTACTTCTGACAGGAACTTAAGCTCTTCCTTCATAGAAACCGCAACATGTTGGCTACAAGAAACATTATGAGAAAATGCATCATTGTTAGTAATATCCTTCAATACTATGTTTTGAAGAACCAAACTATTTTGTCAAACCCAAAAACAAATTATAATTATGAATCATGGGCGTGAAATGCCAAAAACTCGTGTGAAATGGATATCAATTTTGTGTCTGTGAGAAAACAAATTTACATTTCATATATTTTAATCATTTTGTCAGAACTTGCAAATAATTTCTTGTAAACAGATTTGTCATTCATACGCGTATATACAATAGAGTGGAAGCTTTCCCAAACGCAGGGTCTTAATTTAATTCCATGAAAATATAACAATACTTAATTATTATTTCTATAAAATATTCTGTGTTAGATGTCACCAATCACCTACTTTTATTTTTAATATCGGAGCATTGATGAGCAGTTACATAACAAATGCATTATTCACCTGTTTCAGCGTTCTTTTATCCCAATTTACTCAAATTTAGTCTGTCAATATTATCTACATCACAAGACTTGATGATAGTGCAACGTGGTGTACAAATTGAAATAAGTTAGTAATGGATTCGAGTGTGGCATTGAAACTCCACAGACAATCACTTTCCAACATAATCTATCATTTTATTTATCGAGTTAACAGAACCTCCCACCATCGTAATTTATTATTAAGAGTCATTTTGAATCACAGTTCAGATTACTATTTATAAATTATGAGACAAACTACGAAAATAATTTCCTGGAGGAAAGCTGATACATGGTGCCCGTGATTAAATCGAATTGAAAACAAGTTAACCTTTTACATCCATTAGGAACGCTGTAATTTAAACAAAATGCAATCAAATTATTGATAGTATATTTTATTTTATTTCAGTTACATTTATATAGTATCCTGTTGGAGTTCGCAATTCCTAAAAAGTTAGTTAGACTTACGAATGTGTCTAAATGACACAAAGAGTAGGGTGCGTGTAGGCAAACAGTTTTCGGACACTTTTGAAATCCAGAATGGGTTGTAGCAAGGAGATGCACTGTCTCCTCTACTATTTAATTTTGTAGTAGAGCATGCCATTAAATCTTTAGAGAATGAGGAAGGCTTACAACTCAATGGTATTAATAAGCTGTTAGTTTATGCTGATGATGTAGTACTATTGGCCGACAGCGAGGAGATACTAAAGGACAACATGCACACACTATTGAGTAACACTAAGAAATTAGGACTGGAAGTAAATATCAATAAAACTAAATATATGGTCACACGTATAAATACATTACATAATGGAAATGGACAGCTAATGACAAATGAGGGAAATTTTGAGGAAGTGGCTGAATTCAAATATCTAGAAACAATAATCACAAATAGGAATGAGATGCACAAAGAAATTAAACATAGGCTCAATTCTGGAAATGCGTGCTATTATGCATTGCAGAGACACTTGATGTCCCAACTCCTTTCAAAAAACGTTAAACTGAAAATATTTAAAACTATTATTCTACCAGTTATGTTATATGGATGCGAAACATGGACTCTTACTTTAAGGGAGGAAATGAGATTACAGGTATTTGAGAATAAAGTACTTAGGAAAATTTTTGGACCAAAGAGAGATGAACAAACAGGTGAATGGAGAAGACTACATAATAATGAACTACAAGGTCTTTATAGGAAGCCAGATATAATAAGAACAGTTAAGTCTCGTAGACTGCCGTGGGCAGGACATGTTGCACATATGGGGAATGAACGACTTGCATGGAAGCTTCTTGTAGGAAAGCCAGAGGGAAAACGCCCAGTTGGTAGACCAAGAATGAGGTGGGAGAATAACATTAACTATGATTTGAGGGAAGTAGATTATACAGGGAATGATTGGAAAGCATTAGCTCTGGATAGGGATGTATGGAGAGCTTATGTTCGCGCGGCCATGAACCTACGGGTTCTATAGTGCCAGTGAGTAAGTGAGTATACGTTCATTTTAAATGATATTAACTGCATTATAAAGTGGGAACAATTTATATAACGTAAGTTTAAAAGATTGCACCAACTTTGCACATTCTGCATAACTTACTTGTGTTAAACATCACGTGAATGTAATGAAGAACAGCACAACGTAACATCACAAACTTTGTATTGAACCCGCAAACAACGCGTTACAAAAAACTGAACTCACGAAGTCAATATCAAGTAACGTGTTCCCAATTGATGTTTAGGAATATCATCATTTTCCAACCCTTGTATTTACTTCTTGTTGTAAGTGCCAATCAATTTAAAGTTTGCATTCTGTGTTCAACAAAACGAAATCCTTTCTATAATAATAATAATAATAATAATAATAATAATAATAATAATAATAATAATAATAATAATAATAATAATAATAATAATAATAATAATAATAATAATAATAATAATAATCCATCCATAGTAATTCTGCCCGAAGGCAGGTCCTTCACTGCAATCATAGCATTTTCATGCTATGCTTGCAGCTTTACTAGGGAATTGTGTAGGTGTGGTAGCTTCCCGTTGCTTTCCACACCGGTGAAGGATGATGGTGATGATGATAATGATAAGGATGATGATGATGAAGATGATGGCCATATGATTTCGGGGACCGTTTGGGCCTTAAAGTTTTCCTGACATTTGTCTTATATGTGAGGAAAACCCCGATAAAAACCTCACCCAGAAAAACTGCCCCGACCGGGGATCGAACCCCGGCCCGCTGCGTGACAAGGCAGCACGCTACCTCGAGACCACAGCGGTGGACATAATAATAATAATAATAATAATAATAATAATAATAATAATAATAATAATAATAATAGCTTTATTTTACTTGGCAGAGTTGAGGCCATAAGGCCTTGTCTGGCACTCAACTAGGTTTTAAAATAAATATGAAATTATTGTATTGTCACGGGTCTTCTACAAGTATACAAAGTTTCAAGTCGATCCAATGTTTCTAAGTGGGTGAAAATCGCGTTGAAAAATTCCGTTACATAGATAGAAAGATAGATAGATAGATAGATAGATAGATAGATAGATAGATACAGGTCAAGCTAATATAAAGCGTGTAAAAAAATACAAAAAATAATAGTTTTACATCTAAATTACAATATACATAAACGATTACATGTTATAAATACAATACAATTAATATTTATAATGTATTTTGATTTACTCTAGATTTAACGAATTAAATATATAATATGTACAAGATATATAAAAGAACGAAAAAAGAATATTAATGACATAGTATACATTTAAATAAATAGAAAATGGAAATTCATGGAGAAAACAGAGGTTCTAGAGTTGTCACGAATTTATTTTCTACTACGCATGATCCTATTCAAGTGGACATTCATTTTGGCCATTTTTTTTTTTTCGTCTCATGTGACCTTATGATGGATTAGACAAACGCGTACTGCACGAGATGGAACAACGTTCCCCTCCAATATCCTGAAGAAACAGACAACTTACTGATAACAGTGCAGCTGTTTAACGAGACTATTTAACTCATGCCCCAAATGGGAGTCAATGACCAATCACGTTTCAATGATTTCTGTATTACAACCAATCAGAGACGTGTTTCACGAAATAATTATCAACGTTAGGATTATCATATATTAAGCAAAGCTCCTCCTTTTTAATATTCTGAACAGGTCTGACCGTTATTTTGCAGTGACTGAGCCTATAACAAATACGGCTACCAGATTGTATATAATAGTGCTTACATGTCAACATTTGTAGCAATTGATTATACCACCAAAAAAGAAACCACTGTTTGCACTTTCTTAAATGTATACGACATCAAAAATGAATTAATATACAGATTGATGTGTTTCATTTTTCTCCACTAGAGAGCATTCTTACAATATTGCGTTCCTTTGGCAATAAATAGTATGATCTGGTTGCAGTGATAAACAAAAGAAGCAGTAGAAGCGTAGGCTACCTATCGTTTCTCATTAGTTTTCAAACATCACCGTTTACTTTAAATATAAAAATATTTTTAAATAACTGTAGTTAAATAATGATTTGTGAGTAAACAGCTTTATTTTATTCGTTAAATAGTCCTAACAAATGCCACTCTTGATTTCCAAATTCTCTAGATAAATTCACTCCTCACTTCGTGAGTCGTGAATTTATCGATAATTTGGAAATCACTCGTGGCATTACTTATGATAAACTCTTAAGGTTTTACTGTGGATACTAAAAGTTTAAAATAACAAAATTCGTGCCCGAGATCTCAGTCCTTAAATTTCAGTAAAATAAGTAGGCCTTTCGAAAATATGTTCCGCCATCAGTTGTTCTATAGATAATAAATAATGTTGTCTATATGGAATGTTCAATACGTTGGGTGTGTTCTCGTATAGTAAGTTTTTATTCATTTAAAATGAATAATATTATTGTAACCAATTGTGGTTCATAGTGACATCAATTAAATTGGTTGATCTCACAACATTTCTTGTGCAGCGCAGTTTTTGATGCACAATCGGTAACTATCAATATAGTTGGTAACAAAGGAATGTTTACCATACATGCCGGCCGGTTTATATGTTTCTCAAGAATGCAAAATTAGGCGAAATAACACATAGGCCTAAATAATATTGTTGATAATAGTAATAAAAATTGTACTAATATTCCGTAAGGATGACGCCGCCATCGTTCGAGTGAGGTACGGGTTTTCCTGTGCCTGTGGGTCTGACACCGGAATTATATCTACTAACTGGCATGGTCTTCTTTTAGGCCTACAGGTATTAAGCGCTAAATGTGGAGCGCAAATTACTTTCCAGTTGTGTAAAAACACAAAACACATACTTTGTTAGAAATTAAACAAGACTTGATCACCTATTTAAGAAATTCTGGTTAAACCAGCAAATATATTTTCTCTCTCGTTCTCATCTGCCAAGCTCGTGCTTCTGTTAAACAAGATTTTTGTTTTCAGGCCTATCTGTTAACGCTCCAGCGCAAACTCGTCATATATACCAACCAAGATATAGGCCTAAGATTTCGTTTACCAGCAAAATCAGATTTTACCTCAAGCAAACATTTAAAAATCGATCTATCGGCCGCAATTTTCGATTAATCGCAACAAAACTCGATATATGCTTTTAGAATAAAACCAGAAACACATTATCCAAGTGATATAAATTAAATCCGCGGGGGTTTGCCGGAAAGCCGACATTAAAAAATAGCACTGGATTGTTTCTCGCAACGGAACTGCGTTTTAAACATTTGAGTAAGAAGAGACCGTAAATTCGACTTTCTGAGGAATTGGCTTGGTTTTCCCAGGTCCTGCGCGACGGATTTTCAGAACTCATAATTTAATATTTGCTGTGCGAATAAATGTGAACGTCATTGGAAATGGAAAGCAGCGAGACAACAGAATAACCTGAATTGAATACAAGGATATCACCATTTCGCTAAGTACGGTAATGAATACCGAACGCCCGCGTAACTCGCGTCCTTTTGGATTCGTATTTGTACATACATAAGTGCGTAATATCATCATCATCATCATCATCATAGTACATTCACGAATTTAGGCCATTTGTTGACCTGTTTCGACCTCAAGAGAAACACCATCCAAAAGTCTTTTGAGTGGACGTCCTGGTCTTCTTCTTCCTGCAGGTTGATATATTAACATTTGTTTGGGTATACATTAAAGTAAAAGGGAAAACTTCTATATATCAATAATAATAATAATAATAATAATAATTATTATTATTATTATTATTATTATTATTATTATTATTATTATTATTATAGCCAAATGACCATTTAGATTAAAATCTGGTTTTACAGTTTGTGTTTTATATATACGTTTAATGATTTTGTCCTCTTTGTGCATAATTCGATATGATAGCGTTGCACCATGTACACTCGCAGGATTCATTTGGTTCGTGGTGTGCTGTGGGTTTGCAGATAAGATGGTGGAACCCACGAACTGCCAGTGTTAACTTCATACCGCAGAGAGCAGCTATCACCGTCATCATCTGTTTGGATTACAGATGTTCTGATATCACGAAGTTTAAAAGTAATGCTCTCAACTTCCTCTAGCTCTTCCTACAGATCTACTTCCTTCTGGCTTATAATATATTAATAACTTATGGAGGATATTGTTTTCCATCCTTTTAATATGATTCAGCCATGCTCATTTATGGCGTTCAATATTTTCTGTTATGTAGAAATCATTTAATTCTTCCCTGATGATGGTCAATCGAATATTTCTCTTAAAAATGCAATTCCTGTTGTCTCTAATATTCATCTGTTTGATCCGTTAATGGGAGGAGAAAAGAAGACTTTAAGGAAGGAAAAAAAAATTACGACTATGTGAGCGTAAAATTCTTAGGAACATTTTTGGACCAAAGAGAGATGAACAGACAGGCGAATAGAGAAGACTAATTAACAGCGATCTTTATAGGAAACCAGATATAATAAGAAAAGTTATGTCTAGTAGACTGCGATGGATAGAACATGTGCCACGAATGGGGAATGAAAGAGGGACATAAAAGTTTCTTGTAGGAAAACCAGAGGGAAAACGCCGGTTGGTTAACCAAGAATGGGGTGGGAGAATAGCACGAGTTGAGGGAAGTAGATTATACAGGAGATGACTGGAAAACAATAGCTGAGGATAGGGATGTGTGGGGAGTTTGTCATTGTTATGTAATCTTCTCCATTCACCTGCCTGTTCGTCTCTCTTTGGATTAAAAATGTTCCCTAAGGACGAAGAATTAACTAACACTGTCACTATCGAACCCGTAGGTTCATGGTCGTGGAACAATAAGCTCTCCATACGTCCCTATCCTGAGATGTTATTCGAATCATCTCCAGTATAATGTACTTTCCTCAAATCATGGTTAATGTTATTCTCTGACATCATTATTGGTCAACCAATGGGGGGTTTTCCCTCTGTTTTTTTTTCTTCTAAAAGACGCTACCATGCCCCTCTTTCATTTCCCATAAGTGAATATGTTTTAACATGAACTGTTTAATGTTGGTATTCTCAAAAAAATAAGGTAACGGCACAAGACAGGTGCGATAAGATAATTAATATTTAGTAACTCCGCATTTTTGCGTCATCTCGTAAGAACGTGAAGGTTTACTCGAGAGTTGTGCAAGTGCGAAGGAAACCAACTCTCGACCTTTCGTTTTGTTTCAGCTTAGGAGCAAGGTTGCGCCTGCGCATTACACCATTCCCACGCCACACCATCTTTGCGGATTCTTTTCCAGATTAATAAACGCGTGTACGCTCTAAGTAACAAACATGAATTCCAACAACTGACCGAGCTTCCAAGTCACTCAAATACCGTAGTTATCCTCATGGGTTCAATTCCCGGTCAGACTCTAGGATTTTTTTTTCTCAAAGGGAATCATTCCTATGGTCGCCCATGGTTTGGATTTAGACTAAGCTTAGGTCTAAGGACTCTCCTAATGCTTCATTATTATTCATCAATCGGAGTAACGTAACTCCGCCCCAACTTAACAAGTGGATTACAATTCTGTGATGCCAGGAGAGAACACCAAAAAGACAACCTGATGACATTTGGTAAGAAAGTTATCATGCATGAAGTAACTCCCAGATACAAGATAATACTGCATTATTAGAGAGCAGCAGTTCCTCAAATCTTTGTTTCAATTTTCCTAACCAGATTTCTCTGTTTTTCATACCAAGTAACTATCCAGTTACCACGTTGCTTGGAAACTCTTTCAGACCCTCTCTGCACAAAGATAATTTTTATATATTAGTCAGGAACCGAATTTAGAGACAGACACTCTAAGCTAATTTTTATCTATGATTTTTAGTTATCTAATGAAAACAGATAATTACACTGAGCAACAAAAATAATCTTTTTTTTTTGTCTCAGAAAGAAAAATATATGATTCTGATAGTATTTTTTCTCCTGAATTTAAATATGATATCGGTTTTTCTCTATCACACAAAGTTTCCGAGAGAACAGGCATTTATAATTTCAAACGTTTTAATATTTTCTACATTCGTAACTACACAAAATTCGAACATTCCGACTCACCTAGAAAGTTAGAAATTACGATTTCCTGCTATATTTCGCCTGTGGAGCATCCCTTTCGATGGTCCAACAATAATCGGCCCGCATATTAAGATTCCATTTGAGTTGATATCTCTTTTCCACAGCTGAAATCTCCTGATGAAAGTGTACCCCGTTTTATTTTACAATGGACAAATGGACAAAAGATGTTCATTAAAAAAAATATTATTTAAATCCATTAATTGTAATTGAAATAAAAAAAACTGTAGGTGATAGAGAAATTCCGAATACATATTTGAAAACACGATAAAAACTGCATTAAGTACAACTATTGGTACTCATCAGACAGAAATCATGTTGACCAGTGTTGTTATAAAAATAGGGAAAATTCGTTTACAAGACCGGTAAAAAATTGTAATTTCAAGGCCCACTATCAAATGTAGTAGGCATATTGTTATGGTGTTTTTGGTTTCACTGCAAAATAAATCAAATATATGTCCGATGATATATTCAATTTATTTCTAAGTAATCATTCATTAGAATCGTTGAACGGAAGCATCTTTATAGCAAGGACTGCACGACTGAAAAACAGTTCAAAAAAGTTCACTAAATATTTCTTTACACAATACAGTATGTAACCATGTTGTAGGCCTAGGTATATGTTTATACTTTGTGCTTTAATTACCAAGCCAATTATTTAATAAGTTACAGGTTACACTGAGCAACAAAAAATAAACTTTTTTTTGTCTCAGAAAGAAAAATATGCGATTCTGATAGTTCTTCTTCTCCTGAATTCAAATATGATATCGGTTTTTCTCCAACACGCAAGGTTTCCGAGAGACAGCCATTTATAATTTCAAACACATTTAATATTTTCTACATTCGTAACAACACAATATTCGAACATTCGGACTCACCTAGAAAGTAAAAAATGACGATTTTCTGCTATATTTCGCCTGTGGAGCATCCCTCTTGATGGTCCAACAATAATCGGCCAGCATATTAGGATTCCATTTGCCTTGATATATCTTTTCCATAGCTGAAATTTCCTGATGAAAGTGTTCCCCGTGCTCATCGCTCACAGCGCCAAGATAATAAATGGACGAAAAAACGTTTATTAAAAAAAAATTTAAATCCAATAATTGAAATTGAAATAAAAAAAAACTGTGGGTGATGGAGAAATTCCGAATACATATTTGAAAACACGATGAAAAACTGCATTAAGTACAACTATTGGTACTCATGAGACAAAAATCATGTTGACCAGTGTTATCGTTGTTATTGTTATTATTATTATTATTTCCTTATATTGTGTAGTCTATGCTTGTAATGTATTATTAATTATATTGTAGATAATCCGTAATTGTTAATATCATAAGTAACGCCACGAGTGATTTCCAAATAAACGATAAATTCACAACTCACGAAGTGAGGAGTGAATTTATCTAGAGAATTTGGAAATCAAGAGTGGAATTTGTTAGGACTATTTAACGAATAAAATTAAGCTGTTTACTCACAAATCGTTATTTAAATATAGTTATTTTAAAATATTTATACATTTAATGTAAACGACGATGTTTGAAAACAAATGAGAAATGTTTGGTTATGTTTCAATTGTTCATCCACTGCAATTTGATATTATTTATTGCCAAATAGGATTGCAATATTCTAAGAATGCACCCTAGCGGAGAAAAAATGAAACACATCCAACTGTATATTATAACCAACATTATAAGTTATTGTTTTTTAGGAAACAACTCAGTAAAATCATTATTTAAAAACACAATTATTGGACACAAATTTATCAAATTGCATTTCAAAAGAACCTGTTCATTATTTCCTATATTCAACGTATTTGTTGAAGTCAGTCACTGCAAAATAATGCTCTGGCCTGTTCAGAATATTAAAAAGGGGGAGCTTTCATTATTTTGGTAAACAGAATTCGATAAATATCGAGGTGAAACACGACTGTCATTGTTTGTAATACAAAATTCATTGAAACGTGATTGGCCATTTGGGGCATAGTCTGTATGATTTAACGTGGTGAAGGCTTTATGGTCTTAACTCCATCAGGTAAAATATCATTACTGCAAATATTTTATTTTAAGTTCATTTCATCTAATTATAATTGTGTTTAGACTATAAAAAATGAGGTGAGAGAATAACATTAACTATGATTTGAGGGAAGTAGATTATACAGGGAATGATTGGAAAGGATTAGCTCAGGATAGGGATGTATGGAGAGCTTATGTCCGCGCGGCCATGAACCTACGGGTTCGATAGTGCCAGTGAGTGAGTAAGTAAGTAAGTAAGTTTAGACTATAAATTGTGGCCTAACATCAGTAAGGCGAAATGGGCAAATAATTAATTAATAGTAATCAGAAAATTAAGTTAACTGTAAAATGAAAATTGTCCTCTTTGAAGAAATGTTGTGCAATTCAATGTAGTGTAGAGTGTGTTTCACTTCCATTCAACGTCACACCTCGTCTTATCAGACACCCATAACTCTAGTAAGTTACAATAATATTAAACAGTTCTTTTAATACTAGGTACAGTCTGGGCAAAATTAATACAGACAAAATGTTACAAATGTCTGAATGCTGTTATATTTTAATACATTAATGGAATAATAATAGTAATAATAATAATAATAATGTTCATTAAGGATTTCTTTCTATATTACAGATATTATTCTTCAGCCCAAATCCGTCACAGATTTCTATCCTCAGCATCTTCTTCTTTGAGGTCTCTGCATGTTTCTTCTCACTTCATCCATCCACTGTTCCCTGGGTTTCCCCCTCCTCCTCCTGCCTTCAGCATTCCAATCCAGCATCATTCTTGAGATTCTATTATTCTCCAACCTCTTCAGATGCCCAAACCATTCCAATCGTCGATCTTCTATTACTTCTATAATATTATGTTTAACATTAATTATTTCTCTAATTTTCTGGTTCCGAATTTTCTAATAATAATAATATAATAACAATAATAATAATAATAATAATAATAATAGTTATTATTATTATTATTATAATTATAAAAGTAATAATAATGACAATAATAATAATAATAATAATAATAATAATAATAATAATAGTAAAATGTTCCATGAAATGAGGGAGGTATATTATACTGGGGATGATTGGAAAACTTCAGTTCAGAGTAGGGATGTATGGAAAGCTTATGTCCGTGCGGTCCATAGTGCCAGTGAATTAGTTATACCCAGTAAGAAGACAGTTCATTTGCAAATGTAAGAGTAAATATAAAACCAAACTTTGTTATATCAATAATTGTGTACGTGCTCTTGAAAAGGGACCAATTGGCGGGTTTTTAGTTAATGAGACTTTTATAATCCTTGATATGCATTTTCTATAAAAAAAAAACCTTCTGGAGGTCCAAAAGTAAGCAGAACATTCATTTATGTAAAAATTCAATTTTACAATACAGCACATTAAAATTCTATCACCCCATTCTTGTCTGGGTCTACCTACTGGACGCTTTCGTTCTGTTTTCCTTTCAAGAACTTTATTCCTCAAATTCTCGTTATCTTCTCTCTTCTTTTAAAGTAAGAGTCCGTGTTTCACATTCAAATAACAGTTTTAACGCGTCTATTCATGTTTTTAATGTTTCAATTATTTTTTTTAATTGCAATGCTATTGTAAGTTACAACGGTTTTCATAACCATAATTCATTCCCCACATGTTCCGCCCATTGCAGTCTATATGACTTAACTGTTCTTATTATATGTGGTTTCCCATAAAGATCATGTATAGTCTTCTCCATTCACCTGTCTGTTCACCACATCATCATCCTTACTTCCGACCCGCTTCAACAGTCCTTGCATCAAGTAGGCCTACAGGCTAGGAAAAATACATTTTGATCATAAAGTGATGTCTTTGAGTTGACGGCGTATACTTATTTTCCTTTATGTAAGTTAGTAGTGTGTCTTTCTGCAGCAGGTCCAGGTTCAATCAATTCGGTGACATTTAGCATCGCCTCCTGCTACTGGAGATCTTTCACATTCAGGTGACAATATTATCACCTCTGAAGCTATGGTTTGTCATCAGCGACCATCGTTCTATTCGTTCAGATTAGCTCAGAATGGGTTTTCTTTAACGCTGATCGCTATAGCATCAACGTTTACTCCACTGTGTATTTGGAACTTGTTGAATTACGAACTAGCAATGCCGTCGTATCCAAAGAATATAGAAGCTAGTGTCTATACTCTTTGGTGGAAATGCTAAAAACAAACGAAAGTTGACTGACAAAATAGGAGCAAAACAAGAGTATATTTTGTAACTTTAGTCAATTAAACGACGAAATTTTGATTAGTTTTGTTGCAAAGTATCTTGTTACATATAAAGAGCATGAAGGGCTGTTAATAAATGCACACTAGCCCCCCCCTCCTAACAGCATGCAGGTGCACACCAAATGAAACAACAAAACTGACAAGTGAGTATAGTGTATTACCTTGTCAGCCTACCCGACGCGACGTATAGATATGATCACTAACAGGCCTGGAATACAGAGACGCACAGAGAAAAAAAAAAGCTTTGATGCGACTTTTCAACAAATGATGTAGGCATTTACACCATTTGGTCTTCTATTGAATTCAAATAAGATAAAACTGCTCAGGCGAAAATCTTAAGTAATCTTTAAGTTTAACTTTATCATCAACAAGATGTTTCCATGTTAGAGCCACGAAGACGGCTTCCTTCCAATATTTTTCTTTTTATTTCATTTTCATTTTAACTGTCTTACTTCAAATAATGTTCAGGTTATATGATGAAAGTTAAAAATTAAATTGTACCTGTTGGTAGGTGCCGTCGTCCTCAATTTCGTTAAAATATTGTATATAAAATTAACTGGAGCGCTTTCGGAAGTTATCTTCCATCTTCTGCAGGTTGAGTTTCCGCTACTTGTTGTTGTTGTGTACGGTGATGTATACTCCAACTGTTTGTAGCAGCAACACGTTGAAGAAGATGGAAGATAACTTCCGAAAGCGCTCCAGTTAATTTTATATACAATATTTTAACAAAGTTGAGGACGACGGCACCTACCAACAGGTACAATTTAATTTTTAACTTTCATCATGTGACTTCACCTCAACAGAATTTGATATGAATTTTACTAGTATTGTTCAGGTTTCAGGAGCAGGAAGCTATGCTCCATAATCAATCAGAAGGACGGTGTTCGCTGGTGCGAAACCCACGTCGAACGAACAACAGCGAGTGATGATTGCAGTTGAGAACACTGATGTGTACAGAGCAAGTGTGATCGGGCTCAACTCTCCTTCCTCACTCTCCCATGTTTATTATACCTAATGTTTCCACAATTTGTTCATCATGGACATCATCTTATATGTTATTTTCTCTTGCATCTGCAAATGAAATGAATTCGGAAACAGCTGTAACCTATATAAACATTGTAATAAAAAAATAAATTGAAACATTAGAAAAAAACAATTGAATGTATGTAAAATGAATGTGCTGAAATCGATAAGTGAAGTCTATTGTGACATAGCAACTTGGTATGCAGACCTATAAAATAACAAGTGTGGATAATGCAGCGATCTTTTTGACCCCCTCAGACTTTCTAGAGAGTACGTTCTACATTTCCAGTTCACTTAAAATTATTACAACCTCTTTATTTTGTGGGAAGTAAATTTATGTTTAATAAAAATGAAACGTCGTAAAATGTAAGGTAACTGGAATCATGGTAACGGATGTAAAGATTAAGATTTCCAAACGAAACCTCAGTCTTTTTCGTATTAACGCATGCCGATTTTGCAAATTGCAATTAATTTTTCTAGAGAACTAAATTTTTTTATGTCATTAATA
This sequence comes from Diploptera punctata, assembly GCA_030220185.1. Lineage (NCBI taxonomy): Eukaryota > Metazoa > Arthropoda > Insecta > Blattodea > Blaberidae > Diploptera > Diploptera punctata. Next base: position 697,951 of record JASPKZ010007268.1, read on the forward strand.
GGTTTTATCTCATTTTCCTGTCTTTTACATTTTGCATTTTATTCGTCAAATCTAGATTAAATAAAAATATATTGTAATCCATCCATAGTAATTCTGCCCGAAGGCAGCTCTTTCACTGCAATCATAGCAGTTTCATGCTATGCTTGCAGCTTTACTAGGGAATTGTAGGTGTGGTAGCTTCCCGTTGCTTTCCACACCGGTGAAGGATGATGATGATGATGGTGGTGATAATGAGGATGATGATGATTGATGCTGGCCATATGATTTCGGGGACCGTTTGGGCCTTAACGTTTTCCTGACATTTGTCTTACAGGTGAGGAAATACCCCGATAAAAACCTCAACCAGAAAAACTGCCCCGACCGGGGATCGAACCCGGGCCCGCTGCGTGACATGGCAGCACGCTACTCGAGACCACAGCGGTGGGCAGTATATTGTAAATTATCATTATATTGTAGATATTTTAGTGATCCCACAACAGGTCCGGAGGCCCTTGGGGTAGTAGGAGGTTAAGGCTCCCACTTTTTCTAGACAATCGGCACTTTATGTCAGCCGGGTTGTCAGTCCTGCGTGATGGCCGCCTTTACCCCCAGAACAGGCGTCTGGTACTCATTTCCGTTAGAGGCTGAGTCGACCCCAGGGCCATAGTGTCGCCAGAGGGTTTGGGTCAGTTTAAAAATCCTGACCCCAACGGAACTTGAACCCTCGACCCTCCGGCTTGTAGCTCAGTGCCTTAACCACTACGCTACGGCGTGCCCCCATATTGTAGATATACCATGTAAAATTTTATTTATTGTAATTTAGATGTAAGAATACATTTTTGCATTTTTTCTACCCTGGTTGAGTGGTAGACAAAGCTTTAACCCTTTATTTGGCAATGTACCAGAGGATATTAAATTGGTTCGATTTATTAAGTATCATTAATGAAACAGAAGAAAACGAACGAGTAGCAATAACTTAAATGTGTATTGAATTACACAATAAACCTAATAACAACAGTCATGCGTGATTTTGTTTTCAGTGCGGTCCGTCACACGTAAATAACTGGCACGAGAAATTAGTGTTTTGCCCGATTAAAGGGTTAAAGACTTCCCAACTCTGCCAGCTAAAATATTGCTATTTATTATTATTATTATTATTCATTCATTCATGTATCATGTTCCCGGAGGATATGCGCACTGACTTGTTTCTACAATCAAATCATTTTAGTTTGATAACATGGAGGGCGGTGGAAAGTTATCTGTTGTCAAGGGCGTAGTTTAGTATTAACAGCACAGAAAACATTTTTTCTCGGTAGAAAGGAGTTTTTATACAAAGACAAGCAAATAAAATAAGAGTAGAGATGTAAGCCATAAAGATAATTCAAAATATAACCCAATACAATTATATTTTGATAACTTGTTAAAAGTGATTTTTCTAAACAGATAGTAGTATCTGCTTACTGTTGCACAGGCGTGAGCGATATCGTGGTTCAGAGGCCAACAAACACATTACATTCAATATCACTAAGATTCAATGTCTATAAACTAAATGGCCACACATAGACATATCAGAGAATGGACATTTAACAATATATTAGGCAAAATGACTAGATGCCTTACTTACTTACTCATTGGTACTATCGAACCCGTAGGTTCATGGCCGCGTGGACATAAGCTCTCCATACATCCCTATCCTGAGCTAATGCTTTCCAATCATTCCCTGTATAATCTACTTCCCTCAAATCATAGTTAATGTTATTCTTCCACCTCATTCTTGCTCTACCAACTAGGCGTTTTCCCTCTGGCTTTCCTACAAGAAGCTTCCATGCAAGTCTTTCATTCCCCATACGTGCCACATGTCCTGCCCATCGCAGTCTAAGAGACTTAACTGTTCTTATTATATCTGGCTTCCTATAAAGACCACGTAGTTCATTGTTATGTAGTCTTCTCCATTCACCTGTCTGTTCATCTCTCTTTGGTCCAAAATTTTTCCTAAGTACTTTATTCTCAAATACTTGTAATCTCCTTTCCTCCCTTAAAGTAAGAGTCCATGTATCACACCCATATAATATAACTGGAAGAATAATAGTTTTATATATTTTCAGATGCCTAGGAACAGTAATTACTAAAATGAAGGAGGAGCAGAAAAAAAATAGGCTCAGCTCTGGAAACGTGTGTTGTAGTTAACATCGTGGTTACCGCCACATAATAAAGTTTTTATTTTATTTTGGAAATTTGCGTCGTCCTTAAGTACACAAATACATTTATACGGTATTATTTGTTTTTACATATTATTATTGTCATTAAATGTTATAAACGCCGTGTTTATATTTATTGTAATAATACATTATAGTTACCAAATAGTGCGTAGGTTCTCGTGGAAAGTGGCCTCTTGGCGGCGCGGCGCGGCGGGGTTTCAATTAATAATACTTTATGTGTATTTAGGAAGGTAAAGTGATCCCACTACAGGCCTAAGCAGGCCCTTGGGGTAGTAAGAGGTTAAGGCTCCCACCTTTTCTGGACAATCGACACTTGATGTCAGCCGGGCTGTCAGCCCTGCGTGACGGCAGCCTTTACCCCATAACAAGTGTCTGATACTCATTTCCATTAGAGGCTGAGTCGACCCTAGGGCCATAGTGCCGCCAGAAGGTTTGGGTCAGTTTAAAAATCCTGACCCCACTGGGACTACCTTCCGGCTTGTAGCGCAGTGCCTTAACCACTACACTTCGGCGTGCCCCTGTATTTAGGAAGCCAGATATAATAAGAACAATTAAGTCTCGTAGACTGCGATGGGCAGGACATGTTGCACGTATGGGGAATGAAAGACGTGCATGGAAGCTTCTTGTAGGAAAGCCAGAGGGAAAACGCCCAGTTGGTAGACCAAGAATGAGGTGGGAGAATAACATTGACTATGATTTGAGGGAAGTGGTTTATGCAGGGGATGATTGGAAAGCATTAGCTCAGGATAAGTATGTATGGAGAGCTTATGTACGCGCGGCCATGAACCTTCGGGTTCGATAGTGCCAGTGAGTAAGCTAGTAGGCCTAAGTATTTAAACTTGTTACATAACATTTTAAATGCACAAAGCTAATCAGACACGTTAATTCAAGAGCAGAGCTATATGCAAATATAAACAACTACTGATGTTACGTTCATCACTAACTACTATATATAACTAACTGGCACTATCGAGGCTGGAGGCTCAGGGAAGCGCGGACAAACACTCTCCATACATCCGTATCCTAAGCTAATGTTTTGCAAACATTTCCTGTAAAATTCACTTCACTCAAATCTCAACTAACACACACAGAGAGTTAAGAAATTTCCATTAAAATCTTCTACGGCTTGTAGAGGGAACTGAGTAGATAACGTTTTTAATAGCAACCTTTGTCCAGAAACGCACATTTTTCGTGCTGCAGAGACACCAAGTTTGAATTAACAGTTTAAATATCCCGCCTCTGCCGAGGAAAAATCGACAACAATTTAAAGATTTTTAAATCAATAGCTTTTACACAACCCTACATTCACGGATTTCGTGGCAATGTCCAATGTCAAGGTTAAAATAAAGAATTTTAACTTTGTCACTCTAGGAATGATGATTTGCAGGTACAATGTGTGCATCGAACTTAGTGGTCGCCACTTCGTATCTCTGTTGTAGAGCGTAAGTACTAACCACGTTGTTAAGTAAAGTAGAGACGTTTGCGTATAAACAATCGTCCTTACAGTGACTACGTGAATTTTCTTTATTTTTCCCTTGACATTGGACATTGTCATGAAATCAGTGAATGTTGGGTGCGTAAATATAATTTATTCATAAATCGTTAAATTACTATCGAGATTTAAAATATTAATGCGAACTTGTTGTAGCTGCAGCATTTAAACGGACGTAGTCTGCTCAGTTCCCCCTAAAAGCCCAGAAGATTGTAATGGGAATTTCAGAACATCCTGTATTTTGATTTTCGCTTCGGTTAAAGTTTAACAAGGAGCAGTGGTACAGTAAAAAATAAAAAGTGACAAAAATAGGTCAAGAAGAAACGCGATCATTTTCTAACCTTAAAAAAGTTTAACGGTGGCAATGGAGTGAGCAATCACGCGTTGGTCACGTTGTCATAGAACTCTGGTCGCTTAGCCAACCTTTGTATCCCGATAACCATTTGAACTCGAGATAATTGTCGCATTTTATTATCCGTTAATTAAAAATTATGGAACAAAATCCGAGCTCGTAAATATTATATAATTATCGTGTTTCTGCGGACTTGGATACAACACTGCAATACATTGAAAACTAGGCTATTTCCTTATTTTTCTTTAAACAAACTCCATTGCAGTTCTCCCTAATCTCATTTGGCTCCATGGATGATACCAAATGCTCTCTTCTTGTTTGTGCGCGAAATTTCACATTTTAATCAAATTGTTCACTCTTTTCCATCAAAACGACATAGAGTTTCACTTCCTTCAACGATCCACTTATTGGTTGTTACGTCAGCCGTAAACAAGTAGCCTGGACATTGGAATGAGGAGCTCTAACACCTGGGGGACAGGACATCGCTCACCGTCCACCTCGGTGGATGTGCCAAAGCCCAACATTATCTTCATGTTTTACAGAGGAAAATTGGACGGCGTTATGCATCAATCAACTAAGCGCTATTATGTAAGTTTCGAGAAAATACGTTTTAAAGTTTAAGTCAATCTTCACTGTTCATTCCAGCAACAAACTAACAATTCTGGAGAGTGTAAGTTGAAGCAGTAATTCTCTTCATGCCCGATGTTGTAATAACATTTTGAAGAAGGATTGGTGTCCCAAAAAAGAATTACTGGTTTAGGTTGGGTTTAATTTTCGGTAGAACCGGATTCTCTTCTTAGGGTCGGAAGTTGGTACACTGGATAGGAAAACACTTCACAATCACTAAAAACTGTTTCTTGTAGAAATAATTGCAAATTTATTCACTTATGAATTTCCCAGCAGATCAAGTAAATGAAGGTGGTATTATTCTTCATCGTCAATTAAAATAAATTGCTTTCCTTTCTTAAATCAATTATTCTTCTTTTATTAAATATTACATTTTATCAGGAGATCTCTATTGCCTCACTCTTTGTTGAAAGTTGTATGCAGAATGACTAGTGTAATTCTTTTATAATTTCAAAGAACATTATTACATCACATGGTGTTATTTTTAAATTCTATTGGTTAATAATTCTTTAAATATAAGGTTTAAATTGATTTGTTAAATAAGAAAGTTAATTGTTTTAACATCCAATCAGAGTTTAGTATACTTTCATTTAAGAATATGAAGTTAAGCAGGTGTTCTTATTACAGTTATAACAGAAGGATTTATAATTTTGACAACAATGACTTAAAACAATTTTTTAAAAGCATTCTTTACAAAAACCGTTATGTAATACAATTTCTTTAATTGTTACTGAGACATTTTTATTGAGCAATAACCAACAATGAATTATGTAGATGTTTTTATTTATTTATTTAAGTCATTTTAAAGGAATTTTAAAATACAAAATTATTAACTTTAACTTTCATATTTATTATAATATTAAAATTCTGCTATAAAGTTATTTTTCTTGTTTGATAGTTATGCATTAACAATCTAAGAGCGGGAACATTTAGCGCTTAGCTGCATGATGCAAAATTTAGATTAGCGTTTGTGATGATCTGGTTTCGTAGCCGTTTGTTGCAAAACAGAGCATCTCTGATAGGACTGATGGCGTTTACATTTTCTTTAATAATGGGGCTATATTTAAAGATTTGTCGCTAAGAGTGTGCGTACACTTACTTCATAAGCCAGTGCGACATGTGGCATCAAAATAACATTTTTTTTAAAAAAGGCGTTTAACCTGTTGACGCATATCAATTATACAATTGAATGCCTGGTATGTTCAGTTTCCTCAACTGGATGTTGTTGCAAGTAAATCATAACTCGATCAAAGAAATATGGCTACAGGGTGCGTTGTAATGCCGGTCACATTGGCAACCAAACATCTGACATATTTTATAAGTTGAGGACGACGGATTTTACCTAAGAAGGCATATTTTAACTTATTTTATGACTATCCACCTCAACAGTTTTAACAATGAATTTTATTAGTATTGACTAACAGAACACATGAATTGGTAGATTGGGTAACCCTCACTACCTGCCGTCCGCGCCAATGCAAGAAGAGAATGCCACAAATATCGCAAGACAACCTTGTGGCATTAAATAAAATAAGTATTTCTTTCTTTGACATTTCATTTAACAGGAACAGTTCTCCTCTCAAGATACTGAAATCAGTGAATTCTGAGAAAAAAATCCCGTTCCATTGAGTATGAGAGGGGGGCAGAGAAACTTATTGAAGGTAGGCCAAGAATATAAGGTACAATCAATTAAATTTGTTGTGGACATACACGACGAATACATGAAGAAAGGTTACCAAAAAAAAAACACTGGAATGATGTCCAACTGGAATAAGAAAGAAAAGGAGACCTCGAAACTCGTGGATGCGAGAAATAAGAATTGGAATGAGAACAAGAGGACTGGGTGATCGGGACGAGTGGAGAAAGAAAATAAAACTTTAGGCACAGAAACATGTGTAAACATTGAACATCTGTACATAAATAAATCTATCGATAGAAACAATTACGTCTTTTCGCGCTTCGTTTTTCCTTCTGGGTTATTTTAAATTATCATCTTTGCTATTTCACTGTTATTCATTATTCGGACATGAGCCGCTCATCTTCTATCTGATAAATGAGAGTCAGTTGTAATAAATAATAGTTTTAAAAAACTAAAACAACACGCTTTATTAGAAAACCGAACTAAAAAAAATGAAAAATAATTTTAATTTCCAACACGCTTGGGATAAATAATATATATATATTTATTAAACACAATGTGTACACTAATATTATATACATGGTTTACAATTTTGCTATTAATTCGTGAATTGTTTTGGTTCTGTTTTCGCACTTCACTAAGTGATACTTTGGGCACGGTTTGCTACAGAGTTTACAGATGCAGGACTTTGTTTATGACATATTTTGCCATGGAAGCCGTGAGCGGCGAAGCGTGTGTATAAGTGGCGAAGTCGAAAATTTGGTCCTTTCCATTCGTCTGTGTTTTAACGCTTCCGTTTCCGTGATTTCGTTCGGAATCTCTCTGGCTTTTCTCTGTCTCTCCTCGATTGCTGTTTTGTATGCCTGCGTTTCTGGTAGATCGAAGTGTTTTCGGATGTCTTCTATGAAGTAAGACTCCTTTGCTATTATGTAGGCATAGCTATGTCTTGTGAATTTTGAAATTGAAAGAGCCCGTTTTAGGAATCTCGCTTTTATGCTTTCAAGTTTCATGAAATTTTTGGCTGTGAGATATGTCCATATTAGCTGGATTCCATAAGTGGCAACCGGCATAACTTTGATGTTGAATAATGCTATTTGCCGTTGGTAGGGATAGGTTTCGTAACTTTGGAATGTCATAAATGGCTTTTGTGGCAGCTCTTGTATATGCGTCGAGAATACTGTTCCGGTGGTTTGGGATAAATAATGTTACCATCAAAAGCGTGGGGTGCTCTATATCAATTAATATATTCGATAATAAACATATATTGGTAAAAAGCAAAGTCTCTAAGAAGAAAATGTAAAAATCATAAAAGCACCCAACGCTTTTGATGGTAAAATTATTTATCACAAGCGTGTTGGAAATTAAAATTATTTTTCGTTTTTTTAGTTCGGTTTTCTAATAAAGCGTGTTGTTTTAGTTTTTTAAAACTATTATTTATTTTTTAGTTTAAATATTTTATAGAATAAGATAAAAATGTAAATATCTTTAAATTCGATACTATTGTAGTATGAGCTAAAAGTAATAATCTTCTAAAAACCTTCCAGCCAGATTTGAACCAGCGACCTATGGATTACTGAAATTATATACCACTATAGAGTCCACCGCTCTACCAAGTGAGCTCTTACAACGGTCGAGTAAAAAGTCGACAACCTATTATACCAGTTTTAATTTTTTTAATTTTCTGATGATTCTGGCCAGGATTTTAGAAACAAAATATGAAATTATTGTATTGTCACGGGTCCTTTACAAGTATACAAAGTTTCAAGTCGATCCAATGTTTCTAAGTGGGAGAAAATCGTGTTCAAAAATTCCGTTACAGTGATACAAAAACACTTTTTTTGATTTTCTGTCGATTCTGGCCAGGATTTTAGAAACAAATATGAAAATATTGTATTGTCACGGGTCCTTTACAAGTACAAAATTTCAAGTCGATCCAATGTTTCTAAGTGGGTGAAAATCGTGTTCAAAAATTCCGTTACATAGATACAAAAACACTTTTTTTGATTTTCTGTCGATTCTGGCCAAGATTTTAGAAACAAATATGAAAATATTGTATTGTCATGGGTCCTTTACAAGTACAAAATTTCAAGTCGATCCAATGTTTCTAAGTGGGTGAAAATCGTGTTCAAAGGTTCCGTTACATAGATACAAATACATTTTTTTTATTTTCTGATGATTCTGGCCAGGATTTTAGAAAAAATATGATATTATTATATTGTCACGGGTCCTTTACAAGTATACAATGTTTCAAGTCGATCCAATGATTTTAAGTGGGTGAAAATCGCGTTGAAAGATTCCGTTACATAGATAGATAGATACAGGTCAAGCTAATATAAAGCGTGTAAAATTGATTTTACTTGTTATGTGTTAGCCTAACTTTATGAGATATCTGAACTGAATACACAATGATGCAGGGTTGATTGAACACAATAAAGCCATGCGTCATAACGGCCCAAACCAATTCCTTACATATCATGATGACACACTCATTCGTTACCCAAGTTATTGGAGTAACGTAAATAAATATGGGCAAGTCAGGCTGATCCAATTGTACCAGTCGCTCTTCTATCCATCGTTACTTTGGTTCAGTGCATCTTTTTTTTAATTTTATGACTATGGCATTACTTCAAATATTTAATAAAACTAATAAAAAAAACTAGAGACAAAAATACTCATGTATAAAGTTCTCCTTAGACCAGTGTTAACATATGCATCAGAAACTTGGACCATGTTGAAATCTGATGAGGAATTATTAGGGCGTTTTGAAAGGAAGATACTCAGATCCATTTGGTGGCGTGAAAGAAAATAATGCATGGAGAAAGAGATACAATAATGAATTGTATAAACTGTACAATCAGCCAGATATCCTGAATTTTGTTAAAGTTAATAGACAGGCATGGGCTGGACATGTTATTCGTATGGACAACAAAAGGATTACAAAAAGAATTAACAATGAGCAACCTCTATTGGACAGAAAAGTTGGAAGACCTAAATTAAGATGGGAGGATGGTATAATTCAAGACATTAAGATTTTAAAAACAGAAAACTGGAAGAATGAAGCGCAGAACAGGGAAGTCTGGCATAAGCTTCTGAAGGCGGCCAAGGCCCACATGGGGCTGTCGAGCCAATTATGATGATGATGAATAAAAAACTATGGTTTAGAGAAGTCTAGAAGGCCGGCTGCTGGCCTTACATCCATATGAGTACCAGCCAGTATAGGGGCTGGACGTATTTCCTGAGCCTACAAAATCTCTGGCGATGCGATGCTGAGTGGGCACCGATCCCACACTGGCCGAAATTACATGACAACATTTTTTCTTCCCACAATGGGGACTCGAACCACCGCAAGTTCTGTAGTTCTGCGCCAGAGCATGATGCTTTAAAACGTTCCGCTATGGCAAGACACATCAATACTTATTCGATTTCGACATAAAAAAGTAAAGTATCCCACAAGAGGCCCGGAGGCCCTTGGGGTATTGGCAGGTTAAGGCTCCCACTTTTTCTAGACAATCGGCACTTTATGTCAGCCGGGTTGTCAGCCCTGCGTGACGGCCGCCTTTACCCCCAGAACAAGCGTCTGGTACTCATTTCCGTTAGAGGCTGAGTCGACCCCAGGGCCATAGTGCCGCCAGAGGGTTTGGGCCAGTTTAAAAATCCTGACCCCAACGGGACTTGAACCCTCGACCCTCCGGCTTGTAGCTCTACGCTCTGGCGGTCGCAATTGTCGATGTTACACAACGTATGTTATTAAAATAATCCGAGGTGGCTATTATCCAAATTTTCTTTTTAAATAATTATTCAATTAAAAATATAAACATAATTTCATTTATTTAGGCGTAGCAGCGCACGCCGGGTATTAACTAGTGTTAAATTAAATTATTAACAGTACAATTATTTTTAGATATTCAGGCTGACCCCTAAAATACTCATTCCGACCGCCATCAAATTATTTTAACGAATTATAACCTAATCTTAAAGGGAAAGAAGAAACCCCACAACGCAACTCATTTATAAAGACACACTTATGAGTTTTCTAACAAAAATAGCTATCGAAAGATAAATGGGACAACTTGTATCCATATATTGATTTATATTTAAAAATATAAGGGCTGAAAAGAAGGTGCAAATCAGAATGAGAACTATGATCTGGAATAATTAGTTTTCTTTCGGGTATTAAATGTTTTTTTTTGCAGTGGGGATAAAAAATGGGTCACGTTTTGAAGTGCTGTAGTAAATAGCAGATAGCAAGCGAAGCATTTCGCCTAATGACAACGATGCATCAGTGACAGACTTAAAATCAATTCCTTGTTAGCTACTAGTGGGAGGACAGCTTCTCTTCATTTATCTAAACAGCGACTTTTACTTTTTTTTTTTTTTTTCCCCTTTCCAGTTAAAATAGCCCAACAACACACACAGTCCGGATACCTCATCCACAATTTGGGATTTCAGTGAGATTTAAAAAAAGACTTTCATAGAAAGAAAATATAAATACTTTTCTTTGTAATTCCAAACAAAATTTCAAATTATTTAGTAACCAATTAAAGAAATTTCGTTTCTATGAACGTGAATGTGTACACTGTACGTAATTAAACAATCCAAGGAAACTAATAATGCTATATTTGCCGTATTCAGAGTAGCAAAACCTTCTTGTTTCTTTCGTTAACGAGACGCATCGATTTGTGATGGAAAACATTGAAAAAGTTTTCTCTGATCGCTGCAGAAAACCAACTATTTTAGCCCAACACGATCATTGATATTTTTATTTAAATAATAATAATAATAATAATAATAATAATAATAACACAATAATATTAAACATTTTATTAATACAAGCTTTGAGGAGATAAAAAGTGCGCTCCCTAGTGTGACATGATAAGTATCGTTATCCTCGCAGCTGGTTTTCCGGAGGATTCACTCGCTCGTGACTGCGAAACACAGGAAACGAATGTCATGATAAAAATAATCATAACACTTGAAGTCTCTGTTTCAAAATCAGCAAAACTTTAGCGCAGAGCGACGGAGTTAGTATTTTATTTAACAAATGAGGTAATTTGCACCGCAATTAAAGTTGTGCTTGAAACGACCTGCATATTTCCCCTCAGAGGCCTCTTTTATTTCAGTCTTCGGATTATTTTATGTTTACGATGTGCAGCCCGCGACTCTTTTGCTCTTCCGAAGAGCGCCGCACCAAGATTTCAACTATCTTAAAAAATCCACCTACCCTGGCCATGTTTGAACCCGCGAATCTCGGCACCAGAGGCGAGCACTAGACCAGCAGAACTGACAAGACGGGATTTAATTAATTGCATCGTATAAATAGCGGTCACTAACATTAAATGTTTATATGACGCAGTCACGTGTATATTAAATAATGCAGCAACACAGCGAATTAATTTGCATTGTGTAAGTTACATTAAGATACAGGGAATAGATGTACAGAAAATAAATAAACAGATCTTATATTTAACAATTAGTCCATTTAACAATTAGGTAGCGTGCTTGCTTCCTTCCTTACGCAGCGGGCCCGAGTTTGATCTTCGGTAGGGACAAGTTTCCTGGGCGACGTTTTTTTCGGGGTTTTTCCTCACCTGTAAGACAAATATCAGAAAACGTTAAGGCCCATTCGGTCCGCGAACATTATCATCATTACCGTGTCCGCCTTATCACATTAAGTTTAGATTAAGGCCTCTCCTGGCGTATCATCACCTCTCATATTATCGGGGCATCGTAACCCCGCCTTCCAAGTGCCCCAGCCTCAGAGGTGCCAGGAGAGAATTGCAAAAATATCACGACAACCTGGTGGCATTGTTTAAAAGAAATATTTAGCAATTATAAGTGACATGTTGTTATTGAATTACGTAAAACGTGGTGAAGAGTGAGTAGTTGTGATATACCTGCGAGTGAATTCTGACGCTGAGCTTGCAGAAAGCTGTACAGTAGTTACCTGAAGGCGACTGTAACACGCTGAAACCAGTTTTAACAACTCGAGGCAGTTAAGAATAGGGTTTTAATAGATGCACAATGTTTTAAGGTTGAGAAGAGTAAGCACTCAATAAAATCCCTCATTTTCTCCATTTTTTCAAACTTTCCATAAGATCAACTTTTATAAGATTCATGATGTATTCCGTTAAGGTATTATTCAAAATTAAAATATAAAATTATGGAATATTCACCTGAAAGGTCCGTGTCCTCAATTTAATTGGTTATTTAACTGTAGCGCTTTCGGGACTTGTCCCTTCATCGGCAGGATTCAAAACTGGCGTTTCACTGAACATCTGGTAGAGGGGGTTACATGTATTAGGTTCGTTTTCGTTTATCAGATTGTCGTTGTGAGCTGCTTTCATGATTTTCATCTCTTCGAGTACGTTTATCTTCGCTGGATTATTTTCTCTGTGCAGTACTGTTAAGGTGTTTCCATGAAGGACATCGCATGTTAAATATTGAAAACACCCAAACAGTAATGCACAGAGAAAATAATCCAGCGAAGATAAACGTACTCCAAGAGATGGAAATCATGAAAGCAGCTCACAACAACGACAATCTGATAAACGAAAACGAACCCAATACGCGTAACCCCCTCTACCAGATCTTCAGTGAAACGCCAGTTTTGAATCCTGCCGAAGATGGGACAAGTCCCGAAAGCGCTACAGTTAAATAACCATTTAAGTTGAGGAGACGGACCTTTCAGGTGAATATTCCATCATTTTATATTTTAATTTCGATGAATACTAACACTTTTCTTAAATATAAATATAGTGATACCCGGTAATTTATAAAAGTTACAGGGGAAACACTGACAATGAGACGCTGTAAAACAACTATCAAATGTTCATATTTCCCATTAAAAAGTGAATGCTCGCAGCTAGTTTCACTTGTGCCCCATAGAAAAGAGGTCAAAAGGGACTACCTTTTAAGCGATGAGTATGTATGAAATGAGAGAATTCTCTGGTTCAACAAAATTAAGAAAATCACAATTTAATTAGGCGTAATGTTTCGCTTTACCCGGTATATTGTTTGTGCAGCAGATTATTCATGCAATATTCGGAGGTTAGGTGCGAACACGCCAGTAAAAGCTTTCTGAGTGCACAACTGTGTAGCTTCACTTACAAACGTTAATATTTTAACAGACTTTAACAACTATGTGAGCAAATATAAGAAATGGAGAAAAAACCTGGTAACCATTTCATTATAATCAATAACCTGTGCACTATCACAGTGTTGAAATGAGCAATTATATATATTCGTCAAGTTGTAGCATATCACCAACATTATTTAAGATATTTATACATAAAGCGCTGTCAAACTGGAGCAAAAAATGTTCAGGAATGGAAGTACCAATTGGAGATGGATCAACAGATACAATATATACACTGTTATTTGCGGATGACCAGATAATAATTGCTCAAGAATATGAAGACATGGAGTTTATGTTCAGAAAATTATTAGACGAATACGATAACTGTAATTTGAAAATAAATTTAGAAAAAACATTTTATATGGGATGTGGAGCCGAAACCGAAGATTTGATATTAGAAGATGAAGAGGGTAAATTAGAGGATGTGAAGAATTTGAGTATCTGGGAGTAAAATTAGATAAAGAGGATAAACAAAAAAGTGATATTAAGAACAGAATAAATAAAGGTAGAGCAATAACAGCAATGATGAATGGAGTCTTATGGAACAGACATATAACCAGGAAAAATAAGTTACAAATATATAATTCAATAGTGAGAAGTACTGTCACATATGGAGCTGAAGTTTGGAAATTCAACAAAAACTTAGAATAGAAACTTATGTCGATGAAAATGGATTTCTTGAGGAGAGCAGCAAGATGTTCAAAATTAGAAAAATTAATAAATACTGTCATACGAGAAAAAATGAATATTGGGTATTCAATAGTAGATTATATACAGTATAAGCAATTAAATTGGTATGGGCACGTACGACGAATGCAAGAAGAAAGATTACCCAGAAAAACATTGGAATGGTGTCCACCGGGAAGAAGGACGAGAGGAAGACCTCGAAACTCGTGAATGCAGGAAATAGGAACTGGAATGAGAGCAAGGGGACTGGAGGACATGGATTGGATGGAGAGAGACGAGTGGAGAAGAAAAATAAAACGTTAGGCACAGAAAGATGTGTAAACATTAAAATTTTGTATATAAATTATATATATATATATATATATATATATATATCGTATAAAAGATACATTTTAAAGCAAGTAATATATCTGAAATCCAACTCGTCTTTGCGCCCCAAAAAACATTTAAATACATTTTTTTTTAATGTATTTGTTTTCGTTAATATTTGGCAATGCTGTTCTTAAATGCGAGATTGAAATAGCAACTAAAATCAAAACTTAGGGCCTATGTTACTTGTCTCTTGAACCAAGAGTTGCGGGTTCAATCCCGGCGAGGGTCGATGGATACTTTAGGATGATAAAATCCAAGGGACAAGTTCTCCGGATGGAACTTTACGCGATGGGACCCGAGTCTCAAGATTTTTCTGGCTCATAAAAGAGCATCAAACTTGAATAGATAGGCCTCTGAGCTAACTAAATTTAACCGATCATCCTGCAACCAAGTAATGCCTTACTAGAGGTCTCCTCGAGGCGATGTACTAACCACATGTCACTTGATGACATCTGTAGGGAAATAAACATAGCTAAATTATGTGTGGTTAAGAAACTTCACACCACCAGGAGCACCCATAGGCCTACACCGAGCTGACAAACGGGCGTGTATCGATATAAAAACAATGTCATTAAAAACGATGTAATAAAATACAATAGAAAGTAGAATAATACACTGTGCACTGTGTATGAGTGCTTTATTAAAATTTAATTGAAATTCCTTGAAAATTATTTATTATGAATATCAGTTTTTTGTGGATAAAACAGACATTAATGAAGGAATGGAGACAGTAAACTATAGATTTTTGATTACGAATATCAAATGGGAGTAACTGGCCGTTACATAAAATTCACTGTTTACAAAGTTACCTCTGATGGTAATTATTACAATAATGACCAACTGTACAATGCCACCAAATCGGCTACAATTTTTAAAAAATTCCTACTCTTAAAGAGTCTTTTGATTTCATTGAAGCTGGTAACTCAATCTTACTGCAAGTTATTTATACTTGTCATTATTCCCAATAACAGAAATGAACTTTTCCCTTCATGGTATCTTTACCTTGTCGTGGTGGAGTGGCTTGCGTGCTTAAATGATCCTGAGAGCTATGCCGGCGGTAGCATTGCTGTCGATAGGGTTACCCATGCCGGACTGGTCGAAGGTGATAAGCCACACGAAAAAAGTACCTTGGTCGAAAGAGTGATGATCTTTCACCGTAAAATACAACCGTCAAGAAATGCGGACATGGGTTCAACTGAGGTAAAATTTTCCGGATGTCAAATAGTCCCCCATTCGGTTCTCCGGGCGGGGACTACTTCAGGGAACCCATGCGAACACGTATGGGGAATGAAAGACTTGCATGGAAGCTTCTTGTAGGAAAGCCAGAGGGAAAACGCCCAGTTGGTAGACCAAGAATGAGGTGGGAGAATAACATTAACTATGGTTTGAGGGAAGTAGATTATACAGGGAATGATTGGAAAGCATTAGCTCAGGATAGGGATGTATGGAGAGCTTATGTCCGCGCGGCCATGAACCTACGGGTTCGATAGTGCCAGTGAGTAAGTAAGCAACAGAAATGAACTCGTGTCGAGAAAACCAGTTATAACGAATGTGGGACTCACCCCTATACTGGGTGGCGTCCACATCTGTGAATAACATGTGTGGATGTGAGGCCAGCAGCAGCCTGGTTGACCAAGGGCCTTGTGGGTTTGTTACGCCGTGGAGTAATGTATCTTCTGTGAACCGGGTAAAACCAAGCTTTCCATGGAACATCAGTTATGGTGGAGAGGAGTTGGACGGGAAACTTTGCACAAATAAATGACATCATTCGAGGCAAGACAAGATCGTGTATGCGGACATATAGGCCTATGTGTGTGGACAGAGACAATGCCACGGAAAGTTAGAACCTTAAAATGCTGTTTTAGGACCGTTTTCACATGTAAGTACAAGCAAGACACAAAGTTGTATAGGCGTGCACAGTTATCCAAGAATTACAGAGGATGTACGGAAACAGTACTGGACCGTATTTACCACCTTCACACAGGCCCCTGGCATTTTCTTGTACACATAAAAAAGTGAAGTGCCTGAAAGGAAAGGAAAATTGTGATAGAACGCGTCAAATGTAAAAATGTTTTCTGTTGACAAACTTTGAGAAAGACATTTTAATGAATGGACAAGATAATATGATAATCCCCAGCTTAAAGCTATCTCACGTGGCTGATGCGGTCGGTACCGGTACCGGTACTAGTCCAGTCAAAACCAGACCAAAACTTAAAAAAGAAATAGAATGAATCGCATAAAGTTGAAAATTGGTATGGACCTTAAATTACATCCTAACAAATTAAAGGTCAAAATTCCCCACCGATCCCAATTGCGCTGAAAATTTTATTCAAGGTCAAATGTCCAAATAATCGGGTTTTCGCACGTAACTCGTGAATGGCAAGAGTTGTCGTAAAAATTACAGTAATTAATTTGTAGATTATGGTTGTCTACAAAAAGTGGAGTAGGCCCGCTCGCTCGTCGATAGAGTGTTCGGCACGGCGGCAAGCCTGATGTTATATATATTTCCCTACAAACCATCAACATTCTTGAGATATCGCGATTTTAAACATTAGAAGTGCTAAAACGCGGCTTGCCAAATAAAAAAAATCAGGTTTGCATAGAACTGAAAATTGGAACAGAACATGACCACCCTCATGGGGTAGCGGTCAGCGTTTTTGACTACAGTTCATGGGGTCCCGGGTTCGAATCCTTGTCAGATCATAAGAATTTTTCCTTAAAGGAAAGGTTGTGTATGGTCTGGAATTTAGGTTAATTTTAGGTTAAGAATTCTCCTGGCGCTTCATTATCATTTATCACCCATCATATCATCGGTGTAACGTAACTCCACCTTTCAGATGCCTTATCCTAAGAAATAGAAAACAATTCTGCCAATGCTAGGAGATAAAGCCAGAAATGTCATACAAGACAACCTTGTGGCATTGGTAAAAAAATCACTATAAATGAAATGTGAAAATCCCGAAACAGCCCACCTATGCTAAACTTTTTATTCAAGTTCAAATGTATAAAAAGTCAGAATTTCGCATATAAATTTTAAATATTGTTAATGCAAAAATAATTTGTTTTTCTTTCCTCCATTGCAAACAGCTAAGGCATTTCTCACAAAATTGTATTGGCTCAAGTTATGGCACCATCCCTCAAGCACCTAGGGCGTTAACATTTTTTTCAGTATTTCGATTAAGGTGCCACAGTGCGCTGTTTAACACAAACTTCGGGGAGGAAGCTATTCCATTCTGGAGTTTCAATTCAAATATAAAACCCCTCATCTACTCTCAACATACAAGCCTTTTTTTTTAACTTCTTTCTTTGTCGTTTTATTTCGTTTACACTGTTCTTCCTTTTTGTTTTACCTTTGTTAACCTTTTTAACGTATTCACACATACAAACACAAGACAGGACACACACCCAGACACAAGGAGGAGATTTAAAATCCCCTACCCCGCCGGGAATCGAACCCGGGTCGCCGGAGTGGAAGGTAGGGACTCACCGACTACGCCACGGCGACGGACTTCCTCAAACTCGGTTGAAAATGAAGGGCGAACAGATTTTCGGGAGCAAATCTAGATTTTTTTAATACAAGTGAAATACAATTTTCATTGATTTAAGTTACGTTCCAAGAAAAAAACAGCAGTTTATTCTTATTGTTGAAGGAAATTTTAATTTGTAAGATTGACAACATACATCGCGTGTATGGAGAAGGAGAAATGTAAACAGCAGTCGTGTTCAAACAACATAAATTAGTGACATGTGGACTTTCATCGGCTCAATCATGGCTCTTCACTGGGTTTATTCCTTCGTCGCGTCGGTGAATAAACTATCTAACTCACTCACTCACTGGCAAAATTTAGCCCAGAGTTTCATGTCCCCCTCCTTCAAATGGCGGTTAATATTACTCTATCACCTCGTTATTGACGTAAATTCAGCCCGATTTCTCTCTGGTTTCTATGGCCTTCTTTCATTCTTCATCGCAGTAGACTTAACTTTTCTCATTAATTCTCTTAACCCATAAAGATCACTCCATTCAACGCCGAAGAAAAGAGAGAGATTGCTCATAAATTTACCTGCACATGTTTGTATGTTTTGCAGGAGAAAATTATGTGTCATGCGATACCACGCATCTTCGAACTGTGCGTCTCACCTGCCAAGCTGTTATTTTTCATTGTTCCCCAGATTGAAAATTGGTCCTACCTCTCTGTGTTAAATCGTTAATACATTTAGATGTAATGAATACTGCGGTTATGTTCCTTGCCTCTTATCCCGAGGGTCGCGGGTTCAAACCAGGCCGGGGTTGATGGATGTTTTATGATGGAAAAATCCAAAAAGCAATTCCTCCGGGAGCGAATTTAAGCCGTGGGTCCCAAAACAAACTTATGCCTGAATAAGGAGACCTCTACCGATATTGATGATCCTAGTTGCCTATTTGAGACCGCATGTCATTCATACTGTCTGAATGGAAATAAACGTAACTTGAATATTGTTAAACCAGAAATAATTAAAAGAAAAGTATTTAATCAATCTCCAAAAGATCAACTAAATAGAATTAATAAATACAGCTAGTAACTTCTAACAAAGGAAAGACTAAGGCCCAACATTGGGCCGTTACACCATTGCAGACGTACTACTCCACCAAGTAATCTGCGCAGGCGGAAAATTATAATATATACAAATTTTTAAAAATATAATATTTAATAACTCGTAAAACAAATGTCTCACAAGAATGAAACTTAAACACATCATTATGTATCATGCAGTGAATGTTTGTACAAAAATCAAGACTCTAGCTAAAAAAATGTAGAAAATAGAAATTTCTCCTATACCCCCCTAACCGTGCATCTTATTGGCGTAAGGGAAAAAATACAGAGGCGTGTTAGGAAAGTCTTACGGAACTAAGACAACGCCTGGGGCCTTACCTGCCATCTGCACTAAGTAATTTATTCCTCACAACGGAATCATGACACACTACTAACTCACTGGCACTAATAAAACCCGTAGGTTCATGGCCGCGCGGACATAAGCTCTCCATACATCCCTTTCCTGAGCTAATGTTTTTCAATCATTCCCTATATAATCTACTTTTCTCAAATCATGGTTAATGTTATTCTCCCACCTCATTCTTGGTCTACCAACTGGACTCTTTCCCTCTGGTTTTCCTACAAGAAACTTCCATGCACGTCTTTCACTCACCATTCGTGACACATGTCCTGCCCATCGCAGTCTACGAGACTTAACGTTTCTTAACATATTCCTATAAAGGCCATCACACTACTAATGGCCAAAAATTATGTTCACCTCGGACGTGTCTTACGAATCTACCGATAAATTAGGAGGTTGTTGGAGGGTGGACCCAGACAAACATTTTGAGGTAAGAAATCTATCGATAACTACTGAGTTGTTACTTTTTGCTAATAAATCACTATGTCACTACTGTCGAATCCATAGGTTATTAGGCATAAGCTCTCCATACATCCCTATCCTGAGCAAATGTTTTCCAATCATCCCCTGTATAATCCACTTCGCTCAAATCATGGTTAATATTATTCTTCCAACTAATTCCAGGCCTGCCTACTGGGCGCTTTCCCTTTTATTTTTCTACGATGAGTTTTTATGCCCCTTATTTTATTCCCCATTCGTGCCACATGTCCTGCCCATCGCGGTCTACGAGACTTAGCTCTTCTTATTACATTTGGTTTCCCATAAAGGCCATGTAGCTCACTGTTATGTAGTCTTCTCCATTAACCTGTCTGTTCATCCCTCTTTGGTCCAAACATTTTCTTATTGAACTATTTCCCCTCCCTTAAAGTGAGAGTCCGAGCTCGTAAGTCACTTTTAAACAAAATATAATACGATTTCCCTCTCGCGGAGAAATTAAATACTCATTTTCAAAATTATGGGCTTTTTTGGCCTTGCTGCGGAAGTACGCACGCCACTGATGCTAGACAGCGCGCGGCGGACTGGTTCTCGGAACCGCGGTTATACGAAAAATGTAGCCTTTGCGTCCTTGGTAGTGAGTTTCTCAGGCATTCCATGGTAACGGTTGTTACATTTGCACCTTTAATATACATTCATAATTGTAACAAATAAAATAAATTAAATTATAGCAACTTGTGCCTCCCGTCCGTATTTATGGCTTCATTCCTTAACATGTAACAGTCTTCCCTCTAAGCTCAAATATTGCAAATGAACACAAATGCAGCCAACATTTTTCAATTAAATCCTAATTTTACAAACAAAAATATCACAAAGAAACAAGAGACGCGTTATGTTCACTTTAACCTGGGATGTCTACACATGTAGCTGTTCTACACGGTTTTCAAATATTTTGATAACGATTTTTTCTTTCCCCCGAATGTAAATCAGAAGGCCTAGTAACTATACCTTATCCGCACTTAGAGTGGCCCTAGCATCAACAAACTCCAATTGTATCCTTCCGCCATTCGCGCCACAATTACTGTCACTTTTGACAGGGAGATGACGACACAGGAACTGAAGATTCAACACTTTCAGCCATTTTGTTTCATGAGAATCGATTGAAGCATGACTCAAATGCATCACCCATTTGTAATAACATATTTTAAGTTGTAGTTATTGAATAGGTGTAGCCTATTTTAGAATATTTTTTACGTTTTGAATATTATTTTCATTCACGAAGAAAAACAAGTATATTTAGAGGACATGTTTTTAATTTAATGAAGGGAGCTATTTTTTCGCGTACTTATTGCTTCTACAACGTATGTCGGTGTCCATAACAATTGAAAAGCGAGCAGGTCACATGGTTTTGTTTCGATGAGGATCACTGCCACTAAGAAGCCGACTGCCGCGCACACATATATGTTCTCCATATATCCATATCCCGAGCATCATTCCCTGTATAATTTACCTCCCACAATGTTAATGTTAATCTCTCACCGCATTAATGGCCCCATACTACGTGCTTTCCCTTTGGTTTTCCTGCAACATTCAATGCCCTTCTTTCATTCCACATGCACTGCTCATCGCAGAGTACAAGAATTGACTGTTTATATTATACTCGGTTTCCCATAACTATCATGCAGCTTATTGTTATGTCCATCCATTTGCCTCTTTATCATTCTTAGGTCCAAACATTTTCCAAAGCGTTTTATTCTCAAATATGCATAATTTAAATATTATAATAAATATGAAAGTTCAAGTTAATAATTTTGTATTTTAAAATTATTTTAATATTTACATATAACTTTAATAAAGAAGACAAATCTAAATAATTCATTGTTGGTTATTGTTGAATAAAATATATCAGTAACAATTAAAGAAATTGCACTACATAACAGTTTTGTAAATAATGCTTTTAAAAATTGTTTTAAGTCATTGTTGTCAAAATTATAAAGCCTTCTGTTATAACTGTAATAAGAACACCTGCTTAACTTCATATTCTTAAATGAAAGTAAACTAAACTCTGATTGGATGTTAAAACAATTAACTTTCTCATTTAACAAAACAAATTTAAACCTTATATTTAAAGGACTATTTAACGATAGAATTTAAAATATCACGTGATGTAATAATGGTCTTTAAAATTATAAAAGAATTATACTATTCATTCTGCATACAACTTTCAACAAGGATAGAAGCAAGAAGAGTTCTCAAGATAAAATGTAATATTTAATACAAGCATAATTGATTCCAGAAAAGAAAAGAATTTATTTTTTATTGATAGTGAAGAATAATACCACATACATTTACTTAATCTGCTGGGAACCTACAAAGTAAATAAATTTGTAATCATTTCTACAAGCAACATTTTTTTACGGTTTTGAAGTGTTTTCCTATCCAGTGTACCAACTTCCAACCTTGAGAAGAGAATCCGGCTCTACCGAAAATTAAACCCAACCTGAACCAGTAATTCTTTTTTTGACATAAATCCTTCAAAATGTTACTACAACATCGGGCATGAAGAGAATTACTTCTTCAAAACGTCGCCACAACGTGGGACAAAGTAATTTACTTCATCTTTTCTCCTCCCTGAAAGTATGGGGCCATGCTATTTTATAACTGTGGTATCGGGGTAACGTCGTTGCTTTGTACACAGTAGACCCGTGTTTGATTCCCGGGCGGGACAATTTTTCCGGTTGAAGGTTCCTTTAGGGGTTTTTCCTCATCAGTAAGACAAATGCCAGGTAGCTTTACGAGCGTGTACCGCTATAGCGAGCAGTAACATAGAGCGGTGTTCAACTCGCTACATGTTTTTAGTATAGCTTAAACTAGAGCTGGTATCTTCATCAATACGAGGCTGTGTACTAACCAATAACAACGACGCTGATGTAACTGAAAGCATTTTATGGTTGCAAGTAATTCATGGGGAATCCCAGCAAAAGCTGATTGGAGAGGAGCGTTACGTCATACAATTCTAACATTTGACCAGTTCGCTGCCAAGCAAAAGTTTCACAGATAAATGAGTTTAATGTTTTAGTTAATATCAGAGCTTTTTTTCATATATTTTAAAAGGACATTCGATAAGTAATGGAAACATTCCTACAACATCAGAAATAATTTGTTTATGTTACTTTTGAAATTACGAACGTCATTTATAGTATTTTATCAAGTCAACTATACATTGCTAAATCCTTGGAAGACGATGCATTCCAACTGCAGCACCATTCCTAGATACTTCTCACATCAAATCAATTTAGAGCTTTCTGGATATCAACTCTCGTCCCGCGCTGTAGCCGAGTGCTTAAGGCAAGAAGCCTTGGCGCAGAGCTACGGGACTTGCGCTGGTTCGAGCTTCCATGGGGGAAGACAATTTCTCATGGTTTTCTCGCCAGTATGGGACCGGTGCCCACCCAGCATCGTGAAGCATTGGGTAGCTTCAATAAGTAGCGATTCCAGGTTGAGAATACCAGCTATAACGGCTGGGGGATCCGATATGCTGACCACATGTCACTCCTACACTGGCTAGATGATAGTCTACCTCTGTGATTAACACATATGGATGTGAGACCAGCAGCCGGATGGTCAGCCAAGGGTCTTCTAGGCCTGTCGCGCTTGGAGTTTTAGGAGAGAGGATGTCAACTCTTGATTGAAATCGAATGCCTCCTAGAGGTTCTCTGATGTTTCCAGCAACAAGGGCTCATGTTGTGTATGTTCCCATTTCCGCCTTCTACAAATTCTACTGAACATCTTCTTATTGCGGTATTACTTACTAAAAGAGAGAAACAGTGAATGTGTTCACAAAATATTGCTATTTCGAGACTTTCAATGTTACACATTTATACCGTTTAACAACATACGATGGTCACCACTAGGATCGCTGATTTACAACAGTTTTGCCGTCACTTAGGATGCCCTGGTATAAACATAAGACCTTTGATCTGTGAAAGAATAAAATATTATCAAAATGCTTATCTTCAGCACGTATTACGAATGAATGAACAGCGCATACCAAGACGAATGTATAATTATAAACCAAAAGGGAGAAGAATGTTGGGAAGACCATTGAAGAGATGGAAGGACCAATTCGACCTATAATGAGATCGGAACAGGCCATTGGGCTTAATCCTTGTTGTTGAATATACTCAACTTTCCTGGCATTTGGACAGAGAATTAGAGGAATCTGGAGAGTTAGCAGCCACATCAGTGATTAATAAATGAGTTATTCAAACGACTCCCAAAGGAGCAACAGCGATGTGCGCTGACGCACGCTATCCATGTGTAGAGTTTGTGTTACTTTAACGCATGACACAGCAATCCACAAGGATCGTCTGGACCACCAACGTTAAGATTTCAATCATTTTTTGTAGGTTTTGTAATCCCCTCCCCTCGATCCTAGCCCCAACTCTACGAGAAATATGAAATAACCTACAACACAATGGTTGATTGAGTTTGAATATTATGTGGTGATAATTGTGATTGATGGAAACATTATGGAACGAATGTCTGAAACATAGGCTCAATTCTGGAAAAGCGTGTTATTATGCATTGCAGAGACTCTTGATGTCCCAACTATTTTTAAAAAAACGTTAAACTGAAAATATATAAAACTATTAATCTACCAGTTATATTATATGGATGTGAAACATGGACTCTTACTTTAAGGGAGGAAAGCAGATTACGAGTATTTGAGAATAAAGTACTTAGGAAAATTTTTGGACCAAAGAGAGATGAACAGACAGGTGAATGGAGAAGACTTGCATAACAGTGAACTACATGGTCTTTATAGGAAGCCAGATATAATAAGAACAGTTAAGTCTCGTAGACTGCGATTGGCAGGACACGTTGCACGTATGGGGAATGAAAGACTTGCATGGAAGCTTCTTGTAGGAAAACCTGAGGGAAAATGCCCAATTGGTAGACCAAGAATGAGGTGGGAGAATAACATTAACTATGATTTGAGGGAAGTATATTATACAGGGAATGATTGGAAAGCATTACCTCAGGATAGGGATGTATGGAGAGCTAATGTCCGCGCGGCCATGAACCTACGGGTTCGATAGTGCCAGTGAGTAAGTAAGTAAATATGTCTGATTTCTCATATCCATTTGCAGAATTTAAGAATGGCATTGATTCAACATTACAAAAATATAATAAAACAATGTGGTAATAAGAAGACATTTGGTAAACAGATGAAGACAGATACAAAACTAAGATTACATAACGTCACATCAAAAGCTGCTCTAAAATACGGAAGTGAAATTTGAATTTGAAATAAAAGAATTTGTCATAAACTTAAAGTAAGCCAAATGCTCTTGTTACGTTCACTGTTAGGAGTTAACAGACTGAATCACCAAAGGTACACTATATTCATAAGTAATGCCACGAGTGATTTCAAAATTATCGATAAATTCATGACTCACGAATTGAGGAGTGAATTTATCTAGAGAATTTGGAAATCAAGAGTGGCATTTGTTAGGACTATTTAACGAATAAAATTAAGCTGTTTACTCACAAATCATTATTTAAATATAGTTATTTTAAAAATTATATATTTAATATAAATGACGATGTTTGAAAAAAAAAGAGAAACGTTATGTTTCACTTGTTCATCACTGCAACCAGATCGTATTATTTATTGCCAAAGGATCGCAATATTGTAAGAATGCACCCTAGTGGAGAAAAAATGAAACACATCAAACTGTATATTAATTAATTTCTGATGTCCTATGTTAATTATATTTTTCTGGAACGCTTACCTCGGACAAAATACGTTTAAGAAAGTGCTAAGTGTTTTTTTTTTTTTGCGGTATAATCAATTGCTACAAATGTTTTTATATTATCTCCCGCAAACACGATAAGGTTACATTCGTGCACAATATATATACAATTTGGTAGCTACATGCAGTCTGCAAAATAATGCTATGACCTATTCAGAATGTTAAAAAGGAGGAGCTTGATTTTACAGCGATAAAATTAAACTGATAAAATCGAGGTGAAAAACGACTGTGATTGGTTGTAAATAAAAAACCATTGAAATGTGATTGGACATTGACTCACATTTGGGGCGTGAGATAACAGTCAGAGAGAAACTTGTAGTACCAAGTATAAATGGAAATATTGAAAGATACCAACATGAATGGAAAAAATCATCTGACAAGAATGGAAAGACAGACTTCCAAAATTGGCGTTGCAATATACTCCAACTGGACATAGGGACTAAAGAAGTTCAAGAACATCGGTGGAAAGTTCAAGAACATCTCGTTAGATTTACCATCATATGCCACGTGGCCTAAAACGGACTTGTTCATGATGGTGATTATGGCCATTATGCACAGTGAAAGGTAACTAAATTAAGTGTCGTAAACAAGTAAGAAAGGTACGAAATGTTTAAAGAACCAATACAGTAATGTAAAATACCGTAAAACGGGGTTACTTTGATCGAGGGGCAACTTTGACAGAATTGGGGCAACTTTGACATTTTAAATTTCTTGCGTGTTTTGGGCTATTTTGACAACAATTCAATGATGTAGACATTTCCTTGAAGGCGCACGAATAATTAAGTTGTTTTAAAAGACGATGATAATTGTTGGAGACACACCTGTGTCACTTTCAACAACAATGAATTGCCAGCAAGGATAAAATTGTGATTTTCGGTTTTACAGGGATAAGGACTGGATTTGTTGTGTAAGATGCAAGCTCTGGGTCTGTGGTGCGTGTAACAGAGGATCCAACAATTCTCAATATGAATGTGAACTATGTGAAGATGAGATGTGAAAATACTTACTTACTTACTCACTGGCACTATCGAACCCGTAGGTTCATGGCCGCGCGGACATAAGCTCTCCATACATCCCTATCCTGAGCTAAAAAATGCTTTTATTTTTTTCTACTGTTGTTTAAAAAATTCATGTCTTCTAATTAATTCCTGATTGTCTAACTACAATAATTATATAATTTTTGTGTTCTGTTGCGTGTCAGAATTGATAAAGAAGTTTAAGTTTATTTTGTCAAATTACAGTTATAAAACATTTGTAGTGAGGTTGTTTACAATAAAAATATTTATAAAAAGATAAATTGGTGTCAAAGTAGTACCTACAGTGGGTCTACTTTGAATTATAGTGAAAACAAATGTGATGTCAAAGTAGCCCCAGCACATGGGCAAAACAGACCTAAACAAAACTCATTGTTGTCCTACTAAGTTTTTATTTGAGGAGAACAGTACCAAATGGGATTTGTAGTCTAAGGTTCAATTGGTACAATAAATCATACATTCAAATTTTTCGGCATAAATCATACGAGTTAGACCTTAAAAACTTTCAAAAATATGGTACGTCTCGGAACAGAGATGACAAAAAAATAAAAATAATTCTAAAAGCCTCAGTGCAACATACAAAACTAAATAACTGACTCACTGGCGCTATAGAAAACTGAACCTAAAGCTCTCCACTCATCCCTGTCCTCATAAAAATATTGCAATCATTTCCTGTATAATTTACCTCCCTAAAACAATGATTAATATAATTCTCTCGCCTTGTCTGTGGCTACCTAATGGGCGTTTTCCTCTCTGACTTTCCTACAAGAAGTTCCAAGGTCTTCTTTCATTCCATATTCGTGTCACATGTCCTGTCCATCGCATTCTACAAGTATTAACTGTTATTACTTCCGGTTTACCATAAACGTAAAGAGGCTCACAGGTGTAGTCTTCTGCATTCGTCCGTCTGTTCGTTCAAAACTATTTTTTAATTATTTTACTCTCAAATATTTGTGATATTTTCTCCTCTCTTAAAGTAAGATTTCTTGTTTCGTAACGTAGAATAACTGGAAGAATAACCGTTTTATATATTTTTAGATTTATATTTTTACAGAATTTGGGATGACAGGAGTCTCTTTAATGCATAATAGCATGCGTTTCCAGAGTCGAGTCTATGCTTATATTTTCTTTAATACCTCAGTTCTGTTTGTAATAATTACAGTTCCTAGGTTTTATAATTCTTCAGCCACTCCTTAAAAAAATCCCCTCATTTCTTGCGAACTGTCCAATCACATTTAATGATATATTTCTACGTATTTAGTTTCTAAGTCTTATTAAGTAGAACGTGTGTTGGTCTTCCGTAGGCCTGCTTCCCCACTATCGCCTTAAAATACATAATCAGTACGGAATAATATCAATGACCTTTCCATATTAACATTTGAGTGCACGTTCTCAATTATTGAAGGAAACGTAATTTAAAATTGTTCATCGAAAGTTTCACAGTTTAGCAAATTAGACGGAGAAGATGTACACAATTACTTATCAAGTTCTTTCATGTTGGCTTATTTGCATGTATTGCTTGTTAATATATTAGAAACAATGGACTGCGGACTCCTCAAACTATAAAAAAATATCAGGTTGAAATAAGAAATATATTTTTATGTAACTATTTTAACAAACTGTAGGTCATTTGTACAATCTACTTCCCTCAAATCATAGTTAATGTTAATTTCCCACCTCATTCTTGGTCTACCAACTGGGCGTTTTCTCTTGTAGGAAAGCCAGAGGGAAAACGCCCAGTTGGTAGACCAAGAATGAGGTGAGAAATTAACATTAACTATGATTTGAGGGAAGTAGATTATACAGGGAATGATTGGAAAGCATTAGCTCAGGATAGGGATGTATGGAGAGCTTATGTCCGCGAGGCCATGAACCTACGGGTTCGATAGTGCCAGTGAGTAATTAAGTAAGTAAGGTCATTCAAATTTACAGAAATAGGCTTTTATAGGATAGAACAAAAATAACTGTATTTAAAAAATGCAATTTGTAAATCAATGTAAAATGATGTGTGTTGGCCGGTCAGTGCAATGGCCTTATGATTCAGTTCGCGATTATAACTTATGTTTTTAGTAAAAATCACAATTTTGGATGCGTGATTTCTCCTAAATAGTACGCAGTCATTTCTAGATTATATATACATATATAGACCCCTTACATCCCACTGGAGACTCGGTTGCTCCCTAGTGGAAGTTTCTTAACCAAGTTAATTTAGTTACGCATATTTATCTACATGTGGTTAGCACATCGCTCCAATAGGCAACTTAGGTATTACTTGAGTGGATGAAGGTCGGTTAAATTTTGCACAGAGGCCTATTTATTCAGCCTTGCGGTTCTTTTACAAACCTGGAGACTCGGGACCCACGGCTTTAGTGTCCCTCCCGGAGGTCTTCTCCCTTGCATTTTTCCATCCTAAAAATTCATAGACTCCGGCCGGGTTTGAAACCACAACCCTCGGGACTACAGCAAGGGACATAAACACGGTTAACATTTCTAGACTAATGTGTACTTATTCATTTCTAAATACATCCCTAGATGCATTGTTGTGACAAGTATCTGAATACAATGATGTCTATTTGAAAGTTATATTTCTTTATTGTTGTTTTCTAAGAATGAATTGTCGAAGATAGTGGAGGGTACAGCACGTAGGTGTTGTCTTATATAATTATTATTATTATTTAAATTATTTGTCTTGTAAGATACAACCTTTTTATTGCTATTTTTCTCATATTAACACAACTATATTGTCTTTTTACTATTTTATATTTGTGATGGAGGAAGATAAGAGAGTTTTTATTATTAAAATAATGCGGTTTGTTGTGCTCACTTCAATGAAGAAGAAAATTCAGCAAAAAATGGCTGCTGCGAGTGTAAATGGATTGTGATATTATTATTCGCTAGGAAAAATCAATATTATTTTGCGTGTATGTTTTTTAATCTTTTACATAAAAAAACGTGAGATCGTTATTAAAATAACATGCATTTTTTATTTACTAGTTTTACATCTTCTCAAACTTAAATTTTATATATCTTTAATTTAATGTTTTTAAGACCACCAGTTGTCAGGGTTCGATTCCCGCTCAGATCACAGGATGTTTCCTTAAAGGGAAATATTCCCGTGGTCGCCCATGACCTGGAATTTATTTTTAAGGAGCCCGAGAGCTATGCCGGTGGTAGCATTGCTGCCGGATAGGGCGAAGGCAATAAGCCAGAAGAAAAAAGTTGCTTTGGTGGGAAGAGTGACGATCTTTCACCGTAAAAACACTACCGACAAGAAACGCGGACATGGGTTCCACTGGGGTAAAATTTCCCGGAGGTAAACCATTCGGTTCAGCGGGCGGGTACTACTTCAGAGAATCCATGCCAAAGGCTCAAACACAGGGACATGTTCCTAGGAACATGGAATGATATGACTTTACTAGTGGGGCAGTAGACATATTAAAACATTGGCTCAGGATAGGGTTGTATGGAGAGCTTATGTCCGCGAGGCCATGAACCTATGGGTGAGTTAGTTATGACACTGAGCAAGAGGTGAACGGTTAGCCATCAAATATCTGGTTGTTTCTGCGCATGATTTAATTTAGTTTGCAAGAAAATCGCAGTTGACAGACTGTTTTGAGTGAACCATTTTAATAGTCTGTACACTATAACATAAAATGTTAGTTTTCAGTAGTTCCCTTGACTCCTTTAGCAAAGAAATTCGTCCTTACCGCTCCACTCATCCGGGCTAATAATGTAGAAAACCGTCAAACAGAAGACATGTTACAGTTTAATTGAAGAGAATGTGGACAAAGAAAGAATTCAACAAAAAATATATAAACAAATACATTCCGGAATCTTTCGATTATACACGGGACACGATTGTTTGTCTGCATAAATTAAACACCTTCTCTAATCCAAATTGTGTTCTTTGTAGAGATATGACTCATCTCCAGAAGTGTAGGAAAGCTACTGAGCGGCCAACCAACTTTGTAATACCGTAATTAACTCCAAGTGGATCTATTTTTCCGAAATCCTTGTTGTTGTTCTTTAATATGGATTAATGCGTTTAATTTATTGTTTAATATTTTTGTGAATACTTTTAGAGAACTATTTAGTAATGTAATTCCACGATAATTTTCTGGTTTAGTTTTATCACCCTTTTTAAATATTGGGATAGTTATACTTGATTTCCTTTCTAGTGGGGTGGTACCGCTTATTATGATATTTTGGAATAACTTCTGTAGTTCATTTATCAGTTGTATTCCTCCATATTTCAACATTTAATTCGTTATCGTATCAGGACCTGCAGCCTCCGTACTGTGTCGGTTACTTCATCTATTGTTATTTCAATTAATTCATCTTGATTTTGATATTCATTTAATTTGGCGCAACAAACATATGTCAATAGAAAGCAAAACCCGCATATACAAAACGATAGTTCGACCAGTTATCGTATATGGAACAGAAACTAGGACTGATACATCAAAAACTAAACAAATAATAAGCACATGCGAAATGAAAATCTTAAGAACTATTCTGGGGAAAACATTTTTGATAAAGTACACAACACAGAAATTAGGGACAAATGTCACATTCAAGACATAACCAAATTTATTATAGATACGACGAATATATTGGAAGGGTCATATAGAAAGAATGGAATAAAACCGACTTGCAAAAAGAGCTAAAGAAGATAGACCAATGGACGGGAGAAGAACAAGAGGAAGACCAGCCAAGAGATGGATAGACAGCGAATGTACATCCAGTACGTCTTCCTCCGAGGAGTGATTTTGGAAATAAACAGGGTGAAAATCCTACAAAATAAGTTTAAGAAGAAGAAGAAGAAACTCCAAAAACTACAGAAAATAATTCAATTTCAATGGATACCTGCACATTGTGGAATTGCTCGAAATGACACTGCTGATTTTCTTGCCAAAGAAGGCTCCAACTTAATTCAGAATACAACTAAAAGCTCACGTTTCGCATCCATAAAAAGAATAATTAAAAACAAATATAAAATCAAACAAAACCGAGACCTATGTAATAAAGCCAAAGACAAAAAATGGAATATTTTAGTAAGGAGCCAGATATTATTCCAGAAATTCCAGGTAAAACTACAGTAGCAAAATTTAGACTGCTTACAGAACATGACTATTTGGCCAAACATTTATATAAAATAGGAATCTACACGAATCCAAATTGTCCGCTATGCAACAAAGATGAAGAAATGAACGAAGAGCACCTACAAACCTGTGAAGTATTACCTGTTGGATCCACCTGAGAGAAATATTGGAGAGCAAGAACGCTAATGGCTCCGTTGCCAAGGCCCAGCATTTGAAAACAACAACAACAACAACTTACTTAAGTCTCGATCTGTTAAATATTTTCACTGAGATCAAATGTGGGCTATGTCTCAAACATCAATACCGATAACATTCATTGTCAAAACCGCTGAGGTGGAAAACAATAAGTTAAAATATACCTTCTTAGGTAAGATCCGTCGTCCTCAACTTATAAAATATGTATTCTTTATGCCTGTAGGCCTTTCAGAACATCCGTTCCATCTTCAGCACGTCCTACTTCGCTAAAATATCTAGTATGATGGTTGATGCTGCTGGTGACTCACGACAACACCACATTAGGACCAGCAACATCAACCATCATTTATGGTCTGTTTGTCATACAAAATGACAATTCTTAGGCAGTTCTCTTACTTACTTACTTACTGGCACTATCGAACCCGTAGGTTCATGGCCGCGCGGACATAAGCTCTCCATACATCCCTACCCTGAGCCAATGCTTTCCAATCATTCCCTGTATAATCTACTTCCCTCAAATCATAGTTAATGTTGTTCTCCCACCTCATTCTTGGTCTACCAACTGGGCGTTTTCCTTCTGGCTTTCCTACAAGAAGTTTCCATGCACGTCTTTCATTCCCCATACGCGCAACATGTCCTGCCCATCGCAGTCTATGAGACTTAACTGTTCTTATTATATCTGGCTTCCTATAAAGACCATGTAGTTCATTGTTATGTAGTCTTCTCGATTCACCTGTCTGTTCATCTCTCTTTGGTCCAAAAATTTTCCTAAGAACTTTATTCTCAAATACTTGAAATTTCCTTTCCTCCCTTAAAGTAAGAGTCCATGTTTCGTATCCATATAATATAACTGGTAGAATAATAGTTTTATATATTATCAGCTTAACGTTTTTTGAAAGGAGTTGGGACATCAAAAGTCTCTGCAATGCATAATAGCACGCATTTCCAGAATTGAGCCTATGTTTAATTTCTTTGTGCATCTCATTTCTATTTGTGATTATTGTTCCTAGATTTTTGAATTCAGCCACTTCCTCAAAATTTCCCTCATTTCTCATTAGCTGTCCATTTCCATTATATACTGAATTTCTACGTGTGACCATATATTTAGTTTTGTTCTCTTAGAGATTTAATTAATACAATTTATTAGGCCTAAACGACTTTAGCTAATATTTAGGAGCAAAAATAATGTTTATTATAAAGTAGCTGCTAATTTAGTCATAGCAACAAATCATCAATTATATGATTATGTAACAACACTCTGGTAAAAATACGCTTACATATTGATCCAAGATCTCATTTCACAAAACATATTTTAACATTAAACAATATATACATGTCTGTACATTTTAAAACAACTCCTAGCACGCTTTTCAATTTTTAACTAACTCACTTGCACTATCGAAACCGGAGGCTCATTGCCGCATGGATATAAGCTCTCCATACAACCCTATCCCGAACTAATGTTTTCCAATCTTCCCCTGTATAATTTGCCTCCCTCAAATCATGGTTGATGCTATTCTCCCACCTCAATATTTGCCTATCTACGTTCGTTTTCTCTCTCGTTTTCCTACAAGGAGTTTTCTAGCTTGTTCATTCCCCATTCGTGCCACATGCCCTGCCCATCGCAGTCTTCGAGACTTAACTGTTTCTTAT
The DNA here is from genome assembly GCA_030220185.1 of Diploptera punctata. Lineage (NCBI taxonomy): Eukaryota > Metazoa > Arthropoda > Insecta > Blattodea > Blaberidae > Diploptera > Diploptera punctata. The sequence continues at coordinate 731,623 of JASPKZ010007268.1, forward strand.
TACATCTGATTTCCCATAAAGTTTATGTAGCTCACTGTAATACAGTCTTCTCCATTCGCCTGCCCATCTCTTTTCAGTCTTGAATTTTTCCTGAGAACTTTACTCTCAAATACGTTCAATCTTTTCTCCTCCCTTAAAGTAAGAGTCCATGTTTCGCATCCATATAACTAGAACAACAGCAGTTATATATATATTTAATTAAACGTTTTTTGAGAGAATTTGTGATGAAACTAGTCCCTGTAATGCATAATAGCACGCATTTCCAGAATTGAACTTGTGTTTAATTTCTTTCTCCACCTCATTGCTGGGTATTTGAATTCAGCCACTTCCTCAAAACACCCCTCATTTGCCATTAACTATACATTTCCACTATATAATTTATTTATATGAATAACCATATATTTAATTTTATTGATATTTACGTCCAGCCCCAATTTCTTAATGTTACTCAATTGAATGTGCGTGTTGTCGTTATCGCTTAATAATACTGCATCACAGCACGTTCCAAAAACGTATTAATACCATTGAGATGTACACCTTTTTCCTCTGAGGATTTGGTGCAAAACTGAATTAGTTAACGAGAGACGAGAAGCTTTTTCAATTATTAACATACAAAACTATAATCTAGACTATCGTTTCCCTATCAGTGGTTCGCAAACCTCCAGGGTGTTCGCAAAATATTTCAAGGGGTTCGCCAAAACTTTTCCGTAATGACGGAGTCAGCAATTTTAGAATCCACATTAAGCGTAAATAATAATAAGAAGAAATGTTCGCCCTAATGGACATTGATTGTTCTTTAGTCTTTGCTGTAGTCATTCAGCGATTTCGTATTTCTTGGGCATTTCGGCATACGATATCGGTCGCACTGTCCGCCACACGCACTTCTCACTAGGTTCGTGATATTTCTTGATTCTGCACACCTTGTGATCAAAGTCGTGTGTTACAACATGTCTTAGCTCTTGGTTGATTTTCGTCCAGTTTCTGACCAGCATAGCTCCTGAGGTGTTTCTCTGCGCGGTCCGTAGTAACACGTCGCGGATGAATATATAAATAGGGCAGGTAGTCGACAAGACAACCCTTGAGGATGCCGGACGCAGTCTCTGGCGAAACATCGGGGAACTACAAGCCTCATGACCACGGCCAACAGCCCAGAAATCTTCAACAAGATCATCATAATAACTCCGGCCGTCAAAGTCAATATAAAAGCCATAACGGTATCCATCCACATATTTGTCAGAAAAGTTGTATCTTCATATACGTATTAATATATATATATATATATATATATATATATATATATATATATATATATAGAGAGAGAGAGAGAGAGAGAGAGAGAGAGAGAGAGAGAGAGAGAGAGACAGACAGACAGACAGACTTTGTGCCGAAAGTGATTTGAGACTTCATTTAACTTGTGAGGTTCCTGACTTCAAAGCTCTGTGCCATGAAAAGCAGGCGCAACCTTCTCACTCAATTCCAAGGAAGATGTATTTATTATTACAACTGTCTCTGCACGTTGTTAAGCCCTAACTAGAGTAACTTTAGGTTTTAACCGTTAATGGTTAAGTTAATTTAAGGTTATTAAACCTTTTGCTTGGAATTAAATGTTACGCATGTCTACTGTATGTATATTTAAAAGTCAGTGGTTCACCCAACTCAGATCGCTGTGCAAGGGGTTCGCGAGTCAAAAAAGGTTGGGAACCGCTGATCTAGATAAAATAAAAATATATTCTCTTAACAAAAGTAGGCTGAATTCAAATACCTGGGAACAATAATCACAAATAGGAATGAGATGCACAAAGAAATTAAACATAGGCTCAATTCTGGAAATGCGTGCTATTATGCATTACAGATACTCTTGATGCCCCAACTCCTTTCAAAAAACGTTAAACTGAAAATATATAAAACTATTATTCTACCAGTTATATGGATGCGATACATGGACTCTTACTTTAAGGGAGGAGAGGAGATTACGAGTATTTGAGAATAAAGTTCTTAGGAAAATTTTTGGACCAAAGAGAGATGAACAGACAGGTGAATGGAGAAGACTGCAAAGCAATGAACTACATGGTTTTTATAGGAAGCCAGATATAATAAGAACAGTTTAAGTCTCATAGACTGCGATGGGCAGGACATGTGGCACGAATGGGGAATGAAAGATGTGCATGGAAGCTTCTTGTAGGAAAGCCAGAGGGAAAATGTCCAGTTGGTAGACCAAGAATGAGGTGGGAGAATAACTAACTATGATTTGAGGGAAGTAGATTATATAGGGAATGATTGGAAAGCATTAGCTCAGGATATGGATGTATGGAGAGCTTATGTTTGCGCGGCCAGGAACCTATGGGTTCGATAGTGCCAATGAGTAAGTAAGTAACAAAATTAGTAGAGTAAATAAAACTATCGTAATGATTGCCTAATAATAACGGAAATAACCATAATGCATTGTAAAAATCTGCAAGGAGCTCTAAAATTAAATTCTCCAGTTATGCTGTACCGTGCTTACTGATGGAAACATTTCCAGCATATAAGCTACTCAAACAATTCAGGCTGAAAACCGCGTCGCTGAAACATTAATTCAGGCGAGAAAAAAACTTCAATTCTGAATTTACTTCTAATGCAGGACGAAAAAAAAAATCTGAATGTAATAATTAAAATCGTGCATTGACAAATAAATATTTAAATGAGGAAAACGCAGGAATAGCCAGAAGAATGGAAAGAATCCACCATTGTTCTAATCCATAAAAATGCGTCATAATTGATAATAATTATCAAAGCATTTCTTTTTTATCGTCAGCGTGTAAACTTGTATTCAACATTGTGAACTGAGATTAACAGATGAACGGCTCCAGGCGAAATATATTAAATATTGTGAATCCGGCAGATATTAGAAAATAAATGCGAATATATTTATTGTTAGATTTCAAAAAAAAAACTCACGGCTTTCATAAAATTTTGTTCGAGTTCAGTAAACCCAAAAAATGAGATTAATAAAGGTAAGTTTCAACGGGGCTCAGAACAAAATACGGACAGTAAACTAGTGGATTGCATTCACAGGTTTCAAATTTAACTTTTCCTCTCAAAATATCGTTAAGAAAACTGCTGAGAATAACGTGGGCTTTGATATGACATTTTGTCCTAAACCGATGACGTGAAGCTAATGGGGATGACGTCAGACCTCTTTAAACCAATTCAATAAAATTGATTTAGATATAAATACAGAAAAAAAGAAACATGCATATGTAATGTTATATAAATATAGCAGTGTAACAATCCCTATGAAAAAGTGAAGATGAATACATTGGATCTTTGCTAATTAAGAAACTGATTACCGACCTCTTTATCTACTTTACATTTAAAACATGTGGTACATCATAGGTGTCAAATACATTAGAAAAAGTGAACAAGATAGAAATCTTGGAATATAGGACCTTAAGGGAGATATACAGATTACAATAACTAATTCACTGGCACTACAGGACCCGTAGGTTCATGGCCGAGCGGACATAAGCTCTCCATACATCCATATCCTGAGCTAATGTTTTCCAATCATACCCTGTATAATCTACTTCCCTCAAATCATAGTTAGTTATTCTCCCACCTCATTCTTGGTCTACCAACTGGGCGTTTTCCCTCTGGTTTTCCTACAAGAAGCTTCCATGCACATCTTTCATTCCCCATACGTGCCACATGTCCTGCCATCGCAGTGTATGAGATTTAAACTGTTCTTATTATATCTGGTTTCCTATACAGACCATGTAGTTCATTGCTATGCAGTCTTCTCCATTCACCTGTCTGTTCACCTCTCTTTGGTCCAAAAATTTGCGTTAGAACTTTATTCTCAAATACTCGTCCTCTCCTCCCTTAAAGTAAGAGTCCATGTTTCGCATCCATATAATATAACTGGTAGAATAATAGTTTTATATATTTTCAGTTTAACGTTTTATGAATTGAGTTGGACGTCAAGAGTCTCTGCAATGCATAATAGCACGCATTTCCACAATTGAGCCTATGTTTAATTTCTTTGTGCATCTCATTCCTGTTTGTGATTATTGTTCCTAGGTATTTGAATTCAGCCACTTCCTCAAAATTTCCCTCATTTGTCATTAGCTTTCCATTTCCACTATATAATGTATTTCTACGTACGACCATACATTTAGTTTTATTTAAAAAAATAATTTTAAAATATTGATATATTGAGCACTGTCATAAAAATTGCAATGCAAAGGTCAAGGATCGCCATTTTTTGTGATAATTATGAAGAATGGTATTTTTTTTTTCAGTTCAGAAAATGCCCTTTATGCGGGGAAGCAGTGAATATTATCATAAGTAAAGCCACGAGTGACTTACAAATTCACGACTCACGAAGTGAGGCTAAGCTTTGAAGATGCCCAAGATCGTAGGCTTTGGAGGTTTGGCACGGGAACACGGCATCAGCTGTAAAAAAACCGAAGATAGATAGAATTTGGGAAATCAAGAGTGGCATTTGTTAGGACTGTCGCTTTACAGGAAGTTAGGTGGCCAGGAGAAGGTAGTCAGGAATCAGGAAGCTTTGCATTATACTATGGGGGTGCAGAAAGACGTGCATTTGGAACGGGTTTTTTAGTCAGAAGGAGGATCCTATCCGCTATCCGAGATATTAAGTTGTTTAGTGATAGGATATCAATACATAATTCTAAAGGGTAAACGACATGATTTTATAATTGTAAATGTACATGCCCCCACAGAAGATAAAGATGACAAGATCAAGGATGAGTTCTATGAAGAATTAGAATGCTTATTTGATACCCTTTCACTATATCATATTAAAATTGTCTTAGGAGATTTTAATGCAAAAGTGGGCAGGAAGATATATTCAAAACCACAATAGGCAAATTACAGTCTTCATGAAGATAGTAACGACAACGGGGTTAGATTAGTCACATTTGCCACATCAAAGAATCTCATTGTTTAAGAGCACAACATTTCAGCATAAGGATATTCATAAATACACCTGGACGTCCCCAGATGGAGAAACTCGGAACCAGATAGATCATGTATTAGTGGATAAACGCTGGCACAGTAGCATCATTGATGTTATATCAGTTAGAGGGACAGATTGCAATTCGGATCATCATCTGGTCAGAAGTGAAAATCAGACAACGGCTATCGCTTATGAGAGGAACGAACGCTAAAGATGATTCTGTAAAATATGAATTAAAAAACTTGAAAAATGATGAAATGCGGCAAGAATACCAAATCAAAATTGCTAATAGATTTCAAGTACTGGAATCTTCAGATGACAATGTGGCAAACGAAGAAGAAACTGATATAATAAAGAATGGGAGGCTATAAGAGATACTATTAAATTGTCAGCATCAGAAAGCATTGGTTGTTTAAAAAAGAGGCAAAACAAGAAATGGTTTGATGAGGAATGTGCCGACATTGTAAAGAAAAGAAAGCTAGCAAAAATGAAATGGTTACACGAGTCAAATGAGGTAAATTTAGAGCAATTGGGTAGTGTTAGAAGGGAAACCTCCAAGTTACTAAAGAGTAAAAAGAGGAATATTTGAGAGAGAAGATTAATGATCTTGAATGAATGCAAAAAATAGGACATTAGATAATTATATCAGGGAATTAGGATAGAGAAGAAGGGGTTTCAGGCTAGAACAAACATAATTCGGAATGAAAATGGGGATATGATTGTAGATTCTAGGAGTATATTAAATAGATGGAAAGGTTACTTTAATCAGCTATTAAATGTACATACAGAACAGACATTGAGGAGGATAAGTTACAGACAGCAGAAATGCTAGTCGCAGAGCCAAGTGCATTAGAGGTTGAAATGGCGATTGAAAAATTGAAGATGTATAAAGCATCAGGTTCAGATGAGATCCCAGCAGAACTGATAAAATCAGGGGGAGAAAAATTGATGGACAAGATACGCTGGTTGCTTAGTATGATTTGGGAAAAAGAAGCTCTTCCAGATGAATGGAAGGAATCAATTATCTTACCAATTTATAAGAAAGGAGATAAAACTGATTGCAACAACTACAGGGGCATCTCGTTACTTTTCAACTTCGTACAAAATTCTAACAAATATATTAGTAAGCAGACTTACTCCCTATATTGATGACATTCTAGGAGATCATCAATGTGCATTTAGAAGAAACAGGTCTAGAACAGATCAGATTTTCAATATAAGACAGATTTTAGAGAAGAAATGGGAATATAATGGTACTGTACATCAACTATATGTAGACTTCAAAAAAGCATATGATTCAATTAAGAGGGAGAAATTATATAGTATCCTGCTGGAGTTCGGAATTCCTAAAAGTTGGTTAGACTTATACGAATGTGTCTAAATGGCTCAAAGAGTAGGGTGCGTGTAGGCAAACAGTTTTCAGACACTTTTGAAATCCAGAATGAGTTGAAGCAAGGAGATGCACTATCTCCTCTACTATTTAATTTTGTACTAGAGCATGCCATTAAATCTTTAGAGAATGAGGAAGGCTTACAACTCAATGGTATTAATAAGCTGTTAGTTTATGCTGATGATGTAGTACTACTGGCCGATAGCGAGGAGATACTAAAGGCCAACACGCACACACTATTGAGTAACACTAAGAAATTGGGACTGGAAGTAAATATCAGTAAAACTAAATACATGGTCACACGTAGAAATTCAGTATATAATGGAATGGACAGCTAATGACAAATGAGGGAAATTTTGAGGAAGTGGCTGAATTCAAATACCTAGGAACAATAATCACAAATAGGAATGAGATGCACCAAGAAATTAAACATAGGCTCAATTCTGGAAATGCTTGCTATTATGCATTGCAGAGACTTTTGATGTCCCAACTCCTTTCAAAAAACGTTAAGCTAAAAATATATAAAACTATTATTCTACCAGTTATATTATATGGGTGCGAAACATGGACTCTTACTTTAAGGGAGGAAAGGAGATTACGAGTATTTGAGAATAAAGTTCTTAGGAAAATTTTTGGACCAAAGAGAGATGAACAGACAGGTGAATGGAGAAGACTACATAACAATGAACTACATGGTCTTTATAGGAAGCCAGATATAATAAGAACAGTTAAGTCTCGTAGACTGCGATGGGCAGGACATGTTGCACGTATGGGGAATGAAAGACGTGCATGGAAGCTTCTTGTAGGAAAGCCAGAGGGAAAACGCCCAGTTGGTATGCCAAGAATGAGGTGGGAGAACAACATTAAGTATGATTTGAGGGAAGTAGATTATACAGGGAATGATTGGAAAGCATTAGCTCAGGATAGGGATGTATGGAGAGCTTATGTCCGCGCGGCCATGAACCTTCGGGTTCGATAGTGCCAGTGAGTGAGTGTGAGTATTTAACGAATAAAATTAAGCTGTTTACTCACAAATCATTATTTAAATATAGTTATTTTAAAATATTTATATATTTAATGTAAACGTCGATGCATGCAAACAAATGAGAAACGTTATGTGTCATTTGTTCATCACTGCAACCAGATCATATTTATTGTCAAATAGAATTTATTGCAATATTGTAAGAATGCACCCTAGTGGAGAAAAAATGAAACATTATTACAGGTTATTAATTAATTTATGTTTATGAAAGTGCAAACAGTGGTTTCTGTTCTTTTATGGTATAATCAATTGGTACGAATGTTTTTCTATTATATCTCGCAAGCAGAATCTGGTTACATCCGTGCACTATATGTACAATCTGGGAGCCACTTGATAAAAATGAAGGCGATAAAATGAAAGTGATAAAATCGACGTGAAAAGCGACTACGATTAGTTGTAACTCAAAATTCACTGAAATGTGATTGATCATTGACTATCATTTGGGCATGAGTTAGTTCCTGGTAGATAATATATATTGGTTAGTACTGACACCTGTACAGCGCCATCAAGTGAATGTACCGTCCATATGAGGTGGGAAAAGAAGCTTCGAAATGAGGAATTCCATAATCTCTAACGTTGTCCTAATATTGTCAGGATTATTGAGTCATGGAACCAAATTGCAATAAACTACAACATGGAAATCTCAACAGTAAAATCTAAAGTCATGGCTTTCCTAGGAAAAGACCCAGTTCGCAGTAAAATTGTTAATAATAATAAAATATTAGAACAAACCAACACATTTAACTATCTCGGATACCAAGTTACATACGAAGAGGAGAAAAATTTTAGTCAAAAAAAATTATAAAATATAACAGAGTAACAGCAATTATAAATAACATTTTCAAGCCAAACACAATACAGCAACACACACGAACTAGAATTTATAGAACTGGCCAGACCCATAGTATATTACGGCAGTGAGACCTGGACAATTCGCAGTGTAGATGAACAAAGACTAACTGCGGCAGAAATGAAATTTATGAGACGTACTGCAGGCTACTCAAGAACAGACCATAAAAGGAATTCTGAGATTCTCAAATAATTACAAACAGATTCAATCATGGAATATGTACAAAAATACAGAAACAACTGGAAATCTCACGTAAGAAGAATGAACAGAACAAGAATACCACGTCAAATCTTAAATTACCAGCCACCAGGCAAGAGATCTTTGGGCAGCCCTTCAAACGTTGGATTGAGACCGTAACAGACCACTAGGTCTATCACATGAAAGGAAGAAGAATAAGATTGAGTCATGGAAAAGGGCAGAACGAGTGCTTTCAAAATATTTGTATAGACAAAAAACAAATGAGGAAAAACAATTGGGAAGACCTAAGCGTAGATGAATTAGTTCAATTTGACTCAGGATTGGAGGGGCTTAACAAATATTACGGGTTCCTAATACAAAATGGAGCTGCTCCATGTTTCTGTTCCACGATAGTCTTAGGCAGGAAAATGTTTAAATATAATAATATTGTCATCAGGAAAACAGCAAATTACGAATGACACAAAAATAAACAGTACATCGGGAAATGACATATTAACATGGTTTTTCCTTACTTTGTTATTATTACAAGATATTTTTAAAATCTGATGTGTTAATATCAACACTTCTGATCTTTATTAATTAAATAAAAATAAAACTTAGTTTTATTTGATTTTCATATTTATTAAGATATAATTCACTGACAGCTGTTTCGGTACACTGTACCTTCTTCAGACATGTTAACAAATTATGAATTGTGTTATTATAGTACATATCAACTGATCTAAGCAACAATACAACAATAATTTATTTATTTATTTTTAATTTAACAAAGGGGATTCATTCAAATCAAGTTGAGAATTTAACAGTTTATTACTACTTTTCAATTTATTTATTTCTACGCCTCCAAAATGTCCAACTTCTTACCCTTATCACAAACATGTAAAATTTCAAAATTTGGATCAAAACAATGATTAAATTGGAATAGGTGGTTAGCATATTTTGAATATTCTAAATATCTGATATTGTATCGTGACGCCAGTGTTGAGCTCCTACACATGACAATTTTGCTAGGCACATTCTGATAATTTTAAATTCACAATGGAATTAAGTAAGGGGAAGCACTATCTCCTCTACTATTCCATTTTACACGACAACATGCTATCAAATCCTTAGACGAAAAATAAGGCATCCAACTCAACTTGTATTATAAGGTTTATTATTAGGCGATATCGAGGAAACACACTTCCTAGTGAATGGCACCAAGAAACTGCTTCTGAAAGTAAAACTATATATATGTCACACTTTGAAATACATTATACAATTATAGATAATAACAAATGAGGGAAACTTTGAAGAAGTGGCTGAATTCAAATACCTAGAAAGAATAATAATTACAAACTGGAATGAGACGCACAAACAAGATAAACATAGGCTCTTATACATTTACGCATGTTATTACGCATTATAGGGATTCCTGTCACCCCAATTTCTCTAAAAAAAGTTAATTCTTCCAGTTATATGGATCAGTAACAGGCTCTCTTACTTTATGCGAAGAAAAAGATTTGAGAATAAAGATAACTCTTTGGACCAAACAGAGATAAACAGACTAACGAAAAAAGAACACTACACAATAGTGTGCTATATGGTCTTTTTGGGAAACCAGATCTAATAAAAACAATTAAGTCTCGTAGATTGCAATAGGAATGTCATTTGGCACGATGGGGAATGAAAGAGGGTCACGGAAGCTTCTTGTAGGAAAACCAGAGGGGCTGTGCGCGGTAGGTAGGACAATATTGAGGTGGGAGAATAACGTTAACCATGATTTAAGGGAGGTGAATTTTACAAGGATGTTTGGGAAACGTCATCATGATAGGGATACATGGAGAGCTTGTGTCCTTGCGGTCATCAACTTCCACGTTCAGCAAGTTTCTTAGTAATTTATATCTATATCCGCATCACGGAACGGACGGATTTTAACATCACCTCTATAAAAATATATGTTCTCTGATCTTTCACATTTGAAAATTTCCGTCCAACTTGGTCAGGATTCTTCTCGTGACTCTTGACCCGAAAGTGAAGCCTCACGAGATGGACCCGTTACTCTTGGACCACAAAGCCCGACATGTAAGGTTTTTTTAAACAATGGATCTATATTAATTTGCTTTGATTTTGCAATTTTATTAAATCCAAGGTATGTTTTATTACCCACCCTCGTAAAAATGATTATGTACTTAAATTAGGCATCTGGTTATGAGAATTGAAACTGAGAATGATTGTCTAATGTACACAAACGCTTCAATGTTTGGCCCTTCGGAAGTTTCTGTGCCACATATTGTCATTTCTTTACTATATTTCGCGTTCACTGACTTGTCAGGGTAACGTTTATTAAACAATTTGTGTTTTTAGTTTTAAAAATGAATATAACTTATAAATAACCTGTAATTAAGAATCTTCTAGATCGATTCCTGCCCCGGTGCTTGGACAGAATTATAACATTTACTTTCTTAAGTCTGGCGGTTCCTTTGGTGCTCTTCGACAAGAACAATCTATGACCCGGCACTGCGTTTGACCTTCTCTTATATCTTCGTCATTCAACACAAACCCTTCAATATTCACTCATACAATTCACCTCTCTGAAGAGAAATCATCTACGTAACATGGTCTGCCTAAGTGGTGCGTTAATTTAATACATTAACATCTCTCAGCCTTGTGCAAAGTATACAAGTGGAGTTGGTGTCAGGAAAACATTTCTATACGAGTCATGTGTTAATTTCAGATAAAAAAGATTGTAATGTGATAGTTAAACAATTGCCATGCTGCAGTTGTACAGTTTCACCGATGTCCGCTCACGTATGACAGATGTAGACATGCAGAAAAGGCAGGAGGAAACAATTGATGAAGTACACAAGAATATTAGAAACGTAAATTACAATATACCTATGGTTTTAGGCCTATTATAACCTGTCTCTAACACGTCTGATATAGGCCTGTACTATTGATTAAATTTAAAATCAATTGGATGAGTTGAAATACAGTGACTACTGGTTTCAATGCTAGCTTCTGATGCCAAGGTTCGCGGGTTCAAACCCGGCCGTGCCCGATGAATTATCCCTGATTATGGTTTCTTTCGAACGGGAAGTCAAGCTGTAGGTACCGTTTCGTAGATTTACGGTACGTAAAGGGAGTCAGGCCTGAGTTCTGATTTATGTCGCGCGTCGTTAAATAAAACACTATCCACCCACTTTCTTAATGGCAAACTAGTGGCGTTTTATGTCGGTTCTAACCAAAGTTACAGCACCATAATAAAACGAACATTCCTTCAACCAAATGTTCTTCCTGAAACTGTCAGAAGAATGATGTCGGATCACACCGTCACAGCAACTGCAACCTACTTGTATCACCGAAGATATGAACTGAGTCTCTAAGCTCGGAACGTGTATGATTTTTTTGGCGAGTTTCAGAGTGACCAGCAAATTACAAATATGAAATTCCCGACTATTTCTCGATTTTTTCATGGCATCCCGAGGTTTTGTGTGAGAAATTGAATTTATTCTACTAAATCTAATTTTGCAATTTTTTTAATATGTGTAAGTAATAAAACATATAATTTATATTTATGGTGAGGCCTAACTAAGAATAACATACACTATGTTACGATAAAACATTGCAAACATTCTCACGATAAAATTACTTTATTCATATCTGATTAATGTTTTTATCGTTTGATTTGTTTCGTCAATGACAGCAGTTTCTTTGCCTACTAAATTTTTATTTTTTTCCCCCCTTTCTTCCAGTTATTTTATAAAATTCATCTTTTCTATTTTTCAACTTTGGTTTTTTCTTCTTTCGATTTTTTTTTTACCTAACTCTACTTCCTTTCATACGAATAGGATATAGATGCACGTCGCTTTACGAATTCCCGCCTGCAGGTTGCATTCAAATTCCCGACATTTTCCCGACTGCTGGACACCCTGAGTTTGGTGAATAATTACATTCTTGAAACATAATTTTATTTAGTGGCAAAGGTATATAAGTGTAGGCATTAGGAGTAGAGAAAGTCTGGGTGTTATTTTGTTATACAACTTCAACTCTAGACCTGTTTTCCTCAAAACTGCCAACTTGCACTTACACCACTTTGCTCCTAACCGTCTCAATTCAATCACACGATTACATTATCATCAACATCATAATGTTACTCTAGAACTAGTGATGATAATTCGGTTTCGTCGCCCAACAATATGCGTGAGTTCTCAAGCCGTGGAGAAAGTAACCAGTCGAGGAGAATAACACTCCAAAATCGAACTCCTGGTCCTTCAGGTTAAAAGTTGCTTCGGAGGGTTGGCGCCCCACCAGTGTAAAAAAAATCCATACTCACAATCCTATTACTAAATATAGCCGGACGATCAAATCATAACTTATTAATATACTTGAGCGTGGGACATCCCATAACTTCCCGGAACTTGAATTCCCTAGCACAGGAAACCTTGTACTACCGGATTATAGAGTCATTCACAAGGAACCTCAATTTATATACATTTCCTTAAACGCTGTCATCTGCACATCCTGCACGTTCATTATGTCTAATGCCATCTTTATTTTTATTCCAATATTATCATCATTTCATGAAGCCTCTAAAGTAAATGTGCTGTGTTTAGTGTAGCAAAAGTTTAGCAATTTACACATTTTATTAAATGTTAATGTTTACTAATTAAACAGTATTTGGTACATTTGTGCTGATAAGTGGAAAACAATATTTATTGCCAGGAAAAAAATAAATATTATTTTATAAGAAATGCGCAAATGAATGTAGTTGATTTGCTGCAAAAACATGACAGTGAAAATGAAAAATTATTTTAAATATTTGTTTTTATTTGAGGAGATATACTTTCGGGGCGGAGTGTAAAATGCACACAATGCGATATCTGCAAAGTCATGGTCACCTGCGCAAAGAATTGTATACTTATTTATATCAATAGACACATCCACATCATCAAGTCCCGAAGAACACAAAATTTAATAATTGTACGATATGCTTGCTCTTAACAGGGTATAGTCTGGATAAAGTTCGAGCTAGGACTTGCGATGTGCAAGGTAATGGGTGTCAAGAACGTAACACTGCGCTGCTCTCAAAGGACCATTATCTGACATGTAGAGGCAAATATTGCTTAAATGGTTCCTTCAAATTTTCTGTACTTTAAAAGTTTGTAAAACATATTACAAATGACGAGTATCACCACATTTCCCTCTACGCAAAAAAACATAGACTATTCATATCGTAACCACAAACATAAGTGTATCTTCTGTCTTTAAATTAATATCTACTAAAATTATTCTACGTACGTCAATAACATCTCCTCACCCTGTTAAATAAACCTCGTCGTGGTACTTGAGCGACATTTCGTGTGTTTCTGAAAGCAAAGCAAATACATAATTCGCGGAAAATTAGGAAGACCGAAGGACAACTGAAGTTGCTGTTGTTAATGATAAGCTGTTTATAACACAGGAAGCTACAGACTCACGTAGTTAGGGTCATGTAGTTCCTCAATTTCAGATTTCTTAGTCGAATTTCGTTCATTTTTAATTTATTGTTTTCGCAGGGCTAAGTAGACTTCGTGTCAAAATATATTTCTATGGACTATCGAAGTAATCGATAATAAGAGTACAGACACCGACACACGTAGTCAATAATAATAATAATAATAATTTATACAGGAGATGCTTGGAAAATGTTGGCTCAGGAAAGAGATGTGTGTCCACGCGGCCATGAACCTACGGTTCGATAGTGCGAGTGAGTTAGTTGACAATGGACATGTGGTAAAGTGCTACAATGCAGACATCTTGTGCGACTGAAGAGAGTTTTATGTTCGAGTTCGCGTTATTTTTGTTAAGTTTGGAGACAAGAATTGATTCACGAAACAAGTGGAGTGAAGTGGGAGTTTAGGCCATAAATTATTCCTGGGAATAGTTGTACAGACCATTATTTTGTCTAAGCCTAACTTTTTGTAAAATTATTTACATTTTATGCCCTTTTATTTTATGTTAATTATAAATTTGAACACAGGGACAAACTTGGAGTTTGCTTCTTTTTCGTCCAGATAATAGAATTGTCGTAACAGCATGCGTTGTCGGTCTACTATTATTTTTTTAATTCTGTATATTATTTACTCTTTAATAATATAATACGCAGTGAATTATTTAACATTAACTTTGGAATTGGTCGAGGCCTTCCCAATATAGACATAAACTGACAGTCGAACTCACATTCGATTGTCAAATTTACGTCCAACTCTTCGTTCTGTTGGTGACCGTTCAGTGACTTCCTCGTTACACAAATCCTTATCCGTTATACATGCAAGTTATGAAGAATCATCCCGCTAGCGACGGCGATTGTCGAAGTAATCTAAATTGCATAGATTCATTTTATCTGGGTTAACCCATAATTCTGGACACTTGCTCTACTTAAAACGTACATTGAATTATTATCCTTGTAGAGCGCAACGCATAAAGTCTATATTTACTTAAATGACGTAAGTTTGCGTTTATTTAAGTAGTAACAAGTTGCATCTGGTTTTAACATCTAAGGTCCTGAATTTGTGTGCTATGGGACCAATGGCCTTTAGCTGATCGACAAAAAGAAGCTTCCTCGAATTTTAATCACTCGATGAAATCCAGACACCAAAACCGGCAAATGTTAAATGTTGCCAAGTACATGTTACATGCGCTGGTCAGGCTACAAGACGTACGTTTTCTCTCGAGTCAATTTATAGAAACGCATGATTCTGATATAATTATGTGTTCCCTGTGTTTTACCATGATTTGAGGGAAGTAAATAACACCGGGAATGATTGGAAAACATTAGCTCAGGATAGGGACGTGTAGAGAGCGTATGTCCGTGCGGGTTCGGTAGTGCCAGTGAGTTAGTTATTTTCTGTGTTAGAGAGAATAAAATTAACCACGATTAGACGGAAATGGATTTTACAGGCGATGATTTGAAAATATTAGCTCAGGATAGGGAAATATGGAGAGCTTACGACCGCGTGGCCATAAACCTACAAGTCTGATAGTGTCAGTGAGTTAGCTATTTCCTATTTTAATCTATTATGTATCCCTAATAATTTAATAAGAAAATGCCCTATTCAGGATTTCATAAGAATGAGAAACATGTGTTTGTTGTACGTTAGGCCCACAAGCCTCATATAAACATGTGTTGAGAAATTGTAAAAATTCTCTCGATCCAAGTGAAAGGACACTATTACAACATATAAGAATTAACATGAAAAATAAATTAAAATCCACCTTTCATTTAATCAAATGGAACAGGAAGTTGCACTTACGAATGATTGGGGTTAAGTAGCCAGGACTGGAAAATGGAATTAGATTCATTAATTATTATTTTTAATTTAAAAATGACACTTGACAATATACAGGTGCCAACTGCGCTGAACTCACATCTAATAAAACGCTCATATGAAATAAACATTTGGTTTTTGAACGCCATATTGGAGTTTCTATAGCATTTGGAAATACATGAGTTATCAAATGAAAACTTCAGACTGAAATAATATCCTCAACATTTCTTAGCCATTAAGTGACATCTCAAAAATGAAGTAAAACCATTGGGAGAAATTAAAATAATCAATACTAGTAAAATTCATATCTAATTCCGTTGAGGTGAAGTCACATGGTGAAAGTTAAAAATTAAGAGAATGCAGCCCAGTCAAACCCATTATACAAGTCAGTTGCTGCTACAAACAGTTGGAGTATACATCACCATACACAACAAGTAACAGAAACTCAATCTGCAGAAGATGGAAGATAACTTCCGAAAGCGCTCCAGTTAATTTTATATACAATATATTAACAAAGGTACAATTAAAATAATCGCCGGAAAGAAATGCAAAGCTGTAATTTAATTAGAAGATATAATTTTGATAGCTGTAAATTATTTATAATTTTGAGAGATAGGACTGTGTTAGTAAATGACATAACAGATCTTCATTTGGGGATAAGTTAGGATTTTTTTAATCATCCATTAAATGTACATAAACATGTATGTAGCAACCTGACCTGTGATATTAACAATATTTGTAACCGTTCAAAGAAACGTAATGGAAATTCGTATCATAGAACACGAATAAAAAAATCTTATTAGGCAATTTTTCTTTAATATTTTATTAATGAATGGGTATAGCCATAATCTCTTGCCGATAATCTTTCCAGCACATAGGCCTAATTCTAGCTGGTAATATTTTTCTTTAATTTTGTTTGGTTCCAGTCTCCTTGATTCCTAAATGTGAGAATTATATATTAAAAAGCTGTAAACGTGAATGTTTACGAGATGGGATCTGCCCGGGCCTCACATAGTGTTGTGTGACGCGTTGACATCCCTCTCCTGACAGCTGCGGTCCCAGGCGTTTCTGCGTCCAATCACATATTTTCCATAAGACACTTTGCAACGTAAATTCAATATCTCTATGTGCTAATGTGTCAAACTAAGCTTACAAATCTTGGGCATCGAACACACAATATTTAAACAATCTAGCCTATTATTTTTTGCTGTGTGCATGCAATATATTTACATAGATTTCACCAAAGCAAATACTAATAATTTTATTTAGTCCTATAAAAATTGTGACTTCAAAAAAAAACACCTCATGCAATGTGAACAATCAACAGAAAACTTATTGTATTCTACAACCTGAAAGTACTCATTTAACATAAAAAAATGCAAATACAATGAGATTTTAGTTATCTATCAAGAACACACAGGCATGCCAGAACCTACAATAAATGAAATAAAGATTTCCACTAACTTGGATAAATTGTACGTGAGGAATTTTGTAAGACGACGAGCTGCGAGAGATCAAACATGAAGGAATCCAAGACTGATCCAATGTTAATTATGAACAGTTGCACTTGAATTTGTCTCTTTAAGGACGCTAAGCTTACCGGCATTCACATCTTACAAATGCATGTTATCAGGTTTCTGTCATATCATTTCTTTATATACTTTGTCATTTATTTTTTGTAATTAAATAATTTCCAACCCACGTTCTCAGACTTTATATAATCTTACGGGGGTTAAGGAAACTCTTAAATGCATAGCAATAAACACTTGTGTTGTGCGCTACCTCGGCAGCAAGCTGAACCTAGATGACGACCCCGGACGAGCTTACCTGAACGCAAGTTAACATCACATATGCACACTTGATACCTACACTTTGTTCCACACTCTCTGATACGGATGCACGGACGGTTGATGGCCTAGTCATCTCCGGAAAAAAGACCCGCTCGGAGTTCCATACAGCAAACACACTACCACTCAACACAATTCACTCGATCAATGAACGGTCCGGCTGCCTCGTACCAATGTTCACAATATCCAGTCTTTGCACTGCACTTGCAAAAGCTTAGACATAAAATAAAACATAAAAAACTGAAGAAAGCGTTAACAAAATATCTGTAACCTCCACGCTATACCGACTCCAACTGGACAACTGAAGCTAGAAGCTCGCGTTTTACTGGAACTGGAATATGTCGAGTCTATGATCCACCGTATCTGACGCTAGAGGTCCTCAGCGTACCGATCTGAGTCTGCGTCAGGCGATGTTGCCAAGTCTCCTGTGCGCAACTAGGTGGCCGTGAAGGGGGGAGGGATTAAGGGATCTAGTGCCAGGCAGCTGTTCCGTTATGATATTATACTATTGCATTGTGGAAATAACTGGTTCAATGTCCGATACACTCAAATTATATTTATTTTCGTGGTTTTCCACAGTCCCTGTGATGAAACTTACAGTTCGTCTGCCCCATCTCAAATATATAAACTCTAGCATCATAAAGTTTGGATTCATCTATCAATTGTTGCATTAAACAAATGAACGTTGTAAAGCGAACAGATTATATTACAGGTTTGGTTTAAATATTAACTTGACAAGTTCCTGTATATTATTTTTGTAAAGTGGTAATGTCGTTACCTCAGACGCTGCGAGACCGGGTTTCATCTTTGGTTTCCTGGTGAGATTTTCCGGGGTTTACTCTAATCTGCAAGAAAGATTTCATAAAAATTTAGGGTCGAATTTGTCCCCGAATATCATCTCGCCATCGAATCATCCATATCATATTCGACTTGTTTGGTATGGATGTATGATTGAATGGCGTGTTTTGTCTTAAATGTTTGTGTTGTCTCAGAGGTGGCCCTAACATTGACATGATCACTCACCTAGGAAAATAATAATAATTAAGTAAAAAGTAATCCCACGACAGGTCTCAGGAGGGCCTTGGGGTTGTAGAAGGTTAAGGCTTCCACTTTTTCTAGGCAATCGGCACTTTATGTCAGCCGGGATGTCAGCCCTGCGTGACGGCCGCCTTTACCCTCAGGGCAAGCGTCTAGTACTCATTTCCATTAGAGGCTGAGTCGACCCCAGGGTCAAAGTGCCTCCAGAAGGTTTGGGTCAGTTTAAAAATCCTGAATCCACCGACACTCAAACCCTTGACCTTACGGCTTGCAGCGTAGTGCCTTAACCATTACGCTACGGCGAGCCCCAATTATTATTATTACTATTATTAATTATTATTATTATTATTATTATTATTATTATTATTATTATTATATCTATTTTGAGGAAGTGGCTGAATTCAAATACGTACCTAGGGACAATAATCACAAATAGGAAAGAGATGCACATAGAAATTAAACATAGGCTCAATTCTGGAAATGCGTGCTATTATGCATTGCACAGACTGTTGATGTCCCAACTCCTTTGAAAAAACTATTATTCTACAAGCTATATTATATGGGTGCGAAACATGGACTCTTACTTTAAGGGAGGAAAGGAGATTACGAGTTTTTGAGAATAAAGTACTTAGGAACATTTTTGGACCAAAGAGAGATGAACAGACAGGTGAATCGAGAAGACTACCTAACAATGAACTACATGGTCTTTATAGGAAGCCAGATATAATAAGAACAGTTAAGTCTCGTAGACTGCGATGGGCAGGACATGTTGCACGTATGGGGAATGAAAGACTTGCATGGAAGCTTCTTGTAGGAAAACCAGAGGTAAAACGCCCAGTTGGTAGACCAAGAATGAGGTGGGAGAATAATACTATGATTTGAGAGAAGTAGATTATACAGGGAATGATTGGAAAGCATTAGCTCAGGATAGGGATGTATGGAGAGCTTGTACCCGCGCGGCCATGAACCTACGGGTAATAGAGCGTGCGTACAGAGCAAATCACAACTAAGAGCCTTAATATAAAATGTAGAGAGAGAGAGAATGACTTACTTGGCTGCTGAGCTGTTGGGAAGACTCGCCGATGTGCATCTCATCAGTTGTCCGGACGCTCTGCAACAATACACAAGCCATCAGTGGCTGCTTGCTACTTGTTCCCTCCCGAAGCGAACGTTTCCTGAGCATCCACATGTTTTATATAGACGACGGCTCTGTCATTCAGTTTACAGGCGCTTTGCATTGTGGTTAGATAGGTTTATTTACACCTATAAGTATTCTTAAGATTTTCAAAGAATTACATACAGAATCAATCATGGAATATATACACAAATATAGAAACAACTGGAAATCTCACGTAAAAAAATGAGCCGAAAAAGAATATCACGTCAAATCTTAAATTATCAGCCACCGGGCACGAGATCTTTGGATCGAGACCGTTAGAGACCCTTCGGTCTATCACATGAAATGAAAATAAGAAGAAGAAAAAGTATTTAGCACACAACGCGGCGTTGTCACGTCTTATTCACTAGAATACATTTTTAGCAACTAAACATACTGCAAAAGACAAAAGCTGCAACGCTTTTAAAACATTATATATAGGCCTATATAAAAAAGTAAAGTGATCCCACAACAGACCCGGAGGCCCTTGGGGTAGTAGGAGGTTAGGGCTCCCACTTTTTCTAGACAATCGGGCACTTTATGTCAGCCGGGTTTTCAGCCCTGCGTGACGACCGCCTTTACCCCCAGAACAAGCGTCGGGTACTCATTTACGTTAGAGGCTGAGTCGACACCAGGGCCATAGTGCCGCCAGAGGGTTTGGGTCAGTTTAAAAATCCTGACCCCAACGGGACTTGAACCCTCGACCCTCTGGCTTGTAGCTCAGTGCCTTAACCACTACGCTACGGCGTGCCCCATATATATATATATATATATATATATATATATATATATATATATTATTCTCTTTAATTTGCTTACTTGTTATAGTAGCCACTAGGTGGCAGTGGAGACCGAGTTCCCGCTACATCTGGTAATAACAGAGAATATGTATAAGAAAAATAAATGTTTGTTCTGGATTCGCCTGGTAGCGTAAGTGGTAGCGCACTGAGATATCAACTAAGATGTCCGGGTTCAAATCCCGTCCAGACATTTATTTTTCTTATCTTGTCATATATATATATATATATATCGAGGTAGCGTGCTGCCTTCTCACGCAGCGGGCCCGGGTTCGATCCCCGGTCGGGGCAGTTTTTCTGGGTAAGGTTTTTATCGGGGTTTTTCCTCACCTATAAGACAAATGTCAGGAAAACTTTAAGGCCCAAACGGTCCCCGAAATCATATGGCCATCATCATCATCATCCTTCATCGGTGTGGAAAGCAACGGGAAGCTACCACACCTAGAATTCCCTAGTAAAGCTGCAAACATAGCATGAAAATGCTATGATTGCAGTGAAGGACCTGCCTTCGGGCAGAATTACTATATATATATAACTTATATATCCACGTGGAGTAGATATGGAAACGTGTTTTAAAAATGCGAAGACATTATTGGCAGAGAACTGATTTCAGTTTTTGGTGATTGGAGCGGCATCTTAGAGCCTCTATCGACAACACCCCGGCTCTACCTGGCAGTAACAATGTATTTTTTTTTAACCAGAGAGGAGAAATGCATTTGATGCCGCCTGTAAGCTAAATAACAGAGCCGTCATTATGTATTACAGGGACTGAGAAGAAATAGGTGTTGTGCTCGCTCGAGGTAATGATGACGTAATATTACAGTTAAACGTGCTCAAACTCTTATTCCCGGTCGCTCTCGCTTGCATTCCACTCCCGCGCATGCGTTTGGCATTTCCCTCCCACTCCCCTGAATATGTCAAGTTCTTCCGCAAAAGCAACGAGACTGGGAAGCTCGGGGAGCGAGACTCGAGCGGGAGTGAATGTGTGCTTAACTGTAGTGATAATATTCAATGACTTAGCATTCTTTAGGCCTACAAAAAGAAACCAAACATGCAGCAATTAATATCCTACACAGATATGGGGCTTAACATAATAAAAGAAAATTCAAAAATGCGGAAAGGAAAGATAATTGCCTAGAAAAAAATATCGTATTGCTGAGTCTAAGTTCTTATGCAGTTAGTAGGACATATATTCTACCAGGTGGAAAGAAATTTTCTCTTGGCATTTCGATCTATGTGTAATCTGTGCCAAACCCAGAATCGTGAGGAATTTGGGTAGCCACAACATGTAGTGTATCCAGGAATAATGACTGGGGAGTAGAAATGCTGACCACATGTCATCCCTATACTCGTTGAATGATCGTCCACCTCTGAAAATAACGCATGTGGATGTGAGGCAGCATTCGGTCAGTGGGACAGTCGCGTTCAGGAGTTTATAATAAGAGCTTCATAACGCAGAAACTTGTAAAAGTTTGGAAAATAACATTGAAACAGATATAGGCCTACACAGGTGTAAAAAATCCAATCTAATTTTTTCTCGGTGGAAGCACCTCTTACTTATTGTACGTTAGTGAATAGCGTTTACTACAAAGGGTACACGGGATTTTAAAGTAAGAACAATTCATGTCTGTCCATGAATGCCTAGTTAGCTCAAAGGTAGAGTGCCAGTGCGCAGAGCTGGAGTGGCTTGATTCAAATCTCAGTTCAAGGATGAATTTTTCTCTTTAGTTGCTGTAATAATTACAAATAGGAATGAGATCGCAAAGAAATATACAGGCTCAATACTGGAAATGCATGTTATTAACTTATGCTATAGATGGACAGTTGTCGTCCCAACTCCTTTAAAAAAACATTAAACTGAAAGTAGGCCGATATAATACTGTTATTCTTCCATTAATATTATATGGATGCGAAACACGGACTCTTACTTTAAGGGAAGAAAGAAGATTATGAGTATTTGAGAACAAAGTTCTTAGGAAACTTTTTTTGGCCTAAAAGAGAAGAACAGACAGGTGAATGGAGATAACTACATAATAGTGAGCTACATGATATGTATACGAAGCCAGACATAATAAGAATAATTAAGTCCCGTAGACTGCGATGGGCAGGACATGCGGCACGTATGGGAATGAAAGACGTGCATGGAAGCTTCTTGTAGGAAAACCAGAGGGAAAACGTCCAGTTGGTAGACCAAGAATTAGGTGGGAGAATAACATTATCCATGATTTGAGGGATTTGGTTTAAAAGGGGCGATTCGAAAGCATTGTCTCAGGATAGGGATGTATGGAGAGCTTAAGTTCGCGCGGTCATGAAGCTACCGGTTCGATAGAGCCAGTGAGTTAGTTAGTTGTTGTAATAGTTTGTTCAGTAAATTAGTAAACTGTACCAATGTGCATCCTGGAATTAGCTCTGGATTACAAACATAAAGACGTGGAGGGCTCGTCGGGGCCACATTCTTCTGATGCTTAAATACGTCTAGTCAGCTGTTAAATGTAAATGAAGAGGTTGATTGACAGACGAGAGAAATATTAGTCACAGAACCAAGTGCATTAGAGATCAAAGTGGCGATAGAAAAATAGAAGATGTATAAAGCATCAGGTTAAGATGGGATCGCAGCAGAACTGATAAAATCAGGGAGAAAATTAAAGGACAATGTATATTGGTGCTTAGTACAATTTGGGAAAAGAGGTCTTCCATCCAAGTGAATGGAAATTCTCAATTATCTACAAGAGCGCAGACAAAACTGATTGTAACAA
Source organism: Diploptera punctata (assembly GCA_030220185.1). Classification (NCBI taxonomy): domain Eukaryota; kingdom Metazoa; phylum Arthropoda; class Insecta; order Blattodea; family Blaberidae; genus Diploptera; species Diploptera punctata. The sequence continues at coordinate 754,946 of JASPKZ010007268.1, forward strand.
CCAGACGGGCATCTCATTACTTTCATTTTAGTACAAAATTCTAACAAATAGCCTATATTAGTGTCCAGACTTACTCCCTACATCGACGACTTAATGTGAATTTAAAAGAAACAGTCTGCAATGAATCAGGGTTTTAGTACCGTATAATCAGATTTTAGGAAAGGAATTGGAATATAAGAGCACTGTTTATCAACTATATGCAGACTTCATGAAGGAAAACGATTCAAATAAGAGGAAGAAGTTGGCATATATAATATGCTACTGGATTTCTGAATTCATAAAAACATAGACTTACTGCAGGCCTATTGTTGTGTTTGTAAATGGCACAAAGATAGGGTGCAGATAACCAAACATTTTTCAAATACTTTTGGGTTAAAGCAAAGTCATGCATTATCTTGTCTGTGTTCAATTTTGTACAAGCAAAACTTTAAAGGACAAGGAAGGCCTACAACCCAAGCTGTTGATGTAGTATTATTAGAAGATACTAAGGGCCAACACGCACACTCTCTTCAGTAAGACTAACAAATTGAGATTGGATGTAAACATAAATAAAACTAAATATATGGTCACACATAGAAATACATTATAGGCCTAAAATGGAAGCGGACAGATTAACAAATGAGGGAAATTTTGAAGAAGTGTCGGAATTCAAATACTTAAGTAAGTTACAATAATTATAAACAAGAATGAGGTGGACAAAGAAATTAAATATAGGCTCGATTCCTAAAATGCATGACATTAATAACTTACACTCCTGGAATATGTGATTATATCGTCATTCACAACCCTAATTATATTTTCCTAGCCTGAAACCCATCCCTTTATAGGCCTAACCTTGTTCCCCCACATCATTCCTTGATGATCCTATGTTTTATTCATTTTCATATCACTAACCTCTCTCTCAAATGTTCCCTCTTTTTACTCTTAAAAACTACCAAAAGCACGATATAACCACAAGTCAAGGGATTCAAGGAATGTAGGAAGGCCAATGAAAAGATGGACAGAACAACTGTGAGGCGGAACAGGCAATTTTCCTAGTCCGTGAAGTGAAGAAGAAGAAGAAGAAGAAGAAAACTAGTGAATTCCCGTCTGATGTTATCCAATTGTTCTGAATTTACTTAATTTGGCTCGTGTTAATTTGTTAGCTTTTTTACAATATCCGCACATTACTGATCAAACCATTTGTTTATCTTTTTAAAATACGATTTATGCTTTCTCATGATGGCAATTTAACAGTATCCCTTATAGTCTTTCATTCTCTATTTCTATCAATTTCTTCTTAGGTTGCCACATTTTCATCTGAACATTCCAGTATTTCTAATCTATTGCAAATTCCATATGATATTCTTGTCGCTGTTCATAATTTCTTATTTTTTTTAATTCAGATGTTTAGCGTCTTGTTCGTGTCATAAGCGATAACTGTTTACTGATTTTCACCCTGACCAGGTGTCTCGTAACTGAAGTAACGTCATGATGCTCTGTACCAGCGTTTATCTACTTGATTTCTCGTTTCACCATCTGGTGCATTTACGAATATCTTTATGCTGCAATGTTGTGCTCTCAACAATACGATTTTGATGAGCCAAAATTGACTAATCAACCCCACTGTCGTTACCGTCTTCATGAAGACTGAATTTACCTATTGTTGGCCTCAATATATCTTCCCGTCCCACTGTTGCATTAACATTTCCTAAGACAATTTTCATATGATATTATGAAAGACTTTAAAATACGCAATCTAATTCTTCGTGCAATGCATCCTTATTTTCTGTGGCACCATGTACATTTATGATTACAAAATCATGTAGCTTTTCCTTTAGAATTAGGTATCTTTACCTTGTCGTGGTGGAGTGGCTTGTGTGTTTAGAGTACCCCGAGAGCTATGCCGGCGGTAGCATTGCTTCCGAAAGGGTTACCTAAGCAGGATAGGTCAAAGGCGATAAGCCAGACGAAAAGTGTAGCTTGTAAGGAGGAGTGATGATCTTTCACCGTAAAAATACAAAAGTCAAGAAACGCGGTCATTGGTCGTACTGGGGTAATGGAGAGCTTACGCCCGCGCGATCATGAACCTACGGGATCTATAGTTAGTTATCCTATCCCTAACAAACCTAACATGTCGGAAAGCTGAGATGATCCTGTTTCAGAGTAAGAAACCCGTTCGGGCGGAATCCTGCTCTCGCAGTAATGTTCCTCATTCTTGACTACCTTCTCCTGGGCATCGAATTTCCTGTAAAATTACTACATCCAAAGGAGATTTATCTAATTCCCGCGTTAATATTTCCAGTGCCTACTACTATAGGCCTATAATATTTTAGCATTTCACGCTCCTAGGAATATGTCCTTATGTTTGAACATTTGTCATGGATTCCTCACCGCCCGCACATCCGAATGGGAACTATTTTACCTGGGGAAAATTTTACCCTAGTGGAACCCAAGAAAAAATATACTTTGCCAATATGTACTTACTTACTCACTGGCAATATCGAACCCATAGGTTCATGGCCGCGCGGACATAAGCTCTCCATATATCCCTATCCTGAGCTAATGCTTTCCAATCATTCCCTGTATAGTCTACTTCCCTCAAATCATAGTTAATGTTGTTCTCCCACCTCATTCTTGGTCTACCAACTGGGCATTTTCCCTCTGGCTTTCCTACAAGAAGCTTCCATGCACGTCTTTCATTCCCCATACGTGCAACATGTCCTTCTAATCGCAGTCTACGAGACTTAACTTCTCTTATTAGGCTATATCTGGATTCCTATAAAGACCATGTAGTTCATTGTTATGTAGTCTTCTCCATTTGCCTCTGTTCATCTCTCTTTGGTCCAAAAAATTTCCTAAGAACTTTATTCTCAAAAACTCGTAATCTCATTTCCTCCCTTAAAGCAAGAGTGTGCCAATATATATGCTATGTGTGTGTGTATAATGAGCTCTCAAATAAAACAATATAAGATGTTTCTTGAGGTGGAGACAGACTATGAAAGTGGCAGCTGACCTCTGGAGCCTCCAGTGACATGACAAGGGATCATTGTACTTGTAGACTGTCTTGAATTTCCAGCGGTAATTAAAAAAACCTAAAATTCAATTGCGAGAAAGTTAACAAGTTAAAATGTTAAAAATGCAAGAATCCTATAAACAAGTGAGGCCCAGCTCACATATAAGTGCCTTTTAGTTATTAACTTGTCTTGATCTCTCAAGTCAGTTTCTAATTATTGTCAATCGTTAATGTTCTTCCTCTCTTCAGCTACTGAACCTGCCCCTTTGTGCGAGCCCTGAGGGACACGTGCTGGCCAGTTCTTCCTCTCTTCAGCTACTGAACCTGCCCCTTTGTGCGAGCCCTGAGGGACACGTGCTGGCCAGTTCTTCCTCTCTTCAGCTACTGAACCTGCCCCTTTGTGCGAGCCCTGAGGGACACGTGCTGGCCAGTTCTTCCTCTCTTCAGCTACTGAACCTGCCCCTTTGTGCGAGCCCTGAGGGACACGTGCTGGCCAGTTCTTCCTCTCTTCAGCTACTGAACCTGCCCCTTTGTGCGAGCCCTGAGGGACACGTGCTGGCCAGTTCTTCCTCTCTTCAGCTACTGAACCTGCCCCTTTGTGCGAGCCCTGAGGGACACGTGCTGGCCAGTTCTTCCTCTCTTCAGCTACTGAACCTGCCCCTTTGTGCGAGCCCTGAGGGACACGTGCTGGCCAGTTCTTCCTCTCTTCAGCTACTGAACCTGCCCCTTTGTGCGAGCCCTGAGGGACACGTGCTGGCCAGTTCTTTCCTCTCTTCAGCTACTGAACCTGCCCCTTTGTGCGAGCCCTGAGGGACACGTGCTGGCCAGTTCTTCCTCTCTTCAGCTACTGAACCTGCCCCTTTGTGCGAGCCCTGAGGGACACGTGCTGGCCAGTTCTTCCTCTCTTCAGCTACTGAACCTGCCCCTTTGTGCGAGCCCTGAGGGACACGTGCTGGCCAGTTCTTCCTCTCTTCAGCTACTGAACCTGCCCCTTTGTGCGAGCCCTGAGGGACACGTGCTGGCCAGTTCTTCCTCTCTTCAGCTACTGAACCTACCACTTTGTGCGAGCCCTGAGGGACACGTGCTGGCCAGAGAGCATTTCTTTAACTCTGGAACATCTTCATACTTTTGGACCTCAGAAGGCTCCCCAGGTCAGTTACCATTTACCCACACATCCAAATTAAACATGATAAGTTAATTAATGATTATGAAGGCCAGGGGACATTAATATTACAGGCTATTTAACTCATGTCACAAATGTTAGTCAATGGCCAATCACGTTTCAATGAATTCTGTTTTACACCAATGACAGTCGTGTTTCAACTCGCTCTTTATCAATTTCTCTTTATCACCTCCTGCTTTTGTGATATAGAAAGCTCCTCCTTTTTTAATATTCTGAACAGGTTAGAACCATTATTTTTTCTCCAACAAATACATTGAATATAGCAAATAATGAATAGATTCAGTGATTTTACTGAGTTGTTTATTCAAAATATAAATGATTAACCTATAATGTTGATTATAATAGTTTGATGTGCTTCATTATTTCTCCACTAGAGTGCATTCTTACAATATTGCGATCCTATTTGGCAATAAATAATATGATCGAGTTGCAGTGAATATACATAACGTCACATTTCTAATTTGTTTTCAAACATCGCCGTTTACATTAAATATATAAATATTTTAAAATAACTATATTTAAATAATGATTTGCGAGTAAACAGCTTAATTTTATTCGTTAAATAGTCCTAACAAATGCCACTCTTGATTTCCAAATTCTCGAGATAAATTCACTCCTCACTTCGTGAGTCGTGAATTTATGGATGATTTGGAAATCACTCGTGGCATTGTGTACGTACTGTCTTGTTGGTGAGGTGACGACCCTCTCTCGTATTAAATACATGCAAATCACCAAACTAAGGGATGCTATGTAAAGTAATATTTGGATGATGTGGTTTCTTTTCTTTTAGTTTGAGTAGATTTTTCAATTTTACTACAACTTAGTCTTGGAAATGACAGCATCGCGTCAAAGGAAACCTAAGTTTGGTGATTAGATCCTTATTTAATAAATGAGACTTGAAAAAATGATAATAGTCCCTTCGATTGGTTGCTGGCCAAAGGAAGGCAAGGCCAATGATGGGGCTCCATCTTATAGCCTCTGGTCAGGTTTTTTTCTGGAGAAGAATATAAAATAAAGGAAAAGAAGAAATGGAAGAAAGGAAAGACTCCCTAGCCCTCGGATGCCCTAATAGCGTCGGGGTCGAAAAAAACAAGAATTAACCAAGAGAGGTTTTGGAATATATTAATCAGTAAGTTACCAACTAAATTGGAAACACCATCTTGAAAGAATGAGTTCAAATCGGATCCCCAAAATTGTTTATAATTATATACCAAGAGGACGAAGATCTCTGGGCCGTCCTATGAAACGCTGGAGGGAAAATTGTTCTATAGGATCATAACAGGCCTTGGCCTAATACTTGGAAGGAGGAAGAAGAAGAAGATAAATGAGGCCGACTGTATTAACAAATCACAATTATAGATAATGGATAACCCTGAAAAAATCTAAGACAGGAAACTTCTCCTGGCCGGGAATTAAACCCGGATCCGCTGCGACGGTGGCAATGAAGTTGCCAGTAGACCACAGCGTGGATTACCTTTTATTATTTTTAAAATTAAGGTTTGCATGTTGGAAGTGCAGAAGTGGTTATCAGAGGCGAAATAACTATTTTAATTGTTAATGGAAGTTGTGTGAGCTGGCTGCAGCCCCGCGCCTCCGGCACCATAAACAAAAACACCAGCTTGTACTTTTTAAACAAATCCAGATTATGCGATAAAAACATTCCATGACATATGTATTACTTCAAATTCACAATCGATTAAACCAAAATCATACACTATCTCCTCTACTATTCAATTTTGTACTAGAGCTTGCCATCAAATCTTTAGAGGATAAAGAAAGCGCACAATTCAATGGAATTAATAAGCAGTTGGTATATGCTGATGATGTATTATTAAGCGATAGCGAGGAGATTCTAAGGGCCAACACGCACATTCTATTGTGTTACACTAAGAAATTTGGGCTGGAAGTGAACATCAATACAATTAAATATATGGTCAGACAAATAAATACATTAGGCCCTACATAATTGAAATTAACAGTTATTGACAAAAGAGAGAAATTTTGAAGAAGTGGTTGAATTCAAACACCTAGGAACAATAATTACAACAAGGAATGAGGTGCACAAAAAAATGAAACAAGAGTTCCATTCTGGAAATGCATGCTATTACGCATTATTGGGACTCTAGTGTACCCAGCCTCTCTCAAAGATCGTAAAATTGAATATATATATATAGTAATTCTGTCTAAGGGCAGGTCTTTACCTGCAATCATAGCATTTTCATGCTATGCTTTGTAGCTTTACTAAGGAATTATAGGTGTGGTAGCCCCCCGTTGCTTTCCACACCGGATAAGGTTGATGATGATAATGATAAGGATGGTGATGATGATGGCCAGATGATTTTCGGGGACCGTTGGACCCTAAGCTTCCTGACATTTGTCTTACAGATGAGAAAAAAAAACGAAAAAACCTCACCCAGGAGCCTGTCCCGACCGGGAATCGAACCCGGGCCCTCTACGTGACAAGGCAGCACGCTAGACGAACTGATTTTCTTCCATTTGCATTACATGGATTGGAAACACATGAATATGCATCAGGAGTAACATTATAGCCTACAGACCATCATGTGAAAGGTAAACGCCAAGACTAGTTATAGCCTACAGACCATCATGTGAAAGGTAAACGCCAAGACTAGTTATAGCCTACAGACCATCATGTGAAAGGTAAACGCCAAGACTAGTTATAGCCTACAGACCATCATGTGAAAGGTAAACGCCAAGACTAGTAACAAATATACTACATATTAGTATAAATACTGTATAAAATAAAAGAGAGAGTAGAATAGAAAGTAATCCACAAAGATGATAGCCTTAAAATTATCTGAGAGAGAACAAAGGTTCGTACTAGGGGTAGTTAAAAGTGAATCCGGGAACAAGTGCACCAAAAATAACTAACAGGCCCTACATTTTGGTGGGGGTTCGGTAAGAAAGGGAATCCAGAAAGAGTATGAAATGTTAGAAGATCAAGGTACACTGGCAGGAATGGAGTCCAAAAACTGGTGGAACGATATGACGAAACCAGTGTTAAATGTTGTTTGGTTGTAATGGCAAAGCGACATGAAAAGTGAGAATTTGCAACCTAAAGTTAAACACGGTGGTGGTGCGGGGGTACAGCTGAAATGTGCTTCATTCACTGTAAAATTAAACAGGACTAATGTAATTTATATCAATTTAGAAACGTCTACGCAAGTGTACTGGGAACCTGGGTGTTAAAGACAGTTTCAGATTCTACCAAGACAGCAACCCAAAATATGAAGGGTGTAAAAACGAAGTGTGGTTGTTATTTAACTGTCAGAAAGTGCTGGAAGCGCCTCCCCACATTTCAGATCTCAATCCGATAGAAAATTGTTGGCTTCAGGTTAAAATAAAACTGCATAAAATAGCAATAAAATCAAAATGTGACCTGAAAGGTGGTTACATTAATTATGGGCTTCTACTACCCGCATTAAACCTAGTGCGCCAAAACCTTGAGGGAGGTCATGAGATACCAATTTTCATAAAACTATTCTAAAATGTGTTGTTTGTATTAGAAGAAAACGTAATATTAAATTATATGTGATAACAGTGTTTTTCTTTTCTAAACAAATTCTAAATATTTAAGATAAAATGTATAACTTATTTGTGGGAACATTTTTGTTTTTAAGAAATATATTTTGTTTTTTTAAATAGAAGTATCATTTTCACTTACGATGTATTGTTTATTTTTATTTTACGTAACAAACAAAACTTCACGAAAAGGGAATACAATATTAAATTGATTGACCGTAGGCTATATTAAACGAACAAGTGAAATTATTGATTCTTCTAGTTTTATAAGATACATAGTCACTTATTGCTTTATTTAACGACGTTCTTGAAACCTCGCAACAAGGGGTAAAACAGCCAACACATTATCATAGGCTATTTAACTTATGCCCCAAATGGAAGTCAATGACCAATCACGTTTCAATTATTTTTTATTTACAACCAATCACAGTCGTGTTCCGCCTAGAATTTACCAACTAAAGTTTATCATAATAAAGAAAGCACCTCCTTTATAACATTCTGAATAGGTCATAGCATTATTTTGCAGTGACTGACTCTCTAAGAAATATGACTACCAGATTGTGTATATATAGTGCATGAATGTCAACACATAGCGCATGCGGGAGTTATTTAAAAACATTTGTAGCAATTGATTATACCACCAAAAAAAAAAAGAAACCACTGTTTGCACTTTCTTAAATGTATTTTTTCCCAGGTAATAACATTCCATAAAAATATAATTGTATTTACATCATAGGACATCAGAAATGAATTAATATACAGTTTGATGTGTTTCATCTTTTCTCAACTAGAGTGCATCCTTACAATATTGCGTTCTTTCGGCAATGAATAATATGATCTGGTCGCAGTGATGAACAAAAGAAGGAAATGAAGCGTACCAATCGTTTCTCATTTGTTTTCAAACATCGCCGTTTATATTAAATATATTAATATTTTAAAATAACTATAATTAAATAATGATTTGTGAGTAAACAGCATAATTTTATTCGTTAAATAGTCCTAACAAATGCCACTCCTGATTTCCAAATTCTCTACATAAATTCACTCCTCACTTCGTGAGTCGTATAATTTGGAAATCACTCGTGGCGGCTTTACTTATGAAAATGTCACGAGGGATTTCCAACTTATCTAGAGGATTTAAAAATCAAGAGTTGCATTTGTTAGGACTATTTAACGAATCAAATTAAGTTGTTTACAGAAGTCATTGTTTAAAGAAAGAGCTACAACAGAGGAGAATCTGACGTTAGGAACAACCCCCCTGAAAACACTAAATGAATTCAAATATCTAGGACTGACCCTACAGACTACAGCGAAATCCTTCAGCCAATATGTACATGACAAAACAATAGCTACCATCAAAGCAATCTACAGCATCAAGAACTTAGCGAGACTATTCCTAAATCGCCGATTATCACCTATGGAATAGATCTGATGTGGGAAAAACTGACTCTCAGCGACCTTAGGAAGGTAGAAAACGTAAAAGTCCGCTTTCTAAAACAGCACTGAGAGTGGGGAAAACTGCACCCTCACCACTCATCTATGAACTCAACTACACAGAAGATCTACGACTGAGAAAGCTTCTAGCCCTTATCAAGAACTTTTAAACAACAGGAGAGAAAAACAGAGAATGATAGGTGCTGATGTCTACACCTCAGGAGCTATGCTGGACAGAAACTGGACGAAAACCAACCAAGAGCTAAGACATGTTGTAACACACGACTTTGATCACAAGGTGTGCAGAATCAAGAAATATCACGAACCTAGTGAGAAGTGCGTGTGGCGGACAGTGCGACCGATATCGTATACCGAAATGCCCAAGAAACACGAAATCGCTGAATGACTACAGCAAAAACTAAAGAACAACCAGTGCCATTAGGGCGAACCTTTCTTCTCCTTATTGTTTAAATACAGGTACTGGTATTTTGAAATATTTACATATTTAAGGTAGACGGCGATGTTTGAAAATAAATCAGAAATGGGAGGTTTTGTATATTGACTGCAACTTGTTCATAATATTTATTGCCAAATAGGATCGCAATATTGTAAGAAGAAACCCTAGTGGAGAAATAATGAAACACATCAAACTCTATGTTATAATCAACATTATAGGTTATTAATTTATTTTTTAGTAAAAAACTCAGTAAAATCAAGGAATCTGTTCATTATTTGCTATATTCAAGTATTTGTTGGAGAAAAATAATGCTCTGATCTGTTCAGAATATTAAAAAAGGAGGAGCTTTCTTTATCACAAAAGCAAAAACTGGTAAAGAGAAATCGATATAGAGCGAGGTGAAACACGACTGTCATTGGCTGTAAAGCAAAATTCATTGAAACGTGATTGGTCATTGACTACCATTTGGGGCACGAAATAATTGTCTTGAAAAAGGCCACTTATTTAGGCTTGTGGTTCTTTCATGTGTTGCAATTTAAACATACATCCATCCAAAGTAATTCTGCCCGAGGGCAGGTCTTTCACTGCAATCATAGCATTTTCATGCTATGTTTTGCCGCTTTACTAGGGAATTATAGGTGTGGTAGCTTCCCGTTGCTTTCCACACCGGTGAAGGATGATGATAATGATAAGGATGATGATGAGGGCCGGATGATTTTCGGGGACCGTTGGGCCCTAAGCTTCCTGATATTTGTCTTACAGGTGAGGAAAAGACCCGAAAAAATCTCACCCAGGAACCTGCCCCGACCGGGAATCAAACCCGGGCCCGCTGCGCGAGAAGATAGCACGCTACATCGAGACCACAGCGGTGGACAATTTAAACATAATAATCGATAAACAAGCGTCCTTATTTCATTATTTTAGCTAACGATATGTTTAACAGAAAATATCTTTAGCGATTCTATTTAAATCTGGGCGTCAAAGGGCTAAACATTTTGTTCGCTGGCCTCTTTTTTCACGCTTTACGATTTTTAAATGCTGTAAATCTATGACGCTGTATCCCTATCTTCACTACCGTTATGGATCGACCCATACTGAGGACTTTTACTCGCTCAAAAATCAATGGATACCAATCGCCGTTCTGGATCGACCCATACTGAGGGCTTTTACTCCCTCAAAAATCAATGGATACCAATCGCCGTTCTGGATCGACCCATACTGAGGGCTTTTACTCGCTCAAAAATCAATGGATACCAATCGCCGTTCTGGATCGACCCATACTGAGGAACGTTTCTCCCACACTTTACTCCCTCAAAAATCAATGGATGAACCAAGCGCCGTTTTCTGGATCGACCCATACTGAGGACTTTTACTCCCTCAAAAATCAATGGATACCAATCGCCGTTCTGGATCGACCCATACTGAGGGCTTTTAATCCCTTAAAAATCAATGGATACCAATCGCCGTTCTGGATCGACCCATACTGAGGACTTTTACTCCCTCAAAAATCAATGAATACCAATCGCCGTTCTGGATCGACCCATACTGAGGGCTTTTACTCCCTCAAAAATCAATGGATACCAATCGCCGTTCTGGATCGACCCATACTGAGGACTTTTACTCCCTCAAAAATCAATGGATACCAATCCCCTTTCCGGATCGACCCATACTGACGGCTTTTATTCCCTCAAAAATCAATGGATACCAATCGCCGTTCTGGATCGACCCATACTGAGGACTTTTACTCCCTCAAAAATCAATGGATACCAATCGCCGTTCTGGATCGACCCATACTGAGGGCTTTTACTCCCTCAAAAATCAATGGATACCAATCGCCGTTCTGGATCGACCCATACTGAGGGCTTTTATTCCCTCAAAAATCAATGGATACCAATCGCCGTTCTGGATCGCCCATACTGAGGACTTTTATTCCCTCAAAATCAATGGATATCAATCGCCGTTCTGGATCGACCCATACTGAGGACTTTTAACTCCCTCAAAAATCAATGGATATCAATCGCCGTTCTGGATCGACCCATACTGAGGGCTTTTAATCCCTCAAAAATCAATGGATACCAATCGCCGTTCTGGATCGACCCATACTGAGGACTTTTACTCCCTCAAAAATCAATGGATACCAATCGCCGTTCTGGATCGACCCATACTGAGGGCTTTTAATCCCTCAAAAATCAATGGATACCAATCGGCTCGTTCTGGATCGACCCATACTGAGGGCTTTTACTCCCTCAAAAATCAATGGATACCAATCGCCGTTCAGGATCGACCCATACTGAGGACTTTTATTCCCTCAAAAATCAATGGATACCAATCGCCGTTCTGGATCGACCCATACTGAGGGCTTTTACTCCCTCAAAAATCAATGGATACCAATCGCCGTTCTGGATCGACCCAAACTGAGGACTTTTATTCCCTCAAAAATCAATGGATACCAATCGCCGTTCTGGATCGACCCATACTGAGGGCTTTTACTCCCTCAAAAATCAATGGATACCAATCGCCGTTCTGGATCGACCCATACTGAGGACTTTTATTCCCTCAAAAATCAATGGATACCAATCGCCGTTCTGGATCGACCCATACTGAGGGCTTTTACTCCCTCAAAAATCAATGGATACCAATCGCCATTCTGGATCGACCCATAATGAGGACTTTTACTCCCTCAAAAATCAATGGATACCAATCGCCGTTCTGGATCGACCCATACTGACTTTTACTCCCTCAATATCAATGGATACCAATCGCCGTTCTGGATCGACCCATACTGAGGACTTTTACTCCCTCAAAATCAATGGATACCAATCGCCGTTCTGGATTGACCCATACTGAGGACTTTTACTCCCTCAAAATCAATGGATACCAATCGCCGTTCTACCAAAAATCAATGGATAATGGTCGGGTTTGAACCCACAAACTTGGAACTAGAGGCAAGCTTATTAACAACTAGTCCAACAGCACGACGCATAGATTACAAAAGTACACAAAAATAATAGTTCTCTCTTTGTAACCATTACTCACCAAATCTGCTATTAAGTTAATGTATTCGAAATACGAGATATTCTGTTTGTACTTCCAGAATATAATTATCTGACATACTCGCTCCGAGCACCCTGTCAAGTAACAACAAAGTCAAATCGTCCCTATGGAATGTTACGAATCAGTTTTAATATAAATATTTTTCTCTCTTAGTTTAGAATGAAATAGAATACAACAGAAGAAAGAAGAGTAAAAAGTACAGTTCGTAGAATTGAAATATTTAAGGAATATGGCATGATAAAGAACGTAAATGGACAAGAAGGCAATTTTCATACGAACACAAAACGAAATTGCTTATTTTTTTTATCCATTCCTTGTATTATTTCACTGCTTATAACGTTTGGGCTTGGTTTTCTGCAAACAGCATTTCAGATTCTACACGCTCCCTCACAATAGCGTGTGAATGCAAACAACTAATTAAGAAAAAATGGTGAAACAGTATTATTAATGGTGAAATAGAGTTGTAATTTTATATTAAACTCACATTAACACTGGCTTATTTTATCTACAACGTTCTTGTGTTCTTACAAATATTGTTAGATATGTGTTTAGCATGCGATGGGAAAAAACACCTTCTTAGGAAAATCATTTCGTTTTCATTTTACGCCTCAAAACCAATTTCTATATTAATAATTTGCTATGCTAACATTTATCATTTTTTACAACTGTGAAATAATCGCAACTCGCTTTCAAATCCCGAGATAAACACAGTAATCCACACAAACACATCAACAATGTAACTTAACTACTATCTTCTACAACACGTACCTTCACAATATCAGTGTGAGGCTGTTTGTCCTTTATGGACCCAACAACTCCTTCACCGAATTCAATAGTGTTTTTTTCTCCATCATTTAGATGATAGATTAGAGATTATACAGACAATAATAGAAAGTATACACACATATGGTTCAGAAAGCTGGACAATAAATGAAAGGACGCAGGAAAGAATCTTGACGACAGAAATGGATGGATTACAGAGAAGTATGAGAATATCCAGGCTAAAATATATTCGAAATACATATATCAGACAAGAAATGGACAAGAAACTGTTATCGATAGGACAACACAGAGAGCTCTACAGTGGTATGGACATGTGCAACGGATGTCGGAAGACCAGTGGCCTAAACAGGTGTTGGATTGGATGGTACCAGGCAGAAGGAAGAGGGGGAGAAGTAGAAGAGCATGGTATGAGGGAATATATGATGCCATGATGAAGAGGGGTATGGAAGATGGACAATGGGAAGATAGGAAACTCTGGAAAGCAGGAATCAAAGGCAAACTGCTGTAAAGTGGAAAGCCTGTATTAAGTAAGTTATTAAGTAAGTATTTAGATAATTTTTCTAGGACAATTTACGTATATAACATATTACCCTACGGACTACAGGACCGGAGCTAAAAAAAAAGGGCATCGGTGCATTAAAAATGTAGCTCTTTGGACACTCAAATGGCTTACACTTAATAAACCATAACAAATACACCAAATTAATGCACACAGAATTTAATATCTAAAAAAACTACAAAAAAGTCCGCTAGAGTGTTATGTCTATTTTTCATCTCTTACGGATAACTTACAATAACCATTTGTCTTTCAGCTTATTGATGCCAAGAGGATCGGGAAAAGTAGATTCCCGGGCAAGCGTAGCAGCGCACGGCGGGTATTTTTTTAAGTATAACTCACAATAACCATTTTTGACTTTCAGCTCATTTATGCCAAGAAGATCGGGATAAGTATATTCCCGAGCAACGCCGGGTAATCAGCACGGGGTAACTAAAAGTAATTACGATATAAATTTACAATTATTTTTCTTTTTACTTATTCAACTAAACATAAAAACACATTTCATTTATACAGGCGTAGCAACGTACGCCGGGTGTTAGCTGGCAAATAATAAATACATATTAAAAATAAACGATTACGTGCAAGGATCCTGCTTGGACGAAGACGCTGGTATATTTTCTTCCCCCTGCAAATTCGCACCTTTAAAATTAATACAAAAATGAGCAACTAACTCACTGAACCAAGAGATTCATGGCTGCACGGATATAAACTCTCCATACATCCATAACTAACTGACTCACTGCAACTATCAATCCCGTAGGTTCATGTCCGAGCGGACATAATCTTATTACATCAATGTTCTGAACTAATGTTTTCGAATCACCACCTGTATAATCTACTTGTGAAGATTTTCGGGCATGTACAAGAACCACAAGCCTGAATAAAAAGGCCTCTGTGCAAAATTTACCGAATGTTCGCATCCTGGAGGACTTATTCCTTGGATTTTTCCATCCATAAAAAACCCATCGACCACAGCTTGGTTTGAACCCGCGACCCTCTGGATTAGAGGCAAACAACACGTCCACTAGACCACCGCGGTCGAAAAATAAATTAATTCAGTTAGGATCCTTGATTGGAAGAAGTGGAAGAGGCAGACCTAGAGAATGTTGGATAGATGGAGTGAGGAGAAGTATGGAAGCTAGAGATTTGAGGGAAGATGCTTTAGACAAAAACCTCTGGCGACAAATCACTTTGGGTTGAAGGAGAAACACTCTATTGTGGAATTTTATAATAAAATCATATATATATGTATAAACTGATAGTGCCTGTAAGGTGAGAGGTTAACTGCATTTGGAGAAGAATAATTTGATTGTGAACCTTGACTTAAACCAATCCCCACACTATTAATTCAACCAAGTAGCAGCCTGTTTTTATGATTCATTTCGCTATAGTGGTCAGTCACTTTTTTCTTTAAGAGCCTCCCCCCGGGCTTAATGCCCATATCCCCAGGTCTGCTCTTGTCCCTATTTATTATCTAGCGTGATTTCTTTATTTAATTCATTACAGTTTTACAGAGTGCGACTGTTGAAACTTAATCTAAGGTGTTTACAGTTATATTACATTTTATGGTTTCTTAATCTAATTTTGTTTCTTATACAATGTAATAATAATATACATAAGATGGAAGTATTAATCTTATATCTACTTAACATAAGATGGAAGTATTAATCCTATATCTACTTAACATAAGATGGAAGTATTAATCCTATATCTACTTAACATAAGATGGAAGTATTAATCCTATATCTACTTAACATAAGATGGAAGTATTAATCTTATATCTACTTAACATAAGATGGAAGTATTAATCCTATATCTACTTAACATAACATGGAAGTATTAATCCTATATCTACTTAACATAAGATGGAAGTATTAATCCTATATCTACTTAACATAAGATGGAAGTATTAATCTTATATCTACTTAACATAAGATGGAAGTATTAATCCTATATCTACTTAACATAAGATGGAAGTATTAATCCTATATCTACTTAACATAAGATGGAAGTATTAATCCTATATCTACTTAACATAAGATGGAAGTATTAATCTTATATCTACTTAACATAAGATGGAAGTATTAATCCTATATCTACTTAACATAAGATGGAAGTATTAATCTTATATCTACTTAACATAAGATGGAAGTATTAATCTTATATCTACTTAACATAAGATGGAAGTATTAATCCTATATCTACTTAACATAAGATGGAAGTATTAATCTTATATCTACTTAACATAAGATGGAAGTATTAATCTTATATCTACTTAACATAAGATGGAAGTATTAATCCTATATCTACTTAACATAAGATGGAAGTATTAATCTTATATCTACTTAACATAAGATGGAAGTATTAATCCTATATCTACTTAACATAAGATGGAAGTATTAATCTTATATCTACTTAACATAAGATGGAAGTATTAATCTTATATCTACTTAACATAAGATGGAAGTATTAATCCTATATCTACTTAACATAAGATGGAAGTATTAATCTTATATCTACTTAACATAAGATGGAAGTATTAATCTTATATCTACTTAACATAAGATGGAAGTATTAATCCTATATCTACTTAACATAAGATGGAAGTATTAATCTTATATCTACTTAACATAAGATGGAAGTATTAATCCTATATCTACTTAACATAAGATGGAAGTATTAATCTTATATCTACTTAACATAAGATGGAAGTATTAATCCTATATCTACTTAACATAAGATGGAAGTATTAATCTTATATCTACTTAACATAAGATGGAAGTATTAATCTTATATCTACTTAACATAAGATGGAAGTATTAATCCTATATCTACTTAACATAAGATGGAAGTATTAATCTTATATCTACTTAACATAAGATGGAAGTATTAATCTTATATCTACTTAACATAAGATGGAAGTATTAATCCTATATCTACTTAACATAAGATGGAAGTATTAATCTTATATCTACTTAACATAAGATGGAAGTATTAATCCTATATCTACTTAACATAAGATGGAAGTATTAATCTTATATCTACTTAACATAAGATGGAAGTATTAATCCTATATCTACTTACATAAGATGGAAGTATTAATCTTATATCTACTTAACATAAGATGGAAGTATTAATCTTATATCTACTTAACATAAGATGGAAGTATTAATCCTATATCTACTTAACATAAGATGGAAGTATTAATCTTATATCTACTTAACATAAGATGGAAGTATTAATCCTATATCTACTTAACATAAGATGGAAGTATTAATCTTATATCTACTTAACATAAGATGGAAGTATTAATCATATATCTACTTAACATAAGATGGAAGTATTAATCTTATATCTACTTAACATAAGATGGAAGTATTAATCCTATATCTACTTAACATAAGATGGAAGTATTAATCCTATATCTACTTAACATAAGATGGAAGTATTAATCTTATATCTACTTAACATAAGATGGAAGTATTAATCCTATATCTACTTAACATAAGATGGAAGTATTAATCCTATATCTACTTAACATAAGATGGAAGTATTAATCTTGTATCTACTTAACATAAGATGGAAGTATTAATCTTATATCTACTTAACATAAGATGGAAGTATTAATCCTATATCTACTTAACATAAGATGGAAGTATTAATCTTATATCTACTTAACATAAGATGGAAGTATTAATCCTATATCTACTTAACATAAGATGGAAGTATTAATCTTATATCTACTTAACATAAGATGGAAGTATTAATCTTATATCTACTTAACATAAGATGGAAGTATTAATCCTATATCTACTTAACATAAGATGGAAGTATTAATCGTATATCTACTTAACATAAGATGGAAGTATTAATCTTATATCTACTTAACATAAGATGGAAGTATTAATCCTATATCTACTTAACATAAGATGGAAGTATTAATCCTATATCTACTTAACATAAGATGGAAGTATTAATCTTATATCTACTTAACATAAGATGGAAGTATTAATCTTATATCTACTTAACATAAGATGGAAGTATTAATCCTATATCTACTTAACATAAGATGGAAGTATTAATCTTATATCTACTTAACACAAGATGGAAGTATTAATCTTATATCTACTTAACATAAGATGGAAGTATTAATCCTATATCTACTTAACATAAGATGGAAGAATTAATCCTATATCTACTTAACATAAGATGGAAGTATTAATCTTATATCTACTTAACATAAGATGGAAGTATTAATCTTATATCTACTTAACATAAGATGGAAGTATTAATCCTATATCTACTTAACATAAGATGGAAGTATTAATCCTATATCTACTTAACATAAGATGGAAGTATTAATCTTATATCTACTTAACATAAGATGGAAGTATTAATCTTATATCTACTTAACATAAGATGGAAGTATTAATCTTATATCTACTTAACATAAGATGGAAGTATTAATCCTATATCTACTTAACATAAGATGGAAGTATTATCTTATATCTACTTAACATAAGATGGAAGTATTAATCTTATATCTACTTAACATAAGATGGAAGTATTAATCCTATAACTACTTAACATAAGATGGAAGTATTAATCTTATATCTACTTAACATAAGATGGAAGTATTAATCTTATATCTACTTAACATAAGATGGAAGTATCAATCCTATATCTACTTAACATAAGATGGAAGTATTAATCTTATATCTACTTAACATAAGATGGAAGTATTAATCCTATATCTACTTAACATAAGATGGAAGTATTAATCTTATATCTACTTAACATAAGATGGAAGTATTAATCTTATATCCACTTAACATAAGATGGAAGTATTAATCCTATATCTACTTAACATAAGATGGAAGTATTAATCTTATATCTACTTAACATAAGATGGAAGTATTAATCCTATATCTACTTAACATAAGATGGAAGTATTAATCTTATATCTACTTAACATAAGATGGAAGTATTAATCCTATATCTACTTAACATAAGATGGAAGTATTAATCTTATATCTACTTAACATAAGATGGAAGTATTAATCTTATATCTACTTAACATAAGATGGAATTATTAATCCTATATCTACTTAACATAAGATGGAAGTATTAATCTTATATCTACTTAACATAAGATGGAAGTATTAATCCTATATCTACTTAACATAAGATGGAAGTATTAATCTTATATCTACTTAACATAAGATGGAAGTATTAATCATATATCTACTTAACATAAGATGGAAGTATTAATCTTATATCTACTTAACATAAGATGGAAGTGTTAATCTTATATCTACTAAACATAAGATGGAACTATTAATCCTATATCTACTTAACATAAGATGGAAGTATTAATCTTATATCTACTTAACATAAGATGGAAGTATTAATCCTATATCTACTTAACATAAGATGGAAGTATTAATCCTATATCTACTTAACATAAGATGGAAGTATTAATCTTATATCTACTTAACATAAGATGGAAGTATTAATCTTATATCTACTTAAGTATTAATCCTATATCTACTTAACATAAGATGGAAGTATTAATCATATATCTACTTAACATAAGATGGAAGTATTAATCTTATATCTACTTAACATAAGATGGAAGTGTTAATCTTATATCTACTAAACATAAGATGGAAGTATTAATCCTATATCTACTTAACATAAGATGGAAGTATTAATCTTATATCTACTTAACATAAGATGGAAGTATTAATCCTATATCTACTTAACATAAGATGGAAGTATTAATCCTATATCTACTTAACATAAGATGAAGTATTAATCTTATATCTACTTAACATAAGATGGAAGTATTAATCTTATATCTACTTAAGTATTAATCCTGTATCTACTTAACATAAGATGGAAGTATTAATCTTATATCTACTTAACATAAGATGGAAGTATTAATCCTATATCTACTTAACATAAGATGGAAGTATTAATCTTATATCTACTTAACATAAGATGGAAGTATTAATCCTATATCTACTTAACATAAGATGGAAGTATTAATCTTATATCTACTTAACATAAGATGGAAGTATTAATCCTATATCTACTTAACATAAGATGGAAGTATTAATCTTATATCTACTTAACATAAGATGGAAGTATTAATCCTATATCTACTTAACATAAGATGGAAGTATTAATCCTATATCTACTTAACATAAGATGGAAGTATTAATCTTATATCTACTTAACATAAGATGGAAGTATTAATCTTATATCTACTTAACATAAGATGGAAGTATTAACCTATATCTACTTAACATAAGATGGAAGTATTAATCCTATATCTACTTAACATAAGATGGAAGTATGAATCTTATATCTACTTAACATAAGATGGAAGTATTAATCTTATATCTACTTAACATAAGATGGAAGTATTAATCCTATATCTACTTAACATAAGATGGAAGTATTAATCTTATATCTACTTAACATAAGATGGAAGTATTAATCTTATATCTACTTAACATAAGATGGAAGTATTAATCTTATATCTACTTAACATAAGATGGAAGTATTAATCCTATATCTACTTAACATAAGATGGAAGTATTAATCTTATATCTACTTAACATATGATGGAAGTATTAATCTTATATCTACTTAACATAAGATGGAAGTATAAATCTTATATCTACTTCACATAAGATGGAAGTATTAATCCTATATCTACTTAACATAAGATGGAAGTATTAATCTTATATCTACTTAACATAAGATGGAAGTATTAATCTTATATCTACTTAACATAAGATGGAAGTATTAATCTTATATCTACTTAACATAAGATGGAAGTATTAATCCTATATCTACTTAACATAAGATGGAAGTATTAATCTTATATCTACTTAACATAAGATGGAAGTATTAATCTTATATCTACTTAACATAAGATGGAAGTATTAATCTTATATCTACTTAACATAAGATGGAAGTATTAATCTTATATCTACTTAACATAAGATGGAAGTATTAATCTTATATCTACTTAACATAAGATGGAAGTATTAATCCTATATCTACTTAACATAAGATGGAAGTATTAATCCTATATCTACTTAACATAAGATGGAAGTATTAATCTTATATCTACTTAACATAAGATGGAAGTATTAATCCTATATCTACTTAACATAAGATGGAAGTATTAATCTTATATCTACTTAACATAAGATGGAAGTATTAATCTTATATCTACTTAACATAAGATGGAAGTATTAATCCTATATCTACTTAACATAAGATGGAAGTATTAATCTTATATCTACTTAACATAAGATGGAAGTATTAATCTTATATCTACTTAACATAAGATGGAAGTATTAATCTTATATCTACTTAACATAAGATGGAAGTATTAATCTTATATCTACTTAACATAAGATGGAAGTATTAATCCTATATCTACTTAACATAAGATGGAAGTATTAATCTTATATCTACTTAACATAAGATGGAAGTATTAATCTTATATCTACTTAACATAAGATGGAAGTATTAATCCTATATCTACTTAACATAAGATGGATGTATTAATCTTATATCTACTTAACATAAGATGGAAGTATTAATCTTATATCTACTTAACATAAGATGGAAGTATTAATCTTATATCTACTTAACATAAGATGGAAGTATTAATCCTATATCTACTTAACATAAGATGGAAGTATTAATCTTATATCTACTTAACATAAGATGGAAGTATTAATCTTATATCTACTTAACATAAGATGGAAGTATTAATCTTATATCTACTTAACATAAGACGGAAGTATTAATCCTATATCTACTTAACATAAGATGGAAGTATTAATCTTATATCTACTTAACATAAGATGGAAGTATTAATCCTATATCTACTTAACATAAGATGGAAGTATTAATCTTATATCTACTTAACATAAGATGGAAGTATTAATCCTATATCTACTTAACATAAGTTGGAAGTATTAATCCTATATCTACTTAACATAAGATGGAAGTATTAATCCTATATCTACTTAACATAAACTTAATGTTACAATTTATCAAGCATACATAGGCCTATTGATATATTCTAAGTTCTAATTCTACTTATTCTATCGTTGATTTCCTCGTCTTC
The DNA here is from genome assembly GCA_030220185.1 of Diploptera punctata. Classification (NCBI taxonomy): domain Eukaryota; kingdom Metazoa; phylum Arthropoda; class Insecta; order Blattodea; family Blaberidae; genus Diploptera; species Diploptera punctata. Next base: position 777,112 of record JASPKZ010007268.1, read on the forward strand.
AGCTCGTGTGCATAGGACTTTTTGGGTAAACTCCGCGATCAACTTGTAGTTATCTTTGTGCATCCAGAACCGCAAAGGAGGAGGCCAGGCCTCGTAAATCACTACAGTTCACCCTAATATAGTATGTGGAGCATGATGTAACATAATATAAATTATGAAGGCTTGTGACCTGCAGCCATGCCAATCTAGCTGCTGAAGATGGAACGAGCAGTTCTGAAAGGCCTTCACAATTCTAATGAATTTTAATGTTGAGGACGACTGTTTTCTCAGGAACTACTTTCATTTTTTAACTTATTGCAAAACAACTTCAACAGTGGTTCAGTATGAATTTTAAAAATGTTGAATGTAGATCTAATACTGTTAACGTAAAATCATGTAACCTGATATGTTTAACATCTCTCCTTATAGGCACTATTACAAGCCATGTGCCCCCCCCCGCCGAAACCTGACGGGAGAGGGATTTTAAACTTTGGAGCACACACCTAGTTTCTGATAACACAAGGATATGGAAATGACTCATCAGGTCTATCCACGACCTTCTCCGAGACATCAAAACATTAAGACGAAACATGATGAATATGGCAATTAGGGCCCAACATTTTATGCACTAAGAGGTAAGATTGTAACATATATTAGTTATCATATTCATATAAGGGGATGCTATCTCAGGAGTCCACCTACATTAGCGGACAAGTTAAGTTGAGAAAATTGACAATTTAATGTTAGATGGGTAAATTAGAGTTAGTTTGGGTAAGTTCGGGGAAAAAAGTGAGAAATACCTTAAAATGAAGTTGAAATTGAGCTTAAATAACCTAAAATCACCATATTCACATGTAAAATATGTATGAGTCATTCCTCAGGCAGTGTAGCCAACTTTTCACAAAAACCCGCTAGCAAACAAGTGAACGCCGAACTAATCTGGTGTACTAACTCGTCGTAAAGTCGGGGTTTTGTGATAAGTTGGCTACACTGTCTCAGGAACGACTAATGCATATTTTAAATTGTAAATATGGTGACATTAGGTTACTTGCGCTCAATTAAGGTATTTCATATCTTTTAATCAACATGTATATATATTTCTCTCAGATAATTTTTCACATAGCCTATTACAAAAATGAACTGTGTTTGTTTCCGTTTTTTATTTGAATTTATGTAAGTGGAATAGAATCTCCAAAATGTCTTCCCCTACGAGGATTGTAATCAGCGCAAATCCCGCAGCTCTGCGCCTTAAACCGCTGAGCAGTGGCGCGAGGGCCGGGCAATACAACAACATGTAATACATAACCAGTAGCGAGTGGTATCAGTAATTAGTTGTGTGGAGAGGAACAAAAAGCCGTGCGAGGGGGGGGGGGTTGCCAGTGAACCGAGTTGACTTATCCACTAGGAAAAATTTGTTTGTTCTTATGCCTGACGTGTCACAACAGCGCTGGGGTCGATTCGATTAGGCAGACGTAACTTTGATATCATCCTTCGCTCAAAAGACCACATCGCCAATTTACACACTCATCTGCCCAAAAGTGGTTATTAAATCCTCGCGTCTCTTATTTTCTGCTTTCATTTGCCGCTCCAATGAACCTTCCTTGCGTATCGCACCGGTGACCTTCCTTGCGTATCGCACCGGTGACCTTCCTTGCGTATCGCACCGGTGACCTTCCTTGCGTATCGCAACAATACAGTGTCATACTCGACTTCATCTCAAACACCCGGTCATTTGTCTCATTTATTTCACACTAGTCAATGTTTTTTATATTTAAAAGTATTTAGGCCTATTTTCCTCTTTGTCTCCAAGGATAGAAGGCTGCTGGCCACACACCCACTTGTGCGAATCAGAAGAGGATGATCATCAACCATGTATAGGAGTCTCATGTGGTCAGCATATCGGGTTCTCCAGCCGTTTCGAACCGCAGCATTATTTTGGTAGCTACCCAAATTTGTCCTGATGCCGATTGGGCACCGGTTCCACACACTTGGCTAAATTCATTTCATCAACTGATAGCTCGGGACGTCCCAGTGTTAAGAGTCCTTAGTATTATCTTCAGTGTGGTTGGCAGAAAGATCTCTTCTCTCTGGGAATGCAGTTTTCATTTTTATCCCCGTAGATATTGTCCTTAAATTATTCGGGGCGGAGGGGCTACCGTACTTCAGTGACCCCGCGTGCTATGCCGGTGGTGACATTGCTGCCAGAAGGCAATGCGTCACATTAAAAGAGGCTTCTTGGTCGTACGAGTGACATTGCTGCCAGAAGGCAATGCGTCACATTAAAAGAGGCTTCTCGGTCGTACGAGTGACATTGCTGCCAGAAGGCAATGCGTCACATTAAAAGAGGCTTCTTGGTCGTACGAGTGACATTGCTGCCAGAAGGCAATGCGTCACATTAAAAGAGGCTTCTTGGTCGTACGAGTGACATTGCTGCCAGAAGGCAATGCGTCACATTAAAAGAGGCTTCTTGGTCGTACGAGTGACATTGCTGCCAGAAGGCAATGCGTCACATTAAAAGAGGCTTCTTGGTCGTACGAGTGACATTGCTGCCAGAAGGCAATGCGTCACATTAAAAGAGGCTTCTTGGTCGTACGAGTGACATTGCTGCCAGAAGGCAATGCGTCACATTAAAAGAGGCTTCTTGGTCGTACGAGTGACATTGCTGCCAGAAGGCAATGCGTCACATTAAAAGAGGCTTCTTGGTCGTACGAGTGACATTGCTGCCAGAAGGCAATGCGTCACATTAAAAGAGGCTTCTTGGTCGTACGAGTGACATTGCTGCCAGAAGGCAATGCGTCAGATTCTTGGTCGTACGAGTGACGATATTTAAATGAAAAAAGTCACGAATATTGTTCGTGGTTTCCAATGGTGTAAAATGTTCCGAAGATAAAACAATCCAACGTTCGGATTTCGGAGCGGGATCTACTTAACGGGATCCATGGTAATACAGAGACACGTTTCCATGAATTTGACATTAAACAGCAGTGTGTGAACGCACCACAGGTCTCCGGTAGGAGGTTAAGGCAGCTTTTACCTTCTGAACAACCGTCTTGTACCCACTTCAGTCAGAAGCTGAGCCAAATCAAGGGTCATTGTGCCGTCAGAGGGTTTAGGTCAGTTTATAAATCCTGGATTCGAACCACCGACCTTCTGGCTTCCAGCATATTCCTTAACCAAATACACTATGACGCGCCCCATTCAATAGAAATATTAACAAAGGAATTAGGCAAATCTCCCGTGGATATGGTCGCCTTGTTGGAAGTTAGATGGCCAAGACAAGGAGCCAGGAATCAGGATGCCTTACGTTTTAGGCTAACTTTGTAATGCTGCGGGACTTTTTTAAAATCCTAATGAGGGTCGTCTCAGCTATCAGATGTTAGATTTGCTAGCAATGGGAATACAAATGCGAATCTAATGGATAAACGACTTGATTTTGTGCTTGTAAATAACATGGTCCTGCAGAAGACAAGCACGTGAAATCAAAGACGGGTTCTATCAATAATTAGAATGCGTGTTTGATACACTGTGAACATTATCTTAGCAGATTATAACATAAAAGTCGTATGGAAACAGACCAACAATTGGCAAATTCGGTCTTTATGAAGAGAGCAACGAAATGAGATTAGATTAGTCACCTTTGCCACAACAAAGCTCTCACTGTTAAGAACAACACATTCCAGAAGTGAAACGCAAAACCAGAAGATCACATTGTGTTAGTAGATAAACACTACAACGTCGACGTTAGGTCAGAGTAAAAATTAGAGAATTTGCTTAAGAGAGATAGAAACGAAAATTAGATATTTTAATAAAATAGACTGTAGGCGTACCAAGTCAAAGCGACGAATGTATTTGAAATACTCAAATGTTATATGAAAAAGAGAGATTCCAAGAATAAGCTGCTATAAATGATAACAGTAGACTGTAAGAGATTCTGTTACATTGTCAGCATTGGAAATCGCAAGTTATTTACAGAAGATGCAAGATATGAAGTGATTTGAAGAGGAATGTGCTGAAATTATAAAGAATATAAAGCTAACAAAAATGAATTAGCTGCTTGAGCTAAAAAAAAATAGAAAATTTGGGCATAATTAAATGGAGAAACATTAGGTTTTTAGAAAGTAAAATTAGGGAATATTTGAGAAAGTAGATTAATGATCTCAAAAAGAACGCAAAAATAGTAAGATCAGATAATTAAATCGGGAATTTATATCAGAAAAATAGAGTTTCCGAGTGGAACAATTATAATAAGGAATGAAAATGGGGGTTTTACTGTAAGATCAAAGAATATATTAAATGCCTTACTGATACTGTTGGACCCAGAGGTTCAATACATCACAAATGTGAAATAATAACTTCCAATTATTCATTGCACAATTTTCACGTTTCTATGAAACTATTATTCTACCAGTTATAATATATGGATGCGAAACATGGACTCTTACTTTAAGGGAGGAAAGGAGATTACGAGAATTTGAAAATAAAGTAATTAGGAAAATTTATGGACCAAAGAAAGATGAACAAACAGGTGAATGGAGAAGACTACATAACAATGAACTACATGGTCTTTATAGGAAGCCAGATATAATAAGAACAGTTAAGTCTCATTGACGCGATGGGCAGGACATGTGGTACGTATGGGGAATGAAAGACGTGCATGGAAGCTTCTCGTAGGAAAACCAGAGGGAAAACGCCCAGTTAGTAGACCAAGAATGAGGTAGGAGAATAACAAGCTATGATTTAAGTAAAGTAGATTATACAAGGAATGATTGGAAAACATTAGCTCAAGATATGTCCGCGTGACCATGAACCTACGGGTTCAATAGTGCCAGTGAGTAGGTGAGTAATTAAGTAAGTAAGTAAGTACAATTCACTTTTCTTAAATCATGTTGAATGTTATTCTTCCAGCTCTTCGTGGTCTATCTACGCGATGGAAGCTTTCCATCTGGTTTTCCTAGAATAAGTTTCTATCTCTCACTTCCATTACCCATTCGTGCCATATGTCCTGCCTTAAATGTTGGTGTTGTCACGTTAGTGGCTACAGAATAGAGCTGATCATTTATCCGGGCGGAACCTTCATGTCCTTGAGGGTAAAAAAATATGTAATATTCTCCCGAGACTTTAAAGTCTGGAGGCATACATTTACTATTATCATAGTTAACCATTATATATATATATATATATATATATATATATATATATATATATAGAGAGAGAGAGAGAGAGAGAGAGAGAGAGAGAGATTCAAATTACTTACCGATATCTAATTACAGTGCGCAGAGATCATCGGCTGAAATAAAGAAAAGACAAATTAACTTTTTTTTTCTTTTCCACCAAACATAGCTTTTAGAATAATATCTGCCTCGTGCATAATATTTGGCATGTTTTTGAAATCCTGTAAATGTTTTGTTTGATGATAGTGGGTTCTTCAGTAGGCCTAATTATGAGTTTGTCACTCAACGAGCCTTAAGCTACATTTTTAATTGGATTTAAGAGCGTAATTACCTGTCAACAACAAATGTATTTATTTTTACGATGTGGTAAGACGGTCACTTGTACGAAACAAACTGTCGTATTTGCGCTGTAAAGGTACCGAGTGAACATTATGGGAACATAGCCTACATGGTTCAAATACTGGCAGATCATTTAATGAAACCAATCTTTAGAATATTGGATAACTTTCCCAGCAGATTATTTCCCAATAAAATCAGTTGTAAACCCAGATCCTACATCGACTCTTGCAGGATTTTATGTATTGTGTACATCGCTCGCAGATCCTACATCGACTCTTGCAGGATTTTATGTATTGTGTACATCGCTCGCGTTGTGTAAATGGTTACCACAAGTGATTCTGGTGCCGAGGTACACGGGTTCAGATCCGCCTGGCTCTATTAAGGGATTTTTTTTATTCAATGCCCCAGGTTGTCACTTCGACATTTATGGTGTTAACTCCTGGCATTGGCGTAATTGTAGCCCACTTCTGAGGTTGGGGCGTCTGGAAGGCGGGGTTACGCTACCCCGATTATATGACAAGTGATGATGAAGATAGTGGTGCGCCAGGAGAGACCTTAATTCTAAACTTAATCTAAGGCGAATATGATGATATTGATTAGGGTAACCATATGATGTTCGGGTACCGTTTGGGCCTAAAGTTTCCTGACGTTATCTTACAGGTGAGGAAAAACCCCGAAAAATCCTCCCCCAGGAAACTTGTCCCGACCTAGTCTCGATCCCGGGCCCGCTGTGTGTCAAGGCAGCACGCTACCTCGAGTCCACTCCGTTATGTACAGAAATATGAGTTTAATCAGACTTCTCTGTTTCATTAGCATAACTTACGAATTGTTATGCTGCGATGTAACTTTAATTCCTTGTTTTCAATCGGAAAATCCTGAAGTTTCGATAAGGGGCTTAGAAAATGAGAATATACTGGACAGGACCTCAACTATGAGTTCAACACATTCTTCCTTCCGTTTGCTAGATTTTAAATCATTCAAATTTTGTTTCATCTCTTGAACAGTGATATAATCTCTGGTTTTATGTTTTTTCCCATTATGTCTGATCGTCATTCATTTGATTTATTGCACAGTTACATGCAAATCTTTAACTAATTTCAGGGCCTGAAGTTAGGTCACTGTTGATATTACAATTTTTACAATATCAGTTGTGAGGTACATAACAATGAACTACATGGTCTTTATAGGAAGCCAGATAGAATAAGAACAGTTAAGTCTCGTAGACTGCGATGGGCAGGACATGTTGAACGTATGGGGAATGAAAGACTTGCATGGAAGCTTCTTGTAGGAAAGCCAGAGGGAAAACGCCCAATTGGTAAACCAAGAATGAGGTGGGAGAATAACATTAACTATGATTTGAGGGAAGTAGATTATACAGGGAATGATTGGAAAGGATTAGCTCAGGATAGGGATGTATGGAGAGCTTATGTCCACGCGGCCGTGAACCTATGGGTTCGATAGTGCCAGTGAGTAAGTAGTAAGTAAGTATCAGTTGTGAGGTAACAGAAGTCGCACCACACAACACTCAATAATAACTCATTGCCTGCATCATATATATATATATACGAGTATATATAGCTTGCATTGCTCAATGTTAAAGATTTAATTATAACATATATAATATTATTATATACAACTTTTCTCGTTAGAGGATTGCCTCAAGGACAAAGTGATACAGACAATTAATTTTTGGAATTGATGAAATGCATTTTGTAAATGCATTTAAAAAAATCAAATTGTAGGCCTAATTGAAGTATACACACTATAAAGTAGGCCTAGACATTTTGTAAATATGGTTTCTTAAAATTGAAATTGATCCTCTAATGGCAGCGATGGCAATATATATATAAATAATTGAGGACTTTCTGTTCCTTTTCTAATTTACGTTTTGAGTATTTTGCCGCCTTCATTATATTTTTTTCGCATATTAAATACCACGAAGGTGCAATGTAGTACGTTACAAGAATTGGATATCACAAACACATGCCCTCCCTCCAAAAAATTAGCTTCTCCAACTGTCGATAACAAATTAACACGTTTGTTTCAACTATCGATTCCTATTATTTTTTCCCTTGGTTAACAAATGACTTGCAGTTGCTTGAAAAGCGTATCAATAATTGACCTGTTTGAATTGTTATTCTAAAAGTAAAGCATTAAAAAGAACATAATTTGTGAAATAAATATTTTTTTTCCAATAGCCGAACGAATCATTATTTAAGTTATTTGATAAGTAAGCCGACAAGATGAGGGGCGCGCCACAGCAATAATAAAATGACAGATGGTCACTTCTGAAACTGATTCAATGTGAAATTAAAACTTACGTTGTAAAGGGCTGACAGCGTAATACAAATCTTAAATTACAGTGTGAATTTATTTATAGGTTAAAACAAAATACAAAAAAAAATAGTTTTGATGCAGTATGGAGCACAATATACAAAAATGCATGCTGATGTAAAACCAGAATAATATAAACAAAATGACCAAAAACGAAATATTAATGAAATATAAATTAAATAAATTTAACCGAAACGAGAGTAATAAATTGAAAATACACAAAATCAACTTCTGTTATGAAATTTGAGTTAACAAAACACGTGTCAATAACTGTTACAGTTAAATTGCATCTACGTTGTTCGTAAGACCCCGTGGATGAGGAGAAGTCTGGCTATTTGGGGTTACAAGGCAACAGAACATGGGGAGAGCCTAGACCATTATTTTTCTTGAAGTTTCCAGAAAACAGAAAAAAAAATCGAAAAAAAATGTCGATTTCACATTTATATCCCATTTAGGTATAATTTTTAATGCTGATTTAATTTCTTCAAGTTTTGGCTTATTTTCAAAACACATTAATCTGTTTATAGGTCGTAAAAATAATAATACAAAAGTACAAGCCTTTATGAACATATCCCACTACCGCATTTTCAGAAAGTCGCTAACCCTAGTTGTAAGGTGCAGATACACTTCCAACATGTTATGTTACTGTTACATGTTACACTGTGTGGCAGAAGTAAATGTAACACCTTTTTTATATTTTTGAGATATCTTATTCACCTACAGCCCTTAAGCAAAGAGCCAGTGAAATAGCAATGAGGGCACAAACTGGAAAACAAGCGTGTAAATGACAAAAGAAGAGCCTGAATTGTAAGATTATCGATGTCATTATTACAAAATGGAGTAGAACTGCGAAACAACTACAAGTGGTGTAATGTTTTATTAATATCTCTTTTATATAATTAATTACACATAACAATGCAATAAATTACCCATCCTCATATGAGGCCACTGAGCGTAAGATATATTAAAAGGGACTTTATATTTTCACAAATTATTTTCTGCTACTGTCTTCAGTTTCTGTACAATATGACAATTGAATAGTTACCCCGAAAACAAACTACAAATTGTTGCGTAAACGGAGATAACAAAACGCTAAATATTCATTTTATAATGAAAAACGTCCTTTATTATATCATATACATTTTAATCACTTCCTATTGGAAACATATACAATCAGTTTGAATGTAAAATAACATGCTATTAACTGAATATTAACAATTTAATACCGGGTTGAGTGCAAAAAATTATCTATCTTTATTGTATTGTATTTATTGTATTGTAAGCCCATGTTTTCCCTTTGCAGAGAATTAGGCGCTCTCTCCCTACAGGGAAGAATTTGAACCATACTAATTTAGTTACACTTGTTTTCGTATAGATGTCATTTTGAGTGGTCCGTGGTCAGCGTTCCGCCTCATACTGAGATCTAGGAAATTAAGATAGTACTAGGACGGGAAAATTCGGTAAATTTTGCTTAGAGGCTTTTCATTCAGGCTTAAGGATTTTTTACGAGCCTGAAAGTCTTCAGACTCGGGACCCACGGCTTAAAGTCCCTCCCGGAGGACTTGCTCCTTGGATTTTTCCATCCTAAAAAATCCATCGACCCCGGCCGGGTTTGAATCCGCGACCCTCGGGACCAGAGGCAAGGAGCATAACCACTAGTCCACCGCGGCCGACATCTATCTTTATAGGGTGGAAAAAATGATCTAACCGATATTTAACTAAAAATGCTATAATAAGACATATCGAACACTGATTCAGTTAGAAAAATCTCTAACTGAGTCACTGTTCAATACAGTAAGAGCTGCTTTTTCGCGCTTCCCTTATTCGCGTTTTCATTGTTCGCGGATTAAAAATTTGTGACACAGTTGCTGTATTCGCGGATCCAGTCGATATATTAGAAGAATTAGTGTCTTTTATTAACGCATCGGCAACTTTTTTACTGCAGGCACGTGTCAAGGCGGCGTTTACAAAGAGCGATTCAAACCAAATGGACAAATTAATATCAAAGTAAAACAAACTTTGTCACTACGCCTAAAGTTCGTTGTTAAAAGCCACCGCCGTCGTACTTCACGTGCCGCTGTGTCCGTTGATAAATGCTGCCCTCGCGACGATCGGTGTCTTATTGTTTCAACTTGTCATTCGTTCCAATACTTTTGATTGAATAACACGTGTCTCTTCTGCTTTGTTGCCAATTTATAATGTCGAGTAAAAGAAAAGAAAATTAGTTCTGAAGCGGAAAAATGTAGTGTTGCAGCTTCAAATAAAAATATAAATGCTTTACCGTTTACGCGTTGGTGAGTCGTTTGCGTCTATATCACGCTGTTTCAATGTTAATGAATCAACTGTACGATTCATCAAGAAATTCGAGGGCAAAGTGATGAATTCTATCGCTGAATATCAATATGAATTGAAAGACCTTTTAAAAGCGGCAAAACAGGAAAAAATAACTAAGTTCTTTAAGACCTTGCCTAAGCCCGACAGTAATAATTTATAGAAATTGTTCAAAATCTCTCATTAATTGATTTTATTTTGACAATTTTTATTTTATTTTCGAACCCTGGAACGTATCTCCTATACACCCATGCAAATTACCATTCCATATTCGCGGTTTCTGTATTCGCGGCATATTTGCGGAAATATCCCCCGCGAAAAGAGCTTTTACTCTATTTAATGTTATTTCGTTACATTCTTAGTTTCACTCACTTTCTTTAAGGTTCTGATAAAATTCACAGAACTGTGGTGGAATGAATTTGCACACGTGCAGTAATTGTTTTTCTGCACTGCAACTCATTACTTGAATAAATGCTTCCGCCATTTTGTTACATGCAGATCACTATTATTAATAGCTCGAATGCCAACTTTTAAAAGAGGCCTGGAAGAGAATATGGATAGTTTTACATCCACCATGCCGTGATATTCTCTGGGTAGATCACTAATCCACTGAAAACTTAACTTTCGAATTTTTGTTGGTTAGAACAATAATCACAAATAGGGATGAGATGCACAAAGAAATTAAACATAGGCTCAATTCTGGAAATGCGTGCTATTATGCATTACAGAGACTTTTGATTTCCCAACTCCTTTCAAAAAACGTTAAACTGAAAATATATAAAACTATTATTCTACCAGTTATATTATATGGGTGCGAAACATGGACTCTTCCTTTAAGGGAGGAAAGGATATTACGAGTTTTTGAGAATAAAGTTTTAAGGAAAATATTTGGACCAAAGAGAGATGAACAGACAGGTGAATGGAGAAGACTACATAACAACGAACTACATGGTTTTTATAGGAAGCCCGATATAATAACAGTTAAGTCTCGTAGACCGCGATGGGCAGGACATGGTGGCGCGGATGGTGAAATGAAAGACGTGCATGGAAGCTTCTTGTTAGGAAAGCCAGAGGGAAAACGCCCAGTTAGTAGACCAAGAATGAGGTGGGAGAATAACATTAACTATGATTTGAGGAGAAGTATATTATACAGGGAATGACTGGAATGTATTAGCTCAGGATAGGGATGTATGGAGAGCTTATGTCCGCGCGACCATGAACCTAGGGGTTCGATAGTGCCAGTGAGTAAGTAAGTAAGAACTTTTTTCGGGACAACTATTGAATTATTCAGGGGTTTCCAGTTTATCTTGTCCCACGAAGCCACTATATGCTGCATTCCATTGAACCTGACGCCATGTATAGTCCTCGCATAGGCCTAACTAACGTCCTCTGTATACAAGTAAACGGAAAGTGAACTGACAGCTCTAATACGTGTTTTAATTTTGTTTATGTTGAAGATCGAGTGTATTTGTACTTTGAATCGCAGCACGTCGGGTTTAAATGGACAAAATACAATTCTAACTTGTACAGCTTCTTTTCCAACTAATCATTAGTGATGAAATTGCGACAGAAGAATTAAATAAAGATGTATTTAAGCATCAGGTTCAGATCAAACGCCGGCAGACAGAACTAACAACAGATGGGGCGGGTGATTAATGGCCGAACAACTTAACCGCTTGCATCTTATTTGGGACACGGAGGGTCTTCAAAAATGAATTGAAAATAGTAATAAACTTCATTGTTAAAAACGTTGAGGTGGAGAGTCATAAAATAAAATAAGTTAAAATATACCTTCTTAGGTAAGATCCGTCGTCCTCAACTTATAAAATATATATTCTTTATGCCTGTAGTCCTTTCAGAACATCCGTTCCATCTTCAGCAGGTCCTTCTTCGCAACAATATTTAATATGATGGTTGATGCTGCTGGTCGTGTCACGACAACACCACATTAGGACCAGCAGCATCAACCATCATATTAAATATTGTAGCGAAGAAGGGCCTGCTGAAGATGGAATGGATGTTCTGAAAGGTTTACAGGCATAAAGAATAGATATTTTATAAGTTGAGGACGACGGATTTTACCTAAGAAGGTATATTTTAACTTATTTCATTTTATGAATTGAAAAATGATAAGAAATAGGATTTGCAGCAATTGCAGAACATTTAATTACTCTTAATTACGTACAAAGTAATTAAAAACAAGTTATAATTGTAAGACTCTCCGTGTATTTACTGATCAGCTGTAGATTTAGAAGCAATGATAGAGTTTTAATATCCTGATCCAGAAAAATTGGAAGACCAAAATTAAGATGAGAGAATTATGTCTTGCAGGATATTAGAGTCAGTATCGTTAGAAATTGGAACAATTTAGCAGCAAATATAGAAGTCTGGAAGGACATTCTGAGGAAGGCTTAGGGCTGTCATGCCATATATGATGATGACGAGTACCCTCATAGAATTAGCTGTTTAGATTATTTCAGTGTCTAGGCTGCGCTTAGAAAAACATATTTCAGATATTTTTTGAATTCACAATGGGCTAAAGCACAGAGATGGACTATCATGTGTTTAGAGGAAAATCAGCGCTCAAATTAACAGAACAAATCAGTTGGTGGTAAATGTATCGCGTAGGATTCACATAGAATTTCTTTAATTTAACTTTAACAGACGTTTACAGAATAATTTCAAATTTTATTTATTTATTTTACATTAGTTTACTGATTTCACACAATTTTCTGTTAAGTTTCTTCCTTCACAATTAAGTTTATCGCTCAGTTCCTTACACTCGCTGACGGACTGGCTTCATACCTACTTGTCCACATTTTGGACACGACCACAAATTGCTCGTCCAACAATTGAAATCCTTATATATGAGAGGCTGGTAGGAATAATTTGAAATCCCAGTGGAGACAACTCTCGATCAGAAGACTCGAAAATCGACTTTCCCAGAATGGTGGCCTGTGGAATTTTCACCATGGATTTCAGATTCGTGAGTCGTCAGTTCACGAATCCTTCTCTAACATACAAGGAGAGACTCGACTCTCGCTGTCGCACGCGAAGTTCAGAAGCCAGCCCAACAATGTATTGTCAGGCGAGGTGAGGAGGCCACACACGTAACACTTAGAAACTGAAGCTGAAAGTAATTATTCATTAAATTATCGGCTAATGAAAAAGAGAAGTGAGTGTATTGTTGCTACTATGATTTGATGGAGATGGTAGTGACACCTACCTACCTGGCAGCCGAGGAATCGAGAATTATATAGTTGTTTATGTGGAAATAATTGTTAATGTTTGTGTCAAGTCTCGAATGGTATAGTGGGCTGCACACTAGCCTGGAGAACTAGAGGTCCACGGTTCGATTCCTGGTTCAGACATTAATTTTTCTTTTCACAATAATATTATAACATGATCCATTATTGGAACTCTGTTAAAATAACAGTATTGGAAAATATTAAATAACATTGTTTACAGCTTATAAAAAGTGGTGGTGTAACATTCTCAAATATAGACACTTCTAAACGAAGCCGGCCGTTGGCGATGGTAGTGACACCTACCTGACAGCGGACGAAACGAGAATTATAGAGTTGTTTATGTGGAAAGAACTGTTAATGTTTGTGCCAAGTCTCGAATGTTGTAATGGGCTGCACACTAGTCTGGAGAACTAGAGGTCCACGGGTTCCATTCCTGGTTCAGACATTAATTTTTCTTTTCACAATATTATTATAATATTACTATAATACTGTCCCTAGCGTAGCCGAGTGGTTAAGGCACGATGCCATGGACCAGACCAACGAGTCATTCAGTACAGCAGTATATCATCAAAGGAAATACGGATTAGATAGCATAGCCAACTACAGTACAAAATGCCGTATCATGTCACAAAGCAGGCTGGTCTCATGTGATGTCACAAAGTAGGCCGGGTGTCATGTGACGTCATTAATTACATCATCGTTGTGTGTTACAACAATCTTAAAGATTTATGCCACAATGACTTCATTTATCACATCCTACTCATTTCCGTCTGTAAGAGCACCTTCACGCAACTCCCATTGCAACTTTTTCTTACCAATTAAATATTTAAAATCAATTAATTCGTAAAAGTATTTTAAGCTGATGTTAGAAATTTGAAAATTATGGAGAAAAATTAATAGGCCTGTATGCAATACATAATTAATATATAAATAAGTTGTTTGCACATTGTGTAAAATATGATTTTTATCTATAAGAAATGGGAACAAGCAAAAAATGGCGAGAACGAGGTTCTTCATGCTTAATGTTGGTACATTGGTTAGATTTGTTTCACTTTTGGTTGCGCTCGTTCCCGCATGAGAACAGTAGCGTTGTTAACGATATAATTAGAAACAATACGAATAGTGAAATAGACAACTCTTAGTTAATAAACAAGAAGAATCCGCGGAAATAATAAGGAAAAGTAATGTACAGGGTGTCCCAATCATCCGAAAATTGTTTCATCCTCAGGCGTCAAACGTAAAACAATTTGTCTCAAACAACACATTTTTTTTACGTTGATTGGAAAATTATTACTGACGATACATTTTTGTAGCCCCTTAATTTAAGGAATAAGCGATATAACTCTCTGCCGCTAAGGGTCGGTTTCACCAACAGAGGTAACTGTATTACGCCAGTTTAAGCTATGCATTATACACGGGGAAAACTGGCGTAATACAGTTACCTCTGTTGGTGAAACCAGTCAGACATTTACCCTTTCCGAGACATGTGTTATATTGACAACAAAACAATGGACGCACAGATGTTGAAGAAAACAGACTATTTAATGACTTGGTTTTACAAATTACATACTCGATGTACGCCAGCAGAGTTGTGTGTTTGGTGGATGTGTGATTTCTTAATCATGTGCCCTGATGGGGGAGCTAATCCTCTGTGCGGAGCTCATCTCTCGATCTGTTCCTGTTTCAGTTTACATACCAGTCAACCAGTGACTACGCTTTTCCTGTAGAACAAGAAGTGAACTTAGGAAAGAATCAGTCGCGAATGTCTAAGCCGGCTGTAATAGTTATAAATAGCATATCTTTACTGTTAAATCTGTTTGGGCTTGGGAAAAATCAATCAGATGATTGTATGAGAAATAACTATTGACAATAATGCAGATTCATTATACAACATTTAATACATTTTTTAAAGCAACAGAACTTTTTTGTAATTTTTTTAAGTTGTTTTCTTTTGGTACTTCTTGCAGTACCGTATCGATCGTACATTGTTGAATTGATATTCTTACCAAAGAAGTTAATTTGCGGAGATATATTCTGTGGAATATATTTAATAACATCAATTTTTAGAGTCAATCGATAGTGAATATCTACAATTGAGAAAAAAAAATCAATTCATAGACATGTCAAATAAAAAAAGGAAGAAAAGTTAATTTAGAGTACAACTAAATACGCACACCCTCCCCTCCACACTAAAAATCATAGGTAATAAGGCCTAACTATTTTGCTTTAAAGTGCAAAGTAATCCATGATCAAGAAAGTTAGGGAGTTACTGTTCTTAACCATCGTTACGGTTATTCTTTTAGTATCGTGTTCACTGTTCCCACTCAAACTTCCAGAAGCTGGCATCCATCTTCCTTCACAGCCCACTTACATCGCGTATATATTTTACACACGGTATCTTAAATGCTAAAACGTCTATAAATAACATTTGGATAAAAAATGGAATCCAGCGCCATAGCCGAGTGAACAAAGACAATATTTACTTGCGCAGAATTACAGGACTTGACCTGAAGTGCGCATGCCCCAGCTATACAACCGAAGGTAGAACAGAGTGGGCCTACGTAGTTGAGAATTTAATGTCGTCTTTAATACCTTGTTCGTAACATTAAAAACTTGAAATATACGCAGAGCACAACATTGCAGGCTGTGTAAGTTCCTCATGAAGACATGGGTACTCCCCTAGCGTGAGTTTCTTGACTAGTTACGGTTATTTCCCTGCAGTTATCAGTGACACAGACTCAATGATGCAACTAAGGTATTACTTGGATGTGAAATGAAGGTTAAATTTTGCTCAGAGACACTAACACAGGCTTGAGGTTCTTTTACGAGGCCAAACATCTTCAGACTCGGGATCTACGGCTTAAAATTCCTCCTGGAGAACTTGACCCTTGGATTTTTGCATTCTTAAAATTCATCGAACGCGGCCGGGTTTGAACCTGCGACCCTCTGAACATAACCGCGGGCTATAAGGACTTAACATTTGAATTAATTAATACGTACATAATTGATTAATAGCTTCTTAAGAAAAACTAATACAAATCTCGTGAATTCGAACCCACGCCCCTACGTTTTAGAGTGTAACTGTTTGGCCCAGAGCCATCGGATTGCACTACGTACGCGATCTGTACACATAGCGACGTCATGCGTTTTCCTACCAAGTTTACTTAAGTAATTAGATTTAACTAGGTTAGAAACAACTGAGCGAGTTAATTCTTCTACTATTTAGAGACTATATTTTATTAATTTAATTCTTTTTTTTTACTTTGTTGTTTAGGAAAGTAAAGTCAGCTATCCAGTTTATTTTTTTCCCCCAAAGTTCAGGAATAAATTATTCCACTAATATTACTAAATCTATGATCAGGCCTACTATTATTATTATTATTATTATTATTATTATTATTGGTATTATTATTATTATTATTATTATTATTATTATATTCACCCCAGTGGAAGATCGTCACTCTTTCGACCAAGGTACTTGTTTTCGTCTGGCTTATAGCCTTTGACAGGTCCGGCATTGGTAACCCTGTCAGCAGCAATGCTACCGCCGTCATAGCTCCCGGGGTCATTTAAGCACGCAAGCCAATCCACCACGACAAGGTAAAGATACCATGAAGAACACTAAGAAATTGGGACTGGAAGTAAACATCAATAGAACTAAATATATGTTCACACATAGAAATGTAATACATAATGAAAATGGACAATTAATCACAAATGAAGGAAATTGTGAAGTGGCTGATTTCAAGCATCTAGGAACATTAATTGCAAATAGGAATGAGATGCACAAACAAATTAAACATAGGCTCAATTCTGGAAATGCGTGCTATTATGCATTACAGGGACTCTTGTCTTTCCAGCTCTTTTCAAAAAATGTTAAACTGAAAATATATAAAACAGTTATTCTCCCAGTTATATTATATGGATGCGAAACATGAACTCTTACTTTAAGGGAGGAAAGAAGCTTACGAATATTTGAGAATAAAGTTCTTAGAAAAATTTTTGGACCAAAAAGAGATAAACAGAAAGGTGAATGGAGAAAACTACATAACAGTGAGCTACATGGTCTTTATAGGAAGCCAGATATAATAATAACAGTTAAGCCTGTAGGCTGCGATGGGCAGGACATGTGGCACGTATGGGGATGAAAGTGGTGCATGAAAACCTCTGGTAGGAAAACCAGAGGGAAAACGACCAGTTGGTAGACCAAGAATATGGTGGGAGAATAATATTATCCATGATTTGAGGTAAGTAGGTTATACAGGGGATGATTGGAAAACATTAGCTCAAGGCAGGGGTGTACGGAGAATTACGTCCGCGCGGACATGAACCTACGGGTTCGACAGAGCCAGTGAGTTAGTTATTATTATTATTATTATTATTATTATTATTATTATTATTATTATTATTATTATTATTATTATTATTGAGGCAGTCGATGGTAAATGCCTCGTTATCTGTCCAAAAGTTTTCTAAATGGTGTAGCTTGGTTTATTTCCTTTCCCATCTTGGTGGTATTTAATACAATTTGGGGAGACTTCCTCTAGTTCCAAGGCAAGGAATATAATCCAAAGGGCACCCAGGCCTGGTAGGTGGGTAACAAATAATAAATAATCGAAATGCATGTGGAACTAATGCTGGGACCATACAGTATGATGTCCACATATACTCTGAAACAACTTCCATAAAACTCTCTCCCGGCTTCAACGTTGTTATAACAAGTGTTTTCTTAACTATAGTTTGAAGGTTGCGTAGGTGTTAATTTGGGGTCAGATCAGCTGATTTTGTTTTTAAGGGTACGTTCAGGAGGTCGCGTGCTGTTACGCATTACAAGGTCTCTAATCTTCCCAACTTCTCTCAAAAAACATTCAACTGAAAATACGTAAAATGGTTATAAAATAAAATAAGTTAAAATATACCTTCTTAAGTAAGATCCGTCGTCCTCAACTTATAAAATATGTAATCTTTATGCCTGTAGGCCTTTCAGAACATCCGTTCCATTTTCAGCAGGTCACTCTTTGCTACAACATCCAGTAAGATGGTTGATGCTGCTGGTCCTAATGTGGCTCTGTCACGACCTTAGGAACATTTTTGAACCAAAGAGAAACGAAAACAGAGATGAATGGTGAAAACTACATAACAACTAACTACATGATTTTCACGGGAAACCACGTGTAATTTTAGTAGACTACAAAAAGGAGAACGAACGAGGGACATGACAACTTAAGACTATTTTTAGAAAAATACACCATTACTGTTAATTTCCTATACAATCAATTTAATGGGTTTATCATATTAATTGTGGAAAGCAACGGGAAGCTACCACACCAATAATTCCCTAGTAATGCTGCAAAGCATAACATGAAAATTCTATGATTGCAGTGAAGGACCTGCCCTCGGGCAGAACACTATGGAATGGAATCATATTAATAACCTTTTTACGAAAACCAGAGAGAAAGCACCGAATAGGAAGGTCAATAATGAGGTGGGAGGATAACACCAACTATTACTTCAGGGAGCTGAATTACATAAGGGACGATTGAAAAAGGAATTAGTTCAGGATAGGGATGAATGGAGAGATGCTATTTTCACACGGCCATAAACCTCCGGGTCAAGAGTGCCAGTGTGTGAGATTGTTGAGGAGGTAGTCATAATGAGTCCTCCGTTACCTGTTTTAAAACAGTAAGCAGACAGTAGCTATCTGACTGGTGCAGAAGAAGAACCCTCTCGAGCGGAAGGAACTAACACATTCTACAAAGTGTGAACTTCCTGTGGATGCTATCTAGAATTCCTGCGACATACACATATGAGACACGTCTTCACAGAGCTTTATGTCGTAAGACATTAATGCAGTTCAAATCTGATTTTTTGCGTCCACTTTTATTTCTAAGTCGATTGGGTAAAAAGAGAAATTATGAACTTCGAGAAAGGATAAGAGTTCAAATCATACTAGAAGGTAACCAAATATATCAACAGAACTGTTTAAATCACACCCACAAAATGTTTACAAATCGTTTACAAAGAAGATATTCCAGACTCAACCAAGAGGAGACAGAGGAAGACCTACACAACGCCGGAGAAATCAGTACCTTGAGACATCGGAACAGGCTCAACCGTGCCTGAACCTAAAATGTTCATGATGAGCAATCGTTATAACCACAAGACTCCCGGGTAGACATCCTCGACAACATCCAAGTCACGTTCGACGAGTTCACGAACGGGATTCGTCAATTCCCGGGATAGTCAGCAGCTAAGACTCGAACAGGTGACCTTGTATGCGTGAGAAGAACAGACTGAGAAGGGAATGGCTCGGGTTAACCGCCTGCAAAACCATATTAACTAATCTATGGACTTACACACTCACTCAAGTCCTTCATCCGAGGATCAATTGCTCTGCAAAATTTAAAAAAATGGGTGATATGGAACTCCGATCCATGCCCGCTCTTGTAACTTCCACGCGGCTTGGCCTTGTCAAATTTTAAGAAGGCCGAACCCATGTTGACAACTACAAGCCTCAGTTTCATCCTAAGAGTTAACGAGGCTCTTAGTTCTTTGAGCCCCCCCCCCGATTGCATGCTTGAACTGAACATTCTAACAGAAGTCTTTCAGGCCTCTAGTGAGCTTAAGTAGACAAGGCTCCGGGCCACAATAAAGCTCTGATAAATATCCAAAGATACGCGTGTTTCGGTTGGTTCTCCGTTTGCTGTGCCACCCATCGTGATTCCCATCCTGAAACAGAGTCTGCCGTTGTTTTATAGTCTCTTCAACTTTCTGTGTTCCATGGGAAAGCTCTTCGAGAACATCCTGACAGCCGGAATCAAGACAGAGGTTAAGAATAAATGCCTCTTATGGAAGGAGCAGTTGTGTTTCGGCCCAAAGTCACCACTACACTGCAGCTGGCCCAACTCCCTGAACGAGACATAAGGCATTTTGACAGGACGCGGCTAACCACAGCGGTTTTTCTGGACGTAGGTAAAAAGCTATCGACACCGCCTGGATCGAAAGTCTCCTGTAAAATCTAATCTCCCTAGATTTCTCGTCATACCTGATGAAAACTACTATTCCTATATGTTTTCCAGAATGTTTATTACGTTCTTACAGTCGGCCGCGTCTTCAATGTGAGTCAAAGGACTGGAGTAGCGTTGCTTTTCAACCTAAATATCAACGACATTCCAATTTCTCCCCCCCATGTCCAATGTCACCCAGTACTCTGCTCATCGCTCCAGGTTACAACTCTGTCCGTTGCCTTGAGACTTAGTTCACTTCACTCGAGAAAGGAGTCCGAGAGTAAAGGAGAGCTATCAACTGTGATTTCCTCACCATTCGCATAGGATGAAGCTTAACTCATAAATATTCACTTTCTGCACTTTGTGTGCCGAAGCTTCAGTCGATGTGAAACTTAACTTCTAGGTTCAGAATCCAGCTGTATTGCGTCACATATCTAACATATTACAGGGTTTTCCTGGTGAAAAACGAAAACCGGTACACGGGCCGTTTCTTATTTAAGGTGTATTCCTGCTAGACTCATACACACATTCAAACCGTTAGCGCATTTCACAAAATCCCTTTTTTATGCTGGAGCCGATATATTTTCCTGCTATGCATTTAGTTTGCAGGGATGGGTAACAGAGAGAACGACGTGCGAAACTCCGCCGTCAGTTTGCATGTTCGGTCATCTTATGGACCGTCAGTATTAGTCGAAACAGCTGCTCTATCATAGAAGATAACATTTCAGTAATTAAAATTCTCTGCACTACGAGCTAACTTTTTACGATCCACGATGCGTTAATCAATCAAGCTCTCGGAATATGCTAATTGCATAGACAAAATACGACGAAAATCAAATACAAGAGTCCACAAAAGCGTATTTTGGTAGATCGTATCATAATTGCTTACGGTTTATCAAACTCTACTCTGTCCCAGGATAGCACTGACCATGCTGTCAGTCACAAACTCCCCAGTAGAAGAGGCGAATTGAAGCCGAATTGAGGTGAATTGTTTCGGCTTCAATTAGCCTCTTCAGCTGGGAGTTTGCAACTCAGTGCTACCCTAGGAGAGAGTAGAGTTTGATGAACCAAAAGCAGAGAAGCTCTTGTTCGTTGCCACTCGACGAGACAAAACAGTCTGAGGGACATCTCGAGTAATAGAAACTATATTAGCCAAAATTATTGTTTAAATGTGTTTATTGCCGACCAATTCAGTCGGATTATCAACACAACCCAACAAGAAATGTAATATAACATACAGTGTAAAGTGATACGCCACTGATATAAATTACTATGGTGGTGTTTAGGTTGGAAGTTGACTTGGTCCCATAATCGGATCAAATTTGTCATCCCATTTGCGTAATTAATTAGGTATAACAAAACAAGTAGCAGTAATGCATAAGAACAGGAGCGCGGAGTCTCCGTGATTAATGAGTTTCTTGAATAATTGACTGCGGCCTCCAGATAAACAAGCGCACAGTGACAAGCGCTGCAGCTAGCGAAACATTTTCTTGCACGAGCGCTAGTGTCAATACAACACATTTACACATAATCCAGGTGGACAATACGTAGTTGTCCCTGGTGCAGCCCAAGGTCTATGGATTTGTATGATCATCACATTTCCATCGGAAGGGAAGTAACTTGTTGGGTCCCGTGCAGTACATGTATTCACGTAAATAACATCTAGGTTTCTCCTTTCTCACCTGGAACAGAATTGTAAAGCTTAATGACGTCAGTTGTTGAAGAGCGTCTTTAAAATAAAAGATCATCTATCATAATACTAGAGAGAGATTCTGCACGAGTTATGGAACCTGTGCCTCGAAAAAATATTGGTTCTGGAAACATAACACATATCGCCTTTGAACAGACTACGGATAAAATTCTAAATCGAAAATGAGAAGCTTATTTCGATGAACCAGACTTCAGAGGACGGAGGGAAGGTCAACTCTCGAATACAGACTTATCGTCATGTTAATGAACGCGCAGCCCGTTATTTATTTTCTCGTAGATATGAATTTAAGAGCGAATCGTGTGTAACTTATCTGCAAGAAATACTCAACCTAACACATCGCGTCTCTTAAACAAAGTCTAATTTTAATATCTTTATAATTCAGACACCTAAGCTAACGTTTGATGATGGACTCGACTTCGTTTTTTTTAGATTGATGTTTCCACTGTTGACCGCTTGTTGCGCTGTAAGTAACAATGCAATCATGATATTTTCTCGCGCTGAAAAATCCTTGTGTGTTCTGCAATTCGATAGAAACCACTGAGCTACGCATATCAAATCTTCATTTCGGACTAGGTATGAAAGGCAGGCTCCCTCGAGGAAGTCGATATAAACCACTGAGCTACGCATATCAAATCTTCATTTCGGACTAGGTATGAAAGGCAGGCTCCCTCGAGGAAGTCGATAGAAACCACTGAGCTACGCATATCAAATCTTCATTTCGGACTAGGTATGAAAGGCAGGCTCCCTCGAGGAAGTCGATAGAAAGCACTGAGCTACGCATATCAAATCTTCATTTCGGACTAGGTATGAAAGGCAGGCTCCCTCGAGGAAGTCGATAGAAACCACTGAGCTACGCATATCAAATCTTCATTTCGGACTAGGTATGAAAGGCAGGCTCCCTCGAGGAAGTCGATAGAAAGCACTGAGCTACGCATATCAAATCTTCATTTCGGACTAGGTATGAAAGGCAGGCTCCCTCGAGGAAGTCGATAGAAACCACTGAGCTACGCATATCAGATCTTCATTTCGGACTAGGTATGAAAGGCAGGCTCCCTCGAGGAAGTCGATAGAAACCACTGAGCTACGCATATCAAAAATCTTCATTTCGGACTAGGTATGAAAGGCAGGCTGCCTCGAGGAAGTCGATAGAAACCACTGAGCTACGCATATCAAATCTTCATTTCGGACTAGGTATGAAAGGCAGGCTCCCTCGAGGAAGTCGATAGAAAGCACTGAGCTACGCATATCAAATCTTCATTTCGGACTAGGTATGAAAGGCAGGCTCCCTCGAGGAAGTCGATAGAAACCACTGAGCTACGCATATCAAATCTTCATTTCGGACTAGGTATGAAAGGCAGGCTCCCTCGAGGAAGTCGATAGAAACCACTGAGCTACGCATATCAAATCTTCATTTCGGACTAGGTATGAAAGGCAGGCTCCCTGGAGGAATTCGATAGAAACCACTGAGCTACGCATATCAAATCTTCATTTCGGACTAGGTATGAAAGGCAGGCTCCCTCGAGGAAGTCGATAGAAAGCACTGAGCTACGCATATCAAATTTTCATTTCGGACTAGGTATGAAAGGCAGGCTCCCTCGAGGAAGTCGATAGAAACCACTGAGCTACGCATATCAAATCTTCATTTCGGACTAGGTATGAAAGGCAGGCTCCCTCGAGGAAGTCGATAGAAAGCACTGAGCTACGCATATCAAATCTTCATTTCGGACTAGGTATGAAAGGCAGGCTCCCTCGAGGAAGTCGATAGAAACCACTGAGCTACGCATATCAAATCTTCATTTCGGACTAGGTATGAAAGGCAAGCTCCCTCGAGGAAGTCGATAGAAACCACTGAGCTACGCATATCAAATCTTCATTTCGGACTAGGTATGAAAGGCAGGCTCCCTCGAGGAAGTCGATAGAAAGCACTGAGCTACGCATATCAAATCTTCATTTCGGACTAGGTATGAAAGGCAGGCTCCCTCGAGGAAGTCGATAGAGAAACGTTATCACCAATTTGTCACAAGTGGTAGTTTATCTCCAGAGAAATGAAGTGGACGTTCAGCAGTCTCCGACGGACATGTTGAGCATCCAACATAGCCTTCAAAAGTCCCTGCGCAGAGCTTCTCGCGAGTTGGGAAAGACCCACCAAACCGTGTGGAAGATGTAAGACATGAAACCGTACATACTGCAACTTCGTCACAAGTTTATGGAGAGAGATCAGAGATTTCGCTTTGCCAATCGTTTTCGAGGTTAGCAGAGAATATTGGTTTTACTGAGCGACAAGGCAACATTTCACGTTAGTGGAAAAGTGAATCGTCATAATTGCAGAGCTTGGGGGGACCGAGAATCCACGCACAATCACCGAGAATGGGCGAAATTCACAAAGCTGAATGATTTCTGCCCCATGTCAGATCGCAAGCTCTTCGGTTCATTTGTCTTTATAGCTTACACTATGTTTGACATATCTTACCTTGACATGCTCGAAATTTGGTTAATGCCAATGAATGAAGATTCAGATAATTATCTGTTCCAGCAAGTTGGAGCACCGCCTCACTATCACTGTCAGGTTCGCAACTTTACTAATCGGATGCCTTCAAAACGTTGGGTAGATTAAGGCTTCTTGATAACGAACTTATGAAATGGCCTCCACGATCCCCAGATTCAATCCCATATTATTATTTTTTCTATAGGGCTACATAAAGGACAATGTTTGCGTTCCTCCTGTACCACGTGACCTACCTGAACTCAAATGAGGATTGAAGAAGCTGAAGATGCAGTCACACCTGACATAATGTTCAGTCTAGCAAGTGATGGACTATTACATTGATGCTAGTCACGTTATACACGGCCCTCACATCGAGGCACTGTGAAAAAAAAAGAACGGAACTTGAAGCCCTGTGTATCGATCGTCAGCTTAGATGTCATGGTGTTATAATAATAATTAATTTATCAAATGAGACTTTATTTAGTGACACGTTGTATAAAGTGTACTAGAAAATCAGTGTTACTGGAATATATATATATATATATATATATATCCATTTTCATTTGATATTCTGCGGCTTATAACAATTGTGTTATTAAGTTATCAAGTTTTTGTTATATTTAAAAAATCGCATTTTTTCTTGTTCACAGAGTTCCTAGCGCTAATATTAACTTAGTCATTGCCCTTTCTCATCTCTATCAATAATAACTATTTTTCGAAATAAACATTAAGCTGCATGCCTAACATACAATAGTGTGACAGAATGCTCTTTGCATTGTTAATATGTATGCTCAGGATTGAGTTGTTGGATTCCGACAGACAAGAGGATACAATCATCCCTCGCCACTTCACGGATGTTTTGACTACACCCTGATATTCCGACAACCATCAGTTTCATTGTCTTCTCTGTCAGAATTCTATGTACCCCGCAGCTCTAAACGTTTATTGTAATTTGGTCTCATCGTCACAAACGTATTGATTTTGTGGTACATTACTTTTTTTAAATTTTTTATTTATGAAACAGAGATGATTATTTTTATAATTTTCAAATTAATTGGTTTGTGGTTTTATTTGAATCCAAAATCGCATAGACAACGATAAATTTTCCCCGAGGGTCCGGGTTCAAATCCGGTAGGGTTCGATGAATTCTTAGGATGCAAACATCCAAGGTATTAGTCCTCCGGGAGGGACTTTAATTCGTAAGTCCCAAGTCTGAAGATTTTCGGGCCAAAATTAGAGACTCTGAGTAAAATTTAACTGGCTTTCCATTCAAGTAGTAGTTAATTGCCTACTATATGTATCTTTGAGGCGATGTGCTGATCACATATCACTTGCTGACATGTGTAGAGAAATAAGCGTAACGAAATTAGCTTGGTTAAGTAACTCCCGATAGTGAGCACCCTTGAACTCACGTGGCGGTGACGGATATAGACTAGAGGCAGAATTAATCCCCAAAACTAGCATTTAATTACAAAGCAGAATATGTTAAATGCAGAAGACTGCACGACTCTAAAGTAGTGAGTAAAATAATGTTTTATTATACGAAACAATGTGAACCGCACTGAAACAAATAATAATTTTTTGCAGCAACATGTTCCGGGCCATAGCCTATGATACAAATAATAAAACCCCTAAAATATGTTACGTGAAATTTAAAAATTAAGCGAAATTTATATAATTCAGTTAGTGAAACCTACTGTACATCATCATCATCATCATCATCACGATGCTTGAAAACTAATTACTTTTGTCTTCCTTGATCCAAAACGCAGATTGGATCTTCCTGCATCTCGGCATCTTATAGGGCGGAACTTGAAAGCTATCTGTTGACTCAATTCTTTCAACATGTTGTCATTCAATTCCGTCCAAAATGTTTGAGACCTTTCATTTTTCTCGTGCATTTGCATTTTCTTTTATTGCTCAATCCTGTGAGACCTAGTGCTGGGCGTAAAGCCTCTTTTGAGGTGCTGTCACACGGAGACCTACGTTCCACTTGAATTCATTATGACTAAACACTGAAATCACTTTTATCATTTGACGTGTATTTTATATTCACAAAGTAACTTTACTGATGTTTCATGCAAATAATCATATTCTGCAGCAGAACAATGCATTAATAATGTCTGAGCTCTGACTTCATGGGAAATCCAATAAGGTTTCACAAAAATAAATAAAATGAAAAGGAAATGAGTGACTACATTTAGATTAACTCAGTAGACTTAATGTACATTATTTAACTCAATATACAGGCCCTACGTTCTTCTACAAAAATATATTAAACTTTTAATTCGATATTTCAGTGGCGGATTGCGAGTCCATCTCAGATACTCACATAATCTATGTGTATTTTTACTCAACTTTAAAAAGGCAGAAATTACTTATGTACGCTTTGTGTTGAAAATAAACAGAACTAAATTTAAATAAATTGAATGTTTTCATAGTTTAGAAATGTTTTAATGAAACGAAAATATTTTCTTAATACGCACACATGATATTTACTCTATTTCGTGTATGAATGTGTCATTCAAAACAAATTTAATAACTTTGGCCCAATGCTAAAAATATAAACAAATCAGTTAGAAATACCTGCTTAAACTCATTTGATTTAAACTTGTACAGTAGGTCCTACAACAAGTATATTTCACCATTAAAAAGCTTTGATTCATTTGATAGAAAAAATGGATTAGTCTTATTAAAAATTGGATAAGATTATTTATATTTTAGATATCATAGATTCATAACGGGTCGCACACCGTAGCGTAGTGGTTAAGGCACTGAGCTACAAGCCGGAAGGTCGAGGGTTCAAGTCCCGTTGGGGCCAGGATTTTTAAACTGACACAAACCTTCTGGCGGCACTATGGCCCTGGGGTCGATTCAGCCTCTAACGGAAATGAGTACCAGTCGCTTGTTCTAGGAGTAAAGGCGGCCGTCACGCTGGGTTGACAACCCGGCTGACATCAAGTGCCGATTGTCTAAAAAAAGTGGGAACTCAATATCATCATCATCTACCGTCACGGTTTAGACCATTTCTGATCTGTTCCGGCTCCATATTATAGTTGCTCACTTCAACTTGTTTATATATTGAAGAAGTATTTTAGTAAGATCTTCATTATGCCCCCTCGTTGTGGCGACAATTTTGAAGAAGTAATCCTTTTCCCATGTTGTGGCGATGTTTTGAAGCAGCTAACTCTCTTCATGCCCGATGATATAGTAACATTTTGAAGGATTGGTGTCCCAAAAAGAATTACTGCTTCAGGTTGGGTTTAATTTTCGGTAGAGCTGGATTCTCTTCTCAAGGTCGAAGTTGGTACACAAGATAGGAAAACATTTTAAAATCACTAATAACTGATTCTTGTAGAAATAGTTGTAAATTTATTTAATATTTAATTTCCCAGCAGATCAAGTAAATATAGGTGGTATTATTCTTCACTGTCAATTAAAATTAAATTATTTTCTTTTCTTGAATGAACTATTCTTCTTGTATTAAATATCACATTTTATCAGGAGAGCTGTTATTGCTTCTATCCTTGTTGAAAGTTATATGCTGACTGACTAGTGTAATTCTTTTCTAATTTTAAAGAGCATTGTTAACATCACATGATTTTATATTTAAATTCTATTGGTTAATGGTCCATTAAATACCAGGTTTACATTTGATTTGTTAAATCAAAAAGTTAATTGTTTTAACATCCAATCAGAATTTAGTATAATTTTATTTAAAAATATTAAGTTAAGCAGGTGTTCTTATTACAGCTATAACAGAAAGCTTTATATTTCAGACAACAATGACTTAAAGCACAATTTTAAAAGCATTATTTAGAAAGACTGTTATATAATACAATTTCTTTAATTGTTACTGAGACATTTTTATTCAACAATGAACAACAATTAATTATTTAGATGTTTTTCTTTATTTAAGTTATATTTAAGTATTAAAATAATTTTAAAATATAAAATTATTAACTTTAACTTTCATATTTATTATGATATTAAAATCCTGCTATAATATACACATACATACATACACACACTGTATATGCGTTTTAGACTTAAGCTATGGAAGTAATTAATGAGGAATGCAGTGCCTTGGAATTGACAGACATAACAATTTGTACAACTCGTTTGGAAGACAATGTTGTAGAGCCAAGGTAATACAAATAATTCCTTACTGGCAAGATTCCACAAAATCCATCCTTGCTTTATTTGTAGAGCAAGAAGCCATTCATTTTATTGATATGACTCCCTCATCACAAATTTATCTGATATCTTGTCCACTTTCTAGATGTTATTTTATCAAATAAGCTCTAAGCTAATAATTTTCTGTAGATTATTTTCAACAACAAAATGATACCTACGTTATAATAACAATGTACCTGCAGACGGTCCAAACACACTATTTGATCTTAATTACATCATCTTTTTGACAATTCAGACGTTGGAGATAAAATCTGTTCTACTGGAGCCGATGTCGGATTAGCAGTATTTTTAGATGAAAAAACTTTAGAAATATGTTTGTTCGACTTTTAAATAAAAATGCAATAGGCCTGAGTGTAAAGAATAAATTAATTAGATTCGAAAGTATAATAATAATAATAGCTTTATTTTACCTGGCAGAGTTAAGGCCTTAAGGCCTTGTCTACCACTCAACCAGGTTTAAAAAAATACAAAAAAAAAGTTTTAAATCTAATACCACTATATATATAAACGATTACAAGTTATCGCATTACAATACAATTAATATTGATAATGTAATTGGATTTACTCTAACTTTAATGAATTAAATACATAATCTTTTCAGCAAGATATATAACAAACTAGGAAAAGATTAAGACATAGTATAAAATTAAATAAACCGAGAAAAATTAAATTATTAGACAACAAGGTAACTGTATAAGCGTTACTTAAAGGTACAAAGCGTGCGGCAGAGGAAGGAGATTCCAGAGCGGGCAGCGGCAGAGGCTACTGTGAAGGAAGTAGAATAGGAGGAAGTTCTATGACGAGGAATTGTTAGCAGACTGCTATCTTGTGACCTAGTGTCAGGTAAGACCTGGGAGTTAAGCTATTCCAAGATTTCTGCACTTCTAATTCTAAACCCATGCAAAACTATTTACAAGTGAATGAAATAAAATAAGTTTTTGAAAAATTAGAACATACACTTTTTTATGAGTGTTTCTTGCTATCCTAATTTGGCAATAAATAACATGATCACAAGTTTGCAGTGAATATACATAACCTCACATTTCTCTCTGATTTGATTTATTCAACCATCGGCCGTTTACAATTGAATCTATATAGATATTTTAAAATACTTGATAAATTATATCACTGGAGAGCTTATGTCCGCGTTCGGTTCGGCCTGAACCTACGAAATTGTTATATAATTATTCGCTCACAACAATCTTTTGAAGAACGTTCGGAAAAAATATGTAGCCAATTGCTAACGCCCCCTGCTTAAAACCCTAATACTCATTTTGTTGCAGAGCTGATTCGATCCAGGGAAATGATGACGGAATTAAGTTTAATCATTCCTCAAAGTGTA
Source organism: Diploptera punctata (assembly GCA_030220185.1). NCBI lineage: Eukaryota > Metazoa > Arthropoda > Insecta > Blattodea > Blaberidae > Diploptera > Diploptera punctata. The sequence goes on from JASPKZ010007268.1 coordinate 807,256, forward strand.
CCCTCCCTCCCCTGGCAACTAAAATGCGATCATCAGCTATCTAGTCTTGGCCTCCAATCTCTATTTTGTAACGCCAATCTATTTTACAACAACATGTTCTATTACGTTTTTAATATTGCAGCTAATAGGCCTATTATTATTTTGCTATTATGCATTACAGAAACTCTTGACGACCCAACTCCTTTCACAAAACGTAAAAATAAAAATATATAAAACTATTATTCTACCAGTTACATTATATGGGTGTGAAACATGGATTCTTACTTTAAGGGAGGAAAGGAGATTACAAGTATTTGAGAATAAAGTACTTAGGAAAATTTTTGGACCAAAGAGAGATGAACAGACAGATGAATGGAGAAGGCTACTTAACAATGAACTACATGGTCTTTATAGGAAGCCAGATATAATAAGAACAGTTAAGTCTCGTAGACTGCGATGGGCAGGACATGTTGCACGTATGGGGAATGAAAGACTTGCATGGATGCTTCTTGTAGGAAAGCCAGAGGGAAAACGCCCAGTTGGTAGACCAAGAATGAGGTGGGAGAATAACATTAACTATGATTTGAGGGAAGTAGATTATACAGGGAATGATTAGAAAGCATTATCTCAGGATAGGGATGTATGGAGAGCTTATGTCCGCGCGGCCCTGAACCAACGGGTTCGATAGTGCCAGTGAGTAAGTAAGTAATATTATTATTTTATTAATATCTTATTATTATCCCAATCCTGGCTGTTTTCGAATAATTGCCTGTGTATATCAGTGGGAGCCTTGACGTCTTTTGTGAACAGAAAAAAAAAAAAGAAAAGAAAAAGGGAAACCATAGCCACATATTAAAAATTACAATAATTAAATAGCACATTTCTTGTACACAGCCACTGTAACAATGTCTCAAGTATTTACATGCATTCAGCTATAACTCTGTATAGCTTTGGGTTATAAGTCACTTTTGTTCAAAGATGTGAATTTTTCAACAAAGCAAATGTACGCATGACGGCGGCGAGCGAGTAGACTGCCGGGGCACGAGGTAATGAAAGGGCACAACAATCATTCCAACACGCATGCGTGGCCAGCCCTTCCTGGAAATTCAGAATTTGTCATATTCCATATCTCATAAACTCAATACACAAACACAATCCATGTCTCAATTTTTCAGTACATTTCATTAACAGACCATATTTTTGCAATTTTTGGTTAACGTTTATAAAATGCAACAGCATTAGGCCGTTCACTGTCTTGCGTCACGCAACACACAATGCTCTCCATAATGTTTTACATATTACGCCTACAACGCTGGAATTTATCCTGTCCAAACTTGGAAAATACTAGATATCGGGGACAAAAGTAGCAAATATTGACACGAATGATGGCAGAATAATAGCAATTATTACTAACTTATAAGTGGTTGGGTAATTTAGTCTGGCACAATGAAATGGAAAAGTAAGGAATTTTCTAGAAAAGGCTGCCCAAATGGCGATCCTCCAAGTCATTTCAAACGGCTCGCTTATTGTAATGATATCTATCATAAGTAACGCCACGAGTGATTTCCAATTTATCTAGAGAATTTGGAAATCAACAGTGGCATTTGTTAGGACTATTTAACGAATAAAATTAAGCTGTTTACTCACGAATGATTATTTAAATATAGGGCCTAGTTATTTTAAAATATGTATATATTTAATGCAAACGGCGATGTTTGAAACGATCGGTACGCTTCATTTGCTTCTTTTGTTCCTCACTGCAACCAGATCATATTATTCATTGCCAAAGGAACGCAATATTGTAAGAATGGACTCTAGTAGAGAAAAAATGAAACACATCAAACTGTATATTAATTCATTTCTGATGTCCTATGATGTAAATATGACAATTATATTTTTCTGGGAAAAAATGCATTTAAGAAAGTGCAAACAGTGGTTTCTTTTTTTGGTGGTATAATCAATTGCTACAAATGTTTTTATAATAACTCCCGCATGCGGCATGTGTTGATATTCATGCACTATATATACAATCTGGTAGCCATATTTCTTAATGAGTCAGTCACTGCAAAATAATGCTATGACCTATTCAGAATGTTAAAAAGAAGGTGCTTTCTTTATTATGATAAACTTTAGTTGGTAAATTCTAGGCGAAACACGACTGGGATTGGTTGTAAATAAAAAATCATTGAAATGTGTTTGGTCATTGACTCCCATTTGAGGCATCAGTTAAATAGTCCATTAAAACATTTTTTTTTTCAAAAGGATTTTCAGAGCTGCTATTTTTTTAATGGTGTATCCTTTTTTTTATTTTATAGCATAATACATGATTTAAGGGAGGAAAGGAGATTACGAGTATTTGAGAATAAAGTTCTTATGAAAATGTTTGGACCAAAGAGAGATGAACAGACAGGTGAATGCATAAGACTACATAACAGTGAACTACATGGTTTTTATAGGAAGCCAGATATAATAAAAAGAGTTAAGTCTCGTAGACTGCGATGGGCAGGACATGTGGCACGGATTTGAATGAAAGTCGTGCATGGAAGCTTCTTGTAGGAAAACCAGAGGGAAAATGACCAGTTGGTAGACCAAGAATGAGGTGGGATGTAACTATGATTTGAGGGATGTAGATTATACAGGGAAGGATTGGAAAACAATATCTCAGGATAGGGATGTATGGAGAACTTATGTCCGCGCGGCCATGAACCTATGGGTTCGATAGTGCCAATGAGTTAGTTTTAGCATAATACATGAATCTGTTAAGCAATATATTAATAATCGTACATTGGAAATTAAAATTCTGCATTTATCAATGCTGTATTGCGATAATCACATTGATTCACTGAACAACACCTAATAGCGAGAGAAAGTTTATTTGTGGTACCTCGCCCTGTGATCAAGAACAAGATTAACAAAATTACTTCGATTGTGTTTTCGAATAGTCGCATTGAATAAATAGTCCGCTATTTTTAAAATTATCGTAAAATTTTCTTTCATAATTATTAATTCAAGTGGAATTGCTGGTTACAATTTTCGTAAAAGAGTATGTTATTTTCATTCTACGGTCACTCATCTGAATAGAAAACACATTTCTGGCCCCATGTTCATTATAGTTCGATACCAATGTTCTAGAACATAATCGAAAATACTATTATTTATGTGGAAGGGATAAAAATAGGACAATTTGTTCTTCTTCATATGGTTCTTGTAAGGTGCATCACATTAACAAATAATATTATGTATTTTCCAAACTCAACTTTTCCAATTACATGACATAAGACTGTCCAATTCTATGGGGGGAAACTAACTAACTCACTGGCACTATCGAACCCGTAGGTTCATGGTCGCGCGAACACATCGCTATCCTGAGCTAATGATTTTCAAGCATCACCTCTATAATATAATTCCCTCAAATCATGTTTAATGTTATTCTCCTACTTGAATCTTGGTTTACCGACTGGGCGTCTTCCTTTTGGTTTTCGTACAAAAAGCCTGCAAACACCTCTTTCATTCTCCATTCTTGCCACATGTCCTGCCCATCGCAGTCTACGAGACTTAACTCTTCTTCTTACATCTGGTTTCCTATAAAGATCACGTAGTTCAGTGTTTTGTAGTATTCTCCATTCGCCTGTCATCTCTGTTTGGTCGAACATTTTACCTAAGAACTTTGTTCTCAAATACTAGTAATATTTTTTCCTAAGAGTAAGAGTTCATGTTTCGCATGCGAATAATATAACTGGAAGAATAGATGTTTAATTAATTAATTTATTTTCAGTAAAACTTTTTGAGAGAAGTTGGGAATGCAAGACTCCCTTTAATGTATAATGGCATGTGTTTCCAGTATTTGAGCTTATATTTAATTTCTTTGTGCATCTCATTCCTATTTGTAAGTATTGTTCCTAGGTAATTTAATTCAGCCATTTCTTGGAAATACCCCTCATTTGTCGAATAGCATTGTTAATGTATAAATGTTCATTGAGATTTTTCTCGTTCTAAATATATAGTAAGAAGATTCTAGGAAGATGCAATATAAATCACTTACTATTTGAATCCACAATTGTAATGGAACGGAGATTGAAACCGGTACCTCTCGAGTGCGAATCCACGTTTGACTACACGAACAAACAACAATTTAGACGGGAAGGACACACAGCACCTTGGATGTGCAGTTCTCATCGGTGGACCGAATGAAAACTACATTTAGGGACCATAACACGTGAGCAGCATGTTCTTCCCCGTGTGGGGATTAGGGTGCTCCCTAGTGGGAGTGTTTAACCAAGCTAATTCTGTTACGCTTTTTTACCCATAGATGTCAGCGAGTGATAATGGGGTCAGCCTATCGCCTCAGTGAGACCCACAGTGGGCAACTAAGATATTACCTGGATGCGTAACGGTGAGTAAATTTTGCACAGATGTCTTTTTATTCAGGTTTATGGTACTTTTACGAGCCAGAAGAACTTGAGACTCGGGACCCACGGCTTGATGTCCCACCCGGAGGAGTTGTCCGTTGGATTTTTCTATCCTAAAAATCCATCGACCCCGACTGGGTTTGAACTCGCTTCCCACGGAACTAGAGGCACAGAGCATGACCACAAGCCACAGCTGCCGACTGCACCGCGTTCCTAATTCTGTAAAAGTCAAAGTTTTCTGCTCGGGCTCAAAACGTAAAGTTAGATTATTTTCTGAGCGCGGCCAGGACTTTGCATACCGTAATGTACATCGGCTGGGCTAGACTTAAGCGATAACGAATTTCCGGTACCCATAAATACTTATGGGTATTTGTTTATAATTTCATTTGTCTTCTTTTATTGAATCTTTTTATTACTTTCATAATGTGTTAACACCAGATACAGTCCCGCCATTAAACAACGATTAGACCATCAGATGCTGTTATACACCGTTCATTACTGCGACAGCTTGTTATGAAATTCCAAAATGGAATGACCGTTTGCCATTGATGCTTCAACTGCATTTAAAATGTTCTTCTTCTCAGATTCAGTAGCATTAAATTCTCCTTCCTCCCCCCCCCCCACTGCCACAACTCTAACTAATCTTTGAGCCTGTTGCTAACACGCAAATACACTTAGAAAAGCAGGCTCAATGTCTCTTTGATCTTCTGAAATGACAGTTCAAAATCCATGGAATGCTAAGAAGAGAAAACCAGACCAGAGTGCACCTTCTCCATTAGATAACCACCACAACACTTCACCAAACCAGATATAAATTTCAATTAATTTTTATCAACAGCTGAATTTCTTCCCCAACCAGATATTATATGTATCTTTCTTCATTTTGTGTTAAGTAGATTTTCAATCTCACGGCAACTAAATATTTGGCAATTGTTGCTACATAACACTTCGGCTGAGAGCAACAGATAAAAACGCTATTTTTTTATAATCGAATTCATAAATTATTATCTCTGCTCAGAGAAGTTGTCTATGGATACAACTACTGCTACATCCAATAACCAGTTCCAGGCCTGTCTAACATTCTATTGCCTATTATTCACGTGTTAACATTGTATTTTTAATTTGATTACTTGAATACATACCTGCTGAGGATACGTGCCTTGTTAACAGGTCATGAAGGCCCTAAAGACGCATTAAACAACTCATGAAAGACGTCACAAATTTACCCTACAACTTCCGGCTAATTTAGAATCATCGCTATCATCATCATCACCATCATCCAGGGATTAAGCCTGTTGGCTCGTTCCGGTTTCATGAAAGCTAGAATTGTTAAAATTGTGATGTTGAGTGATTCCGGGTTCTGTGGCCGTGGTCCATAGTTGGTGTTGATACCAGACGTTTCGCCCTCAACTGCGGAGGGCATCTTCAGTGGCGAGTGCTTCTAGGCGTGTTTCCTGGTCGGAAGCTCTACTTAGAGTTTTGTTGATACCAGACGTTTCGCCCTCAACTGCGGAGGGCATCTTCAGTGGCGAGTGCTTCTAGGCGTGTTTCCTGGTCGGAAGCTCTACTTAGAGTTACTCTAAGTAGAGCTTCCGACCAGGAAACACGCCTAGAAGCACTCGCCACTGAAGATGCCCTCCGCAGTTGAGGGCGAAACGTCTGGTATCAACACCAACTATGGACCACGGCCACAGAACCCGGAATCACTCAACATCATGATTACCGGCCGTGAAAGCCTGCATTCAACAATTGTTAAAATTGTTCAGATCATCTTCTGTGTGGGCGATCAACATTTCTCCTTCCGTGCGATTTATAATTCAGCAATAATTTTGGAAATCTGCCTTCTGGCATTCTATCAATATTATCCTTACAGTCGTTCCTATATTTAATTATTCAGTCTGTAAATTTGAAAATACTTAGTTCCTTTCTTATATCTTCATTTCTTTTCTTATCCAGCAGAGTATATCCTGCTATACTTCTAAAAATCACATCTCAGCTGCTTCCAATCTTTATTCTTGTCTTTTAGTGATCGTCCAACATTCTCATTCATAACATCAATACAGGAACAGCCATTACTTTATAAATTTTAATTTTTGTTTCTTTTCTTGTGTTTTTAAAGGTTCTTTTAATAGTGCCACACATTAGATTAAATTTATTTATTTTGTCATTAATATCTTCAATTTTAACATATGATAAATTGAAACCTAGATATTTAAAACTGTTCACCTGCTCTAATTTTTTTTCATCAATTACTATTTTTGCTCTTAAGGTATCATGTCCTTTAAATGCCAAAATTTTAGTTTTATTCTTTGAAATTTTTAAGTTGTAATTGGCACTTATTTTTTTCCAAATTATAAATAGCTCTTTGTAGATCATCTTCTGAACTGGAAATCACTACTTGATCATCAGCAAATAATATTGTATCCAACATCATCGCTATCAAATAAGTTATTTCCTAATACTCTTGTGCTGCATTTTAAATGTGTACATCGGTGTAATGCATTTAATGAAGTCTTTATATTAATGTTGTGTCATCTACAAGAATGCAGTTTCTCTATAATTATGGAATCCCAAAACTTCTTCCTACTCTCTCTCTCTCTCTCTCTCTCTCTGTATATATAAAAGCAGATTTCCCGGTGTTGAACCAATATTAATCTTTTATCCTAATTCTTGTCACTGATCAGCTGAGCGGCCTTGAGAACTGTATTTTCGACGTTATTCTCAGTGTTTTTGGGATTTTATTTTCACCCATTTTCTTTGTGTCAAGCTTGGGCTTAAATGTCATAGGGACTATCAATAATCAGTTATCCTAATAAAACTGTGGATTCGTCACTAGCTTCGGGAATTTTGGACATTTTTCACTTCATCTCACTCCTAGGGGTTCATGGGTACTTAGGATCAATGGTTGCCTTTAATGTCATCGGGACTGTCATCTATCAGATTAGCGATCCCGAAAACTCCGGATTCGATATGATATCGGTCGTTTTAAGTTATCCCTTCCTCACTCCCCCATTCCTAGTGGAGCAAGGCGATGTTACCCGCTTCGTGCACTTACACAGTTCAAGATAATTCAATAAGACGCTGTTGAAGAAGGAACCATTCGATATCTTATTTTCGCGAAAGAATGACAACACGCTCGCCTTACACTGCGTGTTCCAATCTCATTCAAGTTTAGTTTCCTCGGGGCGTTTTCTATTAAAAAATTAAAGTGTAGAAAATCCTACTGACATTTCTGAATCCTAAATAAATGTACAATTAAAAGAAAAATGTAGCAGTAACAGGGAGAAAGTACAAATTTTAATACTATTATGATCTTTTTGAAGATTTCCGGGCTGTTGGCCGTGGTCTTGAGGCTTGTAGTTCCCCGACGTTTCGCCAGAGACCGCGGTCCGCGCAGAGAACACGTCGCGGATAAATGTATAAATAGGGCAGATAGTCGTTTTGGAGGGTGGGACTCTGGGGGCGTGGTCGGTGCGTGCTTGACTCGCGGGTCCGCGGATTGCGTCCGCGGTTGCCGCGGTTTTTCTCTTGGCTTGGTAACATCAACATCATCATCAGCAGACCAGCAACGCCGAACGACGAGAGAAATTTCAAAGCCGCGCTTACCTATCCTAGACTCTCCCACGACCGCGAACTGGCGCTTAGGCGGATGTGTTACTCTATCTGAGGCTTAAATGCATTAATTAAACGACAGAATTCATTAACTTCCTTCGAATATTTTTTAAAATAATATGGGCTGAAGAGGGCATATTAAGACCCTAAAACAGTCTAAAGGTGGCGGAATATGGGCTGAAGAGGGCATATTAAGACCCTAAAACAGTCTAAAGGTGGCGGAATATGGGCTGAAGAGGGCATATTAAGACCCTAAAACAGTCTAAAGGTGGCGGAATTTTTCTGCGCCTTTAATCACACACACAAAATTGCCAGTCTCAAGACAACCCTTGAGGATGCCGGACGCAGTCTCTGGCGAAACGTCGGGGAACTACAAGCCTCAAGACCACGGCCAACAGCCCGGAAATCTTCTAAAAATCATCATAGTAACTCCGGCCGTGGAAGCCTAAGTCAATATATTTAATAATATTGCCTCACAGCTAGATTAACAGAAAATATAAGAATAATTTGTAGCTACAAGTTACACAATGAGGAAGGCAAAACAAATTGTAAAGACCACAGGAATCCTCCTAATCCAAAGCCTAACATCAAGTTCAGCATAACTACTCTCAAACTTGTGCAGTTTTTTACATGATGAAGTAAGTATATGTATGCCAGGGAAAATATCATTTCAATATAAAGAGATGGAAGAAAAGTGCATGAGTAAAAACACTCGTAATTTGAATGAAGCTTACATTTTGTTTAAACAACACTGTTCACACATTGCTCGCAAGTCTTTCATGTGGCAACCGTAAGTTTTTTTAGGGCATTGGTAAACGGTTTTACGTATACGATAACAAATGTTATGTAGGACTTCCCATGCACTTGGATGGTTCGTGCCCATTGCACGTGCGATTAGCACGAGTACTAGTAGAAGGATCCTCTTCTACCCTATGAAGAATATTTTATTCGAACTCTGCAGTGCGGCGCGGACGTCTTGCCACCGGGACGACTGACTTGTGTAAACTTCACCGTTTTAACGCTCCCGCAAAACGCTTATTAACAGAACTCGACGGTTGTTCGGCGAGGCTTGGCCCGTCTATTCGGATACCGCTCCGCGTATATGGCAGCAGCTCTTGGCGCCACATAATCAAGACTGCATATCGGGCAAGTTCAGCGGAAGCCGTTAAGATGTTCCCACGATGGGCTTTTTTTTTTCATGTTTATGCGACTGATAACTGATAATAAGATCATAATCTAATCACAATACTTGAATAGGGATTTTGGCGCAGCCCATATTGAAGAAAGAAATTCCAGTGTCAACATATCACAATACACAAGAGAGAAAAAAAATTGAACCATCAGTGCTTCGGAGTTAAAATCCATCGCTGTAACCATAAAGGCACACGTTAACTACAAAGATTCTGCCGGTTCACCTCGGACCTAAAGCTCTCATTGTACCGATTCTACGGTAACCAGGGCAGTGGCGCATGCAATAATCTGCTAAAGTTCGACATTTGAAGGAAATTGATAATCTAATATTTCATAAACGTTTTTGATGAATTATTAGCAATCACGATCTCGAAATTAATACTAAGATCTGAAGTCATTCTACCATAATTTTCTCTCCTACTTTGCTCTGCTGTTGATTTATCTGTATTAATTGTCGATTACTTTGATTCCCTATAACTCACCCGCTTTTCCTCGTAGACCATTGATTTCCTATTTCAAATTATTTGCGTAATACACCTTGTATACGGTAGTTAAATTTTACTGCACAATCAGAAGATGTTGTGTAACACTTTTATCCGGAAATAAATTCGAAATAAAATAAAATAAAAGTTGTACTGCCCTACAAAATATTGCAGATGTTTTGTCTAAGTAAATACATTTGAAATGACCTGAGCCATGTCACGCAGACGGTCTGCAGATTCAGGTTCATCAGACCTCAGCATGCTGATAACCTCTGAGAGGAATTTCTTATGAAACTTATTTGCTTTTCCTTCAAAATAGATCGTGATAATACGAGATCACACGTGTCAGCAGTAATTTAAGTCTGTTAATTATGAAATAATGTTGTTTTTGTGTCACACAGAGCCAACTGGTTGTAAGAATGCGTTTCCGGGAGCAAATATCTTGCGTAAAGAAACTGATATTGGAAACCAATTTTAATATTTCAAGAATTTTTCAACAGAATCGGTGCAGTGTTTTCAAATAATTTCGAATTCAAGGGTGTACTGGAATGTCAGAGATATTGACATCAGCTCTAAAATGACAGAAATTGTACTTGTAAAATCCAATGGTTTTGCCAACAACAATTGAAAAACTCGGCCAACCTCATGGTCTTGTAGTCAGAGCTACTGAATACAGTTCATGGAATCCCGGGTTTGATTCCTGCTCAGAACACTGGAATTTTTCTATAAAATGGAATTATTCTTGTGGTCGCCCATGGCCTGGTGTTTAAGTTTGTTTATGTTCAAGGACTCTCCTGATGCTTTCATCACGCAACGTGTCATCGAGACAACGTAACTCCGTCTTCCAGACGTCCCAAATTCACAAGTGAATTAACAATTCTGCCAGTAACATTCGACAAAAACATCTGAAAAGCTTGCGCTTATTGACGCATAAATCCTCAATATATATGTATATATATATATATATATATATATATACCGCCGTGTCTCGAGGTAACGTGCTCCGCTCCCTTGTCTCGCAGCGGGCCCGGGTTCGATCCCCGGTCGGGACAGGCTCCTGGGTAAGGTCTTTTTCGGGGGTTTTCCTCACCTGTAAGACAAGTGTCAGGAAGCTTAGGGCCCAACGGTCCCCGAAAATCATCCGGCCATCATAATCATCCTGATCATTATCATCATCATTCACCGGTGTGGAAAGCAACGGGAAGCTACTACACATATAATTCCCTAGTAAACCTGCAAAGCTTAGCATGAAAATGCTATGATTGCAATGAAAGACCTGCCCTCGTGCAGAATTACTATGGTTGGATGGATGAAATATTTTTTGTATTTTTTAACCTGATTTAGTGGTAGACAATGCCTCAACTCTGCCAGGTAAAATAAAACTATTATTATTATTTTTATTATTATTATCATACCCTCAATGGGAGTCCCTAGAAAGTTCAAGATGGTCGTGTTGTATTTCCCTCTGACCATGGTATCATCTTATGCTCTGGTATACTTTTGTCATGCAGATTATGAACTGTGTGCTTTCTTCTAAGAATAGTGGGACAGCCATCCCGTCTGCCTAATATTTTAACTTGACTCAATGAAGTGTCTAAGAAATTAAATAGTCAATAAAGTCAGTAATTCAACTTTGTTTACCGACCTCTGAGGCATAATCGTATCAGAGAGGAGATCGGTGCAAAACTGCAGGTAGACGGAAGATTTTAAAGAAAATCTGTGAAGGACGAATGAAAAATATGAACATGAAACAGGACGTCACAATACAGTTGTGACAAAATGTGAAAGTAATGTATTTTATACCGTTGATAGTTTAAAGGAAGCTGTTAATTGTCCAAGCCACCACCAGACGAAGTGTAATATACCTACAAGATCCAACATATTTAGGCCTAAATCTCGATAGACGCCATTCGTCAGTGAAGTTTGTAAGTTAGAAGCAAAGTATCACGTGACCAAGTAGGCCTAGATAGATAGATAGATAGATATTACAGCAAATAATCCTACACATTATATTATTTAAAATTAATCTGTGCTAAAAACTATTATAAAATTGCGAACTTTTCTTTCCTTAGAGACTTTTCTGTCCATTTCTTGAATGAATGTTTAAATTTCGTGTATTGACTTGTGACTTTTTGGTACAATAATCTCCAGATTTTGGAAATTATAAATACATAAATAAGTTCTGGAATAAGTATTCGATATACAATTGAAGATTTTGAAAATATGGATTTGTGGGGATTAAGAATAGCAACCAATTTCATGTATCGGCTCATGACGCTATGTCTAGGACAACACTCATTTTGGGTACTGTAAAAACCTAACTACATTCTGAAATTTCGATTCGATATGAAAATGGAAGCTTTTGAAAATTTATGTTTGAGTGATAAAGAAAATTAACCAATTTAATTTATAATTACTGAGTGTAAACCCAGATTCATTTTTATATGAACACTACCTAACTATTTACATTGTGTTAAATAATAACTTCTGCCTTTTTAGATTAGTCTCCAAAACACAAAATACTTTCGAAACGCCAGCGATTGTTACAATTTTTACTTCTGAAATGATGTCAGAGACTCAGATTTAGGCCTATATTTTACTTCTTGTATTTCTCAGCATCTGAAACTATTTTTCGTTTCACCCCAGAGGCGGGGTTGTATTTCCTCTTTTTCAGAATCTCCAAGTTGAATGTAGGAAATATAACTTATATCTTCATCCTGTCGTCAGGAAGTTGATCACTGCAAGCCTCATAAATACATCTGTCCTAAAACATGCGGTTTGTCGCTACCACAACCAAGTTCAGCTCTATTCCGTCATTGGTCATCCGTTAAACAATCACTGATCAGCCTGTCAGCACTAGGAACTGAAAATGTCAGTCCACCACAGCAAGAACTTTTCTACCTGACGATGATTATTATAATAAAAGTTCACGCATGTATATACTGTGCGTAGGGCATAATATGTTAGGAAATCCCTTATTTTTTATACTTTTAAATATTGGAACCCACAAACGCATATTTAATATACGCATTGGCGATACGTTCAACTTGTTCTGTCTTGCACTATTCTCAAATCGCACAACTGTAAAAGTTTCTTCTTGCAATTTTCAAAGAACTGTGTGATTTCATTGTGTTTACATTATGACATTTCTAACATAACGGAATTAGTCTGGTAAAGAGCTAATCCAATGTAAGATATTTTGTTAAAAATCCAGAACACCAATGACAGTCTTACCAACTTGTGAACATATTTGAAATGGAGTTCTTGCAAAAGTATCTAATAAAGATGGTAACATTTTCAGAGTACGTGAGTTGAAAACAAATTCTTTACTGCGGATATTTGTAGAAGAGACAAACTTATCCCATCGGTATTTGAAGAGGAAATGTATATAATAAGAAAAAGAATACATTGTATTCAAAATAAATGTTGTACACAGTATTAACACCGGAATGTGCTCGTACTTGGGTGCAGTCCACTTAGAGAAATAATACATACGGAGTGTATACTCGGGTGCAGTCCAGTTACAGAAATAATACATACGGAGTGTATACTCGGTGGCAGTCCAGTTACAGAAATACATACATCGGGAGTGTATGATACTCGGGTGCAGTCCAGTTACAGAAAATCCATACGGAGTGTATACTCGGGTGGCAGTCCAGTTATAGAAGTAGTACATACGGAGGTATACTCGGGTGCATCCCAGTTACAGATATAATACATCTGGAGTGTATACTCGGTGCAGTCCAGTTACACAATAATACATACGGAGTGTATACTCCGGGTGCAGTCAGTTACAGAAATAATACATACGGAGTGTATACTCGGGTGTCAGTCCAGTTACAGACATAATACATACGGAGTGTATACTCCGGGTGCAGTCCATACAAGAATAATAATACATCTGGAGTGTATACTCGGGTGCAGTCCAGTTACAGAAATAATACATAACGGAGTGGTATACTCGGGTGCAGTCCGTTATAGAAAGTAGTACAACGGAGTGTATACTCGGGTGCATGTCCAGTTACGATTAATACATATGGAGGTATACTCGGGTGGCAGTCCAGTTTACACAAATAATACATACGGAGTGTATACTTCGGGTGCAGTCCAGTTACAGAAATATAACATACGGAGTGTATACTCGGGTGCAGGTCCAGTTTACAGAAATAATCATACGGAGTGTAGTACTCGGGTGTCAGTCCAGTTACAGAAATAATACATATGGAGTGTATACTCGGGTGCAGTCCAGTTATAGAAGTAGTACATACGGATTGTATACTCGGGTGCAGTCCAGTTACAGATATAATACATATGGAGTGTATACTCGGGTGCAGTCCAGTTACAGAAATAATACATACGGAGTGTATACTCGGGTGCAGTCCAGTTACAGAATTAATACATACGGAGTGTATACTCGGGTGCAGTCCAGTTACAGAAATAATACATACGGAGTGTATACTCGGGTGCAGTTCAGTTACAGAAATAATACATACGGAGTGTATACTCGGGTGCAGTCCAGTTACAGAATTAACACATACGGAGTGTATACTCGGGTGCAGTCCAGTTAGAGAAATAATACATACGGAGTGTATACTCGGGTGCGTCCCAGTTACGATATAATACTATGGAGTGTAGACTCGGGTGCAGTCCAGTTACGAAATAATACATACGGAGTGTATACTCGGGTGCAGTCCAGTTACAGATATAATACATATGGAGTGTAATCTCGGGTGCAGTCTCAGTTAGAGAAATAATACATACGGAGTGTATACTCGGGTGCAGTCCAGTTACAGAAATAATACATATGGAGTGTATACTCGGGTTGCAGTCCAGTAAAGAAATATACATACGGATTGTATACTCGGTTCAGTTCAGTTACAGAAATATACATACGGAGTGTATACTCGGGTGTCAGTCCAGTTTACAGAATTAATAATACGGAGGTAAATACGCGGGGCAGCCCAGTTAGAGAAATAATACATACGGAGTGTATACTCGGGTGCATCCAGTTACAGAATATACATACGGAGTGTAGACTCGGGTGCAGTCCAGTTAGAGAAATTATACATACGGAGTGTATACTCGGGTGCAGTCCAGTTAGAGAAATAATACATAGGAGTGTATACTCGGCGCAGTCAGTTTACAGATATATACATATGGAGTGTATACTCGGGTGCAGTCCAGTTAACTGAAATAACACATACGGATGTATACTCGGGTGAGTCCAGTTTCAGATATATACATACGGAGTGTATACTCGGGTGCAGTCCAGTTACAGATATAATACATATGGAGTGTATACTAGGGTGCAGTCCAGTTACAGAAATAATACATATGGAGTGAATACTCAGGTGCAGTCCAGTTACAGAAATAATACATACGGAGTGTATACTCGGGGTCAGTCCCCAGTTACAGTATAATACATATGGAGTGTATACTCGGATGCAGTCCATTTAAAAAAATAAAACATATGGAGTGTATACTCGGGAGCAGTCCAGTTTCGGAAATAATACATATGGAGTGTATACTTGGGTGCAGTCCAGTTACAGAAATAATACATATGGAGTGTATACTTGGGTGCAGTCCAGTTACAGAAGTAGTACATACGGTGTCTGTATTCGGGTGCAGTCTAGTTACAGAAATAATACATATGGAGTGTATAATCAGGTGCAGTCCAGTTATAGAAGTAGTACATAAGGAGTGTGTACTCGGGTACAGCCCAGTTACAGAAATAATACATATGGAGTGTATACTCGGGTGCAGTCCAGTTATAGAAGTAGTACATACGAAGTGTGTACTCGGGTGCAGTCCAGTTACAGAAATAGTACATATGGAGTGTGTACTTGGGTGCAGTCCAGTTACAGAAGTAGTACATACGGAGTGTGTACTCGGGTGCAGTCCAGTTACAGAAATAATACATATGGAGTGTATACTCAGGTGCAGTCCAGTTATAGAAGTAGTACATACGGAGTGTGTACTAGGGTGCAGTCCAGTTACAGAAATAATACATATGGAGTGTATACTTGGGTGCAGTCCAGTTACAGAAGTAGTACATACGGAGTGTGTACTCCGGTGCAGTCCAGTTACAGAAATAATACACATGGAGTGTACACTCAGGTGCAGTCCAGTTATAGAAGTAGTACATACGGAGTGTGTACTCGGGTGCAGTCCAGTTACAGAAATAATACATATGGAGTGTATACTTGGGTGCAGTCCAGTTACAGAAATAATACATATGGAGTGTATACTCAGGTGCAGTCCAGTTATAGAAGTATTACATACGGAGTGTGTACTCGGGTGCAGTCCAGTTACAGAAATAATACATATGGAGTGTATACTCGGGTGCAGTCCAGTTACAGAAATAATACATATGGAGTGTATACTCGGGTGCAGTCCAAGTTAAGAAATAATACATATTGAGTGTATACTCAGGTGCAGTCCAGTTACAGAAATAATACATACGGAGTGTGTACTCGGGTGCAGTCCAGTTACAGAAATAATACATATGGAGTGTATACTCGGGTGCAGTCCAAGTTACAGAAATAATACATATTGAGTGTATACTCAGGTGCAGTCCAGTTATAGAAGTAGTACATACGGAGTGTGTACTCGGGTGCAGTCCAGTTCCAGAAGAAATAATACATATGGAGTGTATACTCGGGTGCAGTCCAGTTACAGAAATAATACATATGGAGTGTATACTCAGGTGCAGTCCAGTTATAGAAGTAGTACATACGGAGTGTGTACTCGGGTGCAGTCCAGTTACAGAAATAATACATATGGAGTGTACACTCAGGTGCAGTCCAGTTACACAGAAGTAGACATACGGAGTGTGTACTCAGGTGCAGTCCAGTTACAGAAGTAGTACATACGGAGTGTGTACTCGGGTGCAGTTCAGTTACAGAAATTATACATATGGAGTTATACTCAGGTGCAGTCCAGTTATAGAAGTAGTACATACGGAGTGTGTACTCGGGTGCAGTCCAGTTACATAAATAATACATATGGAGTGTATACTCAGGTGCAGTCCAGTTATACAAGTAGTACATACGGAGTGTGTACTCGGTTGCAGTCCAGTTACAGAAATAATACATACGGAGTGTATACTCAGGTGTAGTCCAGTTATAGAAATAATACATACGGAGTGTATACTCGGGTGCAGTCCAGTTACAGAAATAATACAAATGGAGTGTATACTCAGGTGCAGTCCAGTTATAGAAGTAGTACATACGGAGTGTGTACTCGGGTGCAGTCCAGTTACAGAAATAAAACATACGGAGTGTATACTCAGGTGCAGTCCAGTTATAGAAATAATACATACGGAGTGTATACTCGGGTGCAGTCCAGTTACTGAAATAATACATATGGAGTGTATACTCAGGTGCAGTCCAGTTATAGAAGTAGTACATACGGAGTGTGTACTCGGGTGCAGTCCAGTTACAGAAATAATACATATGGAGTGTATACTCAGGTGCAGTCCAATTATAAAAGTAGTACATACGGAGTGTGTACTCGGGTGCAGTCCAGTTACAGAAATAATACATCTGGAGTGTATACTCAGGAGCAGTCCAGTTATAGAAATAATACATACGGAGTGTATACTCGGGTGCAGTCCAGTTATAGAAATAGTACATACGGTGTGTATACTCGGGTGCAGTCCAGTTATAGAAATAGTACATACGGAGTGTATACTCGGGTGCAGTCCAGTTATAGAAATAGTACATACGCAGTGTATACTCGGGTGCAGTCCATTTACAGAAATAATACATACGGAGTGTATACTCGGGTGCAGTCCAGTTACAGAAATAATACATACGGAGTGTATACTCGGGTGCAGTCCAGTTACAGAAATAATACATACGGAGTGAATACTCGGGTGCAGTCCAGTTACAGAAATAATACATACGGAGTGTATACTCGGGTGCAGTCCAGTTACAGAAATAATACATACGCAGTGTATACTCGGGTGCAGTCCAGTTACAGAAATAATGCATACGGAGTGTATACTCGTGTGCAGTCCAGTTACAGAAATAATAGATACGGAGTGTATACTCGGGTGCAGTCCAGTTACAGAAATAATACATACGGAGTGTATACTCGGGTGCAGTCCAGTTACAGAAATAATACATATGGAGTGTATACTCGGGTGCAGTCCAGTTATAGAAATAATACATACGCAGTGTATAATCGGGTACAGTCCAGTTCCAGAAATAATACATATGGAGTGTATACTTGGGTGCAGTTAGAGAAATAATCCATACGGAGTGTATACTCGGGTGCAGTCCAGTTACAGAAATAATACATATGGAGTGTATATTCTTGGGTGCAGTCCAGTTACAGAAATAATACATACGGAGTGTATACTCGGGTGCAGTCCAGTTATAGAAATAATACATATGGAGTGTATACTCGGGTGCAGTCCAGTTACAGAAATAATACATACGGAGTGTATACTCGGGTGCAGTCCAGTTACCGAAATAATACATATGGAGTGTATACTCGGGTGCAGTCCAGTTACAGAAATAATACATACGGAGTGTATACTCGGGTGCAGTCCATTTACAGAAATAATACATACGGAGTGTATACTTGGGTGCAGTCCAGTTATAGAAATAATACATATGGAGTGTATACTCGGGTGCAGTCCAGTTACAGAAATAATACATATGGATTGTATACTTGGGTGCAGTCCAGTTAGAGAAATAATACATACGGAGTGTATACTCGGGTGCAGTCCAGTTCCAGAAATAATATATATGGAGTGTATACTTGGGTGCAGTCCAGTTAGAGAAATAATACATACGGAGTGTATACTCGGGTGCAGTCCAGTTCCAGAAATATTACATATGGAGTGTATATTCTTGGGTGCAGTCCAGTTACAGAAATAATACATACGGAGTGTATACTCGGGTGCAGTCCAGTTCCAGAAATAATACATATGGAGTGTATACTTGGGTGCAGTCCACTTATAGAAATTATACATATGTAGTGTATACTCGGGTGAAGTCCAGTTACAGAAATAATACATACCGAGTGCATACGCCTACATTACTAAGTTTTTGTTAAAGGGAGAGGGAAAACGAAATATATAAATTCAGGATCCAATTTCAAGATTTAAATTAAATTCTGGCACATAAAAAATATATAAAATAACACGAGGGAAAATGAAATAAAGAAAACAATATAGATCAGATTAATACCAGACAAAAAAAGTTAATTAAATACATTACGAAATAATATAAAGGAAAACAAATGTTGGAGAAAATTTTAAGATATAAAACTCACTCTAATTCACAAAATAATTAATATAACGAAAGTAACCCTGGAAATTGGAGAGTTTGATGAAGACGAACACAAAGGACTTAACGCATGTGTATAATAATTATACCGAGTGTTATATTAGCTAGAAAATTATTTAATGTGCAGCAAGACGTTGGAGGTTTTTGCGTCTTGTAAGGGCAGTAGGGAATAATTTGCTTTTACTTGATCCCTGATCTTTGTATAAAAATCACACTGCTTTAGAGCAAACTGTCCATCCTGAAAAGAGTGCGACACATCACCTGAGACCACTGGTGGTAAAATCGTTCCTACTTGTTCTATTTTTTGTTCGTGCCTAAAAATAATTAAAATAGCACCATCTGTACCCAATTTCGCAATGACCTCCACGACAGACGTTTGCATTCCACCACATTCCATTAGTTCTCGTCACTACTTTATACTGAAATGGATTCTTTAAGAGTAGATACCAAGCTGAACATCCTGAACGTGTTTGAAGGCCTTCCATCTTGAGATGGTGCGTCACTCTTCTTTCGGTGTTCATGGTTTTTGAACAAGTGTAACACGTACATACAATCCATAGATGTCTGATCTCCCGGACACAAAGTGAGTCATTAGCAGCTAATTTTTTTTTCTCTAGCAGTTGTTTACACAAAACTTTCAAATGAGCCTTATTAAGATTGAACTAGCGGCCCCGTATAACCCTAAAAGAAAAAAAAATGTGTCTGATCCTGAATTACCTAACTAGCACAATGATAAGTGTGCCAGCGCGTAAAGCTGGAGATCTTGATCTGAAATCCCTGTTTAGACTAAACATTTTATATTTAGTTATATTAACCATTTCATACAAACAGCTGGTCATAAAATGTAATTCTTTGTAACTACAATTAAATCAAGGAATGATGAAGGGGAAAGTAAACGCTACCGCTACTGCTAATTGGCCTAAAATAATAACAATAACAGCAATATCATTTAGGTCTACACTTCCGAGATCGGTGACGTTTTTAACCTGACGAATTTTGCGGAGAGATGTTGCAAGTTAGGTATCAAGGGGCCTGTTTCAAAGACATACAACACGTGTCCCCTTAATAAGCATTTACGATCCAAAAGTTGATCTCTGGAAATAATTCCAGATAATATGCAGATAGGCCTACAGAAGTTCGTCCACTGCAATTACGATTATCGAGGGAACATAAGTAAATTAAAATTCCTCGGTTCGACAGTGTTTGAAGGCTCTCGGCCTACCAATCTGCTGCTGGCCCTTCATGCAAACGCGTCCATCATATAGGTGAATGAATATTAGGTCAGTACATGGGTAAGATGGCGGACCACAGCCGTTACCAACCCGGGGAGCCAACCAAACACTCCGTGACGATGGCTCCACACTATGAGTAAAATTCCTGGGTCATGAGAACTCGAACAGCGCGTTTCCTATAGATACGCGAACCAACACAACTTTGGCGGCATAAATAGTTGAGGTTTTAACAAACCAATCTCCCCATCCTTCTATACGTAAAGCGAATGTAAGGAGATGTTCTTTTATAATAAAAACACTGATTATTTATTAAAAACACAGCGTTAGAGATGATATAGGAATTAAACAAGGAAAAGAAAGGAAATTGAGTAACACTAAGAAATTAGGACTGGATGTAAATATTAATAAAACTAAATATATGGTCGCACGTAGAAATACATTATATAATGGAAATGGACAGCTAATGACAAATGAGGGAAATTTTGAGGAAGTGGCTGAATTCAAATACCTAGGAACAATAATCACAAATAGGATTGAGATGCACAAAGAAATTAAACATAGGCTCAATTCTAGAAATGCGTGCTAGTATGCATTGCAGAGACTCTTGATGTCCCAACTCCTTTCAAAAAACGTAAACTGAAAATATATAAAACTATTATTCTACCAGTTATATTATATGGGTGCGAAACATGGACTCTTACTTTAAGGGAGGAAATGAGATTACGAGTTTTTGAGAATAAAGTACTTAGGACAAATTTTTGGACCAAAGAGATATGAACAGACAGGTGAATGGAGAAGACTACATAACAATGAACTACATAGTCTTTATAGGAAGCCAGATATAATAAGAACAGTTAAGTCTCGTAGACTGCGATGGGTAGGACGTATGGGGAACGAAAGACTTGCACGGAAGCTTCTTGTAGGAAAGCCAGAGGGAAAACGCCCAGTTGGTAGACCAAGAATGAGGTGGGAGAATAACATTAACTATGATTTGAGGGAAGTAGATTATACAGGGAATGATTGGAAAGCATTAGCTCAGGATAGGAATGTATGGAGAGTTTGTGTCCGTGCGGCTATGAACCTACGGGTTCGATAGTGCCAGTGAGTAAGTAAGCAAGTTAGTAAAGAAAGGAAGGGAATTTATATTTAAGCCTGGAGTGGAAAATCTCACAGGAATATTTGCGAGTCCTGAATCAGCCTTTTAGCCGAGAAAAGAAAGCGAGAAGACGAAATGTCATTTTGGTATCAGTGACAGCGGCGCCCGGACCAGCAGATTCATCGTAGATGTAGACACGAGGGAGGAGGGGAGACTTGCTTCTTAGGAGACTGGGGATGTTGACATACACATGTGCAACTCCTACATTTGCTTCGTGCTTTCTCGCGTCTTACAGGCGAACTGTGAACCGTTGCACACCGAAACCTACCATCAAATGTCTTCCAGATAAGCCTTGTCATGTACCAAGGCCGCGGCCGTATTTAAAAAATACCTGCTGTTTCTAATTGCAAGGTAGCGCCAAATGTCTCATTTAAATTATAGAGAAGTAAACATCTCCTCACTGCCTGCCGTCCGCACCCGTTACCCCTCACTCCACTCAGATCTAACTCAAGCAGGGACTTCATTTGCTCAGTACACTGGGTTTTAATTGCTGGATTTTTTCTTCTATTTCTGTGCCTTGCAGGCAAAAACGGCAGATTTTATTTGGACATGCATTGCTACGTCACAACGCAACTCTGGGAGAAATTTAAACGCAAGTTTCGGGTATTCAACGGTTGTCACTTCCGTTGTGAGCTCCACATTTCGTAATCATTTCCTACTAACTAACTAACTAACTAACTCACTGTCACTATAGAACCCGTGGACATAAGCTCTCCACACATCCCCGTCTAGAGCTAATTTTTCCAATCATCCCCTGTATAATCTACTTCCCTCAAATCATGGCTAATGTTATTCTTACACCTCATTCTTAGCTTATCTACTGGGCGCTTTCCCTCTTCTTCTCCTAAAAGAGAGTTTCCAAACCCTTCTTTCATTCCCCATTCGTGCCACACGTCTTACCCATTACAGTTTACAAGATTTAACTCTTCTTATATTTGGTTTCCCATAAAGATAATGTAGCTCATTGTTATGTAGTTTTCTCCATTCGCCTGTTTGTTCATCTGTCTTTGGTTCAACATTTTTCCTAAGAACTTTATTTTCAATTACTCAATTTTTTCTTTTCCCTTAAAGTAAGAGTCCATGTTTCGCATCCATATAACTGGAAGAATAACAGTTTTATATAGCCTATTTTCAGTTTGATGTTTTATAAGAAAAGTTGGGACAAGAGTTCCTGTAATGCATAAAAGCAACCACATCTTACTTCTCCCAAGATTTTTGACTGAAAATTCTAGTGATACTTTCTGAGCTAAACTGCAAAATTGGTAAAGTAAAGCAATGCTTCGATGAAAAAAACATTGCATTTAAAACTTACAAAACAAATCTTATTAAAACCTGTAATTTCCTTCTACAAATCGTGGAGATTGATTTTAAGGTGGTATATTTTTTTCTCCATAACAATAATTAAGTTTTAGTTGCTGGGTGGGCCTAACTGACCAAGTCGCCTCACGATCACCTACACTCCTATTGCAAGTAATTAATTACTTATTTTCGCCTTCAGAAAAAAACTAACGCCCAAAGTAGCAAATTAAATCACAATTCTAAGAAAGGATACTGATCCAGACGCTAGTGGAATTATCTGAAAATAAATTTCAAGTATACTTTATATTCATTCGCAGTTCAAATGTGGGCGCGAAGTTCACAATATTTTGCGCATCTTTTTGCAGACTTGAGATGCTTTAAATCCACGACACGGCTTTATATCTGCAACGAAGAAGCCAATCTCAGGATTCAGAATGCCATCGACACTGTCTGGGTTTGAAACCTGGATCCTCACATACGAGACAATCATGGAAACCAGTAATGCACCAGAACCGACTGTGTCCTAAACATTTTTTTTGAAACGGCGCAGAAATCTGTTTGATGAAATGCAGCTTTCAGTGAATTACTGTTGGTATCATTAAGAACCGTCCGTTCACGAACAGGAATGAGATGCAGAAAGAAACTGAACATAGGCTCAGTATTACAGGGACACTTGTCCCAACTCCTTTCATAAAATATTAAACTAAAAATATATAAAACTATTACATGGATGTGAAACATGGACTCTTACTTTAAGGGAGGAAAGGAGTTTACGAATATTTGAGAATAAAGTTCTTAGGAAAATAGAATCGCACAAAGAAAACAAGCAATAAATGATTTAAACTCTGTTTGATGGAGCAAAAATATTACAAAAAATATAAAATTACAAATATACCAAACCATAATTCAGAGCATTTTAACATACGGTGCTGAAGTCTGGCAAATTCCTACCAGGGAAATGAAAATTTTAAGTACAGAAATGGATGTTTTAAGAAGATCAGCTGGAAAATATAGAATGGATAGAACACGAAATAAAGAAATAAGGGAAATTATGGGTGTACAAGAGGAGCCGGACATCATGGACATTATAGAAAAGAAAATATTACAGTGGTATGGCCATGTCAAAAGAATGACAGAACAAAGATTGCCAAAAATTGTTATTGAATAGATGTCAATGGAAAGGAGGAATAGAGGAAGACCGAAGACAACTTGGATAGAAGGGGTACAAGCAGCTATGAATATCAGAGGAATGGAGGAAGATCAATGGATGGACAGAGAGGAAAGGCGTTTGGTTTCCGGAATACGGCGGTAGCTGCCATGATACCGGATAAGATGATGAGGAAAATTTTTGTTTCAAAGAGAGATGAACAGACAGGTGAATGGAGAAGACCACATAACAGTGAACTACATGGTCTTTATAGGAAGCCTGATATAATGAGAACAGTTAAGTCTCATAGACTGTGATAGGCAGGACATGTGACACGAATGGGAAATGAAAGACTTGCATGGAAGCTTCTTGTAGGAAAACCAGAGGGAAAACGCCCAGTTGGTAGACCAAGAATGAGGTGGGTGAATGATTTGAGGGAAGTAGATTATACAGGGAATGATTGGAAAGCATTAGGTCAGGATATCGGTAGATGTATGTACAGATTAAGTCCGAGCGGCCATGAACCTACGGATTCAATAGTGCCAGTGAGCAATTAAGTATCATTAAGACCCGACTCATAGAGTTGGCGCACAATCAAACATGAATCACAAAACAAGTCATCATCTGAATCAAGTCAACATCTGAATCAAGTCAACATCTGAATCAAGTCATCATCTGAATCAAGTCAACATCTGAATCAAGTCAACATCTGAATCAAGTAATCATCTGAATCAAGCCAACATCTGAATCAAGTCATCATCTGAATCAAGTCAACATCTGAATCAAGTCAACATCTGAATCAAGTCAACATCTGAATTAAGTCATCATCTGAATCAAGTCAACATCTGAATCAAGTCATCATCTGAATCAAGTCAACATCTGAATCAAGTCATCATCTGAATCAAGTCAACGTCTGAATCAAGTCAACATCTGAATCAAGTCATCATCTGAATCAAGTCAACATCTGAATCAAGTCATCATCTGAATCAAGTCAACATCTGAATCAAGTCAACATCTGCGCTGTTATATTAATCTTTATAACTTACTGGCTAATACCCGGCGTGCGCTGCTACTCCTAAATAAATGTTAATGTATTCACGTAGACTTTCACGGCCGGAGTTGGTATGATGATCTTAATGAACATTTTCGGACTGTAGGCCGTGGTCGTGAGGCCTCAGTTTAAAAATCCTGGCCCACCGGGACTCGAACACTCGACCTTCCTGCTTTTAGCGCAGTGCTTTAACACTAAGCTACGGCGTGTCCCCTGTTATTGTCTAGTATAGAGATAAAATCACGCCTTTTGTGATTAAACCAGATGCAACTTAATTTACTATAAATAAGAATTGGTAGCCCTTCCACAGTTGTTATGTTCGAGCCCCTACCTAACCTAACATTCTCCCTCTGTTACGTTGTCCCGGAACTCCTAACGTACGTACGTAAACCTGGATTTGAAACCAGAACGCGATTGTGCTCTGCTGTTGAGCTCTCTCTCCTATTGGTCCTTGATTCGGGATGTGGCAACTCTCAACCACTGCACGTCCAAACCGACCTTGAAATTTCTTCCAGAGATGTGTTCTGATATACCAAGGTCGTATCCAAAAACTGTTCTGACGCTTTTAATAACAAGGCACTGGATGTTTCCAGCGCCAAATCTCTCATTTAAACTATAGGGAAGTAATACAACTCCGAAATTGATAGATTGGATAACGCTCATCAATTGCGGTCCGCGCCGCGTCCTGCCTCACTCCACTCCGTTCTTACTCTCAAGCAGGGAGTCCATCTGCTCCGTATAGTGGGTTGCCATTGTTGGATTCTGGCGTCAATTTCTGCGCCTTGCAGTAAAAAAGGCAGATAATTTTTGGACACGGCCTTGGTACATCACAACGTTCTTCTGGGACAAATTTCCTTTAAGATTAAATGCTCAATGGATTTCCCCACAAACCGAATTTAAACCACCGTAAATTATATAGTCTGTTTTCAGACATTCAAAGCGAACAAAATATAACGGTACTTGAGAGCTCAATTATGGTTAAGGCCAAAACACATTCATCTACTTTGATGATCTCGATGAAGATTTTCGGGCTGTAGGCCGTGGTCGTGAGGCTTGTAGTTCCCCGACGTTTCGCCAGAGACTGCGTCTCAAGACAACCCTTAAGGATGCCAGACACAGTCTCTGGCGAAACGTCGGGGAACTACAAGCCTCACGACCACGGCCTTACAGCCCGAAAATCTTCATCAAGATCATCATAGCAACTCCGGCCGTGAAAGTCTACGTGAATACATTCATCTACTATTCATAACTGTTAACAAAATATTACTCTGCCAAGGGATGTACAAAATATTTCGAAATATAACAGAAGAGTTAAGCGAGTGTATCTAGTCTTCTGAGGCGAATGGGTTAAAGATATTCATCTCGGCTCAGGAACCTCCACCGAGTTAATAACATTACTTAAAACAATTAAACTCATTTCGAATGTTTAAACATTTAAACATATGTTTGAACGATGCAGGATTGTAAGAACGATAGAGTGGATCATGAACAAGACATTAACGCAGATGGATCAACAAGCTCGGCCGTACAATTCGATCCTCGATTACTCAGTAAAATTAATTCCACGATAAAATAACTCTAGAGCTAAATGAATTGAATAAAGAGTGGACGCGACGCAAGCCATGATCAATCCCTCCAGCCTATAGCAAATTAACCCGCTCTTTAATGATCAGACCGTCGCCGTCGCCTTTCCTACGTCAGTTAAATCCCTATTTTACAATCCTATGACTCGAGGGCATTTTAAATCTTCACCTCGGCTCCGGGAGTTTCACCTAATTTAGGATAGCCTATGTAAGAAAATGGTATGAAGTGTAAACATAAAAAATAATAAGAGTAAACAAGAAAATAAAAAAGAGGTAAATAAAAAATACATAGGGCCTATATATACACCATCTACACTCATACTAGTACATAATAAATAAATATATAAAATATATGCTATATTGTCTCCCACCCATCCATTATTCTGCAGCCTGTAGGCCTATACCTATGTCTTATTGAAGTGCAAGCAGTCATTATCGGACATCCAAGACTATTACTCTCCATAAACAATGGCAATATGCCGGCTGTTATTAGATAACGAACAAATTCCTTATACTAACGTTGTTAAAAACTGGGGGCTTTACTTAGATTCAAATTTAAATTGGCATGCCCAAGTAAAACAAACATCTAAAAATATTTTCTCCATAATGCATTCCCTAAAGCGTCACAAACATTTTCTTCCTACAACTCTTAAAATAATTTTAATTCAAACTTTAGTGATGCCGCATTTTGACTACTGTGACGTTCTACTAACTGACATAAGTGACAGATTGTCGGACAAACTGCAGCGTGTCCATAATATGTGTATCAGATTCATATTTATGTTTGAAAATACGATCACATTTCTCCATTATTCCACGAATTGTCATGGCTACATCTAAAAGAGAGAAGAAAATCGCACTGTTTAATTCTCTTATTTAAGATCCTACATACCTCGATTCCCAATTATTTATCATCTCGTTTCCAGTATCTAACCTCAAACCATAACTTAAACACAAGATCACAACATAGTCTCTTGCTTAATATATCGCAACATAGGACATCACATCACTCCATGTCATATACTGTCTTCACTTCTCGCAACTGGAATTCCCTACCACAAGAAATAAGGGGCTGCCGGACATTGGCATCTTTTAAAAGAAATATAAACTTATATTTGCTCTAACCTCGATTTCATCATTACCCAGTGTAAGGTATATATATTAATTGGTGTTTCTCGTATAATTTATCATATTTATACTATTATTATTATTATTATTATTATTATTATTATTATTAACATCATTATTATTATAATTATTATATTATTATCATTATTATATTATATTATATATTATTATTAATATTATTAACGTAAGTATTATTATTGTTATCATCCTATAAAATGTTGTTTGTACATGACATTTACATTGCTAGATTTAATGTATCTTCAACTGTTTATAATTAGTATCGTGTATATCTATATCTATATTTGTCAAATATTTATTTGTATTTGTGCTGGTTGAGTGGAAGGAGAGGGCCTTTGGAGACTTAATCTCTGCCAGATAAAATAAAGTATTATTATTATTATTATTATTATTATTATTATTATTATTATTATTATCATCATCATTACTTCGTCCTTTTGTGTTATCCAATTTTACCTTCAAAAACAATGAGTTTTGGTAAAAATGATAAGAATTTATCTTTTTTTTATTGGGATATCATTTTCCGTGAATTTTATATTCTTCTTTATCAAGTGCACTAAATCTCAGCTTCCAGTGTATTGTATATAGATGGTCTTATATAGGATAAATTAACAGAGTTTTTTTTTAAATAATGGTTTTTAAAATATGATTTCCTGCAAAATATAGCAAAGTATTGGGTAAAATATTGTATAACTCCATGACGCGAGATGCATACAAAATCCTTGGCCTATCAGCCGATTGCTGGTCTCATATCCACATCTATTAATCATAGAGTTGGACGATCATCTACCCATTCTATGGGTGACATGTGGTCAGCATGTCAGATCCTTCAGCCGTTATAGATGGTTTTTTCAACCTGGAGAAGCTATTAATTATAGCTACCTAAATTCCTCAAGATGCTGGGAGAGCACCGGTGCCATACTGGCCGTAATTCCATGAGAAAATTTCTTCCCCCAAGGGGAATCGTAAAAGCGCAAGTACCGCAGCTCTGCGCCAAGGCATGATGCCTTAAACACTCGGCTACGATGCGGGAGAAAAATATATAGGCTGTGTATATTCGCAAAAGACAATACATTAATAAAATATTCATATTTTAAAAATCCATTTGATAGACTATCAGGAATGAGCTGTAAACATTTACTTGTTTTATTCTTAGAGAAAAGGTATCTAATTTAACATGTGTTAAGATAGGGGATTCCTGGTCCCTTTAAAGTCCCCATTGCCAACCTCAGTGTCATCTTAAGAAACATTACCCGATACAATTGTGTCTAACTTCTCCGTTCGTTTTCAACCGTTTATGTTATTCATATGTTCAATGCATCAAGCACGACTTTAAGTTTCCATCAACTTTGGAAAAAAGCTATAGTCAGTTTCCCAAAAATTAAACTACCTTTTTTTTAACATCAGATACTACAGAACCTATCAGCATCCTCGCAGTCCTTTCCAAGGCAATTAACTATCTTAATTCATATGACATACTCGATCCATAAGAGTCATGTTTCAGGGCAGATCACAGCACAAGAACTGGTCCATTTAAAGTGGCTGAAGACGTACGGGAAGTAATGGACGATGACGACATTTCATTCTTAACTCTATTGGACTTCAGTAAATCTTTGGAGACTCTTGACAGTGATATACTCATCACGCTTTAAATCTTTCAAGCAACGCAACGCTGTGAAGCGGTTGGGATCCTCTCAACAGTATGTATCCAATACAGATGATTTCAAACGTTGGCCATCTCTGAAGGCTGGCGTCCAAGATGTTTCTGTGCCAGGACCAACCCATAAGACTATTAACGACACATTAACTAATCTTACATTTTATTGACATCGCTCACACTCTTCCCGGCGATATAGGCCTACTTGACGCACTGGACAAACTCAATAATGACTTGGTCTCAATGTACCAATAGTCGACGAAACGTGGATTTAATATTAATGCTGGCAAGACACAATGCGTAAATACAGGCAACACATTAAAAATTATAAAGATATTCCTACCATTGTCCTAAATGACAAAAACATCCTCTTTAGCTCAGTAGTAAGAAAAATGGGTTTTTACATGGATCCGCACTTGGGCAGGTGAATAATACCTCCAACAAATTGTTCTCAATTGTTCACTGAGCAAATTGTTTTAGAAACGTCCTTCCTCCTAAATTAAAACAAATGCTCTTGCATCGTTACTACTTATTGACCTGCGCACTACAACGTGCTGGTAATGCGGGCACCTTCCACTTACATTCAATCGTTATGACTAAGTGTCTTCTCCATTTTAGTCCTTCTCTTGGTTTCGTCCAAACGACGGACGAACTCTACATTTATAAAACATGTAACGTTTTGTTATTCCAAAGTCCGCGTACATATTTACTAAGTTATTTATCACAGCTTTTTCAAAATATAGGCACAAGATAACAATATACTATTTACATTTGACACCACAGCACAGGGCACGTTTGTTCTCCGATTAAAGCATGAACCCACTTCCCACTCACGTCGATAACTATTATAACTTCAATAAAACTCATTGGTATTTCACAGAGAAAAGGGAACTGCATTCATGTACGAAGTAAATTGCAACTTTGCACAATTTATTCAATTTTTCAAAATAACTTTTCTTATTAACTAATTAACTAACTCACTGGCACTATCGAACCCGTAGGTTCATGGCCGCGCGGACATAAACTCTCCATACATCCTTATTCTGAGCTAACGTTTTCCAATCATTCCCTGTATAATCTACTTCCTTCAAATCATAGTTAATGTTATTCTTCCACCTCATTCTTGGTCTACCATCTGGGCGTTTTCCTTTTGGTTTTCCTACAAGAAGCTTCCATGCATGTCTTTCATTCCCCATTCGTGCCATATGTCCTGCCCATCATCGCAGTCTACGAGACTTAACTGTTCTTATTATATCTGGCTTCCTATAAAGACCATGTAGTTCATTGTTATGTAGTCTTCTCCATTCACCTGTCTGTTCATCTCTCTTTGGTCCAAACATTTTCCTAAGAACTTTATTCTCAAATACTCGTCATCTCCTTTCCTCCTTTAAAGTAAGAGTCCATGTTCCGCATCCATATAATATAACTGGTAGAATAATAGTTTTATAATTTTTTTTACAGTTAGCGTTTTTGAAAGGAGTTGGGACGTCAGGAGTCTCCGTAATGCAACTTTTCTTCTTATATTTTATTTTTGTTTTGTTAGTATTTTACATGTTTAAGGAAAATATTATATTACATTAACAAAGTATAATTTTCGTTATTTAATTTCTTTGCTGGTAGATGCTAAGGGAAAATTATGGCCTTTACTCTGGTAGCTCTGGAGAAGCATTGTAATTACTCAGTATGCACAAATAATTGCACCAATAACTGCTTTTTCCAAAAGTATTTTCTCGTTAAAAAAATAACAAATGCAAATGAAAAGGGAAAAAATCTACAACTTGGCCAGTACAAGTCAAACAGTTCATAATTATTAGTTATCAGGTACAAGGCATAATTTGCGCATTCTCGGGAGAACTGCACTACACTGCAAATAACAAGGTATTGTTTATGAGGCTTCTTACTGTAAAACTGAGTTCATTTTTAATTTTAAAAATTGTGATTGGTATCCAATTTTTAATTATACTTTCTATGTCTGATAAACGATTGTAAATTCTTAACAGCCAGGTACGTATATCCTTAACTTTCGGGTCTTTGTTAACTTTATAACACCTGTAAACTGTTTACGACTGTTTTCTCCTGACAGGTCCACCTTAACCTTCAGTTTTGTTGTGCGAGTAATTCACGGAACAGCATAAATCTTCACCGCTTTCTAATCTGTCAAAAATAAGAAAAACTCCACTTATGTGATGGAGTATACTGTGCGTCGGTAAACATTGTGAAATTTTAGTAGAAACTGGGGTTAATTGCTGCAAAAAAAGTGGAAAAAACTCATCCAACAGTTATTTTTCTCCTTCATAGTTATAATGCTAATTGGATAAAACTTTAATTCCAATAAATCGTTCTACTAAAATCGAGTGTGTCTCTAGTTTGCAAATAAGGTTATGCAATCTTTAGTTATTGTCGAAGGAATTATCATTTTTGTTTATAACTAAATAATAATAATAATAATAATAATAATAATTTATATACAGAATGTTAATGTTTACACATCTTTCTGTGCATAAAGTTTTATTTTTCTTCTCCACTCGTCTCTCTCCATTCAATCCATGTCCTCCAGTCCTATTATTAATAATAATAACAATAATAATAACAATAATACTACTACTACTACTACTACTAATAATAATAATAATAATAATAATAATAATAATAATAATAATAATAATAATAATAACAACAATAATAAATACGATCAAATAACATGGAGAATATAGAAAAGTCATTACAACAAACTATAACTCACTGTCACTATCGAACCCGTAAGTTCATGGCCGTGCAGACATAAAGCTCTCCACAATTCCCTATCCCGTGTCAATGTTTTCCAATCATCCCCTGTATAATCTACTTCCCTCAAATCGTGCTTAATGTTATTCTCCCATCTCATTCTTGGTCTACCAACTGGGCGTTCTCCCTCTGGTTTTCCGACAAGAAGCTTCCATGCACGCCTTTCATTCCCCATTCGTGCCATATGTCCTGCCCATCGCAGTCTACGAGACTTAACTGTTCTCATTATATCTGGCTTCATATAAAGACCATGTAATTCATTGTTATACAGTTTTCTCCATTCACCTGTCTGTTCATATCTCTTTGGTCCAAAAATTTTCCTAAGAACTTTATTCTCAAATACTCGTAATCTCCTTTCCTGCCTTAAACTATGAGTCCAAACTATAAAAGATAACGGACACCGTGAATAGAAGAAAGATGGTCTTCTTTGACCAATACTCCGAATTAACAAGAAGGTATTATGTAATCGGAAGTTATGAGATTCACGAATAAAATATGAATTGATGTCATAAAGGTGGGAAGAAACAGAGAAGATATTCGCGACCACGAACACCTGAGGTATAAACCTAACATTTTTAAAAAATTCCGCAGATCCCTAAAATTAAAATATGAAGCAATTGGACCCGAATGAATAGTCAAATAACGTAGACCTTAGTAGCTCAATTCCAGGAAATTAACAATAAATTAATATCAATACCAAGAATGAGGTGGGAGAATAACATTAACTATGATTTGAGGGAAGTAGATTATACAGGGAATGATTGGAAAGCATTTGCTCAGGATATGGATGTATGGAGAGCTTATGTCACGTGGCCATGAACCTACGGGTTCGATAGTGCCAGCGAGTAAGTAATACAATGCAGGCTATTATGCATTACACGGACTCTTGTCGTCCCCACTCTCATTATAAACGTTAAACTGAAAATATATAAAACTGTTACATTATATGGATACGAAACATGGACTCGTACTTTAAGGGAGGAAAGGAGATTACAAGTATTTGAGAATAAAGTTCTTGGGAATATTTTTGGACCAAAGAGAGATGAACAGACGGGCGAATGGAGAAAACTACATAACAGTAAACTAAATTGTCTTTATAGGAAGCCAGATATAATGACAACAGTTACGTCTCGTAGACTGCGATGGGCAGGGCATGTGGCACGAATGGGGAATGAAAGACGTGCATGGAAGCTTCTTGTAGGAAAACCAGAGGGAAAATGCCCAGTTGGTAGATCAAGAATTAGGTGGGAGAATAACATTAACCATGATTTGAGGGAAGTAGATATTACAGAAATGACATTAGCACAGGATATGTATGTATGGAGAGCTTATGTCCGCGCGGCCATGAACCTACGGGTTCGATAGTGCTTAATAGATATGGACTGTGGCCAAATGTCTTCTAGGCCTGTCGCACCACGGAGTAGTCAATGTAATGTGTTATTTAACAGGAAGATAGATTACCTAAACCTTAAAAGGGCACGTTTAACAGAAAGAATTCCTTCATAAGAGCAATACTATTTTCCCGGCGTTAAAAGCCCTGCAGTCTTATGTATTCAATCAAACAACTGCGGAGACAAATGTTTGATTTAGGTATTTGTAAATGGTTTCCTGGGCACTTTTCAGGTAATATTACATTCACCAGGAAACTGTTTCCCTGCAGTTCAGTAGGAAACGCTAACTCAATTTTTAACAATTATTTAATTAATGGTAAATACTGGCCATCATGTGTAATGGTTTGTTTTATATTTCCGGTAGATTTATACTCGTACATTTGTTATTGTCCTGAGAATGGGTTTTCCTAAACTTAAGTTTCAACTCAATTCAATTCAATATTAATCCATAAATTGGCACATTCTGTCTGTATGTTCTTGAGGAACTAGAAAATATGTCTACATCCTTCCTGAGGACCCTCTTTTCAGTGGGACAAAGAGCTGGTGGTGTTTCCTCTGCGATTGTTACAAACTCGCACTACCTGACGTTATAAATCTCTTCCCCTCCACATAAATGTGCATTTTTTGTGACCAGCAAAGACTCAACACCCTGAGGTTCACTTGAATGTGTGAGCACCTGGTGCTACTTGCCTCAGAAGTGTCGCATTTGTTAACACTAACAAGGGATTCTGTAGTAAATACAAGCGTGAAAGGGTTGTTATTGTTCTTTTTGTTAAACGTAATACTTGTACCGTATTTATTATAATAATTATCTCTATTATAAAATGAAAATATATAAAACACTTATTCTTCCAGTAACATTACGTATATGGATGCGAAACATGCAGTCATACTTTAAGGGAGGAGAAACAATTGCGAGTATTTGAAAACAAAGTCCATGGGAAAATGTTTGGATGAAAGGGAGATGAACAGACAGGTGAATGGACAGGACTAAAATAACAGTGAACTAAATGGCAGGACATGTAGAACGAACAGGAATTGAAAGAGGGGCACGGGCACTTCTTGTAGAAAAATCAGGAGGAAAACGCTAACTTGGTAGACCAAGAATGAGGTGGGAGAATAATATTAACCACAGTTTGAGGGACTAGATTACACAGGGGATGATAGGAAAAGAGCTCAGCGTAGGGATGTGTGGAGAGCTTATGACAGCGCAGTCATCAACCTACGGGTTCGATAGTGCCAGTGAGTTAGTTTACTCTATTATTAATATTTATTTATTCAGCGGGGTTTCATATCTTCCTGTGCACGTTTAATCTACTCTCATTCTCCTAAACATCTCTCTGTCATTCCTATCTCTAATCGTCTAATCCTTTACCCCCATGCAGCTCAAAACACCATTAATCAACGTTAATTTTGGCCGTCCTCTTCTTCTTCTTCCAAGTGGTAGCCATTCAAGTATTCTTCTTGAGAATCTGTCATTCTTTTTACATGACAATTTTCTTGCTTGTTCTTCTATCAAATATTATTATTATTATTATTATCGGCGGCTCCGTGACGTAAGTGGTTAATCATCCCCCCCTGGGTTCCGACCTCACGGCTCCGTTGCTCCATATGGAGTTCGTGGTGGAATAAACGAAGCAGGAATGTTTTTTTTATCGGATCTTCTGCCTTTTTCCCCTACCAACATTTTCATTCCACCTTTTGTCCATACAATTCGTTTCATTTATTTCATTTCATTTCATTTCATTTGCTTCTACGGTGGTGCGACAGCCTGGTCTGTCGTCATCAGTGGTAACACAGGCCGTCAATAACACGCGCTCATCCCTGGACCTCGACATGAACAGAGAATTTAACAATTATTATTATTATTACTATTATTATTATTATTATTATTATTATTATTATTATTATTATTATTATTTGGATCCCAATGGAAAGGAGGAAAAGAGGAAGACCGAAGAAAACTTGGATAGAAGGGGCACAAGCAGCTATGAATAACAGAGGAATGAAGGAAGATCAATGGATGGACAGAGAGGAATGGCGTTTGGTTTCCGGAAGACGGCGGCAGCTGCCATGATACCGGATGATGATGATTATTTATATTATTATTATCGTTATTATTATTATCATCGTTATTATTATTATTATTATTATTATTATTATCATTATTAAACTATTGATGATGACGGCCAGCGTCGGGTTTGCCAAACACTTTGTTTGCTCACTTTTAATTCTCCGGAGTTGAGAACAGCACATTATGTACATAGCATATTGATGATTCCCCCCTGTACAGCAACATGGCGATTTTTGCTGCCTACTTTACGTCTAAAGGCGTCTTAACCTATCAATGAATTCTCCAAAAAAACTCCAAGCCCTACAGGTGTAGAAGGCCCTTGGCCTGCCAGCCGACTGCTGGCCTCACATCCACGTGTGTTAATCACGGATATAGACGATCATCTAGTTAGTGTAGGGGTGACATATGGTCAGCATGTCGGGTCTCCCAGCCGTTATAGCTGGTCTTCTCAACCTGGAGCCGCTACTTATTGTAGCTACACAAATGCCTCACGATGCTGCGTGGGCACCGGTCCCATACTGGCCGAAATTACATGAGAAAATATCTTCTCCCATGGTGACTCGAGTCCACCGCTGTGGTCTCGAGGCAGCGTGCTGCCTTGTCACGCAGTGGGCCCGGGTTCGATCCCCGGTCGGGGCAGTTTTTCTGGTGAGGTTTTTATCGGGGTTTTTCCTCGCCCGTAAGACAAATGTCAGGAAAACTTTAAGGTCCAAACGGTCCCCGAAATCATATGGTCATCATCATCATAATCCTTATCATTATCATCATCATCATCATCGTCCTTCACTGGTGTGGAAAGCAACGGGAAGCTACCACACCTACAATTCCCTAGTAAAGCTGCAAACATAGCATGAAAAATCTATGATTGCAGTGAAGGACCTGCCTTCGGGCAGAATTACTATGGATGGTGACTCGAACCAGCGCATGTCCCTTAGCTCTGTGCCAAGGCTTCCTGCCTTAACCGCGGGACATCATTGAGTTCTAGAATCCGAAAATGTAAGAAAATTCTAGCTACAATTACACCGTTTTAGAAATTTTATTCAATAGTGCGACAGGGCTAGAAGATTCTTGTGCTAAGAAATGGAGATATAACGGCACTGTACATCGACTAAACTTAAAAGACATAGTTCCTTAGTTGTTTATACGGACTGGGAGGGCACCGCGACCTCAAACATCTGTCACAGTATATTATGGATGAGTGGAATGAAGTGTATTCTACTGTGTTATGTTAGGTCATCTTCCGGATCAGGCACACCGGGTTCTTGTCTCAAGATGCCGGTTGCCGCGGGAAGGGACAGCATACGACTCAATTAAGAAGTGACATTCCTGCTGGAACCCGCAGTTCCTAATGAAGTCAACACTAGTAAAATTCATATCAAATTCCGTTGAGGTGAAGTCATATGATGAAAGTTAAAAATTAAATTGTACCTGTTGGTAGGTGCCGTCGTCCTCAACTTTGTTAAAATATTGTATATAAAATTAACTGGAGCGCTTTCGGAAGTTATCTTCCATCTTCTGCAGGTTGAGTTTTCGCTACTTGTTGTTGTTGTGTACGGTGATGTATACTCCAGCTGTTTGTAGCAGCAACTACAGTAAACATCACCGTACACAACAACAACAAATAGCGGAAACTCAACCTGCAGAAGATAGAAGATAACTTCCGAAAGCGCTCCAGTTCATTTTAGATACAATACATTAACAAAGTTGAGGACGACGGCACCTACCAACAGGTACCATTTAATTTTTAACTTTCATCTAATGAAGTTAGTTTAAACTTATTGAAATTGTATAAATGGCACAAAGATTAAGGATTTCAGATACTTTTGAAATTGACAGTGGATTACAGCAAGAGATTCGCCATCTCCTCTACTCTGCAGTTCCGCACTACATCTTGCCATCAAGTATTTAGAGGATGAAAAAGGCATATATCTCAATCGTATTATTCGAATAAGCGGTTCGAATGTGCTGATGATTTAGTATAACCAGGGGATTGCGAGATGTTACGTGCCAACACGCATATTTAGGAACAAGATCACAAGAGTCTTCTTTACTTTTGATACCACAGCACAGGACCTGTCTATACTCTGAATCTTACACGATATCTATGACTAGAGCATAGAACTCACTTCCCAGTCATGTCAGGGACTGTCAATCGCTATCATTATTTAAATCCAAATTAACTGATATCTTAAGTCGGACACAATGAAAACATTAACTGCATAACAACTATATAGAGCATTCCATTAATAATTATCTAGGAAGCTACTTACTTTATTTTATATCATTTTAATTTTATTATATTCTATGTTTTTGTTAGTATTAGCTAGTATTAGATCACGTCATCATTGTATTTTGTTTAGGCTGTATTTTAATAATATCTTAAAATTGTAATATGTATGTAATTTTTGTATAATTCTACTATTCGCTGGTTGAGTGGAAGAGAAGGCCTTATGGCCTTAACTCTGCCAGCTAAAATAAAGCATTATTATTATTATTATTGTTATTATTATTATTATTATTATTATTATATTATATTGAATGAAGCTACAAAGTAAACATCAATGAAACTAAATATTTGGTCACACATAGAAATTCATTATATAATTGAAATGGGCAGTTGGTGAAAAATAGGTAATTTTAAAAGAAGTAGATGCATACAAATTCCTAGAAACAATAATTATTACAAACAGGAATGAGATGCAGAAAAAAATGTACGGACGCTCAATTCTGTGAATTCATGCTATTATGTATTACAGGGCTCTTGTCTCAACTTCTCTCACAAAGCGATAAACTAAAAATATATAAAACTGTTTTTCTCCGAGTTGTATTACTGTACATGAATTTGAAACACGGACTCTTACTTTAAGGAAGAGGAAACAGAAAACTAAATTCTTAAAAAAATTGTCTCCTGAGAGAGACGAACAGACAGGTGAATGGAGAATAATACATAACTGTGTTATATGAACTTTATGGGATACCAGATATAATAAGAACAGTTTAGTCTAGTAGGGAACAACAGACAGGGAAGATAGGTGAAGCATGGAAACTGATACGAAGGAAAAGGAAAACCATTGGGAAAGCGCCTCCGAGTAGATAGCAAGAAGAATGAGGTGGGGAGAATAAAATAACCCAAAACTTTGAGGAAAGGTAAGTTCTAAAGGGGATGAATGTAAAACATTGGCTCATGATAAGAGTGCATGGAGAGCTCTTGTCCGCGCGGCCATCAAACAACGGGTTCGACAGTGCCGGCGAGTTAATTGGAGAATTGACATCTGTTTCAAACTGGTGGATACAATATTATTTGCCGATGATCAAGTAGTGATTTCCAGTTCAGAAGATGGTCTACAAAGAGCTATTTTTAATTTGGAAAAAGTAAGTGCCAATTACAATTTTAAAATTTCAAAGAATAAAACTAAAGTTTTAGCATTTAAAGGACATGATACCTTAAGAGCAAAAATAGTAATTTATATTAAAATTTTAGAGCAGGTGAACAGTTTTAAATATCTAGGTTTCAATTTATCATATGTTAAAATTGAAGATATTAATGACAAAATAAATAAATTTAATCTAATGTGTGGCACTATTAAAAGAACCCTTAAAAACACAAGAAAAGAAACAAAAATACTATTTTATAAAGTAATGGCTGTTCCTGTATTGATGTATGGATCAGAATGTTAGACGATCACTAAAATACAAGAACAAAGATTGGAAGCAGCTGAGATGAGATTTTTAAGAAATGTAGCAGGATATACTCTGCTGGATAAGAAAAGAAATGAAGATATAAGAAAGGTACTAAATATTTTCAAACTTACAGACCGAATAATTAATTATAGGAACGCCTGGAAAGAACATATTGATAGAAAAAAGATTTCCAAAATTACTGCTAAATTATAAACCGCACGGAAGGAGGAATGTTGGACGCCCACACAGAAGATGTCTAGCTTTCATGAAACCGGAACGAGCCAACAGGCTTAATCCCTGGATCATGATGATGTTTCAAAGTGGTGGACAATAAGTGCGTTAATAAAGGTACATACTTGAGCGCGAGACGCCACTTGGAATGTAGTGTCCGTTACCCATGAAGCCAGGCAGACACTGCAACATGATGACAAATAACAATACCATTTGCCGCGCATTGCACCAAGAATATTTGAAACTAATTACTAAGTGAGTATCCAGGGAAGTGTGTGGGAGTGGTCCGATGGTAAACTTGAAATCTCGAGTTCAAATCCCGACTGAGGTGTACATTTTTATTTCTAGTATTTGAGAAGAAAGTTCTTAGGAAAATTTTTGGTCCAAAAAGAGATGAACAGACAGGTGAATGGAGAAAACTACATAACAACGAGCTACATGTACAGGAAGCCAGATATAATAAAAACAGTTAAGTCTCGTAGACTGCGATGGACAGGACATGTGGCAGGAATGGGGAATGAAAGAGGTGCATGGAAGCTTCTTATAGAAAAACCAGAGGGAAAACGCGCAGTTGGTAGAAAAAACGAGGCGGGGGAATAACTTTTTTTTTCGTGAATTGAGGGAAGTAGATTATATAGGGGATGACTGGAAAATACTAGCTCAGCATAGGGATGTGTGGAGAACTTACGTCCGCGCAGCTATGAACCTAAGGGTTGGATAGAGCCAGAGAGTTAGTTTAAAAAAAGTGTTTTGTAACAACAAGGAGCAAATCGTTATTACAAACACATGATTGTAATTACAAACGCGTCCTTGTTTCGATTACTTAATTTTATCAAACATAAAAACTCGCACAAAAATCATGTTAAAAATATCGAACAATGCGCGATTCTAGCACAGATTTCCTTCCAGTTCATTGGATTTTATTCTGGTACAAATGAGTTCCAAACATGGTACCTTTTCTCCTTAAAATAAAACATTTTTTATCTACCTTGATTGGATTTTCCAGCTATAGGCCTACTTAAGTACTTCGTACTTGTTGACTTGAAAACATAGTTAATGTTATTCTCCAACCTCATTCTTGGTTTACCAACTGGGCGTTTTCCCTCTGATTTTCCTACGAGAAGCTTCCATGCACGTCTTTCATTCCCCATTCGTGCCACATGTCCTGTCCATCGCAGTCTACGAGACTTAACTGTTCTCATTATATCTGGCTTCCTATAAAGACATTCTTCTGGCCATCTAACTTCCTCTAAAGCGACTATATCCAAAGGTGATTTATCTAATTCACGGGTTAATACCTCCAGCTCCCCGCTATTAAATAAAGTGCTAACATTCCATGTTCCTAGGAACATGTCCCTGTGTTTGAGCCTTTGACATGGGTTCCCTAAAGTAGCCCTCGCCCGGAGAACCGAATGGAGGCCTATTTGACCTCCGGAAAATTTTATCCCAGTTGAACCCATGTCCGCATTTCTTGACGGTTGTATTTTTACGGCGAAAGATCGTCACCCCTTTGACCAAGGTACTTTTTTCGTCTGGCTTATCACCTTCGACCAGTCCGGCATGGGTAACCCTATCGGCAGCAATGCTACCGCCGGCATAGATCTTGGGATCATTTAAGCACCACGACAAGGTAAAGATACCATGAAGGGACAGTTCTCCTGACATCTCCATTAATTGAGATTATAAATAATATTTTATTTCTACTTGAAAATAAGCACATAAATAGTTGACATATGTTACACGTTCAGTGCACAGCACGGTAGTTCAAAAGGAATGTCACGAGAGACACC
The DNA here is from genome assembly GCA_030220185.1 of Diploptera punctata. Classification (NCBI taxonomy): domain Eukaryota; kingdom Metazoa; phylum Arthropoda; class Insecta; order Blattodea; family Blaberidae; genus Diploptera; species Diploptera punctata. The sequence goes on from JASPKZ010007268.1 coordinate 848,450, forward strand.
AAGTGACCAGTACACAGCACGGTAGTTCACAAGGAATGTCACGAGAGACACCAAGTGACCAGTTCACAGCACGGTAGTTCTAAAGGAATGTCACGAGAGACACCAAGTGACCAGTGCACAGCACGGTGGTTCACAAGGAATGTCACGAGAGACACCAAGTGACCAGTGCACAGCACGGTAGTTCAAAAGGAATGTCACGAGAGACACCAAGTGACCAGTGCACAGCACGGTAGTTCACAAGGAATGTCACGAGAGACACCAAGTGACCAGTGCACAGCACGGTAGTTCAAAAGGAATGTCACGAGAGACACCAAGTGACCAGTGCACAGCACGGTGGTTCACAAGGAATGTCACGAGAGACACCAAGTGACCAGTGCCACAGCACGGTAGTTCAAAAGGAATGTCACGAGAGACACCAAGTGACGAGTGCACAGCACGGTAGTTCACAAGGAATGTCACGAGAGACACCAAGTGACCAGTGCACAGCACGGTAGTTCAAAAGGAATGTCACGAGAGACACCAAGTGAACCAGTGCACAGCACGGTGGTTCACAAGGAATGTCACGAGAGACACCAAGTGACCAGTGCCACAGCACGGTAGTTCAAAAGGAATGTCACGAGAGACACCAAGTGACCAGTGCACAGCACGGTAGTTCAAAAAGGAATGTCACGAGAGACACCAAGTGACCAGTGCACAGCACGGTGGTTCACAAGGAATGTCACGAGAGACACCAAGTGACCAGTGCACAGCACGGTGGTTCACAAGGAATGTCACGAGAGACACCAAGTGACCAGTGCACAGCATGGTGGTTCACAAGGAATGTCACGAGAGACACCAAGTGACCAGTGCACAGCACGGTAGTTCAAAAGGAATGTCACGAGAGACACCAAGTGACCAGTGCACAGCACGGTGGTTCACAAGGAATGTCACGAGAGACACCAAGTGACGAGTGCACAGCACGGTGGTTCACAAGGAATGTCACGAGAGACACCAAGTGACCAGTGCACAGCACGGTGGTTCACAAGGAATGTCAAGAGAGACACCAAGTGACCAGTGCACAGCACGGTAGTTCAAAAGGAATGTCACGAGAGAACACCAAGTGACCAGTGCACAGCACGGTAGTTCACAAGGAATGTCACGAGAGACACACAAGTGACCAGTGCACAGCACGGTAGTTCACAAGGAATGTCACGAGAGACACCAAGTGACAGTGCACAGCACGGTGGTTCACAAGGAATGTCACGAGAGACACCAAGTGACCAGTGCACAGCACGGTGGTTCACAAGGAATGTCACGAGAGACACCAAGTGGCCAGTGCACAGCACGGTGGTTCACAAGGAATGTCACGAGAGACACCAAGTGACCAGTGCACAGCACGGTGGTTCACAAGGAATGTCACGAGAGACACCAAGTGACCAGTGCACAGCACGGTAGTTCAAAAGGAATGTCACGAGAGACACCAAGTGACCAGTGCACAGCACGGTGGTTCACAAGGAATGTCACGAGAGACACCAAGTGACCAGTGCACAGCACGGTAGTTCAAAAGGAATGTCACGAGAGACACCAAGTGACCAGTGCACAGCACGGTAGTTCAAAAGGAATGTCACGAGAGACACCAAGTGACCAGTGCACAGCACTGTAGTTCACAAGGAATGTCACGAGAGACACCAAGTGACCAGTGCACAGCACGGTAGTTCACAAGGAATGTCACGAGAGACACCAAGTGACCAGTGCACAGCACGGTAGTTCAAAAGGAATGTCACGAGAGACACCAAGTGACCAGTGCACAGCACGGTAGTTCACAAGGAATGTCACGAGAGACACCAAGTGACCAGTGCACAGCACGGTAGTTCAAAAGGAATGTCACGAGAGACACCAAGTGACCAGTGAATTTATCTAGAGGATTTGGAAATCAAGAGTGGCATTTGTTAGGACCATTTATCGAATAAAATTATTGTATTCACGTAGACTTTCTCGGCCGGAGTTACTATGATGATCTTGCAGAAGATTTTCGGGCTGTAGGCCGTGGTCACGAGGCTTGTAGTTCCCCAACGTTTCGCCAGAGACTGCGTCATGCATCCTCAAGGAAACAATCTCAAGACATCCCTTGAGGATGCCAGACGCAGTCTCTGGCGAAACGTCGGGGAACTAAAAGCCTCACGACCACGGCCTACAGCCCGAAAATCTTCACCAAGAATAAAATGATGTTGTTTACTCAAAAATCATTATTTAAATATAGCTACAGGTATTTTAAAATATTTATATATTTAATGTAAACGGCGATGTTTGAAAACAAATCAGAAATGTGAGGTTATGAATATTCACTGCAACTTGATCATGTTATTTATTGCTTAATATGATAGAAATATTGTAAGAATCACCCTACTGGAAAAATAGTGAAACACATCAAACTGTAAATTATAATCAACATTATAGGTTATTAATTTATTTTCTTAGTAAACAACTCAGTAAAATCACGGAATCCATTCATTATTTGGTATATTCAATGTATTTGTTGGAGAAAAATAATGCTCTGACCTGTTCATATTATTAAAAAGGAGGAGCTTCCTTTATGACAAAAGCAGGAGCTGATGAAGAGAAATCGATAAAGAGCGAGGTGAAACGCGATTTTCATTGGTTGTAAAACAAAATTAATTGAAACGTGATTGGTCATTGACTAGCATTTGGGACGTGAGTTAACAGCTTTACACTTCCAGTTGTTATTTTAACACAACCCCTTGCTTTAAGGGAAGGGATAAGAATACGAGTATTTGAAAATAAATTTCTCAGGAAAAATTTGGACCAAAGACAGGCAAATGGAGAAAACTGCATAACATTTAGCTACATTTTCTTTATAGGAAACCAGATTTAATACAAACAGTTCAGTCTCGTAGACTGCGATTGGCAGGGCATATGGCACGAATGGGGAGAACGTAGAGGCAATGATACTTCTTGTAGGAAACACAGAAAGAAGGCGCTTAGTTGATAGATCAAGAATGAGGTGAGAAATAATATTAGCGATGATTTGAGAGAGAGAAAAAAAAACAGGAGATGATTGGAAAACATTGGCTCAGGATAGGCATGTATGAAGAGTTTATGTCCGCGTGGTCATGAACCTACGGGTTCAAAATTCCAGTAATACTTAAAACCTAGGAACGAAGGTTAGGCTGAAGGGACATCTGCGTTCAATTTTCTTTTCTCATCTGAAACTCTGAGAAGATACAATACCTGGATCCAATATTTAATAATAGAATGTAGACACATTTTACGCTATTAGAAGAAAAGATGAGGGTTTTAGTAAATGCGCGTACAGTCTGTTACGATCTCACAGCAGGGATTCTTAAAACGAAAGTATTTCTATTGCCGTCCTTATTGTGCGAGGAATCTTAAGCCATCAATGCGCTCTATTGCACATGGGAGCCCGCACAACTGCGGTTGTTGGCTTAGACCCGGCAGAGCATCACTGTAATGCTCTTCAATTTATTGTTTATCTAATCATACAACTCATTGGCACTATCGAACCCACAAGTTCATGGCCGCACGAAAATAAGTTCCATACGCCTCTATTCAAAGTTGTCCCCTGTATAATTTACCTCTAGTTGGCTCCATGGCGCAAGCGGTTAGAAGCTCGCCTCACAACGCTAGGGTCCCGAGGTGGACGAAACGCAGCTTAGGTAATGTTTTTCTCGGGGTTTTCTCCCGTTTACCCCTGTTTCAATTTCATTTCACCATTTCTCCATTCTCATCTGCCCCTGTAACGGTACGTCTGGCGTGGTTTGTCATTCACAGACCTCTATATAAGGGGGTTTCATCTCATCCCATCCCTTGAATTGGACACGAGTTGATATCATTTATAATTTACCTATCTGAAATCACGATTAATGTTACTCTCCCACCTCATCTTGGTCTACCTACTGGGCGGCTATCACTCTGCTTTTCCTACAGTAAATTCCCATGTCCCTCTTTCATTATCCATTTGTGCCACATGTCCTGCCCGTCGCAAATGTTCTTATTACATTTAGTTTCTATAAAGATCACGTAGCCCACTGTTATGTAGTATTCTCCATTCACCTGTCTGTTCATCTCCCTTTGATCCAAAAAATCCCTAAGAACTTTATTCTAAAATACTCTTAATATTTTTCCTGCCTTAAATAACAGCCCATGTTTCATATCCATATAATATAAATGGAAGAATAAGAGTTTTACATATTTACATACAAATATATACAAAAAAGAAAATAATAAACGCATAAAAGCATACACTAACACAGAAACCGCGGACACACACACACACACACACACACACAACACTAAATCCACGAAATCAGAAAAACATGCAGACGACAAAGGAGTAAATACTAACTCAAAAAAGGATACAAACAAACAGTGTAGAGACACGCACAAAACCCACACGAAACTTCAGAACGCCACGAAACATGCATTCTCATGATTGTAACCCGCGCGCGCGCGCACAAACCAATTGCACAAGTAACAAGCACAGGAACTACATAAAGAGGCACAGTTTATAGGGGAATTCAAACGCACAGAACACGTACTATCAAGCGCACAGAAAAAATAAATCCAAACCCTTTGTAACTTCTTGAGTAAAAAGGTTAAATTGTTATTTTTACAGATGAGCGACTCGCCTCATAATCTCAGGCAAATTAAATGAATTATTTTAATTAATAAAAAGCTTGCGATCACGAAAATAAAAAACACTCGGATATATTTTGTTAAAAAAATAACCTTATTTTAAAAACCATTACATGCTATTAGACGGTGCATCGCTTTTAAAATTAAAACAAAACTAATGATGTATCGAGAAACGTCCAACAAAATTCAAAGTCCGCACTTCATTGCATTAAAAAGTTTACAGATTTAAGTAGAATACATTTGTAAAAAGTTTGGTTGTAGCTCATTCGTGTGCAAATTAAATTGTATCACAAGATTCACAATCTTTCTTAACCTCTCTCCTTGTGCGTGGCCCAGCCTCCCGAGCCTTAGGCCCACTGGTTTTCAACCCACCATCACATGCTCTTCACAAACGTGCTCAAGTTTTGGGGTTTGGACAGAAACGATTTGCTGTAGCGCCTTATTATTATTATTATTATTATTATTATTAATTATTATTATTATTATTATTATTATCATCATTATTATCATCATTATCATTATTACTATTATTGTCATTATTATTAACATTATTATTATTAACATTATTATTATTATTATTATAACGTTAATTATAATAATTGTTTACTTTATCGAATGGCGTTACGGATGTAACTCTTCCACTTCACCGGGTTAAATTCTTAGATATTCACAATTACGAACTATCTGCAGTTTGATCAATTGTACATAACAGGCATACACAATATATTCATGAAAAAGAAATAATAAGTATTTACGGAAATAATAATAATAATAAGAATAATAATAATAATAATAATAACAATAATAATAATAATCCATCCATAGTAATTCTGCCCGAAGGCAGGTCCTTCACTGCAATCATAGCATAATAAACTATAATTTGATTAAATTGTAAAGAAGTGCGAAATGTAAAAGAATAATAAAAGTATTATCGTATTCTACAATGTCTAAGGAAATGTTGAGTGAGCTATTTTTTAAACTTTTTTTTCGTGTCGGGGAGTCCTTGATGTAAGAGGGGAGGTAATTCCAGAGTCGGGCAGTTGAAACAAAGAAGTTCCACAGCACACGATCAAGTGGCGAACTTAACAACAGTTGCAGCATTTAATAAACAGACAAAAAGTAACACATCGCTTTAGAAAAAAAAATTAAGGCTCTAGATAAAATAACCCTACATTACTTAATCCGAGGAATGAAACGCACTTATAAAGTATGTTATATGGACAATCTAAACTAACACAATGTCCACAGTTATAGCAGGATTTTAATAATATAATGAATATAAAAGTTAAATTTAATAATGTTGTATTTTAAAATTCTTTTAATATTTAAATATAACTTAAAGAAATAAAAACATCTAAATAATTCATTGTTGGTTATTGTTGAATAAAAATGTCTCAGTAACAATTAAAGAAATTTTATTACATAACAGTTTTTGTAAATAATGCTTTTAAAATTGTTTTAAGCCATTGTTGTCAAAATTATAAATCTTTCTGTTATAACTGTAATAAGAACACCTGCTTAACTTCATATTCCTAAATGAAAGTAAACTAAACTCTGATTGGATGTTAAAACAATTAACTTTCTTATTTAACAAATCAAATTAAACCTTATATTTAAAGAACTATTAACAAATATAATTTAAAAATAACATCATGTGATGTAATAATGGTCTTAAAATTACAAAAGAATTACACTAGTCATTCTGCAAACAATTTTCATCAAAGATAGAAGTAATAACAAGAGCTCTCCTGATAAAATGTAATATTTAATACAAAAAAAATTGATTCAAGAAAAGAAAAAGACTTTAATTTTAATTGACGGTGAAGATTAATACCATCTACATTTACTTAATCTGCTGGGAAATTAATAAGTGAATAAATTTACAATTATTTCTACGATAAACATTTTTTAGTAATTTTGAAATGTTTTCCTATCCAGCGTACCAACTTCCGACCCTGAGAAGAGAATCCAGCTCTACCAAAAATCAAACCCAACCTGAACCAGTAATTCTTTTTGGGACACAAATCCTTCTTCAAAATGTTACTACAACATCGGGCATGAAGAGAGTTACTTCTTCACAGTCATTTCCTGAGTTCAATAAAACTTCTGAGATAGCAGCATCAAGTCCATACTAACATATGTTGGTTAAAGTGCCGAATCTTAGAAAAAAGACTGGTTAGATCTTTGGGCAACTAACGAAGTTACGTACACCTATCACATGACAATACATTTAATTCAAGACATTTTAATTCAGCCTCTTGATTTTGAACTGAAAATAAACCCGTAAACATTCTGACAAAAAACTGGATGAAAAGAGAGTGTAACAGCAGGCCGTAAAGTTGAATTCTGTGACAGAAGCTATTGATTCAGAAGGAGCAGCGAGATGGGGGGGGGCGCATTGTTTTTATTGTTGTCTGGAGAGGTGTTTGCACTCGAGTACTTGATGACTATTTATTTCCGCAGATCAAAAAGAAACGCGAAACTAATTTCCTCTCAAATCACAGCTGACATATATTTCAGTACGTACACACTTTTCTGGTTTAGGACCACTTTAGGGTCATCATTCAAGTCTAAATAACAATCTACATAATAAAAATATATTCATCATCATCATCATCATCATCATCATAGTACATTCACGAATTTAGGCCATTTGTTGACCTGTTTCGGCCTCAAGAGTCTTTTGAGTGGACGTCCTGGTCTTCTTCTTCCTGCAGGTTGATATCTTAACATTTGTTTGGGTATTCTGTGGTCTTCAATTCGATGAACATGTTGCATCCATCGTGACTTATTATCAGAAATTTTGTTTTCTAAAGGTTCCATGTGTAATTCTTCTAAGATGTCTTCATTTTTTTTGTGATCTAGTAGTGTGTATCCTGCAGTCCTCCGAAGATATCTCATTTCAGCAGATCTAAGTCTCTGTATATCCTTCTGTTTCAACGTCCATACTTCGCTACCATACAAAAGAGTTGGAAGAGCCAGTGTTTTATACACTTTTAATCTTGAATGCTTTTGGACTAACTGTAGCTTGAAGATAGAATTTATTAACCCTAAAATTCTTAAAAATTTAGATATTTTTGCATTTACATCCTTTTCTTCTTCATATGAGATATTGCATCCTAGATATGTGAAATTATTCACCTGCTCCAAAATTGTATTGTCCAAAATATATTCATTGTGTTTATATTACCTTAATTTTACATAACATTTTAATACTTTTAAGTGACATTTAATTAATTGTGATAAAGATATTGTTAGAGATGAGATGATTTATTTTTTTTTATTTTTGTGGTAGTATTTTAAAATATTTAAAAATAATACATGTGTTATTTTATGATTTTCTTTGACAATTTCTGATCGTCAATATCACAGTTACGTAGATATGTTTATCCACTCAACACGTCAAACATACGAAACTCACTTAGGTCTAAGAACAAAGACCGTAAGAATGATAGAGTGCGAGGAAGAAAGAGGTTATATTAATTACTCATCTCACATTTTAATTTCATGGTTCCTGGTTCTTGCCAACTTTAATAACAATGATCCTCTCTCTGCACTTTATCACGGGGCAAGATATCTCACCCCACACAAAGTCCGTAATGGCAATAATAGGCCCACGTGCATCCTCTTTTAGATAACTGAGGATTCCTTATTTTCTGAAGCCCTTTAATTATTAAATAAATATTTTAGAAATACTGTTAATTATTCATACTTGCTGGATGTTGAACTGGTTTTGTATTCATAACTTGTAATCGTTTATATATATATATATATATATTATATATATATATATATATATATATATATATATATATATATATTTGTAATTTAGATTTAAGACTTTTCTTTTGTATTTTTTTAAACCTGGTTGAGTGGTAGACAAGGCCTTAAGGCCTTAACTCTGCCAGGTAAAATAAAGCTATTATTATTATTATTATTATTATATTATTATTATTATTAAAAATAAGAAAGTATATCTCTTTAATGTATGACTTTCTAATTAAATAAATAACAAGTGATAATTATAGAAATGTAGCTTTTATCTGACTGTACTACAACAAACAGCTAGCGTAAGGTAAAATTTACACAAATCTAACACTGTCAAATATGCTACTGTTGTCCGTATTGCTCTATTTTATAAACGGAAAGTACAAATCTAAAGAAATCTAGGCCAAAATATACCATGCGGCTAATAAATAAGCAGAATGAAAGGATCCAGTACAGAAAAAGCAAGTACGAATGAAAATCGTGTTAGGGTAAATTAATAATCATAATAATATTAAATAAGTTATCGGGGTCTTCAATCTGTATATATTAACATCCGTGGTAAAACTTCTTTAGTTTTAGCAACTTCAATAAAGCATTAATAATAATAATAATAATAATAATAATAATAATAATAATAATAATAATGCTTTATTTTAGCTGGCAGAGTTAAGGCCATAAGGCCTTCTCTTCCACTCAAGCAGCGAATAGTAGAATTATACAAAAATTACATACATATTACAATTTTAAGATATTATTAAAATACAGACTAAACAAAATACAATGATGACGTGATCTAATGCTACCTAATACTAACAAAAACATAGAATATAATAAAATTAAAATTATATAAAATAAAGTAAGTAGCTTCCTAGATAATTATTAATGGAATGCTCTATATAGTTGTTATGCAGTTAATGTTTTCATTGTGTCCAACTTAATATATCAGTTAATTTGGATTTAAATAATGATAGCGATTGGCAGTCCCTGACATGACTGGGAAGTGAGTTCCATGCTCTAGTCATAGATATTGTGTAAGAATCAGAGTATAGACATGTCCTGGGCTGTGGTATCAAAAGTAAAGAAGAGTATTGTGATCTTGATCCTAAATTGTGACGAGCCGATAAATTTTGAAAACGTGTTGTTAAATAACTTGGTAAATGTATGTGCAGAATTTGGAATAGTAAGGTATGTGAATGTAAAGTTCTTCTGCCATTTAGGCGTAGCCATGATAAGGCCTGAAATGAAGGAGACACGTGGTCATAACGACGGAGATTGAATGCACGCATTATGAGCACGCTGTAGTCTGTCAGATCAGTTGTCAGATTAGTCAGTAATATGTCGCAGTAGTACACAAAGAGACGAAAACAAGTATTCGAAAATCGGTGCCTGAGACAAATATTCGGTCTCAAAATTGTTGAGATTGAAGAATGGCAAACAACTGCTCAAGAAGGAAATCCACAATTTCAATACTGACGTAATTTTGTATGGTTATTGAGCCCAAAATATTCATATGGACACTTCGTGTGGTTCTAATGTTTTAATAAAAATATTTAGAACAGATCTTCACTTGCTTACTTACTTACTCACTGGCACTATCGAACCCGTAGGTTCATGGCCGCACGGACATAAGCTCTCCATACATCCCTATCCTAACAGATCTTCACTTGCAGGACAAACAAAGAAACACCGATCTGAAATGAAACTGTGAAACTGGAAAATGTAGAAAGTGTAATTGTACCTACAGTTGTAGCCCCACAGTGATGTGCTTAACACTTACATAGTTACAACACTTCAATTGTACACATCGAACTGTTGTACCTGACTGTCAGTTAACCATTTTCATCCGCATTTACTTTTTCTTTCCTGTTTGTGTTTTAACCTGTGACTATATGTGGTTAAAATTTAAAAACAAAAATAATAACAATAATAATAACATTAACAATAATAATAATAATAATAATAACCGTAATAATAATTTTTATTAGGTATATTCTACAATACAGTGTTTCTCTTTCAACCCAAAGTGATTTGTCGCCAGAGGTTCCTGTCTAAAGCATCGTCTTCCCTCAAATCTCTAGCTTCTATACTTCTCCTCACTCCATCTATGCAACGTTCTCTAGGTCTGCCCCCTCCACTTCTTCCATTAGCTTTTCAATCAAGGATCATCTTTGGTATTCTACCTTCTTCCATTCTTATGAGGTGTCCATACCACTTCAAACGTTTTTCTTCTATTTTTTTTTTTCGAATTGCATAATTTCCCTTATTGTGCTGTTTCTGACTTTAATCCTTCTTGAAATTCTTGTCGATCGCCTCCAAAAACTGCTAACAGCTTGTTGGCTTCTTTCCTACTTACTGTCCAGGTTTCGGACCCATATAATAAAATGCTTTGTAACCGAACTTGAAATATAGTTTCCTTTGTTCTGTATATTCTATTTCTATTCGTAATAATAATAATAATAATAATAATAATAATAATAATAATAATAATAATAACCGTAATGATAACAATATACATTTATTTATTCTGGCAGAGTGAAGGCAATATAAAGTGTTACCTTCCACTCGTCCAGCACATGTACACAGAAAACTTCAGTATGTTACTCAGAGAAGACTAGCCGGCAGCGAAGAGGTCGAGAATTTAATATATGTAGGCCTATCGGCCGCGGTGGACTAGTGCATATGTTCCTTGCCTCTGGTCCCGAAGGTCGCGGGTTCAAACCCGGCCGGGGTCGATGGGTTTTTTTTAGGATGGAAAAATCCAAGGAGCAAGTCCTCCGGAAGGGACTTTAAGCCGTGGGTCCCGAGTCTGAAGATTTTCAGGCTCGTAAAAGATCCTTAAGCCTGAATGAAAAGGCCTCTAAGCAAAATTTACCGAATTTTCCAGTTCTAGTACTACCTCAGTTTCCTAGATGTCAGTATGAGGCGGAACGCTGACCACGGACCGCTCACGTGGCATCTATACGAAAACAAGTGTAACTAAATTAGTATAGTTCAAATTCTTGCCTGTAGGGGGAGAGCGCCTAAATCTCTGTTAAGGGAAACATGGGCTTACAAGAAGATAACATTCTACTTAATAAATATTTCCTGCACTACTTCTTGAACACACAGTATCTGGGACAGGGACCCCCCCCCGTGTGTTGTGTACAAAATTGAAATGAGATCGATGTGTAATGTTGTTTACAAGATTTCGTTTCATGTCAACCGTGAAGAAACAAACAAGCGCGCATTTTTAATTACAGCTTTGGAAATAAACTGAGATTCGCTAAGGCCAGCGTTTATAATGGTTGCAAGTGTGGCGTGAAATAAAGGAGAACTTTACAACCTCTTCACATGAGGAGGAGGTGGCACAACCTTTGTTCAACTCACACAGACCCGAGTGACCGTCAACAATATGACATTTTACTGCAATTGAAAATTATGCGTTAGCAAGCACGAGATAATAATAATAATAATAATAATAATAATAATAATACAGCTTTATTTTACCTGGCAGAGTTAAGGTCTTGAGGCCTTGTCAGCCACTCAACCAGGATTTAAAAAATACAAAAAATAGTTTTACATCTAAATTACAATATACATAAACGATTACATGTTATAAATACAATACAATTAATATTTATAATGTATTTTGATTTACTCTAAACTTAAGGAATTAAATATATAATATGTACAAGATATATAAAAAAGAGGAAAAGATTATTAATGACATAGTATAAAATTAAATAAATAGAAAAAAAAATATTAGACAACAGGTAACTGTATATGCGTGACTTAAAGGTGCCAAGTGTGCGGCAACCCCTGATATCTTGAGGAAGGAGATTCCAGGAGCGGGCAGAGGCTACTGTGAAGGAAGTAGAATAGGAGGAAGTGCTATGAAGAGGAATTGTTAGCAGACTGCTATCTTGTGACCTAGTGTCAATATTGTGGTAAGAGGTAAGTTCTCATATCTGGACGCCAGGTAAGTAGGAATGTAGGAATTCAGAAGCTTGAAGAGTAGTGAAAGAGAGTGCAATTTACGTCTGTCAGTAAGACGGAGCCAAGAGAGGTTATTAAAGTGTTCGGAAATACTATCATAACGGCGGATATTGAAAATGAATCGAACGCAAGCATTATGAACACGCTGCAGTCTCTGCGACAAGTCATAGTTTAGATCATTATATATAATGTCACAATAATCGAAATGTGGAAACACAGGATTCTGCACAAGGATTTGTTTTAACGAAAACTGGGAGAAAATTCTTTAAACGTCTAAGAAAATGTAAGATGGAGAAAGTCTTTTTACATAACGTGTTTCACTTGTGTTTGCCAGGTTAAATTTGCGTCTAGATGTAGTCCAAGATCTATTACTGAAGAAGGATAAGGGATAATTATATTATTTATAGTAATGTTTGGAAGTGTAGATATGTCAAAGGTTGTAAGCAGTCTTTTGTTGTCCCATTAGAATTACTTGTGACTTGTTAGGATTTAGATTTCGACCGATACTTGAAGACCAGTTAAAGATGGATATGAGATCGTCGAGATTGTGTCATGCGTTAGGCGGTTAGTTCCCGAAGCAGTAATTGCTAACCAAGATGTAACTAACTCTAACTAACTCACTGGCACTATCGAACCCGTAGGTTCATGGCCGCGCGGACATAAGCTCTTCATATATCCCTATCCTGAGCTAATATTTCCAATCATCTCCTGTATATTCTACTTCCCTCAAATCACAGTTAATGTTATTCTCCCACCTCATTCTTGGTCTACCAACTGGGCGTTTTCTCTCTGTTTTTCCTACAAGAAGCCTCCATGCACGTCTTTCATTCCCCATTTGTGCCACATGTCCTGCCCATCGCAGTCTACGAGACTTAACTGTTCTTATTATATCTGGCTTCCTATAAAGACCATATAATTCACTGTTATGCAGCCTTCTCCGTTCACCTATCTGTTCATCTCTCTTTGGTCCAAAAATTGTCCTAAGAACTTTATTCTCAAATACTCGTAATCTCCTTTCCTCTCTTAAAGTAAGAGTCCATGTTTCGCACCAATATAATATAACTGGTAGAATAATAGTTTTATATATTTTCAGTTTAACGTTTTTTGAAAGGACCAAAATGTAACATTCTGAAATAATACAGGCCTACAGTATAAAGTAAACATATTGTTTTTAGTGAATATTAGACCCTACTTGTATATTTTCCCCAGTAATAACACTTGCTTTTTTTTTTTTTTTTTTTTTTTTTTGTAAATCTGCAGTTTGCATTTAGAAAATCAACTTTTAAAATGTAATGTAATATGTAATAAAATCGATCTGCTGACCTTAGTTCCGCGGTTTATAAGACGACACGTAGCCCACTTTCTTCACCACACAAGGGTACGGAGGGCCTTCCTGGATCAGCTATCACCTCTATCCCAGGGCTTCATTAGCAATCTCTCTAACCAAAAAATAAAGAAAAACTAAAAATTTCCATCTCACTTCTATTTGCTGGCTCATTTTATCGCATGAGCTGAAACATTTTAGAAATTTAGCCTAATTATTGGAATATATTGCAACGTGCTGTGATTTTCAAGTAGGCCTATAATGAATGGAGGACTGCGTTATGTTCACTTCAAACATAATTCATGTAAGCTTATTGCTGTAAATTATGTCAAGAGAACAAACAAAGCAAAAACTAAAATGGAAGAAGGCGAATTGAACAACGTAAAAAAAATAAATAAATAAAATATATTACAATAATGGTAAGCTGCTGTAAACACCAACTACAAATTCATACTAGAATTAGAACACTGCTAGAATGAAAAGGGAAAGCAAGAGTTTGTCCTGATCCATCTTTGGTTCGTCTTCCGGGATTAACGGCCGTCCGTGGTCCGGTTTTCTTGCAACTCGACGTGCGTTTCGTCTACTGCTGCGGTGGACGACATCAGGAGATTCTGTATGCTCTGTGTGAACTACTCAACAGCTGGCTAAAGACTGTCTGCGGCCGATTGTTGAGTAGCCCTGATGCCGTCTAGCGCAGCAGTAGACGAAACGTACGTCTAGTTGCAAGAAAACCGGATCACGGACGGCTATTTAGCCCGGAAGTGGAACCAAATAGGGAACAAGACGCCGTCCGTGGAAGCCTACAATTATAAAAAGAAAGTTTGTACCTTTGTTAGTAATTATATTTTTATTCCATTTTATTTTTATAATTCAAGCGAAAATTTAAAAATAAAATAAAATAAAAATAGAATTACTAACAACAGTAGACTGGGGGCACGCCGTAGCGTAGTGGTTAAGGCACTGAGCTACAAGCCAGAGGGTCGAGGGTTGAAGTCCTGTTGGGGTCAGGATTTTTAAACTGACCCAAACCCTCTGGCGGCACTATGGCCCTGGGGTCGACTCAGCCTCTAACGTAAATGAGTACCAGACGCTTGTTCTGGGGGTAAAGGCGGCCGTCACGCAGGGCAGACAACCCGGCTGACATAAAGTGCCGATTGTCTAGAAAAAGTGGGAGCCCTAACCTCCTACTACCCCAAGGGCCTCCGGGTCTGTTGTGGGATCACTTTACTTTACTTAACAACAGTAGACTACAAACATCAACACTTCAAGTTGTGAATGTCCCGTAACTCTGTACCAAGACATGATGCCTTAAACCGCTCGGCAAAGGTTAGTACATAAAAAATAAATAAGAAATATAAAACCAAGGAAAGGAAGAAAAAGAAAAGAGGTTAATCTGAAGGAAAAGAATGGAATGCGATAGTAAAGCGAGGTTTGCAAGTGGAAGTTGGTTTCGTTGCGGGGAAGTAAATGAGTGCGTGATACAGCGCCGTTCATCTCCTGAGGAACAGATGTGCAGATCAATAGGAGCATGGGGAAGGTAATGCTACAAAATCTTTTCTTCCCCCGACAAAAGCTCATTGTCCACAAGGATATCTCAAGGGTGGGGGACTTTACATTACATTTACCAATTTATTCAGCCTCCTGTGAAGGAGGCTACTTAACGAGCCATTGTTAAAGCAAACCTGCAACCATGGAATATGTTGTATTTACTAAAGACAACAGGGGATGCGTGTTACGTAATTTCTAGATTTTATCGCCCAGCCCTTGTAGTGAAATAGTATAAATTTTGGGAATATGTATCGACAAAAAATATAAATTGCAATTTACACAAATCAAATTTCTAAAATGATCTTCTCTATAATTTATTCTTAAATCACATAAGAAATTGTTTACCCTTTCTCTAGGAAAAAATATCTGTAGAAACAAATACAAAGTCCCATTTTCATTACTGCCATACTCTTTTTAGACATTTAAATACTATTCTTCAAGAAAGGAGACAATTCGGAACCAGAAAATTAGAGAAGTAATGAATGCTAAACATAATATTATAGAAGTAATAGAAGAACGAAGATTGAAATGGTTTGGAAATCTGAGAGGTTGGAGAATAATAGAAACCCAAGAATGATGCTGGATTGGAATGCTGAAGGCAGGAGGAGGAGGAGGGGGAAACCCAGGGAACAGTGGATGGATGATGTGAGAAGAAACATGATCTGCAGAGACCTCAAAGAAGAAGATGCTGAGGATAGAAATCTGTGGCGGAGCAAAATAAATTTGGGCCGAAGGACAACTACTGTAATGTAGAGAAAATCCTTAGAAAATACTATTCTTACATAAAGTTTGCAACTTGTACATAGTTTTTGGTGTACGTTTTATTTATGATATCCGCAAATTCGATCACGTTACAAATGTCATGAAAAGTGCATTCTTTATCTCTATCCACGCCTAATTACTCACCGCACAGTTTCGTTAGACTTTCAGATACACGTAATTTAGGCACCCAGGTCCATCAGCACGTTGTCCTTTATGTGCCTCCTCTCCATACTCACAGTTTCACTTGCCACAAGAAGGGCAAGTGAAGGGCTTTGAAAAGGGCTACTGAAGAGCTGAACTCCACGGCGCGGCAGGCCTAGAAGGCCCTTGGCCCACCAGTCAACTGCTGGTCTCACATCCACATGTGCTAATCACAGAGGTAGACGATCATCCAGCCAGTGTATAGGTGAAACGTGGTCACCATGTCGGGTCTCCCAGCCGTTATAGCTGGTATATAACTTGGAGCTGCTACTTATTGTCGCTACCGAAATTCCACACGATGCTGTGTGGCCACTGGTCCCATACCGAACAAAATTCCACGAGAATATTTCTTCCCATTTGATGACTAGAAACCAGCGCAAGTCCCGTAGCTCTGAGCCACGGCAGTTTGCCTTAACCACTCAGATACAGCGCAGGACAATGAAGGGCTTAGTGAAGCATATTTGTGCTAACAATTAAAGTAAAGTAATCCCACTACAGGCCTCAGGAGGCCCTTGGGGTAGTAGGAGGTTAAGGCTCCCACTTTTTCTGGACAATATGGTGTCAGCCGGGTTGTCAGCCCTGCGTGACGGCCGCCTTTATCCCCAGAACAGGCGTCTGGTACTCATTTACGTTAGAGGCTGAGTCGACCCCAGGGCCATGGTGCCGACAGAAGGTTTGGGTTAGTTTAAAAATCCTGACGACCCCACCGGGACTCGAACCCTCGACCTTCCGGCTTGTAGCGCAGTGCCTTAACCACTAACTTACGCTACATTGCCTTGATTCCTTAATTATGAATATATTTTTATCTACTTACCAATAGCAAACAAAATATATATTTGAATTGTAAATGCAAAAAAAGAAAAGAAAAAAGGTATTAGGAATAGTGATTGTTGGGTGACGAGGAGAAGCTGCTTGCTTGATGTCACTAGTTTAATGAACATTGAAGATTGACAAGGCATAAAGCGACCTGACAGGCTGGAGATAATGAGGAACTTGCGAGAGTGAGGTCAGGTGACGACGTTGGCAGTTGGAGACCGCCCAATTAGCTCGCGTAGCCGGAAAACTTGACAGCGTTAATACCAGTTTCCGGATAAATTTTCATCTCTCGTTTCTCTGTCATTAACCTGATACTCTGCTGCGGGTCCCAACACAATTAATATATATGTTTGTTAAACCATCACTCGCAACAGCTGAACCGCTCTCAATTAAAATAATACCAATTGTGCTATTATAATTACAGTATCATACAGCATGTCCATAATATCTTGTCAATAAAATTATAGAAATAATAATTTATTTAATACAATTATTATAATGTATTATTGAGCGATACTAAGGGCCAACACACATACTCTATTGAAAAACACTAAGAAATATAAAGTAATATATGTTCATACGCACACACACACACACACACACACATATATATATATATATATATATATATATATATTAATTATATAATGGAAAAGGACAACTAATGACAAATGAATAAAATTTTGAAGAGGTGGCTGATTTAAAGTATCTATGAATAATAATCACAAATAGGAATGAGATGCACAAAGAAAATTAAACATAGGCTCAATTCAGGAAATTCATGCTATTATGCATTACAGGGACTCTTGTCGCCCCAACTCCTTTCAGAAAACATTAAAATAAAAATATATAAAATTGTTATTCTCCCAGTTATATTATATGGAAGCGAAACACGGACTCTTACTTTAAGGGAGGAAAGGAGATTACGAGTATTTGAGAATAAAGTTATTACGGCAATTTTTGAGCCAAAAACAGATGAAGAGACAGGTGAATGGAGAAAACTACATAACAGTGAGCTACACGATATGTATAGGAAGCCAGAAAGAATAAGGACAGTTAAGTCTCGTAGTCTGTTATGGGCAGGACATGGTGGCACGTATGGAGGATGAAAGAGGTGCCTGGAAGCTTCTGGTAGAAAAACCAGAGGGAAAACGTCCAGTTGGTAGACCACAAATGAGGTGAGAGAATAACATTATTTATAATTTGAGGGAAGTAGATTATACAGGGAATGATATTTAAAATATTAGTTCAGGATAGGGATGTATAGAGAGCTTATGTCCGCGCGGCCATGAACCTATGGATTCAAAAGAACCAGTGAGTTAGTTAACTAGTTAATAATTTATTTAAACTGGCAGAGTTAAGGCCATAAGGTCATGTATTCTATTGAATAAGTGAAAATATTAAATAAAAAAAACAAAATATATTTACAATTGGAAGTAAGTATTTATACAAATTAAACTGAAAATATAGCTAATCAAGAAAATAGTATTACAGAAGCAAACATTAAGAAACCACCAGTCAATCCGTTGAAAGACCATCAATTGATCCTTCAAACGATCAATTACAAAAAGAAAGATATTTAAATGAAGAAGACTAATGTAGAGCCGTAGACACATAAATGTCAAGTCCGAGGTTCTGGTGTGATCGTGTACTAGAATTGTGATTGCAGGATAGGGGATGTATGTAGAGGTTTCTATGAGATGGAGCCAGCCGAGTTCGTGGAAGTATGAAGAAATATGCTCATATTTACGAATGTTGATGCACATGTTGTGAATACGTAGTAATTTACGGTAATAAGAAGCAGCATCACCAGAATTTTCATGAGATTTGTCGGAAGGAATTTTCTAAAATATATTAAAGCATGAGTGGTCTCGGGGTAGCGTCGTTGCCGCGTATGTAGCGGATCCGAGTTCGATCCCCTGTCGGGACAAGTTTCCTGAGTGACTTTTTTTATCATCTGTAAGACAAATATCAGGAAACGTAAAGGCTCAAACGGCCCCAGATCATCATCTAGACATTATCATTATCATATTCGCCGTGTTTAGTGTGAATGTGTGTGTGAATGGTGTGTTGTGTTGTCTCGGAGGAGGCCTTGACATTGAACTGATCACTCACTCGGGGAGGCCGTCCATGTCGTTGTGTGGTCAAAAAAATGTGATCCTTAGTTAAAATCGCTCTCCCGACAGGTCATGTCACTGTGGGGTGTGGCGTATAAAATACCTATAAGGCGAGAAGATAAACTGCGTTAATGGAAAATGGAAATTAAAGAATGCATTATTGAAAATAGTGCGTTAGAGGCGATAGAAAAATTGAAGATGTACAAAGCATCAGGTTCAGATGAAATCCCAGCAGAACTGATAAAATCACGGGGAGAAAAATTGATGGACAAAATACGCCGGTTGCGTAATATGATTTGAAAAAAAGTAGCTCTTCCAGATGAATGGAAAGAATCGATTATCGTACCAATTTATAAGAAAGGAGATTAAACTGATTGCAACTACTACTGGGGCATCTCATTGCTTTCAACTTCGTTCAAAATTCTAACTAATATATTAGTAAGCAGACTTACCCCTTATATTCATAACATTGTAGGAGATCATCAATGTGGATTTAGAAGAAACAGGTCTACAACAGATCAGACTTTAAGTATAAGACTGATTTTAGAAAAGAAATGGGAATATAATTACACTGTAGGCCCTACATCATCTATACGTAGACTTCAATAAGACATACGATTCAATTAAGAGGGAGAAGTTATATAGTATCCTGCTGGAGTTCGGAATTCCTAAAAATTAGACTTACACGAATGTGTGTAAATGCCACAAAGAGTAGGGTGCGTGTAGGCAAACAGCTTTCTGATACTTTTGAAATCCACAATGGGTTGAAGCAAGGAGATGCACTATCTCCTCTACTCTAGAGCGAGCAGCCATCAAATCTTTAGACGATGAAGAAGGTCTACAACTCAATGGTGTTAATAAGCTGTTAGTTTATGCTAATGATGTAGTGCTATTGGACGAAAGAGAGGGGATACTAAAGGCCAATACGCACACACTATTGAGTAACACTAAGAAATTGGGACTGGAAGTAAATGTAAAAAAAACTAAATATATGATCACACAGAAATTCGTTATATAATGGAAATGGACAGCTAATGACAAATGAGGGAAATTTTGAGGAAGTGGCTGAATTCAAATACCTAGGAACAATAATCACAAATACGAATGAGATGTACAAAGAAATTAAAAATTGGCTCAATTCTGGAAATGCGTGCTATTATGTATTACAGAGATTTTTCACGTCCCAACTCCTTTCAAAAAACGTTAAACTGAAAATATAAAACACTATTATTCTACCAGTTATATTATATGGATGCGAAACATGGACTCTTACTTTAAGGGAGGAAAGGAGATTACGAGTAATTGGGAATAAAGTTCATAGGAACATTTTTG
Organism: Diploptera punctata; assembly: GCA_030220185.1. Classification (NCBI taxonomy): domain Eukaryota; kingdom Metazoa; phylum Arthropoda; class Insecta; order Blattodea; family Blaberidae; genus Diploptera; species Diploptera punctata. The sequence continues at coordinate 868,946 of JASPKZ010007268.1, forward strand.
GACCAAAGAGAGATGAACAGACATGTGAATGGAGAAGACTCCATAACAGAGAATTACATATTCTTTATAGGAAGCCAGATATAATAAGAACAGTTAAATCTCGTAGACTGCGATGGGCGGGACATGTGGCACAAATGGGGAATGAAAGACGAACATGGAAGCTTCTTGTAGGAAAACCAGAGGGAAAACGCCCATTTGGTAGACCAACAATGAGGTGGGAGAATAACATTAACTATGATTTGAGGGAAGTACATTATACAGGGGATGATTGGAAAACATTATCTCAGGGATAGGGATGTATGGAGAGCATATGTCCGCGCGGCCATGAACCTACGGTTTCGATAGTGCCAGTGAGTTAGAGTTGGTTATTATTGAAAATACCTTCTTTTTTTGTTACATTTGCTTTATTTGGATGTTCCAACTTAGCGTCACAAATACTATGTTAAGAAAACTTTTAAATTATATTTTTAACTTTTACTGTCCCTGACTGAGGTAGTTCTAACAAACACCGCGACTGTATTACAAGTGTGAAGTAAAGTTTAATAGCCGTGTTTTAGTGAAAGAAAGGAAATCTTTTACATTTATATCTTTTACAATATGTCATTATATATTTAGTCACAGGTTGAAAGTATCGCATTAAAATTGTCATATATATGCTGAAGCAGAACTTTGTATTGTACAAGAATTAAACAGACACGCCTATATTTCTACTGCATGCAACAGCATGTCCAATTTAATACATGTTATTAAAACGAGCGAGGAGAACCAAGTATTGCAGTTCTCAATCCCTTTATCACCCGCATCTCTCAACATAAAATCTCAAATGTATCGAGTACCGACTAATTCTAACAAAAGCAATATTTACAATGCTGTATATAATGTTTGATCCGAGCAGTAATTTCGGGCTCGTCACATTTTGGAAACACAGTTCATGAGGAAGTTCATGGTGTCGCCACTAATGGGAGTAACAGACGAATAGATATTATTGCATTTAGACCATCTTCTAAAATTGGTATGATATTAGATCCCACAATTCGTTTTGAGACTCATAGTAGCCAACCTGAGAAAGTTGACTGTGAAAAGAAAGCCATATATGAGCCAACAATTGACTATTACAAAGGTAAATACCAATTAGATAGTATAACTGTCACAGGATTGATGATCGGTGCAAGAGGTACTATACCAGGATTCCTAGCCAAATTTTGGAATTCCTTAGATTTGGACAGGGTGTATCTTTCTAAAATTGCCATCGCTGCCATTAGAGGACCAATTTCAATTTTAAGAAACGATATTTACAAAATTTCTACTTTAAAGTATGTATACTTGAATTAGGCCTACAATTTGAATTTTTTAAAATGTATTTACAAAATGTATTTCGTCAATTCCAAAAATAGTCTGTATCACTTTGTCCTTGAGGCAATCCTCTAATGAGGGAAGTTGTATCCAATAAATAGTCGTTGCTTACCCATAAAACCCGTTCACGACACATTACAGAACGCAGCAAAGAGTACCTCACATACCAGATATTGGGAGAATTTTTAAATATTTTATTTTACCTCATGGAGTTAAGACCGTAGGGTCTTCTCTTCCATTTCACCAGGGTCATTCCCTGAGAAAGAAATTTGAATGTCACGCTCCCTCCATATTTGAGAAGAAATGTTAAATGGCGGCCCTGAAGTGAGCATATAATAGTACACCTGACGTATTATTCACAGAATGTCTTTATTTGAATTAAAGATAAGAAATTCAACACAGTACAAATTAAAATATTGTACGATACAATCAAAAACATTTGAACTCATACGAAAAACACTGTCTTTCACTCTTGTGTCGTAAAGTACAACTGTATATGCATTTTAGTTAGGATTTTGATTGTAGATAAATTAGTAATGTAGTTTTTAAAGATAAGCTATTATATATTTATTGTATGACTAATGTGTTTTTAAAAGTTTGATATATTTATGTTGAAATGTGTCAGTTCTAAGAGTGTACGCTTCTTTGAACACTTAAAAATGGACACATTTACTCTACCTTATAAAAGAAGAACATTTTAAGAAAGAATACAAGAATATCCTAAATATAGCCAGATTAAATGGTTTCAATTAGAGCATAATATCGAACAAATTAAATAAATTCAAGAAGGTAAAACAACTTAAAGAATGCTCTACCCTACAAACTGTTAGTAAAGAAAAGAAGAAATTCAAGAAAATTACTTCCCATCCAGCAGTACATAGGAAATTTCAAAAAATGTTTGACAAACGCCACATTACTTTGGCACCAATAAATAAATTTAGTCTGGATAAACTTCTAAGTACCAATAAAAAATCAACATCCCAGACAGTAATAAATCTGGAATTTATCAAATAAATTGTAATGATTGTAGCAAAGTATACATAGGAAAAACAAAAAGGAATTTGGAAACACAAACTAAAGAATATTTTAGAAATATAAAAAAAATTGTGAAATTGAAAAATCAGCAATTGCTGCACATAGTTTGCTAGAACATCATAAAATTGAAAAAGAGGCAAAACTTTTGAAACAATTGGATAAACCGTTGGAATTGACAATTTGGGAAAAAATATTCATTCAGAAGAATAAATATCGATCTATGAACTTCGATATTCCGGTGGATAAAAATGTAATTACAAAGTTTATAACCCCAGCCACAGATGGCAGCACAAGAGGTGATGTCCTTAGAGAAATCAACAACCAGAGAAGCCATGACTGAAGAGGGACAAATTATTGTCTGAAACCGCCGGTATCAAAGAAATTTGAAATTATATGAGGTGAGTCGTTAAAAATATGTTCTCCACTCACTATTAAATCTACCTTCTTATGTTCAGTGGTCTAAGTGATATTGTACGCGTAATGTAAGTTCTGTTTCTCATAGTAAATTTATTTATTCCGACAGATGGGATGTGAGACATTTAAGCAGATTATGATGGACAGAGTAGACCTACTTGCATAACAGAAGAATACACATTGTTTCTAAAAGACGAATTAAAATATCCAAGTAGTGGTCTCTGATTCCTATCTTCTAGGTTGAAACCCCGCGCGCCAGGTCAGTGGATTTTGGACTTCGTCTTGGAACCCGGGGCCCCACTTTCAATGAAGTCTTTTGACTTTTAACTTTGATATAATAAGAACACTTAAGTCTCGTAGACTGCGATAAGCAGGACATGAGGCACGAATAAGGAATTAAAGAGAGACATGGAAGCTTACGTAAGAAAACCAGAGGGAATCGCGTAGTTGGTAGACCAACAATGAGGTGGGAGAATAACATTAATCGTGATTTGAGAATTGTATATTATTCAGGGGATAATTGGACAACATTAGCTCATGATAGGGATGTATGTAGAACTTACTTTCGCGCGCGGCCATGAACCTGTGGAATCGATAATGTCAGAGAGTTAGTTATATACATACATACATACATACATACATACATACATACATACATACATACATACATACATACTACATACATACATACATACATACATACATACATACATACATACATACATACATACATACATACATACATACATACATACTACATACATACATACATACATACATACATACATCATACATACATACATACATACATACATACATACATACATACATACATACATACATACATACATACATACATACATACATACATCATACATACATACATACATACATACATACATACATACATACATACATACATACATACATACATACATACATACATACATACATACATACATACATACATACATACATACATACATACATACATACATACTACATACATACATACATACATACATACATACATACATACAACATACATACATACATACATAACATACATACATCATACATACATACATACATACCATACATACATACATACATACATACATACTAATACATACATACATACATACATACATACATACATACATACATACATACATACATACATACATACATACATACATACATACATACATACATACATACATACATACATACATACATACATACATACATACATACATACATACATACATACATACATACATACATACATACATATACATACATACATACATACATACATACATACATACATACATACATACATACATACATACATACATACATACATGGGATGTGCATGTGGCTGCCCGCGACAAACTGCGAATCATATGATTTACTTGTGTAAAGAATTTCGGCAGCAGAGAACTACCTTAATAGCAGACATATATAAAAATGGAGGGAACTGGCCGGTTACTAACAACGAATTAGTAACTAAACATCTAAAACAATTTTGTAAATTTATAAACTCTATGAACTTATAGTTAATAAGGTGTTGTAAAATAATGCATGTAATACTGCTCTGCAGTGGGGCATGTTGATTGATTTTCAATAAATTAAAAAAAAAATACATACATACATACATACATACATACATACATACATACATACATACATACATACATACATACATACATACATACATACATACATACATACATACATACATACATACATACATACATACATACATACATACATACATACATACATACAACATACATACATACATACATACATACATACATCACATACATACATACATACATACATACATACATACATACATACATACATACATACATACATACATACATACATACATACATACATACATACATACATACATACATACATACATACATACATACATACATACATACATACATACATACATACATACATACATCATCATACATACATACATACATACATACTACATACATACATACATACATACATACATACATACATACATACATACATACATACATACAACATACATACATACATACATACATACATACATACATACATACATACATACATACATACATACATACATACATACATACATACATACATACATACATACATACATACATACATACATACATACATACATACATACATACATACATACATACATACATACATACATACATACATACATACATCATACATACATACTACATACATACATACATACATACATACATACATACATACATACATACATCATACATACATACATACATACATACATACATACATACATACATACATACATACATACATACATACATACATACATACATACATACATACATACATACATACATACATACATACATACTACATACATACATACATACATACAACATACATACATACTACATACATACATACATACATACATACATACATACATACATACATACAATACATACATACATACATACATACATACATACATACATACATACATACATACATACATACATACATACATACATACATACATACATACATACATACATACATACATACATACATACATACATACATACATACATACATACATACATACATACACATACATACATACATACACACATACACACATACAACACACACACACAACACAAACATACTTACATACATACATACATACTACATACATACATACATACATACATACATACATACATACATACATACACACACACACACACACACATACATACATACATACATACATACATACATACATACATACATACATACATACATACATACATACATACATACATACATACATACATACATACATACATACATACATAGTATTCTGCACAAGATCAGGTTTTCACTGCAAACTCAGCATTCTCCACTCTTTCCTTAGCTGAGCTTTCCCTTTTGTATCCGCATACAAACCATGTATTTTAATATTGTCTATCATCTGATGCCTTTATCTGCCTATAACTTTCTTTCCCTTGACTATTCCTCCTAGGTCATCCGTTAGCAGGCAGTTTCTTCTTAGCCAGTGGCCAATCCAATTTCTTTTCCTCTTCTTTATGAGTTCTAGCATTGTTCTTCCTTCACCCACTCCGTCTAGTACATCTTTATTTTCTATTTTGTCTGTCCATTTTATACGATCCATTCTTCTCCATATCCACATCTCAAAAGCTTCCAATCTGCTTTTCCTTATTGCGTCGTAATGTCCAAGTCTCTGCACCATATAATGCTACACCCCACACAAAGCACTTCACTAGCCTCTTCCGTAATTCTTTTCCCAAAGGTCCGCAGAAAATGCTTCTCTTCTTGTTAAAAGCTTCTTTTGCCATTGCTCTCCTCTGCTTTACTTCTTGGCCGCAGTTCATGTTACTACTGATAGAATAACCCAAGTATTTGAAGCTCTCCACTTGTTCGATGTCCTCATCTTTAATCCTCATGTTTATCTTCCTTGGTTTCTTTCCTATAATCATGACCTTCGTCTTATTTATATTTATCTTCATCCCATAATCCTCGCACTTGTCATTTAGCTCCATCAGCATGTTCCTCAGTGTCATTGCATTTTCTGCTAGAGTTATATACAGGGATAAAAATTACAATTTCTAGTTTTTTAATGATTCTACTACATGTAAATAAATTTTATGGTGCCGCGAGTTTCCAAAGTATCACAATTAACAATTATCTGGGAAAACTGTCTCGGATTCGAACTTCCTTCGAGACAAGTTTCCTTGGTGAGGTTTTATGGCCTCACCTGCATGTCAAGTGTCGGGAAACTTTATGTCCCAAATATATCTGGTCTTAGCAGTTAACTGCTTTAAGAAGATTCATTACAACGTGTAACGTAATGAAATACGACGTAAAGCGTTTTCAAGTAAAAACAGTCATCAGTTGATTTCTCATATCGATTGTGTTCAAAGTATTCATTTGATTAAGAGGTTCGGAACGTCGCGGCGCGGCGCGGCGTTTCTAACGATCGCTGTTACTTACTTAGTCACTGGCACTATCGAACCCATAGGTTCACGGCCCCGCGGACATAAGCTCTCCATACATCCCTATCCTGAACTAATGCTTTCCAGTCATTCCCTGTATAATCTACTTCCCTCAAATCATAATTAATGTTATTCTGCCATCTCATTCTTGGTCTACCAACTGAGCGTTTTCCCTCTGGCTTTCCTACAAGAAGCTTCCATGCAAGTCTTTCATTCCCCATACGTGCAACATGTCCTGCCCATCGCAATCTACGAGACTTAACTGTTCTTATTATATCTGGCTTACTATAAAGACCATGTAGTTCATCGTTATGCAGTCTTCTCCATTCACCTGTCTGTTCATCTCTCGCTGTTACAGAAAATAAATTTCTTTACGACCTTGTTTAGTTTTTAAGATCACGTGAGCGTCCTGTACAAGTGCAATTGTCAACACACTTTCATGTACTTTCTATGTACACTTCCTTCATCTAAATATATTTATATAATCTTCTTATATATATGAAAATAAAAGTTTGTTTGTTTGTTTGTTTCTTCGTATTCTATGCGCGGCCATACCTTTGATCCGATTTTGATGGGTTTTTTGCAAAATGTTCAGAAGATTCCCAGGATGAACACAGGCTATAAGAGAGTTGTGATATTCAACCCCTTCACCCCCAAAAGCACCCTTTGTAGTGAAAAACATGTAATAAAGTCCCTATTTTGACGCGTAAATGGCTTACGCTGCCTAAACCATAACAAATACACCAAATTAATGTAAACAGAATTGAACATCTGAAGAAAAAAAAAACTCTACAAAAAAGTTTATCTTCTACGGATAACTCACAATAACTATGTTTATCTTGCATTGATGCCAAGAATATCGGGATAAGCAGATTCCCGAACAGTTGCACGGCTGGTGGTAAAAACACATTAACATTTATTTATGAGTTGCAGCACACGCCGGGTATTAGCTAGTAGCATATAAAAGGGGAATAATTTAAGCAACTTTACCTTCTTACAGCAGGTGCGCTCACCCAAACATTGCTCACTGACCACAAAAGAGGAACTACAAACCAGTTCAGTGCTGTGTCTTTAAAAATGCGTTTCCTGTAGTATAAATACTTTTTATTAACGCTAACCCATAATACAGTGTTTCCCCTTCAACCCAAATTGATTTGTCGCCAGAGGTTCCTATCTAAAGCATATTCTCTCAAATTTCTAGCTTCCATACTTCTCCTCACTCCATCTATCTAACATTCTCTAGATCTGCCTCTTCCACTTCTTCCATTAGCTTTCCAATCAAGGATCTTCTTTTGTATTCTATCTTCCTCCATCCTTATGAGTTGTCCATATCATTTCAAACACTTTTCTTCTATTTTTTCTATTATTTGTTTTTTCAACTTGTATATTTTCCCTTATTGTGCTGTTTCCGACTTTATCCCTTCTTGAAATTCTTGTCGAAATATATTGGTGACGTAAACTATATCGTACCCCAGTGATCAGAGTTCATGACGTTTATATTTACAACTAAACTGTGAACAAAGAGAGGCGCGCTCTGAGTATCCTGGGCTACAGGATCACTCTACAAAGACCGGAAAAACACCCACCTCATTGAAATACGGACAGTGATATAAAGTCTACGTCACAAGTACTTCTGTTTATTTCTACAATATACCTAGTTCTGTCGTGTACGTGAAGACGTTTGGTTAACTATCATGTTGCGAGTGAAGAGGAAAGTACTGCATAGTCAAGCTGGACAGATTATATACAGAGAGATGCAAATAAAGTACTATCAAACATTCTGCGTACTCTGCATTCGGCTGTCACAGGGCAGGGACTGGCTGTCCGTTAAGACTCGAAGGATTTTGTGGAAGTTAATTTTTTTTTTTTTCCAGTTAGACTAAAATATTTACATACGCCCAGACACCACACATAATGTGGACAGTTCCATTTAGAGACAAATCATAGCGATGACATTACGGAAGAGAACACCATTCGACCAGTGAATATGTTGATTCATGATAAAAAAATAAATTGGAATTACCATGAAGAATGTGCAGAATCTTGTGTTGTCGCACTTCGATTATATATAATGATCTAAACCATGACTTGTCTCAGAGACTGCAGCGTGTTCATAATGCTTGCGTTCGATTTATATTCAATATCCGCCGTTATGATCATATTTACGAACACTTCAATAATCTCTCTTGGCTCCATCTTACATGGACCGACATAAATTGCACTCTGCTTCAACTGCTTTTCAAACTTCTGAATTCCTACACAGCGTAGATACCGGGCATAAATAGATTTGAGAAGTTATCTTCTTACTACAATATTAACACTAGATCACAAGATGAGTCGGCGAGCAATCCAATCCCTCTCCATATCACTTCCTCTTATTCCACTTCTTTCACAGTAGCCTCTGTCCGTTCCTGGAATTTCATCTCAAGATATCACGGGTTGCGGTAAATTTGACATTTTTAAGTCACGTTTATACAATTATTTGTTGTTAAATAATTATTTTTTCTCCAGAATTAATTTGGCCCTATGTCCATAATAGCTTATTTTTCTCTCCTTTTTTTTCTATCTTGTACATTTTATATTTCATTCGTTAAATCTAGATTAAATCAAAATATGTTGTAAATAATTATATTGTAGATATAACATGTAATAATCTTATTTATTGTAATTTTGATGCAATAATATTTTTTTATTTTTTTTCGGTCCTGTTGAGTGGTAGACAAGGTCTTAACTCTGCAGGGTTTAAATAAAGCTGTTATTATTATTATTATTATTATTATTATTATTATTATTATTATGAAGGGCAGTAGATTAGTGAAGAGCGTTCGAGACTGCATACCTCAACGAAAAAGGCCTTCAGGAAGACCATGTCGACGATGGAAAGACGTAATGACACCCCCTGAACTTGTGAATGGACAATCAACGAGCTTCCAGCTTTCATCCGTACAAGTAGGAGAAGATAAATATTGACATGTGCGTATCTAAAACAATTTAATTTATCTTGCTAGAATACATTTTATTATTAGTTTTAGACCGGTCCGTCGCCGTGGCGTAGTCTGTAGAGTCCCTGCCTTCCACTCCGGGGACCCGGGTTCGATTCCCGGTGGGGTAGATGATTTTAAATCTCCACCTTGGGTCTGGGTGTGTGTCCTGTCTTGTGTTTGTATGTGTGAATAAGGTAAAAAGGTTAACAAAGGTAAAACAAAAAGGAAAAGCAGTGTAAACGAAAGTAAAACTAGAAAGAAAGAAAAAAAAAAGACCTATTACGGCAACCTTTAAAAAAAATAGTCTAAGTAAATATTAGACCTGTAAGGCAAATGTTTATCAAGTTAGGCGAGATATAAAGTTTAGGGAGTAACATTGTTTAAAAAAGTGCTAATCTTTAATTGGTTGTATTACAGATCGTATATAATAGACATTATCTTATTGGTAAAATCTCCATTTAGTATTTAATAGAGTTAATTACGATTGTTATATTCTGATGTAACATATGTTTGTCCTGGTGAGTGGAAGAGAATGCCACGAGGCCTTAACTCCACCATCCTAAATAAATAAATAAATAAAATAAAAAATAAAATATCTACGCAACAATCAGTAAATAAGAGTCACATGCAATTTTGAGGTTGCAGGACTATCTTCATGCATAAAGGCAACAAGTCCAAGATGTGTGCTGACAAACTCACACTAACGAATGTGTTATTTGCAATATTACTGGTTACAATAAAACAAATAAATGCTCCTTACATCACTACTGCACACATGAAAATCAAGTTTTATCGAAATTGCGTAAATACATGTGTGGTCAGCTCACCTTATAACGAACTGATGAAATATAATTAGTATTTATGTACATAACTAACTAACTGTCACTATAGGTTCATTTATCCATACATCCCTATCCTGAGATTATGTTTTCCAATCATCCCCTGTATAAACAAGTTTCCTCAAACCATGGTTAATGTCATTCTATGCATATATTTTATTGGCTACTTGCTAATTACTTTAAAAGGTTGTATTTACATGTTGGTCCGTTGCTCTAGATTCTAGACGCTACTATAAAACACAACATTTATTTCTAGCGCAGTGTTAAAACGAGCAATTTATGTAGAGACGCTACTTAACGCCCCCCCCCCAGCCCGAGTTGAAGAGATGCTTATATTTCCGACATTCAGGGAGTTTTCCACACGTAAAGGAATGCTGTGAGATAATGTTGGCGCACAACTCGCTTAAACGTGGAAGATGTACCGCAATATATTGCTCCAGTTCGAAACCTTTGCAAAACCACGTTTACAAATAAACAAATGAATAATTAGTGTAATTGAACACACAAGTGAATGGAGAAAACTACATAATATTGAGCTACATGGGGCTGCCGGACATTGGCAACTTTTAAAAGAAATCTAAATTTATATTTGCTCTAACCTCGACTTCATCATTACCCAGTGTAAGGTATATATATATATATATATATATATATATATATATATATATATATTATTAATTGTTGTTTTTCTTATAATTCATCATATTTATATTATTATTATTATTATTATTATTATTATTATTATTATTATTATCGTAAGTATTATTATTGTTATTATCGTATGTTTGTATACATGACATTTACATTGCTACATTTAATGTATCTTTAACTGTTTATAATTAGTATAGTGTATATCTATATTTGTCAAATATTTATTTGTATTTGTGCTGGTTGAGTGGAAGAGAAGGCCTTATGGCCTTTACTCTGCCAGAATAAATAAGACATTATTATTATTATTATTATTATTATTATTATTATTATTATTATTATTATTATTATTATTATTATTATTATGTATTGGAAACCAGATATAATAAGAACAGTTAAGTTTAATAGACTGGACTGCGATGGGCAGGACATATGGCACATATGGGGGATGAAAGACGTGCATGGAATCTTCTTGTAGGAAAACCAGAGGGAAAACACCCAGTTGGTAGACCAAGAATGAGGCGAGAGAATAACATTATCCATGATTTGAGGGAAGTAGATTACACAGGAGACGATTAGAAAACATTAGCTCGGGATAGGGATGTATGGTGAGCTTATGTCCGCACGGCCATGAACCTACGAGTTCGATAGTTAGCTTAATTATGGCACTTGATGCGACATCCCATCACAATCCATTCCCATGTTTACGAAATAAAACAGTTGGTCGCGCGGTGAATGTGACAGGTTTCAACGGTTCATATAATGCTAATTACCATTTTCATCAATTAAGGCAACTCTATTCCGTCAGGTGATGTATTGAATCACATATGACTAAACTCCATAGCGCCTTTGGCCTACCAGCCGGCTGCTGGCCTCATATCCACATGTGCTAATCACATAGGTACGCGATCATCCATCCAGTGTAGGAGTGGCATGTGGTCAGCATATCGGATCCCCAGCGTTATAGCTGTTTTTTTTTCAATCTGGAACCAATACTTATTGTAGCTACTCAAATTCCTCAAGATGTAGAGTGGGGGGGGGTACAAGTCCATACTGGCCCAAATTCCACGAGAACATTTCTTTTCCCCATGGAGACTCGAACCAGCGCAAGTCCCGTAGCTCTGCGCCAAGGCTCTTGCCTTAACCATTTGGCTACGACGCGGGACGCATGACATACAGAGCCATTAAAATAAATAGCCTCCGCATTTAAGATATATGCGTTCTGACAAAGTGTAGTGCATCACGCGCCAATCCTGACACTAGTATTGCTCGGGACCCAGCTCCGTGTGTCTGAATGGAATTTGCTGACTCAGCTGTTAGTACTATGAGAAGCATAGAAGTGTACCTCCTCCCACTCCCCACACTTCTCCCCGCAAACACACAGAGCTTAGTCTCGAGCTGTAATGCCTGAATTCCTATGGCATTGACGTCATCTGTAATTTAGGATCATCCAAGAACGCGTGACAGTCTCGTGTTGCCATCTTGGATGTACCAACAAGACATCAATATTCTATACAAAGAGCAGCTTCTGTTTTTAAAAAGGAGCGTCATTTGACTGTGCAGGATCGAAAAGACGCTCCTGGAATGTTCTGCTCGTCGTAATCGAGGAGGGTTTATCGGAACGCAGCGCTCCTTGTACACGCGCTATAACAATTATTGAATTATAAGTTTTGGATTAAAAAAGTCCCAGAACACGGTTTTATTTGAAGTAAAATTGTATGAAATTGAACCCGATCTGGAGCTTTTTCCGTAACAACCAAAATAAGGCTAATGGTGGATATGTGTTGAGCGACTGCAGCCCGACCCATCACCAGACCAACATCACCCAAAAGCTAATCGCGCACGGAACGACGTCCCTCTATCTGTTATCCATTACTGCATATGAAATGCATTCATCCTAAAGCGGGGGCGGGGGGGGGTTGAGCCTCAATTAAGAATCCTACTACGTCAGCCTGTACATAGATTTGTAGACAGTAATTCCCAAGCAATATAATTACAAGTGAGGGAATATGAGAGTTTGAAATCATTTTAGTGCGCTCACAAAGTCATTTCCAAGTTATTTTCAGATGTAGAGAAAAATATAAGTACTTATATGAAAATAACATGTGTATTGCATTTATAATTAGCGGACCCTTCAAGTTGTTCGCGTCGACAAAATAATTTAAACAAGTTATGTATAAGGCATTTATTAAAATGTACACAAAGAAATATCAAATCAAAATGTGTTCTTACTGCTATTGTTAAACATTACGGGCACCGAATGGTGAAAATGTTGAAAAAATGGCAAAAAATGCATTCTTTGTTTATTTACTGTTTAATAACTCTGATCATTTTCATGTAATTGTTTTTATTGTAGGACCAAAATTGAGTCCGTGACGTAACGGAGCGTGTGTTAGCATTACTACTCAAACTTTAATATGTGTTTTTCTCAGTTACCATTTTTTTTTTACTTTTCCAAAAACTTAGAATGTTCCTTACGATGCAATTTGTATTCCATCAAAGTGAAATTTTGAGGTTGGACTCCCCAATATATGATAATTGAAATTTGCTATGCAGTTATTGGTCTGAGACACATGTGTTCTTTTAAATTGAGATGGAAATGCATGAGAGTGGATGAAAGTAGTTTTTTTAATAAATTAAAAATAACCAATATCCTCCATTTATGATTTCTTTCATAGCAAATGAGTTTAGTGGAATCACAGAGATTCTGAATTTGAAATTTCGTGAGAGAATATTTAAAAATGCAACGTAAATAGCATTTTTTTTTACAAAATATTTAAAATCATAATTGTGTAACTATTCTACTTATAAACACCAAACTTCACAGAAACACTTCTACAAACACGTGATGTATGTGATAAAACTGATGAAAACTTTTTGTTTTAATTCACCAATCGGTCCCCATAATAATATTATGGAAAATACTTTGTAATTAAATCCTTAGTTTTAATATAATTTTGAAAGACAGAAATGGTAATTGGGGCCACGCTGTAGTGTAGTGCTTAAGGCACTGCGCTACAAGCCGGAAGGTCGAGGGTTCAAATCCCGGTTGGGGTCAGGATTTATAAACTGACCCAAACTTTCTGGCGGCACTATGGCCCTGGGATCGACTCAGCCTCTAACGGAAATGAGTACCAGACGCTTGTTCTGAGGGTAAAGACGGCCGTCACGCAGGGCTGACAACAAGTGCCGATTGCACAGAAAAAGTGGGAGCCTTAACCTCCCACTACCCCAAGGGCCTCCTGAGGCCTGTAGTGGGATTACAAAAAAAAAAAAAAAAAAAAAAGAGATGGTAATTGCCAGTTATCCGTAAAAGACAGACATATGCTGTCGAGGGCATTTTTTGTAGATTTTTTTTTTGAGATATTCTAATGTCGGTACTTTAATTTAGTGTAATGTGTTGTGGTTTAGGAAGGGTTAAGTCATTTAAGCATCCAAAAAGCGACTTTTAATTCACCGATGCATCCCCCCTCCCTCCGGCCCTATAGTACGTACGGTAATGTGTTACAGACTTTAATATTGTCCCAAAAAAATCTCTAAATGATAATAAAAAACCTTATTCAAATCGGTCAAGTAGTTTTTGAGTCCGTAAAGGACAGACAAACTTCATTTCATGTATCAATCCCTAGTAATTCTGCGCGAAGGCAGGTCCTTCACTGCATTAGTAGCATTTTCATGCTATGCTTGCAGCTTTACTAGGGAATTGTAGATGTGGTAGCTTCCTGTTGCTTTCCACACCGGTTAATGATGATGATGTTAATGATGGCCATATGATTTTGGGGACCGTTTGGGCCTTAGAGTTTTCCTGACATTTGTCTTACAGGTGAAGAAAAACCCCGATCAAAACTGCCCCGACCGGGGATCAAACCCGGGCCCGCTGCATGACAAGGCAGCACGCTACCTCGAGACCACAGCGGTGGACATTTTATCTATAAATATATAATAAATAATAATAATAATAATAGATGTAGCCTGGCAGATCCCGTAAGGGCAAGAGCCTCCTGTTTAACAGGGCTTGGCTCAGTAGATTTCATCGTAATGTGAACTGGTCCTAAGGAGTGACAGCATCGCAAGTGGATGCACTTCTGCGTTATTTACACTATGTGCATTCTTAAGTTCTTTATTCGCATCACACTAAAAACACTTGAGGACGGATGTTTCCAGATTTCTCCATAGCTGTCTGTCTCTTGCTCTTCTCGTCCATTAAGACCCTGCCTTCTTCCTGAAGAAACCGGCCCATGGGGTAGTCTGGCGTCCTACCCTCCGTCTGCCGATCCTGGAATCCCACAACGTCAGTCCATGCGCCATCGTCCCCATTTCCACTTGAGTCTTTTAGCGGTATTTAGGTCGGTGCGGTTACGTATCTCTGCATTCTTTACTTTAAATGCAAATGGTTTATGTAAACAGTCGATCAATGTGTGTTTCTTCGCGTTCTATAGATGTCACAAAAAAGCATAATCAAACATCCTGGTGAAGTGCCCTCCCCACATCCTTGGTGTGAAAAACTATATGCGATAAAGTAGATACATATTTTATAATAAAACACTTATAGCAGGATTTTAATATCATAATAAATATGAAAGTTAAAGTTAATAATTTTATATTTTAAAATTATTTTAATACTTAAATAAATAAAACATCTAAATAATTAATTGTTGTTCATTGTTGAATAAAAATGTCTCAGTAACAATTAAATAAATTGTATTATAAAACAGTCTTTCTAAATAATGCTTTTAAAATTGTGTCTTAAGTCATTGTTGTCTGAAATATAAAGCTTTCTGTTATAACTGTAATAAGAACACGTGCTTAACTTAATATTTTAAAATAAAAGTATACTAAATTCTGATTGGATGTTAAAACAATTAACTTTTTTATTTAACCAATCAAATTTAAACCTGGTATTTAATGGGCCATTAACCAATAGAATTTAAATATAAAATCATGTGATGTAATAATGTTCTTTAAAATTATAACAGAATTACACTAGTCAGTCAGCATATAACTTTCATCAAGGATAGAAGCTATAACCGCTCTCCTGATAAAATGTGATACTTGATTCAAGAAAAGAAAATAATTTAATTTTAACTGACGGTGAAGAATAATACCACCTATATTTACTTGATCTGCTGGGAAATTAAATAGTAAATAAATTTACAACTATTTCTACAAGAATCAGTTATTAGTGATTTATAAACTGTTTTCCTATCTTGTGTACCAACTTCGACCTTGAGAAGAGAATCCAGCTGTACCGAAAAGATCAAACATAACCTGAACCAGTAATTATTATTTATTATTTTTGGACACTAATCCTTCAAAATGTTACTATAACATCGGGCAATGAAGAGAGTTAGCTGCTTCAAAACATCGCCATAACATGGAAAAAGAATTACTTCTTCAAAATTGCGCCCACAACGTGGAAAATAATGAAGAACTGACTAAAATACTTCTTCACACTACTATTGAGTTTAACATGTTTTATTGCGTTACTGAGCTTAGACTATTTCATAATTTAACGCCAATTTGACCGCATTTAGCGTTTTAGTATCAGTAAGTAGAGTAACGGCCCAGTGTCAGCCCAGCGTGCCAAACAAATGGAAACAACAAAAATAGTACTAAATAACAAAACGCTAGAATAAGTAAAAGATTTCAATTATCTAGGTGCATCTTTATGTTCTAATAGAAAAAAAAGCATAAATAATATATTAAAAATATCTCAATATTTATGTGGCACCTTGAAAGAACACTGGGAAAGTAAGTAAGGAAAAAAACACATTAAAAATGTTATAAAGTATTGGCTGTACCTGCAATATTGTATGGCTCAGAAATATTGACTGTGAATAAACATTCAATTAAAAGAATAGAAGCAGCAGAAATTAAATATTTACGATTTGTGCCACGATATATTTTAGTGAATAAAAAACGGAGTGAAGATATCCGTAAAGAACTGCAAATATTCAGTTTGACAGATAAAATAGAAGAGTATAGGAGAAAATGATCTGAACATGTCTGCAGAATGGATACCAACAGATTAACTAGGCAAAGTCCGAACTATCAACCAAGAGGAGGAAAAAGAGATCGGGGACGCCGACGAAAGAAAATGGGCACAGCAGCTATGATACTTGGAGCCGGAACGAACCAAAAAGATTTAATCCTTGCAAGAAGAAGTAGAAAATCAGTAAGCTATGCATAGTCGTAAAGAATTCTTACTTCAACAGTGTTAAAGTCAAATCGTTTGTTTACTGCAATTCTCCAGCCACGCGATAATAATTGTATAAAAGATGCCGAAGTTTTAATTTGATGATCCCGACAGAACAAGAGTTCTCAGAAGGAGTCATGACGTTTGAGATAATTGTGATATATTTGTAAAACAAGGTGCAAGTATCAGACGCAAATACTAGAGTTCCCTGTTCTCAAGTGAGTAGTAAATTTAACTCAATAACTTAGCACAAGAATCACGACAAATCCCTCAAGATCCGTTGAGCAGAATGAATCGTGTACGTGCCCTGCTAATAAGTAATAATCTTTCTCTACATTTAAAAAGGTTCTAAGTCTGCATTCTACCAATGGGTTGTGTGTATTGTTATAAGTTCTAAATTAGTTTCAATAATTATAATTGACGTACCAATTTATAAGAAAGGAGATAAAACTGATTGCAACGACCACAGGGGCATCTCATTACTTTCAACTTCGTACAAAATTCTAACAAATATATTAGTAAGCAGACTTACTCCCTATATTGATGACATTCTAGGAGATCATCAATGTGCATTTAGAAGAAACAGGTCTACAACAGATCAGATTTTTAGTATAAGACAAATTTTAGAGAAGAAATGGGAATATAATGGTACTGTACATAAACTATACGTAGACTTCAAAAAAGCATATGATTCAATTAAGAGGGAGAAGTTATATAGTGTCCATCTGGAGTTCGGAATTCCTAAAAAGTTAGTTACACTTATACGAAGGTGTCTAAATGGCACAAAGAGTAGGCTGCGTGTAGGCAAACAGATTTTGGACACATTTGAAATCCAGAATGGGTTGAAGCAAGGAGTTGAACTATCTCCTCTACTATTTAATTTTGTACTAGAGCATGCCATTAAATCTTTAGAGAATGAGGAAGGCTTACAACTCAATGGTATTAACAAGCTGTTAACTTATGCTGATGATGTAGTACTATTGGCCGATAGAGAGGAGATACTAAAGGACAACACGCACACACTATTGAGTAACACTAAGAAATTAGGACTGGAAGTAAGTATCAATAATACTAAATATATGGTCACACTTATAAATACATTATATAATGGAAATGGACAGCTAATGACAAATGAGAGAAATTTTGAGGAAGTGGCTGAATTCAAACACCTTACTTACTTACTTACTTACTCACTGGCACTATCGAACCCGTAGGTTCATGGCCGTGCGGACATAAGCTCTCCATACATCCCTATCCTGAGCTAATGCTTTCCAATCATTTCCTGTATAATCTACTTCTCTCAAATCATAGTTAATGTTATTCTCCCACCTCATTCTTGGTCTACCAACTGGGCGTTTTCCCTCTGGCTTTCCTACAAGAAGCTTCCATGCAAGTCTTTCATTCTCCATACGTGCAACATGTCCTGCCCATCGCAGTCTACGAGACGTAACTATTCTTATTATATTTGGTTTCCTATAAATACCATGTAGTTCATTGTTATGTAGTCTTCACCATTCACCTGTTTGTTCATCTCTCTTTGGTCCAAAAATTTTCCTACAAACTTTATTCTCAAATACCTGTAATCTCCTTTCCTCCCTTAAAAGAAGAGTCCATGTTTCGCATCCATATAATATAACAGGTAGAATAATAGTTTTTGTGAAAGGAGTTGGGACATCAAGAGCCTCTGCAATGCATAATAGCACGCATTACCAGAATTGAGCCAATGTTTAATTTCTTTGTGCATCTCATTCCTATTTGTGATTATTGTTCCTAGGTATTTGGATTCAGCCACTTCCTCAAAATTTCCCTCATTTGTCATTAGCTGTCCATTTCCATTATATAATGTATTTCTACGTGTGACCATATATTTAGTTTTATTGATGTTTACTTCCAGTCCTAATTCTTAGTGTTACTCAATAGTGTGTGCGTGTTGTCCTTTAGTATCAGAGAATTATTTTGCAGTGACTGACTCTCTAACAAATACGTTGAATATAGCAAATAATGAACAGATTCCTTCGAACTACACATTTGATAATTGAGTGTTCAATAATTGTTTTTAAATAATGATTTTACTGAGTTGTTTCCGAAAAAAAATATTAATAACCCATAATGTTGGTTAAAATATACAGTTTGATGTGTTTCATTTTTTCTCCACTAGGGTGCATTCTTACAATATTGCTTATCTTATTTGGCAATAAGTAATATGATCAATTACAGCGATTAACAAATGAGACATAAAGAAACATTTCTCATTTGTTTTCAAACACCGCCGTTTACATCAAATATATACACATTTTAATGTAATTATATTTAAATAATGATTTGTTGGTAAACAGCTTAATTTTAATCGTTAAATAGTCCTAACAAATGCCACTCTTGATTTCAAAATCCTGTAGATAAATTGGAAGTCATTCGTGGCATTACTTATGATACAGACTCCTGTCATCTTAACATCTCTCGAAAAACGCAAAATTCAAATTATATAAAACTTCAATTCTCCTGCAATATATGGCTGCGAAACACGGACTGTTATTTTAAGGGAGGATAAACCATTACGAGTACTTCACAATAAAATTCCCTACAAGGCAACAGGAAGACGGAATTTGGGACGACCAAGGAAGAATTATAAAAAATCAATTTAATTGTAAATTGAACAGAACAAGAGATTCTCCTTAAACCTTGAAGTGATAGTGATGATTATGATGATGATAACTAAGTTCTTAGGAAAATGTTTAGTTCAAAGACAGGTGAATGGAGAAGACTACATACCAGTGAACTACATGATATTTATGGGAATCCTGATATAATACGAACCGTTAAGACTCGTAGACTGCGATATGCAGGAAATGTGAAATAATAATAATAATAATAATAATAATAATAATAATAATAATAATAATAACGTTTTATTTATTCTGGCAGAGTTAAGGCCATAAGGCCTTCTCTTCCGCTCAACCAGCACAAATACAAATACATTTTTGACAAATATAGATATACACAGTACTAATTACAAACAGTTAAAGATACATTAAATGTAACAATGTAAATTTCATGTACAAACAACATTTTATACGATAATAACAATAATAATATTTACGATAATAATAATAATAATAATAATAATAATATATAAATATGATAAATTATACGAGAAACACCAATTTATATATATATATATATATATATATATACCTTACACTGGGTAATAATGAAGTCAAGGTTAGAGCAAATATAAATTTATATTTCTTTTAAAAGATGCCAATGTCCGGCAGCCCCTTATTTCTTGTGGTAGGGAATTCCAGTTGCGAGAAGTGAAGATGGTATATGACATGCAGTGATGTGATGTCGTATGTTGCGGTATATTAAGCAAGAGACTATGTGGGGAATGAAATAATTTCATGGAAACTACTTGTAGGAAAACCCGAGGGAAAGTGTCCAGTAGGAAGGCAAAGATGAGGTGGGAGAATAACGTTAACCATGATTCGAGGGAGGCAAAATATTTTATACAGGGGTGACTGGAAAACATTAGCTAAGTGTAGGGATGTATAGAGAGCTTGTATCAACCCACGGGTTAGATAGTTCTGGTTAAGATCCAAGGAACGGGGGTTTGTTTTGTTTAAACAACCCAAGTGAGGATGTGCATGTTGGACACAGTCGTTAAGAAATAAGATGCGATATTGGGGAAGGGAGGGAATGAATTACACTGATTCTAGGTTTTTAGACGTAACGAAGCTAGTGCTCCCCTACACATTTCTTGCTGTAATTTCCGCTAATAGGGTCGTTAAGCCAGACTGAATTGGCCGTTGCGTGCCTACCTGCTCCGCGCACCTTAATGAAATGTGTCATTTTGTAAATGGAAAAGTTACTCAGTTGCTGTGTAGGCCTACGCCTGCATTTTGGGTCTTAGCAGCAACATGGAGCGGGTTTACATCCCAGCATTCTGTTACCAACTCAACAATGCACACTAACCAACTCAATGACACTATTGAACCCGTAGGTCCAAGGCCCATCCTCAACTGATGATATTTCCAATCATCCCTATATAATCTACTTCCCTCAAATCATGGTTAATGTTATTCTCTCACCTCATTCTTGGTCTACCCACTGGATGTTTTCCCTCTGAGCTTCCTACATGCCCCTCTTTCATGTCTCATTCGTGCAAAAAGTTCTGCCCATCGCAGTCTAAGAGACATATCTGCTCTTTTCTATTATATCTGGTATCATATAAAGACATGTAAACTTCTCCACTCGCCTGTCTGCAGACACAAATCTATCTAACTACGTAGAGTTAGTTTTGTAAAAATGGGTTCGACACAGCCAGTGAGTTATTTATTTATCAAATTGAAATGTCGTACTGGCATATTACTTAAATGCTAAAGCTAAAAATATATAAAACTGTTATTCTACAAGTTACAACAACAATAATAATAATAATAACTTTATTTTACCTGGCAGAGTTAAGGCCCTGAGGCCTTGCCTGCCTCTCAACCAGGTTTTTAAAAAATACAAAAAAAATAGTTTTACGTCTAAATTACAATATACATAAACGATTACATGTTATAAATACAATACAATTAATATTTATAACGTATTTTGATTTACTCTAAATTTAACGAATTAAATATATAATATGTACAAGATATATAAAAACGAGGAAAAGATTATTAATGACATAGTATAAAATTAAATAAATAGAGAAAAATTAATTATTAGACAACAGGTAACTGTATAAGCGTGACTTAAAGGTGCATATCTGTCATATACTTGTAGTATCAGTGTATTAGATGCGTGTACTTTTTCATCAACTGATCTAAGATTCCATATTGTGTACCAAGGTAGTTCTAAAGCGTCTGATTTTACTTATATGGATGCGAAATACGGGCTTTTATTTTAAGGGAGGAGAAAAAGCCACTAATATTTGATAATAAAGTTTTAGGAACATTTTTGGATTAAAAAGTGACGAACAGACAGGTGAATGGAAAAGACTGCACAATAATGAGCTAAATGGTGTTTATGGGAAATCAGATGTAATAAGAACAGTTGAGTACAATGGGCAGTTCATGTGGCACGAATTGGGAATAATAGACGGGCATGGAAACTGCCAATTAGAAAACCCGAGGAAAACGCCCAATGGGTAGGCCAAGAACATCAACCATGATTGGACGGAGGTAAATTATATAGGGTGTGATTGGAAATCATTAGTTCATACAGGAATGCATGGAGAGCTTGTGTCCGCGTGGCTATGAACCTCTGGGTTCGAAAGTGTCAGTGAGCTAGTTATTTATCAAATTGAAATTTGATACTAACAGCTATTTCAATTACCCACCCATCATAGTGAGGAATTTGGGTAGCTGAAAATAAGTAGCTGCTCTAGGTTGAAAAACCCAGCAAAAACGGTTGCGATGCCCAACAAGCTGACCACATGTCATATCTATCCGCAAATCCCAAGTGCGTCAGGAGTGTTCCCTTGGGATACTTACTTAACCAAGCTAATGTAGTTACGCTTAATTCCCTACAGATGTCAGCAGCTGATAAGTGGTTAGATCATTGCCTCAAAGGGGCACCTAGTAGGCTACTAAGTTATTAATTGGAACAGAAACGGTGATTACATTTTTCTAAGAGAATCTAATATTGACTAGAGATTACTTTCCGGGACTGAAAATCTTGAGATTCGGGACTCAAGGTTTAATGTCCATCCCAGAGGACTCGTCACATGAAATTCTCCATTTTAAAAATCCATGGAACCCGGTGGGTTTGAACCCGCTATCTCGTTACCAGAGGCAAGAACTTAACACCTAGAGAACCTAGGTCGATAGTGGTATTTTATTTAACGAAAATACTTACTTACTTACTCACTGGCACTATCGAACCCATAGGTTCATGGCCGCGCGGACATAAGCTCTCCATATATCCATATCCTGAGATAATGCTTTCCAATCATTCCCTGTACAATCTACTTCCCTCAAATCATAGTTAATGTTATTCTCCCACCTCATTCTTGGTCTACCAACTAGGCGTTTTCCCTCTGGCTTTCCTACAAGAAGCTTCCACGCAAGTCTTTCATTCCCCATACGTGCCACATGTCCTGCAACGAAAATGATCGCCTAGGAATTTGAAGCTGAGCGAGTAAAGGCTAATATTTTCTTTTTTTTTACAAGAGCTTTCTTAATTCAGACTTAAAGTTCATTTGTATATTGTCGGGAACTACAGCTTTATTCCCTGTTCGGAAAAATACAAAATCAAAGTTTTCACGTCCCAAATTTGAGCAGGCCTTGATGGGAAATGAGAGACAAGTGTCTAGATGTGGCGCCGCGGACATGGACACTAATGACAAGTCTCCAAGACACTATTAAGAACTCATGAATCAACCCGTGTTCAAAGGGAAGAATGTAAAGTATAGCACGTCTGGGTATTTGTTTACCGTTACAGATCCTATTTATTTTAACATACAAAATTCCTTTACATCCGATCATTTATTTCCAAGCAGAAACTTGCTTGCAGATCGGTATCAGTTAATGGTATCTATTTTTGAAAAGAACAAATTATTCTAAATGTTAGATGTGATGTTGCAATAGAAATTAATGTTCCGTTCACTGGGTGTACTGTAATGCTAAGCTGTCACGTTGTTTAATGACGCTCACTCATAGCTAATGTCATTATATTCGCAATTCAAATCTGGACGAGAAATACATACTAGTGACCAAGTCCACCGCTCTGGTCTCGAGGTACGTGCTGTCATGTCACGCAGCGGGCCCGGGTTCGATCCCCAGTCGGGGCAGTTTTTCTGGGTGAGGTTTTATCGGGATTTTTCCTCACCTTTAAGACAATTTCAGGAAAACTTTAAGGCCCAAACGGTCCCCGAAATCATATGACCATCATCATCATCATTCACCGGTGTGGAAAGCAACGGGAAGCTACCACACCTATAATTCCCTAGTAAAGCTGCAAGCTTTGCAGTGAAGGACCTGCCTTCGGGAAGAATTACTATAGATGGAGTAGTGACGATGACAGGCACCATCCAGTGTGCTGAATTACTTCGTGGTTATTAAGATGGGATACTGGTTCATTTAACCCCAGACAATTGGCGGCCGCGGTGGACTAGTGATTATGCTCCTTGCCTCTGGTCCCGAGGATCGCGGGTTCAAACCCGGCCGGGGTCGATGGATTTTTTAGGACGGAAAAATCCAAGGAGCAAGTCCTCCGGGAGGGACTTTAAGCCATGGGTTCCGAGTCTGAAGATTTTCAGACGCGTAAAAAATCCTTACCAATCTGAATTAATAGGCCTCTAAAAGCAAAAGTGGAACGAATTGTTCCCGTCCTAGTACTCTACCTTGGTTTCCCTATATGTCAGTAAGGATGGGTGAGGCATGTAGGGGAGGGAGGGAGTAAAAAGAAGAGTGGGAGTAAAACAAGGTAAGAGAGACTTTCCACTCTTCCGACCCTTCCGCACAGACATCACTAACTTCGCATCTATTCCTCTCGCCCCTTGTAACTAAATTAGTATGGTTTTCAAATTTCTATCTGCCCGGAGGGGGGAGAGTGCCTAAATCTCTGTAAAGGGAAAACATAGGCTTACAATACAATACAATTGGCGGCATGATGTGTTCGCCTGACAAGTCAAGGTTTGGAATTAATCATGGACATTGTCACAATAGAATAGGGCGTCGGAAACCGAACTGCCGACAAGGAGAGAGTGCACATGAGCCTCACTATTCTAGGCGAGTGAATCTCTCACAGTTTATTTCGTGGTCCATCTTGGGGTAATTAAAAAAGGTAAAGTGATCCCACAACAGGCCTCAGGAGGCCCTTTTGGTAGTAGAAGGTTAAGGCTCCCACTTTACCTAGACAATCGGCGCTTTATATCAGCCTGGTTGTCAGCCCGCTTTTAACCCAGAACAAGCGTCTGATACTCATTTTTGTAGAGGCTGAGTCGACTCCAGGGCCATAGTGCCGCCAGAGAGTTTGGGTCAGTTTAAAATTCCTGACCCCACCGGGACTCGAACCCTCGATCTTGCGACTTGTAGCGCAGAGCCTTGACCACTACGATACGACGTACCCCCATCTTGGGGCAATTAACCTAAACTAAGCACAGTTTAATGAGTCTATTCATGAAGAGAAAACGCTCCATGGGGTTACATAATTCAAGGGCTGAATAGCCCCAAGCATTTTCTCTTAGGGCCATATTACACGGAGATATTTCTTCAGTCTTGAGGTTCTTTCACGTCCCATGAATCTACGACGCGGAAACCACGGCGTGACTTTCCTTCCAAACGGAGTCCCTGTTAAGGACTTCTAACTCGTTTATCAACGTCCATCGACCTCAGCTGGGGGGGAAAAACCAGCGAAACCTCGGAGCAGAGGCGAGCACACTACCCATTTGTTCACATGACCGACGCTAACGTTTCTCAATTGATATTCAGAAGACCCTTGTAGCTATAGCAGCACAGTGAAAGGTAAAGTCACCCCGTCACAGGCCTTAGGAAGCCCTTCCGGTGGTAAGAGTTTTTATTTTCAGTGTTTGCTGCCCTACTTCAGGTCTTGCACTGGAAGCAGAGCATTTGCATGCTATAAACCACGAGCGATGATAATGATGATGAAATGAGGATGGCCGGGGGACCTTTTGGTTCTTGAAGTTCCCCGATCTTTGTCTTAGAGGTGAGGAAAATTCCCCGAAAAAAAGTCTCACCTCTGAAGCATGGTCTCCGGAGATCGATCATTTACCCCAGGCCCGCTGCGTCAAATGCCAGCACGCTACCCTCGAGACCACAGCGGTGTACACAATACTTCTGAGACCAAATATTAGTCCAAACCGCGCATTTTGGTTAATGTTTACAAATTACAAATCTGAATGAAATGTCAGCCTGGGGTATATGGACGGAACTCTCCGGTTGGTCAGGACTGAATACCTTCAGTAAACGACGACGAAGAAAAGATTGCATTTACACTTTAAATTAAGTGGCGAGAGGGGCGGTTAGCAACAAACGGTCGTGAACATATGGAAGAAGGAAACCAATTATATTGTGGAAACTCGGTCTGTAGAGAAACGGAGCAAGAATGTGATACATGCTTTAATAAATGACAATAAATAGATTAAATTAAATTTGGATTAACATTATGAAAACACGTAAAGAACTCTTATTTCATTTTCTCCAACAACTAGAGCGCCTTAGATTATTTTTCCTTTGGTTTAAAGGAAAGGAACTACTTACTTACTCACTGGCACTACTAGCGAACCCGGAGGTGTCATGGCCGCGCGGACATAACCTCTCCATACATCCCTATTCCTGAGCTCATGCTTTCCAATCATTCCCTGTATAATCTACTCTCTTCGAAAATCATAGTTAAGGTTATTCTCCCACCTCATTCTTGGTCTACCAACTGGGCGTTTTTTCCTCTGGGGATTTGCCTACAAGGGAACGGCCAGGCACGCGTTTCATGCCCCATACGGGCCAAAATGTCCTGCCCATGCGCAGGTATACAAGACGTAACTGTTCGTATTGATATCTGGCTTCCTATAAAGATCCACGTTGTTCAGTGTTAGGTAGTCTTCTCCATTCACCTGTCTGTTCATCTCTCTTAGGTCCAAACATTTTCGTAAGTACTTTATTCTCTCATACTTGTAATTCTCCTTTTCTCCCTTAAAGTAAGAGTCCATGTTTCGCCACCCATACAATATAACTGGTAGAATAATAGTGTTAGATATTTTCAGTTTAACGTTTTTTGAAAGGAGTTGGGACATCAATAGTCTCTGTAATGCATAATCGCACTCATTTCCAGAATTGAGCCTATGTTAATTTCCGTTGGTGCAGCGCAGTCCCTGTTTGTGATTATTGTTCCTAGGTATTGAAATTCAGTCACTCTTCTCACTTCCTAAAATTCCCTCAGTTCTCATTTAGCTGCCCATTTCCATTTATATAATGTATTTCTACGTGTGACCATATATTTATTTTATTTAGATTTGATTCCAGTCCTAAGTCCTTAGTGTTACTCAATAGTGTGTGCGTGTTGTCCTTTAGTATCTCCTCGCTATCGGCCAGTAAGTACTACATCAGCAGCCATAAACTAACAGCTTATTAATACCATTGAGTTGTAAGCCTTCCCCATTCTCTAAAGATTTGATGGCATGCTCTAGTACAAAATTAAATAGTAGAGGAGATAGTGCATCTCCTTGCTTCAACCCATTCTGGATTTCAAAAGTGTCCGAAAACTATTTGCCTACACGCACTATACTCTTTGTGCCATTTAGACACATTCGTATAAGTCTAACTAACTTTTTAGGAATTGTTTTATTAAATTAGCCTTTCTTAATATATTATTAATATTATTGTAATTTTGACGTATGGTTCCCTTATTAATTTGTTAAATATATTTATCTTTGTTAATATTAACTAACGAACTGTAAGTTCATATTTGCCCTAACAACGCTCTCCATACATACTTATCCTAAGCTAAATGTTTTCCAATCATCTCTCTACAATTACGTGCTTCATGTGAGAGTCGGGTTTTCCTCACCTGTAAGACAAATGTGAGGAAGCTTAGGGTCCAACGGTCTCCGGCCATCATAATCATCCTTATCATTAACTTTCACCGGTGTGGAAAGCAACGGGAAGCTACCACTCCTACACAATTCCCTAGTAAAGCTGCAAAGCTTAGCATGAAAATACTATGATTGCAGTGAAAGACCTGCCCTCGGATAGAATTACTATGGATGGATGGATGTCAGAGTCAATGTAATTCTCACCTCATTCTTGGCCTATCTACTGGGCTCTTCCGCTCTGATTTTCCTAGAGAGTTTCCATGCCCATCTTGCATTCCTCATTTGTGCCACATGTCCTCCCTACGCCAGACTAAGGGACTTAAATATTCTTATTACATCTGGTTTCCTATAAAGAACATGTGGGGTCACTGTTATGTAGTCTTCTACATTCACCTAACTCTTCGTCACTCTTTGGTCCAAAATTCTTCCTAAGAACTTTATTCTCAAATACTGCCACTAGTTGATGTGTTGTTGTTGTTATCTTTAAAGGTTTTTGTTCTCTATTACGTAAGAGTTTGTATTTATCTAGGTCCACTTTGTGTTTACTCTTGCTATAATCTGTGCCATGGGGGTCTAGTTAACCGTTGGGTCTAGTTGTTTTAAAGGGCGGTCTGTCATAACACGTCATTAAACAATTAAACTTTTTTATCTACAGTTTTCAGTGTCAAAATGTCATGCTAGGCAATCCGACCTAAGTCTCTGTAAGTCACAAGTCTGGGTTTAGGTTTGGGGCATAAAATGGAATATTGGACATAGATAATATCGAGTGCAGATGTTCCGGGAGCTTCGATTTGTCCGGTTTTATTTGTCACTATTAAGTGTAGCAAAGTGTCGGAATATGCTGAACAATTGGAAGCCAATGCAGCATGACCTACAGAAACACGGAACAAATGAAAATGCTCAAGTTTAGCACGCAAGTGAGCTCGTTGATAAACAGCCACGTGTAACTAATTGTACACATTCAAATGGAGACAAAATAACTCTCCTAAGTTCTGCTGCTTCGTTTACTAACAACAAACTCATGTGGTTTAAGCACAATTGAATCTAAGGCTCCCGGCCGGGATCAAGCTTAAAAATCGTGAAAATTGTTTTCTTCGGAACGTAAATAAAACCGTGGGTCCCGTGTCGTAGATTTAAGGCAAGTGAAATATCCTGAATCTCAAGATGAGCGGCCTCTGAGCAAAATCGGTGTGTCATTTCACGCCCAAATTTGAAACTTTACGATAATGACTTGAGCTAGCATTGTGCATCGTTAGATAAAATACCGCTACTTTGACATATTTTCGAAGGTTCTTAAGGCCTAACTCGTATGATTTATGCCGAAAAAATTGAATGTATGATATATTGTACCAATTGAACCTTAGACTACAAATCCCATTTGGAACTGTTCTCCTCGAACAAAAACGTAGTAGGACAACAATGAGTTTTATTAATTAAATAAAACTACGTTTGCCCATGTGCTGGGGCTACTTTGACATCATATTTGTTTTCACTATAATTCAAAGTAGATCCATTGTTGGTACTACTTTGGCACCAATTTATATTTTAAAAATATTTTTATTGTAAACAACTTTACTACAAATGTTTTTATTACTGTAATTTGACAAAATAAACAAACTTCATTATCAATTCTGACTCGCAACAGAACACAAAATTCATTTCCAGATTAAGTAAGCATATTGCATGTTTTAGACTATCATATAATTATTGTAATTAGATAATCAGGAATTAATTAGAAAAACAATTATTTACAACAGAGCGAATATCACTCTTAGACATAGTTCCAAAGGTTCCAGAAATCAACTTCTCCTCTTCTTGATTCAAAATTGTGGGGTACCCTGGCTTTTCCTGATGATCACCACTCAGTTTGTACAAAAGAGTGATTCTTTTTGCGTTATATTTCTCTGCAGCCTGCTTCTGAGATAACTTCTCACTTCTTCAAGGGGTTTTTTTAAGATCTTCATCACGGTAACTCTTGTATGCACGACTCCCAGGTTTCTTCTTATAGCCTCTAACCATTGTAACTCCTTTCCACACAGAAAATCAACTAAGAAATTATTAAGAAATTAATTTTATCCTTGCTGGCAATCCATTGTTGTTGAAAGTGACACAGATGTGTCTCCAACAATTAACATCCGCTTTTAAAACAACTTAATTATTCGTGCGCCTTCAAGGAATTATCTACACCATTGCATTGTTGTCAAAATTGCCCAAAACACGCAATAAATGTAAAATGTCAAAGAAGCCCCTTGAGTCAAAGTAACCCCGGTTGACGGTACTTACTCACTAATTCAATTTGTGAGGGACGGATAGTGGAACAATGTAGGCTATTTCTTTTCTCGATAAATACGTCAACCGAGCAGTGAAAATGGAAATGTAAAATCAGAAACCATCATCGATAATTCGAGATCGCTTGCCCATGTTATACTTTGCGCAGAAACAACAGCAAGAAGGAAGTCTGTCCAAAAAGGAAAACACCTTTCACAGTTCGAATCTATCTTCATAAACCAATTATGAAAATCTCCTCGATTTAAACCAATGTTTTTACATAGGCCTATATTTATTCAAATTTGCCATTTTTAATTGTGTTCAGGTCCTAAAAACGTTGAGCTCATTATATTCGTATGATATTCTTGCAATCCTGGAAGTAGAGTGGTCTAATAACCTTCTCACACGGCTCAGTATGATATTCTTGCAATCCTGGAAGTAGAGTGGTCTAATAACCTTCTCACACGGCTGAGTATTTAGTTTTGTTCGAGAAAATTTAATAAATATTGAATAGTGACATATACGTTTATTTTTATTTTTTTCTCCAAGGCAGATATTAAATTATTTAATGCCACGATTTTTGTGTTGAGAGTATTTTTTCTTAATAAACAATAATCAAGTCATGGAATAATGAATTAATTAACTTATAGTTAATTACTAAAAGAGTCATGACATTTCCGACAGGTGAATGGAGAAGACTACATAACAGTGAGCTACATGGTCTTATCGGAAACCAATTATAACAAGAATAGTTAAGTCTCGTAGAGTGCGATGGGCAGGGCATGCGGCACGAATGAGGAATGCAAGAGGTGCATGGAAGCTTCTAGTAGGAAAACCGGAAGGAAAACGCCCAGTTGGTAGACCAAGAATGAGATGGGAGAATAACATTAACCATGTGAGAGAAGTAGATTATACAGGGGTAAATGAAAAATATTAGCTCAGGATAAGGATGTATGGAGAGCTTATGTCCGCGAGGCCTAAAACCTACGGGTTCCATAGAGCCAGTAAGTAAGTTAGTTAGTTTGTTAGTCATACAACATCCATGAATAATTATAATTTCTCTCTCCTAAAGGAATTGAAGGCAGTTACGCAAACTGTTCCACTACATTAGCAAAATAGACAATCATTATTACGGCATGTTAGATAGTGGTCCCTGGGGCACGCCGTAGCGTAGTGGTTAAGGCACTGAGCTACAAGCCGGAGGGTCGAGGGTTCAAGTCCCGTTGGGGTCAGGATTTTTAAACTGACCCAAACCCTCTGGCGGCACTATGGCCCTGGGGTCGACTCAGCCTCTAACTGAAATGAGTACCAGGCGCTTGTTCTGGGGTAAAGGCGGCCGTCACGCAGGGCTGACAACCCGGCTGACATAAAGTGCCGATTGTCTAGAAAAAGTGGGAGCCTTAACCTCCTACTACCCCAAGGGCCTCCTGAGGCCTGTTGTGGGATCACTTTACTTTAGATAGTGGTCCGTCCACCGCTGTGGTCTCGAGGTAGCGTGCTGTCTTGTCACGCAGCGGGACCGGGTTCGATCCCCTGTCGGGACAAGTTTCCTAGGTGAATTTTATTTCGTGTTTTTTCTTCACCTGTAAGACAAATGTCAGAAAACTTTAAGGCCCAAACGGTTCCCGAAAATCATCTGACCATCATTATCATCATTATCATATTCGTCATGTTTAGTATGAATGTGTGTGTGTGAATGGTGTGTTTCGTCTTAATGTTGTGTTGTCTCGGAGGGGGCCCCGAGATCGAGCTGATCACCCATTCAGGGAGACCCTCCATGTGCTTGTGTGGGTCAAAAAATTATGTGTGTGATCCATAGCTAAAATTCCTCTGCCGACAGGTCGTGTTCCTGTAAGGCCCGGGTGGCGCGGACTATAAGGTGAGAGGTTAAACTAAGAAGGAGATAGTGATCCAACAACATGTAACATTGCCTGGAGCGATCACACACCTGTTAAGTACTGAGCTATGTGTGTACACGTTATTAGAGTATTTGAACTAATGCAATATTCTAATAAGGGTTTTAATAGTTAAGGAAAAATAATGAAATTTCAAAATTACACAGAAATTGTGTTCATAACCAGCAGCTAAGAGTAGAGATGCTTCCAGCGTCCCCACCCAAACTCCAGCCATTTTATTTGCAACAATTTCACAAACAGTTGTTCCGTGCAATTTAATTTCATTCCACTTGGTAGAAACACCATCCTGTTCTTAGAAAAACCTAACTTTTCCAGCGGTAAATAACAATCATTGTTTCTCAGCGCAAAGCAGATGTGAAAACGTTGCAAGTTATTGCAACTTTAACACAACGGGTGGGAGAAATCCAAATTAACCAGAACAAAGTATCAGATAATTCCTTTGTTACAATAGAAAATATATTCGTACGTAGAAAACGCCCGCAGGATTTTTATTGCTATTACCTGATAAACTTTAATAGAGTAGTTTCCAAACTTTCTATATTCATTCAAAACAATACATCGGGTTAGAAATAGCAATACAAAATATGCCATCTCCCATCCAACATAGAGTGGAACGCTTTCATGGGACGACGTATTAGATAAACATAAGAACATCAAAGACCTGCGTCACACTACATATTTTTACTAAATTACAAACGTCCATTCTTACATAATTAATGTGGAGGCATGAAAAATATTCGTAGGAAAACCAGACGGAAAGCATGAAAACTATAGGGAAGTATATAATGAATATAAAAGTTAAAATTAATAATTTTGTATTTTAAAATTCTTTTAATATTTAAGTATAACTTATATAAATAAAAACATCTAAATAATTCATTGTTGGTTATTGTTGAATAAAAATGTCTCAGTAACAATTAAAGAAATTGCACTACATAAAAGTTTTTGTAAATAATGCTTTTAAAAATTGTTTTAAGTCATTGTTGTCAAAATTATAAAGCTTTCTATTATAACTGTAATAAGAACACCTGCCTAATTTCATATTCTTAAATGAAAGTAAACTAAACTCTGATTGGATGTTTAAACAATTAATTTTCTTATTTAACAAATCAAATTAAACCTTATATATAAAGAACTATTAACCTAAAATTTAAATATATCATGTGATGTAATAATGGTCTTAAAATTATAAATAATTCTGCATACAACTTTCAACAAAGATAGAAGCAAGAAGAGATCTCCTGATAAAATGTAATATTTAATACAAAAAGAATAATTGATTTAAGAAAATAAGATAATTTATTTTTGAACTGACGGTGAAGAATAATACCACCTACATTTACTCAATCTGCTGAGAAATTAAGAAGTGAATAAATTTGCAATTAATTCTACAAGAAACATTTTTTAAGAAATTTTGAAGTGTTTTCCGACCCTAAGAAGAGAATCCGGCTCTACCGAAAATTAAACCTAACCTGAACCAGT
Organism: Diploptera punctata; assembly: GCA_030220185.1. Lineage (NCBI taxonomy): Eukaryota > Metazoa > Arthropoda > Insecta > Blattodea > Blaberidae > Diploptera > Diploptera punctata. The sequence continues at coordinate 902,700 of JASPKZ010007268.1, forward strand.
AATTCTTTTTGGGACACAAATCCTTCTACAACATCGGGCATGAAGAGAATTAGAACTGCTGTATGGACAGACACTACCCGCCGTCCGCGCCGCATCCCGCTCCACTCCACCCCGTTCTTAACTCATGCATCTGCTCCGTACAGTGGATTGCCATTGCTGGATTCTGGCTTCGATTTTCTGTGCCTTGCAGTTAAAAACGGCATTTTTTTAAACAGTCTAGGTAGGCTTACATCACAACGCACCTCTGGGAGAAAAGCCAAGGTAGTTTTCCGCATGCAATGATTGACAGTTCTCTTGTGAGTGGAATTCGTGAAAATTTGTAAAAAAAAAATTTTCTTGACAACAACGTGAATAGCTACTTCCTTCTGAACTGCTGATGGCGATGGGTCCCTTACAGAGCAGCCATTGTTAATAATGTAACGATGCTGGATTGATTTTAAGAGTAAGGTCAGTAACATTAAATCACATTGTATACTGCCGTGGAAGCCTTAGATCAGACTTGATACTACTATGTCTGACAAAGCTAATAAACTGTTTTTACTTCGAACGTGGACGTTAAGCCAGGCGACCACTAGGTACTTTTCGACAGGAGTACTCAACATGTCTGCGGCTCCCTTCTTCGCACCATCCCTCATACAACAAACTTTACATTACACAAGCTCATCCTACACTCCTCTCTGTATGTAAAGTGGTCTGCCGAAGTGGTGTGTAAATTTAATATAGACCACATTGACGCCATCTATCCGCTCAGCACGGAAAGAGAGACACACACGAACCAACAAACCCAAACAAAATTTGTCTAGGATCGCTGTTTCATTACCAAACATCTGTTTTTAAATAAAAAATGCCCTCAAGAATTAATTAACTATCTCACTGGCATTATGGGACCCAGAGGATCATGGCTGCGTGGTCAGAAGCTCTCAATATGCCCCAATCCTGAGTCAATATTATAAAATTGCTTCGTGAATAAGACACATTCCCAAAACTAACTAACTCACTGGCACTATCGAACACGTAGGCTCGTGGCCACACGAACATAAGCTCTCCATACATCACTATACTGAGCTAATATTTTTCAATCATCCCCCTGTACAATCTACTTCCCTCAATTCATGGTTATGCTATTCTCCCACCTCATTCTAGGCCTACCTACTGGGCGCTCCCTCTGGTTTCCTTACAACAAGATTTCATGCTCCTCTTTCATTCCCCACTCGTGCCACATGTCCTGTCCATCGCAGTCTACGAGAATTAGCATATTTGGTTTTCTATAAAGATCATGCATGCATGCAGTCTTATCCTTTCTCCTCTCTGTTCATCTTACTCATTTCCAAAAAAAAAATCCTAAGAACTTTATTCTCAATTACTGGCAGTTTTTCCTCCTCCCTTAAAGTAAGAGTCCATGTTTCGCATCCATATAACTGGTAGAATAACAGCTTTATATATTCTTTAGTTTAACACTTTTTGAGAGAAGTTGGGACGACAAGAGTCCCTCTAATACATAATAGCACGCATTTCCAGAATTGAGCCTATGTTTAATTTCTTTGTACACCTCATTCCTGTTTGTAATTATTGTTCCTAGGTATTTGAAATCAGCCAAAATTTCCCTCATTTTTCATTAACTGTCCAAATTAAATTTAATTTAATTTTCTCGCCTCATTATTGTCTTCCTAGTGATTTGGTCAATTGGAACTGGACGAGTCTTCATCTGTGGGGTTGGGTTGACACCGGCCCTGTACACTCTCCCGACATTTCATGAGAACATTTCTTACACCACAACAAGTCGTCCCTTAAGTTCTACAAGAGTGCGTGACGGCTCGGTAAATATTGATAGCATTCCATTCCCTCACCACTTTCCTATTAAAGATAACTTTGGATTTATCATAAGTAATGCCACGAGTGATTTCCAAATTATCGATAAATTCACGAGTCACGAAGTAAGGAGCGAATTTATCTAGAGAATTTGGAAATCAAGAGTGGCATTTGTTAGGACTATTTAACGAATAAAATTAAGCTGTTTACTCACAAATCATTATTTAAATATACTTATTTTAAAATATTTATATATTTAATGTAAACGGCGATGTTTGAAAACAAATGAGAAACGATTGGTACGCTTCATTTGCTTCTTTTGTTCGTCAGTGCAACCAGATCATATTATTTATTGCCAAAGGAACGCAATATTGCAAGAATGCACTCTAGTGGAGAAAAAATGAAACACACCAACTGTATATTAATTCATTTCTGATGTCCTATGATGTAAACATGACAATTATATTTTTCTGGGAAAAAATACATTTAGGAAAGTGCAAACAGTGGTTTCTTTTTTTGGTGGTATAATAAATTGCTACAAATGTTTTTATATTAATTCCCGCATGCTGCATATGTTGACATTCATGCACAATATATACAATCTGGTAGCCGTATTTCTTAGAGAGTCAGTCACTGCAAAATAATGCTATGACCTATTCAGAATGTTAAAAATGAGGTGCTTTGTTTATTATGATAAACTTTAGTTGGTAAATTCTAGGCGAGGCACGACTGTGATTGGTTGTAAATAAAAAATCATTGTAACTTGATTGGTCATTGACTCCCATTTGGGGCATGAGTTAGATAGTCACTGTAATTATAAATTTAACAATATTGCACGGCCATAAATCCGCACTTGATTCCGTGTTTTATGATCGTATTTCGAATAAGGCAGTAAAACACACCGATTATATAAAACCTGGATTTATCTTTTTTTTAATTACTTCCTTTTTGAGATTTGATTATAATTTTACAATTTTGTTTCTTGAAAGGAAAATGAGATTTACGTAAATCTGGAATTTGATATCCCATAATAATATTGTTGAATTGGACGTGCATCTTAGTACAAGATACACTAAATTATTAACCAATTATTATAAAACACATTTAAGTGTTGTATTAAAAATTAAATGAGAATGTTGATCTCAAGTTAAAAGTCATTGAAAATTACTGCAATTTCTTTATTCCAAACGCATAACCATCCAAGTTAATTAGAATTAAATTTGAGCCGCAAAGAAAAAAAAAATCTATAGGAAGAATACGATAAGTCTATTACACACGAAAAGAAAATGTTTAAAAGTTATATCTATAAATCTATTTTTAACGGCAAAGATTACGTATTTGACTAATGCCCTAAATATATTCACGAGTTTCAAGCGACGAGTGAATTTATCTAGAAGATTTGGAAATGAATGGCATTTGTTAGGACTATTTAACGAATAAAATTAAGCTGTTTACTCACAAATCATTATTTAAATATAGTTATTTTAAAATATTTATATATTTAATGTAAACGGCGATGTTTGAAAACAAATTAGAAATGTTTGGTTATGTTTTATTTGTTCATCACTCCAACTTGATCATACTATTTATTTTAACTTGGAAAAAGCCGTACTGGCTGTAATGTATAATTCCCAAATATGTCTTCTTAATAAAGGAGCCGCTATTTGCAAGATAGAAGCATGGCTTCACAGCATTTGGTGGATGGGAATTACAATGTATATAGAGAAAGATTTGCGTTTAGATCGGTACTTGCTCAGGTAGCTCAGTTGGTAGAGCACTTGGTCTAGAGAACCAAGGGTCCCGGGTTCAAGTCCCGGTCTGAGCGTATAATTTTTCTCTTCAAATATGATTTATCCATCATTGAGATGTACGAAATCAATAATAAATACTATTTATTGCCAAATAGGATCGCAATATTGTAAGAATGCACCCTAGTGGAGAAAAAATGAAACACATCAAACTGTATATTATAACCAACATTATAGGTTAATAATTCGTTGTCTTTTTCTCGGAAACAACTCAGTAAAATCATTATTTAAAAACACAATTATTGAACACACAATTATCAAATGTGTATGTCGAAAAAATCTGTTCATTATTTGCTAAATTCAACGTATTTGTTGGAGAGTCAGTCACTGCAAATAATTTTCTGACCGGTTCAGAATATTAAAAAGGAGGAGCTTTCTTTATTTTGATAATCAAAATTCGATAATTATCGAGATAGCTGCTTTTATATAACCTATAAATCATTAAAATACACAGAAACGAATATATCGAATATGTCGTTCCCTTTGCAGCTTTATTTATACATTTAATTCATTCATAATGTTCTGCTCAAGAGCAGGTCTTTCACTGCAAACTCATAATTCTCCACTCTTTCCTTAACTCAGCTTTCCTTTTTGTATCCGCATACAAACCATTTATTTTAATATTGTCTATCATCTGATGTCTTTTTCTGCCTCTAACTTTCTTTCCGTTGACCATTCCTTCTAGGGCATCCTTCAGCAGGCAGTTTCTTCTTAGCCAGTGGCCAATCCAATTTATTTTCCTCTTCTTTATGAGTTGCAGCTTTGTTCTTCTTTCACCCACTCTGTCTAACACATCTTCATTTCTACTGATAATAATATCAACATCATGTACTGTAATGTATAACAAAGTCCACGTCCAATTTTATTTTCTGAAACTGGAAACAGATTGATAGAGTCGAAGAATGTCGTCTCATAACTGACTAATTCACTGAGTCTATCGAACCCGCAGGTCCGAGGACGCGCGGATATAAGCTCTCCATATATCCATACCCTGACATAATTTTTCCCAATCATCCCCTGTATAATTTACTTCCCTGAAATCATAGTTTATGTTATACAGCCATCTTATTCTTGGTCTACCAACTGGGCGTTTTCCCTCTGGTTTCCTACAAGAAGCTCTATCATTCCCCATCCGTGCCCCTTGCCCTGCCCTGCGCAGTCTACGAGACTTAACTTTCTTATTACACCTGGTTTCTTACAAAGAATGTGTTGCCATAAATGTTCGGAATCATTGGAGGGGGGGTGATGTTCCGGAGTTAAATCTGGTCAGGACGAGAATTACAATCAATTGAATTAAGGTTATGTTCATGAGTTTGAAAAGGCTGAGTTTTGAAAGAACCAGTTGGAAACCGATGGGGTAATTTGAGTTTTATAAATATGTAGTGACCCTGAATGGTTGAATTTTCCAGGTTTAAAAAAATACAGAAATAAATGAAGAAAAGCGCTTTGGGTACAGGATATTGTTACGAACGTACTATAATTGTTCAGTTGGTACTGAAGCAGATTGATGCCTGGTCTCAGACAGGAGACGCCACAATTCTATGCAAATTGTTGTAGGATCTGCTAGCATAGAAGACATTGCATGTCTGAGATGAGGATTTATCGACGAACCACCGGCTGTACACTCAGGTCAAAAAATAAAATTCACGGGCACTTTGTCTACAGAAGCAGACTATAAACAGAAGGTACAGAGAGGACTGAAGAGCTGTGTTTCCTCATTTGGGCAGTCAATTATTTTTAAAGACGACTATCTCCTTCATTAATGACGTCAGCATTTAAATAACGTCACAAATTTTAAGTGAAATAATTGAATTAATCCCACAGCTGCATAATAATAATAATAATAATAATAATAATAATAATAATAATAATAATAATAATAATAATAATCCATCCATAGTAATTCTGCCCGAAGGCAGGTATTTCACTGCAATCATAGCATTTGCATGCTATGCTTGCAGCTTTACTAGGGAATTGTGTAGGTGTGGTAGCTTCCCGTTGCTTTCCACACCGGTGAAGATGATGATGATAATGGTAAGGATGTTAATGATGATGGCCATATGATTTCGGGGACCGTTTGGGCCTTAAAGTTTTCGTGACATTTGTCTTACAGGTGAGGAAAAACCCCGATAAAAACCTCACCCAGAAAAACTGCCCCGACCCGGGATCGAACCCGGGCCCGCTGTGTGACAAGGCAGCACTCTACCTCGAGACCACATCGGTGGACATAATAATAATAATAATAATAGTAATAATAATAATAATAATAATAATAATAATAATAATAATAAGGAATTAAAATAAATAAAAATGGGAGTTATGAAGAAGAAATAAGAAACAGAAATAATAAAGAAACATTTGCAATTGTTAGCCTGAATGGAATATTGTGGGATAAATATATAAGTAATGAAAATAAAATGAATATATATCATACAATTGTCAAAAGCATCATTACTTATGGAGCAGAACTTTAGCCATTAACAACAAAAACAATTAAGTATATTTTGGCAACGGAACACGGATAATTGGGAGTTTCCTGTATAATTATTTGTGCTAGCTCAAATAGTGGTATGACTGGTGGATCTGGGTGAAATTCCTGGCAGGATTGGAAATTTTAATTGTGATGGTATATAATTTTTAATCACTAGATTGTGTACCAGATGTCTGAATTGAATTCCAAATCCTCCTTAGAACATATGTTGATATTGTCGTTAATGATTCCTCCATCATGACGGGACATTAAGCTTGGCACTTCCAACATTGATTTTCGACAGAATATGCTATGTGCCAGAACTGGGTTTCGCCTTCTCTCTTCTCTTCATCATCATTATCATCATTTAATTTTTGTTCTAAATGACATTTTCATCACACGTGGGTTATTAAATGTTCTGCCTTATATACTGTTCTCATTTCATTATCATTTTTGTTTTGTTCTTTAGAGAAAAAAAAGCTTGTTATCTTTCAGGTATTTGAAAATCATCTGCTTGGGGACATATCTGATTCAACTGGTTTTACATTCTTGTACAATTATTTAAAAGCCCAAGATGATGGAGGTGACTAATGGGAGAATATGTTCAACTTTGTGAAGTCAGGAATGCAATGTATGTAGACAGTCTGATATTTAATACAGGTGACAAAGTTCAGATGATGTTAAAACAAGATTTCATGCAGTCTGTTAAACCTTGGATAGAAATCTTGTTAGATAATAATTACAGAATACTAATTTACAGTGGTCAGTTGGATATAATTGTAGCATATCCTCTTTCCCTGGGATACCTACAAGCTTTAGAATGGAATGGAGCAAATGCATGTAAGACAGCAGCAAGAAAACAGTGGCATGTAGATGGAGAAATTTCAGGATATTCAAAAACTGTAGGAAATTTCACTGAACTTCTTGTAAGAGATGCAGGTCATATGGTTCCAACAGATCAACCTAAATGGACATTTGACATGATTTTGGCAACGGAAATGGATTTTATACGAAGGGCAGCAAGAATTTCAAGAAGAGAAAACATTAGGAACTCAGTTATAAGGGAGAAAATGAAGATTGAAGACACTATTTTAGATTATATTAAAACTCAGCAATTAAGATGGTAAGGACATGTCCAGCGAATGGAAAAGGATCGACTACCAACATCTGTTTTGGAATGGAAACCTGAGGGAAGACGATGCAGAGGAAGACCTAAAACCTCCTGAAGTCAGGGAATATGTTTATACATGAAGGAGAAACATCTACAATCAGGAGATTGGATGGAACGACAAAATTGGCTATTAGGAATCGGACGATGTCAAAGACATTAGTCAACCGATGACCTATCTAATAATAATAATAATAATAATAATAATAATAATAATAATAATAATAATAATAATAATAATAATAATAATAATAATAATAATACAGGAACTTCGGGTAATTTGGACCCCTGTTTTGAATTTGTTGTTTTTCATCTTTTAATTAAGGGATTTGAATTTCGTTCAATTACAATGTGATTCAACTGCAGAAAGCGATAGTCTTTTGGTTTAGTAAAATTACAAAGATATTAAATAAAATTAATTAAGTGAATGGTTTTTTACATATACCATCCTCATTGATAAAATATACGTATTCGTGTAAAGTGGACCCAGTCCTCGTGTTATGTTTAATTAGTAGTAGTAGTAGTAGGACTTTATTAGACAAAAAGTAAGATATTTACAATATTATTTACAAATATGGGTCGCACGGGCAGTAAGCCGTACGTGCTGTTGACAGTCCGTTACAATAAAGTAATAATTGGTACTAGTGTAAAGAAAAATAAACAACAAAAACAGCAATAACATTACAATTACATAAAGAAAACACAATAATAATATTACAATTAAATAATAACACAATAGCATTATACACTAAAAACATTAACATTACAATTACATAAAGAAAACACAATAATATTACAATTAAATGTTTAATTATATTATAGAGCCACCACGTCACATAATATCAAACCAAACCCGTCAGTGTATCAAAACAGCATCAACATAATATAACATATTTAGGAGTTTTTTTCAACATTTGTAATATTCAACAGCAGAAATTAAGAATTGATTCTTAGTTTGAACAACTCTTAAAGTGGTCCATAAATATCACAAATAAACCCTTCTTCGCACAAAGAATAAAATCAACTGGCTTGAACCCTTCAAAGTTGATGAGGGGAAGATGTTAAAATATTTTCTGTTCGAAGGCAGCACCAATTAAATAAGATATTAGCAGGGTCCACATTACCCAAACTTCGCTATAATAATAATAATAATAATAATAATAATAATAATAATAATAATAATAATAATAATAATAATAATGATAATAATAATAATAATAATAATAATAATAATGATAATAATAATAATAATAATAGCAGTATCGAACCGCAATTTCATGGCTCCACATACATTCGTATCCTGATATGTATTCCCTATATAATTTTGCTCTCAGAAACCGTAGCTACAATTATTCTCTCGCCTGATTCTTGGCCTACCTACTGGGCCTCTCTCTCTGGTTTCACCACAAGAAGTTTTCATATTCCTCTTCCTTTGCCCATTGCCATGTCCTGCCGATCACAGACTAAGAGATTTAACTATTCTTAATACATCCGGTTTTTCATAAAGTTCATGTAGTTCACTGTTAAGTAGTCTTCTCCATTCACCCGTCTGTTCATCTCTCATTGGTCTAAAAATCTACCAAAGAACTTTATTCTCAAATACTCGAAAATTTTATCCTGCCTTAAAATAAGAGTCCATGTTTCCCATCCATACATTAGGGTGTCTCAAAATATCGAAGTCTTTTATTTTTAATGCGTAACTTACCCTCTTGTTTTATTTGTATAATATTAAAACAATTGTAAGTGCAATTTGGTTTACATACGCCCATGGCAACCCGTGCCGACTTGCTTCCAAACAATGTCAGTACTTGCTAACTTTGAGAAGAACATTTGAACAATAATGCATTTTTATTGTAAAATGGTAAATAGTTATATGTTTTGGGTATATTGATGTTTTATTTACTAAATAAACTTTTAGTTCTCGAATCCTATACTAACCCAGTACAAATTTTCATGTCTTATTTTTGGTATGAATTCGGCACGGGTTGTCATGATCCAATCGCAATAATATTTGAATTATTGAGAATAAACAGAAAAAGTTTAATCTCAATAATTTAAAGAGAAAACAGGCCTTGGCCTAATACTTGGAAGGAAGAAGAACAGGAAAAGTCCACAGCTGTGGTCTCGAGGTAGCGTGCAGCCTTGTCACGCAACGGGCCCGGGTTCGATCCCCGGTCGGGGCAGTTTTTCTGGGTGAGGTTTTTATCGGGGTTTTTCCTCACCTGTAAGACAAATGTTGGGAAAACTTTAAGGCCCAAACGGTCCCCGAAATCATATGGCCATCATCATCATCGTCATCCGTATCATTATCATCATCATCCTTCACCGGTGTGGAAAGCAACGGGAAGCTACCACACCTACAATTCCCTAGTAAAGCTGCAAGCATAGCATGAAAATGCTATGATTGCAGTGAAGGACCTGCCTTCGGGCAGAATTACAATGGATGGATGGAAACAGAAGAAAAAGAGGGTATGCGTGTTTGATTTTACGAAATAAGCCTCCTTTATGATTTGGGACACCGTAATGTATATATATATATATATATATATACTGTAGGTTAATTCAAAGTAGAATTTTTGTTCCAGTCACAACTACTCTTCGTAAATCAGCAATAACCTAAGCGACTGGTCAAAATTAATTAGCTACGTAAACAATTGATTTGGTGTTTACTTGACGAAAATCCATTAGGCCAATGTATAGTGATTAAATAAAATAAATAATAGTTAAAACAACTAAAACAACACGCTTTATTAGAAAACAGAACTAAAAAATGAAAAATAATTTTAATTTCCAACACGCTTGGGATAAAATTAAAGTGGTCAACAAAAAAATCATCTCCAACACATCTGGAATAAAACTAGAGTTATCTACAAAAAAAATATTGCGAAGGAAGTAGAATAAGAGGAAGTGCTATGAAGAGGAATTGTTAGCAGACTGTTATCTTGTGACCTAGTGTCAATATTGTGGTAAGAGGATAACTTCTCAAATCTGGACGCCAGGTAAGTAGGAGTGTAGGAATTCAGAAGCTTGAAAAGTAGTGAAAGAGAGTGCAATTTACTCTGTCAGTAAGACGGAGCCAAGGGAGGTTATACTCATATACTGAGATTCGTTGTGAAAAATCAAAAATCTGGACCGCTAGAGCGATTTTTTAATTTTTGTTTCACGTGAACTCCTACTCCCAATGGTCCGAACTCAACCTTACTTTTTTTATTGATTCCTATGTGCCGCGTTTGATTCCGAAAAAAAACAAACATTATCGCCGCCAGAGCGTTAATATATATATACATAATTTTTTCATGGTCATTTCGTTGTTAACTAGATAGCATCGGTGGAGATCTGTAAGCTTTTTCAGAAATATTTTCAACGGAACAACCTCAACAGTTCATTATATCGGAATTGGCTAATATAATATGAGACTAATGTTATGAGGACTGGCTGCTGCTGCTGCTACTTGAAGAACAAGCAGGGTATTGTGAAGGAACGAGTCCAGTTTTTATGATTGTGCATTCCAACAAAAAGGATCGCGAAGCATCTCGCTTTATTAACAAGGGTGGCTTCCCAGCTTTAATAAAGTCATTACACGTAAAATGTCGATATGTTTGTAGAAGCCCACACATTAACAGGGCTACTCCACATAAAGAATGTTATCCAACACATGTCCAGTCTGATGTATTTATTATCCACATCTTGCATCTTTGCTATCTTCCTCAGAACAACAGTTTCACTCAGTTGACAAACATTTATTTCTACTATGCATTAACCCATTCGCCTCAAAAGACGAGGTACACTCGCTTAACTCTTCTGTTATATATTTTGCAATATTTTTTATATCCCTTTGCAGGGCAATATTTTGTTAACATTTATGAATAGTAGGGGAATGTGTTTTTACCTTCACCCTTATTGTAATCTCAAGTACCGTTATATTTTGTTTGTTTTGAATGTCTAAAAATAGACAATGTAATTTACGGTAATTTAAATTCAGTTTCTGAGAAAATGCATTGAGGATTTAAACCTGAAGCGAATGGGTTAACTTCATATACGCTTCAAAATGCATACGGATCAATTAAGATGGAGAAGTTAGGCCTATACAGTATTCTGCTGGCGTTCGGAATTCCTAACTTATACGACGAATGTGTCTAAGTGACACAAAGAGTAAGGCGCGTATGGGATACTTTTGAAATTCACAATGGATTACAGCAAGGAGATGCACTATCTCTTCTGCTATTCAATTTGGTACCAGAGCAGCCATCAAATCATTAGAGGAAGAAGAAGGCCCACAACTCAATGGTGTTCATAAGCTGTTAGTTAACTCGCGCCCCAAATGGGAGTAAAATGACAAACCACATTTCAATAATTTTTTATTTACAACGAATCACAGACTTTTTCACATCGATTTTATCAGTTTAATTTTATCACTGTAAAATCAAGCTCCTCCTTTTTAACATTCCGAATAGGTCATAGCATTATTTTGCAGGGACTGCATGTGACTACCAGATTGTGTTTAAGTGCACGAATGTTAACACATAGTACTGACGGCAGGTAATATAAATATATTTGTAGCAAAAAAAAAAAACACTGTTTGCACTTTCTTTAACGTATTTTTTCCCAGGTAATAACGTTCCAGAAAAATATAATTGACATATGTATATCATAGGACATTACAAATTAATTAATATACAGTTTGATGTGTTTCATTTTTTCTCCACTAGGGCGCATTCTTACAATATTGTGATCCTTTGGGCAATAAATAATATGATCTGGTTGCAGTGATGAACAAGTGAAACATAACGTTTCTCATTTGTTTTCAAACATCGCCGTTTACATTAAATATATAAATATTTTAAAGTAACCATATTTAAATAATGGCTTTTGAGTAAACAGCTTAATTTGATTCGTTAAATAGTCCTAACAAATGCCACTCTTGATTTACAAATCCCCTAGATAAATTCACTCATTTAGTGAGTCGTGAATTTATCGATAATTTGGAAATCACTCGTGGCATTACTTACGATGATGTAATATTATTAGGCGATAGCGAGGAAATACTAAGGGCCAATATACGCACTATACTGATTAACACATAGAAACACATTTAATAATGGAAATGGACAGTTAATGAAAAATGATAGAAATTCTGAATTCAAACACCTAATAACTATAATTACAAAGAGGAATGAGGTGCACACTAAGCAATTTAACATAGAATCGATTCTGGAAATGAATACAGGGTTTCCTGTTCCAACTTCTCCCATAAAAAAGTCACATTAAACTATATATATATTTCATCATCATCATCATCATCTTCATGGTAGGCCGTCGGCCTGTTCCGCTCTCAGAATTCATCTTCCCATCGTCTTCTAGGATGTCCCACATATCTATACCCTTGAGGTTGGTACAACCATCCATAGTAATTCTGCCCGAGGGCAGGTCTTTCACTACAATCATAGCATTTTCATGCTATGCATTGCAGCTTTTCTAGGTAATTATAGGTGTGGTAGCTTGCGGTTGCTTTCCACACCGGTGAAGGATAATGATAAGAATGATTATATGATGGCGGGATGATTTTTGGGGACCGTTGGACCTTAAGCTTCCTGACATTTGTCTTACAGGTGAGGAAAAACCTCGAAAAAAATCTCGCACAGGAGCCTGTCACGACCGGAAATCAAACCCGGACCCGCTGTGTGATAAGGCAGCGCGCTACCTAGAGACCACAGCGGTGGATATATATTATTCTCCCAGTTTTGTTTAACGGATGCGAAACATGGACTCGTACTCTAAAGGAGGAGAAAAGATTACGAGTAATTGAGAATAAAGTTCTTAGAAAAAAAAATTGGACCAAATAGAGATGAACAGACAGGTGAATGGAGAAGACTGCATAACAGTTAACTACATGATCTTTATACGAAAGCAAATGTAATAGGGACAGTTAAGTCTCGTAAACTGCGATAGGTAAGTCACATGGCACGAATGTGGAATGAAAGAGGGGCATCAGAACTTATTGTAAGAAAAACAGAGGGAAAATGCCTAGTTGCTAAGCGAAGAGTGAGGTGGGAGAATAACATTAAATATGTTTTGAGGTTCAAATTTATACAGGAAATGATTTGAAAACATTAGTTCACGTTTCGGATGTAAGGAGAACTTATGTTGCCGTTGACATGGACCTACGGGTTCGATAGTGCCAGTGAATAACACAAGACGTACGCTCGTGAACTGGATTCTCGGGAATGAAGACCTAAAACTTGTAAGAACTACAGAAATTAAATTTCTACGAAGAAATCCTAGCTACAGTCTATTAGACCGTAATATAACCAGTCAATTCAACTTAATCCCCATTCAAAAAACAGTTCACCACCAGACTTGGTAGTTCAACAGATCCTCGGGGAATAGCACATTACAAAGTGAGGTTGGCAAGTGGTTTTTACAGAAGCGAAGAAATTATTAAAAACCTCCCTATCGCTCGGTTTTTAATTCCCGACATTCTGTAAAACACTTTACAAACGTGCGTTGTACATTATTTTTTTGTACGATGGTGTTTTCAAAATAAGAAATAATAATAAAATAATATCTTTGTTGGAAATATTTGCGTTCATCATAAACAATTGACTAACGTTAAGAGTGTGGCCAATGTTTATACGGTAAATGCCGAAAATAATTTAGTTGAGATTACAACAGGCCGTGACACTAATCAGGAATAAAACGGCGGCAAATACGAATTTATTGTTTTATATTGTTTCAAATAAAGTTCAGTTCATTTAAAATGCAGTGATTTGCTTCGTATATTAACACTACCTTTTGCATATACAATGTACGTAGTATACATAAAGGACAGTGGTTTGACTCCCCGCACGAGGTAGGTAATTTGTAATATTACAGTAATGCTATTTAGTTATTTATAGGTTGGCAACCCCGAAATTTAAGAAATTGAACTTTGAATCATGGTCGCCATTGCTGTAAGTGCGACAGAACGCACTATCATGCAAAACAATATGTTTGGGTCGGGCCTTGAAGGAGGACACTAGGTCTTCTACTTGACAGTGACGATGATGATGATGACGATTATTAAAATAATCTCGTCCCAAATATGAGGTTCCTGAGGTAAATTTTGCGGACGTTTGGAGCTGAGATGTCGGCATTTTATTTAAGATCCTACATACCTCGATTCCCAATTATTTAATCATCTCGTTTCCAGTATCTGTATCCTTAAACCATAACTTAAACACAAGATCACAACATAGTCTCTTGCTTAATATACCGCAACATAGGACATCACATCACTCCATGTCATATACTATCTTCACTTCTCGCAACTGGAATTCCCTACCACAAGAAATAAGAGGCTGCCGGACATTGGCAACTTTTAAAAGAAATCTAAATTTATATTTGCTCTAACCTCGACTTCATCATTACCCAGTGTAAGGTACATATATATTAATTGGTGTTTCTCGTATAATTTATCATATTTATACTATTATTACTATAATAATAATAATTATTATTATCATCATTATATTATTATTATTATTATTATTATTATTATTATTATTATTATTATTATTATCGTACAAAATGTTGTTTGTACATGAAATTTACATTGCTACATTTAATGTATCTTTAACTGTTTATAATTAGTATAGTGTATATCTATATTTGTCAAATATTTATTTGTATTTGTGCTGGTTGAGTGGAAGAGAAGGCCTTATGGCCTTAACTCTGCCAGAATAAATAAAACATGATTATTATTATTATTATTATTATTATTATTATTATTATTATTATTATTATTATTATTATTATAGTTTTAACAACTCGCGTCACAATTTGAATCTGCGCGTAAACATTTTGTTGAGTAGCTTCTCATTTGATGCCTGATATTGATTTCAGCAGAGTAAATCTACTGCATGGACCCACTGCTTTACTGCTCCTCCGAAGAATGACATAAGCTACTCAATCTTTTTATGCAATTAAAAATCCACAGACTTGCCTGAGATTGAACCCGCGAACCTCGGACTAAGGACTGACCCCAGCTTTCAGTCACGACGCTGACGATCAGAGATACTAAGGAGCGTCGTTAAATTAAATATAGTGTACTGACTACTTCTGACGGCAATCAAAGATGGCAATTATATGCAGATTAACTTAACATGTGCGAGTTGACTTGAGCATTGCATGACCTACTGGCGCGGCGCAGCGCAGCGCAGCGGTGAGAATTAAAGTTGTGAATTCTGTGAGAAAAGATTTCATACACTTACTCGATCATCTTGTGGCGAGACAACTTTCATTTCAACTTAAGTTCCCTCAAGACAGGATAACTCTCCACTTGGGAAACTTCAGTCAATTCCCGCGCAGCAACCAATTTCTGTCCATAAACACACTGTCTCAGTCCAGGATAACAACATTAGTTACCTTTTCTCTCAAAATCTCCTTTCTTTGTGTTACTCCAATACAGCACACTCTTGTCTCAAACCAGTGCAGTGACTATAGGCTTAAATATACACAATTACGTATTCGATATTGTTAAGTCATAAACAATCTCTCTCTCTCTCTCTCTCTCTCTCTATCTCTCTCTCTCTCTCTCTCTCTCTCTCTCTCTCTCTCTGGCTCAGTTTAACATCATCTATTGTCAGTAGCTACTTTTACGTACCCAACGCCTTTCAGGTGGCACCATGACCCTGGGGTCGACTCAGCCTCTAACGGAAATCAGTACCAGTTGCTTGATCTGGGGTAAAGGCGGCCAACAACCCGGCTGACATCAAGTGCCGATTGTCTAGGAGAAGTGGGAGCCTTAACCTCCTACTACCCCAACTGTCTCCTATGGCCTGTAGTGGGAACCTTAACCTCCTACTACCCCAACTGTCTCCTATGGCCTGTAGTGGGAGCCTTAACCTCCTACTACCCCAACTGTCTCCTATGGCCTGTAGTGGGAACCTTAATCTCCTACTACCCCATCTGTCTCCTATGGCCTGTAGTGGGAGCCTTAATCTCCTACTACCCCAACTGTCTCCTATGGCCTGTAGTGGGAGCCTTAACCTCCTACTACCCCAACTGTCTCCTATGGCCTGTAGTGGGAGCCTTAACCTCCTACTACCCCAACTGTCTCCTATGGCCTGTAGTGGGAACCTTAACCTCCTACTACTCCAACTGTCTCCTATGGCCTTTAGTGGGAGCCTTAAGGTCCTACTACCCCATCTGTCTCCTATGGCCTGTAGTGGGAGCCTTAACCTCCTACTACCCCAACTGTCTCCTATGGCCTGTAGTGGGAGCCTTAACCTCCTACTACCCCAACTGTCTCCTATGGCCTGTAGTGGGAGCCTTAATCTCCTACTATCCCAACTGTCTCCTATGACCTGTAGTGGGAGCCTTAACCTCCTACTACCCCAACTGTCTCCTATGGTCTGTAGTGGGAGCCTTAATCTCCTACTATCCCAACTGTCTCCTATGACCTGTAGTGGGAGCCTTAACCTCCTACTACCCCAACTGTCTCCTATGGCATGTAGTGGGAGCCTTAACCTCCTACTACCCCAACTGTCTCCTATGGCCTGTAGTGGGAGCCTTAATCTCCTACTATCCCAACTGTCTCCTATGGCCTGTAGTGGGAGCCTTAACCTCCTACTACCCCAACTGTCTCCTATGGCCTGTAGTGGGAGCCTTAATCTCCTACTATCCCAACTGTCTCCTATGACCTGTAGTGGGAGCCTTAATCTCCTACTATCCCAACTGTCTCTATGGCCTGTAGTGGGAGCCTTAACCTCCTACTACCCCAACTGTCTCCTATGGCCTGTAGTGGGAGCCTTAATCTCCTACTATCCCAACTGTCTCCTATGGCCTGTAGTGGGAGCCTTAACCTCCTACTACCCCAACTGTCTCCTATGGCCTGTAGTGGGAGCCTTAACCTCCTACTACCCCAACTGTCTCCTATGGCCTGTAGTGGGAGCCTTAACCTCCTACTACCCCAACTGTCTCCTATGGCCTGTAGTGGGAGCCTTAACCTCCTACTACCCCAACTGTCTCCTATGGCCTGTAGTGGGTACCTTAACCTCCTACTACTCCATCTGTCTCCTATGGCCTGTAGTGGGAGCCTTAACCTCCTATTACCCCAACTGTATCCTATGGCTTGTAGTGGGAGCCTTAAACTCCTACTACCCCAACTGTCTCCTATGGCCTGTAGTGGGAACCTTAACCTCCTACTACTCCAACTGTCTCCTATGGCCTTTAGTGGGAGCCTTAAGGTCCTAACTACCCCATCTGTCTCCTATGGCCTTGTAGTGGGAGCCTTAACCTCCTACTACCCCAACTGTCTCCTATGGCCTGTAGTGGGTACCTTAATCTCCTACTACTCCAACTGTCACCTATGGCCTGCAGTGGGAGCCTTAAGGTCCTACTACCCCATCTGTCTCCTATGGCCTGTAGTGGGTACCTTAACCTCCTACTACTCCAACTGTCTCCTATGGCCTGTAGTGGGTACCTTAATCTCCTACCACTCCAACTGTCTCCTATGGCCTGCAGTGGGAGCCTTAAGGTCCTACTACCCCATCTGTCTCCTATGGCCTGTAGTGGGAGCCTTAAGGTCCTACTACCCATCTGTCTCCTATGGCCTGTTGTGGGAGCCTTAACCTCCTACTACCCCAACTGTCTCCTATGGCCTGTAGTGGGAACCTTAACCTCCTACTACTCCAACTGTCTCCTATGGCCTGTAGTGGGAGCCTTAAAGTCCTACTACCCCATCTGTCTCCTATGGCCTGTAGTGGGAGCCTTAACCTCCTACTACCCCAACTGTCTCCTATGGCCTGTAGTGGGTACCTTAATCTCCTACTACTCCAACTGTCTCCTATGGCCTGTAGTGGGAGCCTTAACCTCCTACTACCCCATCTGTCTCCTATGGCCTGTAGTGGGAGCCTTAACCTCCTACTACCCGAACTGTCTCCTATGCCTGTAGTGGGTACCTTAATCTCCTACTACTCCAACTGTCTCCTATGGCTTGCAGTGGGAGCCTTAAGGTCCTACTACCCCATCTGTCTCCTTGGCCTGTAGTGGGAGCTTAACCTCCTACTACCCCAAACTGTCTCCTATGGCCTGTAGTGGGAGCCTTAACCTCCTACTACCCCAACTGTCTCCTATGGCCTGTAGTGGGAGCCTTAACCTCCTACTACCCCAACTGTCTCCTATGGCCTGTAGTGGGAGCCTTAACCTCCTACTACCCCAACTGTATCCTATGGCCTGTAGTGGGAGCCTTAACCTCCTACTACCCCAACTGTCTCCTATGGCCTGTAGTGGGAATCTTAACCTCCTACTACCCCAACTGTCTCCTATGGCCTGTAGTGGGAGCCTTAATCTCCTACTATCCCAACTGTCTCCTATGACCTGTAGTGGGAGCCTTAATCTCCTACTATCCCAACTGTCTCCTATGGCCTGTAGTGGGAGCCTTAACCTCCTACTACCCCAAATGTCTCCTATGGCCTGTAGTGGGAGCCTTAACCTCCTACTACCCCAACTGTCTCCTATGGCCTGTAGTGGGAGCCTTAATCTCCTACTATCCCAACTGTCTCCTATGGCCTGTAGTGGGAGCCTTAACCTCCTACTACCCCAACTGTCTCCTATGGCCTGTAGTGGGAGCCTTAACCTCCTACTACCCCAACTGTCTCCTATGGCCTGTAGTGGGAGCCTTAACCTCCTACTACCCCAACTGTCTCCTATGGCCTGTAGTGGGAGCCTTAACCTCCTACTACCCCAACTGTCTCCTATGGCCTGTAGTGGGTACCTTAACCTCCTACTACTCCATCTGTCTCCTATGGCCTGTAGTGGGAGCCTTAACCTCCTACTACCCCAACTGTATCCTATGGCTTGTAGTGGGAGCCTTAACCTCCTACTACCCCAACTGTCTCCTATGGCCTGTAGTGGGAACCTTAACCTCCTACTACTCCAACTGTCTCCTATGGCCTTTAGTGGGAGCCTTAAGGTCCTACTACCCCATCTGTCTCCTATGGCCTGTAGTGGGAGCCTTAACCTCCTACTACCCCAACTGTCTCCTATGGCCTGTAGTGGGTACCTTAATCTCCTACTACTCCAACTGTCACCTATGGCCTGCAGTGGGAGCCTTAAGGTCCTACTACCCCATCTGTCTCCTATGGCCTGTAGTGGGTACCTTAACCTCCTACTACTCCAACTGTCTCCTATGGCCTGTAGTGGGTACCTTAATCTCCTACTACTCCAACTGTCACCTATGGCCTGCAGTGGGAGCCTTAAGGTCCTGCTACCCCATCTGTCTCCTATGGCCTGTAGTGGGAGCCTTAAGGTCCTACTACCCATCTGTCTCCTATGGCCTGTAGTGGGAGCCTTAACCTCCTACTACCCCAACTGTCTCCTATGGCCTGTAGTGGGAACCTTAACCTCCTACTACTCCAACTGTCTCCTATGGCCTGTAGTGGGAGCCTTAAAGTCCTACTACCCCATCTGTCTCCTATGGCCTGTAGTGGGAGCCTTAACCTCCTACTACCCCAACTGTCTCCTATGGCCTGTAGTGGGTACCTTAATCTCCTACTACTCCAACTGTCTCCTATGGCCTGTAGTGGGAGCCTTAACCTCCTACTACCCCATCTGTCTCCTATGGCCTGTAGTGGGAGCCTTAACCTCCTACTACCCCAACTGTCTCCTATGGCCTGTAGTGGGTACCTTAATCTCCTACTACTCCAACTGTCTCCTATGGCTTGCAGTGGGAGCCTTAAGGTCCTACTACCCCATCTGTCTCCTATGGCCTGTAGTGGGAGCCTTAACCTCCTACTACCCCAACTGTCTCCTATGGCCTGTAGTGGGAGCCTTAACCTCCTACTACCCCAACTGTCTCCTATGGCCTGTAGTGGGAGCCTTAACCTCCTACTACCCCAACTGTCTCCTATGGCCTGTAGTGGGAGCCTTAACCTCCTACTACCCCAACTGTATCCTATGGCCTGTAGTGGGAGCCTTAACCTCCTACTACCCCAACTGTCTCCTATGGCCTGTAGTGGGAATCTTAACCTCCTACTACTCCAACTGTCTCCTATGGCCTGTAGTGGGAGCCTTAAGGTCCTACTACCCCATCTGTCTCCTATGGCCTGTAGTGGGAGCCTTAACCTCCTACTACCCCAACTGTCTCCTATGGCCTGTAGTGGGTACCTTAATCACCTACTACTCCAACTGTCTCCTATGGCTTGCAGTGGGAGCCTTAAGGTCCTACTACCCCATCTGTCTCCTATGGCCTGTAGTGGGAGCCTTAAGGTCCTACTACCCCATCTGTCTCCTATGGCCTGTAGTGGGAGCCTTAACCTCCTACTACCCCAACTGTCTCCTATGGCCTGTAGTGGGAACCTTAACCTCCTACTACTCCAACTGTCTCCTATGGCCTGTAGTGGGAGCCTTAAGGTCCTACTACCCCATCTGTCTCCTATGGCCTGTAGTGGGAGCCTTAACCTCCTACTACCCCAACTGTCTCCTATGGCCTGTAGTGGGTACCTTAATCTCCTACTACTCCAACTGTCTCCTATGGCCTGCAGTGGGAGCCTTAAGGTCCTACTACCCCATCTGTCTCCTATGGCCTGTAGTGGGAGCCTTAACCTCCTACTACCCCAACTGTCTCCTATGGCCTGTAGTGGGAGCCTTAATCTCCTACTACCCCAACTGTCTCCTATGGCCTGAAGTAGGATCGCTTTACCTTTACCTATAAAGCATTTTTAGGACACGACTTATCAGAGGAGATTGTTTTTAACTCTTCGTCATAGACGTAATATTCAGACAAGGACATGAAGTTTCTTCCCTGATAACTGGTGGAACCACTTGCAAACAACGTCCACACTCGTACATTCATACTGTGTTCGTGGGCCTTGTATTGTCATGACAAATCCATTCGAACATGCAGTAGTGATGGACGTCATACAAGAGTTCCAAATTATCGCTTTTCTCTACATGATTATTAATCTTATAAATAACGTAATGTTAAAACAATTTAAATAAATCACTCACAAAAATAACTGAAGACCGAAAGATGAGAAACTGCAAATTGTTTTATCTCACAAGCTCATATGTTTACCCGCGTGCATTTAGTAAAACATGTTATCAAATGTTTAGATGACCAACAATGTGTAACAACTCAGTGATATTAATAAAATGTAGCTACACACTGATGATGTAGTATTATTAGAGAGATACACGCGTTCTATTACATGACACCAAGAAATTATGGCTGGAAGTAAACGTCAATAAAACTAAATATATGATCACACATAGAAATGTATTATGCCTATATAATGGAAATGGGCAGTTATTGACAAATGAGGGGAATTTTGTAGAAGTGGCTGAATTCAAATACTTAGCAACAATAATTATAAACAAAATGAGGTTCAAAAAGAAAACAAACATATGCTCAACTCTGGAAACGCTTGCAATTAAAATAACTTCTGTCGTCCCAATTTCTCTATAAAAAAAACGTTAAACCGAAAATACATAAAACTGGTGTTTTTATATGGATGCGAAACATAGACTCTTGCATTAAGGGAGGACAAGAATTTACAGGTATTTGAGAATAAAGTTCTTAGGAAGATTTTTGGACCAAAGAGGGGAAAACGGACAATAGATGGAGAATAATACATAAATGCTAGCTACAAGATCATTATGGGAAACAGGATGTAAGCAGAACAATAAAGTCTCGTAGATGTGGATGGATGGGACACGTGGCGCGAATAGAGAATGAAAGACGGGCATGAAAACGCCTGTAGAAAAACCAGAGGGAAAGCTCTTAGTAAGTAGGTCAAATATGAGGTGGGATTATAACAATCCATACACACGTTTGGAGGGGAAAATCAATCAAAATGAGCTTTTCAAAAAGAATAAGATACTTGCATATTGGCATGAAGTAGGCCAGTAACTGACAAATACATTCACTGTCTTCAAAACAAGGTGTACAGTGGAGGATGGAACACAGTCACACTTGTATGGAATATCAAGCTACAGTATTCTTCCCCTCGCTATTTCTGTTCTAAATTTAAAATTAATAAATATACTCATTATAACCATTTCTTTGTCCATTACACAATTAATTTGCATGTGTCTGGAATTTCAAATATAGGTTGGCATGGCAAGAATTAGTTATTAACTTTAAAAAAATTAAACCTTGTTTCTGACACAGAAATACGTTCTTATCTTCTTGTCTCTTTCTTTGTTCTAGTTAAGTAATGTAATTCATTTACTTAGAGAATTTAATGCGACGATCTCGTGCTACACATTTTGCAGTTTAATGAAACTAAAAATGGAAAATCTATTATTACATTCACCACAAAAAAAAACAAAAAAACCTATATACCTTTGGGTACTAGGTTCTGAATTTTCAATTTAATTTCAAAAAAATAATATTAGCATTAGTTGATAAGGTTTTTATATCTGATACCAAGTTCGTACCAGTTTTTATATCTGATACCAAGTTCGTACCAGTTTTTATCACAAATTATAGTACACGTAGTAATAATTTACTTCACTTAACGCGACACGTCAAATCTTAAATTACCAGTCAACAGGAAAGAGATCACTGGGAAGACCCTTCAAACGTTGAATTGAGACCGTAACAGACCGCTAGGTCTATCACATGAAAGGAAGAAGAACTCCAAATATTTATCCATCATTAAAAATGAGTATAAGTTTAAATAAATGAAGATTTTTTATGAAAATTAGCTAAATGTCCACTCCATAAAATACATTAAGTGTATTATGTTTATTAAAATTTCTCAAAAAAATTGTAGGCATTGGCCATTACAATTTCAAGAATATTTTACTTGTTCTCGACCGAACAGTGTGGCACAGAATAGCGAACGGGGCGGAAAATCGAGGACGATCCTTAGAATTTCCTCTAAAATTCGTTAAACAGATTTCTAAAACGGATGGCAATTTGACACAGCCCCTTCCGAAATGTATATTAGAGCTGGAGAACACTACTCCAGCTGGAGAAATGTACAACTTGAAGCGCTTTCTTCATACAGTTACGGCCTTAGAACCAGACAAGCCAAGGTCTAGCCTTCAGCAATGTTTCAAGTGCCGGTCCTTTAACCATAGCGAACTCCACGTCACGTTGTCTGTGCCGAGGCCCAAAATCGTAAGGATGGTCCTATTAAGGTCCAAGCACAGAACAACCCTAATTTGGTAAAAAGCGCAAACTGCGGCGAGTCTGGCCATACAGCTTCCTTCCGTGGCTGCCCTGCTTTTAAGGCAGCCAATGAAACCTATAGCAATTTCTCCAAACCTGAACCCACTCCTACTGTACCAAAATCCCAACCTCGTACAATACTGTTAAGACTCAAGGCCAGCAAATGTGTACTCATTCTCTACAGTCGAGCCGTTCTAATATCCGGCGTGACCACACCTTCCGGATATTTGGCGGGACGACTGCCCGTGGTTTACAAAACAAAGCGGCGTTCTCAAGTCAGTCAGTTCCATTACACAGTGTGGTGTTATCTGGATCATAATGCAGCGGAGGACTGTTATTTAGCAAACCAGAGAAACATTTCTTCACGTTAGAGCTTATTTTGGAAAAGAACGCGAGAACCCAGGTAGTAGTACAAGGGTAGACTTTTTTTTTTTTTTTTTATTATAAGAGTCTTCATATGACAGCATGCTCCACTACAGTTTTCTGCAGTACTACATGCTTTGGTTTAGCAATATTAAAATATCTCTATCATTTTATGTGTGTTGATGTTCCTGACTATGCATTTATAGTGTTATTTACTAGTTCTAATGTGTGAAAATATTTTTCTATTTTCGATTCCTTAAAATATAATTTTGAGTTATTGTGACGCTAAATTGTTCTATTTCGTTGTGGTTGTTATTTGCATTTCAAACAATGCTCTCTGTTAATTATACTTAAGCAAGTTATGGTTCCTCTTGGCACTAACAAGTTATGATTAATATTTACAGTTGCTTGATATTGTTCCTATTAGCACTTACTTAACCCTTAAAAATTGGCGAACAACAATACTTTCTAGTGCCCGTCATTCAAGTGTTTCGGACCGCAAAGAAAATAAAATAATGTAAAAGTAAGTTATTACTGTATTTTTAACGTAATTTGACACAATCTTAGGTAATGTATGATAATTTGTTTTATTTTTACTGTTTAATAAACTATAACAAATAAATTAAATCAATGTTTCTTATAAGATACATTGTAAGTTAAGGGTTAAATTAGTGCATTCTTCATTACTATTCCTAACAAAATATGGTTCCTGTTTACATTTAAATTGACTAATCCTATCAAGCTATAATCTATATTTACACGCTAAGTTAATATTCTATCCATTACTAATCTAAGAAGATATAGCTCCTATTTACACTTAAGTTACGGACTAATTCTAACATTTTATGAGTAATCTACTATTGAAAAAAATATTTTACTGTCCTTACAAGTTCTAAAAAATTAGGCTATTAGGTTCCTATTTACACTTACAGCACTGACTAATCCTAACAAATCATGATCAATATTTACACTTCCTTAAAATAATGTTCTTATCCTAACACTTATTATCTAGTTCTATCACTTTATGATTTACATTTCCTTAAAGTATACTGTCCAAGTAATGTTCTATTGTAATTTTTTTAAGTCTATGCTATTTGCGAATTTGGTGAATTGTTTAGTATACTTAAAAGCTAATTTACTCTTATTTATGGGCCACCTTTCACTACCTCTATTTACAAAATTTATAAGAGTTTTTGTCTTTCGTTTTTAAATTCTATACAGTTATATATGACATGGTCCACTGTCTGCTCACCAGCACCGCATGCACACATTGCACTGTCCTTTATCTTGAAGCGATGGAAGTAGGCGTTTATATTCCCGTGTCCGGTCACCAGCGTTGTGAGATTGGGAGATATCTGGATTCTTGTCTGTAGTCTGTCGCTGACTTTCGGGAAGAACGATTTCGTCAAATTCCCATTGGTGGTTGATTGCCATTCCCTTTCCCATTTTTCTTCACTAATGGTTGTCAGGTGTTTCTTCACAGCACTTACTGGAATCCTGTCGTAACTCGTTTGTAGGCCGCCGTCGCACGCTGCTTGCTTCGCTAGGCGATCCGCTATCTCGTTGCCGTAGATTCCAGCATGTGCCTTGACCCAGCTGAATTCCACTGTCCAATTGTCGCCTTCTAGAGATTTCAGCTTATTCCTAATTTCTTCAATTAAATTGTTGCGATTATTTCTGTTCCTTAGGGAGTCTAACGTGATCTTGCTGTCAGTGTAGATTGCCACATTACGTTCGTCAATCGGTATTTCGCTGGTGTTGAGTCCTTTTAAGGCGTCTAGTGCTTTCATGATGGCAAGTTGCTCAGCCTGGTTATTTGAACATTCTTCGTACAACTTAAATTTCAGCTGGTTTGTTAATACATGTTTTTTGAATATAACTATTCCCGATCCAACTCCATCATTGCTTCTGCTTCCATCTGTGTATATTTCATAAGTGTATTCTTTGTTTTCTCTTGTATCCTGGATTTTTATGAATTTTGCCGGATGTGTCCAGTTTTTGTAACTAACTGTCTGATCAACGTTAAGAGTTTCGTATTTGGAACTTCCTCTTATTTGGTGAATAGCCGAAATTTCTTGTATTTTTAGATGTATAGGTGTTAATCCCGTCAGAATGCAGAGAGCTTCGTAGGATGCAGTGCAATATGCCTTTGCCATTCGTATGCTGATCAATCTCTGTACCTGTTTAAACTTTCGGATATTATATTTCTTGTCCAGTGCACTTATCCATACTGGTGCCGCGTACGATAACAGTGGCAGAATTGCACCGTTATAAATTGTGCACAGGGCTTTGTCACTTAAACCCCAGCTTATTTTTGCTGTCTTCGAGAGAGCATTAATAAGTTTTTTGCATCTCTCTGCTACATATTCGATATGCTGGTTGAACGTAAATCTCTTGTCGATTATTATGCCAAGATATTTAATCTGGTCGACCTGTTCTAACTGCTTATTATTTAGAAATATAATAATAATAATAATAATAATAATAATAATAATAATAATAATAATAATAGCTTTATTTTACCTGGCAGAGTTAAGGCCTTAAGGCCTTGTCTACCACTCAACCAGGTTTAAAAAAAATACAAACAAAAAATAGTCTTAAATCTAAATTACAATATATATATATATATATATATATAAACGATTACAAGTTATGAATACAATACAATTAATATTTATAATGTATTTTGATTTACTCTAAATTTAACGAATTAAATATATAATATGTACAATATATATAAAAAACAGGAAAAGATTAATGACATAGTATAAAATTAAATAAATAGAGAAAAATTAATTATTAGACAACAGGTAACTGTATAAGCGTGACTTAAAGGTACCAAGTGTGCGGCAACCCCTGATATCTTGAGGAAGGAGATTCCAGGAGCGGGCAGAGGCTACTGTGAAGGAAGTAGAATAGGAGGAAGTGCTATGAAGAGGAATTGTTAGCAGACTGCTATCTTGTGATCTAGTGTCAATATTGTGGTAAGAGGATAACTTCTCAAATCTAGACGCCAGGTAAGTAGGGATGTAGGAATTCAGAAGCTTGAAAAGTAGTGAAAGAGAGTGCAATTTACGTCTGTCAGTAAGACGGAGCCAAGAGAGGTTATTAAAGTGTTCGGAAATATGGTCATAACGGCGGATATTGAAAATGAATCGAACGCAAGCATTATGAACACGCTGCAGTCTCTGCGACAAGTCATAGTTTAGATCATTATATATAATGTCACAATAATCGAAGTGTGGTAACACAAGATTCTGCACAAGGATTTGTTTTAACGAAACTGGGAGAAAATTCTTTAAACGTCTAAGATAATGTAAGATGGAGAAAGTCTTTTTACATATGTGTTTCACTTGTGTTTGCCAGGTTAAATTTGCGTCTAGATGTAGTCCAAGATCTATTACTGAAGAAGAATAAGGGATAATTATATTATTTATAGTAATGTTTGGTAGTGTAGATATGTCAAAGGTTGTAAGCAGTCTTTGTTGTCCCATTAGAATTACTTGTGACTTGTTAGGATTTAGATTTAGACCGATACTTGAAGACCAGTTAAAGATGGATATGAGATCGTCATTCATTTTTGTCAAACTGTTATAGAGAGAATGAGGAGGTGAATGTAGGTAAATATATGTATTTGTTTGTTTTCCCTTCGTTTTCTTCTTGTTATTAGAATAGTTTTTGATTTGCATTCATTGAATTTGGATTTATTGTTGTGGGCCCAGGATGTGATCTTTCTCATTTCAATATTTGCATAATTCTCAGCTTCGAGAACTGATTTTCCCTTTGTTATTACTATCAGGTCGTCTGCAAATGCTATTACTTTAGTATGTTCGGTGTAATCTAATCGATGTATGGAGTTGTACTGGAAGACTTGTAATATCATATGTTGTTCCATAACCTTGACGATAGTCAGCCGGCTCTTCAGTAAGCGATCAGGCAGAAGAAATGCTCCGGGATGTTGTACGAATTGCAAAACCCTTTCTCGTTATGAACCGACTTACTAACTTGTGCTTTGCATAGATGGACTGTGTGTTAAATTAAGCGAGATTCACTCGCCTAAAATAGCGAGGCTCGTTCTGCACTGTTTGGCTTTCGGACTCTCTGCTTGCCGGCAGTGCAGTTTCTGACGCCCTCTTCTAATATGACAATGTCCGCTATTTAATCCCAGTAATGGACACGTTCTGCGATCACATCTTGCCGACATATGGCTAGGGTTAAACATCCACAACCCCTCATCGATAGCCACAAAGCAATTAGCTACCAAGAAAGCCCCGTGGGCTTCAGAATGCAGCAAACTGGACGGCGCCCGTCACAGTCAGTCGGAGGACAATAGACCTAATTTTGTATGGACCAAATGTCTCAATGTACGTTATGTTTGGACGATTTGTCTGCTAACAGATTGTGAAAATATTACCTCTCCACAATTAAATTTGTATTGACTGCTTATATAACTGACAATGGGCTGCAGGTAACATGCAAGTGTTTACACAAAAGAACAAAGCTTTATATCAATATTGAAACGCTACGTGCTATTTATGGAATTTTTGTTTTTTTATTGACAGAATATTCTTTTGTTAGTCTTGCTCAACACAGTGGTTATGTAATGATAAAGCTATGTTTATTCCACCTGAAATTTAACTAATATGTTGAATACTGTGTGAGGTTTCTGCTCACGTGAGAGCAAGCTCTAAGTCTCCGAACACCATTTGGTTATCATATAAATGTGTGAGTGACTGATGCATTTAGTCTCAAATGTTCGTGCTGTCTCGGAGGTTCTCCGGATCCGGGGAAGCTCACTATGTCCTTGTGTGGCCAAGAAAGTGTGTATGTGATCCAAATTTTTAGGCATCTCTTCCGAGAGGTCGTGTCAGAGAAATTCCCGTGTGGCGAGGACGCATGAAAGTGGGACTACCTTTAAATGGAGAGGTTAAACTAAGAATAACAAAGAATAAATAAATCAAAATATTTATTGCTATACCAAAGTAGGCTTTACATATAATTAACATACAAACTCTATGCCTTATGGAACACCTCACTTACTGTATTGCATGCGATTACCTTCCTTGAGTAAGTTACATCCTGGATCGGGTGATGTGGCACGGAATAATGTCTTCTTAGTACAAGCAGCCTGTTGTAAAGGGAATCGTACAAGGTCCCTACAACGGAGGTGGGTGGTCAGTCCATTCTTCATTCCCAAGATGTTAGTTTTGGTCAAAGATGAGAACCTCTGCTTTCCCAAGGCTTCATAGGCCTACCCTTCTTCATACCAACCCTGGCCGGACATCTTGCCCGGAGCAAACTAACTTCCCGATTCCTCTGCTCTTTCAAACAGACCTATAGAAGGGAGACTGCAGTCGGGTCCTAAGGCTCGAAGTAAACCATAAGAGAGTCAAGAGGGTGTAGACTACGTGGATTTCAAAGAGAGAAATGTTTGTACCTGGTCCTGGTTTGCTCGAATAGCGCGCAAACCCAGAGATCTTGGGCACAAATCTACGTTCGGGCAGAAAATATTTTCTTTAATTGTACAAGCTGAATCCAATTCATAACTCTGTTATCCACTTCCCTAACAACTATCCAGGGGCACGCCGTAGTATAGTTAGTTAAGGGAACACGTTACATGCCGCAAGATAAAGGATTCGAGTCCGGGTGGGGTCAGGATTTTGAAACTGACTCAAACCTTCTGGGGACACCGTTGCCCTGGTGTCAACTCAGCCTCTAACAGAAATGATAACTAGTCCCTTGTTCTGGGGGTAAAGACAGCCGTCACGCTGGAATGAAAACCCGGTTGACATCAAGTGCCAATTGTCTAGAAAGTGGGACCTTAATGTCCTATGGCCTGTAGTGTGAACATTTTAGCTTTTTAACATCTCTCCTCCCGCCCACTCCTAGGCCTTGTTCATGGTCGTTTACTCGATGGATTTCCAATGGAGCAACTCTGGACATATTACAACTATGTTATAAATATGGTGCTTCCCACTATCAAGTCATCCTCGTGCCTCGGCTTACGACCGCCGTGTTCCATATTTAATGCAAGAGAAAGATTTAGGCCTCTCATCCTCATGTGCACTTTAAAACTGTTGTAAATAAAAACTTCTGAAAATATTGAAAATTAAATTTATTATATTGTTTGCGACCAAAATGAGACGAACAAGCATGTGAATGGAAAGGACTGCATTACAGTGGGCGCATTGAGCGGCTCATAAAGCGCTCTAGCGCACTTGCATTGACGAAGAAGTAGTGCGCTGCAGACAGACAATACCACTGCACTCATTCTGATTGGTCGATTCATTCAATTTAAACATGGCGTCATTATCTATAAACAGATTATGGTTGATATATGTATTTTGAGATATTTACGTCCGGACATTATTATATGAGCTATTCGAGTTTGCTAATCCATTTAAAAGAATATAACTAACTTATTAAGTCAAATTTCTAAAGACAGTGATAATTTTAAGGTTGCTATCAACATCGCGAATTTATGGTTATAACCCCTTCTTGCACGTAGATCATTGTGTTACCAACGGGTCAATGTTTTTATTATGAAAATTATATCCCCAGATGATTCATTAACCTGTACCTTGTGCAAACTTAATTATAATTTTAATTTCATGGTATATAAAATAATGTAGAACCTTATAATTGTGTTCATGGGGTCATTTCTCTGTCTGCATGTGTTGTAGTGCTTGCCAAACCAATGTTTCCTACAGATGAAACAAACATTTGTACTTTTGTTTAATATTATAATGATATTGTGAAAAGAAAAATTAATGTCTGAATCAGGAATCGAACCGTGGACCTCTAGTTCTCCAGACTAATGTGCAGCCCCTACACCATTCCAGACCTGGCACAACAATTAACGATTCTTTCCACATATACAAATGTATAATTCTCGTTTCGTCCGCTGTCAGGTAGATGTCACAACCATCGCCAACGGCCGGCTCCGTTTAGAAGTATCTATATTTGAGAATTTTACACCAACACTTTTATAAGCAGTAAACGATGTTATTTTTAAACTTTTAAGACGATAAGAAAGTTGTGCAATGGACAAAGATGTGAACTCTGTATCTTATATTTGTTGATCACTTATGAATAAAGAGTGAAATATCGGCCATAAATTGAATTGAAATGTTATAATATTCTATAATTCTTATGTAAATTTGACCCGTGAAGATACAAATGCTGCAGCGCCATGTCAAGAATATTAATGCTTATTTATAAATATTCCACACTAAGTATATATATAAGTATATATATATAAGTGTAGTGACAAAATTAGGATGACCATTGAAAACGTGTAGCTGATTTTAAGTTTAACTTCATTTTCTGTTTACCTTCACGTGATAAATTGAACAGAGTTACTAGTACATCAATGAAATTAAATTACAGCCAGAGTTGGTTAATGTATTAACAGAAAAAACTGCTCTCGACTTAGGATTTTAATCATAGCTGATCCATTATTTAATCTCCAACTTTACATAGTCTGTCCTATCACTGAGATACTCAGAACCATTATTTGAATTGGGTATAAATTACTTTCACTATAATTCCAAATTTCTCGTAAAAAATAAAATTAGTTTTTTTATGTTTTTTATTGAAATGCAAGTAGACCCTCTCATAGGATATTGCTGTTCGCTGTATATTACCATAAACCTCAGTGGTAAATGTTTTTCATATATTATAAATGGCTCAATGATATAATTAGTGTAACATTTAACTTTACTAAAAAGTGGTGTTGCTAATGTTAGAGACTATTTTATATAGTATAAGTTATAATAAAAGTTTGGGAATTATTAATCAAGTTATAAAACCATCCCTTGTACAAAAAAACACCAGATTACGTTTATATAACACTTTGGCTAGACCAGTGTTGACTTATGGTAGTGAAGCATGGACACTAAAAAGACAACATGAAAGCAGAATAACGGCTTGTGAAATGAGATTCATGCGCAGAACAGCGGGTTACATCAGATGGGATCGGAAAAGGAACACCGATATCTTAAAAGAATTTAAGACTACGCCAATTTTGGAATATATTAAACAGAACCAACTAAATTGGAAACACCATCTTGAAAGAATGAGTTCAAATCGGATCCCCAAAGCTGCTATAATTATATACCAAGAGGACGAAGATCACTGGGCCGTCCTATGAAACGCTGGAGGGAAAATTTTCTATAGGATGGTAAGAGGCCTTGGCCTAATACTTGGAAGGAAGGAAGAAGAAGAAGAAGAAGAAGAAGAAGAAGTATAGTGAGCTAGTGGTTACTTCTAATTAACTGCTATTATGACAGAATTTCATACACATAGTTGGAAATTACATATAGGCCTAGCCTATTTTTTTTATTATGGTAGATACTCTTTTAAGTGAATAATTCCAGACGATGCAAAGAAATAAAATTAATGAATTATTAAGAAAACTCTACTTAAATTGTAATAAATTGATTTCATTCCTTAACAAGTTTAAAATAAAGATGATGTACGTTTGAGGTTGACAAAATACTACGATACCCTCCCCTCGTACAATTGTTTGTCTGCTGTACATGGGCCAGTCTTGCATATATGCCTACATTTCCTGCGTGTTCTTATGTAACCCCTATTCCCCATACATTTAGATAAAGGTGTCAAATATTGTGTAAGAAATGGCATGAATAAATTGGCTGAATTATTGTATAAAATTAGCCCTACAGCCCACCTGACAATATTTTCAGCTTGGATATGAAATACAGTATACATGTTATGTGACAATAAGGGAGCAATATATACCTAAAACTGGGTTACTTTGACTCAAGGGGCAACTTTGACAGAATTGGGGCTTCTTTGACATTTTAAATTTCTTGCGTGTTTTGGGCTATTTTGACATTAATTCAATGGTGTAGAGATTTCCTTGAAGGCGCACGAATAATTAAGTTGTTTTAAAAGAGGATGTTAATTGTTGGAGACACATCTGTGTCACTTTCAACAACAATGAATTGCCAGCAAGGATAAAATTGTGATTTTCGGTTTTACAGGGGTAAGGACTGGATTTGTTGTGTAAGATGCAAGCTCTGGGTCTGTGGTGTGTGTAACAGAGGTTCGAACAATTCTCAATATGAATGTGAACTAAGTGAAGATGAGATGTGAAAATCTGTCTTTTTTTATTTTCTACTGTTGTTTAAAAAATTTATGTTTTCTAATTAATTTCTAATTGTCTAACTACAATAATTATATAATTTTTGTGTTCTGTTGCGCGTCAGAATTGATAAAGAAGTTTAAGTTTATTTTGTCAAATTACAGTTATAAAAACATTTGTAGTGAGGTTGTTTACAATAAAAATATTTATAAAAAGATAAATTGGTGTCAAAGTAGTACCTACAGTGGGCATACTTTGAATTATAGTGAAAACAAATGTGATGTCAAAGTAGCCCCAGCACATGGGCAAAACAGACCTAAACAAAACTCATTGTTGTCCTACTTAGTTTTTATTTGAGGAGAACAGTACCAAATAGGATTTGTAGTCTAAGGTTCAATTGGTACAATAAATCATACATTAATTTTTTCGACATAAATCATACGAGTTAGACCTTAAAAACTTTCGATAATATGTCAGAGTAGCCCCGTTTTACGGTACGCCACATAGGGATTTTGCAGGAGTGATGTTTCAATATTATAAACTAATTTGCTCAATCTGTGTCCAACTCAGTGTTGGGTCGAGAGATGAGATGAAGAGGTGTGTGAACGACAAGAATGACGAACAGTCAAAGGGGCAGATGAACGAAATTGAGGAGACGAGTATGGAGAAAAGAGGAATGGAATTTGTAGCGGGGAAAATAATAGAATCTCAAACAAAATCTGCCGTAGCTCCGTTCCGTCCACCAATAGTCCACGTATAGAGATGGAGACACCAGCGCAGCGCTTCCTCTACGGAGCCGCCTAATATTTTAATAATACGAAAAAATACAAATTTTTCTTGCTACAATAATACTTTATTTTAAACGATCTATTCCTTCATTTCATAAATTAAACGCACTAAGATAAATCGCAAATTCTGTATATCCCTTTTAGTTGTTTGATTAATTTCAATAGCATCGCGTAAGCAATACGAGTAATAAACCCAAGAACAAATTGAATTAGGCGCTTCCGCTGCAGCAGCGGTCACCTCAATGAATGTCACATATTTCCGATGCATCGGCACCCATTTCAGCTAAAGGGCTTCTGCAGCGCTGCAGGCCACTGAATTCGCCCAGTGATGATCTTTATGGGAAATCGATGTAATAAGAACAGTTAAGTCACGTACACTGCGATAGGAATGACATGTGGCACAAATAGGGAATGTAGGAGAGGCATGGAAACTCCTTTTAGGAAAACCAGAAGGATACCGCCCAGTTGGTAGGCCAAGAATGAGGGAGAATATCACAAACATGAATTGAGGAAAGTGGAATTATACAGGGAATATATTGACTTGGGCATTCATGACCGGAGTTACTATGATGATCTTGTAGAAGATTTCCGGCTGTTGGCCGTGGTCTTGAGGCTTGTAGTTCCCCGACGTTTCGCCAGAGACTGCGTCCGGGATCCTCAAGGGTTGTCTTGAGACTAGCAATTTTGTCAAGTACCTACCCTACGTCACGGATAAATGTATAAATAGGGCAGGTAGTCGACAAAATTGCCAGTCTCAAGACAACCCTTTAGGATGCCGGACGCAGTCTCTGGCGAAATGTCGGGAACTACAAGCCTCAAGACCACGGCCAACAGCCGGAAATCTTCTACAAGATCATCATATACAGGGAATGATTGAAAAACATCAGCTGAGGACAGGGATGTATGGAGAGCTTATGTCCAGAAAGCTATGAACCTATGGATATAGTGTTTGTGAGTTGATTATATTTCAATGGCATCTACAAGAATTAGGTAATATGTTGCTTTAGAAGGAAATCATATTCTGGTTTTGAACTCGCCAACTTGGAGATCAGAAGCGTGCATGTCACCCACAAGATCGACGCGACCCATACACCACTATAAACATAGAGTTTGAAACATTTCCACGCACAAAGAAGCAGACAACACACATTAATACCAAATTACTGTAATTATTCCTCACCGACTCAATTTACTCAGAGCCGGAGAATCACACAAAAGAGCAGTTTTATATTTTATTGTTGATGGTCGCTCAATACAAACTCAACATAATAATTATAATTGCTTTCAGTAGCACAAGTTTACAGCGATACTGCCACATTATTTACTTCTTCTTCTTCTTCTCCATCTTAAGTGTACTTTTATGTGCTCCACGTCACCTGCGTCTAACAATGACGCCGCGACATACTGGAGGAGGGATTTAAACTTTAGTTCACACAAGGACATTGATGGCCTCTACGAATGAGAAATCCGCTCAATCCAAAGCCTCCTCCTAAACAACACAACAGTTAAGACAAAAAACAACAATCACACACATATCCATACTAAACGTGGCGAATATGATACATCCATAGTAATTCTGCTCAAGGGTAGGTCTTTCACTGCTATCACAGCATTTTCATGCTATGCTTTGTAGCTTTACTAGTGAATTGTAGGTGTGGTGGCTTCCCGTTGCTTCCCACACCGGTGAAGGATGATGATGATAATGATGAGGATGGTGATGATGGCCGGAGATTTTTGGGGACCGTTGGGCCTTAAGCTTACTGACATTTGTCTTACAGGTGAGGAAAAACCTCGAAAAAACCTCTCCCAGGAGCCTATCCCAACCAGGGATCGAACCCGGGCCCGCTACGTGACAAGGCAGCACGCTACCTCGAGACCACAGCGATTAACTGTGATGATTATGATGGCCAGATGATACTCGGGAACGCTGTGGACCTTAATGTTTTCTGATATTTGTATTACAAGGGTGCATAAACCCCCAAAGAACATCGCCCAGGAAACTTGTCCCGACCGGGGATCGAACCCGGGCCCGCTGCGTGAAAAGACAGCGCACTACCTCGACACCACAACGGTGGACAAATGAGCCAGAATATTATACGGAGTATTTTCAAAATGTCTATAAATGTTTTGAGGTTCTTCAGTAAGTATCCATACCTCATGCAACTGGACGACGGACCAGTGGCATCTATCTGAGGGTGAAACAACCTCTAGCTTCAAATATTTTATCTGTAAGCAAAATTTTCAGACATTTCATTTTTAAATTTGAATTGCGACGCTCACAACCAGAAGGTCCTTAATTAAAAGTACTGCCTGTTATAAGTTAATATAATTGGAGCTTCCAAACAATAACAACGTAATTGGAGCGAAACTTATTTTATAGATTGGGATAATTTTCATTTTTGATAGTTTTATGTGAGGGAATCAAATGAATTCAAAAGGAAAAAATAAAATAAAATATTGGGACTATCAAAAACGTAGTAAATCGGGGCTATGGAGTGTCTCCAGTCATTTATGTAAGGTAACACTTAGCATGGAATAAACATTTCAAACTAGAGTAGGCCTACACTCCAAGCAATAAGATTTAGTTTTGTTATCTTAGAAGATGATTTACAGAGAGAGACACAACGTAGCGTAATTAGTTAAGCCGACATGCTCACAAGTCGGAAGTTCGAAGGTTCGAGCCCCGGTGGGATCAGGTTGTATCGACTCCAGGGTCATGGTGACACCAGAAGTTTTATGACAAAAACTGTTAAGCCTGATTCAGCCTGAAAGAGAAATTAGTAATATGCTTGCTCTGGGGTAAAGGCGGCCATCACTTAGGTCTAAAAACCTCTTATTATCCCAAGGACCTCCTAGGGCATGAAGTGGGCTATCTTTACATTTTACCGTTTCAATTAAACAATATAACTAAAACATGAATGTTTCCACAAGAGCTGTGGGTGTGCGTGGAAAGGAATTAAAAAAAGTTAAAATAGAATTGGAAGGAAAGTTTTTGAACAAGTTGTTGAATTTACTTAGGCTATTTCGACCATTTAATTTCTGACATAAATACTGACATAGACAAAAAAAATACAAAAAAAATATAACAAAATAAATAGAGCTATAAAATGTAAATTAAAAAACAAATGTAAATTTACTCGAAATTATGTTTACCAAATATAACTTCAAAAGCAGCTTCATTTTAATACAGAAGTGAAAACTGGAATTTTATTCGAACTATAAAACCCTATCAGAAGCGGTCCAAATGGGATTTTTACGCACACTGTTAAGTTTAAATGAACTTGACAAAAATTTTAAGGGTCACAAACATTATAGAAGACATTCAATTGGTAGGATCATTTGCAATCGATTGGCTCCAAACCAACTACAAAAAAATCTACATTGTACCAACGACAAGAAGTCAGAAGCAGAGGAAGACCAAAACAACGGAGGGGCTGTCAAGGTCATCTTGAGACTTAGAAACAGGTTAAAAAATAACCTAAATTTAGCATGTTCATAGTATTGCAAGCGCTACTTTATGGTCACCATCAGATACACACACAAAGGTCAAGTTAGACCAAGATCACGGGATGGACTATTTCGACCAGGGTATCCTGCAGTTTCCCCTGGTACAAGGGCAAATGCCGAAATAGACCAAAAATCCCGCAAGCAGAGACAACAGCTATTAATTTAACACCCACAATTGAACAACCGGGAAAAATGGGCTCAAGCCTTGGAATCCGGGGTTGCACTCTACTCTACCAGAATAGGCTACAGGTTATCCCAGTCGCAGGGCAATTCGTTGTATCTTCGTATTTTGATATTGCAGCGTTTGAAATTGTTGAAGGTGCAATGCACATTGATATTATTTTCGCTAATATTCATTTATACAGAAAATTTGATTCTTCAATCATTTGTAACTGATGCACATTCATTTTACATTTCTTCAAACTAAAAACATGGGACATGAGGAGAATTTAGGTAAATGTTAATTTTTGAAAGCTGGAATCGAACTAACGACTGTTATGATGCAGAGACCCACTTAATAATAATAATAATAATAATAATAATAATAATAATAATAATAATAATAATAATAATAATAATAATATATACCATGTGCTATTATGCATTGCAGAGACTTTTGATGTCCCAATTTCTTTAAAAAAACATTAAACTGAAAATATATAAAACTATTATTCTACCAGTTATATTATATGGGTGCGAAACTGGACTCTTACTTTAAGGGAGGAAAGGAGATTATAATTATTTGAGAATAAAGTACTTAGGGAGATTTTTGGACCAAAGAGAGATGAACAGACAGGTGAATGGAGAGGACTACATAACAATGAACTACATGGTCTTTATAGGAAGCCAGATATAATAAGAACAGTTAAGTCTCGTAGACTGCGATGGGCAGGACTTGTTGCGCGTATGGGGAATGAAAGACGTGAATGGAAGCTTCTTGTAGGAAAGCCAGAGGGAAAACGCCCAGTTGATAGACCAAGAATGAGGTGGGAGAATAATATTAACTATGATTTGAGGGAAGTAGATTATACGGTAAATGATTGGAAAGCATTAGCTCTGGATAGGGATGTATGGAGAGCTTATGTCCGCGCGGCCATGAACCTGCGGGTTCGATAGTGCCAGTGAGTAAGTAAGTAACATATACTGTCATCGTTTCTTCTAGATAAAATTAACAGATAATTAGCTTCGTTGATGACGTCGATCCAGCAAATAAAAATGTTTGAGAAAATAATACGTTTTCTAATCTTTTCTTAGTCTGCGCTAACTTTTTGTTTAATTTTCGTGTAAAATTCTATTAGATTCAGGCTTACGTGAGCCATGCACATGTACGACTGCAATTTTGCTAAATGGTCCCGAATTCAACTGTCGATTCTTCCCTAAATCAAAATATGGCTGTGGAGTACAACATACAACATGTGATATTATATTTCGTGAATAGCCCAAAACATTTAGTAGCATTTTAACAGCTGTTGATGAAACTTGTTCCGAAAGGCCTACGAGGTGCTTTAACTGAAATCTTACTAAGTTGAGGACGCCTGAGATTTAAGATAGGCCTAAACGTTATTTTTATACAGTAAAGTTCATAATGAGTTCCAAGTGTATAGCATGTGACATGTGGTCAACATTTCGGGTCCCTAGACATTATGACCGCTTTATTCAACCTGGAACTACTCCACAACGTAGTTCCTCTTGGTTCTAAGTGTGCACTGGGAACCACAGACTGGATTAAATGTTCCCCTGTGCGTGCTAGGAATAATGCAAGTACGTACCTTGCAGCTGTCACTGCTCAGAGCACTCTTAGTACGGATTACGTTTAATAATAATAATAATAATAATAATAATAATAATAATAATAATAATAATAATGATAATAACTGATAATAATAAGAGGTTCAAGGAATGTAGGAAGGCCAGTGAAAAGATGGACAGAACAACTGTGAGGCGGAACAGGCATTTTGCCTAGTCAGTGAAGTTGATAATAATACTAATAAGAATAATAATAACACAGTGCGAATACAAACTCTACTCACCTCTGACACAAAGCAGTATTTACTTGGTCACCATATTCCAGTCTGAAAAAAAAAAAAGAAAATTTAATTTTTACACTTTATTCATATTTTCAGCGATGGCATTTGTGAAGAAGACATTTTTAATATCAGAAATTGAATAGTTGCCTCGAAAAGAGATCTGACCCACACAAATTCGGAGAATATCGTGGCATAGTGCATGTACAACTATTCCTGCTCTCTTTCAGACCTGTTTTATTTATTTTCAAAAGTTGGCATTCAAGCGAATAGTGATCTAAAAGTAACAAAATGGCGGAAGCAGTTAGTCCAGTCATGAGTAGCAGTTTATGGGTTAGATCTGTTTTCGAGTAGATATTCAATTGTTACGGGGGCGCGCCGTAGCGTAGTGGTTAAGTTACTGCGATACAATCCAGAAGGTTGAGGGTTCGAATTCCAGTGGAGTCAGGATTTTTAAACTGACCCAAACCTTCAGGCGACACTGTGGCCCTGTGTTCGACTCAGCATCTAACGGAAATGAGTACCAGACATTTGTTCTGAGGGGGGTAAAGGCGGCCGTCACGCAGGGCTGACAACCCGGCTGACATCAAGTGCCGATTGTCTTAGAAAAGTGGGAGCCTTAACCTCCTACCACCCCAAGGGCCTCCTAATGCCTGTAGTGGGATCACTACCTTTTTACACGCTTTATATTAGCTTGACCTGAATCTATGTAACTGAATCTTTTAACGCGATTTTCACCCACTTAAAATCATTGGATCGACTTGAAACTTTGTATACTTGTAAAAGATCCGCGACAATACAATAATTTCATATTTTGTTTCTAAAATCATGGCCAGAATCATCAGAAAATCAAAAAAAGTGTCTTTGTATCTATGTAACGGAATTTTTGAACACGATTTTCACCCACTTAGAATCATTGGATCGACTTGAAACTTTGTGTACGTATAAAGGACCCGTGACAGTATAATAATTTCATATTTATTTATTCAATTGTTACGTCACCAAGTCACAAGACGGCGTGTCTGGTAGAAATGCTGAGTTCGTAAATAAGTTACCCTTTTCCGAGAGCACGCACGTAAGTTATTTTGCATTTATTACAAGATGTTAATATAGAGCCATCCGAAAGCCAAACTTAACAAGATCCCGCGTGATCGACTATTCCGATTGAGGTTTTAAGCGGTTTCCGTCAATCCAAAGAGCAAATGCTGGAATAGAACCCCAAACGGTCCGCTTCCGACTTCACTGCTAATTAACTTCAAATTTGAATTCAAAATTTAAACCGGGGCTAATGTATTTTACAGGAACCTGGGGTTCTACCTATTAAGGAGGACCAAAGTGGATCGCTTACCGCCAACACTTAAGTGATGGATGCAGAGCTTTCCATTTATCTATCTGGCTATCTACAAGATGTTAAACAATTTGGAGCGTCAAGAAAAGAGAAAATAAAGGAATTTCTCTTTAGAAATATACAGCCATCCATAAAAGTATTCTGTAGATCTGACCTCTAAAATATTTACCTATATATGACTCATTATGTGGACAGGACTTTCCTGCTTCCGCTACATCCATATCGCCTCCTGTCTGTATTATCAGAACCACCTCTCCATTCTTCCTAAGCCGTATCCATATCCTTCAAACAGCTCTTAATTCAATTCGTTCCTGGTCTCGCTGCGGAACATCAATGTCAAGAAATTTTGTTGACCAATCTCGCAGACGACCTCCTGTTACCTTGGAAACTCAACAACTGCGTCATGAGGTTTCGGCCAATCCATTTGGATTCCAAGTTATCGTTCAAAATCCAAATTCGGCAGCTTATTTACAAATAAAATGCTGCAATAGAAATATTGCATCCATTTATCACTGTCTTATAGGAACGAGCGTACTCTATATAAATGGTCTGCAGCACGTGGCTGTGGCGCTTGGAGTATCCTCGCTGCTTGTCACAAAAAATCAAGTCATACAAAATAAATGTCCCAAAATTATATTTTCGACCGCACTATGCACGAGCATCGCAGCCTGGCACATTTGTTGTTCATCGTGTTACTTCATCAATATCGGGCATAAGCCACACGAATGTGATGTTCACCGAAATATATTTACCGTGATGTACCAAGGCCGTGTCCAAAAAGCATATCTGCCGCTTTCAACTGCAAGACACAGAAATCGAAACCAGAATCCGGCTATGGTAACTCACCACGTGGAACAGATGGACTCCCTGCATGAATAGAGCGGAGTGGAATGAGGAGGGGTGGGCGCGGACGGCAGGTTGTGCGGGTTACCATTCCACCAAGTTTTACTTCCTGAAGAAGAAAGATAGTAAGGTCTTCATTATGCCCCTCGTTGTGGCGACAATTTTGAAGAAGTAATTCTTTTCCCACGTTTTGGCGATGTTTTGAAGCAGCTAACTCTCTTCATGCCCGATGTTGTAGTAACATTTTGAAGGATTTGTGTCCCAAAAAGAATTACTGGTTCAGGTTGGGTTTGATTTTCGGTAGAGCTGGATTCTCTTCTCAGGTCGAAGTTGGTACACAAGATAGGAAAACACTTTAAAAATCATTAATAACTGATTCTTGTAGAAGTAGTTGTAAATTTATTTACTATTTAATTTCTCAGCAGATCAAGTAAATATATTATTCTTCACCGTCAATTAAAATTAAATTATTTTCTTTTCTTGAATGAACTATTCTTCTTGTATTAAATATCACATTTTATCTGGAGAGCTGTTATTGCTTCTATCCTTGATGAAAGTTATATGCTGAATGACTAGTGTAATTCTGTTATAATTTTAAAGAACATTATTACATCACATGGTGTTATAATTTAAATTCTATTGGTTAATATAATGTTTAAATTTGATTTGTTAAATCAAAAAGTTAATTGTTTTAACATCCAATCAGAATTTAGTATACTTTTATTTAAAACTATTAAGTTAACCAGGTGTTCTTATTACAGTTATAACAGAAAGCTTTATATTTCTGACAACCATGACTTAAAACAATTTTAAAAGCATTATTTAGAAAGACTGTTATGTAATACAATTTATTTAATTGTTACTGAGACATTTTTATTCAACAATGAACAACAATTAATTATTTAGATGTTTTTCTTTATTTAAGTTATATTTAAATATTAAAAGAATTTTAAAATATAAAATTATTAAATTAAACTTTCATATTTATTATGATATTAAAATCCTGCTATATTTCCTGTAGTTTAAATGTGAAATTTGGCCGTGGATTTTAGTACCTTGCAGTTAAATATGGCAGATAATTTCGTGTGCACGGTCGTGGTACATCACAACGCTTCTATGGGAGAAATTTGAAGGTAGATTTCGCCATGTAATGGTAAATACTTCCCTTGTTAGTATAAAATTTGCTTCAAACTTAATGCAGAGTTGCTGTTAAATTCGGTAATATTATGTTCGCGAAAAGAAGTGTTCCGTTTTAGATTACATTATCACACGTTCTCTTGGCGAGAAGCTAGTCTTTTAGGTTGATTCCATTTCACGCCTGAAGAATACATAGAGAAGGTAGATCTACGTTTGCTACATTCAAACTATGGTTTTCTAGGTAATAAATTACTTGGATTGCAATATCTAAATTCTGATACTGGTGCGGTTGAACAAACTCATGTGAACTTAGTGTTGAAGGGCAGGACACTAACTCGCCGGAGCATGCTCTGAGTGGCTCGTCTTACGTCAAAGAGAAGCTGGCATCTCTGTCATCTTTTTCACTTTGACCAGCATAATGACAGTCTGTGTAACTGTATCAAGATTTTCATCTCAAAGGACTCGCTTCATCTCCCTCGCTGCCAATTCCCCAGTCTACAACCCTATGCATTTCACAACAAATCTATTTCACATATTAACAAGTTTCTCTTATTTCGGCTACAGACTTCACTGAAGTCTCATACATAAAACAAGATACTGACCGTGCGTCAAACAACGAGAAGCAATTATTCTTAAGATGTGAAAAAAACAAAAACAATACAAAGATGAGCATCGTCAGACATCTGTAATATTTGTCATTACCTCGTGTTGATTGTACAGTTGATTGCTGTGTAAAGAGTGATAACTCAGTTCAGCCCAGTTTGGTCTTGACGCAGTTATAGAGCTCTCTGATACACTTGAAAGAGAGGTTCAGATGAACATCACTGGGAAAGTTCGTGCTTTTGAAAGGAAAAGTCGTGCGGCGTGATCTGAAATACTGAGCAGCTAAGGACATTTTCAGAGGAGAATGGATGGGAGCAACAAGCGGAACCGTTCTACTATAATGTATCCGAGCTAAGTTCAGTTGCACTGGACTCCGTCTATCGGGGAAACTAGTGTTACATTTATCCGCCATATGAGTGAATCGTCTATGGAAGTGTCAATGATAGAAACATTTTTCTTAGGCTTCGTCGTATTTTAAGGGAGATGAGGGTGAATACCAACAATAATAAGTGGAGTCCGCATGTTAGGCACTTAAAAAGTTCTGAATAGG
Organism: Diploptera punctata; assembly: GCA_030220185.1. Lineage (NCBI taxonomy): Eukaryota > Metazoa > Arthropoda > Insecta > Blattodea > Blaberidae > Diploptera > Diploptera punctata. The sequence continues at coordinate 946,386 of JASPKZ010007268.1, forward strand.
CAGGCAAAAAGGCACTAAAATCATTAATATAGGCACTAAAAATTCAAAATAGGCTCTTACAAAAAATGGACTACAATACAAATTTTTACATCCTCACGTAAAGAATATAAACATATGCTATCAACAGAATACAAAATAATATATCAGAGATGATTTTGGAACTTGTTTTACCTTTCACTTACGTTTTGCAGTGTGTACGTGCTGCGAAACATATGGCACATTTTCACGCAATTCACTGAAATTTTACGCACTTTGCAAAACAATGTTGAACCGTCACTTGAGAACATTTCCGCACCAAATTCTTTCACGAAATTGGTCAGTTTGTTTTACTGTTTACTGTTGTCCGTTCGTATGGCATGGTAAAACAACTGTTCTAAAGATTAGAAAAAGGCCACATAGATTTGTCGCACCACTTTGTCTTTGAAGCACCTGTCTGTGAACGAGGACTACAGACTGAATTCAGTGTTACCAACATCAAAAATAATATTGCCAGTCACTTAAAGGTTTCTATGCAATGATACGTCTCATGAAGTTTGTCCGTTTTAATTAATTTCATTGAAATACTAAGTTAATTTCGAGATAAAAATGGCAAATAGGCATTTATAGGCATTGTAAGCTGAAATAGGCATTTATAAGCAAAATTAACTTAATGGAAAACAATTCTAGGATCGTCGGTATGAGCTTATATGAAGTCACTTTTACAATATTTATAATGAATAACTGTAGGCATTTTCCCTAACATCCGGTCTCTAATAATTAGTAGCTTCCATTTCTTATTTATTTATGACAAACAAATACATATGAACCTGCCTATTCAGACGTTTACACTTTTTCTATGATGTCGATAGATATCCATTATTTATAATTTCATTATGAGCAGAAATTATGGCCCATCCTGAGTCGCCTGTAAACCATGCTGTTATTATCACCATATCCTCAATGGCTAATATAGGATGTTCTTCATTAAACTGTTTGGGAAACTTTCAAAATAATTTGTTTCTCTCCGTTCTTCAGAGATTTTCCTTTTTGAATGCTTCAGAAATTGTATGGGGAAAGCAGCCATTTGAAACAACTAAAGTTCTAAAATATTCTGCACTGCGCATGCGTAACAATTATACAATGAATTGCTTATTTATTGTATCTATTAAATTATAATTGTATATTTTAAAATTCTCCCATATTAATTACATAAACGTGTGATAGATAATACATATTTTTATTGTTTTTATTTATGTGCTGTCTTGTCACGCAGCGGGCCCGGGTTCGATTCCAGGTCGGGACATGTTCCTGGGTGAGGTTTTTTCGGGGTTTTTCCACACCTGTAGGACTAATTTCAGGAATCTTAGGGCCCAACGGTTCCCGAAAATCATCCGGTCTTCATCATCATCAACCCTCACCAGTGTGCAAAGCAACGGGAAGCTACCACACGAATATTTCCAACCCTTAATTACTCGCGCGCGGTAATTTTTTCCCGTTAGGTTGGTTATGCTCTTTGCCTCTGGTCCCGAGGGTCGCGGGTTCAAACTCGGCCGGGGTCGATGGATTTTTTAGGACGGAAATATCCAAGGAGCAAGTCCTCCGGGAGGGACTTTAAGCCGTGGGTCCCGAGTCTGAAGATTTTCAGAATCGTAAAAAATTCTTAAGCCTGAATGAAAAAGCTTCTAAGCAAAATTTAACAAACAGACTTGAAGAGACTTCAGTATTCCAGGGAACATGACCGAAGACAACAAAGTGTTGCGGCAAGCCGATCGGCAAAGATCATGTGGTGGAGTCCTGTCAACACTGCTTTTCTGTTGAGTGACGTGTGTCTATGTACGTTTTTATTTTTTAAAAAATCATTAAACTTTGTAATAATGTGATACAGTGTTATTACCTATGACTATTTAACTCATGCCCCAAATGGGACTCAATGGCCAATCACGTTTCAATGATTTCTGTTTTACAACCAATCAGAGTCGTGTTTCACGAAATATTTATCAGTGTTATAATTACCATATTAAAGAAGGCTCCTCCTTTTTAATATTCTGAACAGGTCTGACCACTATTTTGCAGTGACTGAGCCCGTGAGAAATACGGCTACCAGATTGTATATATAGTGCATGAATGTCAACATATGCAGCATGCGGGAATTAATATAAAAACATTTGTAGCAATTTATTATACCACCAAAAAAAGAAACCACTGTTTGCACTTTCTTAAATGTATTTTTTCCCAGGTAACAATCCAGAAAAATGTAATTGTCATATTTACATCATACGACATCAGAAATTAATTAATATACAGTTTGATGTGTTTCATTTTTTCTCCACTAGAGAGCATTCTTACAATATTGCGTTCCTTTGGCAATAAATAGTATGATCTGGTTGCAGTGATAAACAAAAGAAGCAGATGAAGCGTACCTATCGCTTCTCATTTGTTTTCAAACATTGCCTTTTACATTAAATATATAAATATTTTAAAATAACTATAGTTAAATAATGATTTGTGAGTAAACAGCTTAATTTTATTCGTTAAATATTCCTAACAAATGCCACTCTCGATTTCCAAATTATCATAAGTAATGCCACGAGTGATTTCCAAATTATCGATAAATTCACGACTCACGAAGTGAGGAGTGAATTTATCTAGAGAATTTGGAAATCAAGAGTGGCATTTGTTAGGACTATTTAACGAATAAAATAAAGCTGTTTACTCACAAATCATTATTTAACTACAGTTATTTAAAAATATTTTTATATTTAAAGTAAACGGTGATGTTTGAAAACTAATGAGAAACGATAGGTAGCCTACGCTTCTACTGCTTCTTTTGTTTATCACTGCAACCAGATCATACTATTTATTGCCAAAGGAACGCAATATTGTAAGAATGCTCTCTAGTGGAGAAAAAATGAAACACATCAATCTGTATATTAATTCATTTTTGATGTCGTATACATTTAAGAAAGTGCAACAGTGGTTTCTTTTTTTGGTGGTATAATCAATTGCTACAAATGTTGACATGTAAGCACTATTATATACAATCTGGTAGCCGTATTTGTTATAGGCTCAGTCACTGCAAAATAACGGTCAGACCTGTTCAGAATATTAAAAAGGAGGAGCTTTGCTTAATATATGATAATCCTAACGTTGATAATTATTTCGTGAAACACTCTCTGATTGGTTGTAATACAGAAATCATTGAAACGTGATTGGTCATTGACTCCCATTTGGGGCATGAGTTAAATAGTCTAGATAAATTCACTCCTCACTTCGTGAGTCGTGAATTTATCGATAATTTGGAAATCACTCGTGGCATTACTTATGATAAATACTTGAAGGAAAAAAATACCCCGCGCGAGTCCTCATGTAGGTTATGAATGCGCGAGTAATTAAGGGTTAGTAAAGCTGCAAAGCTTAGCATGAAATGCTATGATTGCAGTGAAAGACCTGCCCTCCGGCAGAATTACTATAGAATAGGATTTTAATTATTTCGAGTGTTAGAAAGTGAACTACATTATCTTACACGCTTAAAAGTTAACTGTTATTCGACCAACGATAATGTCCATACATTTGGTATGTTTACCTTACAAATGGAACTTAGCTCGGAAGAGTTAGGCACGAGTGTGAGTGAAGCAAGTCGTGATGTTTTGGTAGGCCTATATTTGAGGAAACTACAAATTGGACTTATTTATAGCGTTTGAACACATTCTAGTCAGTTATGTTACTGTTGGGTCAACAGGTCCTTCTCTCATGACTGTTCAAGATGATGAAATTGATAGTGATTTCGATTGACGAGTAGAAAGATGACAGTCAGGAGAGTGGTAGTACGTCGTCAAGAAACAAGAGCCACTTCTGATGACTCGAACATCTTCCAGAACAAACCAAAATGTCCTCCGTCTTTGTAACGGTAAGGACCGTTTGGATTATAACAAAAGAATCTGGTATTCACATGTAGTTCTGTGACGATTACAACAGGGTTTACGTTAGTCAGACCGGTCGAAATGTTGAGAGGAACATGTTGCCGCGCATAGAAATGACCAAATAGAAAAATCATATTTTGCTAAACATAGGGCCTATGGTTAATTCAAGCCATTCTTTACGCGCCAACAACAGTTATGTTTTGCATGTGTGTGACAGGAGTTCCCGGACGTGTGTCTTGGAACATCTCGAAATTTTAAAACATAAAAATAAAACTCTAGGCTTTCACGGCAGATGTCTTGATTCCTGTTGGGTTTGTCTTTCAGGCTAAATGACCGTGGTCTGGTTTTCTTAGAACTCTACGTTTCGTCTACTAATGCGGTAGACATCCTCAGGAGATTCTGTGTGTTCTATGAACTCCAGCACGCAGAATCTCCGAGGATATCTACCGCAGTTGTAGACGAAACGTTAAGTTTTAAGAAAACCAGACAACGGTCATTTAGCCCGAAAGGCAAACCCAACATGAATAAAAATAAAAGTTGTGCACTGATCAATGAACATACTATTTTTTTTCACTCTTATTACATATTTTTGCGAGTGGCTTATCTGTAATTTACGTCACATGACGTCACCTTTAGATAGCTACGGTACATTTAGTTGGAGCTTGATTTTCTTTTTAGTAGTGTTTTTACTTCGATGTCGTCACCCTGATGATGTCCTGTTCAAGGGTGAAACACGTGCCTGGTTTATCACTTTTACTGGTATCTGTGGTTTCAATTGGACACATTGATTGCTCATTCTTTACTATCAAGGCTAATTGTTTTATTTTATATATGAGACAAATTGTTTATTTAAGACTGAAAGCAGCAAAAACCAGTGCGTGCTTGTAAAGTCAATAATTGTACATGAAATAAAGACGATTTGGAATTTAGGTAAAACCTGGTGTGAAGTGAAATTAACGATATTCGACAAGTCCCAACATCACTGCTACGCGCGACACATCAATTAACATTATCGCTTAAATAACTAATGTTGGCCAATTAACTTTAAAACAAATTGACTTCAGTTTACGAATCAAGTACACGTGGCTGGTTAATAGTGCCTATATCAAATATTTCCCTCGAACTATTTTCATGTATATATTTTTAAATTAATATAATCATTCCTTTATCTCCTATCAGGAGCATAGGGCTCTCACAAAGCGTCGCCAACGGATCCTATTCTCATCTTCCTTCCAGGTTTTCCTCTCCTTTGCAATTTCTTCGAGGATGGTTCTCTTCCATGTCTGTTTCGGTCTGCCACTTCCCGTGTCCTTGGGGGTTCCAATCAAATGCCATTCTTCCAATCGGATCATGGTATTTTCTTAATGTGTGTTATATCTACTTCCATTTTCGCATTTTTATCTCTATTTTAATTTCTTTATGATCCGTTTCCCCCCCACAATTCTTTATTCGATATTGTTTCTGGTCATTTTATTCTTAATATTTTGTTTAAGCATCTCTTTAAAAATACTTGCAATTTATTTTCTATGATTTTACTACATTTCCAGGTTTCACTAGCAAACAATAGCACAGATTTAACGCTTACTATAAAATACTTTTATTTGTTTTATTTTTTAATGAATGTAGCATCAGCTTTGTTCTTGAATCTGACGGTCAACATCAGTAAGAACATCATTTTATTATTTTGTTTCATTAAACAAAGGTGAGTTGCAATTAACTACTGCACTTTATACTCAGCAATTTAATACTAAATACAATTATTTACGCAAATAAAGTGATGTTGAAATAAATAACAAAGGTGTGACTACGTGGAGCATTTGTTAATGAAGCTGAGAGAACGATAATAGACATGACACATTGTACATTAAACCTTCAAATAATCAAACGTGATGAACAAATGAAAGTTCACTCAAGGTCAATTTCACCGATAATTTCATTATTGTTAATTGTCACAGTTACACTGATTCCAACTTTTCTGCATCTAATCCAATTACTGTTCAAAAGGATAATAAATCTTTACTTCTTAATGCGTGATTACATGCCATTGTCAAACAAGTGCCTGCAAGTCTATTAAATTTACTCTGGAAACCATTCACAAGACAGAATGCTTAAAATATATAAGCAGCATATTTTCATACAATGCATTATTATTATTATTATTATTATTATTATTATTATTATTATTATTATTATTATTATTATTATTATTATTCAGCAATGATGAATAGAGTCTTATGGAACAGACATATAACCAAAAAAAAGTTATAAATATATAATTCAATAGTGAGAAGTACTGTCACGTATGGAGCTGAAGTTTGGAAATTCAACAAAAACTTAGAACAAAAACTTATGTCGATGGAAATCGATTTCTTGAGGGAAGCAGCAAGATGTTCAAAATTATAAAAAATAAGAAATACTGTCACACGAGAAAAAATAAATATGAGATATTCAATGGTAGATTATATAAGATATAAGAAATTAAATTGGTATGGGCACATACGACGAATGTAAGAATGAAGGTTACGAAGGAAAACATTGGAATGGTGTCCACCTGGAAGAAGAAGGAAAGGAAGACCTCGAAACTAGTGGATGCAAGAAATAAAAACTGGAATGAGAACAAGAGGACTGGAGGCATAGAGTGGATGGATAGAGACGAGTGGAGAAGAAAAATAAAACTTTAGGCACAGTAAGATGTGTAAACATTAAAAATCTGTATATGAATAATAATAATAATAATAATAATAATAATTATTATTATTATTATTATTATTATTATTATTATTATTATTATTATTATTATTATTATACATAATAACGAAGTACAAAATTTCAACTATTTGAGTTCTGAAATATCTTATCAAAAGTGAAAAAAAGATGTGAACAAGAAAATAACCAAATTTTCCCAAATCTTAGGAATGATAAATTATACATTAAAAGCTATGTTAGTACAAAATCCACAAAAAATATATACATACTACTTTAGCATTACCCTTCCTTTTATACGGAAGTGAGATTTGAGCAATAAGAAAAAGAGACAGGAGCAGAATGAAAGCAACGGAAATGAAATTTCTCATAAGGACAGCAGGATACACTCTTTTAGACCGAAAAACGAATGAATACATTTTAGAACAATTAGAAGTAGATTCAGTAGAAGAAAAATCAACAGATATAAATTAATGTGGCTAGGCCATGTAAAGAGAATGGGCAATTCAAGAATCCCAAAACTGATGATACAGTATAAACTCAAAGGACATAAGCTCTTATTACATCCCTATTTGGGATTATGTTTTCCTGATTCCCTATTTAATCTACTTTTCCTCTATAATGGATAATCTTATTCTTCCACCTAATTCTTGGGCGACCTGCTGGACGTTTTCCTTCTGGTTTTCCTACAACGAGTTTCCATGCCCCTCTTCGTGTCACTTGTCCTACCCATCCCAGTCATGAGACATGTAGTTTCACATAAAGGTCATGTAGGTTACTATTGTGAAGTTTTCTCTATTCACCTGCCTATTCGTCTAAAAATTCTCCCAAGAAATTTTATCTCAGTTACTAGTAATCTTTTTTTCCTCCCTTAAGATAAGAATCCATGTTTCGCACCCATATTACTGGAAGAATAGCAGTTTTTAAAATATATTTTTTTGAAACAAGTTTGGGTGACAGGAGTTCCCCTAATACTCGTATATAGCTTAACAGCATACGTTTCCAGAATTGAGCCCATGTGCAATTTCTTCAGGCATCGCTTTGCTGTTTGTAATTACTGTTCCTAGGATTTTGAATTAATTTCCCTCATTTGTCATTATCCGTCCATTTAATTATTGTTTTGTATAATTATTAGTATTAGAATTCAATAAAATCGGAAATATGGTAAAAGATCCTATAACTGCAGAAACAAATTTGCACCTGAGCCGGAATTTGAACCCAAGATATCCTAACTTAAAACATTGGCTCTCTAACATTAACTATGGCCAACAAGAGGGAAACATTACATTCCATGTCAAGTTTGGAGCAACCTGATGTTACAGAGAAATCCCACCTTAATGGCTTCTCCTGCTATTAATCCTGTTTCACTACCCCTACTTACGGGAGACTCGAGGATTAAAGAGAGAAGAATTTGGATCATGACGTAAGTATAAGAGGTTTATCATTAAATGTACGAATTTAGGTCGCTTCTGCGCATGACGTCATCTAGAATGCACAATTCTCCTAACTGATTGGCTGACTGTTTACGAGTAAAAAACGTTTTTCTACAAATTATATTATCTATGTATCGATTTTTCAAAATGTTCATTGATGTATCTTAAATTGCTTTAGAATACATTTAAAATATTGTACAAATGATATTTTTGGCATTTGAAGTGGCAATTGTTTTACAGTTTTGTTAATGCTTTTATTGCTGTATTTCCAGTTGAATTAAATAATTTAGTGTGAACTCGAGTAAAATGGCATTGAAGTTGGTGACGTGCCTTGTTCTGTTAGGTCACACACAAGGAGCCTGGGCGCTGCCCGCTGCTCTAGAGATTCAAGGAAGAGGTTCTACGATGAAGACGAACAGTCTCAAGCTTTCCATCTTGGACATTTCTACCATTGCTCACACCTTCTATTATTTTTTTTGTCTCCACAGGTTTTTCTGTTATGCTTTTCTCTCAGGATTTCCCTCGTAAACTTGATTTTGGATTCTGTTGATGGGCTTACAACTGGAACCACAAAATTGACAGCGAATTTCCCTCATTTGCTCTATATGTCAGTGTTTTGGAATTCATACGAACTGGGGGAAAATTTTGACGGAAGAGATATTCACATAGGTTCAGTTAGGTCTGCCAACCCCGGCATCAAGTTATTGCTATATTTTCTACTCTCTCTCTCTCTCTCTCTCTCTCTCTCTCTCTCTCTCTCTCTCCTTTCTTTAAATTTAGAATAAATGAACGCATGTTTTACATAGCCTACTTAATATATAAGTTAGGTTTGCTATGGGATACCGTAACTTATTTTACTTACATATTTAAGTTAGTTACAATATTTAACTAACTCACCGAACCCGGAGGTTCAAGAGCGCGCGGATATGAGCTTTCCACACATCCCTAACCTGAGCTAATATTTTCCAATTATCCGCATGTTGTGAATCTGCTTAACTTATTGCATAGAAAAAATATTTATTTTACATTCAGATGTATGATCCACCCATCCATAGTAATTCTGCCCGAAGGCTCGTCTTTCACTGCAGTCATAGCATTTCCATGCTATGCTTGCAGCTTTACTAGGGAATTGTAGGCGTGGTAGCTTCCACACTGGTGAAGGATGATGGTGGTGATGATGATGATAGTGATGAGAATGATGATGATGACGATGATGGCCATATGATTTCGGGGACCGTTTGGGCCTTAAAGTTTTCCTGAGATTCGTCTTACAGATGAGGAAAAACCCCGATAAAAACCTCACCCAGAAAAACAGCCCCGACCGGGGATCGAACCCGGGCCCGCTGCGTGACAAGGCAGCACGCTACCTCGAGACCACAGCGCAGCGGTGGACTAGATGTATGTTAATGTACGAAAAATACAATTTAAAACCCGTTACGACACTTGATAATGATTTATTGTAAATTGTATCGATGCAGTTTGGTGTAATTCAAAGCTACTGTAAGTTTACTGTAGTCTAATATGGAAAATGTAGAAGGTAAAAAATCAGATTACTGTAAAAAAATACATAGCATATGTAGACACGTTTATTAAACATATTATCAATTTGGACAAATGAAAAGCGCCAGTGTGAATATAATGTGACACGCGTACAGTCAGAATGTATAAATACACAGACGTATTAATTTGACTATTTAACTCATGCCCCAAATGGGAGTCAATGACCAATCACGTTTCAATGATTTCTGTATTACAACCAATCAGAGACGTGTTTCACGAAATAATTATCAACGTTAGGATTATCATATTAAGCAAAGCTCCTCCTTTTTAATATTCTGAACAGGTCTGACCGTTATTTTGCAGTGACTGAGCCTATAACAAATACGGCTACCAGATTGTATATAATAGTGCTTACATGTCAACATTTGTAGCAATTGATTATACCACCAAAAAAGAAACCACTGTTTGCACTTTCTTAAATGTATACGACATCAAAAATGAATTAATATACAGATTGATGTGTTTCATTTTTTCTCCACTAGAGAGCATTCTTACAATATTGCGTTCCTTTGGCAATAAATAGTATGATCTGGTTGCAGTGATAAACAAAAGAAGCAGTAGAAGCGTAGGCTACCTATCGTTTCTCATTAGTTTTCAAACATCACCGTTTACTTTAAATATAAAATATTTTTAAATAACTGTAGTTAAATAATGATTTGTGAGTAAACAGCTTTATTTTATTCGTTAAATAGTCCTAACAAATGCCACTCTTGATTTCCAAATTCTCTAGATAAATTCACTCCTCACTTCGTGAGTCGTGAATTTATCGATAATTTGGAAATCACTCGTGGCATTACTTATGACTATTTAACTCATGCCCCAATGGGAGTCAATGACCAATCACGTTTCAATGATTTCTGTTTTACAACCAATCAGAGTCGTGTTTCACCAAATATTTATCAGTGTTATAATTACCATATTAAAGAAAGCTCCTCCTTACAATATTGCGTTCCTTTGGCAATAAATAGTATGATCTGGTTGCAGTGATAAACAAAAGAAGCAGTAGAAGCGTACCTATCGTTTCTCATTTGTTTTCAAACATCGCCGTTTACATTAAATATATAAAATATTTAAATAACTATAGTTAAATAATGATTTGTGAGTAAACAGCTTAATTTTATTCGTTAAATAGTCCTAACAAATGCCACTCTTGATTTCCAAATTCTCTAGATAAATTCACTCCTCACTTCGTGAGTCGTGAATTTATCGATAATTTGGAAATCACTCGTGGCATTACTTATGATAAGTTGCTTGCAATAGACAGAGCAGAGAAAATTTAATTTATAAGGTTTCAGATATAAGACTAGACGCCAAGATGAACTATTTTTTATCAATGCCACCAAGTTGTCATACGACGTTTTAGTGTTTTCACTTGGTATTGGTAACGTACTTCTGTGGCTGGGCACCTGAAGGCGGGTTTACGTTGCCCTGATGATATATATGATGCGCCAGGAGAGCCCTTAATCCTAAACTTATTCTAAATGAAGCGAGTACGATAGTGATGATGATGATGACCAGACGATGTTCGGAGACTGTTTGGGCCATAAAGTTTCCTGACATTTGTCTTACAGGTGAGCAAAAACCCCCAGAAAAAAAATTCACCCAGAAAACTTGTCCAGACCGAGGATCGAACTTGAACCCTTTGCGGGACAAGGCAGCACGCCACCTCGAGACCACAGCGGTGGACTGATTAACAACTTTGTATGTACCAAAATTAATGTAAATCGAACGTTTTACCAATAGGAGCGGTAATGGGCGTTTAGTGGTCTGGTATGTAGGCCTACTCCGAAACATTGTGATTCATGTTAACTCAGTATACAGTATCTATTTCTGTCTAAAGACCCTCATAATGCATTTGGCAAACGTAGGATCCTCTTATGGATCCTAGCATTTTTTTTTATCTTACCGGGTAATTATTTCTGCTGCACAAATGTCACTTTTGTGTTGAAATGGAGGCGGAGAGCAATTTCAACGTTACATTTAAGTGGAATATGGCAATTCTTTGAGGGAAGAGTTTGGTGATGTACAGTCAATGTGAAGGGATATTGGTACAATAGAAGCTGACCTCCTCTTTAAGTTGTTTTGGGAACTTTTATTCAACGACGCTCTTCAACAGACCTTATAATAAGCGTCATAATTCATTTCTGGACGTGAAAGCGTCACAAATTCGTTGAGGTCTCTCAATTCACGCTTACGTTTACATCACGCGAAATAGGCTGAAATCTACATTGAATTCAAGGCTTCTTTTCCCTTCCGTAGGTACTTACAAGGGAACTGTCGCCCATTGCATCCCGATACCTACCTTCAAATTTCTCCCAGAGAAGCATTGTGATGTTTCCAAAAACTTATCTGCCACTTTTAACTGCAAGGCTCAGAAATCGAAGCCAGAATCCAACAATGGTACCGTAAAACATATTTTCGAATGTTTTTAAGGTCTAACTCATATGATTTATGACGAAAAAATTGAATGTGATTTATTTTACCAATTGAACCTTAGACTACAAATCCCATTTGGTACTGTTCTCCTCAAATAAATACTTAGTAGGACAACAATGAGTTTTGTTTAGGTCTGTTTTGCCCATGTGCTGGGGCTACTTTGACATCACATTTGTTTTCACTATAATTCAAAGTAGACCCACTGTAGGTACTACTTTGACACCAATTTATCTTTTTATAAATATTCTTATTGTAAACAACCTCACTACAAATGTTTTTATAACTGTAATTTGACAAAATAAACTTAAACTTCTTTATCAATTCTGACTCGCAACAGAACACAAAAATTATATAATTATTGTAGTTAGACAATCAGGAATTAATTAGAAGACATGAATTTTTTAAACAACAGTAGAAAAAAAAACAGATTTTCACATCTCATCTTCACATAGTTCACATTCATATTGAGAATTGTTCGATCCTCTGTTACACGCACCACAGACCCAGAGCTTACATCTTACAAAACAAATCCAGTCCTTATCCCTGTAAACCGAAAATCACAATTTTATCCTTGCCTGCAATTCATTGTTGTTGAAAGTGACACAGATGTGTCTCCAACAATTAACATCCTCTTTTAAACAACTTAATTATTCGCGCGTCTTCAAGGAAATATCTACACCATTGAATTGTTGTCGAAATAGTCCAAAACACGTAAGAAATTTAAAATGTCAAAGAAGCTCCAATTCTGTCAGAGTTGCCCCTCGAGTCAAAGTAACCTCATGTGGGGCGAAGCAGATGGAATCCCCGCTTGCATAGAGAAGAGTGGGGTGAGGATTATTATTTCCCTGTAGTTCAAACGAGAGATTTGGGGCTGGATTTTAATGCGATGAGGCTAATAGCGGCAGATAATTTTTTGGAGACGCACTTGGCACATCACAACTCTTATCTGGGAGAAATTTCAAGGTAGGTTTAGCTATGCAATGGTTGTCGGTGCCATCGATCTCGGAACATGTCCACCAACCCTCACATTCTTCTTTCATTTCTCATTTATTTTATTTTACACTGAGTCTAGTTAGATATGTTTATCTTCTTCTTCTTCCTCTACGCATGAAAGCTGGCAGCTTGTTCATTCACTTCATTCCGGGGTATAGTGACGTCCTTCCATCGTAGTTGTGGTCTTCCTAAAGGCCTTTTCTGCTGAGGTGTCAAGATATGTACTTTCTACTGTTCTCCGTTCTATCTATGTGATCGTTCCTATTTAGTCTTCTATTATTTATCCACAGGTTTATAGGTTCAATTTCACATTCTTCTCTAAACAGAGCTGCGAATTTTCTCTCTCAGCGATTTTCCTACGATTTTCCTTAAAATTTCATTTCGGTTGTTTCATTAACTTGTTTTGTTTTTTGAGTTTCTGTTCGGCATTCGCAACCATATGTCAGAACTGGTCTTATGACAGATTTGAAAATTCTTACTTTAGTATCTATTCTTAAATTTTTATTTTTCCAAACAGTAAGTTATTGTTTAAACATCCCAATATTTTGTTTGCATTATTTGCTTGATACAGAATTTCATTTGTTATTCTGTTGCTGCTATTAATTTCTGTTCCTAAATATTTGAATTTCATGGCCTGTTCTACACTTTTTCCTTCTATTCCTAATTTAACACGGTGTGGGTCCTTGGATATTGCCACTGAATTGGTTTTGTTTATTGAGATTTTCATGTCATATTTTATTGCAATGAATCTAAATTTGTGCAATAGCATTTGTAAATCATCTTCACTTTACGCAATTAGAACTGCGTCATCTGGGTTACATATGTTTACGATATTAAAATTAGTTTGGAAAATAAGCTCTTACGGTTCTCAAACACTTTACCAGATGCAACATAAAAACTAAAATATAGCGTGTGGTGACTTATTTTAACGTACGGAATATTAAGAATACGCTGTATATATAGGATCCAGAAGTAGTACAATAGAACCTCCATCATCCGAGGTTATGTGGACCGAGGGCACATTGGATAATCGAAAACTCTGATAACACAGGGAAACGTATGGTAAACCGGTGAAATTAATGAAAGCGTTGTCGAAGATGTCAAAAAAGGGCATCCATTGTATTATGAAATAAAAAAAAGATACAATAGATGTTCCAGTTAAAAAAGTTATTTCTTCAAAAAGTCCATAAGTCCTTAAGGAATTTTGCAATTGTCAGACAAAGCTCCCTCCATATTCGATAGGACATTCTAAATGGCGGCCCTGAAGTGAGCATCATAATAGTACACCTGACGTCTTTCTTACAGAATTTAATTATAGGTAACAAATTGAACATAGCACTAAATTAAATATACACCTACGAATACCTAGAAACAAGAATTACAAATATGAATGAGATGTACAAAGAAAGATGAGAAAAGATTAAGAGTATTTGGGAATAAAGTTCTCAACCATTTTTATGGATCAAGGAGAGACGAACAGACAGGTGAATGGAGAAGACTTCATAACAGTGAGTTACATGATCTTCGTAAGGAAATCAGATATAATAAGAACAGTTAAGTCTCGTAGACTGTGATTGGCAGGACATGTGGCACGAAAGGAGAATGATAGAAGTGCATGGAGGCTTCTTATAAGAAAACCAGAGATAAAACGTCCAGTTGGTAGACCAATAATGAGGTGGGGAATAAAATTAAACATGATTTGTGGAAAGTAAATTATACAGGGGATGATTGGTAAACGTTTGCTCAGGATAGGGTAATATAGAGAGCTTTTTCCAGCACTGCCATGAACCTATGAGTTCGATAGTGAAAAAGAATTAGTTAGTTAGTTAGGACTACGATACAAGGATGGAACATTTTTACGTATTTGTTGAAAAATGATCGCCTCGTCTGTCAACCAGGGCATAAACATTTCAACTCAAAAACTGTCTTTAAACCTTGCATTGTAATGTACAGTACCGTAGTTGAAATTAATTCAAAGCGTCCTCTAATCATTTCACTTAAACATATTTCTACTGTCTTCGTTAGATGAAGGATAAAACTAAA
This sequence comes from Diploptera punctata, assembly GCA_030220185.1. Classification (NCBI taxonomy): domain Eukaryota; kingdom Metazoa; phylum Arthropoda; class Insecta; order Blattodea; family Blaberidae; genus Diploptera; species Diploptera punctata. The sequence goes on from JASPKZ010007268.1 coordinate 961,453, forward strand.
TCAATAATGCATTACTTCTGTGTAAGATCACCACTGCCCATTGAGGTGCGTTGCACTCATCAAGAGCAAAACTACATTTCTGACCTGGTCCTTTACTACCCCTGACGTTGATATAATAGCAATCTCCTTCAGGAGCTCGTCATTTCCGTCGTCTGGATCCACGTACAAACAGAAGAAATCGCATTAACAAGCGAACAATCGCTCATTTTTTAAGTGAGTGGAAATTGAAGACGTTTAAAATCGGAACTGAAAAGCGTTCACTTCAACTAAGAAGGGAACTTGTTACTCTGGTTATCGCACCAACTTATTGATTCGTTCTCCTGTACAAACTCAAGTACTGCTGTAAACAAATGTGTATTTTATTACAGCAATCACTGTCACATCTGCTGCACTGAGTTCAGATGTATTGAACGATAGAAAATATGGCACATCATGTGGGGAATAAAACAGATGTAAAATTATTATAATCTTAAAAATAATATTGATAATAATAATGTTAATATTTTTTTTTTTAGAATTTTCCTCATCATTGAGAGTTTTCTCCAACCAATCTTAGTAATTAACATGAACTAAAAATAATAAATAATATAAATGACAACGGTCCGTGTGGAGTTGCCAATCTCCCATCGGGCGCCTCCCCAGGTGGCGGATAGGAGAATGCTCACCAGATATGGCGGGTACTGGGGAAATAAAATACCCAGGGCGGACCAAAAGTAGCGCTGCTGCCTTGCAGTAAGATACTGGACTATCAAAGGCCAGAGGAAGAAAACCTTGAACAAAAATTACCCGTCCCCCAGAGACATTATAGAAAAGAAAAGATTACAGTGGTATGGCCATGTCAAAAGAATGCCAGAGCAAAGATTGCCAAAAATTGTTATGGAATGGATCCTAATGGAAAGGAGGAAGAGTGGAAGACCGAAGAAAACTTGGATAGAAGGGGTACAAGCAGCTATGAATATCAGAGGATTGGAGGAAGATCAATGGATGGACAGAGAGGAATGACGTTTGGTTTCCGGAGGACAGCGGCAGCTGCCATGATACCGGATGATGATGATGATAAATGACAACGGACTTATAGACTATAAGTTTGCAAAAAACATTCACAAGTTTCCCTTAATTCTCTGTCCTCTGTGTCTTCTTCTGTTAATAAAGTCATGAAATATAATAAAATAACAGACAGATCATCGGTTGATTAAAAACACATTTTGGTAGTCGATCCTCTTCCATTCGCTGGACTTGTACGTATCATCCTAATTGCCGATTTTTAATCTAATCTAAAATAATGTCTTCTGTCTTCATTTTCTCCCTTATAACTGAGATTCTAATTGTTTCTCTTCTTGAAATTTTTGCTGCCCTTTGTATAAAATCCATTTCCGTTGCCAAAAGATACTTACTTGTTTTTGTTGTTAACGGCTAATAAAATAATAATAGTAGGCCTAAATAATAAGTTAATAATAATTATTATTTAAATAGTAGTTTAATAATATTAATAAATATAATCGGCTAATTAATCAACAAGAAGTGACACCACCATCATACAATTATATATGTTATATAATTAATAATCTTAAATCAAATAAAGCTGCTGGTTCAGATAACAACTCTGTTGAAATAACCAAACAAGGAGGGAGAACATTGGAACTAAAATTATTTGATCTGGAAAAAAGAATTTTCACCAGGTATTATAATTCCGATTTTAAAAAAAAGGAGATAGATTATTTTGTGAAAATTATAGGCCAATTACACTCTTGAATATAGCATATAAGATTTTTGCATGCATTTTAAATAATAGACTCTTAAAAATAGTGGAAAATAATCTAACTGATTATAAAATGGGTTTCCGTCCAAACAGATCCACTATAGATAATATTTTTATTATTAGACAAATATTTGAAAAATGCCATGAATACAAAATGAATTTATATAATTTGTTCATTGATTACACTTATGCATTTAACTCCGTACAAATAATGAATATTATTGAATGTTTGTCACAATATAAGGTACCCAATAAATTGATAAGATTAATTGAATTAACACTTAAAAACACAGCTAATGTTAGAATAAATAATAAACTCAGCAAAGAATTTAAAGTTGAATCTGGAGTTAAACAAGGAGATCCCTTATTCGCAACACTATTTAGTGTAGCAGCTGATTCAATAACGAAACATTTAGACCTGAGAGGTACCAAATCTAAACAATGTAGCCTATTGCATACGCAGATAACAGCAAGGAACACACTACACTAATAGAAACTTTCCAGTTGCTGAAAGAAAAATCAGTTGAATATGGATTACTAATAAATAATTCCAAAACAAAATACTTAAAATGTACAACATGAAATGAGAAAATAAGTAATCTGAACATCAATGATACAAAAATAGAAGAAGTAAAATCATATAAATATCTTGGTTCAACTGTAAATAGAAAAAACTATATAGAGGAAGACATTGGTGAAAGAATTTCTTTGGGCAATGAAGCTTACTATGCAAATAGAATACTATTCAAAAGTAAACTTGTCTCCAGTTAAACTGTATAATCCAGTAAGAAGACCGACTGTAACTTATGGCTGTGGGTACTGAAGGAGTCTGATAAACAAAAACTATTCATCTTTGAAAGGAAGATCTTACGGAGAATTTTTGGACCAATTAGAAAAATCGATGGCACATGACGTATACGAATGAACTCTGAATTAAATAATCTAATACGAAATAAAAATGTAATAAACCACATTAAAGCTCAAAGACTACGCTGGTTTGGACATATAAATAGAATGCAGGAAGACAAACTTGGAAGAAGAATAGGCTATAAACATGGAAATCAATATACACCAGAACAGCTGGATGCCCAAAAAAAAAAAAACAGATGGCAGGATGATGTTATAAGGGATATATTAGAAACGAAAATTGGAAATTGGCCAGTCTGTATCCAGGATAGATCCAGGTGGAGAAAAATTGTTGAGGAGGCCAAAACTTCAATGAGGTTGCAGTCGCCTACTAAAGAAGAATCGGCTAATTATTTTGTATTCAATTGCCCGGTCAGCCATTTGGTGTTCTCTCCTGTCATTGGCTTAATTGTTACTCACTTCTGAAGTTGGGGCGCCTAGAAGGTGGAGTTACGTTACCCCGATGATATGATGGGTGATAAATGATAATGAAGCGCCAGGAGAGTTCTTAACTTAAACTTAACCTAAATTCCAGACCATGGGCAACCACAGGAGTAATTCCTTTAATGAAAAATCGCTATGGTTTGACCGGGAATCGAACCCGGGACCTCATGTACACTACCACTAGCCCATGAGGTGGTCGAGTAATGAAACGTTATAATAATCAAATAGTAATAATGTACATTAAAACTTGTTTAATTCGGAACGTGAATAATGCGGAAATCTGTCCAATGTGAACAAATGCATTGGTCCCGACGAAATAATAGTAATGCTACGTGTATTTATCTTGCATAAAACGGAATCTGTCCAACGCGGAAACGGAAGGATATTTCTACACAATTCATGAAAAAATGTATAAAGCGGAAAGACAGAGATATACATTAGTTTCCACATCAGTGAATTCCCGTTATGTCAAAAAAATAAGGAATGATTCCTGCCGCCCGGTTAAGTAGAGATTCTACCTGTACCTGAAATTTTATTTCGGCCTCACTGCATATCCGTATTGTGAACTACAGATACCTGTCTTAAAAATAACCATTGCACTGTAAAATCTTAAATTAGTTTAAGTTCTGAGACGGATCTTCCATAGGTAGCGTTCTGAATTTACGGAATGAAGATGGCTGAAGCGTTTGTATCATTGTCATTAAACGAAAAAGTGAAAGTGATTGAAGATAAATCTCCAAATTTCCGGACTGATGTTTCAAAGTCAAACTCTAACTGTTGCTAAATCCCTGGGGAATAACGATTTCAAGGCTGTGGACAGTTTTAAATGGCGACACAATGTAGTGTGGAATGAAATTTGCGGGGAATCAAAGGATGTGGACGAGAGTGTAGTTAGTGAGCGGAAACCGAAACTGCATACCTTAATTTCAAGATACGCGCCTAAGAGACATTTTTATCGCTGACGAAACGGGACTGTTTTTTTCGCGCGTTACCGTTGAAGTCACTCATACGTACTATACTTCACTTTTCAAAGGCAGCGGAACTACAATTAATACAAGGTACGTAAAAAGACATATAACGTATATAACATATCGTACTATAGGACCGGAGATAAAAGAATATGATGAAAGTTAAAAATTAAATTGAACCTGTTGGTAGGTGCCGTCGTCCTCAACTTTGTTAATATACTGTATATAAAATTAACTGGAGCGCTTTCGGAAGTTATCTTCCATCTTCTGTAGGTTGAGATTCTGCTACTTGTTGTTGTATACGGTGATGTTTACTCCAACTGTTTGTAGCAGCACCGTACACAACAACAAGTAGCGGAATCTCAACTTGCAGAAGATGGAAGATAACTTCCGAAAGCGCTTAAGTTAATTGTATTTACAATATATTAATAAAGTATTTTAACAAAAGTTGAGGACGACGGCACCTACCAACCGGTACAATTTAATTTTTAACTTTCATCATATGACTTCACCTCAACTAGTATTGATAAAATAATAGTACATCGGTGCACTAAAAGAACGTGTTTTTTGGACGCTTAAATGACTTTCGCTGCCTAAACCATAACAAATGTATCAAATTAAATGGCTTCCGCTGCCTAAACCATAACAAATGTATCAAATTAATGAACAAAGAATTGAATATCTAAAATAAATATACAAAAACGCCCGCGACAGCATATGTTTATCTTTTACAGTTAACTCACAATAACCATTTTTGTCTTTCAGCTCATTGATGCCAAGAAGATCGGGATAAGTAGATTCCCGGGCAAAACCCGGTAATCAGCACACGGTATCTAAAAATAATTACGATATAAAATGTATAATTATTTTTGATTTTACTTATTCAACTGAATATTAAAACAGATTTAATTTATTTAGCCGAGTATTTGCTAGTGATTAATAAAATAATTAAAATAATGTAATATGTTAAACTGCACTGTGTTCACACGGCCTACAAGCTGCTACATCCGCCCAAATTACGTGGATACATTAAACTTTGTGTCGAACTGTGTTCACTAATTTGTTCCCTTCTACATGACTGACGTCACACCGCGGTCAATAATCAAGATTGTAATGTCCACCTCTCCAGGTAGTGTTAGCAATAAAGTTGCACGAGATCAAAAATATAACAGCGGAGAGGCTGCTGCCTCTGTTAGATGTTCACTTTATATTGGATAAACTTTGTTTCATTTTCTTTACATCTTATATTTACAAGTGGGCTACTTTATTAAATGTATGGCAGAAAATCGTGATTTAGCAAGAGTATGACAAACAAAACAGTTCTTTTTATTACCTAACCGAGCTCTGGATACGAGGGAATGGAGGCGCTACTGGCAAGGGAACTGCATATCCAAACCTATCTTGAAATTTTTCCCAGAGAAGTGTTCTGATGTACCAAGGGGGTATAAAAAAATTGTTTGCCGTTTTTAATTGTAAGGCACTAAAATCCAGCTCCAAATCTCTCATTTAAATTTAGGGAAGTAAAGAAACTCCCGAATTGGTACATTGAATAACCCTCACTACCTTCCGTCAGCACCGCGTCCCGTCTCACTCCACTCCGCTCTTACTCAAGCAGGGAGTACATCTTCTCCGTGCAGTGGGTTGCAATTCCAGGATTTTTGCTTCGAAATCTGTACCTTGGAGTTAAGAAGGCATATAAGTTTTTGTCACTGACTCGGTACATCACAATACCTCTCTAGGAGTAATTTTAAGGTAGGTTTGGGCATATAACTGTTGAGAGTTCCCTTGTGGGATCAGGGTTTATATGCATCCATTCCCTGAATCGGTGGGGTTTTTATCATAAATAATGTCATGAGATTTCCAATTTGTCTAGAGAATTTGGAAATCAAGAGCGGCATTTGTTTGGAATATTTAACGAATAAAATTAAGTTGTTTACTCACAAATCATTATAAATGGAGTTATTTTTAAATATTTATATATTTAATGTAAACGGTGACGTTTGAAAACAAATGAGAAACGTTATGTTTCATTTGTTCATCACTGCAACCAGATCTTATGTATCGCCAAATAGGATCGCAATATTGTAAGAATGCACCCTAGTGGAGAAAAAAATGAAACACATCATTACAGGTTATTAATTAATTTCGGATGTCCTATGATGTAAATATGTCAATTATATTTTTCTGCAACGTTAATTCCTGGGAAATAATATGTTTAAGAATGTGAAAACAGAGGGTTTTTTATGGTATAATCAATTGCTACGATTTTTTTCTATTATATCTTGCAAGCAGAATCTGGTTACATTCATGCACTATATATACAATCTGGGAGCCACTTGGTGAGATTAAAGTGATAAAATCGAGGTGAAAGACGACTGTGATTGGTTGTAAATCAAAATTATTGAAATGTGATTGGTCATTGACTGCCATTTGTTGCATGAGTTAAATAGCAATTTTATTTGCGGTCCTAAATAAATAAATAAATAAATTGTTTTACTACACAACACTCTTACGGACACCTGTTTACCACATGTGCCCCTCTTTTAGGCTAAATAACTTGCTGCAGTTACATATTGGAAAACAGAGGATGTGTCGGGAGTTGACATCTGGTCTAAAATTATCGATTAATCTCACGGCCTACATTCTGTTAGATTTAAATTACACTTCGCCCTCTTTCTACTGTTTATAAATCCGCTACGTTTAACTTTACAGAAATACAATTTATTTTTTTAATAGTACATGTGTCAGTTGTGTTATCTAGATTTATGTCAGTTCGACTCGGGTGTTACATTTTTATAGCTGTACCATATTTGTTTGCTTATTTTTTATTTTAAAAAGAGGCCTAGAGATACCATGACAAATGTAACTACATGCTTGTTCTCTTTTTTTAATTTTGTAATCAATTACAAATATTGTGTTCCATTACAGAACATCGAAGATTTGAAGAGCCATATTCACGTTAAGGTAAACAGCGACGTTTTTATTAAATAGGCCACTAGTCAATAATTTTAGAATTCAATGAGACACACCTTTGAGGTCACTATGTAAAACTGCTAGTTGAGGACGACAGATCTCAGGTACCAATTTATATATTTTTTAATTTATCCCACGAGTATTAACGGAAAATAACTAATTATTATGAAATAAAATAAGTTAAAATATACCTTCTTAGGTAAAATCCATGGTCCTCAACTTATAAAATATGTATTATTTATGTCTGTAGGCCTTTCAGAACATCCGTTCCATCTTCAGCAGGTCCCTCTTCGCTACAACATCCACTATGATGGTTGATGCTGCTAGTCCTATTGTGGTGTTGGCGTGACACCTACAGTTCCCCAGTAAAGCTGCAAGCGTGGCATGAAAATGCTATGATTGCAGTGAAGGACCTGCCTTCGGGCAGAATTACTATGGATGGATGGATAGGCAAAGGCTACACAATGCAGGTGAAAAATAAAAATCAATAACAACATATAACGTAAGTACCGCACTTGGCTTCGTAATCAAAGTGTAAAATATTACAGAATGATAAAAGCACAGGCGCAAGCTGTTAGACGCTCTTCTCTCACCGCTGGGGTCCCGGTCACACCATGTGGGTTTCGTCGTGGACGAAACAGAGCTTGGGCAGGTTATTCTCGGGGTTTTCTCCCGCTTTCCCATGCCACAATTTCATTCCACCATTTCTCCACACTCATCTCATCCATTTCGTTTCATTCCATTCATCTGCCCCTGTGATGGTGAGCCAGGCGTGGTTGGCCGGCACCCTTCTCATTCAAAGACCTCTATATAAGGGGCTACATCTCATCTCATCCCTCGACCCGACCCGATCCGACTTGGACACGAGTTGAGGATATCTACTTATAATAAAAGTATACACGAAAATAGTGGAGCGTGCAGTCCGCTAGACTTTAAAAGTGTAACACGATACGCAAAATGAATTTAACAATTTTATTTAAAGTATGTAAACAAGCTAAACTAGAAGCTTGAATTTATATGTACTTGTGACGTAGACTTCTGAAACACGCAGATCCTATTCCTGGACTTTGTAAACTAATAATATAATGATATTTATTGCTTCGGTGTATTTTATGTAATTGTATAGACACTGATGTACTGATACGGACTGTCAGAAGCAGGTACGATGCGATCCGTTTGTGAATATCTCTGTAATCTATAATATTTTTACTTTAATAAAGTCCAGCAGTTAAAACTATTGCCTATAAAAATTAGAAATAACTAAATTCAACAAAATAGAAAGCATTGTTTCACAGTATAATACATACATGCATTTTACGAATTCTGTTTTTCTTTTATTGAAGAACGTTCTTTAAAAATGTGGTCATCAGCATCACAATTGAAATCTGGAGGTCAACTGACCAACAAATTTTATTAAGAGACCGTTTTCTTCAAGTCACAGTTCGTGTTAAACTGTCAAAAATCTACAAAACGGAACCCACGTTTTTGGTTTCCTTCCAAAGGAACCCACATTCACGATTGAGAAATCCATTTACATTTTAGAATGTTACTGTAATTGTTTTCACTATTTTAGAACACAACACACGCATTCTGAGTGACGCAAGAAACTGGGGCTGAAAGTAAACATCAATAAAACTAAATACATGGTCAGGCATTATATAATGGAAATGGAAGTTGAAGGGAATTTTAGAGTGAATGAATTTGAAACTTAGGAATTATTATTACAGAGAGGAATGAGGTGCAGGAAGAAATTAATGACGGACCAAACTATGGAAATGCGTGCTATTAAGCATTACACTCCTATCGTCCCAACTTCTCCAAAAAAAAAAAAAAAAAAAAAAAACTTTAAAATGAAAATATGAAAAAACCTGTTATTCTCTCCAGTTACATAATATAAGACACGAACAACAAGGGCTAGTAATTTTTAAAGAGGAAAAGATTTACGAGTTATTGGAGAATGACGTTCATAGCGAAATTTTTCAGATTAAAGAGAGGACGATCAGGTGAATGGAGGAAACAATGGAGGAAGACTACATAACAGGGAGCTACATCATCTTCATGGGGAACCAGATATAATAAGAAGATTTAAGTCTCGTAGATTGCGATGGGCAGCACATATGGCACGAACAGGGAATGAAGGAGGGGCATGGATGCGTCTTATAGGAAAACCAGTGAGAAAAGTCCAGTTGGTAGACCAAGAGTAACATCAATAATCATTTGAGGGAAACAGATTATACAAGTGATGATTGGAAAACATTAGCTCAGGATAGGACCGTACCGAGAGTTTTCGTCCGCGACGGGACTGGATTATATCTTCAATATTTAAACAATCTATATGTATAACTAACTAACTCACTGGCACTATGGAACCCGAGGTTCATGGCCGCGCGGACATAAGCCCTATCATGTGCCAATGTTTTCCAATCATCCCCTGCATAATCTACTTCCCTCAAATCATAGTTAATGTTGTTCTCCCATCTCATTCTTGGTCTACCAACTGGGCGTTTTCCCTCTGGTTTTCCTACAAGAAGCTTCCATGCACGTCTTTCATTCCCCATTCGTGCTACATGTCCAGCCCATAGCAGTCTATGAGACTTAACTGTTCTCATTATATCTGGCTTCCTATAAAGACCATGTAATTCATTGTTATGCAGTCTTCTCCATTCACCTGTCTGTTCACTCTCTTTGGTCCAAAATTTTTCCTAAGAACTTTATTCTCAAATACTCGTAATCTCCTTTCCTCCCTTAAAGTAAGAGTCCATGTTTTGCATCCATATAATATAACTGGTCGAATAATAGTTTTATATATCTTCAGTTTAACGTTTTTTTGAAGGGTGTTGGGAAGTCAAGAGTCTCTGTAATGCATCCATCCATCCATCCATAGTAATTCTGCCCGAAGGCAGGTCCTTCACTGCAATCATAGCATTTTCATGCTATGCTTGCAGCTTTACTAGGGAATTGTGTAGGTGTGGTAGCTTCCCGTTGCTTTCCACACCGGTGAAGGATGATGATTATAATGATAATGGTAAGGATGATGGCCATATGATTTCGGGGACCGTTTGGGCCTTAAAGTTTTCCTGATATTAGACGCATTTCCAGAATTGAGCTTATATTTAATTTCTTTGTGCATCTCATTCCTATGTGTGATTATTGTTCCTAGGTATTTGAATTCAGCCACTTCCTCAAAATTTCCCTCATTTGTCATTAGCTGTCTATTTCCATTATATAATATATTTCTCTCTGTGACCATATATGCAGTTCTATTGATATTTACTTACAGTCCCAATTTCTTAGTGTTAATAGTGTGTGCGTGTTGGCCTTTAGTACATCCTCGCTATCGCCCAATAGTACTACATCATCAGCATAATCTATATGCATACAGGTATATATTCATTGCTATCAGTTTCGTTATATTTGATGGGGTTACCTCTATTTCTATTTGCGTAAGAATCAAACCAATATATACGCGCCTGTGTGAGAACTCTTGTTTCTTCCTGTTTTATTTGGTTTCAACTTTGGAGGCTTAAACACGAAATGATTAATGTCGAGTTGGTGAATAATAAAAATCAATCGTGTTTGTGGTGGGGAAGCTTAATTAAGGAACCGAGTAACTTTTCCATTACCCTCTCAGACAGGAAGAGGCTTTCCTGAAAATCCTATAAAAGGAGGAGCGGACTATGTTGGCCTTTCAAATGTTTTTTATTTTACCTAAACAAACTTTTTACTCTCTGTCCTTGGATTAAGATTTGAAACACTCATTTTTATACTTTACACTGAACACATAAACTGCAGCCATTGCGATCATGGAAAACTACATACGCTACTTATTATATATAGCACGCTCCTTTATAACGACTCTAGGGTTATTTTGCTTGTCTCTGGTTCTGAGGGTCGCGGGTTCAAACCCGAGCGGGGTTCGATGGATATTTAGGATGGAAACATCCAAGAGACAAGTCCTCCGGGAAAGACTTAAGGCTGTAGGTCCCGAGTTCAATATTTTCGTGCTCGTAAAAGAATCTCAAGCTTAAATTAGAGCCACTTCATTTCGTAGTTCCGAAACACGCCGTCCCCACTCCGGTCTTTTTAGACTAATAACACTGGTCAACAGTGGTTTTGTTACCCTTGATATAAGATTAATTTCCGATATATTTATGCTCACAATTCACGAAACTATCAATGATTTTGAAAGATTTGCTCTGGTTTTTTAAATCTTTATTTTCATTTTACACTACAAAAATTGGAAAATATGAAAAAAAAAATATAACAGATATATTTATAATGTCAATTGTTTTTTTTTAATTAGTATACACCGACATAAATAGAAATAAAAATGTCGAAAACCCATGTTATACTTCAGTGAAACGCCTTTTATAAGATTTTCTTCTATAATTTTTTAGGGGACAATCTCTTTTTAAAGACCAGCAGTAATCTACCATCATGTGACAGTCCCATCTACCCTGATACCTTTCCTCCATTACTTTTAGATCCTGGTGAAAGTGCTCTCCCTGTTCGTCACTATAATTTCCTAAATTATAAGGAAATCTATCCTGTAACTGTGGAGAAAATGTAACTTTATACTCATATTTGCTCCCAGAATCTTGAAGCTTGTCAACATGTTTTGCACAATTTCTTTATAATTTGGTGCTTTACAATTACCTAGGAAATTTTCTACTACCAATACAAAACCCTTCCAAACTTCACTTTCCGGAACAGTCATAACTTTGATAAAATTTGCATCTTTCATCAATTGCCGAGTTTGAGGACCATCAAATATTCCGCCTTTTAACTTTTCCATACAGAGTTTAGGAAGTTTTCTACAAATATATTTGAAATATTCTCCTTCTTTGTCCAACGCTTTGACGAATTATTTTGATCGTATCCAGATGCACATCGTGAGTACTTTAATTTTGTCAAATAACTGAGATCACGGCCGGTGTGCGGAGTGAGGGGCGCGAGAAATCAAATCGTGACTGGAAACATACATTTTATTAGTAAGAATCCGTTTACTGTTTAACATATAAAATACGCAAAAATCATAGAAAAACTAGAGCACATTCAGCACTTTCATGAATATATTCGTAAACTGTGCACTTGAAAACATAGAAATTCGCTGAGATATCCAGGCCAAAAAAAAAAAATGTTTGTTTGTAGAGCTGTGTAATCATCCAGAATGAAATAAATAAATAAGGCTCAAATTGTTGACATAACACAGAGAAAGAGAGTAGCAACTGACGGTCATGTTGCGCCGCTATAAGCTGTTAAAAGTTGAATTATATTGAGAAGCAGATTCTCAGTTAAAACTTTAGCTCTTTCTGTTTTATGACGCACTTCACACAAACTTTGCTGTATCACCGCGTTACACGTTTTCTCTGGATTCGAGCATTGTAAAGCTGGGGGAATATAACTGCTGTTTTTAAAATGGTGAAGGAAAAACATTAACTTTTTCTCAGTGAGATGCCACAAGCAGACTCCAGAATTCTGAATAATATTGTATAGGCTATGCAAAATCAATATCTTCAATTAAAATTTTTCACGTGAACAAATTTTAATGCCTGAAGCAGAATAGAAATAAGAACGTGTAATACCAAAAAATTTAGTCAATCTTAGTTTTGAGATGAAGTAAACACGAATCCGTGGGTTCATTCACAGTCAACTGAATCTCTGGAATCCAGTTCCCAAGTTCCAGTCGAATATTATCCCAGTTTTTTATTGGTACGTAATTTCCTCAAGGATTTCCCGAAAAAAAAATTACACTGACACCCATTCGACCTACATGACCTAGACTCAAGGAATAATAATAATAATAATAATAATAATAATAATAATAATAATAATAATAATAATAATGTTTTATTTATTCTGGCAGAGTTAAGGCCATAAGGACTTCTCTTCCACTCAACCAGCACAAATACAAATAAATATTTGATAAATATAGATATACACTATACTAATTATAAACAGTTAAATATACATTAAATGTAGCAATGTAAATTTCATGTACAAAACCACATTTTATATACGATAATAACAATAATAATACTTACGATAATAATAATAATAATAATAATAATAATAATAATAATAATAATAATAATAATAATAATAATAATAATAATTATAATAATAATACTTATGATAATAATAATAATAATAATAATAATAATAATAATAATAATAGGAATAATAATAATAATAATAAGAAAACACAATACCATAAAAATATGATGGAATGAATATATTTTTAAAGTATGAAATATCACTTGATTTTAATATTTGGGAAGTGTTACATATCTCAGAATTGAAATACTTATTTTCTCATTAGATCAATACCGGTATAAGTACGAACTGAGAGTATTACAACAACACCCAGTAATCAACTGTTTGTAAGAGTTTTTTCGTGGTTTCATTTTGATAAATAGTGCATCTTAATTAATATGCAAGGAGCTTATTTTCCTATTTCCGGCAAAAGTTTTGTTTACTAAAGTGAATAAAAATTGACAATTTTTGGGAGATTGGAAAAAGAAAAAAATGTCACCAGAACTTGAAATTCCTGTCCAATATTAGATCACAAAATATATGGAACAAAATTTATGGAACAATAATGGAATCACAATTTGCAAACATTTTGTTTGGACAAATACCAAGTAGATAATACTTCACAAACAGCAAATGTCGGAAATTATGTACTTTTGTATTCAAGAATTGTAGATAAGCTGATGGGGCACGCCGTAGCGTAGTGGTTAAGGCACTGAGCTATAAGCCGGAGGGTCGAGGGTTCAAGTCCCGTTGGGGTCAGGATTTTTAAACTGACCCAAAGCCCTCTGGCGGCACTATGGCCCTGGGGTCGACTCACCTCTAACGGAATTGAGTACCAGACGCTTGTTCTGGGGGTAAAGGCGGCCGTCACGCAGGGCTGACAACCCGGCTGACATAAAGTGCCGATTGTCTAGAAAATGTGGGAGCCTTAACCTCCTACTACCCCAAGGGCCTCCTGAGGCCTGTTGTGGGATCACATTACTTTACTTTAGATTGTTTCATGTGCTGTAAAATATTTAGTCACTTCCCAACACAAACACGAGTTCGTCTGCAATATGCAATGTTGAAACGTTAATGCTTAATGCGAGAAAATGTGTTCAGGTAGTTTATTACATCCATCAATGCATCCATAGTAATTCTGCCCGAGGGTAGGTCTTTCACTGCAATCATAGCATTTTCATGCTACGCTTTGCAGCTTTACTGGGGAATTATAGATGTGGTAGCTTCCCGTTACATTCCATACCGGTGAATGATGATGATAAGGGTGGTGATGATGTCCGGATGATTTCGGGGACCGTTGGGCCCTAAGCTTCCTGACATTTGTCTTACAGGTGAGGAAAAATCCCGATAAAACCTCACCCAGGAGTCCGTCCCGACCGGGAATCGAACCCGGGCCCGCTGCGTGACAAGGCAGCACGCTACCTCAAGACCACAGCGGTGGAGTTTATTACATAAAGTGTAGAAAATGTTTATTTGGAAATACATTAGTTGAGAAAATTACAGAATTTATTTCCTAATACTTCTGAGTCGAACGTTAGACATTCATAAATTTAGTGTAATCTTATTAGGCCTACCCGTGCAGTACAAGGAGACAATCTACATTTATTGAGCGTGTAGTCAGGTTACGTCCACCGCTGTGGGCCCGGGTTCCATTCCCGGTCGGGGCAGGTTCCTGGGTGAGGTTCTTTCGGGTTTTTTCCTCACCTGTAAGACAAATGTCAGGAGCGTAGGGCCCAACGATCCCCGAAAATCCGGTCATCATCATCCTTATCATCATCATCATCCTTCACCGGTGTGGAAAGCAACGTGAAGCTACCACACCTATAATTCCCTGGTAAAGCAGCAAAGCATAGCAAAGAAATGCTATGATTGCAGTGAAAGACCTGCCCTCGGGCAGAATTACTATGGATGGATAGTCTGGTTAAAGCCCAATAATAACTGAATAGTTGCCCCGATAACAGATCTAACCCACAAACTAAAAATTGTTGAGAAAAAGAAAATATATATATATATATAACTTATATTATGTTCATTTTGAGGCTATTATCTTTATCATCCTATTGGAAACATATACAGCAAATTTCAATGCAAAATAACATAATAATAACTAAGTATTAACAAATTAATACAGAACTGAGTGCAAAGGTGATCTATCTCTATAGAGTGGAAAAATTATCTAACTGAAAATGCTATAATAAGAAATAGAAATACATATTGAACAGTGATTCAGTTAGAAAAAATTCTAACTGAATCCGTTTTCATCATTTATTTTCCATTTAATGTTATTTCGTTACATTCTTTTTGTCTTTATTATTTTCACTCATTTTCTCTAAGATCTCTTCTTCTTCCTTTCATGTGATAGACCTAGTGGTCTGTTACGGTCACAATCCAACGTTTGAAGGGTCTGCCCAAAGATCTCTTGCCTGGTGGCTGGTAATTTAAGATTTGACGTGGTATTCTTGTTCTGCTCATTTCTCTAAGATTCTGATTAGAATTCATGTAACTGTGGTGGAATGATTTTGCACATGTGCAATAATTTTTTTCTGCACTGATATTAATGACTTGACTAACTGCTTTCGCCATTTTGTTACATACAGATCACTATTCGCTTGAAAGCCAACTTTTAAAAATATATATAACAGGTCTGGAAGAGAGTGTGGATAGTTTTTCATGCACCATGTTGTGATACTCTCCACATAGATCACTAATCCACTGAAAACTCAATTTTAGAATTGTTGTTAGTTAGATCTCTATTCAATTATAACTTTAGGCTTCTTAATCAATGCCCTAAATTCCTGCGCAACAAACTCGAAATGGTCCGATGAAATTTCTTACATGTTGTATTTTTTGCAGTATTTTAATTCATATAATGAGGAAAAGCTTTTGAGATGTGGATATGGAGAAGAATGGAACGTATAAAATGGACAGACAAAGTAAGAAATAAAGATGTGTTAGACAGAGTGGGTGAAAGAAGAACAATGCTGGAACTCATAAAGAAGAAGAAAAAAAATTGGATTGGCCACTGGCTAACAAGAAACTGTCTGCTGAAGGATGCCCTAGAAGGAATGGTCAACGGAAAGAAAGTTAGAGGCAAAAAAAGACATCGGATAATAGACAATATTAAAATAAATGGTTTGTATGCAGATACAGAAAGGAAAACTGAGTTAAGGAAAGAGTGCAGAATGCTGAGTTTGCAGTGAAAGACCTGCTCTTTAGCAGAACACTATGTATATATCCTTGTGGCATTTATAAATTAGTCTGCTCGAGTTCGGAAGGTAGCCTACCCGTCTCCTGAGCAGCAGCTCTGTGACGCATTGCAAATAATCATCATAGTCCATATAGGCCATTTGTTGGCCTGTTTCGGTCTCAATAAAAATACTTCCAGAAGTATTTTGAGTGGACGTCCTGGTTTTCATCTTCCTGCAGGTAAATAGCATAACATATGCTTGGGTATCCTGTGATCCACCATTCGATGAACAATGTTGCATCCTTCTTGACTTATAATCAGAAATGTTGTTTTCTAATCGTTCCATGTGTAATTCTTCCAAACGTGTCTTCATTTTTTTTAATTAACAGTACAATTTTCAATTTCGTGGATACATTGTGCCCCAGATAACCTCCACAGTTCATGCAGGCCTACGAATGTTTAAACGGCATGAAGTGTTGTTGATAGCGATTCATGCGTTGGATGGAACGTAAAGTTTTGGCGGTCATCGGACTTTTGCTCAGAAACAGGCTGTTCGCCGGTACCTTCTCCTTTTTCTATATCATCACACAAAATCACTCATAAACTCAGCCAGCACATCGCAAGTATAGTCAGGTCACAGGCCAAAGAGACTCATTTAACTACAGACATTACATATCGAAGGTGATAGCATATAGAAATTAGACCACATCAACGCCATCTGTCAACCTAATTCGGAACCCCAAGCACAAATTGCAGTCAAATGCATTGGAAAGTCCACCGCTGTAGTCTTGAGGTATCGTGCTGCCATGTCACGCAGCGGGCCCGGGTTCGATTCCCTGTCGGGACAGGCTCGTAGGTGAGGTTTTTCGGGGTTTTTCCTCACCTGTAAGACAAATGTCACAAAGCTTAGGGTCCAACGGTCCCCTAAAATCATCCGGCCATCATCAACATCCTTATCATTATCATCCTTCATCGGTGTGGAAAACAACGGGAAGCTACCACACCTACAATTCCCTAGTAAAGCTGCAAAGCATGGCATGAAAATGATATGATTGCAGTGAAAGACCTGCCCTCGGGTAGAATTACTATGGATGGATGCATTGGAAAATTCACACACACAAACACACAAAAAAACAGGCATTTCACATACGTCTATTTTTATTATAGGTGGTAAAAATGTTCAACTTGAATTTTCGTTGTAGGTACTTTTAGTTCTATTTCCACGCCTGCTGTGTCGCACCTGCCTTCCTACGTACAGTTGTAGCAAAGTTACACTAGTGTTATAAATGCCGATGTTGAATGAGCTTTTTGAAACCAACACATGACATAGTTATACATAGGCTCTCGCTCATTTGGGACAAGAATGACATAACTAAAAAAAAACGTAATTTTTTAGGAGATGTATTTAAAGTCAATACTAGTAAAATTCATATCAAATTCCGTTGAGGTGAAGTCATATGATGAAAGCTAAAAATTAAATTGTACCTGTTGGTAGGTGCCGTCGTCCTCAACTTTGTTAATGTATTGTATATAACATTAACTGGAGCGCTTTCGGAAGTTTTCTTCCATCTTCTGCAGGTTGAGTTTCCGCTACTTGTTGTTGTTGTGTACGGTGATGTATACTCCAACTGTTTGTAGCAGCAACTGACTTGTTTTTGACGATCTCGTATAATGGGTTTGACTGGGGTGCGTTCTCATTCATCACCGTACACAACAACAACAAGTAGCGGAAACTCAACCTGCAGAAGATGGAAGGTAACTTCCGAAAGCGCTCCAGTTAATTTTATATACAATATTTTAACAAAGTTGAGGACGACGGCACCTACCAACAGGTACAATTTAATTTTTAACTTTCATCATGTGTATTTAAAGGCTTGAAATCAATAGAACTTTGCCCTATTGTCATAAATATCAAATTACTATACCAACTCATTGTATACAATCGCTTATGTCGTTCTTCCAGAATACAGAACTGAGTTTTGCCTTCCATGTAGCGCCAATAACTCAAAATGGACAATTTTCTGTTATGTCACTCTTCTCGCAAACGAACGATATGACAAAAAATTAATGCCTGAACAGGGATTTGAACTCTGAATCTCTACTACAGAGTGTGACGCATCGTGTTAGCAGCGGGTGACGGGGAGATTAGTGGTCTCGCATTTGTGGAAATAGATCCGTGAGTCGGTGGCTCGCGAGTTGAAAACCCCGCGCAGATGATCGGTGCGTCTTGACGTCTGTTCCGGAGGATTCTCTAAGCCTCTACCATTTCTGTCGAAAAGGTTCGATGCCATAAGCTTCCATACTGCAAGGGTCTCGATTGGAAGCCCTTCCCGGCCTATGTAAACAGTTGACATATTCGGACGCGAATCAGTTGTGTTGTGACAGCGATACAGTGTACTTCGACCGGAAGAAACTGTGACAAGTGAAATCGTTAGAGACTGTAAATAATTGTGCAATAGATAAACTTCTAAACAAGATTAACTATTGCAGCAATTTGTGACTGAAACGTCACTCAAGGTTTATAAAATCAAGTAAATTTATTGTGGAGATTTATGCGATCATCTGTGTTGTTTTATTACGAGAAAACACTTAAACAATTCCAACATAGGTTTACATGACTTACAATATGAGGAAAAATGTGTGGGCGTAACGAGACCCCTAAATCAATAAAGAGGGATGGGAAGGGTTGAGAAATAAAATGTTCAAAATTATCATAAGTAATGCCACGAGTGATTTCCAAATTACCGATAAATTCACGACTCACGAAGTGAAGAGTGAATTTATCCAAAGAATTTGGAAATCAAGAGTGGCATTTGTTAGGATTATTTAACGAATAAAATTAAGCTGTTTACTCACAAATAATTATTTAACTATAGTTATTTTAAAATATTTATATATTTAATGTAAACGGCGACGTTTGAAAACAAATCAGAAATGTGTGGTTATGTTCATTCACTGCAAATATATCATATTATTTATTGCCAAATAAGATCGCAATATTGTAAGAATGTACCCAAGGGGAGAAATAATGAAACACATCAAACTATAAATCATAATCAACATTCCGGGTTATTCATTTATTTTTTTAGTAAACGACTCAGTAAAATTAAGGAATCTGTTCATTATTTGTTATATTCAATGCATTTGTTGGAGAAAAATATTGTTCTGTCCTGTTCAGAACATTAAAAAGGAGGAGCTTTCTTTATCACAAAAGCAGGAGCTGATAAAGAGAAATCGATAAAGAGCGAGGTGAAACGCGACTGTAGTTGGTTGTAAAACAAAATTCATTGAAACGTGATTGGTCATTGACTAGCATTTGTGGCATGAGTTAAATAGTCAATATTAATTACGGATACACTGTTTTCGGGTTTCCTGAGCCGATATATAACAGCCCCGATAACATTTAAGCCTAAATTTGATCCCCATCACCCATAGTACGGGTGACAAATGATGAAATGTAAAATGCCCAATATAACCGAGATTAGTGTGCTTGAGGGCGCCAGTAAGCTGATTGGTTGAATAATTACCCGGGTAATGACTACAAGTGTTCTCAGCAGAGAGACGTCTAGACACACTCTACTGTCCCCGTTACGTTTCGCTTCAAATTATATTAAAAGCGATGCTTATCTGCCTCAATATCCGCGTTTACAATTAACCCAACGCTTGTAAAACTGTTTCAATTACTTTGAAACATAACTGAATTAAATCAGATTTCATTCCATTGTACTTATGTTCTAAATTGTTGGGCGAGGCATCGTTCTAATCATTACGAAGTAAAAATCTCAAATTAAATTAAAAAAACAACTCTAACCGTAATTATAAAATAGATCAGACGAGACGACTCGAATATTTTTGTAAGGAATAAAATTTGGTTTGAAAAATTAAGCAGAAATGCATGTCACTAGTCAGGGAAAGTCTAACATAACTGTAATGTGAAATTAAATTGTCCCAAAATTTGAGAAAACTAACATTGTCCCTTTCGATTTACATTTTTTGTGACAAAATGCTATTCTCTTCTGTTTTAATCATCTAAATTTCAGGCATTAATCAGTTTTTAACAATGAAACTCCTCATGACATAATTATTCCTCAACTTCAAAAAACAAGACCATTTTCTAATTAATTTCATGACCAACGATATATTATTACGTTTACTTTATCCTTAAGGAAGTACATTTATCCTGTGCCACATCATTCTTCAAACGAAACATAAAATATTATTATTTGAAGGCAGATTAATATTAATTTCCATTTTGTTAGACGTGTAAATTAGAAAAAAAAAAAACTTTTGAATTCGCTGCATCACACAATTACAGGAATAACCTAACGATTGTATTCACGTAGAATTTCACGGCCGGAGTTGCTATGATAATCTTGAAGAAGATTTTCGGCTATAGGCCGTGGTCGTGAGGCTTGTAGTTCCCCGACGTTTCGCCAGAGACTGCGTCTGGCATCCTCAAGGGTTGTCCGAACACATCGCGGTGAATGTATAAATAAGACAGACAGCGGACAGAATTGCCAGTCTCAAGACAACCCTTGAGGATGCCAGACGCAGTCTCTGGCGAAACGTCGGGGAACTACAAGCCTCACGACCACGGCCTATAGCCCGGAAATCTTCTTCAAGATCATCATAGCCTAACGATTATTTATGATGATTGAGGTCGCTTATAAGAAGCGACACGCCACGAAACAAATATACAGAACTTGCAAACTTTATCAAACTATGAACGAAAAAGGAAAAAGGTACGGGCTTGATACGATCGGAAGACAAATTAATGAAATGTTTATTTTTCTGAACCTTACAAATTGCAAAATAACTGATCCTGGAAAATGCGTGTCGCCGTGGAGGCCTGCTCTCATACGCTTAATAGCTGTAAGCGTCCGGGAAATTAGATGCAGTCTTTACTGATCCGCAGAGTTCTAGACGGTCAGAATCTCGTCGACTACCGACCTCCATATAAATTTGATGGCGACTAATCCACTTCTTTGCCGCCTGGACGGGCAGCTTTAGTAGCAATGAATGCATTGTTCATCAGAGCGACGCGACGGGCTGTAACCTAGTATCCATGCAGTTGAATAATGTTGGTGAAATTCTTCTGAGTTGTCGAAAGCTACTCCGAAAGGCAATTTAAATTGTTTGCTTTCAGTAATTTATTGATTTCAACCACTAGGCCTATCCGTTTTAAAGTTTGATTGCATATTTCGGCATTGTATATCAGATCATGAGCAGTATCCAGGGTAAATTATAATATTTATTAGCGTCAAATTTTGTTGTTTCCATAATAATAATAATAATAATAATAATAATAATAATAATAATAATAATAATAATAATAATAATAATAATAATAATAATAACATAATAATATAATAACGATAATAATAACGATAATAATAATGATGATAATAATAATGATGATAATAATAATGATGATAATGATGATAATAATGATGATAATGATGATAATGTTGATGATAATGATGATGATGACGATAATGAAGACGATGATGATGATGATGATGATAATGATAATAATAATAATAGTAATAATAATAATAATATTTTAGCAATATTCTACAATATAGTGTTTCCCCTTCAACTCAAAGTGATTTGTCATGACAAGTTCCCGCCTACAGCATCTTCTTCCCTCAAATCTCAGGCTTCCATACTTCTCCTACCTCCATCTATCGAACGTTCTCTAAATCTGCCTCTTCCACTTCTTCAATTCTTTCCAATCAGGGATATTCTTTGGTATTCTATCTTCTTCCATTCTTATGAAGTGTCCATAGTATTTTAAACGTTTTTCTTCTATTTTTTCTAATATTTTTTTTTAATTCGCATAATTTCCCTTATTGTGCTGTTTCTGAATTTATCCCTTCTAGAAATTCTTGTCGACCACCTTCAAAAATAAATTTCTACTGCTAACAGCTTGTTGGCTTGTTTTCTAGTTAATGTCCAGGTTTCGGGTCCAAATGATAAAATGCTATGTAACAGAAACTTTAAATATAGTTTTCTTCGTTCTCTATTTTACATTTCTATATTACAAAGCAGTGAGTTTAACATACCAATTAATCTTTTTCCATCTGTGATTCTTCTTTCAATTTCTGTAGTTGAATTATTATTTTTATGTAAAACAGATCCTAAATATTTAAAGAAATAACATTACGTATTCTTCCTGAATTACATTTCAACTCACCTTTTGTCTCGAATGAAAGATATTCTGTTTTATTACAATGTATCTGTAATCCTCATTTTTTTGTATAATTTCATTTAACGTGAGAGATGCATCACCACCTGATCATCTGCGAATAGTAAATGGTGGAAGTAATAATTATCTTATATTTGAATTCCCATATATTTCCAGGTTCTTGATCAATTCTTTGTATAATAATATGTGTGTATATATATATATATATTCTACTCAAAAATATTAGAGGAACACATGTTTAAACCAAAATACGAGAATCAATATTGAAACAATTTAATGTTTGATCTTTTGTAATTATAAATCGAAGATTTATATAAAATTAGAATAGACATTCAAACAATATTTTCTTGTACGGTATTAGCAATACGAACAAGTTTTCATTTGTAACAGAAAACAAAGTGGAAATTTGAGATTTAAAATTTTTGGAATCAATGTTTCCATGGTTATTTCAACACTCAGCACTTAGTGTGTTCTCCGCGAGCCTAAATGACCGCATTACACCTACGAGGCAGCTTCGCAGAAGCCTTCTTACAGAAACTTGTGAGATTCTCTCCCATTCCTCGGTGAGTGCATGTGAAAGTTCTTCAAGGTTCTGAGGTACAGCAGGACGCTTACGAACAAATTTTTTCCAACTTATCCTACATATGCTGGACATCTCTGGTAGCCTGTGCTATATGACATCTAGCATTATCTTGCATTAGAAGAAAATTAGGGTCCATACCATAAGCAAAGGGCACAACATGTTGGAGGATAATGTCATTAATGTAAACATCAGCATTCATGCGCTGTGGGATAACGACAAGTTCTGTCCGAGACTCAATAGTAATCCCAGCCCAAACCATAACCGAACCACCTCCAAATCTGTCACGTTCAATAATTGTGGCTGGATCAAAACGTTCACCAGGACGTCTCCATACACGTGTACGACCATCAGAACCTGTTGGACGAAATCTTGATTCGTCCGTGAATAAAACACCCTTCCATTGGCGGAGCTGCCAGTTGACATGATTCTGAGCAAATCGCAGTCGGGCTTCTTTGTGCTGACGTGTCAAATGAGGGGCTTTAAAGGGGATTCTAGACCTCAACTTCGCATTTCTCAGTTTACTTCTTACAGTCTGATCAGAAATTACCATCCCAGTTTCTGTGCGTAAATGGTTTTATAGATCGCTGGCTGTAGATTTTCTTCTGCGCAAAGCTGATAAGACAAGAAATCTACTATGTACGTCTGTAGTCTTCTTCTTACGACCTTGCCCGGGTCTCCTCTTGTATCCACGTGTCTCTCTATATCGCCTTCACAGACTGTGGATGACATCAAGAATCCTAGAGACACGACGAATGGAACGATCATCTTAAATCAATGTAACTGCTTGTGCAACTGATGTCTCATTGCTCTGTATTAGCTTCAGAAAACACAAAAATAACAATTCCTTACCGCAGATTATTCTTCAAACCTGTTTTTTAAAAAAAACAAAAAAAAATCAATACGAACTCACGTTGGTTTCAGCAACTCTTGGAATTTCACTAACATACTCAGAGAAAAATTAATAAAACCCAGAAGATCTTTAATCTGATTTTAAAACATACTTGAACTCAAAACATCTGACTCTCAAAAATTAAATTGTTACAATATTTATTTTGTAGCTTTGGTTTAAATATGTGTTCCTTTAATTTTTTGAGTTGTGTATAAATGGAATATTTCTGAAAGTCTGTTCCCCATCTTAAGTTGGTATAACTTGTCTGAGTATACTGATCTTATAATACTAATTGTTTTGTCATTTATATTCGCCTCTTCTAGGGCTTTCCAGAGCAAGTTTCTGGGTACACTAACATACGCCTTTAACGTATCAATAAAGATCAAATATACAGGTTGCGATTTCTCTCAAAGAGGAAGTTCCAGATTACGTGGAAGAGGAATTTAGAAAATTGGGAATGAAAATATGACGCAAAATGCATAGAAAGAGCTGTGTGGGCATCGGCCGCTAAGCAGGCTGTGATCACAGTCTAAGGGCTGTAACTCCCGATAGCGAGCACCCACGTGCTGATATACGTGTATAGATTAACTCACTGCCTCTAATGAACCCGTAAGTTCATGGCCGCAAGGACATAAGCTCTCCATACATCCCTATCATCAATTAATGTTTTCCAATCATCCCCTGTATAATCTACTTCCCTCAAATCGTGGATAATGTTATTCTCCCATCTCATTCTTGGTCTACCAACTGGGAGTTTACTCTCCGGTTTTCCTACAAGAAGCTTCCATGCATCTCTTTCAACCCCCATATGTGCCACATGTCCTGCCCATAGCAGTCTAAGAGACTTAACTGTTCTTATTATATTTGGCTTCCTATACATATCATGTAGCTCACTATCATTTAGTCTTCTCCATTCACCTGTCTGTTCATCTCTTTTTGGCCCGAAATTTTTCTTAAGAACTTTATTCTCAAATACTCGTAATCTCCTCTCCTCGCTTAAAGTAAGAGTCCATTTTTCACATCCATATAATATAACTGGTAGATTAAGAGTTTTATATATTTTCAGTTTAACGTTTTTCGAAAGGAGTTGGGACGACAAGAGTCCCTGTAATACATAATAGCACACATTTCCAGAATTGAGCCTATGTTTAATTTCTTTGTACATCTCATTCCTGTTAGTAATTATTGTTCCTAGGTATTTGAATTCAGCCATTTATTGAAAATTTCCCTTATTTGTCATTAACTGTCCATTTCCATTATAGGCATATAATACATTTTTATGTGTTTTATTGATGTTTACTTCCAGTCCCAATTTCTTAGTGTTACTCAATAGACTAAACGACTGTTTGTAAAATTATTAATAACATTTTCCGTAGTTTGTTCAGATGTTGATGGATTTGTTTATATATATATATATATATATATATATATGTTATTATTAAATGTTTAACATTGAGCAATGCAAGCTTAATATGGTATGATAATATATATATATATCAATACATATTATTATTATTATTATTATTATTACTTTATTATAAATTTACACTATCATAATCATGTACATTGACATCTCTGTAACAAATATTGGAAACCCCTCAGTTTTATTTTATGTTTAATTGTTGTATTTTTGCCCACAAGTTGTCCATATTTACGGTATAATCTACCGCAATAGAAACAATAATATTAATAGGCCCTAATAATGCTAATCACGATGTTAATAATCATAATATTTATTTTCTATTTATATACAGATTTTCATGTTTACACATATTTCTCAGCCTAAAGTTTTATTTTCCTTCTCCACTCGGTCCATCCATCCACTCCAGTCCTCTTGTTCTCATTCCAGTTCTTATTTCTTTACATTCATGAGTTTCAATGTGTTCCTTTCTTTTTTCTTCCAGGTGTACCCATTTCCAATGTTTTCTGAGCAACCTTTCTTCTTGCAATCGTCGTACGTGCCCATAGCAATTTAATTGCTTATATCTTATATAATCTACTATTGAATATCTAATATACATTTTTAATAAGAAAAATAACAATAATGCAATGATATAGTTGGAATGGCGAATTTTTTCTTCGTAGATACAGAATAATTGATGACCTGTGTTCAGATCGTGTAATAGACAGACGCAGAAACAGGTCGGGGGAGAGTAAATAAAAACATAACATTGAATCTTGCAAACTGATCGGAACAATTCAAGCTACTACCGGTAACTCAGCATTTCAAGTTTTTAACAACTTTGATGATTACACATTAAATCATTGAAAATAATGGTTTGTACTGCAAAATTATTTATTGTTAAAATTTAGTTCTTGGTTGTGAGCGGCATTTCGATTTAATAAGGTAACTTGAATGGTAATGGTAACAGTAATAATAATAATAATAATAATAATAATAATAATAATAATAATAATAATAATAATAATATATAATACCTTTATTTTACCTAAAGGCCTTGTCTCCCACTCACCCAGGGTAGATAAAAGTAAAAAAAAAAAAATGTTACATCAAAATTAAAAAGACAAAATTATTACATAGTATAGCTAGAATAAAATTATTATTTAAAAAATATTTTGATTTACTCTATATTTAACGAATGAAATATAAAAAGTAGAAGATAAAAATATGAACAAAAAATACTATTAATGACACAATATATTTAGTTGTCGATAAAAACAACAAATAATTGTATAAATGCGATTTAAAAGTGTCAAGTGTGCGGCAACCCCTGATATTTTGAGGGAGGGAATTCCACAAGCAGACAGAAGCTACTGTGAAAGAAGTAAAGGATATATATATATATATATATATATATATATATATATATATATAGTTTATTTAAGACAAAGCGTGTAGTATTACAGATATATAATATATTGGACCTTGATAAATTCAAAGTATGGACGTTGAAACAGGATATACAGAGACTTAGATCTGCTGAAATGAGATATCTTCGGAGGACTGCAGGATACACACTACTAGGTCACAAAAAAAATGAAGACATCTTAGAAGAATTACACATGGAATCTTTAGAAAACAAAATTTCTGATTATAAGTCAAGATGGATACAACATGTTCATCGAATGGAAGATCACAGGATACCCAAACAAATGTTAAGATATCAACCTGCAGGAAGAAGAAGACCAGGACGTCCACTCGAAAGACTTTTGGATGGTGTTTCTCTTGAGGCCGAAACAGGTCAACAAATGGCCTAAATTCGTGAATGTACTATGATGATGATGATGACCTTGATAAATTCATTTCATGATAAAAATTATTATATTTTTACTATAATACTATAATTAGATTATCATTATCATTTATTATTATATATATATATATATATATATATATATATATCCACCGCTGTGATCTCGAGGTAGCGTGCTGCTTTGTCACGCAGCGGGACCGGGTTCGATCTCCGGTCGGGGGAGTTATTCTGGGTGAGGTTTCTATCGGGGTTTTTCCTCACCTGCAAGACAAATGTCAGGAAAACTTTAAGGCCCAAACGGTCCCCGAAATCATATGGCTATCATCATAATCATCCTTATCATTATCATCATCCTTCACCGGTGTGGAAAGCAACGGGAAGCTACCACACCTACAATTCCCTAGTAAAAGTTGCAAGCATAGCATGAAAATACTGTGATTGCAATGAAGGACCTGCCCTCGGGCAGAATTACTATGGATGGATATATATATATGTAAGATGTATGAGGGATCTAGGTCTGGAAGAATTGGAATGGGAAGAAGGAGAAGAATGGAGGAAGAAGATAAACATTTAAAATATTTTGGTCGCAGAAGATGTTTTATTACATTGTAAACTTGTTTATAAATAAATTATTATTATTATCATTATTATTATTACTATAGACGCAGGAATTTGTGAGCGTAGAGTTAAGCAAGCTTTGGGTCACAGAGGGCGGCGATGACGTTATGACAGCTACATTCCAAATCTGATGGAGAGTGGATTTATACGAGAAGGAAAGTTTATCATAATTTTTGCAGCAACGAAACATTAGTTAATACGAAACATATGTTACTGCTTTCCCTTTTATTCAGGCTGTCATAGTTATTGCAGCGAGAGAAAGTCTTATTGCTTCCTGCTTCGTCCTGCACACACTGCGGATGTCACAATAAGCCCTGTTTCACGTCACCTCAACCTTCTGGAATGGTTTCTCAGCTCCCAAAATTGGGTTTAGTAAAATGTAATGAGAAAAGGACACAAGTGAGCTGCGTCTCGTACGCAGGAACCCGGGTTTGATCTGGAGACGAAATAATTTTATTTGTTGATGACTCTTTGGAGGTTTTTCTCTGTTCTATGATAAATTTCGGAAACTTTAGGCCAAATAATCCCAGAACATCATCTGCCCATCATTATCATATTCGCCATGTGTAGTGAATAGTGTATATCGTCTGAAGTATCGTGTTGTCTGGGAGGTGGCCTTGGGTTGAACTGATCATTTATTCGGGGAGGCCCTCCACGTCCTTGTGTGTGATTCAAAGTATAAATTTCCTCTCCCGATAGGCCAATGCACTGTAAGGTCAGTTCGGCGCGGGGCGTGAAAAAGTAAGAGGTTAAACTAGGATGGAAAAGAAGATGAAGAAGAAAACAAGTGAATAATTAATCATCATCATCATCATAATGAAATATGCAGATCGGTAAAAACAAAAATAACAATCGCATTTTTTCTACCTCGCTGTTCGTCTGAAAAATCTCATTTCACATAATCACCCTTTTTTTTTCAGTTTTATTCAGAAAATCAATTGCATTTTTACATATCAAATATCAATTACATTTCCTGGAAGGGAAAACTTTACATATTCCATAGAACTGCGATATTAGAGCAGGCCGTAATAGAAGAAGCTGCGATTATATAATCTGCACCCCGCGAACTTTCAAGTTGACATTCAAAGAAATAGCGCTGCAATCGCACGATGAAGAGTGTGTATTACATTCAAATAAGACAGCACTTAATTGATCGGATTAAAGTATTAAATGGTGCGCCACGTAATAAATATTAACAATAGTAGGTTTACTTCATCCCTTCCCCACAAATGTTCTCCATTTCCCAATTAATTAAATTTATCAATGGATCGTACGCCTATTGGGCGTAACAAGGGAACTGCCACTAAATGCAGCCGGAATCTACCTTGAAATATCTTCCGAGAAGCGTTGTAATGTAGAAAGGTCGTGTCCAAAAAACAACATCTGCTGTTTTTAACTGCAATGTACTAAAATCCAGCGCCAAATATCTCATTTATGATATATATATATATATATATATATTATAATTAAATGTTTAACATTGAGCAATGCAAGATTAATATGGTATGATAAGAAAAATAAATGCCTGGATGGGATTCGAACCCGGATCTCTGGGTCTGTACCTCAGCGTGATATCCATTACACCACCAGGCGAATCCAATTCAAACACTTATTTTACTTATCATTGTATTCATATGTAACATATGCTTGTTCTGGTGAGTGGAAGAGAAGGCCACATGGCCTTAACTCCACCAGGCTAAATAAATAAATAAATAAATAAATAAATATTAAGCTTGCATTGCTCAATGTTAAACATTTAATTATAACATCGATAAAGCGTCACTGCTATAAAGTAAAAAATATTATCTTTAATTTGCTTACTTGTTATAGTCAGCTACTAGATGGCAGTGAAGACCGAGTTCTCGCGACATCTAGTAATAATGGAGAATATAATACATATATAAGAAAAATAAGTGTTTGAATTGGATTCGCCTGGTGGTGTAATTGATATCACACTGAGGTACAGACTCAGAGATCCGGGTTCGAATCCCGTCCAGGCATTTATTTTTCTTATTATACCATATATATATATATATATATATATATATATAAAGTTTTATTAAACACACTGTGTAGGCCTACATTATAATACAATTACTGAAAGTTATCATCGTCTGCGTAGAATTGTAGAGGGTTTCTTCTTGCTATACAGTCAATAAGGTGGTATTGTTGACATAGCTTGCAGAGGCACTGGGTCGATGCGAGGTGGAACCCATTTATGGTACATACTCTGTAGTGGAATCCATGTGTGGCGGTCCTCGTGAACACGTGTCTTCGGGAGAAGTTCGGTTCCTTCCATTCTTCGGTGTTAATCGCTGGGGTCAGGAAGAATCCGCGGTCTATATCCTCTGCTTTTTCTTCTCTCTCTCTCTCTCTCTCTCGCTCTCTCTCTCTCTCTCATGTGTGCTTCGTAGGCCGGGGTGTGTGGCAGTTTATATTTTAACGCTATTTCTCTGATGAAGAAGTCAGTCTTGGTTAGATGGTATATGAGTCGGGAGCTCGTTGACCTTGAAACCCTAAGTACTCTCCGTAGGTAGGCAATTTTGACCATTTCTAGCCTTTTCAGATCTGCTATGGTTAACCGAGTCCAGAATGTGGTGATTGCGTAGCACGCTTTTGGTGATATCTTGATGTGATATCTTATAGCTGTTTCGACTGATACTTTTCGACATTTCGAATGTCAAACGTGGCCTTTATTAGTGAGTTGCATCTTTCCTGGATGTGCTTGGTGAATGATTTTCCTGTGACTTGCAACGTTAGACCGAGATACTTGTAGCAGTTGGCTAATTCTAGTTGGGCATTTCCATACTTGAATTTGTCATCCCTGTTTACGTCTAAATTTCATAATCTTAGTTTTGCTTGCGTTAACTTCTAGTTCGTTCCTGCACGTCCGGTCGTGTAGTTTATCGACGCTAGTCTGAAGAGCTGCTTTATTCCTGGATATGATGACTATATCACCTGCTTCCGGTGATGCTACTTCTTGGACTACGTCGTGGGTTAGCAAGTTGAAGAGGAATGGGTTGAGAGGACCCCTTTGAAGCACTTCGTTTGTTTGTATTATGTGGTCGGATTGGCTAACATTGTCGTTTATGGTTAGTAGGTTGAAAGCCAGTATACTTTCATTTAGTTTCAAGAAAGGGTTCTGTTTTCCCAGTATTCTGGAGATTTTGTCCAGTAATGTGTTTCTATTTACGCTATCAAACGCCTTGGAGAAGTCTATGAAATCCGCATATACGTGGGCACCTGCGGTGCTTGTTGCTTCCCGGACGATGGATACACTCTCTCAGTTATGCTATAGGGAAGTAATACAACACCTGAATTGGTAGACTGGATAACCCTCACTACCTGCCGTCCGCGCGGCGCCCCGCCTCACTTCACTAGCTCTTACTCAAGTAAGGAGTTAATCTGCTCCGTAGATATATATATACATATGAACACCTGAAGGAATGTCAATTAAAAGTGGCACACGTTATAACTTAAAATCTGGAGAGGATTATTTAGAGAATAAGTTATTCCTAGTACCCCCATGTGGTGAGAGGAGGCGATGTGTAAAGCAATCGAAATAACCTATATCCTATATTAGTGTCAAATGCATGGTTTTAGGATTCACCGAGATGTATAGTGACACCCCCGATAACCTTTAATGCCAAATTCAGCCTTCATCGGCAAGTTGAGGGATGAGGAGGGATGAAACAAATAAAATGCCAGAAAGAACCAAGGTTAGTATGGAATATTGACTGGGGACAAGCAGTTTGCGGGTAATCAGCTAGTGGTTATATGAAGAAAATTGAGTTGATTCGCTGGCTGTATTGATGATGATACTGCGCTACCATTAGTTATCATTTAGCTGATTGTTACACGACCTTTGAACCGGCATGTCTTGCTTTCCTCGGCCCACTTTCAATACAGAGGTCAGTGCACCTACCACGTCTACTTGTGTAGTACCTGCAACAACTGATGCAGATTATCCTCAATTATTTCGCTCTGAGATAACTAACACCAAGGAAGATTGCATCAGTTTTCTAAGGCTCTTAACATCACCTCAGTTGATGAGAAGTTTAAAAAAGTAATTTCAATACATTTTGTGGTGTATTCATTGGAGGATGGCTGTGAAAACTGTGCAGAGGAGATATTTTGTACACCATTTATTTCATTAATATAAAATTATGGAATATTCACCTGAAAGGTCCGTCTCCTCAACTTAATTAATCATTTACTGTAGCGCTTTCTGGACTTGTCCCATCATCGGCAGGATTCAAAACTGGTGTTTCACTGAAGATCTGGTAGAGGGGGTTGCATGTATTGGGTTCGTTTTCGTTTATCAGGCTGTCGTTGTTGTGAGCTGCTTTTATGATTTCCATCTCTTCGAGTACGTTTATCTTCGCTGGATTATTTTCTCGGTGCATTACTGTTAGGGTGTTTTCAATATTTAACATGCGATGTCCTTCATGGATAACGTGTTTTGCATAGCTTGATTTCCCTTCTGCGTGAATGAAGTCTCGAAAATGTTCTTTGAATCTGATGTTAAAACTCCTGTTTGTCCTTCCTATATAAAATTTGTTGCAGTCCTTACATGCCAGTTTATAAACTCCTTTGCTGTTGAAAATGTTATTTTTTTCAATGTTATTGTTTATTATGTTGTTTAATTTGTTATTGGTTCTGTATGCTATTTTTACGTTTTTATCGGCTTTCTTTAGTGCATTGGCTAATTTTGTCGTTTCCTTTCCTGTGTATGTAAGTGTTATCCATGTTTTCTTGTTGTTGTCAGATTCTTTTTCTAGTTTAGTTATGTTGGTTATGTTGTTCTTCCTTTTTTGTTTTTTTACGAGCTTATCTATGAATTCTTCATTATAGCCATTGGTTTTTTGCCATATACTTAATGTAGTTGAGTTCTTGGATATAACTGTCTTTGCTTAATGGTAGTTTCAACATTCTACTGACTAAGCTAATTAAATGTACTAATTTTTCTGTGAAAAGGGTGTGTAGAATTTTGTTTGTTTATGGCCAGAGCATTGTTTGTGGGTTTCCGGTAGATACCGATTTCTAGTTTATTGTTGTGTAGATTTTTGGTTATAGACAAATCTAAGTAGTTTATGCTGTTATTAACTTCTATTTCTTCGGTGAAAGTGATTTTTTCATGCATGTTGTTTAAGTCTTGTAGTATTTCTTTTTATTTTCTGTTTTCATTATCATTACGTCATCGATATATCGTATTATTAGTTTTATGTTGAATTTGTGTATTTACTTCATGGTCAAGATGGTAGTCAATGACCAATCACGTTTCAATGAATTTTGTTTAACAACCAATACATTGAATATAGCAAATAATTAACAGATTCCGTGATTTTACTAAGTTGTTTACGAAAAAAATAATTAATAACCTATAATGTTGAATATAATATAAAGTTTGATGTATTTCATTATTTCTCCACTAGGGTACATTCTTACAATATTTCGAATCTATTTGGCAATAAATAATATGATCAAATTGCAGTGAATATACAGGGTGTCCCATTCAAACCTCCCACATTTTAATTAATCATAACTAATAAAGTATGCGGAATTATGAAATGAGGCCGGTATTAAACGAAACAGAAACTCAAAGAATTTTCATTACCACACACTAAAACACCTCTATGTGTGCACCATTAGTAGCACGAACAATATCAAATCTGTGTTCGATTTCGTGCCACGTTCTGTCCAACATGTCCATTGAACTGCCGGGAAGTTTGGAGAATTGATTTTTGTAGACTTCTCTGAAATCCTGCTCTAATTTATTCAATCATTTATTTTGAAACACCTGTACGAGGACCTCCTGATTCTTTTTTAACGCTTCCAGTCACCAGAAACTTGTCAAGCCATGCCTTAATGGTCTTCCCATCAGGTGCATTTCCTCCATATTCTCTCCGGTAATTTCTTTGCACTATAATTATTGACTTCGTCTATGCATACCAGAAAATATTTTGTGCTCGTTGCTGAGGAGTCGCCATTTTGTTTTACGTCATTATTGTCCAACATGCGACAGATGAATTAACTGCAACAATGAAAACAAAAATGCCTTGAGTTTCTCTTTCTTATAATACCTACCTCATTTCATAATTCCGCGTGCTTTGAGAGTTATGATTAATTAAAATGTGGGAGGTTTGAATGGGACACGATGTACAATATCCTCATATTTCTGATTTGTTTTCGAACATCGCCGTTTACATTATATGTAGAAATATTTTCAAATACCTGTAACTATATTTAAATAATGATTTTTGAGTAAACAGCTTAATTTTATTCGTTAAATAGTCCAAACAAAAGCGACTCTTGATTCCCAAATCCTCTAGATAAATTGGAAATCACTCGTGGCATTACTTATTATTAACTATAAGGTACTTTATGTTTCAACATAACTTGTTCTGTACCAATTCCGAGCTAAGTTCGAGATGTACAGTAAACAAACTTGCGTAAGGTATTACTCCGTCTAATCGGCCGCGGTGGACTAGTGGTTATGCTCCCGAGTGGCGCGGGTTCAAACCCGGCCGGGGTCGATGGATTTTTTTAGGATGGAAAAATCCAAGGAGCAAGTACTCCGGGAGGGATTTTAAGCCGTGGGTCCCGAGTCTGAAGATTTTCAGGTTCGTAAAAAATCCTTAAGCCTGAATGAAAAGGCCTCTAAGCAAAATTTACCGAATTTTCCCGTCCTAGTACTACCTTGGTTTCCTAGATGTCAGTATGAGGCGGAACGCTGACCACGGACCACTTAAAATGACATCTATACGAAAACAAGTGTAACTAAATTAGTATGGTTCAAATTCTTCCCTGTACGGAAAGATCGCCCAAATCTCTGTTAAGGGAAACATAGGCTTACAAGAAGATTACTCCGTCTATTGGGGGAACCGTGGTGATACTTTTACCCGCCATATGACTGAATTGTTTATGGAACTGCGAACGATAGAAACATTGTTCTTAGGCAACATCGCATTTTACGGGAAATAAGACTGAACACAAGGAAAGATGGTGCCAATAATTATTAACTTCCATTTCTTATATATCTATGACAAGAAATCATATGTGGAGGTGTATACAGTAAAGTGGTGCAAGTCATTTTCTACATGTTGACAAAAACGGTGTTTATTTGTCGGTGTACAGAGAATCAAATTAACTTAAAATTGATAATCATGGAGATATGTCAGCGGTTCGACTCGCAAACCCTTTCCACAACGACCTTCGCTGGGTGAACCACTAACTTTTAAACACAATACATGCATCAAATTTAATTCCAAGCAATAGGTTTAATAACCTTAAATTAACTTAACCCTTAACGTTTAAAACCTAAAGTCACTCTAGTTACGGCCTAGTTGTACTGAAATCAAATGCATTCCTAACGTTGTTACATAACTGTGTACCAGGCGTTCGCGGTAAATATTACTAGTAATTTATTGTGAAAATAATGTGATAAATTCCTGATGTTACACATATGTAACAAAGGACATTATAGAGTTAATTTAATTTTAAAATAATAATAATAATTATTATTATTATTATTATTATTATTATTGTTATTATTATTATTATTATTATTACAATGCTGCAGAAATGAAAAAAATGATAGACCTAACCTCGAAACTCGCCATTACGGAAAGGTTTTGGTGAACCAATTGAAATATTTTGCGAACCCCAGTTTGGGAAACGTTGTTCTAAGTGATTGTATTAATTGTTGATGTACCTGAAATACAGGACGCAGTTTCTTCTTCACAACCGTGTACTTTACTAAATGTTGTAAGAAGAAAACTGACTTACACCACAGTGGCGCATACCCCTTATTATGTGCCAAACTAATGTGACGTTAACATTTTTTCCATGACATCGATAGATATCCCTCATTTACAATTTGATTACGAGCAGTACACATGCTCTATGTTAACTCACCTGTAAATCCTGATGTTGTTTTCACCACATCCTCAATGATTAATGTAGGATATTTTTCTTTAAACTCTTTGAAAACATTCAAAATAATTTGTTTCTCTCCGTTTTTCAATTACTTTCCTTTGCAGTTTCTTATATTTTATTGTATACAACTTTCCTCAAGGATAAAGTGATACGGACAATTCATTTTTGGAATTGATGAATTACATTTTGTAAATACATTTTAAAAAATTCAAATTGTAGGCCTAATTGAAGTATACATACTATAAAGTAGAAATTTTGTAAAAATGGTTTCTTAAAATTGAAATTGATCCTCTAATGGCAGCGATGGCAATTTTAGAAAGATACACCCTGTGCAAATCTAAGGAATTCCAAAATTTGGCTAAGAATCCTGGTATAGTACCTCTTGCCCCGATCATCAATCCTGTGACAGTTATACTATCTAGTTGGTATTTATCTTTGTAATAGTCAATTGTTGGGTCATATATGGCTTTCTTTTCAGAGTCAACTTCCTCAGGTTGGCCACTATGAGTCTCAAAACGAATTGTGGGATCTAAGATCATACCAATTTTAGAAGATGGTCTAAATGCAATAATATCTATTCGTCTGTTACTCCCATTAGTGGCCACACCATGAACTTCCTCATAAACCGTGTATCCAAAATCTCGCAAGGCTTCTGCCATCATATTTCGAATAGTGTGGTGCCGAATGTTTCTCAGCGATTCTCCAAACGGACAGGCCCCAAGGACGTGTGCAAGGGTTTCGTGCTCTCTGCGACAACGTCTATACAAAAGCGGCCATTTTAGACATCTGAAATTCCAACATTCCGCATGTGTAACAATCTACTTAAATTGTAATTATATATCCTAAAATTCTCCTGTATAACTTACAGAGACATGTGCTATATAATACATTTTTCCCTCTCTATTTCGAGTGCTAGAGAGGGAATGACATTTATTACACGTTCAAAGGTAAAATCGTTATTCGACCCACGACATCTGCTTTGTTTACATTACAACTAGAACTTAGCTCGGAAGGGGTGTAACGTTAATGTAAATCTAACAGCACGCAATTAATAATATCATGACAATGATTTTTTTAAATGAATAATAGTTTCAAAAAACTAAAACAACACGCTTTATTAGAAAACCGAACTAAAAATGAAAAATAATTTTAATTTCTAACACGCTTGGGATAAAATTAAAGTGGTCAACAAAAAAATCATCTCCAACACATATAGAATAAAACTAGACTTATCAACAAAAAGAAAATAATTTTACCATCAAAAGCGTGGGGTGCTCTATGTCAATTAATATATTTGATAATAAACAGATATTGGTAAAAGTAAAGTCTCTAAGAAGAAAATGTAAAAACCATAAAAAGCACCCCACGCTATTGATGGTTAAATTATTTCCTTTTTGTAGATAACTCTAGTTTTATTCTATATGTGTTGGAGATGATTTTCTTGTTGACCACTTTAATTTTATCCCAAGCATGTTGGAAATTAAAATTATTTTTCATTTTTTAGTTCGGTTTTCTAATAAAGCGTGTTGTTTTAGTTTTTTAAAACTATTATATATTTTTTATTTCTTAGTTTTAATATTTTACAGAATAAGATAAACATGTAAATATCTTTAAATTCGATACTATTGCAGTATGAGCTAAAAGTAATACTCTTCCAAAAAAATCTTCCCAACCGGATTTGAACCAGCGACCTATGGATTACTGAAATCACATACCACTACAGTTCACCGCTCTACCAACTGAGTTCTTACAACGATTGACTAAAACGTCGACAAGTCCGCAACCTATTATACCATTTTCATTTTTTTGATTTTCTGATGATTCTGGCCAGGATTTTAGAAACAAAATATGAAATTATTGAATTATCACGGGTCCTTTACATGTATACAAAGTTTCAAGTCGATCCAATGTTTCTAAGTGGGTGAAAATCGTGTTCAAAGATTCCGTTACATTGATACAAAGACTATTTTTTTTTCTGACGATTCTGGCGAAGATTTTAGAAACAAATATGAAAATATTGTATTGTCACGGGTCCTTTACAAGTATACAAAATTTCAAGTCGATCTAATATTTCTAAGTGGGTGAAAATCGTGTTCAAAGATTCCGTTACATAGATACAAACACACTTTTTTTTAACTTTCTGATAATTTTGGCCAGGGTTTTAGAAACAAAATATGAAATTAGTGTACTGTCACGGGCCCTTTACAGGTATACAAAGTTTCAAGTCGATCCAATGATTTTAAGTGGGTGAAAATCGCGTTGAAAGATTCCGTTACATGGATAGATAGATAGATACAGGTCAAGCTAATATAAAGGGTGTAAAATGCAACTCCGCAATTGACAATTATTATTTTTATTGGTTTGTGAAACCCATCACACACTCAGGGCTAAACGCCAATTCACATGCGCTCAAACTCCTTTTCACATCCAAGAGTTATGACAATATATATATATATATATATATATATATATATATATATCTTGTAATACTCCGAAGGAAGTCGTGTTCTCGAAAATGTTGACCAGAAATACTCATCGATCTTAGTTGAAATCGAAACAATCAGACGCGATACTCTTATAGGATGAAGGGTGGCACCGCCATTTAAATCTAAAATAAATGGATACTTAATTACAAATTTTGAAATGTAACACAAATCATTGTTGATATAGATGGCACAGTAGTCCAATTTGACCCTGGCAGCTGGCTGACGAGATCTGCCTCCACTCATCCCTGTTCAATGCTTCCCTATAAATATAACTATCTCATCTTCAATCAGCTTACTCTTAGGTTTAAGCAGTGTTTCTTTATGATTGTCTCTGCCATCGGGATTTAAAAACATCTCCACTTTGGGTCGGGGGTCCGTCGGGCCCCAGCTGTGCTCACAACAGCAACAAGGCGCATCCCCGGGTGGCGGATAGGGGAACGGTCGGTGGTTTGCTTGCATTCCTCCCGGCTAGGTCCAGACCGGACCCGCGGGCCATTTGTGTGGTCGTCAGGACTCGAGCGACCTGACGTACTATATAGCTCGTGCTGCGCCCACTCCAGCAGCAAAACGCGTCCCCTCGGTGGCGTAGTGGGGAAAAGGTCGGTGGATCTGCTAGTCAGTCCTCCCTTCCAAGTCCGATGGACTCGCGGACCATGAGTGGGGTCAGCAGGAAAATTAATAAGAGGGGCCTGCTGTCAAACCTGTACGTCCCGGCCCACAAGCGGGAGCATGGGCCGCTGTTGGTGGAGCGGTGAGAGACTGGAGATCAGAAGCCCCTTTCTCTTGGTTCAATGGAACCCGAAACCATCTGTGGGGGCACCATGGGAGATGAGAACCCTGGATGCCTACATTGCTCAGTGGGCTGCCTCACAGCAGCTACACGACTAGGCTTAGTCTTGCGAACGGGCTGGTTGGGACAATACCGGGCGTAATGCTGGGAATTACCACCAGGTCAATAAGCTCGGGAAAGGAGGAAGCGCGGTCTTTTGGGTCGGAGACTTAGCGCCGACTCTGGAACCGAGTGACCCAAGGACAATCTGTGAGGTCGTCAGGAGTTGAGCGACCTGACGTACTAATGCTCAGGCTGGACCCACTTCAGCAACCAAACACGTCCCCAGCTGGTGCACTGGGGAAAGGTCGATGGGTCTGGGTGTGTGTGCTGTCCCTAATGCTCACCTGAGTGCACATTTCCTAATAAAAAAATCTTAAAAATGTCAAGGACTGTAAATAAGATGTACAATTCATGATTGTATCTCATTCACCACATTCTCTGGTCGAGATATCCTCTGAGTTGTTGTTGGAGAATGAGCCAACACCCACTACCATATGTAATAACCAACTTTGTTTCTTAAATCACCAAATGTGATTGGAAAGTGATTTTGAGAGCATAATAGCATCTGTTAGCCCACAAGATTCTAGTTTTTATTTATTTTCCTATATTATTACAGTTAGTTATAATTGTATCCGAGTAAATAAATTCCTCAATCATTTCAAAAATACAATATCCTATTTTTATGTTTTTAGTGTTTATAGATGTTTTAGACGACACAAATTAAACATAGTTTTTTTTTAAATATTGCGAGCGTAAGGTTTTGCTCTATGTACTAAGACGGGAAAGACGAACTCTATACACACCGCAAAAAATCACAGACTTTTCCCCAAAACGAAGAAGTCCTTGCGCTAGAACTCGCTAATGTATGCGAATTCCTCAGCAGGTCCAAGTTATGGTCCCATTTTGCTGTTTACGGGACAGATCAAGTCGTATGCCTAGGTACAATCATTAAAACAGGAATGAGATTCTCAATGCAATTAAACAAACATAGGTTCAAATCTGGAAATACGTGCTATTATGCATTAAAGAGACTCTTGTCGTCCCAAATTCTCTAAAAAAGTAATAAACTAAAAATATCTAAAACTGTTGTTCTCCCAGTTTTATCATATGGACAGTAAACATGAACTCTTACTTTAAGGGAGTAGAAAAGGTTACGAGCACTTGGGAATAAATTTCTTAGGAAATATTTTAGACCAAAGAAAGATGAACAAACACACGAATGGAGAAGGCTACTAAGAGGAGCTGTATAATCTTTGTTGGAAACCAGATACGAGTATAATAAGAGGTAAATCTCGTAGACTGCGATGGGTGGGACATGCGGCACGATTGGGGACTGAAAGAGGTGCATGGAAACCCCTTGTACGAAAACCAGTGGAAATGTCTCCAGTAGGTAGACCAAGAATGAGGTTGGAGAATAAAATTCACCTTGATTTGAGAGAAGTAGAATGTACAGGGGAAGGTTGGAAAACACTGACTCAGGATTGGAATTTATGGAGAGCTAATTTGCGCACGAAAGTGAACCTACGGTACCAGTGATTTAGTTACTACATGTATCAATATGAGAAAACAAAAGTTGCGCAGGGGAGAGCGGCCAAAATGTTCCCTTCAACATTTCAGCTTCCAGATTAACCCGCAATCTCCGTTTAACTAGTTCGGTACACTTTTCTTAATTAAATGTTAGATTCTAGTTTCTTTGCGAGGAAACAAATTTGGCGGCCGCTAGAGTGATTATTAAATTTCGCGCTTGCGCACATGCACAAACACACGCACGAAAACAAACATACAATAACACACACCAAAATACTAATACAAACACACACGCAAACAAACCCACACACACGATTAAACAAACATGCACACACACTAAGAAACACGCATGCACACGCATGTAAACACACACGCGCGAGCGTGCGCGTTCACAGACACATGCACGCAAAAACGCACACAAATACACAAAACATACACACTCACGTAAACACACACTTACATACTTCGCAATCAAACACACACGAACGTAAATGCACTCATACAAATACAGACACACAAACACACACACTTGGTGAATTTCGGTGTCCAATAAGCAGGATTGACGAAGATCCTAAATCAATTAAGAATATCGTTTCTTGAATCCATTCTCAAACCCCTCATTACTTAGGAAATGGTTAACGAGAAATTACGAATTAAAATAAATGTTTACGTTCAACGCATCAAGTTTGTGTTATTTTGGCCGATATATACACGCACACTGCCTTGATTATACAGAACTCGGGGATCGGCAAAATCACGTCCAAGGCAAACAGGTTGAGCGCTGTGATTCTGGACCAATAGTAACAGTTATTAATTTATTGAGAAGCCGCAATGGCCATTTAATGGGGAATAATTTGCTAGAATTATATGATAATGTAATGGATTCCCAAATTTATTTAAAACCGAAGCAAGAATGTTCACAACATCTGCTTTCACATGGCGCTCATGTTAACTTACATTTTAACAAATTCCAGAGGAATTTAGTAGCTATTGAGGTTGTTCAATATATATATATATACACATATACATTTCTTTCTTTTTAATCTTCATCGATTCTACTTACTAGACAAAAAGAGAGCGCGTGCGCCAGTGTGTGAGCATGTTTGTATGTGAGTGTACATTAATGCTTATGTGCGTGTGTGCTAGTGCGCGAGTATGTGTGTTTATGCGCAAGTGTGCAAGTGTGTGCGTGCGTGCATGTGTGAATGTGCGCGTTTGTGTGAGCGAGTGTGTGCATTTGTGTATGCCATTGTGTGAGAGCACGTGCGTGTTATTGCGTAAATGTTTATGCATGTGTGCGCGTTCTTGTGCGAGAGTGTATGTGTGTGTGCGTGCGTGTGCGCCTTCTAATGCTCTCATTTTCGAAAGACACTCTGCGTTCACCTACTGCAAACAATAAATAAACATAAGATTGAATTAGATAACCAGTAAAATCGTACAATCAGGCGTAAAATTTCGCCTCAAGTAAAAATATAATAAATAATAGTTTAAAAAAAACTAAACAACACGCTTTATTAGAAAACCGAAATGAAAAATGAAAAATAATTCTAATTTCCAACACGCTTGGAATAAAATTAAAGTGGCCAACAAAAAAATCATCTCCAACACATCTAGAATAAAATTAAGAGTTATCTACAAAAAAATAATTTTACCATCAAAAGTGTGGGGTGCTCTATATCAATTAATATATTTGATAATAAACCGATATTGGTAAAAGTAAAGTCTCTTAGAAGAAAACGTAAAAACCATAAAAAACACCCTACTCTTTTGATGGTAAAATTATTTTTTTGTAGATAACTCTAGTTTTATTCTAGATGTGTTGGAGATGATTGTTTTGTTGACCACTTTAATTTTATCCCAAGCGTGTTGGAAATTAACATTATTTTTCATTTTTTAGTTCGGTTTTCTAATAAAGCGTGTTGTTTTAGTTTTTTTAAAACTATTATTTCTTTTCTATTTTTTAGTTTGGTTTTCTAATAAAGCGTGTTGTTTTAGTTTTTTAACTATTATTTATTTTTTATTTTTAGTTTAATTGTTGTCATAAACCGGAATCCCATGATAATTTAATTGCTTACGATATTTTTAGGTCTAGGCACGAATATAACTATATATATTTTTTAATTATTATCTAACATTATTATAATATTTTTGAATATTTTAAAATAGATAAATAGTTACAGTTAATCGTATCCTTCTCATATTTTTTGGATAAATTACAATGTGGTAAATTTACAAAATTGTCAATAATATTTTACAGAATAAGATAAACATGTAAATATCTTTAAATTCGATACAATTGT
Source organism: Diploptera punctata (assembly GCA_030220185.1). NCBI lineage: Eukaryota > Metazoa > Arthropoda > Insecta > Blattodea > Blaberidae > Diploptera > Diploptera punctata. The sequence continues at coordinate 1,004,322 of JASPKZ010007268.1, forward strand.
AGTATGAGCTAAAAGTAGATTAGATTAGATTAGATTTATTTAGCCTGGTGGAGTTAAGGCCATGTGGCCTTCTCTTCCACTCACCAGGACAAACATATATTACATCAGAATATAACAATCTTAATTAACTCTAATATTAAACACTAAGTAAAAATTTGATCAAAAGATAATATCTAATATACGTATTACGATCTATAATACAACCAGTTGATATTAGTTAAAATTAAGACTAAAACTAATAATAAAATGTATAAAAGCAAGGCATATTAAATTGTCCCTGTCTAGTGTATATAAAAAACAGGAAAATAATGAGATATAGAAAACTAATTTTACGATTATACAATATTTAAAAACAAAACAAATAAAAATATTTGTTATTCTTAATATTATTTTCATAAATAATTAAGTATATTAATATTGCTAAAGAATACTATCAGTGAGGTGTATAAGTTAGTATGTTATTAAATAATTGTTTAGTTTATTTTTGAAGGATGTTATAGTTTGACAGTCTCTGACATAGGGCGGAAGGGAATTCCATGTTTTTGGTAAGTGACACCGTAAAAGATAATGAATAATATACATTGTGATGAGAGGGAATGTAAAGGACAACGTTGCTGATGGGATCGAATGTCAAGATTATGTGTGTCGGATAGTCTGATGAAGCGGCGTGATAAATAATTAGGCGATGATGTGTGAAGTATTTTATAGAGAAGGGATAGGGAATGGACAGTTCTACGATCTCTTAGACGAAGCCACGATAATTGTTCCAGGGACTGTGTAACATGGTCAAATTTGCGAATACCACAAATAAAACGTGCGCAAGAATTATGAACACGTTGAAGTCTTTGAGTGGAAATAATATTTAAGTCTGTAAAAAGAGTGTCACAATAATCAATATGGGGCATTGCAAGTGTTTCTACTAACATTTTCCTAAGGGCGAATGGCAAACAATTTCGTACACGATTTAATGAATGTATTATTGAGAAGACTGTTTTGCATGTATGGTTTATTTTGTGTATTCCAATTTAAGTTTTTGTCAATAATACTCCTAGAATTTTTACAGTCTCACTATAAGGGATTTGAACTCCATTTAGTGACACGTGCGAAACTGTGTTTAGGTTAATTGTAGATAATAGTCTCTGATGACCCATAATGATTGATTGTGACTTTCTAGGATTTAATTGCAGTCCATATTTAACTGTCCAAGTCATTAGTGAGTCAAGATCCTCGTTAATTTTGGCAACAGCGTCATTTAGTGAATATTTGTCTGTGTGGATGTAGATTTGCATGTCGTCTGCAAATAAATTATGTTTGCAATGCTTTAGGGAGTTAGATATGTCATTTATGTAGATTGAAAAAAGCAAAGGTCCAAGTACCGAACCCTGTGGAACCCCATACTCTTCTGAAAAATCCTACGGGCTGGATTTGAGCCAGCGACCTATGGATTACTGAAATGATATACCACTACAGTCCACCGCTCTACCAACTGAGCTACCAGAGGATATAATATTAATTTCTTACAACGATGGACTAAAAAGCCGATAAGTCCGCAACCTATTATATTTTTTTTATGTCCTGATGATCCTGGCCAGGATATTAGAAAACATTTATGACATTATTGTATTGTCATTGGTCCTTTACAAGTATAGAAAATTTCAAGTCGATCCAATGTTTTTAAGTGGGTGAAAATCGTGTTGAAAGATTCCGTCACATAGATAGACATATAAAGCGTGTAAAATAGTATTAGCGGTCGAATTTTTTTTCAGAACAAAACTCGGTATAGACCTACATCATTGAAATAATAGAATGAGAAAAGTATTCTCCAAAAATCAACTAAACCGGACAAGTGAGATGGAGGGTTCGCTGAAAGCCGCAATTAAAGGATCGCTCTAGCGACCTAACTGGGTCTTACATTTAATAATCAAAATTATCAGAAACTCATGTATGGAGAAATGCCAGGTGGAGGGATGAGGTGAGATGAAGATGGTGTCTCACCGACACAGAAATAGACTGTAATCACATGAAACCATATGGATAAATGCTATGATTGCAGTGAAAGATCTGCCCTCGGGCAGAGTTACTGTGGATGGATGGATAAAGTGCAAAAGTGGTAAGATTAACATTTGCAGGGGAAATCGGGAGAAACCCCGATAAAAACCAGGTTTTGTCTACAACGAACCCAGCTTATAACGAAGTAATCCGTCCCATTCCAAGAGGAAGTACAAACTTGCCTATCACATCGCGTCATCAGGAATCTGAGGTGCAGGTCATTCAACGTCCCGGGTTTAGAAAGTGGAGATTAAATTACACATTGTGAAACGATTAATGCATAAAGTCGATATGTGCTTATTCAGGTTATGCGCACAAATGCCAAAAGGCAAAGATGTTTGTTCCCAGTTATTAATACAACTTTCACCAAAGTGCAAATAACAATCAAACCTATACTGACGCAACAATGCTACTTGTGAAACCAGAATTACGCATGTATGCTTACATCTTCAGCAGCACGTCGGAACAAGTCTGGGCTGTAACCGTGAATCCCACCTTCCAATTTAATCTGAAGCATATGCCACTTGTCTTGTAAATTTAATTTGCAACCCGAGTGATACTCATAACCAGATGTAAATTACACGCTACAGAGGAACATTAAGAAATTGGGACTGGAAGTAAACTTCAATAAAAACATATAAGGGGCTGCCGGACATTGGCATCTTTTAAAAGAAATCTAAATTTATATTTGCTCTAACCTCGACTTCATCATTACCCAGTGTAAGGTACATATATTAATTGGTGTTTCTCGTATAATTCATCATATTTATACTATTATTTATTATTATTATTATTATTATTATTATTATTATTATTATTATTATTATTATTATTATTATTATTATTATTATTATTATTATTATTATTATTATTATTATCGTATTATTATTTTCGTATAAAATGTTGTTTATACATGAAATTTACATTGCTACATTTAATGTATCTTTAACTGTTTATAATTAGTATAGTGTATATCTATATTTGTCAAATATTTATTTGTATTTGTGCTGGTTGAGTGGAAGAGAAGGCCTTATGGCCTTAACTCTTCCAGAATAAATAAAACTATTATTATTATTATTATTATTATTATTATTATTATTATTATTATTATTATTATATATGGTCGCAGATAAAAATTCATCATATAAAGCAAATAGATAGTAAATGACAAATTAAGTAATTTTTTAAGAAGTGGCTGAATTCAAATACCAAATTAGAAAACATAATGAGGTTCAGAATGAAATTAAATACAGACTCAACTCAGGAAATTCATGCTGTTACTCATTACAGGGACTACTGTCGTCCCAAATCCCTCCAGAAAAGTTCAATTAAAACCATATTAAACTGTTAACAATCCAGTTATATTGTATGGATGTGAAACATGGACTCTCATTTTATGGGAGGAAGAAACATTACAAGCATTTAAGAATAAAGTTGTTAGGAAAATGTGAACCACAGAGGGACGAAGAGACAGGTGAATGGAGGACCACAGCACAAGAAATGTTCTATACTCCGAATATCCGTGACTAGAGCATGGAACTCACTACCATTATTTAAATACAAATTAACATATATATTAAGTTCCACACAATGAAAATATTAACTGCATAACAACTATTTTCAGCATTTTGTAAATATCCAGAAATATTCATGTAGGAAGCTTTACTATTTTATGTTATTCCATGTTTTGTTAGTATTAGCTAATATTAGACCACATCTGCATTGTCTTTTGTTTAGTCTATATTTTAATAATATTTTTGAATTGTAATGAGAATGTAGTTTTTCTATGATATTATTATTCGCTGGTTGAATGGAAGGGAAGGCCTTATGACCTTATCACTTCCAGCTTAAATAATGCATTACTGTTATTATTGGACGAATACGATAACTGGGGTTTGGAAATAAATTTAGAAAAAAAACATTTTATATTGAATGTAGAGCAGAAACTGAAGATTTAATATTAGAAGTTGAGAAGGGGTATATTAGAGGATGTGAAGAATTAGAGTATCTGGCAGTAAAAGTGGATAAAGAGGATAAACAAGAAAGTGATATTAATAACAAGTAAAGGTAGAGCAATAACAGCGATGATAAATGGAATCTTATGGAACAGACATAATATAAACAGAAAAAATAAGTTACAAATATATAATTCAATAGTGATAAGTACTGTCATATAGAGAGCTGAAGTTTGGAAATTCAACAAAAACTTATGTCGATGGAAATGGATTTCTTGAGGAGAGCAACAAGATATTTAAAATTATAAAAAAATAAGAAATACTGTCACACGAGAAAAAAAATTATTATTAGGTATTCAATAGTAGATTATATAAGATACAAGCAATTAAATACGACGAATGCAAGAAGAAAGGTTACCCAGAAAAACATTGGAATGGTGTCCATCTGGAAGAAGAAGGAAAGGAAGACCTTGAAACTCTTGGATGCAAGAAATAAGAAGTGAAATGGGAACAAGAGGACTGGAGGGAATGAAGTGGATGGATAGAGGTAAGTGAAGAAGGAAAATAAAACTCTGGGATATGAGAGAATGTTCCTTGACCGTAAAATTCCGTCCAACTTGGTCGATTTGAAACCTACGAACCGTGATACAGAGATGGACGAATAATAAGTATGTGCGAATATCTGATAATTTGTCAGCATCCGAATTGAATACATATCCGCGAGTAAGAGGGTTTTAACATACGATTGTTACACAATTATTCTAAATACAGGAGTTTTGCATTTACATGACGTCAGCATTAAACTCCGTGGAATTCACGAGGCTTTAAGGTTAATATGACTAAATCCAGTAAAATGAAGATTATACAGAGAGATGCAATGGTCTTCAAACATTGAAAAACTTCGATAATTCTAAACCATCACAGCATTCAATTTAACAAAAATATATCATAAAATAAAAACTCATCAAAATGAGAATTAATAAAAACGGATGCGACATCGCAAACTGAAATATATCATAATTTCACTAACAAAGCCTTAACGCAAAATTTTGATATTCTGACGCGTTTCAAAACTTTTACTTCAGGAAATTTGTATTTCCCATCAAAATGTCAGATACATTTCATAGTTTAAATCAGCATTTACTTCACAATAGGAAAAAAGTAAACAATGAACTGCGATACTGTCTCGTCAAATTACCTCTATTATATTTGTATTAATACGCGCATCTCTGTTGCTTTCAAGGGAACTGTCAACCGTTGCATGGCGAAACCTACCTTCAAATTTATTCCAGAGAAGCGATGTGATGTACAAAGGCCGTGTCCAAATATATATACACCGTGATTCAAAAATTGACTTTACAACTTTACAAGCTTATAGAAATGTATTTAGAAGACCTACAGAATTGGTTTTAATGTCATATGATAGCACAGCTCATCAAGTTTTCACCGACATAGTTTTATAGTACCTAGTTCTCTCACCGCGTGCGCTAACGTAGTTCATATCAAAATGGCTGCTTTCACAGGTGCCGAGCGTGCTTGTTGGGTGTTTTTGTTCGAAGAAACTAAATCTGCGACAATCGTTCAGCGTAGATTTCGTACCCAGTATGGTAAGGATCCTCCTAGCAGGCCAACAATTTATTCTTGGCACCAAACATTTGTTAGGACTGACTGTTCTGTTAGTCATTCCAAGCATACTGGCCGTCCACGTACGGCTGAAGCTGTGGTTGAACAAGTGAGGGATAGCTTTGCTCGGAGCCCTAGGAAATCAACGCGGCGTGCGTCACGTGAGACTGGCATTTCACAACCGACCATTTGGCGCATACTACGGAGACGTTTGCACTTGAAACCAGACCGATTTTCGATGGTGCAACCATTACTGATAGTAAGATGGTTCTACGTGATTTCTGTGCAGAAATGCTTGGTCGGATTGAGGAAGATGAAACGTATTTGAACCACGTAATCTTCAGCGACGAGTCTACATTCCACGTCAGTGGCAAAGTAAATACCCATAACTGCAGGATCTGGGGCTCTGAACCTCCACATCTCCATCTGCAACACGTACGTGACAGCCCGAAAGTGAATTTGTTTTGTGCCCTAAGTAAAACTAAAGTGTACGGCCCCTTCTTTTTCCAAGAAAAAACTATCAACGGTACGATTTATCTGGATATGCTAGGAAGATCCTTACCATACTGGGTACGAAATCTACGCTGAACGATTGTCGCAGATTTAGTTTCTTCGAACAAAAACACACAACGAGCACGCTCGGCACCTGTGAAAGCAGCCATTTTGATATGAATTACGTTAGCGCACACGGTGAGAGAACTAGGTACTATAAAACTATGTCGGTGAAAACTTGATGAGTTGTGCTATCATATGACATTAAAACCAATTATGTAGGTCTTCTAAATAAATTTCTATAAGCTTGTAAAATTTGTAAAGTGAATTTTGAATCACCCTGTATATTACCCATCCAAGTGTTTTGTGCAGGCGGAAAATATGTTAACTAACAAACTGTTTTTCTCTTTCTCTTCCTTACTATGTTGTCACTTCCTGTCCTTTGTATTATGTTGTTTGATTGGCAGGTAGAGAGCTGACAAATACTATGTATTTTAATGATCCGTCGTTCTGCGCGGTCAGTGGCAGAATGACTAATTTGACAACCCTGTTACTTTTGGGGTTAGGTCTAGGAATGAGCTCTCCCTTCCTTGCCCTTCTCATTACATGTTGCCACTTGTGATTTATTGTGAGGCTGGTAACGGAGAGACGACAAATGCTGTCATTTTAAATGATCCGACCGCTTGAGTGTTCCGTGCTTAAATGACTAATTTGACAACCATGTTAAGATCTTTCACACGTGTTTAGAGATTCTCCCCCACATTTGAAGTTGAAAAATGTCAATACGTGATCGGATGTATAGTTTTCTCCTACATCCCTTCCACAGATTCAGTAGATCGGCGACACTAGCGCTAAAACTCTTCCCCTCCGCCCGTGAACAGTTAACTTGCATGTGTAATATATATCTGCCGTTTAACTGTAAGTCATTAAATCCAGCGCCAAATCTCTCATTTATACTATAGCGTAGTAATACAACTCAAGTATTGGCAGACTGGATAACACTCACTACCCACCGTCCGCGCCGCGTCCCGCCTCACTTCACACCGCTCTTAACTCATGCAGGAATGTACATCTGCTTTGTGTACTGGGTTACCTTACTGGATTGTGGCTTTGATTTCTGTGCCATGTTTTTAAAAAAGTGCAGATTTTTTTTTTTTTTTTTTTGGATACACTCTTGGTACATCACAACGCTTTTCTAAGATAAATTGCAAGGTCGGTTTCGGCGTTAACTGGTTGACAGTTTTCTTGTTGGAAGGAATGCGGGGAAATGTGCAACCATAACATATATAAAAAAAGTTCGAAATTAGTTGTAAAGGTAGAGTCTGCGAATAAAATCAATTACATTTTCCCACGCAGAGATATGTGTTATGAAGGGTATGAGTTAATAATGTCTTGCAGATAATAAAACAATTCTTAGATCAAGTGTAAACAATATGAGCGAGTAGTTATGGTTATAGCTATATGTGAAAGGATTCCAACTGAACATTTTATAGAAAGCAGGTAAAGACGTGATACAAAAACAATATCTTAATGGATTTACGCATCGATACTAATAAAATAAAATTATATCAAACACTTGGCAAAAATTAACGGCTACAACAAACAAATAATAAATAAAATCCTAAACAAACAAAAAAGAAAAAAACAACATTACCAACATAACCAAACTTGAAAAAGAATCCAATGAAAATAACAAGAAATGGATAACTCTCACGTACACTGGTAAAGAAACATTACAATTGGCCAACACACTAAACAAGCTCGATAAGAATATATCCTACAGAACTGATAATAAATTAAACAATTTAATAAACAACAACATCGAAGAAATAGATGAATTCCACAATAAAGGCATCTACAAATTAACATGTACAAACTGCAATAAATTCTACATTGGAAAAACTAACAGAAGCTTCAACATTAGATTCAAGGAACATTTCAGAGATTTTATTTATAATGGAGGAAAATCAAGTTACGCAATCCATGTAATTCAGGCTTGACACCATATGCATAACTCGATAACACCCTCACAATAGTACATAGAGAAAACATTCCAACGAGGATAAATATACTGGAGGAAATCGCAATCCTAAGAGAAATCAACAACAACCTGATTCTCAATGAATACACACCCAGTTCACACAATCCTCTGTAAAAAATTCTCACAACCAAGTCAGTGCTTCAACAAGGATCAACAAGTACGGACCTAATGCATTCTGCTGATGATAGGACTAGTCCCGAAAGGCCTACAGAGTTTTAAAACAACTTAAGTTGAGGAGACGGACCTACAAGGTAACTATTTTATAGTTTTTATCCGTACATTATATTACTGTATTTACGCAAATGAAATTCTTAAATTTTAAAGAAACAATTTGTAAGAAATATAGCGTCAAGTTCACACACATGTATTAAGCTTCGCTTCAATTATTCAAATAATTTTTTACGGTCGACATATCGTGCCGAATTATTTGTGAAGAATCAACTTCTGCGAACAAAATTTTTGTCTAAACTTCTTTTCGGTATTACATTAACACCTCAGACGAAACATCTTAAATTTTTCTCGCTGGACCAAGGACTCTCTGGGTAGCAATCTAATTGCGTCCAGTCGCTACTTTTAAATAATTCTTATTTATTGTGTCAGGAGAAACTTTTAATATATTTCTCTCTTATTATTTTCACTTTTTATTTTAAGTTAAGTTACGTATTCAACGCCACCCGGAAAATGTTGTATTAGTAAATATTAAAAATAAATGTTACAGACAAAATCATAAAGTATTTCTATTAACAAATTATTTACAGCAGAGCGCCGATTCTGTCAACTGTCCTTGATAGCCAATGCGCCGCATCAAGATGCAGATCTCTGTGCAATCAAATCTTTGGAGAACGAAGAAGGCTTACAACTCAATGGTATTAATAGGCTGTTACTTCATGCTGATGATGTAATGCTAAGGGGAACATGCACACTCCATTAACACTAAGAAATTGGGACTGGAAGTAACCATCAATAAATCTAAATATATATTCACATATAAAAATGCGTTAAATAATGGAAATGGAAGAAGTTGTTGATTTCAAGTATCTACGAACATTAATTATAAATAGGAATGAGATGCACAAAGAAATTAAACATAGGCTCATTTCTGGAAATGCGTGCTATTATGAACACTTGTCGTCCCACACTTTCCAAAAAACGTTAAACTGAAAATATATAAAACAGTTATTCTCCCAGTTATATTATATGGATGCGAAACATGGATTCTTACTTCAAGTAAGGAAAGGAGAATACGAGTATTTGAGAATAAAGTTCTTAGGACAATTTTTGGGCCAAAATGAGATGAACAGACAGGTGAATGGAGAAAACTACACAACAGTGAGCTACATGATATGTATAGGAAACCAGCTATGACAAGAACAGTTAAGTCTCATAGACTGCGATGGGCAGGACATGTGGCACGTATGGGGGATGAAAGAAGTGCATGGAAGCTTCTTGTAGGAAAACCAGAGAGAAAACGCCCAGTTGGTAGACCAAGAATGAGGTGGGAGAATAATATTATCCATGATTTGTGGGAAGTAGATTATACAGGAGATGATTGGTCAACATTAGCTCAGGATAGGTATATATGGAGAGCTTATGTCTGTGCGGCCATGAACCTACGGGTTCGTTAGAGCCAGTTAGTTAATTAGTTCTGAGCCTAATTCTCTGTTTATATGCAACCCGCAATGAAGGGCAGCAACATTTGATACCGGTAACTGTCGTCATATAGAATAGAATAGAATAGAATATGGAATTTATTGCCTTTTTTTTCAGAATAAAGAAAATACATATGCATTTACATTGCGCACGGGCCTGCTTGGCCGTACGTGCATTATTTTTCCATGAATAAAAATTAAATTAATAATATAAACAAATACCTACAAATACACCTGTATCAAAAAACAATAACGGGCTACATATAAGTAAAATCTATGTCTGCACTAAATCAAAATAATACATATCTACATTCATCCACATTCCGTACATTAATATTAAAAAAAAAATGCTAGAAAACAAATTAGAAGAAAAAAAAAGCACACACACATACACCCACACACCCCCACACATATACACACCGCACGCTCATACCCCCCTCCCCCCGTCACTGCAGACATTAAGTGCACTATCAGACTATTCAACTTATCAGACCTACTTATTATATAACATGATTAAAGATCGAAAACAAAGACCATATTGAGATTCTTCTTATTGTTAATACATATAGGCCTATCCTTAATCTACAATTTTGTTATATCTCAATTTTCTTACTGTACCCAAAAATTTGCATGTTTTTGATTCCCTCTCGATCCGTCCTAAAAGATCCCAACACGCCACTCTCCCTCGATCCGACCTGAGAAATCTCTCCGGCAGCATCTGTAATCTAAGTTGTTCTGTCTCTCTACAGAATGCTATAATATGCTGCCAGTTTTCATGGTCATCGCATAGTGGACATAGTTTAATGCCTTCCTCATTTGTTAAATTATGGGCCATCCATCCCCCCAAATGAAACCATGCAATAGCACTTTTATCATCCCCATCCAAAGAGTCAATATATTTCTCCCTTCCCCACGAAAGTTTCAGTTCCGTCTGCAGGGTGAGCGATATTTTCTGGCTACACTCTGCTTCTATATACTGTCTGTCTATATCGATTAGTCTCTTCTTAACTGTCCTCCAAACATTTCTATTATTCCGCGTACTCCTCTCCCATACCCAACCCATCCCTATGCCCTTCAATCCCCTTTCTACACCGATTACCCAATCTCCCGAAACACACTGCCTTTTCTGTTCATTGTAACACTCTGCTCTAAGCGAGTCCTGATTCCCGTTTATTATGTCCAACCAATACTTAATAGCCATAATTTTGCCCCTTATTGTGTCCGAAAATGTACCGAATTCCTTCAGTATGCCACAATTTGAAGTCCCCGTTGCTAATCTCATCGCTTTCTTAAGAAACATAGGTTGAATTTTATCTAGTATCCCCGTTCGTTCCCAACCCCATAATTCTGAGCCATACAGCATGGTCGCTCTCACAGTAGAAGAATAAACCTGTTCTAGTGTACGCATCGGTATGTTTCGCAATTTTGACATATTATTAAGCATTTCGCTTGTCCGGCACCTAGCTCTCATTGTTGCATTTCGATGTGTCTCGTCCATTTTCCATTCATTGTCAAAGTCATCCCCAAGTAGACAAAGTTTTTAACATTTTCTAAATTCTCACCACGGTATGTCCACCTTTCCCTCCCGCTGTATACCGACCCGTTTTTAAAAGTCATGGCTTTCGTTTTGCTAACGTTAACAGTAAGTCCCCAAGTCGTACAGTATGTCGATAGTAAATCTAAACCCTTCTGCATGCCATCTATTTTTGTGGAAAAGAGGCATAAGTCGTCTGCATACATTAGAACAGGAATACTTCGCCTCACCCACCGTTGGAGCATCGATTCCCTCTACTTCCAGCATCAAAGCTACATCGTCTATAAATAAGTTAAATAACAATGGTGACAATACGCATCCCTGTTTTACACCCTTAACTGCCTTTATATTTTCTGAAACTTGGTCCCTCCCATATTTAACACAGAACTCCACTTTTTTATAAATTCCCATTAGCGCCCTAATCATAGTTCCCGATACTCCTAGTTGCCATAATTTCTGTCATAAGGCATATGCGTTCAACTGAGAAAAAGGCTTTGTTCAGATCTAGAAAAGTACAGTGTAACCGGCCTCGTTTGACACTCAAACATCTGTTAATTGCAGTTCTCAGGACAAATAGATTGTCCGCCGTCCTGAAGCCTTCCCTGAATCCGGCTTGGTATCGTGAAATTTTATTATTTTCATTTATCCAATTTTTTAGCCTGTTATATAGCACTGTGCAATAAATTTTTCCAAACACCGGCAGAAGAGAGACACCGCGGTAATTGTCCGGATTGTTAACTCCACCCTTACCCTTGTAAATAGGATGCAGTATTGATGTGGACCATTCATCTGGATAGCTTCCTTTTTCATAAATTTTGTTAAAAATACCTACTATGTATCCTGTCCATTTATCAATTTTCAAGGCTTCTTTATAGAACTCGGCTGGTATACCGTCTAGACCAGGAGCTTTTCCATTTTTCATGGATCGAATCGCATCCCTCACCTCTAGTCGTCATATAAATGAAGGGCATTTTCAAATAATAACATGACACACTGTAGGAGTTGGCCTACAAATCAAAATAGCTCGTTGTAAAAGATCTATCACAACCTTGTTCTGTGATTTTATTCGTAATAAATTCTCTAGTACTATTATAATGCACTTACTTGGCTTTTGTTCGAACCAAGCATATATTCTCTTTAACAAATGCTGATTAGCCGCTTGTTTAATTGATTTCCATTTTCTTACGTTCCTTTCCGTTTTTTTAAATTGTATCCACTTGTTACGTTGTAATTTAAAAACTGTATCAACATTAATGCAGTATTTCCTCTGAAATGACTCTTGCACTTGCGTCTATCTTGTGCTCAATATTTTATGAATACATACTACTTACTTACTCACTGGCACTATCGAATCCGTAGGTTCATGGCCGCGCGGACATAAGCTCTCCATACATTCCTATCCTGAGCTAATGATTTCCAATCATTTCCTGTTATGAATACAGTAGTAGGCATATTTTAATGCTTGGTACTGTAATGTTAAATTTTGAGCCATTTTATAAGACTGTACTTACACCTACTACTGAAATGAGACTTATGAAATAAGTAAGTTGTTTTGATGCAAGTCTAATACTCATAATTAGAGATCGGGTGTTCAAGTATTAAAAGCGTAGACTTCATTTTTTACGACCATCAATAACCTCTCCACCCGTTTCCAAGCCCAGTCATTTGGTTGACACAATCGGCGCTTTACTTTACTTTGGGTTTCAAGTCCATTTTCTGTAACTTAATATAAAAATTCAAATTCTTCCTATAAAGCTGGTAGTTTTTATGTAAAAATATTCCAGCGAAATTCACAAATGAAGCAATAATTTAGTACACGTGGAATGCAAAAAAAAAAAAAAAAACAGTAACTAACACAACTGATACTATCGAACCTGTAAGTTCATGGCCTCTCGGACATAACCGTTTAAGAAAATGCAAACTGTGATTTTTTTGTGGTATAATCAATTGCTACAAATGTTTTATATTATATTCCACAAGCACTCTCTGCTTCAATTCGTGCACTGTAAATACAATCTGGTAGCCGTATTTCTTAGAGAGCGGTCACTGAAAAATAATGCTATGACCTATTCAGTATGTTAAGAAGGAGGAGCTTTCTTAAATATCTTAACATATTTGATAAATTCCAGGTGAAACACGACTGTGATTGGTTGTAAATCAAAATTCATTGAAACGCGATTGGTCATTGACACCCATTTGAGGCATGAGTTAAATAGTCTAAAATAAGTAGCATTACTCATTAGTAAGCGGATCGATTAATGAACCATAACTTATCACAGGACAGTATTCCATCGGTAAAATAGCCACCATTTTTCAGGCGGTAGGATCTGCAACCCGCATCAGATGTGAGTTTAGTTTGTTGCTAGACAATACATTTATAAGGGGTTGTAAACGGAAGGTTCTAGGGTTTGAACTTCTTGATTCTCACAAATTGAGTGTAAGTGCGTAGTTGAGTCTGTCCTAGCTACTATTGCCCGGGGGAATTTCCCTACGCTTGACCGTTCCAAACAAATATTTGAGGGGAATTTCAGCAAGAATAGGATTTGTTCCCTCGTCCGTGCATTTATTATTTAATCTAGTGAAGCTGGAGCAATTCTTGCACTGAGTTATCCTGACTTCGATACCAGACTGGAACCGGTAGCTAATGTTATGTTATATCACAAGATTTAAGTACCTGTACGCCTAACTGATTGCTAAACATTATATGGATGCCAAACATGGAATCTTACTTTAAGATAGGAAAGGAGATTACGAGTATTTGAGAATAAAGTTCTTACGTAAATTTGTGGACCAAAGAGAGATGAACAGACGGATGAATGGAGAATACTTCATAACAGTCAACTGCGTGGTCTTTATAAGAAGCCAGATAAAATAAGAACAATTAAGTCTCGTAAATTGCGATGGCAGGACATGTGGCACGAATGGGGAATGAAAGACGTGCATGGAAGCTTCTTGTAGGAAAACCAGAGGGAAAACGTCAAGTTGGGAGACCAAGAATGAGGTGAAAGAATAACATTAACTATGATTTGAGGAATGTTTGGAAAACGTTAGCTCAGGATAGGGATGTACGGATATCTTATGTCCGCGCGGCCATGAACTTACGGGTTCGATAGTGTCAGTGAGTTAGTTAGAGATAGTTCTAACAGATTGTTATAACATTTATCTTCTTATCTAACTAACTCACTAGCACTATCGAACCCGTAGGTTCACGGCCGCGCAGACATAAGCTCTCCACACATCCTATTATGAGCCGGCTTTCCAATCATCCCCTGCATAATCTACAATATGAAGTTTATGAGAAACCAAGAGCAGTTAGGTGTCGTAGACTGCGATGGGCAGGACATGTGGCACGAATGGGGAATGAAATAAGGGCATTGAAATTTTCTGTCGGAAATCCAGAGGGAAAGATGTAAAGAATGACGTGGGAGAATAACCATGATTTGAGAGAGGTTAACTACAAAGGGAATGATTGCAAGTAATTTGCTGACGATAGGGATGTATGGAAAGCATAGTACCAGTGATTTAGTTATAATGAAACGCATCGTTATGATTGATCGCGCCGCGCGGCTCATCTCCAACGCATATAGAATAAAACTAGAGTTATCTACAAAAAAAAAATGATTTTACCATCAAAAGCGTGGGGTGCTTTTTATGATTTCTTCGTTTTCTTCTTAGAGACTTTACTTTTATGAATATCTGTTTATTATGAAATATATTAATTGATATAGAGCACCCCACGCTTTTGATGATGAAATTATTTTTTTGTAGATAACTAGTTTTTTTCTAGATGTGTTGGAGATGATTTTTTGTTGACCACTTTAACTTTATCCCAAGTGTGTTGGAAATTAAAATTATTTTTCGTTTTTAGTTCGGTTTTCTAATTAAGCGTGTTGTTTTAGTTTTTTAAACTATTATTTATTTTTACTTTTTAGTTTGGTTTTCTAAAAATGTAAACATCTTTAAATTCGATACTATTGTAGCTAAAAGTAATACTCTTCTAAAAAATCCTCCGGGCCGGATTTGAACCAGCGACCTATGGATTACTGAAATTATATACCACTACAGTCCACCACTCTACCAACTGAGCTACGAAAATGATAGACTAAAAAGTCGATACGTCCGCAACCTATTTTACCGGTCTTTGTTTTTTTTTTTGATGTCCTGATGATCCTGGCCAGAATCTTAGAAAAAAGTATGAAATTATTGAATTGTCATTGGTCCTTTACAAGTATACAAAGTTTCAAGTCGATCCAATGTTTTAAGTGGGTGAAAATCGTGTTGAAAATTCCGTTACATAGATAGATACAGGTCAAGCTAATATAAAGAGTGTAAAAATCACATCATCGCATAAATCTTCGAATTGCTGGTTCATAGAAAGTCTCAAATTAACAGTTTTAAATATCTAGGTTTCAATTTATCATGTGTTAAAATTGAAGATATTAATGACAAAATAAATAAATTTATTCTAATGTGTGGTACTATTAAAATAACCCTTATAAACACAAGAAAACGAACAAAAATTAAATTTTATAAAGTAATGGCTGTTCCTGTATTGATGTATGGATCAGAATGTTGGGACGATCACTAAAAGACAAGAACAAAGATTGGAAGCAGCTGAGATGAGATTTTTAAGAAATATAGCAAGTTATACTCTGCTGGATAAAAAAATTAAGATATAGGAAAAGAACTAAATATTTTCAAACTTACAGACCGAATAATTAAATATAGGAACATATTGACAGAACGCCAGAAGAAAGATTTCCAAAGTTATTGCTAAATTATAAACCGCACGGAAGGAGAAATGTTGGACGCCCACACAGAAGACGTTCTGAACAATTTTAACAATTCTGGCTTTCATGAAACCGGAACAAGCCAACAGGCTTAATCCCTGGATGATGATGGTGATGAAAAAGTTTCGAAATTAATTCAGGATGTTAAAGGGTTGAACATAACATCCTTTATTCTCTGAAGACGTGAAGGCCTGTTCTAGTACAAAAATGAATAGGGTAAGTCCGGGATAGATGGCCATACTTTTTTTAATGTTTCAGAATATCGAAGATTTGCAGGATAATTACGTGAACAAACGTTTAATGGGGTTACTGAAGGTAAATCTACAGAATTCCTTGTGTTTATGATAAAATATTGTCATTCAGAGTAATAAACCCAACTTATTGAAAAACAATACACTGGCCATCTGTCCCTAGTTGCCAGGGGGAGGTGGCCATAGGGTAGAGAGTGATGATTACTCAGTTTTGAAGTCATTAAATACACTCAAAAAGTTATTAAAATATATCTATTTGTTTATTGCATTTACATTTACATATAAATTTTAAAAAAAACTAATTGTTTCAAAAAATTTAAAACTTTTCTTGCATTAAAATACAAATAAAATATCTTCAATCATTTTCTGAGAAAACGTTTCCATAAACAAGTGAATTATTTAAGTTTTTCCTAGTTATCAAGGCAAACAAACACCAATAAAAGTAGTGCACGTTTCATGGAGCCACTTTTGACAACGGATACACTGAATCCAGTCAACTGCCTTCTTTGTATTGTCGTAGTCTTCGCCACAACCAACACATTCGTTGGTGAGATCAACAAATTCATCATTGCTGGACTCGTCGTTAATTACGATTCTTTCTTCAGAGCTGGAGCTGCTGCTAGAAATTTATCGTTTTCTAAGAAATGTTAGCTTCGAAACTTGCTTACTGAAGGATTTACGCCCATTGCCAATTTTATAGAATTAAACCTCACTTTTTCTATGTTCTCAGGGGAAGTCAAGAGAGTAGTGAGAAGCTTTGGCCTTTTGCTTGCTTGCAATTTCCTTAAGGATGGTGCTGGTGACATCGTCTCCAGAATTTTCGTAGGAGTGTATTCCATGTTAGATTTGGAAGTGCTCGGTTGTGGCTCAAGATTTCCAGGGGTAGCAGAATTAGAATCCTCAACGTTATTCCCGTTCGTGTCCTGACATTGATCATCCTGTTTTCTCTCTGCATTTGTAGATTCACTTGCAGTTGAATTGAGGAATGCATAGTGAGGAATGGCATTGGGATTGTAAGGGACCAAGTAACTACCTGAAATAATTCTAAGGAAAAGCCGAGAATCGAAACCAGGATCTTTGGGATGGTAGACTTGCTAAACAGAAGGCCAACTCCCACTAATATACAAATTAATAAAATTAAACTAACAATAAATACTATAACACTATACCGCTGAGGCAGTAAACAAATATTAAAAAAAAATTGCTTCTTAAACAGTTGGCCAACTCTCCCTAAAAGTAGGTGGCCATCTCCCCCATGTTTAAGGGTTAGATGGCCATAGTGCGGAAAAAAACCAGGAGATGATTAAATAAGAAATATTAACTTTATATTAATCACAGAAGATCCACTCAACTCGTACAATAAGCTGCTGAGAATTATTTTGCAGGAACGTCGCACTTATGTTCACTTCTCTTGACGGTCACAAAATATCTGAGCAGTTACAAAGCAATAATTAGGAAAAAGTCGCCTACTTGTAACACGAAACTGCCACACGTGTTCAACAATCGGTTATTAGAGTCAAAAGCATACCGTCTACCGAGTTGCTTTCACATCCGGTCATTCCAACATAAAATAGGAGCTATGGCCATCACACCCGTATGGCCATCTCACCCGGAACTACCCTATAGTGCATCTCCTTGCTTCAATTCATTGTGAATTTTAAAAGTATCATAAAACGGTTTGGTACCCGCACCCTACTCTTTGTGCCATTCAAATAAGTCCAAATTTTTGTGAATTTCGAATTCTAACAGAATAGTATACAACTTCTCCCTCTTAATTTAATCGTATGCCTATGTGCACTTGATGTCATGTTAGCGTTTCTTTACTAAAATCTGTCTTATGCTAATACCCTGACATCTTTCCTCTAAATCCACATTTATGTAGTCAATATATGGAGTAAGTCTGGATACTACCGTAGTATACTTGTTACAATTTTGCACGAAATTAAAAGTAATGAAATGTTCATGTTTTTGTTACAATCAATTTGATCTGCTTTCTTATATAATCGCACGTTAGTCTATTATTTCCATTCATTTGGAAGAACCCCTTTTTCCCAAATAATACTGAGCAATCAGTGCATCTTGTCCATCAATTTTGCTCCTCCTGATTTTAACAATTCTGCTGGGATCCCATCTGAACCCGATGCTTTAAATGTTTCTAGTCTCATTCCTACGTATAGCGTGCTTGTTTCTGCGACTAACATTTCTGCCGCTTCTCTCTTTTTTTTATTGTTTTTTTATCTTAAGGTTGACAGTTTCTTACCATCAATTTCTTTAATATATATTTTTTTCTCTTTTCGTTTACACTGTTTTGCTTCTTGTTTTTACCTTTTTATTTTACTTTTTGTTAACATTCTGTTATTCTCACATATAGACACAAGGACAGGACACACACCCAGACCCAAGGTGGAGATTAAAAATCCCCTACCTCGCCGGGAATCGAACCCGAGTCGCCGGAGTGGAAGGTATGGACTCTACCGATTACGCCAAGGCGACGGACAAACAGATTTTTTCCCCCTCTTTTCATTCATACTGTTTTTCCTTCTTGTTTTCTTGTTTTTACCTTTTTCGATTTACCTTTTTGTTAACTTTTATTGTATTCTCACATATAGACACAAGGACAAGGCACACACCCAGACCCAAGGTGGAGATTTAAAATCCCCTACCCCACTGGGAATCGAGCCCGGGTCGCCGGAATGGAAGGTAGGGCTCTACAGACTACGCCGCGGCGACGGACTCTTCAATACCTTGTTCTCAATGCATATTTCATAGTTGATTATAGTAACTTTTCGATTTAAAATATTCCTGGAATCTGTAATCAAATCTCCATTATTATTCCTAATTATATTTGTTATAGCCTCATAGTCTTTCCTTTCTATCCTAATTCCCTGATATAATACACCGATGTTCCTGTTTCTTCTGTTCATTTCGTGGTCATTAGGCCTTGTGTTCTCTCTTAAATATTCCCTCTTTTTGCTCTTTAAAAACCTACTGGTTTCCCGTCTGATATTTTTTAATTGTTGTCAATTTACTTCCTCTGGCTCGTGTAACCAAGTAATGTTTTTAACAAACTCAACACGTTCCTCATCCTCACTTCTTACTTTGCTTACGTTTAAATAAACTAACCGTTGTGGTGCTGGCACTTTAACAGTGGTAACAGTAAAGATAGTTCCAGTGATTTGTACAGAATGCTTGAAGCAGTGACAAAGCGGACCTGATTTTACGACCTCTTGAGATTTGTGAAGTGGAGAAACGTGAGGCAGGAATTTCCCCCGAGATCGGAAATTTAAGAGAGCTCATTTTTGGCAGAAAGTCCAATTCTATTTTAACAAAATTAAAATAAGGGGAAGTAGGAAAACTTAGTATTGCAGGCAAACTAAGGAGACAGAGAAAAGAAATTAAGAAATTTATAGTCAAGGTTACGGAGAAATAATTTTAAGAATCAATGTTCACGAAAAATGGGCCTACGGGATAATGGAAACAGTTCTAACTTAAAACTCTTCGCTAGAAATAAGTTACAGAAAAGCAACTAACCGGTTCATTGACCTGTTCATACACACAATATTAATAATGTTAGTGAACCAATCTCGAACCGGGATGAGAGCATGGCGTTATTGCAGCATGCGTAAAAGTTGTGAATAAAAATGTTTATTTTATTTAACGACGCTCATTAACTGTTTAGGTCACATTTCAAATCCCGGCACGAAGAGGCCGAACAAATTTGATCAGACGCTTCAGGTTCTCTTCCAAGTACTCCATGGCTCAAAGGGCATAGAAGGCCGTTAACCTAGCAACCGACTGCTGACCACACATCCACATGTGCTATTTAAATAATATAATTAGACGATTATCCAAGCAACGCAGGGATTAAGCTTACAGTCGGTAGAGCTACTTTTCCAAACATGGAGCCGTTACTTATTTTAGCTACCAAAATTCTCATGATGCTGGATGGGGACTAGTTCGACACTGGCCGAAACTCCATGAGACAATATCTTCCCCCATGAAGACTCAAACCAGCACATGGCCGAGGCCACTCTGTTACGGGACGGTACTTCAATTTTTTCTACGTCATTAGGCCCTGGGGTCTACTTCCCTTGTCAAGGGTTCGATTCCCGGCAGGGTAGGGGATTTTTAATCTCCATCATGGGTCTGGGTGTGTGTCTTGTCCTTGTGTCTATATGTGAGAACAACAGAAAGTTGACAAAAAGGTAAAAACGGGGGAAAAAATTACAATGTTGTCCGTCGCCGTGGCGTAGTCGGTAGAGTCCCTACCTTCCACTACAGCGACCCGGGTTCGATTCCCGACGGGGTAGGGGATTTAACAAATCTCCACTTTGGGTCTGGGTGTGTGTCCTGTCTTGTGTTTGTATGTGTGAATAAGATAAAAAGAGTTTAACAAAAGGTAAAACAAAAAGGAAGAACCAGTGTAAACGATAGAAAAACGAGAAAGGGGGGGAAAGATAGAAGTGAGCATAAACATCAAGTCATTGGGGCAAATAATCACTAACATTTTCCATCTTACTTTAAGAGTGGAAAGAAAATTACGAGTATTTCGGAATATACATATTTTGGGCCAAAAAGAGATGAACAGACAGGTGAATGGAAAAAACTACATAATAGTGAGCTACATGACATCAGATATAATAAGAACGTTAAGTCTCGTAGACAGGACATGTGGGGGATGAAAGAAGTGCATGGAAGCTTCTTGTAGGAAAACTAGAGGGAAAACGCACATTTGGTAGAACAAGAATGAGGTGGCAGAGTAACATTATCCATGATTTGAGGGAAGTAGATTATACAGGAGATGATAGTAAAACATTAGCTCAGGATAGGGATGTATGAAGAGCTTATGTTCGCGTGGGCATGAACATACGGGTTCGCTAGAGCCAGTGAGTTAGTTAGTTAGTTAGTCATGGAATATTATCCATCAAAATGTGCGTTCTACATTTGGCGTACTACCCCAATAATTTCCATATTGAGTGAAATGATTTGTTCCCAGTTTATCTATCACAAATTTGTCGAACTGCAAGACATAAAAAAGTCCAATGTCCATTATATTCACTCCGCTTGCGGTTATGTGACAGTTTCAATAACAAATTCATCAAGTTAAGAACTTACCAGTAGTTCTCTTATTAAATGCAGGGTTAGTGGTCTCCGAACAATCAACAAGTAAAACTCAATTCATTTGTTACAGTTTTCTAATTTAATATCGTAATTATATTAAATGTCAGACATATAATTAATTATCATTGCAGAGTCCACCGCTGTGGTCTGTAGGTAGCGTGCTGCCTTGTCACGCAGCGGGCCCGGGTTCGATTCCCAGTCCGGACAGGCCCCTGGGTGAGGTTTTTTCGGGTTTTTTCCTCACCTGTAAGACAAATGTCAGGAAGCTTAGGGCCCAACGGTCCACGAAAATCATCCGGCCATCATCATCATCATCATCTCGTGGTGTGGAAAGCGTCCAAAAATCTCCGTAAGTTGGTGTTAACTAACTCACTGGCTCTATCGATCCCTTAGGTTCATGGCCGCACAGACATAAGCTCTCCATATATCCCTATCCTGAGCTGTTTTCCAATCATCCCCTGTATAATATACTTCCCTCAAATCATGGATAATGTTATGCTCTACCAACTGGACGTTTTCCCTCTGGTTTTCCTACAAGAAGCTTCCATGCACCTCTTTTATCCCCCCATTCGTGCCACATGTCCTGCCCATCGCAGTCTACGAGACTTAACTGTTCTTATTATATCTGGCTTCCTATAAAGACCATGTAGTTCATTGTTATGCAGTCTTCTCCATTCACCTGTCTGTTCATCTCTCTTTGGTCCAAAATTTTTCCTAAGAACATTATTCTCAAATACTCGTAAGTCCCCTTTCCTCCCTTAAAGTAAGAGTCCATGTTTCGCATTCATATAACTGGAAGAATAACAGTTTAATATATCTTCAGTTTAACGTTTTTTTAAAGGAATTGGGACGTCAAAATTGGTGATAAACATTTGGAAATTAAAATGAATGAGAAAATAAAAGTAAATGGATTGAAATACAAACTTATTCAGTGATAAACAATGAGCTTTTGTTTTTGGCGCACAACCATAGACAAATATTGTTATAGGTGTTTTAATAATGTCTAAAATCAAGAAAATTCAAGGTTGAACCCATAAAATTCAAATAGAAAATTTTAGTTACAAAGATAGAATGTAACAAAAAGTTAGCCCTGCATCTCACAAGTGTTTCTGCGAGAGGCGTGGAGCTACTTATGCAACATTCACTACAATAGAACGTCATGAAGTTAAAATATACCTTCTTAGTCCTCAACTTATAAAATATGTAATCTTCATGCCTGTAGGCCTTTCAGAACATCCGTTCCATCTTCAGCAGATCTTCGCTACAATATCTAGTATGATGGTTGATTCTGCTGGTGAGTCACGACAACACCACATTAGGACCAGCAGCATCAACCATCATACTGGATGTTGTAGCGAAGAGGGACCTGCTGAAGATGAAATGGATGTTCTGAAAGGCTTACAGGCATAAAGAATACATTCTTTATAAGTTGAGGACGACGGATCTTACCTAAGAAGGTATATTTTAACTTATTTTATTTTATGACTCTCCACCTCAACGGTTTTAACAATTAGTATTGAATAGAGAGTCCACATATTCAAAATGCATTTGCATTTTTTTTAAACGTTAGTTTTTTCATGTTGTCGATAGAAATTAGCTCCCACACCTACAGAACTGAACAGAATGTACGCCTTCTTCAGTGTTTCCTCCATTAGGCCAAGTCAAATTTGTGAAGGTTACGGGAACTACAACTAATGATGAAATAGGAATCCTTCCTTCGAATTAGCTATTTATTCAAACGCAACCGGGGTAAACGAACAAACGTCTTGGAATATGGGATTTCCCTCAAGGGAGGAATTCAAAATTTACCAACAATTTGTTAAACCATTCGTCTTTCTATTTGTCTAAAACCGAAGAAACGTACCTGATTATAGAGAGCAAAGCCAGTCGTGAAACAAAAGATATCTCAATTACCCATCGTTAAATTTGTTTACATTTGTTACCCATAATACAGTACTATTATGGAGTGTTATGGGATAGCTTCAGTCATTAATTAGAGATTGATTTAATCAACCGCATTTTCAAAATTAAAATTGACCATTTAACTCACGCCCCTAACGGGAGTCAATGACCAATCACGTTTTAATGAATTTTATTACAACCAATGACAGTCGGGCTTCACCTCGATATTTATCCAAATTCTGTTTACCAAAATAAAGAAAGCTCCTCCTATTTAATATTCTGAACAGGTCAGAGAATTATTCTGCAGTGACTGACTCTCCACAAATACGTTGAACGTACCAAATAATGAACAGATTCCTTCGAACTACACATTTGATAATTGTGTGTTCAATAATTGTGTTTTTAAATAATGATTTTACTGAGTTGTTTCCTAAAAAATAATTAATAACCCATAATGTTGGTTATAATATACAGTTTGATGTGTATATTTTTTCCCACTAGGGTGCATTCTTACAATATTGCGACCCTATTTGGCAATAAATAATATGATAGTTAATAAAATAGCAGTGGAGGAACAAATTAAATATAATAGTATAATGATATTGTGAAAAGAAAAATCAATGTCTGAACCAGGAATCTAACCATGGACTTCCAGTTCTCCAGACCAGTGTGTAGCCCACTACACCATTCCAGACCTGGCACAAATATTAACAATTCCCTCCACATATATAAATCTCTAATTCTCGTTTCGTCCGCTGTCAGGTAGGTGTCACTACCATCGCCAACGGCAGGCATCGTTTACAAGTATCTATATTTGAGAATTTTACACCACCACTTTTATAAGCTGTAAATGGAATGGTGTGGTGGGCTGCACACTGGTCTGGAGAACTGGAGGTCCACGGTTCGATTCCTGGTTCAGACATTAATTTTTCTTTTCACAATATCATTATACTATTATAATATGATCCATTATTGGAACTGTGTTAAAATAACAGTATTGGAAAATGTCAAATAAATTAAATATAACCAAACATTTCTCATTTGTTTTCAAACATCGCCGTTCACGTTAAACATATAAATATTTAAAAATAACTGTATTTAAATAATGATTTGTGAGTAAAGAGCTTAATTTTATTCGTTAAATAGTCCTAACAAATGCCACTCTTGATTTCCAAATCTTGTAGATACATTGGAAATCACTCGTAACATTACTTACGATAATTGTCCTTGACTAAATGCATTAATTTTAATGCCAAACTTTGAAAAACAAATGAAGAAGCCAGTAATGCGCCTACATTGTATAAAATATAACAGGCACTTGGACAAAATAACGTAAGCTGTAATTTATAGCCCCAGTTCTTTATCTGCAATATTTACACGATAAAAAACATGCAGCTATCCTTCAGTGCGTATATTTGAGAAATAAAGAGATAACTTGACGTCAGGAACTGTTTTGCGATCAAGTTAGAGGTGACTGAGGAAAACGTAGAAAAGTTTACGGTACGAACAAAACTTTCTCCTCTATTTGTAAGGGACGGGTAAAGAAGATGTAACACATGAGAACAGCCGTTCCCACAAGATGTAAGAATTGCGAGCGGCATCTACCAAAGGTTTTAAGAACCGGTTTTTCTCTCAGCATGGAACCAACAGCTCTCGTTCGCCCATCTCACAGAATTTCTGACTTCAAATCCTCCGCTTCCCTTTTTATCCTTCTCCGTAATCATCATTCTTGCACCGATAGCCTATTATATTCTGCACCAGTCATTTCTAGAGTTTCAATGTTTTAATATCGAGACATGAACACACAAACACTAATTTAAATTTACGTTTGCTACAGACAAATATTTACAAAATATCTTTTCAAAACTTAACATTCGAACAAAATACCGAAACTAAAGTTTGGTACGAGTTCAATTAGGAGGGAAGTTAGTCAACTCTGTGTCATACGCCCTCTCACCCCGACTCTATTAAACACATAGGGGACGTGAGGTGAAACAAGTTTTCTTTAGTTTTTCGACCCCATCCATGATCTGGTTTATTACATTACACAACGACACTACAATCGGACATTAAATAATTTATAGAAAAAATAATAAAAAATATGTTTTATGTCCCCTTTGTAATAAATAAATATCAGGAGAAAAAATGGACAACTATAGGGGAATCGTTTTGTTAACCACATGCTACAAGATTTATGCAATCATTATAAATGGAAAATTGAAAAGTTTTAGCGAAAAATTCCTAATGGAATGTCAAAATGGATTTAGGAAAGGACGATCTTGTATTGATTCAGCATTTTCTGTTAAACTATTGCTTGAAAAAAAGAAGAGAATTCAACATAGAAACACATTTTGCTATGATAGATTTTGAAAAAGCATTCGACACAGTCAAGAGATCAAAACTCTTCAATAGGCCCTATATTGGAAAACAGAAACATACCAAATTTACTTCTGCAGAACGTACAGAATATTTACCAAGACAACACCACAAAGATTAAATTAAATAACAGATTTTCTGAAGAAGGAATTATAAATCGTGGTGTGAGACAAGGCTGCCCTCTATCCCCAACACTCTTTGCGACTTACATCAATGAAGTAATATGTTGCTTGAACAAGAAATAGAAATTTTGAATAAGAATATCAGAAAATACAAAAATAAACACCCTATTGTTTGCAGATGACCAAATAATAATTGCAAATTCAGAAGATAATCTGCAGAAAGGTCTGTAACAAAATTACAGAAGAATATGGATTGAAGATATCTATAGAGAAAACAAAAATTATGGCATTTCAAGGTGTAGATCCTGTCAGAAGTAAACCTGTACTTGACAATAACATTTTGGAGCAGGTGAACAATTTTACATATCTAGGATGCAATATCTCATATGAAGAAGAAAAGGATGTAAATGCAAAAATATCAACATTTTAAAGAATTTTAGTCCAAAAACATTCAAGACTAAAAGTGTATAAAACACTGGCTCTTCAAACTCTTTTGTATGGTAGCGAAGTATGGACGTTGAAACAGAAGGATATACAGAGACTTAGATCTGCTGAAAAGAGATACCTTCGGAGGACTGCAGGATGCACACAACTAGATCACAAAAAAAAGAAGAAAAAAAGACATCTTAGAAGAATTACACATGGAACCTTTAGAAAACAAAATTTCTGAGTATAAGTCAAGATGGATGCAACATGTTCATCGAATGGAAGATCACAGGATACCCAAACATATGTTAAGATATCAACCTGCAGGAAGAAGGAGACCAGGACGTCCACTTAAAAGACTTGTGGATGGTGTTTCTCTTGAGGCCGAAACAGGTCAACAAATGGCCTAAATTCGTGAATGTCCTATGATGATGATGATGATGAAATATCAGGAGGAATACTCAAGATTATTGTATTGTTTAGTGCTGAATTTTTATTTCCTAGAAAATCGTTCATTTTTTTACAAAAAATTCCGTTATTTTTTATTATTTTTCCCAAAGAAATAGAATTTATAATCTGAAAACTAGAACTAGGCCTACTGTCAGAGCCCCGCGTTCCGTCATCACACAGTGGTCTACTGAAGTGGTGCGTAAATTAAAAGGACACATCAAAGCCATTTAGCGCGGAATGCGAAGCACATAAATCCACACTTTGTTTAGTTTTTAGTTTTTTATTCAGGCTGGGGGAGGCAGACATCTCCGAACACCACGATCACAAATATCTATTGCGCTCTCCCAGTATTATGGAGATGAGTGGAATGAAAGCCTACTCTAAGTTGTAGGTCGTCTTGCAGGTCCGACATACCAGGTTCTAATCCCGTCACTCGTACCGCCTTTCACACTTTGAATAAGTACTTCAATATTTAACAATCATCAACAAAATAATTTAAAAAGTAAACTGAATGAAGAAATGATGAATTCAAATGAAGTCTTAGTGAAGAAACTAAATTCTCAGCTCTTCTTCGACTTTTTTTTCTGAGTTTGATTTGGTCCCAATTCCATGAATATCGTTAACTGTTTTCTCTCCTCTTTCGGATGCAAATTCTTACCTTATTCATCGTTTCTCCTTGTCTAACTTCCTTATCTTTTCATTTTCCATGCATAACGAAGAAACATGACTTGGTGGGGCCTTGCCAATAAAAGTTCGCACCGCGCTTTCCTACATTTACATCATTTAAAAATATTTATTCCTCTGCCTCTGTTGTCGCCTCCTCACTGTGCCACAATCTCTCCTGAGTCTGTATTACTTACTTACTTACTCACTCACTGGCACTATCGAACCCATAGGTTCATGGCCGCGCGGACATAAGCTCTCCATACATCCCTATCCTGAGATAATTTTTCAAACCATTCCCTGTATAATCTACTTCCCTCAAATCATAGTTAATGTTATTCTCCCACCTCATTCTTGGTCTATCAATTAGGCGTTTTCCCTCTGGCTTTCCTACAAGAAGCTTCCATGCAAGTCTTTCAATCCCCATATGTGCAACATGTCCTGCCCATCGCAGTCTACGAGACTTAACTGTTCTTATTATATCTGGCTTCCTATAAAGACCATGTAGTTCATTGTTATGTAGTCTTCTCCATTCGCCTGTCTGTTCATCTCTCTTTGGTCCAAAAATGTCCTAAGTACTTTATTCTCAAATAGGCCTACTCGTAATCTCCTTTCCTCCCTTAAAGTAAGAGTCCATGTTTCGCACCCATATAATATAACTGGTAGAATAATAGTTTTATATATTTTTAGTTTAACGTTTTTGGAAAGGAGTTGGGACATCAAGAGTCTCTGCAATACATAATAACACGCATTTCCAGAATTGAGCCAATGTTTAATTTCGTTGTGCATCTCATTCCTATTTGTGATTATTTTTCCTAGGTATTTGAATTCAGCCACTTCCTCAAAATTTCCCTCATTTGTCATCAGCTGTCCATTTCCATTACATAATATATTTCTACGTGTGACCTTTCTATATTAACATCCTTAATTGTTTTGAATACACAGGGACATCCGGGACACACATTCATGTGAATATGGTGATGATTGCGACGCACGGGGACAATTTTAGCCTTGAAGTTTCTTGAAGTTTGTCTTACAGGTGAGGAAAAACCGCGAAAAAATCACCGCTCAGAAACTTCTCCCGATCGGGATCGAACCCAGGCCCGCTGCATACGAGGACAGGCGCTACCCCGAGACCACGACGGTGGACCTAATAGTCTTTTACAATCACATTACAATATTTGAGGATAATATAGTTAATCGTGTCTACTTAATATTCATTCCCACATGTCGTGTCCCGAGCGTTGTGCGGGAGAGTTAAGCTGACGTAAGAAAAGAAAATAAAAGAATATCTAATTCATGTTCCCCGGTTAATGTTTACAAATAGATAAGAGGATTAACTAAATTTATACTCAGGAAACATTTTTTTAAATATTTTTTATTAGGAAATGTGCACTCAGTTGAGCATTAGTGTGGGGCATGACACACACCCAGACCCAAGGTAGAGATTCAAAATCCCTTACCCCGCCGGGAATCGAACCCGAGTCGCCGGAGTGGAAGGTAGGGACTCTACCGACTACGCCACGGCGACGGACTCAGGAAACATTTTGGCACATCAATTTAGTTATGACAACTGAGAAAATTTTGATTAAGTGGCTGAATTCAAATACCTGGGAACAATAAGTGAAACAGGAATGAGATGCAGCTACAAATCAAACATAGGCTCAATTCTGGAAACGCGCGCTATTACACAATTCAGGCACTTTTTTGTCGCCAAAATTTTCTTAAAAAACCTTAAATTGAAAATATATAAAAGTGTTCTTCTCCCAGTTATTTTACATGGGTACAAATCATGAACTCTTTTTCAAGGGAGGGGAAAAGATTACAAGTAGGCTATTTGAGAATAAATTCTTAGAAATTATTTTGGACCTAAGAGAGACAAACAGACAAGTGAATGGAGAAGACTACACAAGAGTGAGCTGCATGGTCTTTATGTGAAGTCGGACGTAATAGAAATACTTAATTCTCGTAGACTGCGTAGGGCAGGACATGTGACACGAAAGGGAAATGAAAGAGGTGCATGGGAACTCCTTGGAGGAAAATAAAGGGAAAGCGTCCAGTAGGTACGACAAGATGAGGTGGGAGAATAACATTAACCAGTTAAATTATACAGAGGATGACATGGATAGTAAGATAGGGAGAGTTTATATCCGTATGGCCATGAACTCACCGGTTCGATAGTGTCAGTGAGTTAGTTAGGATAGTCTTTCTGAAATGGGCAGTTCTCTTTTATCAAACAATAAATTATTTACAGACAGTTCATTCCTTACGAATAAAGAGAGGATCAATCAGTCATTTTGAATTGGCTGTTCTTCACAACCTGTGACGCGACATTTTTAATTCCTTCATCAACTCCTGTCAAATTTTATTCTTAGGGTTTTATTTTTCAAATTATTTCCCATCATTTACAATGATTTTTATATTTTTTCTAACGATTATTTCAATATATTTTCTATTAAATTGAACTACATACGTAGCATGAAGATGTGGTAGCCATATTGATTTTAACGAATATCCAGTGCAGCCAACATAGAGTACGTACTAATTAACTACACACACATACTTAGTAAGTTTAGAACTTATTTATTTTTGGGTATTCAATAAAATTAAATATATGGTCACACATAGAAATACATTATATAATGGAAATGGACAGCTAATGACAAATGAAGGAAATTTTGAGGAAGTGGCTGAATTCAAATACCTAGGAACAATAATCATAAATAGGAATGAGATGCACAAAGAAATTAAACATAGGCTCAATTCTGGAAATGCATGCTATTATGTATTGCTGAGACTCTTGATGTCCCAACTCCTTAAAAAAAAACATTAAACTGAAAATATATAAAACTATTATTCTACCAGTTATATTATATGGATGCGAAACATGGACTCTTACTTTAAGGGAGAAAAGGAGATTACAAGTATTTGAGAATAAAGTACTTAGGAACATTTTTGGACCAAAGAGAGATGAACAGCCTGGTGAATGGAGAAGATTACATAACAATGAACTACATGGTCTTTATAGGAAGCCAGATATAATAAGAACAGTAAAGTCTCGTAGACTGCGATGGGCAGGACATGTTGCACGTATGGGGCATGAAAGACGTGCATATATATATATATATATATATATATATATATATATATATATATATATACAGGGTGTAACATAAGTCAACGGCAAAATTTCAGGAATGAGTTCCTCATATGGAGAGAATAAAAAAAGTGTATTACAACATGGGTCCGAAAATTGATAATTACAGAGTTATTCCAACTTTTATGAATGTTAGATTATTAAGGTTTACAGTAGTTATTGACAGTCTGTTTGTAGGCTGCTGTGATGTACACAAATGAAGAATGTGCCTGTATTGAGGCACAAGGAGGTCACTTGGAACATTTCATCTGACAGAACAGAGCGCTCCAACAAGTCCCTTCCATTCTTTTCGCCATGTACTAACATTAATAAAAGTTGGAATAACTCTGTAATTATCAATTTCCGGACCCATGTTGTAATACACTTTTTTTTATTCTCTCCATATCAGGAACTCATTCCTAAAATTTTGCCATTGAGTTATGTTACACCCTGTATATATTTATTTATTGGTGTCAATGTTATGTTGGTTAAACTAAGACTTGGGTGAATTAGGTTATACCATTTAGGCCTAAGTAACAATCCTTCCCTTAGAAATGTTAGAAAGTGACTAAATATGTGCATTTGAGAATCAAGTTAAATTTATTGTTCTGATAACTGCAGCTCAATGTTAACATACAATAATATTTGATGCTAATGGCATATCCTGACACACAGAAGTTGCTATTCCATGTAAAAGTGCTGTATCTCTGAACAAGGGGCTAATGGATGTGTAATTGTGTAATTAATTCTGTCGGTGCTCCCGTCGATGAAATGTTGCAGGTGGGGCACAAATTCCTTAATACTTTAATGTGCAAGAACATTACCAATTCTAATATTTACTTCCCATCGTAACATCTACAAATACCACATAATTCACAAAAATTCTTGATTCTATTTTTGAACTACAAGCTGATCAAGTTACTCTCTTGAAGCAGGAATCAATAGCAAAACATTATCTAATGTAGAATTTTACTTTAAGGAAGAAGAAGAGATACGAGTATTTCAAAATACATTTGTGAGGAACTCTTTTGGACCAAAGAGTGGCGAATAGACAGGTGAATGGAGAAGACTACATAACAATGAGCTACATTATCTTTACAGGAAACCACATTAAATAAAAATAGTCTCGTATACTGCGTTGGGCAGAAGATGTGGGATTGAAAGAGAGGCATGGAAACTCATTGTAGGAAAAGTAGAGGGAAATTTACCAGGTTTTGTGAGGAAAATTATACAGACCGTTAAACATATACAAAACGCAAAATGGTGTATTAGATAGATAGTTTTACACACAGAAAAAGATAATTACAAATTACATGAGGGTTTTAAATAAACAATGAATATGTATTTCTCCAACAAAGAAAATAAATAAACGATTCAAATAAACTATTGGGCTATGCAACTAGGTAAATGTAAATTTGATTGGTAGGGTCTGTTACTGAAAAAAATGAGATTGTAAGAACTGGGACGAACCACTTTAGGAATAACAAACGTAAAATAATTTTTCGAGTTGGAAAAATGGTTCCATAGAAGCTAAGGTAGATAACTAAATATGTGTTCTTTTTTATTTTCTCAAAAATCTATATAATTATTTAATATAGCCTAAATCATGAAATTAAGATAATGTAGAAACCAATGTAGAATTTTTCTTAAGTTTCGGCGTTGTTCCCTTGGAGCTCAGATGCCTAAGTAATCATCATTTTCACTTGAAGATTTAGGCGATTCGTCAGTTCTGAATTCACAATAATTCCTTCCATCTCTTCCTAGGTCTTCCTACATCCCTTAATCCCTTTGGAATATATTGATATGCTATCTTGGGCAATGTTGTTTCTTCCTTTCCCTGAATATGCCCTTCCCAGCCGACGCGGTGTTGTCGAATTCTATCATTTGTTTAATATAATTTTAATTAACTTGTTATTCATTTCTTATGTGGTCTAATTTTGTGCATCCTTTGGCCCTTCTTAGAAAAGTCATTTCTGCACATTGTATTCTAGTCGAACTCCTCTTATTTGTTACCCAGGACTCACTACCGCATAAAAGTACCGGTACCGCCATTGTTTTGTACAAATTCAATCTTGTATCCTTCCTTGTTTTATGTTTTAGTGTTGTATGAATGGTACCACATATTATTTGAAATGTTGATAATTTATTGTCTGTATCATTTCCTGTTCTCTATCCAGAAGACAATTCACAACCTGGATAATTAAAATTTAACACTTGTGACAGAAGTTTATTTTCGTCTAAATTATCAAAAATATATATTTGGTACAATTTCTGTTAACGCTAAATTATCATTATATTTTGCATTACCGTAACATTAATCTTATGGTAAAAATTTAACCTCGATTGTCATTTTTTTAAATTTTCCTTTAAATCTCAAACAAAACAGTGAGAAGGGTTGGTATAAGGGCATCGAGGTTGTTGCCACAAATTGAAGAGTGAACATGCGGTAACATAGCGCGGTAAATAGTTCTTTTAACAGATCAGAAGTTAAATATTAAGCAGAATATCACTTGATCTCACTCACTTTTTTTTTAGCTTCAAATTTAGAATATCACTTACCTTTTATATGGAGTTTCATTATCTGTTTCCAATATCACAGTTAAGGTAACAGCTACACACTAGCAGAAATCTGCAATATTAAAATGAAATATCTCAAGTAGGCAAATAACAATTACGTGTAGACATAATATTATTGTATAAGGGAACCCAGTTAAGGACGCTTGGAATTTCCCGTCATCAAATTCATCAGTTACCGCGATGCACAAGAGCGCAATTTAAGTCGCTGTTACAATGCCAACAATTCCAAGAACTTATGGTTAGCAAGCTAAATATTTTGTTAAAATTTTATTTCATTTACTCCAACACACTGCTGACATATTCTTACGAAATTATCATAAGTAATGCCACGAGTGATTTCCAAATTATCGATAAATTCACGACTCACCAAGTGAGGAGTGAATTTATCTAGAGAATTTGGAAATCAAGAGTGGCATTTGTTAGGACTATTTAACGAATAAAATTAAGCTGTTTACTCACAAATCATTATTTAAATATAGTAATTTTAAAATATTTATTTACTTAATGTAAAAGGCGATGTTTGAAAACAAATGAGAAACGATTGGTACGCTTCATCTGCTTCTCTTGTTCATCACTGCAACCAGATCATATTATTTATTGTCAAAGTATCGCAATATTGTAAGAATGCACTCTAGTGGAGAAAAATGAAACACACCAAACTGTATATTAATTCATTTATGATGTCCTATGACAATTATATTTTTCTGAAATTTTATTACCTGGGAAAAAATACATTTAAGAAAGTGCAAACAGTGGTTTCTTTTTTTGGTGGTATAATCAATTGCTACAAATGTTTTTTATTTACTCCCGCATGCTCTACGTGTTGATATTCATGCACTATATATACAATCTGGTAGCAGTATTTCTTAGAGAGTCAGTCACGGCAAAATAATGCTATGACCTATTCAGAATATTAAAAAGGAGGTGCTTTCTTTACTATGATAAATTTTAGTTGGTAAATTCTAAGCGAAACACGACTGTGATTGGTTGTAAATAAAAAATCATAGAAATGTGATTGGTCATTGACTCCCATTTGGGGCATGAGTTAAATAGTCAGTAAAAATTTAAAGTTAATCAAGATTCTCTAACATTTATGTTGCTGCAGTCCATTTGTGCTTCTGCAAGTGGCTGTGTCATCTGATTGTTAGATCTTACCCATAAATAGAAAACGCACTTATATTTTGGCTGTGTGTGCCATAAATTCTTACATGTTATTCACTCAAAAAAATCTACAAAGGCCGGAGAAGGATCGGCATGTTCCGGAACTGTGACATCAAGTCTACGTCACAAGTACTTCAGTTTCTTTCTACAATAGACCTAGTTGGTGGCGTTTGGTTCAACTATGAGCTGCGAGTGAACAGGGAAGTACTGTATAGTTAAGTTAGGCAGATTATATAAAGTGTGATTAAGTTTTGTGAATTAAAAGTGTTAAATCAATTTGGCTTATCGTGAATCAGACATTGGCATCTTTTAAAAGAAATCTAAATTTATATTTGCTCTAAACTCGACTTCATTATTATCCAGTGTAAGATATATATATATATATATATATATATTAATTGGTGTTTCCCGTATAATGTATCATATTTATATTAATTATTTATTATTATTATTATTATTTATTATTTATTATTATTATTATCGTATCATTATTGTTATTACCCTATAAAATGTTGTTTGTACATGACATTTACATTGTTACATTTATTGTATCTTTAACTGTTTATAAGTAGTATAGTGTATATCTATATTTGTCGAATATTTATTTGTATTTGTGCTGGTTGAGTGGAAGAGAGGGCCTTATGACCTTAACTCTGCCAGAATAAATAAAGTATTATTATTATTATTATTATTATTATTATTATTATTATTATTATTATATTATTATTATTATTATTATTATAATCAGTATTCATGTGTTGCAGACTGTCCGCTCTAACGCTGATCTTATGTTTTCCGGCTCGCTATACCAGCCCTTGTAGCTTCCTAGGGAATTTGACTGGATTTCCGTACAAAATAATAACTTATATTAGCGATGGGTGGGCGGGTCCCGGTGGTCTAGTTAGCATCTTCCAACTCAGTAGCATTTTTCAGGGTGTATAATAGTTAATTGTAGCTTCCCTGAGAGGTGAGGTGTCTCTGTACATGCAGGCAGGTAAAACAATTTCAAGTTTTAATAAATAATAGTTTTAAAAAAACTAAAACAACACGCTTTATTAGAAAACCGAACTAAAAATGAAAAATAATTTTAATTTCCAACACGCTTGGGATAAAATTAAAGTCGTCAACAAAAAAAAAAACATCTCCGACACATATAGAATAAAACTAGAGTTATCTAAAAAAAACAAATAATTTTACCATCAAAAGTGTGGGGCGCTCTTTATCAATTGACATATTTGATGATAAACAGATATTGGTAAAAGTAAAGTCTCTAAGATGAAAACGTAAAAATCATAAAAAGCACCCCACGCTTTTGATGGTATTCTTTTTTGTAGACAACTCTAGTTTTATTCTATATGTGTTGGAGATGATTATTTTGTTGACCACTTTAATTTTATCCCAAGCGTGTTGGAAATTAAAATTATTTTTCATTTTTAGTTCGGTTTTCTAATAAAGCGTGTTGTTTTAGTTTTTTTAAAATATTATCTATTTTTTATTTTATAGTTTCGTTTTCTAATAAAGCGTGTTGTTTTAGTTTTTTAAAACTATTATTTATTTTTTAATTTTTAGTTTAATTGAATGTCATAAACCGGAATCCCATGAACATTTAATTGCTGATGATATTTTTAGTTGTAAAAAATCCTCCGGGCCGGATTTGAACCAACGACCTAAGGATTACTGAAATTATATACCACTACAGTCCACCGCTCTACCAACTTAGCTACCAGGGGACATAATATTAATTTCTTATAACGATGGACTAAAAAGTCGATAAGACCGCAACCTATTATACCGGTCCTTATTTTTTTGATGTCCTGATGATCCTGGCCAGGATCTTAGAAACAATTTATGAAATCATTGTATTGTCATTGGTCCTTTACAAGTATACAAAGTTTCAAGTCGATTCGATGTTTTTAAGTGGGTGAAAATCGTGTTGAAATATTCTGTTACATAGATACAGATCAAGCTAATATAAAGCATGTAAAAAGAGCAAAATTCACGTCTAAACACGATTTGGAGCGCTAGAAACCTGAGTTGTTGAATAAAACACTACCTGCACACCCAGGTACCTTGGTAAGGTAAATCAAACTAACAGAGGCCATGAGTAATGACGTCAGAGACATGTTATATTAAACAAGCATACTTCCAGTAATTATTTTTTATTTATTTTGATGATGCTTTATAGTAATTAAGGTGATTTGAGGTCGAAATTCAAATTGGGTATGGAATCACTGATACACTGTGCTCTGCCGTACTTGCTCGTCTAGTGGCAAATACAGGCCTTCGTCCGTTTCATATACAATATTTGTATTGTATTCCTTGAACTCGATATAACTGACTGTATCCAAAACTTTCACGGAAGAGAATTAAGGGCACCCGGTACTAATTTCCTTGCAATTTGGTTTAAAAATATGCAACTTAAAAAAATAATTTTTTCAGCTTATTCATAAGTTATGTGCATGAAAATGATGTCACTAATTAAACAAGTCTTCCTCAACATAATGACACTCTGGTTAACTTCTTACACTATTTTCTTTATGGGTAATTTAAAATAGAAAAAATAAATGAAATAAAAATCCAACTTCTTAAAAGTATTATCTTGGTAGAATTTTCTCAAAAACTACTTATCCAAATGTATCCAAAATTTAATACCGGTTTGTTATTGTCCATAGTTCATTTGACAATGATAAGAGTTGATTGTGTTCAGATATGGATTGTGATTAATAAAACAATCAAGTTCCAAAAAATGTTTTGTTAAAAATGTTTCATACTTTTTTTTTCATTTCAAACACAATCAATACCACAAACATAAATTTACCTTATTATTAGAGATTGCATATCCATGCCAAATTTTTTTCTCTTGTCATTCATAGTCTCAGAGCAAAGTGTATCAAAATATGAAGAAAAAATCGGGAAATATAAAAAAAATGTGCAAATTAGCAGAACAGACAGACGCCATTTTTAAAAATCAATTTTTATGGGTTTAAATGTCCAAAATCTACAAAATAATATACATCGATAAAATATACCTTCCTGGATTTTTGAAGCAGAAAAAATATATTTTTAAGCCAAATAAGTATTGGGTGCCCTCAAATACACATATAGTCTTTAAGAGAGAACTTTATGTACGTTTACGTCTAAGTTCTCTCATCTTTTTATAAAGTATTTCTCGAGTGACTCATTTGTTCCTGGCTTACGTAAACATTATTTAGCTAAATATATACTAGGATCAACTATTTAACGTGGATTAAAAGTAATACCTCATTTGCGTGTTACGAAAGAACCATCTGTTTATATTGACTCCGAGATTTGAAACGCGCAAATGTAACTTTACTGACTGTCGTGTTGAGACTAGCGGATCGCCCATCAAGTCGAGACTCTCGGGAAACGAAATATGACATCGTCGGAACGGATTCTCGTTACAATAGTAACGGATTGAATTAAAATTATAATAGATATGTGCTAAGTCACAGATCTGAATGCAATTCCAATGCGGGGATGATGAACTCATAAAAATGGCAGCTATGGTGAATTTATCGTTGAAGTTTTGATTCAAAGAATTTTAATTCTC
Source organism: Diploptera punctata (assembly GCA_030220185.1). NCBI lineage: Eukaryota > Metazoa > Arthropoda > Insecta > Blattodea > Blaberidae > Diploptera > Diploptera punctata. The sequence goes on from JASPKZ010007268.1 coordinate 1,042,211, forward strand.
TCCTCTGTCAAGATCAGGTTTATTAATTGTCTTATTAAATATATTAACTAAATAAAACAAATCAGTGAACGTAATGTTAACTTATATAGCGAAGTTCGGGTAATGTGGACCCTTCTGTTTGAGTGGACCCTGTTAATATCTTCTTTAATTGGTGCTGCCCTCAAACATAAAATATTTAACTTCTTCCCCTCATCAATTTTGACGGTTTTAAGGCCAGTTTCTTTTATTATTTTTGCGAAGATGGGTTTATTTGTGATATTGATGAAAATGACCACTTTAAACGTTTTCAAGCTAAGAATCAATTCTTAATTTCTGCTGTTTAATATTACAAATGTTGAAAAAAAAACTCCTGAATGTATTATATTATGTAGATGCTGTTTTAATATACTGACGGGTTTGGTTTGATATTATGTGACGTGGCGGCTACATAAAATAATTAAACATTACAAAGGACTTCGGTTAATGTGGACCCTTCACGAGGACCTGGGTCCAGGTTACGCGAATACGTGTATTTTATCAATGAGGATGCTATCTGTAAAAACCATTCACTTAATTTTATTTAATATCCTTGTAATTTTACTAAACCCAAAGACCGTCGCTTCCTGCAGTTGAATGACGTGTGAATGTTATAATCAATAATAATTTTTCAAAACATTAAATAAATATCAACGCTTTTTAACTATGATCAGTGATAAATATTTTCAGATTAATCTGTGCCCGTCTGCATAAATTAATACAGTAAATAAACTTAAAAATAGACTAAAAGCTAAGGTGGACTGAGAGGTCCACCGTATCCGAATATGGAGGTTAAAGTGGACCTTTCTTGTAATGTAAAGAAGTTTATAAATTATAAAGATGTTTCCATATTTGAATAAATAACAATGCTATTTGATAGTTACAACACTAAGGATAATCACTGTAACTAAAGATAATTCAAATCTCTTAATTAAAAGAAGAAAAACAACAAATTCAAAACAGGGGCCCAAACTACCCGAAGATCCTCTATACACTTTAATGGAAAGTTAATCTTGCTGATACATACAACTAAATGGAAAACAATTCTGCCTGATTCGAGATTTGAAACCAAGATTTCCAGCTTCGTCCTCCATTGTAGTCACGTTAAAGTCGATGCCTCCTCCGAGACAACACGACACTAAGATGAAACACACCATTCACACACACTTTCATACTAAACATGCCGAATATGATAATGGTGTTTATGGTGGCCACATGATGTTCGGGAATCGTTTGGGCCGTAAGGTTTCCTGACATTTGTCTTACAGATGTGGGAAAACTCACTCAAGTAATCTGTCCAGACCGGGGATCGAACATGGGCGCGCTGCGACGCTACTCCGAGACCAATAATAGCTAAGCAATAATCGTGTGAATAAAAGAACACACACAGGCTGAAAGTAACAATCTCTATTAGGAAAGGGATCGTTTGGTATAGCCTATCATAAATTAACTAACGCACTGACACTATAGAACCCGGAGGTTCATGGCCGCGAGGGCATACATCCCTACTGTCCTCAGCTAATGTTTTCCAGCCATCCCCTGTATAATCTATTTCCTTCAAATCATGGTTTATGTTATTCTACCACCACATTTTTGGCCTACCTACTAGGCGCCCTCCCTCTGGTTTTCCTACAAGGAGGTTCCCCATTCGTGCCATATGTCCTGTTCATCGCACTCTACGAGACTTAGCTGTTCTTATTAAACCTGGTTTCCAATAAAGACGATGTAACTCACTGTTGCACAATCTTCTCAATTCACCTGTCTTTGATCCAAATATTTTGATAAAAATTTATTCTCAAATACTCGTAATCTCCTCCCTTAAATTGAGAGTCCGTGTACACATAACTAGAGAGACGTGAAATTAACTGCGAGACGTGTTGTTAGCGCCGGGTAGGACACACACTGCGTTAGGGTAACGGATGCTTTTATTATGAATATAAAGTAGGGTCAGGCTACTCATTCATGTTTCATACCAGCTCAGATTTTAATGCGTTTACATTTCACTGGTGAATCAAATTGGATTTTGTCAAGAATTATATGTGAAAATTTAATGTTTATGTTGAAATTGGATTTTGTGGAACATTATACTGGCCAACATGATTTTTGTCTCATGCGTACCAATTGTTGTACTTAATGCAGTTTTTTATCGTGTTTTCAAATATGTATTTGGAATTTCTCCATCACCCACAGTTCTTTTTATTTAAATTTCAATTAATGGATTTAAATACTTATTTTTTTAATAAACGTTTTTTCGTCCATTTGTAAAATAAAACCAAATGAGCTAACTCAAATGGTTTCAGCTATGGAAAAGCGATATCAAGGCAAATGGAATCCTAATATGCTGGCCGATTATTGTTGGACCATCAACAGGCGAAATATAGCAGAAAATCGCCATTTCTTACTTTCTATGTGAGTCCGAATATTCGAATATTGTGTAGTTACGAATGTAGAAAATATTAAAGTGTTTGAAATTATAAATGCCTGTCTCTCGAAAATCTTGCGTGATGGAGAAAAACAGGTATCATATTTGAATTCAGGAGAAAAAATACTATGAAAGAGAAAGTTTAATATTGGAGGAAGGAATCCAAATAAAGGAAGTGATACAAACTAAATATTTGGGAATAATTATGGATAACATTGAAGGTATAGGCAAAGAGAATATAAAACATAGAATTGAATTGAGTAGCAAAATAATACCATCGTTAAATTCCATATGGTGGGATAAGCATATTTGGAAAGACACAAAAATATATATTGGTAAAACATTGGTGGAATCTGTTGCAATGTATGGAAGTGAAGTATGGACAATCAATAAGTACTACGATAATAGACTAATAGCTCTAGAAATGGATTATTTACGCAGAAGTGCCAGAAAGTCTAAATTAGAACACGTCACAAATAAGGAAATTTGAAACATAATGGAAGCAGAAGAAAGCATAATTTAAAGAATTGAGGAAAAGGAATTAAAGTGGTTAGGACATGTTTTAAGAATGGAAGATGAGCGATGGCCGAAGCAACTATATGAATGACATCCGAACAGAAAGAAGAAAAGAGGGAGACCAAAGTTCACATGGAAGGAAAACATGAAGACAGTAATGCAAGCTAGAGGGTTAAGCATCGAAGACGCCCAAGACCGCAGACTTTGGAGGTTTGGCACGGGAAGACGGCAGTGGCTGTAAAAACCCGAAGATAGATAGAGATAGACAGAGAGAAAAAATACTATCAGAATCACATATTTTTCTATCTGAGACAAAAAAGTTTATTTTTTGTTGCTCAGTGTAATTAAATGAAAATGTTTGAAAATATTTATTTAAAAATTAGCTCAGGTTGCGACATCCGAAAAGTGAAACTCTTTAGTGGCTCTTCATGGAAACTAGAGGGAAAATCCCAGCACGCAGGCCAAGAATGAGGTGGGAGAATAACATTAACCATTATTTGAGGAAGGTAAATTATAGAAGGAATAATTAGAAGTCATTAGCTGAGGATAGGGATGTATAGAGAACTTTTATCCACGCGGCCATGAACCCCCCGTGTTCGACAACAGGCCTAGGTGAGTTTGATAGTAATGCGAACGTTTTGGAAAATATTTACTTAGTTCGGAATCCGAGCCCCAATTTTACCAGAAAATGGATCCGTCGCCGTAGCGCGGTCTTCCCCTCCGGATCGATTCCCAGCTGGAAAAGGGATTGTAAATCTCTGTCCGGGTGTGTGGGTGTGTGTGTGTGTCCGCACATGTCCATGAATAGTGCAAAGCAGCCTATATCATGACTATTTTGTGTAAAAACAGATAAATTAGAAACTTAAGGAAGGTAAACTGAAGGAACAATATGTAGTGAGAGAATAATCTTTCTGCACGAGAGTGCTTACAGCTATGGCGACCATGATTGAAAGTTGCATTTCCTACATTTCGGGGTTGCCAACCTATAAATAACTAAATAATTATACTATAATATTACAAATTACCTACCCAGTGCGGGAAGTAAAACTACTGCCCTTTAAGTACACTACGCACAATGTATATACAAAAATATATAAAAAAGGTAGTGTTAATATACATTATACGAAACAAATAACTGCATTTTAAATGATCTAAACTTTATTTGAAACAATATAAAACAATAAAATCGTACTTGCCACCATTTTATACCTGATTGGGGTCACGGCCTGCTGTAATCTCAACTAAATTATTTTCGACATTTACCGTATAAACATTGGCCACACTGTTAACGTTAGTCAGTTGTTTATAATGAACACAAAGATTTCCAAACAAAGATGTTATTATTTTATTATTATTATTTATTGTTTTGAAAACACCATCGTGCAAAGATAATGTACAACGCACGTTTGAGAAGTGTTTTACATAATATTGGAAATTAAAAACCTCGCTGTCGCTCGGTTTTTAATAATTCCTCCCTTCTGTAAAAACCACTTCCTAACCTCGCACTATTTCTACAATGGAGATGGAATAATACATGTGTACATTGGTTAAGGCAATATGCTACAAGCCGGAAGGTCAGAACCTAATCCTTCTGGCGGCACCATGGCCCTACGCTCGATTCAGCCGCTAATGAAAAGAGTACCAGATGCATGCCGACACCTAGGGTGACATCTCGTGTATTTTTCTAGAAATATGGCAGCCTTAACCTCATAAGGGCTCTTAAGGGCTGCATGGGATCACTTCAACGTAGCTGTACTACAATGCCATTTTAAAAGAAGAAACAAATGAAATAAGTGTGGTTTGTAAACCAGATTAATGGCGTCAACTCGTTCAAATATAAACGTAACTAACTCACTGACACTATCGAACCATCGTTCAAGCTCTCGATACACCCCTCTCCTGAGTTAATAATTTTCCAATCATCCCCTGTATAATTTACTTCCCTCAAATCATGGTTAATGTTATTCTCCCACTTCATTCTTGGTCTACCAACTGGGCGTTTTCCATCTGGTTTTCCTAGAAGGAGCTTCCATGCACGTCTTCCATTCCCCATTCGTGCCACATGTCCTGCCCAAAGCAAATTAACAACATATACAAAATAATATTTCATTAAATTTTTATATTTAAAGAAAACTGTTTAAAACGACAAAAGATCCGTCTCAAGTTGCAATCTCGCCTGAGCCAAGTTCAAATGATATTGAAATTATAAAATTTATTTTTTAACACTAATGACCGCGCTAGGGATCGCCACGGGCAGCTGAGGATGGAAATTTTGCAGGAGAAACATCGCACTCCTTTAAATACATAGGCAATACAATGTGTCTACAAAACTTAATGTAGAGACAAAAAAAGTAATGGAACTCTGAGTTTAGGTAAAGGGAATATATTTTCTATAATATAAGATTAAATTAAATAACAGATTTTCTGAAGAAGGAATTATTAATCGTGGTGTGAGACAAGGCTGCCCCCTATCCCCAACACTCTTTGCAATTTATATCAATGAATAATATGTTGCTGGAACAAAACATATAAATTTGGAATAAGAATATCAGAAAATAGAAAATTAAACACCCTATTGTTTGCAGATGACAAATAATAATAGCAAAATTCCGAAGATAATCTACAGAAAGGTCTGTATGAACTTAAAAAAATTACAGAAGAATATGGATTAAAGATATCTACAGAAAAAACAAAAATTATGGCATTTTAAGGTGTAGATCCTGTCAGAAGTAAAATTGTACTGGACAATAAAATTTTGGAGCAGGTGAATAATTTTACATATCTAGGATGCAATATCTCATATGAAGAAGAAAAGGATGTAAATGCAAAAATATCTAAATTTTAAGAATTTTAGGGTTAATAAATTCTATCTTCAAGCCACAGTTAGTCCAAAGCATTCAAGACTGAAAGTGTATAAAACACTGGCTCTTCCAACTCTTTTGTATGGTAGCGAAGTATGGACGTTGAAACAGAAGGATATACAGAGACTTAGATCTGCTGAAATGAGATATCTTCGGAGGACTGCAGGATACACACTACTAGATCACAAAAAAAATGAAGACATCTTAGAAGAATTACACATGGAATCTTTAGAAAACAAAATTTCTGATTATAAGTCAAGATGGATACAACATGTTCATCGAATGGAAGATCACAGAATACCCAAACTAATGTTAAGATATCAACCTGCAGGAAGAAGAAGACCAGGACGTCCACTCAAAAGACTTCTGGATGGTGTTTCTCTTGAGGCCGAAACAGGTCAACAAATGGCCTAAATTCGTGAATGTACTATGATGATGATGATGAAATATGTTTAATCAGATCATCTTCTAAAATTTGTATGATATTAGATTGATATTAGATCCCACAATTCGTTTTGAGACTCATAGTGGCCAACGTGAGGAAGTTGACTCTGAAAAGAAAGCCATATGTGAGCCAACATTTGACTAATTACAAAGACTATTTAACTCATGCCCCAAATGGGAGTCAATGACCAATCACGTTTCAATGATTTCTGTTTTACAACCAATCAGAATCGTGTTTCACCAAATATTTATCAGTGTTATGATTACCATATTAAAGAAAGCTCCTCCTTACAATATTGCGTTCCTTTGGCAATAAATAGTATGATCTGGTTGCAGTGATAAACAAATGAAGCAGTAGAAGCGTACCTATCGTTTCTCATTTGTTTTCAAACATCGCCGTTTACATTAAATATATAAATATTTAAAATAACTATAGTTAAATAATGATTTGTGAGTAAACAGCTTAATTTTATTCGTTAAATAGTCCTAACAAATGCCACTCTTGATTTCCAAATTCTCTAGATAAATTCACTCCTCACTTCGTGAGTCGTGAATTTATCGATAATTTGGAAATCACTCGTGGCATTACTTATGATAAATACCAACTGGATAGTATAACTGTCACAGGATTGATGATCGGGGCAAGAGGTACTATACCAGCATTCTTAGCCAAATTTTGGAATTCCTTAGATTTGGACAGGGTGTATCTTTCTAAAATTGCCATCGCTGCCATTAGAGGATCAATTTCAATTTTAAGAAACCATATATACAAAATTTCTACTTTATAGTATGTATACTTCAATTAGGCCTACAATTTGAATTTTTTAAACGTATTTACAAAATGTATTTAATCAATTCCAAAAATTAATTGTCTGTATCACTTTGTCCTTGAGGCAATCCTCTAATGAGGAAAGTTGTAGCCTATATAATAATAGTACCAAGTAACAATTTGCTAGCGTAAAACCAGTAAGAAACAAAATGGAAGAGAAGGAAGTGTCTACCTCCTTTGCACAATAAAGTTGCTAATCTATAAAGTTTAAAAATGTATTTTCCATCTTGTTCTCGCACTGACACTTGGGGATTCAAGAGAAACCGAAAATGTTACTAGGCGCTGTTTAGCTGTTTGTATTTCGCAGCAGAAATGAGCTTAAGTATGCAAGAAGGCTCTCCGAGCAATGTTTACTCAACTTACAAGTTGGTTTCTCCGGCCAAGTCCCCCTCATACGGAACACAATGTGGTAGTAAGACACAGATGGTACGGACATTACAGCGAATAGATTAAGTAGATTTCATGTTCTTAGTTAAACCAGAATTTTAATATTATAATAAATATGAAAGCTAAAGTTAATTTTGTATTTTTAAATTCTTTTAATTTTTAGATATAACTTAAATAAACAAAAACATCTAAATAATTCATTGTTGGTTATTGTTGAATAAAAATGTCTCAGTAACAATTAACGAAATTGCACTACATAACAGTTTTTGTAAATAATGCTTTTAAAAATTGTTTTAAGTCATTGTTGTCAAAATTATAAATCCTTCTGTTATAACTGTAATAAGAACACCTCCTTAACTTCATATTTTTAAATGACAGTAAACTAAACTCTGATTGGATGTTAAAACAATTAACTTTCTCATTTAACAAATCAAATTAAACCTTATATTTAAAGGACTATTAACCAATAGAATTTAAAATAACATCATGTGATGTAATAATGTTCTTTAAAATTATAAAAGAATTACACTAGTCATTCTGCATACAACTTTCAACAAGGATAGAAGCAAGAAGAGATCTCCTGATAAAATGTAAAAGAAAATAATTTAATTTTAATTGACGGTGAAGAATAATACCACCTATATTTACTTAATCTGCTGCGAACTTTAAGAAGTGAATACATCTGAAATTATTTCTACAAGAATCAGTTTTTAGTGATTTTTAAAGTGTTTTCCTATCCAGTGTACCAACTACCGACCCTAAGAAGAGAATCCGGCTCTACCGAAAATTAAACCCAACCTGAACCAGTAATTCTTTTTTGGGACATAAATCCTTCTTCAAAATGTTACTACAACATCGGACATGAAGAGAATTACTTCTTCATAGTATAGGACAAGTATCGTTTGCAGAATTTAGGAATAACTTATTTTCATATCACATTGGCTCATCCTGATTTCTGATAACCCGTGGATGACAATGGAAAAACACTCCACGACGCGATAGACTCCAGTCTCGCATAGGCCTACGCATGTAGCCAGTACCTGGTCAGCGTGTCATGTTCCCCAGCTTGTTTTGTGTAAGTGAAATAAGTTGCGAACGTAATATAGCGTGCTCCTGCGCATGCGATAGTTAGCAATATTACATATGCAATTAGCTGGCAACTGTCAACCAAACCTATCTTCAAATTTCTCCCAAAGAAGCGTTTTGATGTATCAAGGCCGTGTCCGAAAAATATATCTGTGGTTTTTAACTGCAAGGCACTAAAATCCAGCGCCAAATCTCTCATTTAAACTACAGGGAAGTAATTCAACACCGGAATTGGTACATTGGATAACCATCTCAACCTGCCGTCCGCGCCGCGTCCCACCTCACTCCATCCTGCCCTTACTCTTGCAAGTAGTCCAACTGCTCCGTACAGTGCGTTGCCATTGCTGGAGTCTGGTCTCGATTTCTGTGCCTTGCAGTTAAAAAAAACTTTTTTTGGACACGACCTTGGTACATCACAAGCTTCTCTAGGAGAAATTTTAACTTATGTTTCGGCAAGCAATAGTTAAATAGTTCCCTTGTTAGTAGAAACAATCATGTGGTAATTAGAATAGAAGTTCACAAATAGGAGTACACGGGGATTTCAAATACATGAAAAGGTGTGGGGGAAAACTGCACTTAAACTAGCGTGAAATATTTTCAAAGTCCTATAGAATAACTGTGCATGCGCCAGAGTTTATAGAGCCACCGATAACCCACAATCGAACCACATATTGATTATCATCCTCGATTACTATCCGTCGCTATGAAATTTAAATGACCAATATTTGCAATAAATCCCCAAATCTACGTTAAAAAGATATATTAATAATATTGAAATTACCAAACGTTTATTAAAATGGGTGTACACTTACTTATCGCTCCCTAACGCTGATCCAACCAGCGATAACCCAAAACAGCGATAGAAAAATCATAGACTAAGTAATATACTCTGTGGAGAAAATAGCAGTTAGCATCACAATATTTCTAACAGTGTCATAATATTGTGATTTGCATATTTAAATAAATACTTCAGAATTGTTTAATAATGTTATAAAAATTGTCTGAAAAAGTTTAAAATAATAAATAATGTTAGTAAATACTGATGAAGAGCTATAGTTTACAACAATATAACTGAAAACCAAGCGCTAGTAAAAGTGCAGTTAAGCCAAAGTGTGTTTACACCTAGATTGTCTATGATGCAGTGTGTAAATCCGAAGATCGTGGTTTCATATTCCCGATTCATGCAAAAAGAAATGTCTTTAACTCACTGGCACAATCGAGACCGTATGATCGTGGCAGCGCGGACAAAAGCTCTCCATACATTCTTTTCCCGAGGCAACGTCTTCCATTCATCGCCTGAAAAATTCACCTCTCTCAAATCATTGTCAGTGTTATTCTCCCACCTCATTCTTTGGTCTACCTACTGGGCGCTTTCCCTACAAGCAATTTTCATGTCCCTCTTTCATTCTCCATTCGTGCAACATGTCCTACCCATCGCAGTCCATGAGACTTAAATGCTCTTATTACATCTGGTTACCCATAAACACCGCTATCTAAACATACAAATATCTCGCTAGTTGTATTGCAACAAATTAATCTAAGGGTTGTGTAGTTCTTAAAAATATATATTTTTCTGGTTTGTTTGAGGATGGTTCGCAATTTTTTTCGTGTTTTCATGTTTGATGTTCCTTAAGCTTAATTTTAAAACCAAAATTGCATCGGAATTCGGATCTCCACTTTTTTCGCCGTAACCTAATCTAAATATAAGGTTCTATGTTGATGTAATCGAGGGCTAATTCGTTTGACGATCTGACGCAGTGGCTGCACAACCTTTGTTACCCGACTGTACAATTCTAATCAAAACACTACAGGGGGGTAAACATGCTGTAGTCATAGCAAAGCCAAAAAAAATGTGATGAGAAACCACATGAAGGAGGAACCAGGAGCCTCTTGTGCTGTAGTTAATATTTCAGATCATATAAATAAAGTTGACCTCTCACATCGTTTCAGTTTACTAAATCAGTATTTACCGTCCTTTTTGCTCTTGATAAATTTAGTGGTGAAATCATTTCAGAAAAGAACCTTCAGAAACTGGGCTCCACAGAATTACTATATCGCTCTCCAAACAAATTAAACAATTGGCCTTGAACATTATATCTGCTTTAGAAATCTATTTGAAAATTATTTATTTTAAAAACATATGATTATATTATAGATTCTAACCTCTATAATCACGAATTATAAAAAAATAAAAATACTTTTTTGTAATAAATAGAATATATCATATATTTATATTACAAATAAAATATAATAATTACATAAGTGAAAAGTTCATGGAACCTTCTATTTTTCCTCGTCTGTTTTAAAGAGTAAAATGAATACACAAACTCGAGAATAAAACAAAAAAAAACCAAATTCAATTAACTATTTTAAAGTAAGGTATAATTTATTTTTACACGATGTAGTTTACGTAATGTACCGGTACTCCATGTTTGCAAACTAATCTTCATGAATTCAATTACTAATTTTAAGATAAAAATGGACTGCGCTATAAAAATTAAAATTAGATGCAATAAATATATTACTAACATGTTTCCAATAATCGCTCCGTTTTACTGAATCTAATATTAACAGAAGAAGTCGGTGGAAGAATAATTAAATCAGTGGACTGTTCTCGCCCTGTCCAAGTATGTGATTGACATTCATCTACTCCTGCAGTGTGAATAAGTATGTCAACACGCATGATCACTACACATACTTACATTAATGCAAACTTGGATGTCAAAGTTCATGGCTTACTTGAGGTGGGAGGGGATATGATGCGGCCACTATTCATCCATCAATAGACATCAGTCTATCAAACACACGGTTCCGATCAAAACACTAACACACACTACATTATATAGTAATCGCACAATAACGATTATTTACAGAATATCACTCAATTTTTATTTAAGTAAATAGAAAAATGGTTTCCGATCGCTCTTTTCACACAGCAAATCGGGCATGCGAGCCAGCTACTCGTGGTAGAGATGGCAGGGCAAAAGCAGAGGTTTCTAGCCGACCAATGGCGAAGCGCGTATACCAATCGGTCGAGTCTACTTGGAGGGGTTACAGGCAGTTACCTGTGATACACGCCGTGCCAGTTAACTGACGTTCGCAAATATTTCATTATTCCTTGCTTTTGTACAAAAAATAATTTAAACTAGAACATTATATTTCATAATCCGTAACACACTTATCAAAATCATAATTATAAAATCGTGTATGAAAAAAAATTACTCAGTTTTAGCACATAATATTGTTTGTCAAAATCGTTATATTATTTGGTGAATTAACATTGAATATTCTATGTAAAATTTTAGATCATGAGAAGAAAATACACAAGGTAGAAATATTTGGAAAAAGAAGTTTATATGAAATGTTTAATGTCTGCTGTATGTAATATATAAGTAAATAATTTAAATATGGTATTCAATAAAAACTCTATTAAAAATAAAACATAATAATATGTAGGATAGTAAATCGAGAGTTTTACATTTATTGTTCTAAGTTGGATATGAAGTGCAGCCTAAATAGAAGATAGCATGAATCATATAATCCGGAATAATAAATATTTAGCTAAATAAGGAAATTAAATTACTATTTAACTCATGCCCCAAATGGGAGTCAATGACCAATTACATTAAAATGATTTTTTATTTACAACCAATCACAGTCGTGTTTCGCCTAGAATTTACCAAGTAAAGGTTATCATAATAACGAAAGCACCTCCTTTTTAACATTCTGAATAGGTCATAGCATTATTTTGCAGTGACTGACTCACTAAGAAATACGGCTACCAGATTGTATATATAGTGCATGAATGTCAACACATAGCGCATGCGGGAGTTAATATAAAAACATTTGTAGCAATTGATTACACCACCAAAAAAAGAAACCACTGTTTGCACTTTCTTAAATGTATTTTTTCCCAGAAAAATATAATTGTCATATTTACATCATAGGACATCAGAAATGAATTAATATACAGTTTGATGTGTTTCATTTTTTCTGCACTGGAGTGCAATTATTACAATACTGCGTTCCTTTGGCAATAAATAATATGATCTGGTTGCAGTGATGAACAAAAGAAGCAAATGAAGCGTACCAATCGTTTCTCATTTGTTTTCAAACATCGCCGTTTACATTAAATATATAAATACTTTAAAATAAATATATTTAAATAATGATTTGCGAGTAAACAGCTTAATTTTATTCGTTAAATAGTCCTAACAAATGCCACTCTTGATTTCCAAATTCTCTACATAAATTCACTGAATTTATCGATAATTTGGAAATCACTCGTGGCATTACTTATGATAATTTATAAAGCAGTTATACTCCCCTCCCTATGCCACAGACATCAGGTGATACTTTAACAACGAATCAGATCTTAGAAACACACGAGATGAATACATAAGGACAATCCTACCTTTAACAAGGAGAGTTGAAGTTATGAATGAGAAAGTTAGGAGACAGATGAACATTCAAGTGCGAATAAGAAAATATATGAATAGAATTTGCATGTATCTAAGGAAGAAAACAAGATGGCTGGTTTACCAAGGCGCGACGGTTGGAAGGAAGTCACCTGGAAGACCAAAGACACGCTGGGAATATTCTAGGTTTCTGGACTGAATAGGTTGTAAGCCCAGCAGAATTTAAAAAAAAAATGGTTTCATTTTGCTTATGAACATATTATGTCTTTAACTCAGCGTTCTGTAATTTGTTATGTAACGAAGGTGAGCCAATTACTCAAAAGTTAAATTCTTAATAATGAAGTATTTTTTTGTTCGGTTATAATCTGTTACTCATTCAAAAGAAAGTGTGTTGAACGCATCAAAACATGTTTACATGCCCTTGTCTGAAACATAATTCATAAGGAAAACCATAGAAAACCAAGTAAGAAATATACGACATGCTTTGTTGATGATCTGAATTATCTAATATGTTTATTGTAACTAATCCTGACTATGAGCTGCAGACAGACGTGAGATATTGTTGTAAAAGTTGTTTGCATTTGATACTAAAGACCCAGTGTTAAAATGAAATAGGGCCATATAATGGTAACAGATGGATTCCGACTTTACGAATTAATGTTTGTGCACATATTGACACCCGTACGAGCAAGTGCTCGGATACAGTTTCTACGAGTGATTTCCAATTTATCTAGAGAATTTGGAAATCAAGAGTGGCATTTGTTAGGACTATTTAACGAATAAAATTAAGCTGTTTACTCACAAATCATTATTTAAATATAGTTATTTTAAAATAATTACATATTTAATATAAACGGCTATGTTTGAAAACAAATGAGAAACGATTGGTACGCTTCATCTGCTTCTTTTGTTTATCACTGCAAGCAGATCATATTATGTATTGCCAAAGGAACGCAATATTGTAAGAATGCACTCTAGTGGAGAAAAAATGAAACACATCAAACTATATATTAATTCATTTGTGATCTATGTTTCTGACGTCCTATGAAAATTATATTTTTATGGAATATTGTTACCTGGGAAAAAAATACATTTAAGAAAGTGCAAAAAGTGGTTTCTTTTTTTGGTGGTATAATCAATTGCTACAAATGTTTTTATATTAACTCCCGCATGCGCTATCTGTTGACATTCATGCACTATATATATATAATATATATATATATAATAGAATATATATAATTAGTATATGGTAGCCGTCCGTATTGTTGGGGAGTCAGTTACTTCAAAATAATGGCATGACCTATTCAGAATGTTAAAAAGGAGGTGCTTTCTTTATTATGATAAACTTTAGTTGGTAAATTTTAGGCGAAACACGACTGTGATTGGTTGTAAATAAAAAATCATTGAAACGTGATTGGTCATTGACTCCCATTTGAGGCGTGAGTTAAATAGTCATATTAAAGTAATAGTTATTGAGAGAATAAAGGAGAAAATGCACTCACGCACATAGAATTATTACGTAGGAGAATGAAATAAATAAATAAATATATATATATATATATATATATATATATATAGCTTAGTTAACATTAAACGGAGAAAAATTAAAGACAGAATGATGCAATATAAACCAAAAGTTGGCATTTTAAAACAAATATAATCAACTAGTCCATCGCTGTATACTCGGAGTGGCAGCGGACGCGGATTCAATCCCCGGTCGGGACAAAATTCCTGGGTAATGGCTTTTCGGAGTTTTTCCTCACCCGTAAGACAAATATCAGGGCACTTTAAACCCCTAACTTTCCCGATCATCATCTGGCCATCATAATCATATTCGCCATGTTTAGTATGAACGTGTGTGACCCTGCATTGAGCTGATCACACATCGATGAGGCTCTCCATGTCCTTGTTTGAAAAAGCACCTGTGTGATCCAAAGTTTAAAATCATCTCTCGACAGGTCGTGCTGTTGTAAGGCCTGAGTGACCTGAGGCACGTAATTGTATCGTAAAGATGAGAGGTTAAACTGCGATGGAGAAAAATAAATTATTAATCTAAGTGTTTTCTTAAATTTATCTGTGTTTAGTAGGCTTATCTCTGGATTATAATTAATTAATTCAACAGTTAAGTTTCGTAGACTGCGATGGGCAGGACACGTGGCACGATAAGGGAATTAAATATGTGTATGGAAGCTTCTTGTAGGAAAACCAGAGGAAAAACGCCCAGTTGGTAGACCAAGAATGAGGTGGGAGAATAACATTAACTATGATTTGAGGGAAGTAGATTATACAGGGGATGATTGGAAAACATAGGCTCAGGATAGGGATGTATGTGGAGCTTATGTCCGCGCGGCCATTAACCTACGGTTTCGATAGTGCCCGTGAGTTGGTTAGTTATTATATAATTTGAGTCGTAAATATGCAGTTGTGTGGAATTTAGGCAAGTTACATGTGCAAAAAAAAATAGTATTTTGTCTTGGTGTTACAAAAAAACTTTCTTACTTTAAGGGAGGAAAGAAGATTACAAGTATTTGAGAATAAAGTACTTAGGAAAATGTTTGGACCAAAGAGAGATGAACAGACAGGTGAATGGAGAAGACTGCATAACAATGATCTACATGGTCTTTATAGGAAGCCAGATATAATAAGAACAGTTAAGTCTCGTAGACTGCGATGGGCAGGACATGTTGCACGTATGGGGAATGAAGGACTTGCATGGAAGCTTCTTGTAGGAAAGCCAGAGGGAAAACGCCCAGTTGGTAGACCAAGAATGAGGTGGGAGAATAACATTAACTATGATTTGAGGGAAGTAGATTATACAGGAAATGATTGGAAAGCATTAGCTCAGGATAGGGATGTATGGAGAGCTTATGTCCGCGCGGCCATGAACCGACGGGTTCGATAGTGCCAGTGAGTAAGTAAGTAAGTAAGTTACAAAAAACTTGGATATTCTCTTTACATTCGTTTCTATGTTAGTGGAAATAGTAAGAAATATACCCCCCCTTGCTTAATAATTTGTTCAGTATTTGGCACCCAGAATACAAGGTAAACTAGTTTTGTAGGGTAATCCAAATGAATTATTATAAATCGGTTTTACAGTAAAATCAGAATTTACTATTCCACGCGAACATAATATTCCGTACTGTATTGTCGATTGAACCAGAGCTAAGTAAACAATACGCTATGCAGAAATTTGTAAATATGATCTAAGGAAGGTAAATTTGTGAATAATTTTACGTAATGTGTTGCACAGAAAGGAAACTCGTTTGTGTATTTTAAACGTTAATCTATTATAAAACTTAAGCAAGTGCAAGTTGCGCTATTACAGTTGCGTACAGTGATACTGAGTCTGGAATTTAAATTAAATTCAACTGTATTACGTGATGTTAACAGAAAATGTATTAATGTAGAATTAGAAATATTGGAAGCAAGTAAATTAAATACATTTTCTTATTTATGTCTGCAACAATTTTTTGTCCTATCTGAGTACAATGTTTATCAATTGGTGATGGGTTGAAACATTTTTGTCAAATTCCACCAGAGATATAATTTCGACACTTCCTGGCATTTTCTCCTGACATTGGCGGAATTGTAACCCATTTCTGAGGTTGGGGCGCCTGGAAGACGAAATTACGTTACCACTTAATATGATGGCGATAAATGATAAGTAAGGACCGGGAGAGTCCTTAAGTTAACGTGAATTACAGACCATCGCCGACACTACATCAATTAATTCACAAAAGGAAACGTTCCTGTGGTCTGGGCGGGAATCGAACTCGGCACCGCACGAAGATCTGGTCAGAGGCTTGTCGATTGATGAAACCCAAATAGCTGTTAATAACTAATCAAATATATTTACAAAATGTATCTATTGTAGAGTCCACCTCTGTGGTTTTAGTGCGCTAACTTTTCTTTGTAAGACAAACGTGAGGAAACTTAAGACCCAAGGGGTTACTCAACACTGGCCGTCACAATCATCCATGTCTTCTTGTTTTGTATGGATGCATCAGTGAATGGTGTGTCTTGTCTTAAATGTTCGTGTTGTCTCTACAGTACGGAATTAGATGTAGTATGTACCTCTCTCACTCGCTCTCCTATGTACTGCTATTAGCTCCATCCTTGTCTACTCCCGCGATGTTGCCAATTTAAGAAAATGCAAAATTGACGACTTTAATAAAATGATGATATGGTCGTATAGAGAATTTTCCGCTCTTTCTGAATGTATACATTTTAAAGTCTTAGGTAATTAATATAATTAATAGTTTTGACAAATACATTATTTTGGCGCGAATCTATATTTTTGCAGATAAAAACTTGTCACACGATTGGTATAAAACCAGTGATAATGATAGATTAAGATTTTTGTGGGCTGCCTGATGTTTATGGATTACACTGTGTTTCCCTGGACAATAATTTTTACATAAGAAGGGAGCTATTCATTTTTTATTAATACTTGTTAAAAATTATCGGACGGTAACACAAAAAAGTTATGTAACGAGAAATTTCTTTGTTAATGACTGTATGTTGGTGACAAAGCGAGAAGACGTGTTTATAAATGTCAAAAATAGTTTTTAAAACAAACCAGACCTCGGTAACATTGCGCATTCATACTTTATTGCAGTTTAAAGTTTGTTTACTTAATTGTCCCTTTTCATTTCAGATCGCGTTTGACTCTGCACTTCCTCAGGCTCAGAGCTCAGTGTTGTGATAATTGTTGAGTGAAGTTTAACTGTGAGTGACTCTCAATTGTCTTTGGTTCATGTGTTTTTCATAAAATTGTTTAATTTCATATTTATTATTATTGTATTATATTAATTATGAATATAGAAGCTAAGCGACGTAGTATTGGCGAACTGCACAGTAAAGAACGGAATATAGTATTTAACATATTTAATTATATTAAAAAAAACGAACATTACCCGGGGGCAGTTAAACAGACAGCAGGAGCTACCGGGTGTTCGGAACTTTTAATGTATTCAATAAGAAATGAACAAAAGAAGTGAGTTTATTATAAAAATGACAAAATTTTATAAATTTTGAAAACTGCAAAATTAGAATCTAGATTGTGTTTGCAAGATTTATAGTGCAAAAAAAAACCGTTCTAAATCCAAAATTTCAAATTTGAGTTTTCCATGGCTATAATCATGGAGTTATTCCCAAAAATGGCAAAGCTTTAGAAAATTTCCAAACAGCAAAAATACAATCTGGAGGGTGTGTCGAGGACCTTATAATGCAAAAAATACGGTCAAAATCCAAAATTTCAAAATTGAGTTTTCCTAGGTTATAGTATAGGAGTTTTCACCAAAAATGTCAAAATTTTAGAAATTTTGAAAACTGCAATATACAATCTAGATGGTGCGTGGGGATTATAACAAAAAAAAAATCCGTTCTAAATCCAAAATTTCAAATTGAGTAATCCTGGAATATTTCCAAAATGGCAAGGTTTTAGAAATTTGAAAACAGCAAATATACAAGCTGGGGGATTTATAATACAAAAATATCCGGTATTAATCCAAAATTTAGAAAATTGAGTTTTCCAAGGCTAGAGTTGGTGTGTTCAAAAAATCTCAACATTTTCCAAATTTCAAAAACTGCAAAATGCAATCTAGAGGGCGTGTCCGGGATCTCTAATGCAAAAAATCCCGCCTAAATCCAAAATTTTTAAATTGAATTTTCCAAGCCTATATTCTTGGTGTTATTCCAAAAAATGTCAAAGTTTTCGAAGTTTCAAAACTACTAAAATACACTCTAGAGGGTGTGTGTCCGTGATTTCTAATGCAGAAAACTCGGTCTAAATGCAACATTTAAAAATTGAGTTTTCCAAGTCCATAATCCTGGCGTTTTTCCAAAAAAAAAAAGTCAAAATTTTCGAAATTTCAAACACTGAAAAAATACAATCTACAGGGCGTATCCGGGATTTCTAATGCAAAAAGCCGGTCTAAATCCAAAATTTCATAATTGAGTTTTCCACGGCTATAATCCTGGTGTTTTTTTTCAAAAAATGTCAACATTTTTGATATTTCAAAAAGTGAAAGAATACAATCTAGATGGTGTGTCTGGGATTTCTAATGCAAACAATTGGTCTAAATTCAAAATTTCAAAATTGAATTTTCCAAAGCTATACTCTTGGTAATTTACCAAAAATGTCAATATTATCCAAATTTCAAAAACTGCTAAATACAATCTAGAGGGTGTGTCCGGGATTTCTAATGCAAAAAATCTGGTCTTAATCTAAAATTTCAAATTTTTTCCAAAAATATCACATTTTCGAAACTTCAAAAAGTACTAAAATACAATCTAGATGGGGTGTCCGGGATTTCTAATGCAAAAAATCCGGGCTAAATCCAGAATTTCGAAATCGACTTTTCCAAGGCATTTATCTTAGTATTTTTCGAAAAAAAATCAAAACTTTCGAAATTTTAAAAACTGCTAAAATGCAATCTAGAGGTTGTGTCCGGGATTTCTAATGCAAAAAAAAAAAATCCCGTCTCAAGCCAAAGTTTGAAAATTGAGTTTTCCAAGCCTATAGTTTTGGTGTTATTCCAAAAAAATGTCAAAGTTTTCGAAATAAAAAACATCTAAAATACACACTAGAGGGCGTGTCCGAGATTTCTAATGCAAAAAAAACCGGTATAAATCCAAAATTTCAAAATTGAGTTTTCCGAGGCTACAATACTGGTGTTTTTTTAAAAATGTCAAAATTTTCGAAACTTCAAAAATTGCAAAAATACAATATAGAGGGTGTGTCCAGGATATCTAATGCAAAAAATCTGGTCTAAATCCAAAATTTCAAAGTTGAGTTTTCCAATGCTATAGACTTTGTGTTTTTCGAAAAAATTGTCAACATTTTCGAAATTTTAAAAACTGCTAAAATACAATCTAGAGGCTGTGGCCGGGAAATCTAATGCAAAAAATCTGGTCTAAATGCAACATTTAAAAATTGAGTTTTCCGAGGCTAGAATCTTGGTAGTTTACCAAATAATATAAAAAATTTGGAATTAAAAAAATTGCTAAAATACAATTTAGAGGGTGTGTCCAGGAATTCGACGGAGATACACCTCATTCCTGATCTATCAACTGAGCGGAAAAGCGCTCGTTGACCGGTGAAGAGCTCGGTGAGCGGAGAAGCGCTCGGTGAGCGGAGAAGCACATGGTGAGCGGAAAAGCACATGGTGAGCGGAAAAGCGCTCGATGGGCTGAGAGGCACACGCTGAAGGGAGAAATGCTCGGTGAGCGAAATAGCGATCGGTGGGCTGAGAAGCGCTCGGTGGGCTGTGAAGCGCTCGGCGCGCTGAGAAGCGCTAGGAAAGGAGCTCGGCGAGCGGAAAAGCGGTCGGCGGGCGGAAAAGCGGTCGGCGGGCTGAAAAGCGCTCAGCGAGCGGGAAAGCGAAAAAGTGCTCAGCGAGCGGGAAAGCGCAATAGCGCTCAGCGAGCGGTAAAACGCAATAGCGCTCGGCGAGAGGGAAAGCGCTCAACGTGCTGGAAAGAGGAAAAGGGGTCAGCGAGCGGAAAAGCAATCAGCGAGCGGAAAAGCGCTCAGCGAGCGGAAAAGCAATCAGCAAGCGGAAAAGCGCTCAACGAACGCAAAAGCTCTCAGCGAGAGGAAAAGCGCTCAGCTAGCGCAAAAGCGCTCAGCGAGCTAAATAGGTGCGACGTGCGGAAACGCCCTCAGCGTGCGGAAAAATGCACAGCGAGCGAAAAAGCGCTCAGCGAGCGGAAAAGCGCTCAGTGAGCGGGGAAGCGCTCAGCGAGCGGGAAAGCGGAAAATTGTTCAGTGAGCGGTGAAGCGCACAGCAAGCGGGAAAGTGCCCAGCGAGTGGAAAAGCGCTCAGTGTGCGGAATAGCGCTCATCGAGCGAAAAGCGCTCAGCGAGCTGAAAAGCCTTCAGTGAGCTCAGTGTGCGGGAAACCGCTTTCCGCTTTTAAGGATTTACGCTTTTACGTTTTTACGGATTACGCTTTAACGCTTTTAGGCTTTTAGATATTACGCTTTTAGGCTTCTACGCTTTTACACTTTTTCGCTTTTTCGCTGTTTCGCTTTTATGCTCTTACGCTATAACGCTTTTACGCTTTTACGCTTTTTCGCTTTTAGGTTTTTGCGCTTTTAATCTTTTACGCTTTAACGCTTTTACGCTTTCACGCTTTTTCGCTTTTACGCTTTTTCGCTTTTTCGCTTTTTCGCTTTTACGCTTTTACGCTTTTACGCTTTTACGCTTTTCGCTTTTCGCTTTTTCGCTTTTAGGCTTTTAGGCTTTTAAGCTTATACCTTTACACGCTTACACGCTTATATGCTTTTCCGCTTTTTCTCTTTTCCTCTTCTCCATTTTCGTATTTGTTATTATTGTTGTTGTTACTGTTATTATTATTGTTGTTATTATTATTATTATTATTATTATTATTATTATTATTATTATTATTTCCTATCGAATCCCACAGATTATCATTTCGATATTTTTAGTGTTGTATTTTAGCATTGACGTATGACATTTCAATGAATTTTGATTTATAACGAAACACAGTAGTTTTACACCTCGATTTTATCAATTTAATTTTATCACTTTAAAATCAAGCTCCTCCTTTTAAACATTCTGAATAGATCACACTGTTATTTTGCAGTGACTGACTCTCTAAGAAGTACGTTGAATATAACAATGTATGTATTAAGATGCATTCAACAAACAAATTAATTACTTGGGAAGTTGCATAGACGCCAGCAAAGAAGAAACCTAAAGGAGAAAGCATAAAAAAATGTCAGATTAATGAAGTACGATGGAATAGTACAAAGCGAAGTCCGCCGCATCATTCATTCCTTGTTCTTTGAGAACAAACCACCAACACTAAGCACGATAAATAGTGATGATACGCTACCAAATTTTTCGAGGTCTACCTTAAATAGATTTCTTCATGATATAGGGTTGGAATATGTAAACAGGGCCAACAGATGCGCCCTTATTCAAAAGGATGATATAATCAGTTGGTGTCATAAATATCTCAGAGATTTAAACAAATTTAGGAATGAAGGAAAATCTATTTCTATACAGATGAGTATTGGGTAAACATATCGGTTTTGAAAGTGATATGTTTAAACGGGAGCTTCTTTTTATTGTGACTTAAAACAGAGACATTTATGATAAATGCATAATTGATCAGATGGCTAAATCAGCAGGAAAACATGTTCCTCGCTTGCCACCAAACTACTGCGAACTTAATCCTATCAACATGGTATGGGCACAAGTGAAGAACTATACAAAAATGAAAAACGTCTCATTCAAAAAACAAGAAATGAGAGATTTAATTACGGCTGCATACCAACACGTGACAGTACAAAATTGGGCAACTACTTGGACCATACAATGAAAATTGAAAGTGATCTCTGGAAAGCAGACGAGATTCAAGATGACGAGGAATCATTTTTATACATTTGTCATCATCATCACCACCACCTTCTTCTTCTTCGCCTTCCTCCTTCCATGCATCGCCCACTGGTTCCGATTCGGCTAAACCTGGACCATCCAGAGACACGGAGGAATTTATGGAAGGAATAACACCATTACCAGAGGATTGTGGACGGGCTTGATGGTGTGTAACGTATTTTAAGTATTACTTTCCTATTATTATTATATTCGTGAACTATTTTAGTATATAAAAGCTTTAATATTATTGTATTCGTTAAAAATGTTGATATTATAAAATTATTAAATATTCAATTAAATATAACTTCTTATAATATTATATTCTTAAAAAATTAAAATGAATTACATGTTAAAGTGATTGTAATTTCTATATTTGTTTATGTAGGATATTTCTTGATATTATAAATTTAATTTATTATAACTTAATTGTCCACCGCTGTGGTCTCGAGGTAGCGTGCTGCCTTGTTACGCAGCGGGCCCGGATTCGATCCCCGGTCGGGGCAGTTTTTCTGGGTGAGGTTTTTATCGGGGTTTTTCCTCAACGTAAGACAAATATCAAGAAAACTTTAAGGCCCAAACGGCCCCCGAAATCTTAAGGCCATCATCATCATCATCATCATCATCATCCTTCACCGGTGTGGAAAGCAACGGGAAGCTACCACACCTACAATTCCCCAGTAAAATTGCAAGCATAGCATGAACATGCTATGATTGCAGTGAAGGACCTGCCTTCGGGCAGAATTACTATGGATGGATAACTTAATTAGCCTATATCATAATTAATTATAATTTATGGTAATTTATATTTTTCTCTTGTATTATAATGTGTGCATTTAAATCTCGCTCTGAGCTTTTTGGCGTTTAATTCGTAGACCTAAATACTTGTATGGTCATTCGATCAATAGGCATAAGGTGAACCTATATGAAAATAGCAAAGATATCGGACATTTCACGTTTTAAGAGTTTTGACACATGTGTTCCTTGCCTCGCACATCTTTGTCCTGCAGTAGATGTGGCATCAGCGCGCTCCATTTAACGTGTACTGTTCTGTTAAGTTAGAGACGAACTATAGCAGGTTCTCTGTCCTGACATTGAGGGACCACTGATCTAAAGGAGACCCTCCATGTCCTTGTGAGGTTAAAAATTGCGTGTCAACGAATGTTTAAAAATCCTCTGCCGACAAGTCGTGGCGTGGAGAGATATAAAAGTACCTACAATGGGAGAGGTTAATGTAAGGTAAAGATAGAAAGTTTTTACATAATCTGTAGAATATCCGTCAAGTAACTGACAAACCGGGGATGTAACGTAAGCCACCCTGAGATAGCAGGAGGCCCTTGCCCGAAAATGGTTGATTAATTATGGGCTAATTCTTAATTAACGGACAATTATCTGCAATCCGAATTAAATAGATAAATAAGTAAACAAGAAAAAGGAAATAAGGGAAAAATATATGATAGTTGAGTTTCCAGTAAGGTTTGGTGGCATTTCTTCCACCATACTCTTTACCAGTATTTAATTGTAATACTAAATTTTGACTATCAAACGTAAACGACCACAATACCTCATTTTGTGAGGTCGCGGGTTCCCTGTTTGACTAAAACCAGATATGCCTACTACATTCCTTCGTCATAATTCAGTTATTTTCAGCCTGTGGCAATGATAACATATACCTACAATAAATATAGACCAATAGTTTTGATGTCTTGTAACTTGTAGCAAAATTAGATTACTCATATAAATATCAGTTCAACGTTCAGAAACACTCGCTGTAACTGAAAGCCTCTATGTACAAATTTTCAGAAAGATCAGTTGAGCGGTTTAGAGGTTTATGAATCACAAACATACGCAGGCTGAAGGCCTATGTAAACATGTGTACAATTTTAAACGCAGCGCATGTATTATTTATTTAGATTTTTCAGAATTATTCACATCTTTCTGCGCTCTATTAATCTGCTGTCATTCCAATTTATATCGTCTAATCCTTTTCCTTCGTGGTCCTTAAAAAAACAATAATCCAAGTTACTTTTGGTCTTCCTCTAGTGTTACTAGGACGCCATGGTGCCTCCGGGTCTCAAATACACATGTGCCAAACACAGATGTGGGCGGTCATGCAGCCTGCACTGAGGTGACATGTGGCCAGCATGTCGGTTCCCCAGCTGTTATAGCTCCATTTATCAATCTGGAACCGCTACTTATTGTAGTTACCCAAGTTCGTGACGATGCTGGGTCAAAACTGTGTGAAAATATGTCTTTCCCCGTGGGGACTTGAACCAGCACAAGTTCTGTAGGTCTGCACCAAGGCATGATGCGCTCGGCTACGCCGCGGGACATTGTTATTGTTATTAATAATGTTATTTTTGTTGTTAATAATAATTATTTATAGAATCTGGGAGAGTTAACGCCATAAGACGTTATCTTTTACTCGATCAATCAAAAATGTTAAATACAGAACAAAATCACATAAGATCATAACATGTACAATTAGAAGTAAATGTTTATATTAAATGAACCAAAATTAAATCTAATCAAGACAATGCTCTTAGAAAATCAAAATACAGAAACAATCCGTGGAGAGATGAATTAGAAAGAACGTATTCTAAATTTCTTTTCAAAGAAGCTCATGTCCGGCAGTTCGTGATTTCTTAAGGTAAGGAGTTAAAGAGTTTACCCCTACCGCGTAATTGTTGTTTTATTATATGTGTTTTATTATCATTGTAGTTTATTAATTACATTCCATTGGTGTTAACGTTTTTGCAGAACGCTCTGGGTTGGCTGGTTGAAAAGCCAGCTCGCGACGACTTTTTATTGAAAAATGGACCGCTGTAATTCCCCGCGGTTCTCATATTTCGTTGGTATCTTGGATGCTCATTCTAAAGGAAACAAAAATGGTGGCGGAGATTCTAACTCAAAGATGTAATTAGTTGATTTCCATTCCCTTTGCCTCCATATTTCATGGAGATATTTTGTGCGTCCCCCACGAAGCGATATTTCTCTGTTTAGAACGGCAGTTTAATGTGACATAGCTTGTTATATCATATTAAATCTTGCAGCCTTCTAACACAGGGAACTATTTTATTTTAAATCCAATAAGTCAGCGACCTTTATAAGAGGAAGCCGAAAACGGTCACCTAAAATAATAAATGAACGAACAACTTCTACTTCCAAAACCTCAGAAGAAAAGCGTCGGCCCCGATAAAAAATGGATTTTTACAAAATATATTGTCTTGCTCTCTTTCGTCTCATTCTTTCTTCTCGATCAATACGTCATACACTTGAAGCCATGTAAATAGATTCACAACACCTAGGAACAGGAATCAGGTGAAAACTGTGCAAATGCAAGCTATTACACATTACAGAGACACATGTCATCCCAACTTCTCTCAAAAAAGTTAAACTGAAAATACATAAAACTGTTATTCTCCCAGTTATATTATATGGATGTGAAATGTGGACTCTTACTTTAAGGGAGGAGAAAAGATTACGAGTATTTGAGAATAAAGTTGTTAGGACAATTTTTGGATCAAAGAGAGATGAACAGACAAGTGAATGGAGAAGACTACATAAGAGTGAGCTACATGAACTTCATTGAAAACAAGATATAATAATAACCGTCCTTGGTATCTTCATCTTTACCTTGTCGTGGTGGAGTGGCTTGCGTGCTTAAAAGACCCCGAGAGCTATGCCGGCGGCAGCATTGCTCCCGAAAGTGTTACCCATGCCGGACAGGTTGAAAGCGATAAGCCAGACGAAAAAAGTACCTTTGTCGAAAGAGTGACGATATTTCATCGTAAGAATACAACCGTCAAGGAACCCGGATATGTGTTCCACTGAGGTAAAATTTTCTGGAGGTAAAATAGTCCCCCATTCGGTTATCTTTGCGGCGTCTACTTCAGTGAATCCATAGCAAAGGCTCAAGCACAGGGACATCTCCCTAGGAACATGAAATGTTAAGACATTATATAATAGTGGGGCATTAGATATATCACCCTTGGAAATAGTCGCTTTACAATAAATTAGATGGCCACGAGAAAGTAGGCTGTAATCATCAAGTTTTGCATTGTACTATGGAGGTGCAGCGAGAACTGAATTTGGAACGGGTTCTTTAATCCGAAGGAGGATCCTCTCCGCTATCGGAGATATTAAGTTTCTCAGCGATAGGATTTCATATATAATTCCTAACCTCTCCACACATTTCAATCCTGAGCTATCATCTCCCACATAATCTACTTCCCTGACATAATTGTTAATGTTATTCTCCCACCCCATTCTTGGTCTACGAACTGGACGTTTTGCCTCTGGTTTTCCTACAAGAAGCTTCTATGCCCATAATTCAATCCCCATTATTATTATTATTATTATTATTATTATTATTATTATTATTATTATTATTATTATTATTATTATTATTATTATTACTACTATTATTATCATCATCATCATCATCATCATCATTATTATTATTATCATTATTATCATTATTATCATTATTATTATTATTATTATTATTTTATGCGTCGTATATGTACGCTACGGGACCCTTGACTTCATTCCGAAGGAAGAAATACTCATAATTTTATGCTCATAAAAATGTAGGCCTATTGATCACGTCCGGGTTTGAACCGACGAACCTTGAGCAGAGACGATCACAGTTATACTTTGGGATCTGTCTTAAGATATTTTGTTACAAGATGTCATAAACCTTTCTCCCGAAGCCGGTCCGAATGGAGAGATCATTGAACAAAGACGACAAGACACTCTTTACTAGGGCAAGGCATTTAATGACCTACAAATTGGTAAAAAATGCATTTATGACCTAAAAATGCAAAAAAATGAGCAACAAAATAAAAAAAATGACGAATAAAAAGCTAAGAATTACCAATAAAAATACTATTTATTAGATTAAGTACTCACTTGGTTAATGAATTACATAAAATTTAACTTAACATCAAAATATTAAAAGAAAAGTATTTAAAAATACATATTACAGTACCTTTTATTGCAGAAAATCCATTTCAATTACACAGCGCACTTTTACAGCAATTTTGAATTGCAGTTAACAATCAGAATAAGGGTAGAAGCTAGCATAAACTCTAAGAATTTGAATAAAATTCCTAGAAGTGGGCAAGTTCATTATGCACATACCTTGAAAAATAGGAGTAGTAGTTAGCAAAATAACTACTTAATTCCAAGAAATTGTATTGACAAGGAAAAATACTAAATTATAATAAAAATCTTAAATCAAATACAAATAGTGTCACAGCCTTCCGGAAAAGTGTAAAAAATGCTCAAAATGACCTAAAAATTGCCAAAAAGGACCTATCCCTAAAAAAGTTATAAAAATGCAAAAAAATGCCCTAACGAATTGCTTTTATTTAATCCGCTTTTTAATGCCGTACATTTTCATATAAGCAAGCAATGTTTCAACCTTCATAAGAAAAAGATGCAAAATCATTAATTGCCTTGCCCTACTCATTACTATCAGTAACTGGGAGATTGACAGCATTTTTCTTTTAAGTACATTTGCTCCGATTTTGTCAGTATTTGTTTGTATACTGGGAAAGAGGGCAACTCTAACAATTTTTTTTTTCCACGTGCTTACGAGGGTGTGATTTGGGTTTAGCTAGTGGAAAGGGAACTCTTAAAAGGTAAAATATTTTAAGATTTAAGTTTCATTACAACATTATTCCCCTAGTGCCGATCAATTTTATTTGTATTGTGTTATTTGAAACTAAAATGGGATTAAAAATTAAAAACTTAGAGACATTTATTTAACGATCTTATAAAAATGAATATTCACTCATTTACTAACTCTCTCTCTCTCTCTCTCTCTCCTCTCTCCTCTCTCTCTCTCTCTCTCTCTCTCCAACATACATATTACATTGTAGTGTTACTGGATATACTTAAAAAGAATTGAGTAAAAGGGCAATAAGACCCGGTAGATACAATTCAGTATGTTTCAACTTCGCCTGTATCAGTTGATGGTTAGTCATTAGAAAATATTGAAAAATTGAAAATTCGGAAGGAATTTTAAGAGCATTGAAGTCGTGGGGAATATTAGAGCTTCCACTTGGCATTCCACGTCAGGATGCAAGCTTTTCTTAATATTAGATAATGTTTTAATTAAGGTCGAGAAATTAATAAGATGAAACGAGAAGACGAAACTATGTTAGCTAAACAGTAACTCTTTACAATATCGTTGGTCCGACGTCTTATGTACATCCTCCACCTTCTCCAGGAAAACAAAACTGATGGATGCGTCTCTTTTGAGACTAACACATAGGAACTTAGAGTCATGCAGCGTAGTGCGCGTTTTTAAATACCGAAAAAAAAGTGTCATTTCTTGTGTTAAAATATTTTTTTATTCAATGCCACCGGTTTGTCATTTCGACATTTCTGGTATTCTCTCCTGGCATTGGCGTATTGTAACTCACTTCTGAGGTTGGGGTGCCTGGAAGGCGGTATGATTAATGATGTCTTAATCCTAAACTTAATCTATTGATGTAAATATGATAATGATGACCAGACGGTGTTCGGAAAGCGTTTGGACTTTAAAGTTTCCTGGTATTTGTCTTACAAGTAAGGAAAAACCACGAAAATCTCACCTAGGAAATTTGTCTCGTCCAGATATGGAGCCCTGGCCCGCTGCGTGACAAGGCAACACGCTACTTCGAGCCCGGGCCCGCTGCGTGACAAGGCAGCCGCTACCTCGAGACCGGGGCCGGTGCGTGACAAGGCAGCACGCTACCTCGAGACCGGGCCCGCTGTGTGACAAGACAGCACGTTACCTCGAGCCCGGGCCCGCTGCGTGACAAGGCAGCACGCTACTTCGAGCCCGGGCCTGCTGAGTGACAAGGCAGGCCACAGCGGTGTTCCAATTTTTTCAAATAATAATGTCAATATTTAACTCACGTCCCAAATGGTAGTCGATGACCAATCACATTACAATGCATTTTGTTTTACAACCAATGACAGTAGTGTTTCACCTCGCTCTTTATCGATTTATCTTTATCAGCTCCAAGAGCACCTTTTTAGCTTAGTTTAACCTCTCCATTTGTAGGTACTTTGATTACGTCTTGGTTAAACTGTACTTGATTTCACTGGTGAATATGCTTTTTTGTCTCATGAGTACCAATTGTTGTACTTAATGCAGTTTTTTATTGTGTTTTCAAATATGTATTAGGAATTTCCCCATCACCCACAGTTTTTTTATTACAATTTCAATTAATGGATTTAAATAATTATTTTTTTAACATAATTTTTTCGTCCATTTGTCCATTGTAAAATAAAACGTGGAACACTTTCATCAGGAGATTTCAGCTATGGAAAAGAGATATCAAGGCAAATGGAATCCTAATAGGCTGGCCGATTATTATTGGACCATCTAGAGGGATGCTCCACAAGCGAAATATAGCAGAAAATCGTCATTTCTTACTTTCTAGGTGAGTCCGAATGTTCGAATATTGTATAGTTACGAATGTAGAAAATATGAAAGTGTTTGAAATTATAAATTCCTGTCTCTCGGAAACCTCGCGTGATGGAGAACAACCGATATCATATTTGAATTCAGGAGAAAAAATACTATCAGAATCACATATTTTTCATTCTGAGATAAAAAAAAGTTTCTTGTTTTGTTGCTCAGTGTAATTAAGATAAGAGTATAAATTACACACAACTTGGTACTGCGCAGCTAATACCATGGAATGTTTCATTTATATTTTATTTATATACAAGTTTTCTCAAGTTTACACATCTTTCTGTGCTTCAAGTTTTATTTTTCTTCTCCACTCGTCCCTATCCATCCACTCCATGTCCTCCAGTCTTCTTGTACTCATTCCAGTTCTTATTTCTTGCATCCACGCGTTTAGATGACTTCCTTTGTCTCATCTTGCAGGTGGACAACATTCCAATGTTTTTCTGGGTAACCTTTCTTCTTGCATTCCTCGTACATGCCAATTTAATTGATTATATCTTATATGTCCACCGCTGTGGTCTCGAGGTGCCCCGGTCGGGGCAGCTTTTCTGGATGAGGTTTTTATCGGGGTTTTTCCTCACCTGTAAGACAAATGCCAGGAAAACTTTAAGGCCCAAACGGTCCCCGAAATCATATGGCCATCATCCTTATCATTATCATCATCATCATCCTTCACCGGTGTGGAAAGCAATAGGAAGCTACCACACCTATAATTCCCTAGTAAAGCTGCAAAGCATAGCATGGAAATGCTATGATTGCAGTGAAAGACCTGCCCTCGGGCTGAATTAGTGTGGATGGATATCTTATATAATCTGCTACTGACTATGTAATATTCATTTTTTCTCGTATGATTTTATTTTTATAACATTCATCATGATTTGAGGGAAGTAGATTATACAGGGAATGATTGGAAAACTTTAGCTTAGGATAGTGATGTATGTATTATGTAGTGCCAGGATTTAGTTAGTTATGACTTTATTTTTTTATTTTTTACAATTTTGAACATAAGTTAAAAATTAGGTGTGAAACATAATTGTTGTCGTCATACAGGAAGAATACGCAGTGGTAAACCGAGTGCGAGATCCAGGACACAAAGTAATCATTCAGTTATTTTACTGGAGGAACGTGGATCGAACCCCAGTTCGGAAACACAGATTTATAACTGATTTTATTCCACACAATCACATTATGAAGTAAACAAAAATTCAGATTTTAAGTATTCTTAGGGGCTGCAACTTTTGGATCGATAAACTCTGACCCAATAAATTTGATTATTATGTACCGTAAAAGGTGCTTTACTGCGGTCCCTCTCTTCCCTTTGACATTTGTCCACCACTTAACGTCAAATTACTCCCAGTCATGTTACTTGTAACCCCAGCACTCTCTGGTAACCTCAAGTCCTTCTTAAATAATTGTACTCATAGTTATGCTTTTCTACAATAAGTCGTGAATGAATAGTTTTCCATATAGTTTGGAGTGAGTCTAGCAAAAGATGTGAAAGATCGAAAATGAAAAGAAGAATGGATAATCCTGAGAAAAGGAATTTAGTCATCAGATTTTTGTTAACGAATTTCAGCTTCTTCTTCTACATACTTCTCAAAATCTATCAAGAAGTCAGTCACGCTGTCAAGATGTGTAATCTGTCCATATGATTAAAAAAAGGAAACAAGTCTGTCATACAAATAAAGAGAAAAAATTCTGCCTAAGAGGGAATTGAACCCAAGATCTCCATATAAGATCATTACATAAGCCACGAAAATATACTAATATAAAAGTGTATTAATTATTCTACACGTAGAAAGTGAGGTTACAGTGCCCTCCCCTTACCTTACAAAGACTTTACCACGTACACAGTAGGGGCGCCAGCTGTGTAACCAGTACATTACGCAGAATACACAAAACAGTTAAATGGCTCCGAAAATAAAAGAAACAGAAGAAGAACCTAAAAGTATTGTTAGGTTGCAAAAAAACGCAAATCAGTATCAGAAATATGAAAAGTGATTCCAAAGTTGGCAATCTTCTTGAATGTGGTTGCCACGGAGGAATTACTTAGTCAATTAGAGGAAAATAAGTAAATAAATTACGCACTGTACTTTCTCTTACATGTTCCGTTAAGTTGGTCGGAATATTTATAACGACAATATGGCACTTCTGCCTGTACTGCGTTGGTCTGGCAACCCGGGTTACATCACAATGTGTTATTTCATTATATAATCTTACTTTTATTTAGGTGTTTCCACATCACGAGGCCTGCACTTTCCTTACATCCATATCTAGACCTAAATCAAAACTAATAAAATAACACTAACTGGCAAAAAAATACTAATTTTAGTTATAATGTACATATCTATAAACTAATTGAATAAAGTTGTAAACTTCTTTAAAGTTGAATTTACTTGGACAGATGTCTCACCTCTCACCTCTCATTAACAACTAGTTTCCATGTAGGCTAAAATTCAAGTTAAATAAAAAATTAGGGTTACAACCTTATTCTGGACGGCTATTCAATTGTTCAATAAGCACGTCAGCTTGCTAAATTTAGGAAGCGAAGAAACTGGAACTAGAAAACAGCTATATATATATATATTAAAAGAAAAATGAATGCTTGAGTCGGGATTTGAACCCGAGTCTCTAAACTCTGTACGTATTTACGCTCTAACTAACTGAGCTACTCAAGTATTCCAACACAAACATACATTTTTCTTATATATGTAGTATTCTCAATTCACACAAGAGGTAGCGGGAAGACGATCCAACTACCATCTAGCGGCCACCATAACAGATAATCAATTTTTTTAAAGAGAACATTTACTTTATAGCAGTAACGCGTGTGTATTTACATGTTATAACTACAGTTATATATATCCACCGCTGTGGTCTCGAGGTAGCGTGCTGCCTTGTCACGCAGTGGACCCGGTTTCGATCCCCGGTCGGGGCAGTTTTTCTGGGTGAGGTTTTCATCGGGGTTTTTCCTCACCTGTAAGACAAATGACAGGAAAACTTTAAGGTCCAAACCGTCCCCGAAATCATATGGCCATTACCATCATCCTTATCATTATCATCATCATCCTTCACCGGTGTGGAAAGCAACGGGAAGCTACCACACCTACAATTCCCTAGTAAAGCTGCAAGCATAGCATGAAAATGCTATGATTGCAGTGAAGGACCAGCCTTTGGACAGAATACTATGCATGGATGGATATATATATATATATATATATATATATATATATATATATATATATATATATATATATATATATATATATATTTTAAAGTACATTAGATGAAATGCAAACATATCGCGTAAGAATGTTAGGGGTGGTAACCTTTAAAAAATATATATATATATACTCGTACTATTGGTCTGTAGTATACCGGAACATCTGATGATAAATATGAACTATGGTTGGGGATGATGACAATCCAAAAAGAAATTTGGTGAAAAATTCGATGGGAATATATTTAGACGGAGTATACCATGGGAATACGCCGCGCTGTAGCCTAGTGGTTAAGACAAGATGCCTTCACGCAGAGCTTCGGGACTTGCGCTGGTTCGAGTCTCCATAGGCAAAGAATATTTCTCATGGATTTTAGGCCAGTATGGGACCGGTGCCCACCCAGCATCGTGAGTAATTTGGGTAGCTACAATAAGTAGCGGCTCCAGGTTGAGAAAATCTGCTATAACATGCTGACCACATGTCACCCCTACACTGGCAGGATGATCGTCTGCCTGTCATTGACACATGTAGGTGTGAGGCCAGCAGCCAGCTGGTAGGCTGAGGGACTGCTAGGCCTGTCCCGCCATGGAGAATTACTATCAAGAACATAGGCCTACCTACTAACAGATAGCAATGCCTTACATTACATATATTCATACAGATATACAGAAATATAAGAAAAGGAAATAACAGAGTTCTCCGAGGTTGGAAGTCGTTTCTGGTGGAATGGTGGTTACAATGGTAAACATCACTGGAGTCTATGTATGTTTATCAACATCATCCAGGGATTAAGCCAGTTGGCTCGTTCCGGTTCCATGAAAGCTAGAATTGTTAAAATTGTTCAGACCATCTTCTGTGTGGGCGTCAAACATTTCTCCTTCCGTACGGTTTATAATTTAGCAATAATTTTGGAAATCTTTCTTCTGGCATTCTATCAATATGTTCTTTCCAGTCGATATATGTTTAAAGGCTTAAAAATCCTGATTGTTGTTATTTAACAACACGTTTTCAAAATTTATCGACTCATCACAATTTAGGAACAAGATCACAAGACTCTTTTTTACTTTTGATACCGCAGCACAGGACATGCCTATACTCTGAATCTTACACGATATCTATGACTGGAGCATGGAACTCACTTCCCAGTCATGTCAGGGACTGTCAATCGCTATCATTATTTAAATACAAATTAACTGATATCTTAAGTTCGACACAATGAAAACATTAACTGCATAACAACTATATAGAGCATTCCATTAATAATCATCTAGGAAGCTACTTACTTTATTTTATATAATTTTAATGTTATTATATTCTATGTTTTTGTTAGTATTAGGTAGCATTAGATCACGTCATCATTGTATTTTGTTTAGTCTGTATTTTAATAATATCTTAAAATTGTAATATGTATGTAATTTTTGTATAATTCTACTATTCGCTGGTTGAGTGGAAGAGAGGGCCTTATGGCCTTAACTCTGCCAGCTAAAATAAAGCATTATTATTATTATTATTATTATTATTATTATTATTATTATTATTGTTGTTTTTTTTGCAAGGGAAACAAAGCCGTGTGTCCCGTACCGTATATTTACGGGACCTAAAAGAATCATAAGCCAGAAATAAGAGGCCGCTGAGTCAAACTGTTAACACGCGTCGTCAAATAAAAATACTAATTTACTTGAAGCAGGAAATATAAGGGCAACTTTAGGGATGCAGAAATACTGTGGACATAACTAGGGGCGGCAAAGAAATGGTTTATTCAATAGAATGATATGTTCTGAAACAAATAAACACACTACTCGTTGGAAAAACACTTTTCTTATTAATAACAAAGATTATTTTAGGAATTAAGTTGTACTTAGTGAAATATCAGCAAACGATGAATTGAATGGAGAAGTGAGTTGTGAATAGCACGCAGCTGGAGAAGAGATTTGCAGCGACATATTGGTTCCAGAAGTAATTTCATGCCCATGCGCTGGTTGTACAAGCATAATAATCCGTTCTTACAACATTCCTCGTCAGCCATTTTACCGACAAAACTAATAAAAATACCGTAGCTGCTAGTTCTTATCGAGACTCGAGCAACACAATTCTAGAAGTCACTTTCTTTAACATCTAAATTGTAGTTTGCAATTCCAGGATTTCTTTTTTCTCATTTAATACATATTAAAAAAATCACCTTTAAATTAAATTGTAATATCATGGCCAGTTATAACTATCATCAAGATCAAGCGATTTCTGATTTTATCTAATAAAATTCATTGTTAAAACCGTTGAGGTGGAGAGTCATAAAATGAAACAAGTTAAAATATACCTTCTTAGGTGAGATCCGTCGTCCTCAACTTATAAAATATGTATTCTTTATGCCCGTAGGCCTTTCAGAACATCCGTTCCATCTTCAGCAGGTCCTTCTTCGCTACAATATCTAGTATGATGGTTGATGATGCTGGTGACTCACGACAACACCACATTAGAACCAGCAGCATCAACCATCATACAAGATATTGTAGCGAAGGAACTGCTGAAGATGGAACGGATGTTCTGAAAGGCCTGGGGGCATAAAGAATACAAATTTTATAAGCTGAGAACGACGGATCTTACTTAAGAAGGTATATTTTAACTTGTTTTTATTTTGTATTTCTGATTTTATACCTGTTCCTCAAACTAAGGCACTTTTTCATTTCATAAACATGTACGTATTCCAATACGTAAATCGGGTACGTTCAGGGACTCTCGTCATCTCAACTTCTCCAAAACAAGTATAAAATTAACCATGATTTACGAGAAATTAATTATACAGGGGCATTTGGAGAATATTATCTGAGGTTTGAGACACGGCCATAAATCTCTTGGTTCGATACTGTTGGAGAATATTATCTGAGGTTTGAGACACGGCCATAAATCTCTTGGTTCGATACTGTTGGAGAATATTATCTGAGGTTTGAGACCTGGTCATAAATCTCTTGGTTCGATACTGTTGGAGAATATTATCTGAGGTTTGAGACACGGCCATAAATCTCTTGGTTCGATACTGTTGGAGAATATTATCTGAGGTTTGAGACACGGCCATAAATCTCTTGGTTCCCTACCGTTATAGAATATTATCTGAGGTTTGAGACCCGGCCATAAATCTCTTGGTTCGATACTGTTGGAGAATATTATCCGAGGTTTGAGACACGGCCATAAATCTCTTGGTTCGATACTGTTGGAGAATATTATCTGAGGTTTGAGACACGGCCATAAATCTCTTGATTCGATACTGTTGGAGAATATTATCTGAGGTTTGAGATCCGGCCATAAATCTCTTGGTTCGATACTGTTGGAGAATATTATCTGAGGTTTGAGACCCGGCCATAAATCTCTTGGTTCGATACTGTTGGAGAATATTATCTGAGGTTTGAGACACGGCCATAAATCTCTTGGTTCGATACTGTTGGAGAATATTATCTGAGGTTTGAGACACGGCCATAAATCTCTTGGTTCGATACTGTTGGAGAATATTATCTGAGGTTTGAGACCCGGCCATAAATCTCTTGGTTCGATACTGTTGGAGAATATTATCTGAGGTTTGAGATACGGCCATAAATCTCTTGGTTCGATACTGTTGGAGAATATTATCTGAGGTTTGAGACCCGGCCATAAATCTCTTGGTTCGATACTGTTGGAGAATATTATCTGAGGTTTGAGACACGGCCATAAATCTCTTGGTTCGATACTGTTGGAGAATATTATCTGAGGTTTGAGACCCGGCCATAAATCTCTTGGTTCGATAGTGTTGGAGAATATTATCTGAGGTTTGAGACACGGCCATAAATCTATTGGTTCGATACTGTTGGAGAATATTATCTGAGGTTTGAGACCCGGCCATAAATCTCTTGGTTCGATACTGTTGGAGAATATTATCTGAGGTTTGAGACCCGGCCATAAAACTCTTGGTTCGATACTGTTGGAGAATATTATCTGAGGTTTGAGACACGGCCATAAATCACTTGGTTCGATACTGTTGGAGAATATTATCTGAGGTTTGAGACCCGGCCATAAATCTCTTGGTTCGATACTGTTGGAGAATATTATCTGAGGTTTGAGACCCGGCCATAAATCTCTTGGTTCGATACTGTTGGAGAATATTATCTGAGGTTTGAGACACGGCCATAAATCTCTTGGTTCGATACTGTTGGAGAATATTATCTGAGGTTTGAGACCCGGCCATAAATCTCTTGGTTCGATACTGTTGGAGAATATTATCTGAGGTTTGAGACACGGCCATAAATCTCTTGGTTCGATACTGTTGGAGAATATTATCTGAGGTTTGAGACACGGCCATAAATCTCTTGGTTCGATACTGTTGGAGAATATTATCTGAGGTTTGAGACCCGACCATAAATCTCTTGGTTCGATACTGTTGGAGAATATTATCTGAGGTTTGAGACCCGGCCATAAATCTCTTGGTTCGATACTGTTGGAGAATATTATCTGAGGATTGAGACCCGGCCATAAATCTCTTGGTTCGATACTGTTGGAGAATATTATCTGAGGTTTGAGACACGGCCATAAATCTCTTGGTTCGATACTGTTGGAGAATATTATCTGAGGTTTGAGACCCGGCCATAAATCTCTTGGTTCGATACTGTTGGAGAATATTATCTGAGGTTTGAGACACGGCCATAAATCTCTTGGTTCCCTACCGTTATAGAATATTATCTGAGGTTTGAGACCCGGCCATAAATCTCTTGGTTCGATACTGTTGGAGAATATTATCCGAGGTTTGAGACACGGCCATAAATCTCTTGGTTTCGATACTTTTGGAGAATATTATCTGAGGTTTGAGACCCGGCCATAAATCTCTTGGTTCGATACTGTTGGAGAATATTATCTGAGGTTTGAGACACGGCCATAAATCTCTTGGTTCGATACTGTTGGAGAATATTATCTGAGGTTTGAGACACGGCCATAAATCGCTTGGTTCGATACTGTTGGAGAATATTATCTGAGGTTTGAGACCCGGCCATAAATCTCTTGGTTCGATACTGTTGGAGAATATTATCTGAGGTTTGAGACACGGCCATAAATCTCTTGGTTCGATACTGTTGGAGAATATTATCTGAGGTTTGAGACTCGGTCATAAATCTCTTGGTTCGATACTGTTGGAGAATATTATCTGAGGTTTGAGACACGGCCATAAATCTCTTGGTTCGATACTGTTGGAGAATATTATCTGAGGTTTGAGACACGGCCATAAATCTCTTGGTTCGATACTGTTGGAGAATATTATCTGAGGTTTGAGACCCGGCCATAAATCTCTTGGTTCGATACTGTTGGAGATTATTATATGAGGTTTGAGACCCGGCCATAAATCTCTTGGTTCGATATGGCATGTACTGTACATGTTGATGTATTAAGACAAGGAAAGAAAATATGGACAAAATATTATGAAATTGTTTCATTTAAAATAACAGATATAATGTGATTTTGTTAAATTTTCATGACGTATGAAAAGTTTTTTTAAAAACCTTTAAATTGAAAATATGATACTGTTATTCTTCCTGTTATATCATATGAATGCTAAACTAGAGCTCTGACTTTAAGAGAGGAGAAAATGTTACGAGTATCCGAGAACAAACTTTTTAGGAAATTTTTGGACCGAAGAGAGACGAAGAGACAGGTGAATGGAGAAGACCAAGTACGAGTAACAGTGAGTTACATGATTAGGCCTATATGGGAAACAAGAAATATAAAGAACAGGTAAGTCTCGTAGATGCGATGGGCAGGACATGTGCGACATGAGCGGGGAATCAAACAGGGACATGAGAATAACATTAATCCTTATTTGAGGGAAGTAGATAATACAGGGGATGGGTGGGAAAGATTAGCTTAGGATAGGGATGTATGGACAGCTTATGACGGTGCGGCATCAACCTACTGGTTCGATAGTGCCACAAAGTTAGGTAGTTCATTTCAGAAAAGTTGCACATACACACACTCACACACACACACACACACACACACACACACACATGTGTGTGTGTGTCTCGCGCCGTAGCCGAGTGTTTTAAAGCCTTGGTACAGAGATACGGGACATCGCTGGTTCGAGTCCCCATGGGGAAATACATTTTATCATGGAAACTCGGTCTGTAGTGGATATGTGGAAAACTCAATTAAAATTTTACAAAACAGTAGCCGTTCCAACGTTAACCTACGGGTCTGAGACTTGGCCTTTAACGATCTCTGATAAACATAAAATTGAGACAATATAAATGAGATTCCTCAGATCAGTTGTAGGTGTATCTCTAAGAGATCTAAAGAGAAGTCAAGA
Organism: Diploptera punctata; assembly: GCA_030220185.1. Lineage (NCBI taxonomy): Eukaryota > Metazoa > Arthropoda > Insecta > Blattodea > Blaberidae > Diploptera > Diploptera punctata. The sequence goes on from JASPKZ010007268.1 coordinate 1,081,603, forward strand.
TATCAGAGATGAATTACAAATATATAATATAAACGAAAGAATGCACAGAAATAAATGTAATTGGTTTGAACGTGAACAAAGAATGCCAAATAATCGTTTATCAAAACAGATGCTTTATTATAAACCTCAAGGACGAAGAAATGTAGGAAGACCGAAAGGTCGTTGGAAAGACGACCTGCACCTGCAGCATATAGTGCACCGGGGAGCGGAACGGGTCAACAGGTCCATACCTTGAAGAAGAAGATGATGATGATGATGATGTGGATATGTGCCCACCCAGCAGAGGGAGGAATTTAGGTAGCTACCGTATAAAATAAGTAGTGGTTCCAAGCCGGAGGGTCGAGGGTTCAAGTCCCGTTGGGGTCAGGATTTTTAAACTGACCCAAACCCTCTGGCGGCACTATGGCCCTGGGGTCGACTCAGCCTCTAACGGAAATGAGTACCAGACGCTTGTTCTGGGGGTAAAGGCGGCCGTCACGCAGGGCTGACAACCCGGCTGACATAAAGTGCCGATTGTCTAGAAAAAGTGGGAGCCTTAACCTCCTATTACCCCAGGGGCCTCCGGGCCTGTTGTGGGATCACTTTACTTTACTTTACTTCCAGGTGAGAAAACCACCTATAACGGCTGGGGACTCGATATGCTGACCACATGTCACCCTATATAGTCTAGATAATCGTCCATCTCTGTATAAAATATAAGTAGATGTGAGGCCAGCAGCTGACTTGAAGACCATGGACCTTATAGAACTGTCGGGTAATGGAATACATACGTGATCCCACTACAGGCCACGGGGTGGTACAAGGTTCAGGCTTCCACCTTTACAGACAATCGGCACAAGATATCAGCTCGATGGTCAGTTCTACCTGACGGCCGTGTTTCCCCCAGAACCGGTACTCATTTTTTTTAGAGGCTGAGTCGATCTCGGAGTCAGATTTGAGAAAGATTGAAAATCGTAACCCCATCGGGACTTGAACCAGCGACCTTCCGACTTGTAGCGTATTCCCTTACCAACTATGCTCTATAATATAGGCTTACAGTATATACCGGTACGTACATAGGCCTATATATACCGGTACATGCATGTAATCATTTTCGGAGTCCACTAAGAAAAATCGATGAAGACTTGTATTTTTTGAACCTCATTGTTTCGGGATTATTTAAAAATTGTGAAATCGGTGCTGGCCAACGGCTTAGAATCATAAAATAATAATACATGATGTGGCGCCGCGGAAAGTAAGAAAAACAAGTGAGGTGCGAGTGAAACCGGCAATAATTACAGGAATTCACGATGCACTGCGCTCTGTATAATTGTTTTGTCTTGGAGGGGGACCGGTCCTGAACGTCCCATCCCCCCCATAAGCGTGAGTCTTCATTCTTTCATCTTAACCATTGTTCTTCTTGTTTTTAATACGGCGTCGCCTTTCATCCCATCTCCTCGTGTCATTTCACCCGATGCACCAACACTTTTTGCATAAATATTGTAATACAATGATATAAGTACGTTAAATGCTCGCGCCACAGGTACATCGAACCTCACAGTTGCATTCTACTACTGTCCTGCCTAATACTAGTTCAAGGAATGAGATGAGATGAAACCCCTGTTATTTTATTAGGCGATAGCAATGAAAAACTAAAATTCAACACGAACATTCTATTATAAAACACAAAAAAAATGGCGCTGCGAGTGAATATCAATGAAACTAAATACATGGTTACACACACAAACATGCTTGTACTGGAAATGGACAGTTGATGAAAAATGAGGACAATTTTGTTGAAGTGGCTGAATTAAAATGCCCAGGAACAATAATTTTGCAAATAGGAATGAGTTGAACACAGGTCCAACTCTGGAAATGAATGCTATTATTATTATTATTATTATTATTATTATTATTATTATTATTATTATCATTATTATTATTATTATTATTATTATTATTATTATTATTATTATTATTATTATTATTATTATTATTATTATTATTATTATTATTACGAATGCAAGAAGAAAGTTTTCCCACAAAAAAAAAGCATTGGAATGGTATTCACCTGCAAGGAGGAGAAAAGGAAGTCCTCGAAACTCGTGGATGCAAGAAATAAGAACTGGAATGAGAACAAGAGGAACGGAGGACATGGAGTGGATGGATAGGGACGAGCGGAGAAAGAAAATAAAACTTTAGGCACAGAAAGATGTGTAAACATTGAAAATCTGTATATAAATAAATAAAATGATTGTTATTATGTAAGTATTATTATAAATAAACGAATGATTAATACAGATACATAATATAAACACCGCATATATAGGCCAATATGTATTTAAGTTTGGTACATACGATTCATCCAGACGCCTCTCTGCTTATCTGAAGGATTTTTTAACTCTCCTGACATCTGTGAATACTAAAGGGGAATGAAAGAGGGACATAGGAACTCCTAAGACGAAAACCAGAGGGAAAAGACCCAGCAGGTAGGCTCCAAAATGAAGTGAGAGAATAATGAATAATTTATTCATTACAGGAATTCTTGTCGTCCCAACTTCCATTAACAAATGTTGAACTAAAAATATAAATAGTTTATTGTTCAATTTAAGTTATAAAGATGCAAACTACTTCAAGGGAGGAGAAAACACTACGGGCATTTGACAATAAAGTTCTTAGAAAAAAATATATACAGACATGTGAATAGAGAAGACTACACAAGAGTGAGCTACATTATCTTCATAAGAAATCGGATGTATTAAGGGCAATTAAGGCTCGTAGAATGCGATAAGCAGGATATATGGCAGTAATGGTATGATATCTGAAGAAGTAATTCTCTTCATGCCCGATGTTGTAGTAAAATTTTGAAGAAGGATTGGTGTCCCAAAAAGAATTACTGGTTCAGATTGGGTTTAATTTTCGGTAGAGCCGGATTCTCTTCTTAGGGTCGGAAGTTGGTACACTGGTTAGGAAAACACTTCAAAATTACTAAAAAATGTTTCTTGTAGAAATAATTGTAAATTTATTCACTTCTTAATTTCCGAGCATATTAAGTAAATGTAGGTGGTATTATTCTTCACCGTCAATTCAAAAATAAATTCTCTTATTTTCTTGAATCAATTATTCTTTTTGTATTAAATATTACATTTTATCAGGAGATCTCTTCTTGCTTCTATCTTTGTTGAAAGTTGTATGCTGAATGACTAGTGTAATTCTTTTATAATTTTGAAGAACATTATTACATCACATGATGTTATATTTTAAATTCTATTGGTTAATAGTTCTTTAAATATAAGGTTTATTTTGATTTGTTAAATAAGAAAGTTAATTGTTTTAACATCCAATCAGAATTTAGTTTACTTTCATTTAAGAATATGAAGTTAAGCAGGTGTTCTTATTACAGTTATAACAGAAGGATTTATAATTTTGACAACAATGACGTAAAACAATTTTTAAAAGCATAGTATTACAAAAACTGTTATGTAATACGATTTCTTTAATTGTTACTGAGACATTTTTATTCAACAATAACCAACAATGAATTATTTAGATGATTTTATTTAAGTTATATTTAAATATTAAAATAATTTTAAAATACAAAATTATTAATTTTAACTTTTATATTCATTATGATGGGGGCACGCCGTAGCGTAGTGGTTAAGGCACTGAGCTACAAGCCGGAGGGTCGAGGGTTCAAGTCCCGTTGGGGTCAGGATTTTTAAACTGACCCAAACCCTCTGGCGGCACTATGGCCCTGGGGTCGACTCAGCCTCTAACGGAAATGAGTACCAGACGCTTGTTCTGGGGTAAAGGCGGCCGTCACGCAGGGCTGACAACCCGGCTGACATAAAGTGCCGATTGTCTAGAAAAAGTGGGAGCCCTAACCTCCTACTACCCCAAGGGCCTCCGGGTCTGTTGTGGGATCACTTTACTATTCGTTATGATATTAAAATTCTGCTTTATATACAAAGGGAAAAAAGCCCATGTAGTAGGCCCAAGAATGAGGTGAGAGATAAGCATTTACCATGATTTAAGGGTAATAGGATATACAGGTGTGTTTGGAGAATATTAGGTCAGGTATGTGAAGTACTGACAGCTATGTTCCCGCGGCCATTAGCATCATTAAACAAAAAACATTTGTCGTCGCAATATAACGTTTTAGCATATTTTCCACATGCAGACATCAAATAGTGAGTGCAAGTAGTTTTTAAGCACCGGTTGGGAATTAGTCTGCGATGACGTGACCAAACACAAGGTTTACATATTCATTACTTCTAAGCCCGCTAGTTTAAATCTCACAACAATTTAATAATTATGTCAATGATCACTTGTCCCGCGGTATAAAATGTTAAGGCAAAAAGGATCAGTAATGCAAGAAAACGATAGGGATGTTAAACTCTATACTATGGAGTAAAAACATCATTAACAGAACAAAACAACTAATTTATAAATCCATACTAGAAAGTATAATGTTATATGGATCGGGAGTTTGGACAAAGACCCAACAACATGCCAACAGAATAACTGCAGTTGAAATAAATTTTTGAAGAAGAGCTGCCAGAAAATCTCGACTGAAAATAATTAAAAATACATAAATTAGAAAATGGATGAATGCAGAAAGAAGTATATTGGGTGAGATTGAATACAGAAAGCTAAAATGGTATCGACACGTAAGAAGAATGCAGGATGGAAGACTACCAAAGGCTGTCTATGCATGGAAAATTGAACGAAGGAGCAGAAAAGGAAGACCACGAACAACCTGTAAGAATAAAATTTAGAATTCAATGAGGAAATCTGGTGTAACGGATGAAGACACAGAGGACAGAGAACGATGGAGGGAAATTTGTGAATGTTTGTTGCAAGTTGATAGTCTGTAAGTCCGTAGTCATTTATGTATTTTTTAAAGTTCATGTTAATTATTAAGATTGGTTGGAGAAAATCCTCAAAATGAATGAATGAATGAATAAAATGTTTAGTGTTAAACCTTACGCATATTCTTTTATAAGACACGAGTGTTTTCATTTAAATGCCGGTAACACTACTGTTGGTATTTACGTATTTAGTGTAGAGAGTGTTAGCCTTAAAGCAGGAACTCCTCTACACTCAAATCACATACTGCATGGCGTAACAGATCGAGAAAGAACGTGGCTGGTCTCACATCTACTTGCATCAATTACAATGGTGGATGATGTTATAGCCTCTAACATATGGGCAGCAACTCGCGTACAGCTGGTTTTCTCAACCCACAACCGCTACTTACTGGTCTTCTGGGTGACAAACGTATTTACATTTTTATGAGAATATTTCATCCTGCAGCTCATAATACACCGGATATACGTCACTATTTCAAATCAGAGGAGACATTTTTTTATTCCTGCTGGGATTTTTTTTTTCTGATTTCGTAAATATATTTTTAAATCTTGTAATATTAAATAATTTGGAATGACATGTAGGAAGAAATTAAACACAGCTCAACTCTGGAAACGCGTGCTAGTATCATTACAACTAATCTCAAAAATGTCAAATGTTTATTCTTCCAGTTGTATTAAATGTATGAGGAACATAGTCTCTTAATTTAATGGAGAAGAAAATATTACGAGTAATTGAGATTAAATTCTTGGAAACATTTTTTGCCCAAAGAGAGACGGACAAACAGGAGAATGGAGAAGGGTACTTAATAATGAGCTATATTATCTAAATGGGAAACCAGATGTAATTAGGGCAGCAAAGTTTCGCAGACTAGCGTTGGGCAGGACATGTGGCAGGAAATGGAAATGAAAGGACAGGGTTGTAGGGAAACGAGAAGGAAATCACCCAGTAGGTAGAACTAGAAGGAGGTGGGAGAAATACATTAATCTAGATTTGCTCTAGGTAAATTATAGAGAGATTGATTGGAAAATATTAGCTCGGGTTAGGAATTTATGGAGAGCTTATGTCCTCACGGCCATGAATCTCCGGTTTCGATAGACGCCATTAAGCTAGTTAGTATTAAATATTTGAGAGGACATTGCCAGGATTTATGCTGCCATTAATTTATTATTGTTTAACTTTTTACTCGCGTTTTATATCTGCGCGTTAGAATCCACGTCTCTTGCGGAGAGAATTTTGTTTGATTCCCATGACGATGGTAGAGAGTTGACGCCCCTGTATCCTGCAGAAGACGTATCTATACTTTAGGTTGGAGCTGGTATGCGTGCGATGGCATTTAACTATTGTGTTCACACTCAATGACAAAATTAATAATAATATTGTCAGTATGTTTAGTCACAATTCCAGGAACAACCGCAAGTGTCAGGGTCAATGTCTTAAGAGCAACAGCGAAGTAAGTCCGCTTTATACTTCTTATCAAAACAGTATGCCTTAGATTATCCGGTGCCATTTTAATCCAAACCACGTGACCTGGTTCCAGATCTCCCTCATCGGGATGTCCAATTCACACCACAAATACTGCAGCATATGAACACAGCTTCTGTGAGTGTAACGAGGTCTTGGAAGGGAGGTTATCGAAGTCTATATTCGTTCATCCCACGTGAGGCAAGGATGCTCCCTTGGGGAAGTTATTTAACCAAGCTAACTTAGTTATGTTTATTTTTCTACAGATGTCAATGAGTTACAAGTGGTTAGCACATCGCCTCAAAGAGACATCTAGTAGGCATCTGAGGTACTTTCGATTAAATTTGATCAGATGTATTTTGTCCATGCTTGAGATTCTTTTACGAGCCCGAAAATATTCTGACTGGGGCTCCACTGCTCAACGTCCCTCCAAAGAGAAGAACTGCTCAGACATAAGGGAATGGAAACGAGGCCAGCTGTAACAAACTGAAGGATTATAAAACTAATTGCAAGTAATTACGATGATCTAACTTGGTAAATTGGACGTTTCTTGTTATTCTTTACCATCGTTGTTTAACCTCTCAACTTATAGGTCCTATTACAGTGGAACGAACTCTCTTATAAGGAATTTTAAACCATGCATCACACACAACAATCTGTACGTAGCAAAATTTGTATACATATTCAAAAACAGTGCAAAGTGTAAATCCATTTACGTATCTTGGATATAGGGTCTACGTTAGCATAATATGAAATTATTAATTTTAATAAAAACATGGGAATAATAAATTGAGTAATGAAACCCTCACTAGACAAGAGAGCGATAGCAGAGTACTATGCAAGATGTGCACTTTGTAGCGGCAGTGAGGCATGGAGAGGACAGCAGGATAACATCCAGTGAAATGAGATATACATCAAGTGGGATGATGTCTTCAAGGATCTACACTTAGAACCAGTTATTAAGTACACATCATTGAGTCATTTGCGACGTACGAGTTCAGACAGAGTTCCCAAAGCCATGCTTCGTTATTGTTGAACAGGGAAGACACCTCTGGGCCGTCCAAGGAAGCACTGGATACAAAATTCGCCAGAGATATCGTAACAGGCTTCTAAGCCTAAGACTTGTACGGATGAAGAAGACGACGAAGAAGGGATCACATACATTTTTACCACAACAAGAAATAGAGCGCCTCCCCGAATTAATGATAATTTCAATCCAAGGCCTCTTCCAAGACAATATAAACATTTAAGAAGGAACACACCATCCACTCGCACATTCAGACTAATTGCATATATAACTAACTCACTGGCACTATCGAACACGTAGGTTTAAGACCGCGCGGAAATAAGCTCTCCATATATCCGTAACCTGAGCAGATGTTTTTCAATCATTCCCTGTATAATCTACTTCCCTCAAATCATAGTTAATGTTATTATCCCATCTCATTCTGGTCTACCAACTGGGCGTTTTCCCTCTGGTTTACCTACAAGAAGCTTCCATGAAAGTTATTCATTCCCCATTTGTGTCACATGTCCTGCCCATTGCAGTCAACGAGATCTAACTATTCTTATTATATCTGGCGTCCTATAAAAAACATTTAGTTCACTGTTAAGTAGTCTTCTCCATTCACCTGCCTGCTCGTCTCTCTTTGGTCCAAAAATTTTCCTACTAACTTTATTCTCAAATACTCGCAATGTCCCCTCTTCCCTTAAAGTAAGAGTCCATGTTTCGCATCCAGATAATATAACTTGTAGAATAATAGTTTTATATATTTTCAGTAAAACGTTTTTTGAAAGGAGTTGGGACGTCAAGAGACCCTGTAATTCATAATAGCACGCATTTCCAGAGCTAATGGCGTATATAATAGCACGCATTTCCAGAGCTAGAGGCGTATATAATAGCACGCATTTCCAGAGCTAATGGCGTATATAATAGCACGCATTTCCAGAGCTAGTGGCGTATATAATAGCACGCATTTCCAGAGCTAATGGCGTATATAATAGCACGCATTTCCAGAGCTAGTGGCGTATATAATAGCACGCATTTCCAGAGCTAGTGGCGTATATAATAGCACGCATTTCCAGAGCTAGTGGCGTATATAATAGCACGCATTTCCAGAGCTAGTGGCGTATATAATAGCACACATTTCCAGAGCTAGTGGCGTATATAATAGCACGCATTTCCAGAGCTAGTGGCGTATATAATAGCACGCATTTCCAGATCTAGTGGCGTATATAATAGCACGCATTTCCAGAGCTAATGGCGTATATAATAGCACGCATTTCCAGAGCTAGTGGCGTATATAATAGCACGCATTTCCAGATCTAGTGGCGTATATAATAGCACGCATTTCCAGAGCTAATGGCGTATATAATAGCACGCATTTCCAGAGCTAGTGGCGTATGTAATAGCACACATTTCCAGAGCTAGTGGCGTATATAATAGCACGCATTTCCAGAGCTAATGGCGTATGTAATAGCACGCATTTCCAGAGCTAGTGGCGTATATAATAGCACGCATTTCCAGAGCTAGTGGCGTATATAATAGCACGCATTTCCAGAGCTAGTGGCGAATATAATAGCACGCATTTCCAGAGCTAATGGCGTATATAATAGCACGCATTTCCAGAGCTAGTGGCGTATATAATAGCACGCATTTCCAGAGCTAATGGCGTATATAATAGCACGCATTCCAGAGCTAGTGGCGTATATAATAGCACGCATTTCCAGAGCTAGTGGCGTATATAATAGCACGCATTTCCAGAGCTAATGGCGTATATAATAGCACGCATTTCCAGAGCTAGTGGCGTATATAATAGCACGCATTTCCAGAGCTAGTGGCGTATATAATAGCACGCATTTCCAGAGCTAATGACGTATATAATAGCACGCATTTCCAGAGCTAGTGGCGTATATAATAGCACGCATTTCCAGAGCTAGTGGCGTATATAATAGCACGCATTTCCAGAGCTAATGGCGTATATAATAGCACGCATTTCCAGAGCTAGTGGCGTATATAATAGCACGCATTTCCAGAGCTAATGGCGTATATAATAGCACGCATTTCCAGAGCTAATGGCGTATATAATAATGATGGCCAGATGATGTTCGGGGACTGTTTGTGCCTTAAATTTTTCTAACATGAGTCTTTCACATTAGGAAAAAATAAAAAATCCATCACCCGGCCGTGGATAGAACTGGAGCCGGCTGCGACACTACCCCGAGACCAAAGTGGTTGACGGACTTTTCTTTAAGCAAAACAAAATCTAATATCAAAACGATTGAAACAATCAGTGTTTTATAGAAACACTCATTAAAGGAAGATATTGAAACTGTCAGCATAAATGTCATGATGATGCAAATAAAATTCGAATTTTTGTATTTTTAGCATTTGTTACGCGTTCAATTACCACACCCGATGTTCAACGGTTCAAGCACTGCCGGCCTGGAGGAAGAGAAATAAAGTCGAGGGTCGCGTGCCCTACACTTAAGTCACATTAAATAACAAACCTGAAATAAGAGGCCTCTGCTTCTTTCAACGACTATTTAACTCACGCCCCAAATGGGAGTCAATGACCAATCACATTTCAATGATTTTTCATTTACAACCAATCACAGTCGTGTTTCGCCTAAAATTTACCAACTAAAGTTAATCATAATAAAGAAAACACCTCCTTTTTTAACATTCTGAATAGGTCATAGCATTATTTTGCAGTGACTGACTCTTTAAGAAATACGGCTACCAGATTGTATATATATAGTGCATAAATGTCAACACATAGCGCATGCGGGAGTTAATATAAAAACATTTGTAGCAATAGATTATACCACCAAAAAAAGAAACCACTGTTTGCACTTTCTTAACTGTATTTTTTTACAGGTAATAACATTCCAGAAAAATATAATTGTCATAGGACATCAGAAATGAATTAATATACAGTTTGATGTATTTCTTTTTTTTTTCTTTTTTTTTCCACTAGAGTGCATTCTTACAATAATGCGTTCCTTTGGCGATAAATAATATGATCTGGTTTGCTGTGATGAACAAAAGAAGCAAACGAAGCGTACCAATCTTTCTCATTTGTTTTAAAACATCGCCGTTTACATTAAATATATAAATATTTTAAAATAACTATATTTAAATAATGATTTGTGAGTAAACACTTAATTTTATTCGTTAAATAGTCCTAACAAATGCGACGAGTGATTTCCAAATTATCAATAAATTCACGACTCACGAAGTGAGTAGGAAAACCGGAGGGAAATCTCACTGTAGACAGTGCAAGAAAGAGGTGGGAGAACAACGTTAACCATGTTTTGAGGAAGTAGATTATACAGAGGACGATTGTAAAACATTTTCTCAGGATAGGGATGTATGGGAAGCTTATATCCATGCGGCCATAAACCTCCGGGTTTGATCGTGCCAGTGAGTTAGTTAATTATTAAGCACTAAGGGTCAATTTCACCAACAAGGTAACTGTATTACGCCAGTTTACCCCGTGTATAATGCATAGCTTAAACTGGCGTAATACAGTTACCTCTGTTGGTGAAACCGACCCTAATAGAGTGTCCTCTGCTAGTGTTTTAAGTGAAGGGAGACATATCTAAGTATAAGTTTGTCAGTTTTGGACAGCCCTTTTGTTTGTCCTGGGTGATGAAGTGTTGATTTATGTTTCCGAGCTTTGAATCCTGACCAATACAGAAGAAAGGGGAATTGAAAGAGCAAGAATGAGATGTGCAGCGGGCTACACTGTACTCAATAAGATAACGAGCTCAAGAATAAGAAGGGATCTAAAAACATTCAAACTAACAGCCAGAACAAACAAACACAGCAATAATTGAAAACAACATATACAAAGAATGAAGGAAGAACACATACCAAAAATGTTGATAAACTACAACACACAAGGTAGAAGACAATGTATGATCAACAGCGTTACAGAGGCCGATGATGATGATGATGCTTGTGTTATAGACATAAAAACTGCGCAAACCAAATTAATCATTTATTAAATAAATTTGAAAAGAAAAATGTGTACCGAAATCGGGATTTGAACCCAATATTTCTGGTCTTGTACACCAGTGCTTTAACGATTTAAGCTATTAGGCATCACTATTTAAACATAGATCTTTTCTCTTATACTAATACGACTTCCGTGCGCCAGGCAGCAGTGAACTTTTGTTCCATTAACGCCATCTAGCGGTCTCTTAAATAAGAGCACTTCAAATGGAAATCAACACACTACATTTCTAGCAACTAAAGCTAATATTCGATATTAAATGTATCACTTCTCACTATCTATCTATCTTCGGGTTTTTACAGCTGCTGCCGTCTTCCCGTGCCAAACCTCCAAAGCCTACGATCTTGGGCATCTTCGATGCTTAGCCCTCTTGCTTGCATTACTGTGTTCATGTTTTCCTTCCATGTTAACTTTGATCTCCCTCTTTCTTCCTTCTGTTCGGATGCCATTCATATAGTTGCTTCGGCCATCGCTCATCTTCCATTCTTAAAACATGTCCTAACCACTTTAATTTCTTCTCCTTTTTCTTTCTGATTCTGTGCAGCATTATCTGTTGGTGCGTAGACTGCTAAGAACATCATTGTTCTTCCCATAAGCTTCATTTTAATGTTTAGGCATCTTTCATTAATATATTCATAATCTATTGTATTTTTACTGTATTTCTTTTTTACAAACATTGATACTCCTGCTTTAGCTCTTTTGGATTTATTTACACCTGACCAAAAATGTATGTAGTTTCCTAAATATGAATTTCCTGATCTTTTCTTTTTTGTTTCCGTCACTGCTGCAATATCTACATTGTTCTGAAATAATTATCCAGCTACTTCATTAATTTTGTTTCTAATTCCTCGTACATTCCACGTGCCTATATTCAATGTCCGTTTTCGTTGTTTTGTCTTTCGTACTTTTTTCTGTCCGGCTTTGGCTGATTTGGTCCTTTAGCATTTTATGTTTTTTTTAATGTGTGAGGAGCTGGCCCACAGCATAAACCCCCAACCTGGAGGACCAGGAACATTTCTGTCTGGGTTTTCCTCCCATAACCTTTGAAGATCCCTCTTCACCGCAAGGCAGCGTTTCTCTATTTCCCTTAGAGATAGGGTTGCCTCTTCCGCCAGATCCGCCGTGATGAAGGACTCCTTCTGCGCCGACTCTGCCGTTGAGGTCTTCACCGTAACCCTGGCTTACAGAGTACTATCAGTCGGAGCCAACTGAACCCTGGTTTTTTAAAGACGTTGTTACTCCTCCTCCTCCTCCATTCTCATCCGGGCTTGGGACCGGCCACGGCGGATCACTACTCACTTCTCACTCAATGACAAATTAAATTCTATATTTAAACCGTGGTGCCCAATAGCTTAAATCTTTATAGCACTGGGTACAGAACCAAAGATATTGGGTTCAAATCCCGATTTAGGCATATATTTTTCTCTTCAAATTTAATTTGTCATCGAGTGAGAAGTGGTAAATGAAATATTAAATTTTGAGGATTTGTTAACTGATAGAACAAAGATAATAAAATATTGTATACCGTAAAATACTACTAAAAAGCTGTGTGATCTAATGCAGCCAACAGCACTTTTCGCCCCATGGTTCCGCGCTCGGCTGGATAGAAGGCGTCAATGTGGCCTATTTTCAATTTATGCATCATTTCAGCATACCACTTTACGTAGATGATGTATCCTTAAATTGTGTACGGAGAGGAGTGTAGGGCCAGTGTATGTTTAAATGTTTGTGTGTGAAAAGGACGATGTATGAGAGATGATAAAGAGAAAGGATAAGTTGAAACCCAGATGGCGGTACTTAGCTATTCCTATCGAAAGCACCAAGGGGGCCGCCAGGCTTAATTCTTCCCATCCGACGGACGAATATCTATCGAGAGACCACATTCATTCTCAACTTATGTACCGCGAAGAATATAATGGTAAAATACATCAACTATATGTAGACTTCAAAAAGACATACGATTCAATTAAGAGGGAGAAGTTATATAGTATCCTGCTGGAGTTCGGAATTCCTAAAAAGTTTGTTAGAATTACACGAAAGTGTCTAAGTGGCACAAAGAGTAGGGTGCGTGTAGGCAAACACTTTTCACCTACTTTTGAAATTCAGAATGGGTTGAAACAAGGAGATGCACTATCTCCTCTACTATTTAATGTTGTACTAGAGCATGCCATCAAATATTTAGAGGATGAGGAAGGCCTGCAACTCAATGGTATTAATAAGCTGTTAGTTTATGCTGATGATGTAGTATTATTGGCCGATAGCGAGGAGATACTAAAGGACAACACGCACACACTATTGAGTAACACTAAGAAATTAGGACTTGGAGTAAATATCAATAAAATTAAATACATGTTCACACACACAAATGCATTACATATTGGAAATGGACAGCTAATGACATATGAGGGAAATTTTGAGGAAGTGGCTCAATTCAAATATCTAGGAACAATAATCAGGGGCGGTCAAGGTCTGCAACGGGCTGCAGAACCAATAATGATGAAGAGGAGGAGGAACAATAATTACAAACAGGAATGAGATGCACAAGGGAATTAAACATAGGTCCAATTCTGGAAATGCGTGTTAATATGCATTACAGAGACTCTTGACGTCCCAACTCCTTTCAAAAAACGTTAAACTGAAAATATATAAAACTATTATTCTACCAGTTATATTATATGGATGCGAAACATGGACTCTTATTTTAATGGAGGGAAAAAAGATTACGAGTATTTGAGAATAAAGTTCTTAGGAAAAATTTTGGACCAAAGAGAGATGATCAAACAGGTGAATGGAGAAGACTACATAACAATAAATTAAATTTTCTCTATAGGAAGCCAGATAAAATAAGGGCAGTTAAGTCTCGTAGACTGCGATGGGAAGGACATGTGGCACGAATGGGGAATGAAAGATGTGCATAGAAGCTTCTTGTAGGATAACCAAAAGGAAAACTACCAGTTAGTAGACGAAGAATGAGGTAGGAGAATAACATTAACTATGATTTGAGGGAAGTAGATTATACAGGGAATGATTGGAAAACATTAGCTCAGGATAGGGATGTATACAGAGCTTATGTCTGCGCGGCCATGAACCTACGGGTTCGATGGTGCCAGTGAGTTAGTTTTTTATGTACTGCGAAGGGATTTACAATTCAAATCACGAATCTGGGGCACAATCTAGCGATTAAAAATTGTACACCACCAACCCTCCTGGCCCCAAGATTAAAAAAAAATTGAAATCAATTTTACAATTAACACTCCGGGTATCGAACTAGAGCCAGCTGCTCAGGAAGTAGACATTAATGTAACAGTTATTAGACAAATATTTAAAATAATATATGAACAACACAGTGTTAATGGTTACTGCGAAATGTGGACAATCAGGTGCTAGGAATGTACCAGACTTCCTGGGAAGCTTTTCATTTAGCGAGGTGTCTCTTACAATAACAGAAATGAATCAGTGACATGAATCTTTAGTCAATGACGGGGAAAGCCATTAGAGACAGAACAATGTGACTGGATCTTCTCTAAGTGACACGTTGTTATATGGGAAAACCAGAGGTTGCTAAGGAAACAATGTCTGTTCTTCATATTAACCATAACATAACATTGATTCGCCTTTTGACACCTCCGGATACAATTATTGTCAGAAAAACTCTCCACACCTTAGACTATCCTACATCAGACAGGATACAACATAACATTCTGAGAACTTGTTCTGCAACGTGGCATCTCTACTCTGTATAATAATAATAATAATAATATATAATAATAATAATAATAATAATAATAATAATAATAATAATAATAATAATAATAACAACAATATAACAATAATAATAATAATAATAAATACATAATAATAATAAGAATAAGATAAGAATAATAACAATATAATACAACAATAATACAACAATAATAATAATATAATAATAATAATAATAATAATTAATAATAATAATAATAATAATAATAATAATAATAATAATAATAACAATAATAACAATAATAATAAGAATAATAACAATAATAACAATAATATAATAAGAATAAAGAATAATAATAATAACAATAATAATAACAACAACAACACAATAATAATAATAATAATAATATATAATAATAATAATAATAATAATAATATAATAATAATAATATAATAATAATAAACATAATAATAATAATAATAACAATAATAATAATAATAATAATATAACTAATAATAACAATAATAATAATAATAATATATATAATAATAATAATAATAATAATAATAACAATAATAACAATAATAATAATAATAATATAATAATAATTAATAATAATAATAATAACACACAACCATAATAATAATAATATAATAATAACAATAACAACAATAATATAATAACAATAATAATAACAATACAACACTAATAAAATAATAATAATAATAATAACAATAATAATAACAATAACACATAATAATAACAATAATAATAATAATAATAATAACAATAATAATAATAATAATAATAATAATAGTAACAATAATAATAATAATAATAATAACAATAATAACAGTAATAATAATAATAATAACAATAATAATAATAACAATAATAATAATAATTAATAATAATAATTCATAATAATAATAATAATAATAATAATAATAATAATAATTAATAATAATAATAATAATTAATAATAATAATTATAATAATAATAATAATAACTTAATAATATAAATGAATGATGATGATGATGACAATAATGATGATAATGATGATAATAATAGTAATAATAGTAATAATAATAATAGGCCTAATAATAGTAAGAATAGTAATAATAATAATAATAATAATAATAATAATAATAATAATAATAATAATAATAATAATAATAATAATAATAATAATAATCCGTCCATTGTAATTCTGCCCGAAGGCAGGTCTTTCACTGCAATCACAGCACTTTCATGCTATGCTTGCAGCTTTACTAGGGAATTGTAGGTGTGGTAGTTCCCCGTTGCTTTCCACACCGGTGAAGGATGATGATGATTAAGATAATGATAAGGATGATGATGATGATGGCCATATGATTTCGGGGACCGTTTGAGCCTTAAAGTTTTCCTGACATTTGTCTTACAGGTGAGGAAAAACCCCGATAAAAACCTCACCCAGAAAAACTGCCCCGACCGGGGATCAAACCCGGGCCCGCTGCGTGACAAGGCAGCACGCTACCTCGAGACCACAGAGGTGGAAATAGTAATAATAATAATAATAATAATAATAATAATAATAATAATAATAATAAATAATAATAATAATTTATTTATATATTTTACATGTGCCTAAAATTTTATTTTTCTTCTCAACTTGTCTCTATCCATCCACTCCATGTCCTCCAATCCTCTTGTTCTCATTCCACTTATTATTTCTTGCATCCACGTGTTTCGAGGTCTTCCTTTCCTTCTTCTTCCAGATGGATACCATTCCAATGTTTTTCTGGGTAACCATTTTTCTTGCATTCGTCGTACTTGCCCATACCAATTTAAATGCATGTCCTCGTATCTACTATTGCATAACTAATAATCATTTTTTCTCGTATGATAGTGCCAATATTTTTTATTTTTCTAATTTCGGTCATCTTGCTGCTCTCCTCAAGAAATCCATTTCCATCGACATAAGTTTTTGTTCTAAGTTTTTGTTGAATTTCCAACTTCAGCTCCATATGTGACAGTACTTCTCACTATTGAATTATATATTTGTAACTTGTTTTTTCTGGTTACCTATATGTCTGTTCCATATGACTCCACTCATCATTGCTGTTATTATTTATCCTATTCTTGGTGTCACATTCTTATTTATCCTCTTTATTTACTTTTACTCCCAGATACTCAAATTTTTTACATCCTGTAATGTACCTCTTTTCATCTTCTAATATTAAATTTTCGGTTTCTGCTCCACATCCCGTATAAAACGTTTTTTCTAAATTTATTTTCAACCCCCCCCCCCCAGTTGTCGTTTTAGTCCAATAATTTACTGAACATAAACTCCATGTCTTCATATTCTAGAGCAATAGTAATAATAATACTGTAACAATAATAATAATAATAACAATACAAATAATAATGATAATATATAGTAATAATAATGTCTAAAGTCGTACATCCGCACTTGATGGCAAGGGTGCTCCCTTGCGAACGATACTTAACCAAGCTAATTCAGTTATATATATGTTTCTAAAGATGACATATCATTTAAAAATTGACAATATATTAGAAAGTTATATTTTTAAAGTTCTATTCTAAATTATAACTTTGTGCTTGAGATCTCGACTGTCCTAAGAAATTTATTTCTCAAATATCCATAATATTTTCTCATCCCTTAAAGTAACAATCAATGTTTCGAATCCGTATAATAACTAGGAGAATAACAGTTTTATGTATTTTCTGTTTATTTTTTTTAGGGAAGTTGGGACGGCAGGAGTCCCTGAACGCATATTATCAAGAGTGTCTGAATTCAGCCTAAGTTCATTTTTTTTGTGCATCTCATTCCTGTTTGTAATTATTATTTATAGGTATCTGAACTCGGCCACTTTTTCAAAATTTTCCTTATTTGTCATTAACTGTCCATTTCCATCATATAATGTATTTCTATGTGTGACCATATATTTAGTTTTATTGACGTTCACTTCCAGTCCCAATTTCTTAGTGTTACTCAATAGAGTGTGTGTTGGCCCGTAGTTTGTCCTCGCTATCGCCAAGCAATACTCCTCACCAGCATAAACCAATAGCTTACTGTATATGTTTCATAGAGTCAACACAATTACCAACGGAATGGGACATAGAACAGTAAATATTTATTCTTTTTAAAAACTAACGATGTTCTATATTTTTACCACAGTATAACCAGTCTATAGGAGTTTACTCTGAAAATATTTTGTAAGAATCTAATAACATTTTAGCCATTTCTAAGGAAATGTTGGTGATCTTTTAATAAGGAATATGGGGCACGCCGTACCATAGTTGGTTAAGGCAATATGCAACAAGCCGGAAGTTCGAGGGTTCGAGTCCCAGTGGGGTCAGGATTTTCAAACTGATTCAACCTGGCCCTGGGGTCGACACAACCTCTAACTAAAATGAGTACCAGATGTTTGTTCTGGGGCAAAGGCGGCCATTACGCAGGGTTGATAACCCGGGTCACATTATATACAGATTGTTTAGAAAAATGGGAAACTTAATGTCCTACGGTACCCCAAGGACCTCCTAAGGCCATTTTACCTAATATTATTCATCTGGATGCTCCTTTTTACATTTACCAATAATTTTGTATCCCAAGTTCATGCTTATATCGTTTACTTAGGAAGGAGAGAGCTGTGAGCTGTTCGTTGGCTGTCACATTACGCAGTCCCCAAGAGGAAGACAGTGGTAATTATTGTGCCATGATACAACCACGAGGGCAGCCTCCAAGTCCCACATCGCATCTCTACATCAACCTGGTGCCATTGGACGTTACAACTAACGCAGTAAAATGTAAGAGAAAACTGTTCGTCTTTATTGAAGTTACAACAGCCGTCATTCGGTTTATTGTATAAACTCATACAGTACGTTGTTGGCTTTTGTGCAACAGTGAAGTTCATTCCCTTCAAATTTTAACTCATTATCTTCTTCTTCTTCTTTTTAATCATAATTTGTAGGATTTTCATTCTGTTTGTTTCAAAAATCACTCCTCGGTGGAAGATGTATTGGATGTGCATTCACGGTCTATCCATCTCTTGGCTGGTCTTCCTCTTGTTCTTCTCCCGTCCATTGGTCTATCTTCTTTAGCTGGTTATGTCTTGAATATGACATTTATCCCTAATTTCTGTGTTGCGAATTTTATCAAAAAATGTTTTCCCCTGAATAGTTCATAACTCTTTTGAGTTCACAAATTTCGACGCTCTCTGACTAAAAAAAATAAATTGTTATGCGTGAGTGCGTTTGAGAGCATTCAGTTCCGTTGATTTATTGTTCTTGTAAGTAATTTTATTATAATTTGTTAATATAAATATAATAGTTCAATAATCTTAATCAAAGTGCGTTATTTTGAAACTTTAGATAACTATTAACAATATAATTTTCCTGGTAACATTTAGTGAAAAATAGTATAACTTTTTTTTTTATATTTTACTGTGTGTGTGTGTGTGTGTGTGTGTGTGTATGTATTCACGTATATCCCCACGTGATGCAAGGATGCTCCCTTGCGGGAGATACTTAAGCAAGCTAATTTAGTTATGCATACATTTGTATAGATGTCAGTGAGTGACAAATGGTTCATCGCCTCCAAGAGACACCTAACAGACAACTATGCTCAGAAGCTCTAATTTAGATTTAATGATTTTTTACGAGGCCGAAAATCTCAGAGTCGGGATCCACGGCTTAAAGTCCCTCCCGGAGGACTGTCACTTGGATCTTTCCATCCTGTCGGACTATAAAAGTAACACAGAAATAACAAACAAATCAAAAATTTCTCCGGCGTTAAAAATATAGAAAACTAGTAAACTAAGTGGTTAGAACATGTCGATAGAATAACAATCGCCAGACAACCAGAAATCCTGAAGTCATGCAAACCAATTAGGAAAATACGAGGAGGATGTCTAATGGAATATGCCTCAAGTGGAACCGGAACAGGTCTAACTCCATGGAAAGGAAATAGTGAAAAATCCAACCAACCCGGCTGGGTTTGATCCCGAGACTCTCGGAAATTTAATACTAAAATTGTATAAAACTCAAATATTAAAAAAAAAAAAAAAACATTCGGTCTTTCATATTGACGAAACGTTTTCCTTGAATTCCATATTCTTTGGACGATTTATTTTCCACGAATCTGGTTCATATTTTCTTGGTACCTATTTATTTTTTCATCTGACGACAGTTGTAAGAACTTCACCATTATATAGACCTACTCTATAATGAAGTGTTGTGATTAAAAGCACGACTCAACAATGCTCTTATAAAATTTAAGGTCAGAAAATATTCAATACCCGCCAATTAGCTGACAATAGCATCTCACTAATATTGTTATTTTAACAATTAATAATGCGCTTTCCTTCATTTAATAAAAATAAACAACTCAAAAAAGAAGTAGAGGAACTCATGTTTAAACCAGAGCCACAAAATAAATATTGTAACAATTTAATTTTTGAGAATCGGATGTTTTGAGTTCAAGTATTGTTTAAATTCAGATTGAAGGGTTCGATTCCCCGTCAAACCATAGAAATTTTTTCTTAGAGGGAAATATTCCTGTGGTTGCCTATGGTCTGGAATTTAGGTTAAGTTTAGGCTAAAAACTCTCCTGGCGTTTTATTGTTATTTATCTCCCATCATATCATCGAGGTAACATAACTCCGCCTTCCAGTCGCCCCAACTTCAGAAGTTTGTTACAATTACGCCAATGCCAGTAGAAAATACCAGAAATGTCGAAGCGACAACCTGGGGCATTGAATAAACAAAATAATTTGATGCAGCAAACCGGAAGGAACATTAAACAAAAGAGTCCGCATAAAATTACTCGGTTTTAATTTTATAGTTTATTATTATTTCCACGTCTATGTCTACATTAAAACACAAAAAATGAGTTTTAAAAAGGAAAACATAATCCTTAATTTTAAAATAAATTTAATAATTTTAATTAATTATAATCTATAAATGTCGGCCGCGGTGGGCTAGGCGATTAAAGGAGTAGTTTGATTTAAAATATAAGTTTTGGAGACTTGTGAAGGGGTGCCTCCTCCTTGAAGTTTTAAAAGATTAACTTATTTTTGGTTTACAAGACCAATATTTTACTTAAATTATTATAACTATTATTAATGTTAATACCTTTATATAGCTATAGGGCCTATGTATTACCTTTATATAGCTATAGGGCCTATGTATTACCTTTATATAGCTATCGGGCCTATGTATTACCTTTATATAGCTATAGCGCCTATGTATTAACTTTATATAGCTATAGCGCCTATGTATTACCTTTATATAGCTATAGGGCCTATGTATTACCTTTATATAGCTATAGGGCCTATGTATTACCTTTATATAGCTATAGCGCCTATGTATTACCTTTATATAGCTATAGCGCCTATGTATTACCTTTATATAGCTATAGCGCCTATGTATTACCTTTATATAGCTATAGCGCCTATGTATTACCTTTATATAGCTATAGCGCCTATGTATTACCTTTATATAGCTATAGGGCCCATGTATTACCTTTATATAGCTATAGGGCCCATGTATTACCTTTATATAGCTATAGGGCCCATGTATTACCTTTATATAGCTATAGGGCCCATGTATTACCTTATATATGCTATAGGGCCCATGTATTACCTTTATATAGCTATAGCGCCTATGTATTACCTTTATATAGCTATAGGGCCTATGTATTACCTTTATATAGCTATAGGGCCTATGTATTACCTTTATATAGCTATAGCGCCTATGTATTACCTTTATATAGCTATAGGGCCTATGTATTACCTTTATATAGCTATAGGGCCTATGTATTACCTTTATATAGCTATAGGGCCTATGTATTACCTTTATATAGCTATAGGGCCTATGTATTACCTTTATATAGCTATAGGGCCTATGTATTACCTTTATATAGCTATAGGGCCTATGTATTACCTTTATATAGCTATAGGGCCTATGTATTACCTTTATATAGCTATAGGGCCTATGTATTACCTTTATATAGCTATAGGGCCTATGTATTACCTTTATATAGCTATAGGGCCTATGTATTACCTTTATATAGCTATAGGGCCTATGTATTACCTTTATATAGCTATAGCGCCTATGTATTACCTTTATATAGCTATAGCGCCTATGTATTACCTTTATATAGCTATAGGGCCTATGTATTACCTTTATATAGCTATAGGGCCTATGTATTACCTTTATATAGCTATAGGGCCTATGTATTACCTTTATATAGCTATAGGGCCTATGTATTACCTTTATATAGCTATAGCGCCTATGTATTACCTTTATATAGCTATAGCGCCTATGTATTACCTTTTATATAGCTATAGCGCCTATGTATTACCTTTATATAGCTATAGGGCCTATGTATTACCTTTATATAGCTATAGGGCCTATGTATTACCTTTATATAGCTATAGGGCCTATGTATTACCTTTATATAGCTATAGGGCCTATGTATTACCTTTATATAGCTATAGCGCCTATGTATTACCTTTATATAGCTATAGCGCCTATGTATTACCTTTATATAGCTATAGGGCCTATGTATTACCTTTATATAGCTATAGGGCCTATGTATTACCTTTATATAGCTATAGGGCCTATGTATTACCTTTATATAGCTATAGGGCCTATGTATTACCTTTATATAGCTATAGGGCCTATGTATTACCTTTATATAGCTATAGGGCCTATGTATTACCTTTATATAGCTATAGGGCCTATGTATTACCTTTATATAGCTTATAGCGCCTATGTATTACCTTTATATAGCTATAGGGCCTATGTATTACCTTTATATAGCTATAGCGCCTATGTATTACCTTTATATAGCTATAGCGCCTATGTATTACCTTTATATAGCTATAGGGCCTATGTATTACCTTTATATAGCTATAGGGCCTATGTATTACCTTTATATAGCTATAGGGCCTATGTATTACCTTTATATAGCTATAGCGCCTATGTATTACCTTTATATAGCTATAGCGCCTATGTATTACCTTTATATAGCTATAGGGCCTATGTATTACCTTTATATAGCTATAGGGCCTATGTATTACCTTTATATAGCTATAGGGCCTATGTATTACCTTTATATAGCTATAGGGCCTATGTATTACCTTTATATAGCTATAGCGCCTATGTATTACCTTTATATAGCTATAGCGCCTATGTATTACCTTTATATAGCTATAGGGCCTATGTATTACCTTTATATAGCTATAGGGCCTATGTATTACCTTTATATAGCTATAGGGCCTATGTATTACCTTTATATAGCTATAGGGCCTATGTATTACCTTTATATAGCTATAGGGCCTATGTATTACCTTTATATAGCTATAGGGCCTATGTATTACCTTTATATAGCTATAGGGCCTATGTATTACCTTTATATAGCTATAGGGCCTATGTATTACCTTTATATAGCTATAGGGCCTATGTATTACCTTTATATAGCTATAGGGCCTATGTATTACCTTTATATAGCTATAGGGCCTATGTATTACCTTTATATAGCTATAGGGCCTATGTATTACCTTTATATAGCTATAGGGCCTATGTATTACCTTTATATAGCTATAGGGCCTATGTATTACCTTTATATAGCTATAGGGCCTATGTATTACCTTTATATAGCTATAGGGCCTATGTGTTACCTTTATATAGCTATAGGGCCTATGTGTTACCTTTATATAGCTATAGGGCCTATGTATTACCTTTATATAGCTATAGGGCCTATGTATTACCTTTATATAGCTATAGGGCCTATGTATTACCTTTATATAGCTATAGGGCCTATGTATTACCTTTATATAGCTATAGGGCCTATGTATTACCTTTATATAGCTATAGGGCCTATGTATTACCTTTATATAGCTATAGGGCCTATGTATTACCTTTATATAGCTATAGGGCCTATGTATTACTTGTTTTTGTGGAGTCTGAGTTTTTTCTTCAAATCGAAAACATTTGTTGTCTACATTATTAAGATTAGAATTTATTGTACTTTCACTTTATCTTATTTTTATCTAATTTCTGTAGCTGTGGGGAAGGTAACGTAAAATGCTCCTATAATATATGTGTAATTATTATAAAGGTTCCGGTTGGCCTCAAATTGCTACAAAAGTTTTATCTTTAAGGGGGGTAGAATTTAAGTTGAAATATATCTAACTCGCAATTATCAATAATTGCAAATCTTTAGGATAAGTTACTCGCCTCTAGTTCCCAGGGACACGAGTTCAAAACCAGCCGGGATCTATGGATTTTTAGGATGGAGAAATAAAAAAAAACAGTCCACTGGGAGGGACTTAAAACCCTGGGTCCCGAGTCTGAAGATTTTCAGGCTCTTAAAACAACCGCAAGCCTGAATAAAGAGACCTCTGTGCAAACTTTACCGACCGTTACCCACCCAAGTAATTCCTTAGTTACCCACTAGGTGTCTCACTGAGGCGATATGCTGACCCCATATCACTCGCTGATATCTATGGGTAAAAAAGTGTAACTAAATTAGCTTCGTTAAAAACACTCCTATTACGGGGGTACCCTAATCTCCACACGGGGAAGCACGGGGTTATATATATATATATATATATATATATAAAATAATAATAATAAAATGCTTTATTTATTCTGGCAGAGTTAACGCCATAAGGCCTTCTCTTCCACTCAACCAGCACAAATACAAATAAATATTTGACAAATATAGATATACACTATACTAACAATAAAGAGTTAAAAATATATTAAATGTAGCAATGTAAATTTCATATAGAAACAACATTTTATACGATAATAACAATAAATAATAATAATAATAATAATATAAATATGATAAATTATACGAGAAACACCAATTAATATATATATACCTTACACTGGGTAATGATGAAGTCGAGGTTAGAGCAAATATAAATTTAGATTTATTTTAAAAGATGTCAATATCCGGCAGCCCCTTATTTCTTGTGGTAGGGAATTCCAGTTGCGAGAAGTAAAGACAGTATATGACATGTCTTATGTTGCGGTATATTAAGCAAGAGACTATGTTGTGATCTTGTGTTTAAGTTATGGTTTGAGGATAGATACTGGAAGCGAGATGATACATAATTGGGAATCGAGGTATGTAGGATCTTAAATAATATATATATATATATATATATATAAAATACATTAATGAAAGCTTACGACTGGCTACTTTTTTAATTTTCACTTTTATTTGTGCAATATAGATACAATTTAAAATAACGTCCTCACATCCACAGGACTAATACTCGTGTTATATTTGCCCTCACATCCACAGGACTAATAGGCCTACTCGTGTTGTATTTGCCCTCACATCCACAGGACTAATACTCGTGTTGTATTTGCCCTCACATCCACAGGACTAATACTCGTGTTATATTTGCCCTCACATCCACAGGACTCGTGTTATAGGATGCAATTGAAATACAAACTAAATGCTAATGTTAGTAATATTAATAAATTTAATAATTATTAAATATGAATTTAATGTATTCACTGAACTACACCTAGTCTATGCTGTTTATTTTCATTTTTTTCTCAATCGTTGTTCAAACTTCATAATGCTTGTGCACGTTATATGTGCAACCTACGTAAGACCACAAAACTCCAGTAGCTATTTGAAATGTCGTCTTGGCTCCTATTGGAAGACAGGCGGAAGATACACTGCCTCTTCTTCTTATTCAAAGCTTTGTCCACCTCATCACCCCTTTATATTTCTACTCGCTTTCATTCGCTATCCTCCCACCATAACTTAAACACACGGTCGAGAGAAAATTTAACTCTAGCTGTTCCTCTATATCTAACATCTCACTATTCCTCAGCCACACGACTCTGGAATTCCCTCCCCTCGTATATCAAGGACTGCCCGACTCAAAAACAGTTTAAAAAGAAACTCACTTCATATTTCCTTAGACAATATAATTATAACCGTGTTCCATGTATACTTTTATGATTACTTTATGTTTTAAATTTCCTTAACTAAGCCATTTATCTAACCTAATTATAGGTTATTACGTCCAGCGCTGTGGTCTCGAGGTAGCGTGCTGCCTTGTCACGCAGCAGGGCCGGGTTCCATCCCCGTCGGTACAGTTTTTCTGGGTGAGGTTTTTATCGGAGTTTTTCCTCACCTGTAAGACAAATGTCAGGAAAACTTTAAGGCCCAAACGGTCCCCGAAATCATATGGCCATCGCAATCATCATCATTCATATTTATCTTAGATTAGGCTTAGGATTAGGGACTCTCCTGGCGCACCACTATCATCATCATCATTACCCATCATATCATCGGGGAAACGTAACCCCGCCTTTCAGGCGCCCCAACCTCAGAAGTGGGTTACAAATACGCCATGCCAGGAGAGAAACCAGGAATGTCGAATAGACAACCTGGAACATTTGCAAAAAAAACTATAGGTTATTATTTTTGTTATAATAATAATAATAATAATAATAATAATAATAATAATAATAATAATTTCCTACTCTTGTCAACTCTATATTGTGTAGTCTATATCTATTATGTATCATTAATCATAATTCTTATTGTATGTATAATTTAACGCTGGTGAAGTGGAAGAGAAGACCTTGCGGTCTTAACTCCATCAGGTAAAACAAACAACCAACCCTCTTACCTGATAGGCCAAAGCCAGGTACGACCTGCCGGGAGAAGGATTTTAAACTTAGGATCACGCACATACTTTATGATCACGCAAGGACAGGCTTCCCCAAATGAGTGATCAGCTGAATCCAGGGCAACCTCCGGGATAACACCAACATTTAAAATGTAACGCACTATACTAAACATGGCGAACATGATAATAATGGTTATGCTGGCCAGATGATGTTCGGGGACCGTTTGTGTCTTAATTTTTCCTGACATTTGTCTTACAGGTGAGGAAAACCGCGAAAATACCCATCACCGAGGAAACATGTACCAATGGGGATCGAAACTTGACCCCCTGCGTACGAGGCAACGACTCTACTCGTAGTCCGCAAGATGGACAATTTGCATATTACAAAAAATAACCAATACATAAGAAAACATTACATCAGTGAAAATATATGCAATCCGTTACATTCAGTGTATAAGATCATCCGTTACATTCAGTGTATAAGATCATCCGTTACATTCAGTGTATAAGATCATCCGTTACATTCAGTGTATAAGATCATCCGTTACATTCAGTGTATAAGATCATCCGTTACATTCAGTGTATAAGATCATCCGTTACATTCAGTGTATAAGATCATCCCACAATGCAAAAAGTTGTGATAAACTGTTGAGGAGTATTAATGGCCGCAAATGTGTTTTTCTAAGTTCACTGTAAATTAAATTCAGTCTTCTAATGAACTGTCAAGGTCACTGGTGCCAGTTCCAGAGAACAATTTGTTTTGTTCGTTATGTTCTCTAGGAGCCGGGATATATTTACTTAAGTCTGGGTGATTTTATGTTTTCGTGTTGGGGTTGAATTTTTCATCATAAAAACCCCAAAAGAATGAGGGGAAAGAAAAGATTCCTTCAAGCATGTACAAACCAAGGCGGAACAATAGGAAAGCGGGCGGATTCGATGATGCATTGCGAAATGCGACCACAACAACCAATCGAATAATACAGCAGGCAATGTGCCCGAGCATACACAAGCCAGCGTGATTAAAAATTGTTGTACAATATAGAGTTTCCTTACCTACATCTCCCTTAGTTTCTGAAAATGGCTTCACAGTTAGTCACTACGCCTAACATTTAGAGTCACATGACTTTAAAACATGTTCTGCACCGTAGTCCTGCGGTTAAGGCAAGATGCCTTGGCGCAGAGCTACGGGACTTGCGCTGGTTCGAGTCTCCACGGGGGAAGAAATTGTCTCATGGAATTTCGGCCAGTATGGGACCGGTGCCCACTCAGCATTGTGAGGCATTTGGGTAGCTACAATAAGTAGCGACTCCAGGTTGAGAAAACCAGTTATAACGCCTGGGGGACCCGACATGCTGACCACATGTCACCCCTAAACTGATTGTATGATAGTGTACCTCTGTGAATAACACATATGGATGTGAGGCCAGCAGTCGGGTGGTAGGCCAAGGGCCTTATAGGCCTGTCGCGCCCTGTTTTACTTCAAAACTTAACCCTGGACTTCTATGAATGATATTACCATCCCCCCTTTCAAACTTCAAAAAGTGACGGGCGTTCGTATTTGATTCCGGGCAAAGGACGGGTGGATATTCATATTCAAACAAACTCTGTCCCATTCTGCTTCATATGAAATGATTAGTGAGAAATTTGCTGACTATATGAATGGCATCCGAACAGAAAGAAGAAAAGAGGGAGACCAAGGTTAACATGGAAGGAAAACATGAAGACAGTAATGCAAGCTAGAGGGCTAAGCATCGAAGATGCCCAAGACCGTAGGCTTTGGAGATTTGGCACGGGAAGACGGCAGCAGCTGTAAAAACCCGAAGATAGATAGATATATAGAAATTTGCTGATAATGGCTGAGCTGAGATGTACATCCCTTGTACGACATTGGCTGGATTTTGTGGTCCACAGCCCCAAGGTTCCTACTTTTTTAAAAATATTTTATTATTAGTTTATTTCATTTTTAGTAATCTGAATGTTAGAGATAACAAATAAATGTTTTTCATCGCTAAGCGGCAATTATAATAGTATAATTTAAATGTATATTTTTAATTCAACAATGGTTACTAAAAGGGACAGCACTATAAACACACATTGGAATTGAGTTCCCAAACACCGCTTTAATTATGTTATATTTGGGGCCTTCTCGTCTCGCCACCTATCTATCCCGCACCAACTATACTCAAATTACTGGCTCCAGTGGAAAACAATTTTACCACCGCCTTACTCCATCTTACGAAATAAAAACATGGGCACGAATTTTTGTATTGAGATGATGATGGACAACTTTCTGGCACGAATAACACCCCAAACTATTCTAGGTTAGAGAAATATGGGAATTGTAAAATGTATGTAAAACTAAACAACTATTTGCGCCCTAATACATTAAGGTTGTGTTTGAAATAGACTGAAACCTATTTGTTTGCTTCTCCGAGAAGCAAATTTACGATTTTTTATTCCCATCCTTGGTCTTGCCTTACGAAAATCTCATTCGAAGGAAAGCAAATACCGGACTTGTGTTAACAGAGTTCTCAGTGAATCTAAGTGAAACGTTCTAAATTTCCGATCACTTCAACTATTGAAAGAAGCTGCACCATTCCTTCATCGTTTAGAAATATTCAGTTCAACGTGTAAGCCTATTTAATTTTGACAAAGAGTCATGTTTTTCCTCGTTCTTTTCTTTGCGGGGGGGGGGTGTTTTTCATTTTTATGTTTCCGTGGGCTCAGATACAGTTTCTCTTTTAATTTAAATTGAACAAAAGAAATAGATTTGTGTTGTTGTACCATTCGCTAATTACTATTATATAAATGCATGACAACTTGAGGAAATAGAAAATGCTTTCTATTGTTGATCGGTAAAAGGCTTCGTCTGCCTGAGAAGACAGGTGACATACAATAGGGTTGAAACAAATGCCTGCACTCTGTGACGTTACGAAGAAGAGTATGTTTGATTACAGTAATCATTGGGCGCATTCAGCGGCAGAAAGCCCTGCAAATATGGCTGCCGATGCAGCGGAAATTTGCTAAATGTGTTGAATGGATCAACGTTAAAGCAAATTCTATTTGTACATAGGTTTATGTTACGTACTCGGTGCTATTCAAGTTAATCGCACAACTTAAAGGAAATAGAAAATAATTTACGATTTATTTTAATCGATGAATTTCATGAAATGAACAAATGGATCGTTTAAATACAAATAGTATTTTAACAAGAAAAGCTGCAAGTTGCCAACGTCCTGCTCTCTTCTTATCATGTAACGTCTTAACCAAACTTAAAGTATTGTCCATTGACAATTTTATAAAATTTTACTTGTACAAGTCCCGCGCGTTAGCCGAGCGGTTTAAGGCTTGATGTCTTAGCGCAGAGTTCAGGAATTTGCGCTGGTTCGATTCCCCATGGAGAAACAAATTCTCATGGAATTACTCGCAGTTTGGGACCAGCGGCCACCCAGCATAGTGAGGAATGCGGTGTAGTGGCTCCAGGTTGAGAAGACCAGCTGTAATGGCTGGGGACCCGACGTGTCACCCCTATTCTGGCTAGATGATCAAATATCTCTATCATTAACACACATGGATGTGAGACCAGCAGCCGGATGGCGGGTCAAGGGTCTTCTAGGCCTGCCACCCTATTAAGTTTTTCTTGTAACAAATTTGTATTTTTTATTTTTAAATCTACGGAGTTTATGGTTTACTTTAGAGAACACAGGAAAATATACATTTGTGCAAAATTAATTGAAATAGTGCAAGAAATGGCATACATACAGCAGGCAAACAATTGTATAAAGAAAGGCATCATTGTCATCTCTCAACTTCCTGCGTACTTTACCTTTATTTAAAATTCTCTTAAGTATAAGGAATGAAAACCTAAAGGAATAGCAATTTATTATAATTTTTAAATAGTTTTCTTAAAAATATATTCATTTTATTCCGTTGGATCATCTGCAGATATAAAATATTTTAAAAAGTAAGTACTATAATCTCCATGGTTAGTGTAAAAGAAAAAAAATATATAAGAAACGTCTTAGCAGACATAACAGCTATTAATTAAAAATAACCACTCGCTTACGATACTTAATTGCAACTATTTAACAGAACCTCTAACACTAGCGATGCCTCTCTCACTAGTTATATAACGCAGTAATTTACAATAGGATATGGAAAATAATAATGTAAACGGCGACTAACAATATCCGAAGAGAGCTGCTACATGGACATATCATTGTGGGTTCAAGTGGAAATAATTCAATCCTGGCCCAAACAATTGCTCTCAGCATATCAGAGTATGTAAGGCATCAAATCATAGCTCGGGTCCAAATTTGTCTGTTAATACATAAAAAAATCTTTGGCTGTAATTTGATTAAATTAATGAATTAGTTACTGTGTACAATCAACCTCATGAAGACAAACAGAAACTTAAGTTGATCTTAAAATCGATTACAATAATATTATACGGTGTAACATGACTTGCTAAATAATTAAAAAAAAAAAGACAAGTTGAATTTATATTTGTAAATGAACATTACATCATAACATGGCAGGACAAGTTCACATAAGACCCTAAGACTATTGTAATAACCAGAGACCGCAAGTTTAGGCATTATAAATCATTAACATAGGCAGGAAAAGGGCATTATAAAGAGCTAAAATAGGCAGGATAAAGGCATTAAATAGCTAAAATAGCAGACAAAAAGGGATTATAAATAGCTAAAATAGGCAATAAAGGGCAATTTGAAATCATATTTTCCACGTGAGTACGTTACCGTCGGTACAAAATAAGTGGGATCCAAAAGTATTAACGTAACTTTGCGATTCAATGCGTAAAGGAACATCTTGCTGCTAGCTGCAATAACGTAACGATGAAAACTGAGACAAAAATAAAGTTAGACCCGCACTCATTGTTGCCTTTTCAAATAAACACAAGCGGTAATTAAAATGATTTCTGTCATCATCATAGTACATTGACGAATTTAGGCCGTTTGTTGACCTGTTTTGGCCTCAAGAGAAACAACATCCAGAAGTCTTTTGAGTGGACGTCCTGGTCTTCTTCTTCCTGCAGGTTTCTGTTATTTATACATTTTTGCACGGCAGGACTCATTGTTGCGAGGAGAATAATTATGAACTCACTGAACGACAATAATGTACATTCGGTGACGTCACTTTCATTGTAATGGTTATGGAAATAAATTAGAATATACCTATAAGCAATGTTTAATAATAAATTATTAAATAGTAGAAAAATAGTCAAATAAAAAGCATTTATTTAATAAGTTAGGCATTTATATTTAAAAGGCAGAAAAAAGCAACATAAAACTGTGACGTGTGACTCATAAAGGTGTAATTCGTATAGGTTCTCTTTCAAATTGAAGACAGATTTGACACATTTAAAAAGGCATTCTGCCAAAGTTCCGGTCTCTGGTAATAACTCAATTCAATGTATGGTCGATACTTCTCGAAACTCTTTATTCAAGAATGATCAACAAACATAATATACACACTGCACAACCTACTAAAGAGTACATCTGTACAGAATCTAACACTTCCAGACAGGGTGATCATAACCACATACTTTAAATAGAAAACATTATAATTAATTTCGCCCTAGGGGACCTGCGAATAAATAATTTGCAGCGATACTTTAAAAAAAATGTATAAGACAATGATCTAAATTCATGGTATCGTAATATTGATAAAATTAACTCTTTGCTTATATTCGCCTAAACTGTTCAGCCACCTCGAATAATTTAAATACAAATATCTAGAGGTAAATAATTCAAAACGATACATTGTCTATAATCTACGACGCCATGTTTAAACGGAATGAAGCAATCAATCAGAACGGTTTCGTCTGAACTTTATCTACAGCGCAGCAAACAAAGCGCTTTGGCCGCTGTACGCGCTCATTTGTTTTTCATGAAGTGGAAATAGTATAACGTATAGGCCTAATCACTCAGGTCAGTACATCGCAATTCGAATCTGGGCGCCAAAGGGCAGAAAATGTTTCATATTTTAGCTCAGAATTAGAAGTTCTTTTAAGTTCCACATGGGATCTTGCCTTACTTCCTTCCAAAGGAAGCAATACACAGAGAGTTTACACCCTTTTAAAATATATCTACCCTAGCCGGGTTTCGAACTGCGAACTTCGGAATCAGAAGCGAGCATGGTGACCACTAACCCGCCAGTTTCTTCATGTGACTGTGCAGAACACAGATGTGCTAATTTGAATACGCAAATCACTGCAACCTGTGCATAATACGTCATTTTGTAGAAATTAGCAGCATTTCATTGGTAGGCCGTGTTTCTTGAAGTCATATTCGTCTAAAGATGGGATTAATCATTCGCAATTCTAAAGAACTAGATCCCAAGGACTGCGCATGTCCGATCTCCACAAGAGAAGGTTCAACGGAGTGCGTAATTGAATTCTAGCTGTCGTCCCTAAATTCTCTTTGTAACATGAAACATTTGAGGGAAAATATAAACATGAAATATTTGCGGACCGTTTTATTAAATAACATGCCTGTAATTGTTTTAAAATTCTGTTAATGTATGGCAAAACGTTTATTTAAAAATAGCTCATACGCATCTCGTTGATTTCGAACCCAAAGCGTTCGGCTTTGTGGCATTAGCTTTGCCTCAGAGCTACCGCGATAGGTCCTTCCTGGCATGCTTATATTATGTAATTAGACTTAAATTTGATTAGTTTAGTAAAAACTGAGTATTATTTAGGCCCACTTTTCACATTTTATATTTATTGTTTTTCTTTATTTTGTTATTTAGGAAGTGACGTCATCTTGTATGTTTTTTGCGAAATTCCAAGGATCAGTTATTCCACTATTATTGCGTTTTCAAATAAACAACCGGGCAAATAAAAAAATCCTACTGCGATCGAACACTCCTATTTTCTCTATCCTTAACGCTAGATTATAAGTAGACACCGGATGTTAGGGAAAATGCCTATAATTATTTATTATAGAAATTTTAAAAGTGACTTCATGTGAGTTCATCCCAACGACGCTAGAGTTGTTTTCCATGAAGTTAATTTTGCCTATAAATACCTATTTCAGCTTACAATGCCTATAAATGCCTATTTGCAGTTTTTCTCGAAATTAACTCAGTATTTCTATGAAATCAATTGAAATGGACAAACTTCATGGCACAAATTATTTCATACAAGTTTTCAAGTGTTCTTTTTATAAATTCCCTTAGAATATTTTAGGATAAGGTTGCAATAACCCAATAACCTAGCAGGTAGATCGTTTCCCCCTCAATGCACTCCCGTTAAGTAAATATTGTATTATTCCACCCCTGCATTCCCGTTAAGCAAAATAGCCCTAAGCTATGTCCCATTGTATTATGCTCCGGCTCTAAAGCTTGGAGAAAAGTTCTTTGCTTCTTTTTCAATACAAACATTGCTGAGTAACAAAGAGGATTCTGCCCTTCGTAAAAAGGCAAAACAAATTCTTCGCATGTTATTGATAGCATATGTTTATATTCTTAACGTACGACCGTAAAAGTTATGTTGTAGTCCATTTTTAAGAGGCTATTTTGAATGTTTAGTGCCTATATTAATGATTTTTAGTGCCTTTTTACCTGCCTATTTTGATTTTTTAAGTGCCTAACATCCGGACTGTAATTATAAGCTATGGAGAGAACGTACAACTGTAGCTGCTCTTGTTTTCACGTACAAGTTACCGAGGAAAACAATGTTAGTTTGTGAGCAATACTTGACCCATTTATTTTTAGGGAAGTTTACATTGAGGATATGCGTTCTTGTGTGATTATTGCAGGTGTGGGTAATACCACTGTAATGTTGTAAAAGTTATGATAGTGTGTCTGGAGAGACTGTACTTGGTTGAAGAACCGGCGACCACACATGGAGTGGGCACCAGAGGCGTTCCTTGAGTTCTCTAAACTGAATTCCAATGCAACTCGCATCTCACTTACTTTCCTTAATAATCTCCTACCAATTTCCAATTCATATAATTCCCAGCCTTTAGGTAATTTCTCTATCAGACCGCCGCATTATGACTGTAATCAATTACAATATATTTTTTAATAGTTCCAATTTCGTCCCCCAGTGGGTTTAGGATCCTCGTGCTCTTCCAACATCTTCTATCATTTCCTTACTTTATTTTGCTAAATGCCCTCTCTAATACAACATAATGTTAAATCAACTTTTTCGAATCGAATTTATTGACATTTCAATAATTCCAATATTTGGATATATATTGAGAGTTATTTTCTTCCATACGTCTGGATACTTGCATTTCATAATTCCGCACACTTTTAATTATTTCAGACTATTTAACTCACGACCCAAATGGGAGTCAATAACCAATCACATTTCAATGATTTTTATCTACAACCAATCACAGTCGTGTTTCGCCTAGAATTTACCAACTGAAGTTTATCTCAATAAAGAAAGCACCTCCTTCTTAACATTCTGATTAGGTCATAGCATTATTTTACAGTGACTGGCTCACTAAAAGTACGGCTACCAGATTGTATATATAGTGCATGAATGTCAACACGTAGTGCATGCGGGAGTTAATATAAAAACATTTGTAGCAATTGATTATACCACCAAAAAAATAAACCACTGTTTGCACTTTCTTAAATGTAATTTTTCCCAGAAAAATATAATTGTCATATTTACATCATAGGACATCAGAAATGAATTAATACACAGTTTGATGTGTTTCATTTGTTCTCCACTAGAGTGCATTCTTACAATATTACGTTCCTTTGGCAATAAATAATATGGTCTGGTTGCAGTGATGAACAAAAGAAGCAAATGAAGCGTACCAATTGTTTCTCATTTGTTTTCAAACATCGCCGTTTACATTAAATATATAAATATTTAAAATAACTATATTTAAATAATGATTTGTGAGTAAACAGCTTAATTTTATTCGTTAAATAGTCCTAACAAATGCCACTCTTGATTACCAAATTCTCTAAATAAATTCACTCCTCACTTTGTGAGTCGTGAATTTATCGATAATTTGGAAATCACTCGTGGCATTACTTATGATAATTTAATTAATTAATTATTATCGGAACATATTTAAAGTTAAAAACTATCAGACTTTATAATACCAAATTGGAGAATTAGGGCCTATATTTAAACTCTGATATGTAATTTGTGTTTTGACAGCTACGTGGCGCAAGCAGTTAGATGTCGGCCTCCAGCTCGGGGTACCGAGTTTGAGTCTCGGTCACTTCATGTTTGATTAGTGGTGGACGCATCTCTCCGTGTTTTCTCTGCCAAAAGATACATTTCAGTACATCCACGTACTCATGCCGTTGTGATAACGAGACGGAGTCCTTGTATATCACAGACATTGAATAATAGAGACTTGGACATGGAAGTACAGCGGACTCGAGTGAAGATTTCCTCTCTTCTCTAATTTGCACATTGTCAGAGAGAGTGTGTTCAACATGTACTAAATAAGTTAAGTGGAGCTGCTCATAGATTTAAATGTTAAACGCGTCACAATTGGTAGCTTCCAACATATTTCTTCTTCTTCTTCCTCTCCAGGATTAGGTCAATACGACCTGTTCCGTCCAACATATTTACAATTCTGAATTCAATAAAACATTTAAAATGTGTAAAGTTTATTTATTTTAGGCTTGTAGGCCTATATGGATACCAGTTAACTCCTTACCATTTTGAAAACACAATTTTTCGCCGGATACTCGAAGTTAAGTATCATTAGGCGTGGTTATTATTTGGACAGATGACCGCTTCAAGACACCACTCGCTGTTAGCAAATGTATTATTATTGTTATTGTTATTATTATTATTATTATTATTATTATTATTATTATTATTATTATTATTATTATTATTATTATTATTATTATTATTATTATTATTATTATTATTATTATTATTATTATTATGGATCCTCTCTGTGGTCTAAGTGTTAAGTTCCTGGTCACGAGAGTCGACGGATCAAATCCGGCCGGGGTAAAAATCCTGTCTCTGACAAATTAATACCGGTATGATAGTAAACAATTCACTCTACAGTACTAACCCACACAAATATACATAAACACACACACACACACACACATATATATATATATATATATATATATATATTAAGACTGGAGTGTATTTAATGGTCTCCGCTAGTCAAGTAATCATATCCTACACCCGTGGCCGGGAAAATTCTTCTCTTCTATTTTTCTCCATTCAGATCTGTCCTGGATACAGACTGGCCCATTTTTAATATTCATATGTTACATCCTTTATAATGTCATATTGCCATTTTTTGGGGGGTCCAGCTGTTGCGCTGCACATTGGTTTCCTTTTGTATATTCTTTTTATAAGTTTGTCTTGTTGCGTTCTATTTACTGCCTCTGAGTTCTGATGTGGTTTACTATAATTTTATTTTGTACTAAATTATTTAATTCGAAGTTCATTCGTATACGCCATGTGCCATACCTTTCTTTAATTGGTCCAAAAATTCTCCATAAGATTTTCCTTTCAAAGATTAATAGTTTTTGTATATCAGCTTCTTTCAGTAGCCGTGTTTCACAGCCATAAGTTGCAACCGGTGTCATTACTGTATTGCACAGATTCACTTCAGTTAGTCTGGAGGCAAGTTTACTTTTAAAGAGCATTCTATTTGCACAGCAGGCTTTGTTGCTCAGGCAAATTCTATCACTAATTTCTTCCTGTATATATATATATATATATATATATATATATTCCATTTACAGTTGAACCAAGATATTTATATGATTTTACTTATTAAATTTTTATATAATTGATAATCAAATTATTAATATTTTCATTTTTTTGTTGTGAGTGACTTGCGTGCTTAAATGATCCTGAGAGCTATGCCGGCGGTAGCATTGCTGCCGATAGGGTTACCCATGCCGGACTGGTCGAAGGTGATAAGCCAGACAAAAAAAGTACCTTGGTCGAAAGAGTGACGATCTTTCACCGTAAAAATAGAACTGTCAAGAAACGCGGACATGGGTTCAACTGGGGTAAAATTTTCCGGAGGTCAAATAGTCCCTCATTCGGTTCTCCGGGCGGGGCTACTTCAGGGATCCCATGCCAAAGGCTCAAACACAGGGACATGTTCCTAGGAACATGGAATGTTAGGACTTTACAGGGAATGATTGGAAAGCATTTGCTCAGGATAGGGATGTATGGAGAGCTTATGTCCGCGTGGCCATGAATCTACGGGTTCGATAGTGCCAGTAAGTAAGTAAGTAAGTATATTTTAAATATTTTGTTTTGGAATTATTTACTGTTAATCCATATTCAACTGACTTTTCTTTCAGTGGCTAGAAATGTTCAATTAGTGTTGGTACGTTCCTTGTTGTTATCAATACGTCATCTGCATAGACTACACATTGCTACTTACGTTGCCTGGGCGGGAAAATAAAATTTCAAATAAACATCCTGTATTTTTCGCTATTTAGCCATTTCTGGCAAACCCAACAGAAAAAAAAAACATTCAAATTAACTGGATTTATAAGAGTTGGCTCAGATGGTAATTATGAAGGTCCTCTGTCTCCAAGCGTTGACACAGGTCGCGAGGGGGGCGTCAAGTGAACTGAACCCGGAAACCTCAGGTAGATTCTTCATCAATATACAGTTGATACTCACTTCCACTTGGTACTGAAAATATTTACCCAGTTGATCAAGAATTAAACGACATTTTTTTGAATGCGTTGCAGGTTTAGTTAAGTTATTGTTGCACAAACAATCGAATGACATTTTATTTGAAAGCCAATATTTCTTCATTTGTTCGCTGTGATCCGCGATTATAAATACCTCTGGTTTGTGTATGAAGCTCGACCACAATGTAAATTTGATTCTGGGTGAACCACAGATATGGCAATCCCACCGCATCACATGATGATGGTTGTTTGTTTCCCCATTTCTGTCACAATATTCGATCCGACCAATGACCTTCTAGAAGAATTCTCCTCTCCATGCTCTCGACGGTTCGGCAGGCCTATGGTCATCTATCTTATGGACATTATTATATTTGCTATTACACCATGTAATATATTATCCGCATCTTCAACAAAATAAACTTTATGGGTGAGGCCATCCGGCCTATTCCAATAGTCTAACTCAAGTCTGGAAATGGTCACTTCGTTGTTTTGGCCGCCTCACGTCTCATCGTACCTTAGGTCTGTAGTTGTATAATATTCTTCGAATTCGGTTTTGGGTTTGTCCGCTATATTTACTGTTGGGATTGTGAGTATGGTCTTTTTTAAACTGGTTGGGTAACAACCCTCCAAAGCAACCTTCAATCTCGTGAAGGACCAGGAGTTTGATTTTGAAGTCTTCTCCTCTTAGACTTGTTGCCTTCTGACGGATTAAAAATCAAATCTATCCTCCACGTAACTCTGTGGCTGGGCCCTTGAAGGTGCTACCTTCCGGGTCAGAAGGGCCTGGAGCTCACGTGAGCAGACTCTCACCC
Organism: Diploptera punctata; assembly: GCA_030220185.1. Lineage (NCBI taxonomy): Eukaryota > Metazoa > Arthropoda > Insecta > Blattodea > Blaberidae > Diploptera > Diploptera punctata. The sequence goes on from JASPKZ010007268.1 coordinate 1,120,774, forward strand.
GCTGCTCATCATGTAATAATTATTATTACTTACTACATCAGTTAAAATATACCTTCTTAGGTAAAATCCGTCGTCCTCAACTTATAAAATATGTAATCGTTACGCCTGTAGGCCTTTCAGGACATCCGTCCCATCTTTAGAACTTCATTCTTCGCTACAGCATCCAGTATGATGTTGTCGTGACACGACAAAGCCACATTAGGACCAGCAGCATCAAACATCATACTGGATGCTGTAGCGAAGAATGAACTGGTGAAGATGCGACGGATGTCCTGAAAGGCCTACAGGCGTAAAGATTACATATTTTATAAGTTGAGGACGACGGATTTTACCTAAGAAGGTATATTTTAACTTATTTTATTTTATGACTCTCCACCTCAACGGTTTTAATAATTAATTTTATTAATATTACTACATCAGATTTAAAACACATTAATATGTTCTAATGTATGTAAATGCCTTAAATATGCTTTTCATTAGGAGCAATTTAATTGCAAATTAAGGGTTTGTGACTTCTTACTATTTTTCTACAAAGGTCGGAATAGTATAGAAGGATGTCGCTGGTATAAAAAAGTAAGGCCAGACTTAGAGCGTACAGTCCGTAAACACGGAAAGTGGAGCACGAAATGCTTTTGACACGTTAACTTCATGTATGTAATCTGTCTAGCTTGACTATGCAGTTCTTCCCTCTTCACTCGCTGCATGCTAGTTGAACCAAACGCCACCACGTACACGACCGTACTAGGTCTATTGTAGAAACATGCTCTAGTACTTGTGACGTAGACAGGCCGTTCGATTCCGGCTTTTGTAGAATAATATTACGTTTGTCGCTAAAAATACAATTGTGTTTTAACGTGATATCCGTGATAATACTACGTTTCATTGCACTCCCGTCTTCAACGCAGTTGTCGCGCCAAGAAAAGCTCTTGTGTGTAACAGTATACAAAAGTTTATAATTTACTGCGTGATCAAATTCTGTGAGTTAGGAAAACAGAGTGGACCAATTATCGTGATCAGTTAATATATTGACAAATGAAGTCTGTCAAAATAATAGCCTATTTGAATGACAACCAATCTCCACGAGATTACACGATGGATATAAAAATAGATGGGAAAATGATGTCATTAAGGACATCAAGAATTAGCCAATCTGTGTTGACGATCGTACACGCTGGAGACATCTTGTTGAGAAGTTCAAAGCTTTTAAGTAGATGGTTGTAGAAGATGAAGAAGCTGCAGACTCATCTGGGTTTATTATTTAAATACACAGATCATGAACTTCGCAGTTAAAAAAATAAAAAGGTCAAACAATTCTTGCTCAGAGGCCTCGTATTCCTGGCTTCAAGTTGTTTTACATGCCGAAAATGTGAGACACGGGACCCACGACTTTAATTCACTTCCGAATGAAGCCATTGGCAGGACTTTTACGCCGTCAGAAATCCGATTTCAACCGACTAATATAAGGTCCAACAGGGAGTTACTTGGTCGACGTTGGGCGGACCTATGTAAAATGATATGTCGGTTAGGGAAAGAGCGTTATGCTTACAAGTAGCTGAGGAAAGTCTCACTTATTGTGACGTAATATCTCCCTCCATGATTTTCAGCCACTCGGCGTTCTCTTGATCTAATTACAGAATTTCTTCTGCGTAGAGCGTTGATGTTCTTCGGGGTTAGCAAACACGACTTATTTTTTTTTTCATTAACTGTGAAATATAATATTTATTTAACATGGGATTCAATTTCAGACCAACCATTTCACAAAATTCTATGTACTCATAGAAAGTCCCTGTCGTCCGGTGATGTAATTCTAACAGCGTCGTGGAGTCTTGAAAAATGTGATGGACTGAGAGCTTGAGATTGAGGGTCGCTTCATTACATGTGGCAGAACCTGACGTTCAGGTGGACAATATATTTTTTTCAGGAATTTTCGAAATGCTCAGCAAATACTTTTATTTGATGATTTCAAATTTGTGGGAAGTCAAGTTGAGTCATATGTTTGCAACGGCGCGGCGCTAAATAAGTGAGTAAACTAAAAATCATGGAATCTTTATCAACGGTCGCGTGGTAAACTCCATAATCCAATTATTAAAGTATGTTACGTTTAAAGTACATTTTTATGTTATCGACATTTTAAGAATTTTACGAGTCAAAGTTCAAATTATAATTAAAATGTAAGTCTTAAATAGTTATTGACTATTCATGAGTAAATTCTTTATGAATCATTACACCCCATACGTCCAGGGTGCTCCCTAGCGTGAGTTACTTCACGAAGTTAATGTACTTACTCTTATTTAAATAAAAAATGTCAAGGTGTCACGTGTGGTCAGCACATCGCCTCAATGAGACATCTAGCGGGCAACAAAGGTATTATTTGGATAGTTGAAGGTCGGTTAAATTTTACACAGAGGCCTGTTTATTCAGACTTGTGGTTCTTTTTACGAGCCTGAAAATCTTCACACGGCTTAAAGTCCCTCCCGGAGGACGTGTCCCTTGGATTTTTCCACCCTAAAATTCCAATGACCCCGGTACCCTTGGGACTAGAGGAACATAATGCGCCCGACACATTTATTTCTTCATATTCTTGATTTTATGTTGGAATAAAATAATTACATTGTTATAATTACCATTTATAGCTACGCGTTTAAATCAAGTCAATTAGTTAACATAATTATGTGGGTGTAGGAAGTGATGTTGTGAGAAGCTCACAGTGGAAAACGCAAACATATTCATATGTGAGCAGACACGGCTGATATTAATTAGAAAGGGACGGTTACATGACAATAAATATCAACAAATATGACGTCACACTAATAGGATTAGCTCGACAAATTTCTGTTGTATCAATTACTCTTGAACAGGGGAACATCGGCCTCGTTTGACGGACGGAATACAAGACTTGTTCTATTTGTTGATCCCTGAATCACAGATCACAGTTGTAATCCGGGTAATGCGACATATCTGTATGGTGTAAGTTCAAATTTTAAGACCGCGCGCATTGACTGGGTCCTGGACAAACGTAGCCACTAGAAAATAACGTGATAGAGTATTCTGTAATATCTCTCAGTACCCAAACATCCCCACCTGGTGCAAGGGACTTACTTAACCTAAGCTAACTGACTTACGCTCATCGACCAACAAATCTCGAGTGCTAAGTGGTTAGCTCGTCTCATCGAAGGAACACCTATTACCAGGACGGGAAATGCCGATTAAATTTTGCTCAGTGACTCTAATTTAAACTTTAGGTTCTTCAGACCAGGGAACCACCACTTCAAGTCCCTTTGGAGGAACTGTCTCTTGGATTTTTCAATATTGTAAAAGACCCGGAGCCTCGGGACCAGAGGCAAGGAACGAGACCGATATTTAATTTATTGACTTGGACGTTCACGGCCGGAATTAGTATGAATATCTTGAAGAAGATTTCCGGGCTGTTGGCCGTGGTCTTGAAGCTTCAAGTTCCCCGACGTTTCGCCAGAGACTGCGTCCGGCATCCTCAAGGGTTGTCTTGAGTCCTCTGGCGAAACATCGGGGAACTTCAAGCCTGAAGACCACGACAAACAGCCCGGAAATCTTCTTCAAGATATCGATACTTAATTGTTTACATGTTTATAAACTTAACAGTGAGCTGGTCCTGATTGTGGCTATTCTACAACTTAACAAATGAAGAGACATCTCCTCACTGAAAAACGTTAAGCAACAAACACGTGGATTGAGTTATGCGCGTCGGGCAATGTGCTCTCTCGCCGGTGAGTTTCGGACACTCAACAACTCCATGACACGACAAGCCTAGATGGCTCTTTGCCTACCAGCCGGTGCTGGCCTCACATCCCTTCTCATTTACAAAGTAGTATGATGATCCAGAAAATGGAAAGAAAAAATATATACAACAGTAATTGAAACAATGGTAACATACGGTGTTTGTTAACATGGGAAAGGAATATAGACTATAACGAAGGATTTTTATGGACCTAAATATGAAAATGGAGAGTGGGAAATTAGAACTAATGGAAAACTCTACGAATTTTATGGAAGTCCCCAAATTATGAGAACAATTAAAAGTACAAGACTTAAATGAGTGGGACATGTGGTTAGAAGTGAGGATAGATCAATACTGCGAAAAAAAGGGGGAAATCAGGTGGAAGAAGATACGTGGGGAGACTGTGAAAGAAATGGTTGGAGAAGATACTGTAGATTTGGATATGAGAGAGCTGAGAAGGAGAGAATGGAGGAGAAAAATGCAAGATAGGAGATAATGAGCTTTAATACTACAACGGGCTCTGGTCCTACATGGAGAGAGATGGTATAGGGGTGACATGCGTTAAGCCCGCCGTGTCCCCCAGGCGCTATAGCTCGTTCTATCAACCTGTGTAGCTACTCACGATGCTGGGTGGGCACCGATTCAATTACGAAAGAAATTCCCTGAGAAATATTTCTTCCTCCTCGGGAACTCGAACCAGAGCAATTCCCGCAGAGGCACCAAGGCATGATGTTTTAAATCACTCGGATATCTGCACTTGTACCTTGGGGTAGCAGGACGTTAAGCCTCCCACCTTTGTAGATAATCGGCCCTGCGTAACGGCCGCCTTTATCCCCAGAACAAACGTCTGGTACTCATTTCCTTTTAGGATGAGCCGATCCCAGGTGCATGGCGGCTCCATCGGGACTCGAATCCTGGACCTTTCGGCTTATAGTGTAATGCATTAACTGGCTAGTCTACGGCGTTCTCTACACAAAACAACGTGTTCAAACAGACTGACTCCTAGCAGCCATCTCTGTCGAGCATGACTCATTCATTCTGTTTGATGTGTTGAAACTAATAATTCATCAGGCCAATCAATCTTATGGCGACTCCAGATTTGCACGTCATACTTTTGACACGTTCCCGGAAAAGAAAAAAAAAATCTGTGGTTTGGATACGTGACGTAATGCATATCTCGAACAATACGCACAACACGTAAACTATGTGTTTAGAAACACGTCATTATCAGCGTATTACCTATCGAGCTTAAAGTAAACATCCTGTCGCACCCACGTAGCTGATACCAGAAGCACCAATAGCTTACAAACAAACAAAAAAAACTGTCAAACATTGCATCCCAAAACCTATCTTGACATTTCTACCAGAGGAACATTATAAAATACGAAGGGCGTGTCTGAAATAATCTGCCGCTTTTAACTGCAAGGCACTAACATCCAGCGCCAAATATTCCATTTAAACTCGGGGAAGTAATACAATTCCTGAATTGGCTGATTGGATAACCCTCAAAACGGCGTCCTACCTCACTACACTCAGTTTTTGCCTTCGATTTCTGTGCCTCGCAGGTCAAAACGGCATTATATACACTTGGATACGGTCAAGGTATATGCTTATCTGAGACAATTTCGAAGGTAGGTTTCGTCATGCAATGGTTGATTACTAACATAACTTTGTGTCAGAGGTTGTTACGTAACATAAGTGCACTTTTCAACTGTAATTATTTATTTTGTGAATAAAAACAAAAAAAAACGTGATCATAAAATTAACTTACTACCCAGCAGAACTGATAAAATCAGGGGGAGAAAAATTGATGGACAAGATACGCCGGTTGCTTTGGCATGGTTTGGGAAAAAGAAGATCTTCCAGATGAATGGAAAGAATCGATTATCGTACCAAGCTATTTGGCTGCAATAAAATTATTAATTTATAAGAAAGGAGATAAAACTGATTGCAACAACTACAGGGGCATCTCATTACTTTCAACTTCGTACAAAATTCTAACAAATGTATTAGTAAGCAGACTTAATCCTTATATTGATGACATTCTAGGAGATCATCAATGTGGATTTAGAAGAAACAGGTCTACAACAGATCAGATTTTTAGTATGACAGATTTTAGAAAACAAATGGGAATATAATGGTACTGTACATCAACTATACGTAGAGTTAAAAAAGACATACGATTTAATTAAGACGGAGAAGTTATATAGTATCCTGCTAGAGTTCGTAATTCCTAAAAAGTTAGTTAGACTTTTTGATGACTTCTAAATGACACAAAGAGTAGGATGCGTGTAGGCAAACAGTTTTTGGATAATTTTGAAATCCAGAATGGGTTGAAGCAAGGAGATGCACTATCTCCTCTACTATTTAATTTTGTACTAGAGCATGCCATCAAATCTCTATAGGATGAAGAAGGCTTATACTCAATGGAATTAATAAGCTGTTAGTATATGCTGATGAAGTGGTAATATTGGGCGATAGCGAAAGGCCAACACACACACACACTATTGAGTAGCACTAAGAAGTTGGGACTGAAAATAAATATCAATAAATCTAAATATATGGTCACACGTAGAAATACATTATATAATGGAAATGAACAGCTAATGACAAATGAGGGAAATTCTGAGGAAGTGGCTGAATTCAATTACTCAGGAACAATAATCACAAATAGGAATGAGATGCACAAGGAAATTAAACATAGGCTCAATTCTGGAAATGCGGGTTATTATGCATTACAGAGACTATTGACGTCCCATCTCCTTTCAAAAAACGTTGAAATGAAAAAAAATATAAAACTATTATTCTCGAAGTTATATGGACGCGAAATATGGACTCTTACTTTAAGGGAGGAAAGGAGATTACGAGTATTTGAAAATAAAGTTCTTAGGAAATTTTTTGGACCAAAGAGAGATGAACAGACAGGTGAATGGAGAAGACTTTATTACAGTGAACTACATGGTCTTTATAGGAAGCCAGATATAATGACAGTTAAGTCTCGTAGGCTGCGATGGGTAGGACATGTGGCACGAATGGGGGATGAAAGACGAGTATGGAAGCTTCTTGTAGGAAAAGCAGACGGAAAACGCCCAGAGGTGTGAGAATAACGTTAAGTATGATTTGAGGGTAGTAGATTATACAGGGAATGATTGGAAAACATTAGCTCAGGATAGGGATGTATGGAGAATTTATGTCCGCGCGACCATGAATCTACGGGTTCGATAGTGCCAGTGAGTTAGTTAGTTAATTACTCGCTGCTACTAATGAACCGGGAGGTTCGCTGAAATAAGCTCTTCATATATTTCCATTCAGAGGTAATGTTGTCCAATCTTCCTTGTATAATTTACCTCACTAAAATCATGGTTAATATTATTCTCCCACCAATTCTTTGCTTAGGCCTACCTACTGGGTGTTTTCCTTCTGCTTCTCCTACAACAAGTTCCAATGCCCCTCTTTCATTCCCCATCATTGTCACATGTCCTGCCCAACGCAGTCTTGGAGACTTAACTGTACTTTTACACTGGTTTCCTATGGAGGTAACGCAGCTCAATATTACGTTGGCTTCTCGATCCACCTGTCCGTTCGTTTCTCTTTGGTTCAAAAATTTTCTTAAGAATTTTGTTTTCATATATTCGTAATTTTCTCTCCTCCCTTAAAGTGGGACCCACGTTTTGCATCCATGCACCCTAACTGAAATAATATATCCCAGGTCTGCGATAGTATTGTTATTGTGAAAGATGGTCGCTCTTAAGTCCAATGTGCACTTGTGTTGCTTACAGAGTTCAGTGCAGAATGAACTAAGGTCAGCTGTTACCGTGTTGTTGACTGCAGACCGATAAGAATTAATAAATATGAAATGTTTATTGCGTTTGACAGACATAAGATATGTGCTCCTATGTCAAGGCAACTGTTGTGGAGGTCAAAGCGACAATTGGAAAACGCGTGTCACTCATTATCAGGGAATCAAAAGAGCGCCGTCTGCTAACGTCCTGTTACCACCCTTCAATTCCATTTCTGTCGTCTATTAGTGTCTTCAATCTCTGGGTCTCAAGTTCGATGTATTCTCATTGGAAGCGAGTTGGAACTCTTCAACCATGTGCCATCATGTCAAATAAACCACACGTTCTGATTAACTTCGAGAGCAGGAATATGAGACCCCTTTTTTGTTATTATTTACTTTTTCTACGTAATTGTTTATACTTTTTTTTACTGTTACGCATGTGAAAAAGTAAAGGTGGAGTGCCTTTGTCCATACAAAATTTACATCACCATCATCATCATTTGTCACGAATTAGGCGTTTGTAGACCTGTTTCGGCCCCATCTAGAAGTCTTTAAAGAGGTCTTCCTAGTCGACTATATCCTTTGTGTTTATATTGCGTCATAATTTTTGGGATTCTTGAATTATCCATTCATTTTACATGATCCAGCCAGTTTAATTTATATCTGTACAGTTTTCTTCTACTGATTCTACTTCTAATTGTTCTAAAAATTCGTCACTCTTTTTTTTTCGATTTAGAAGAGTGTATCCTGCTATCCTTCTGAGAAATTTCATACAAATGCCATCCTTACCTTCTCGTGGTCCACACTGTTTCTACAAACGAGGAAATGACGACAAGTCACAGCGGTGCAACTGTTTCATCAAATGCAGAGGAAATGCTGCGTTACAAGCCTGTCCAGAGGTAAAAGTGGCAGCGCCACTACTGGACTACGTTACGATAAGTCTAGTAACCTATCTTAGGTAAAATTGCACAACTTTCAAACCTCAGAAAAAGTTACTTTTTTATAAATAACACACACACACACACATATATGTATCACTGTTTCAACCGCCGGTCTTAGAAGTAATTATCATTGGTATGATCATTATCCTTCCATCCATAGTAATTCTGCCCAAGGGCAGGTCTTTCACTGCAATCATAGCATTTTCATGCTATGCTTTGCAGTTTTTCTAGGGAATTATAGGTGTGGTAGCTTCCCGTTGCTTTCCACACCGGTGAAGGGTGATGATGATAAGTATGATAATGATGGCCGGATGATTTTAGGGGACCGTTGGGCCCTAAGCTTCGTGATATTTGTCTTACAGGTGAGGAAAAGCCCCGAAAAAAACCTCACTCAGGAGCCTGTCCCGACCGGGAATCAAACCCGGGCCCGCTGCGTGACAAGGTAGCACGCTACCCCGAGACCACAGCGGTCGACTTGATCATTATGAAATTACATAAATGTATGAACATACTGTACCGTTCCCTTCCACAGTCGGATTAAACATGTCGACGGTTCATCAGTTGCACACCAGAGTGCACCAGTTGTTAACACATATAGAGACATCGAAATGGTCCAACTGTAGGCCTGTCAACCTTCCCTTAGTGGCAAAAGCTGTAGCAGTAAAAAAATAGTAGACGAAAGAACGACTTATCAAGTCTGGGTTTCTGAACGTAAGGCTACTACTTAATGGTGCCACTCAACATTTCATCTTTGATTGTACTTACTTACTTACTCACTGGCACTATCGAACCCGTAGGTTCATGACCGCGCGGACATAAGCTCTCCATACATCCCTATTCTGAGCTAATGCTTTCCAATCATTCCCTGTATAATCTACTTCCCTCAAATCATAGTTAATGTTATTCTCCCACCTCATTCTTAGTCTACCAACTGGGCGTTTTCCCTCTGGTTTTCCTACAAGAAGCTTCCATGCACCTCTTTCATTCCCCATACGTGCAACATGTCCTGCCCATCACAATCTACGAGACTTAACTGTTCTTATTATATCTGGCTTCCTATAAAGACCATGTAGTTCATTGTTATGTAGTCTACTCCATTCACCTGTCTTTTTATCTCTCTTTGGTCCAAAAACTTGCTAAGTACTTTATTCTCAAATTTATCTTTGATTGTACCAGCAGAAATTTTACTCGCCAGCAGTTAAAAACGAATTTACACATTAGGAGAAATATTGGGATAATGGTTGACTTATTGACTTGACACTGTCACCATTCTAATGACATATCAGAACCAACCTGCGTTAACTACCACTCTCGTACCATAACATCGATACAGCTTCACGAGGGAGAGACAGACAGACAGAAATAGTGGGTTAGAGAGCGAGACAAATGTATATAAGGAATAATCAAATAGATCGAATTACACATCTAATGAAGAAACATGTTGTTAATGACATGACGTTAAAAAAATTAGCGAATTTAAGTTTATTTTCCAAGATCATTACTAGGGCAAGGCAATTAGTGATTTTGTATCTTTTTCTTATGAAGGTTGAAACATTGCTTGCATATATAAAAATGTATGGCATTAGACGGATTAAATAAAAGCAATTCGTTAGGGAATTTTTTTGCATTTTCTTAACTTTTAAGGGATAGGTCATTTTTTGGCATTTTAGGTCATTTTGAGCATTTTTTACACTTTTCCGGATGGCTGTGCCATTATTTGATTTGGTATTTTTATTATAATTCAGTATTTTTCTTGTCAATACAATTTCTTGGGATTAAGTAGATGTTTTGCTAACTACTACCCCTATTTTTCAAGGTATGTGCATAATGAACTTGCCCGCTTTTAGGAATTTTATTCAGTTTCTTAGAGCTTATGCCAGCTTTTACCCCTATTTTGATTGTTAACTGCAATTCAAAATTGTTTTAAAAGTGCACTGTGTAATTGAAATGGATTTTCTGCAATAAAAGATATCCTAATGTGTATTTTTTAAATAATTTTATTTTAATATTTTGATGTCAAGTTAAATTTTATGTAATTCAATAATCAAGTCATTATTTTATCTAATAAATAGTATTTTTATTGGTAATACTTAACTTTTATTCGTCATATTTTTTATTTTATTCGTCATTTTTTGTGTTTTTAGGTCATAAATGCATTTTTTACCAATTTATAGGTCATTAAATGCCTTGCCCTAATCATTACATACGTACAAAGTGTGCTGAGGAGTTTTAGTGTTGTGTAGGTTGGAATCCAGTGTCTCTAGCAGTAATTAGTTTCTGTTATGGACTTGCTCACATTCTTCTTGTGGACGTAAAACTATCAAATCCGTTTTATTAGCATGTTACACAAATTAATAGAGTTGTTGGACATTTTAGGATCCTGACATTGTGATTTAGCTGAGATCATTACCTATCATCAGGAGCCTGGTCTGATGATAGGGTTGTCATCTTAAGGCATACAAACTAGTTTCTGTTTACCAATTAGACATCTTGTTGGGTCTTTGCGGCTGTCTTGACAGCTCGGGGCACAAGAAATATTAAACGTATATCGCTCAAACGGGAAGTTTCCAGGGAGCACCACGAAGAGGAGAGAAAAATAAATAAGAAAGAAAACTGAACCAAAAATGAGAGTTGTGAAAAATTAATGAATACACAATAATTGCTAAAATAGAAAACAGGGTTATTTGTATTTATGTATTAGAAGATCATATAGCTCACTGTTACGAAGTCTTCTCCATTCTCCTGTCCCTTCGCCACTCTTGGACCAAACAGAGACGAACAGATGGGTGAATGGAGGAAACTATATAACAGTGAGATATATGATCTTTGTCCACCGCTGTGGTCTCGAGGTAGCGTGCTGCCTTGTCACGCAGCGGGCCCGGGTTCGATCCCCGGTCTTGGCAGTTTTTCTAGGTGAGGTTTTTATCGGGGTTTTTCCTCACCTGTAAGATAAATGTCAGGAAAACTTCCAGGCCCAAACGGTCCCCGAAATCATATGGCCATCATCGTCATCCATGTCATCATCATCCTTCACCGGTGTGGAAAGCAACGGGAAGCTACCACACCTATAATTCCCTAGTAAAGCTGCAAGCGTAGCATGGAAATGCTATGATTGTAGTGAAGGACCTGCCTTCGGGCAGAAGTACTATGGATGGGTGTGATCTTTATGGGGAAACGAAATGTAAAGCAGAATTTTAATATTATAATGAATATAAAAGTTAAAGTTAATAATTTTGTATTTTAAAATTCTTACAATATTTGAATATAACTTAAATAAATAAAAACATCTAAATAATTAATTGTTGGTTATGGTTGAATAAAAATGTCTCAGTAACAATTAAACAAATTGTACTACGTAACAGTTTTTGTAATACTATGCTTTTAAAAATTGTTTTAAGTCATTGTTGTCAAAGTTATAAAGCGTTCTGTTATAACTGTAATAAGAACACCTGCTTAACTTCATATTCTTAAATGAAAGTAAACTAAACTCTGATTGGATGTTAAAACAATTAACTTTCTTATTTAACAAATCAATTTCAACCTTATATTTAAAGGACTATTAACCAATAGAATTTAAAAATAACATCATGTGATGTAATAATGTTCTTTGAAATTATAAAAGAATTACACTAGTCATTCTGCATACAACTTTCAACAAGGATAGAAGCAATTGAGCTCTCTTGATAAAATGTAATACTTAATACAAGAAGAATAATTGATTTAAAGTACTTAGGAAAATTTTTGGACCAAAGAGAGATGAACAGACAGGTGAATGGAGAAGACAACATAACAATGAACTACATGGTCTTTATAGGAAGCCAGATATAATAAGAACAGTTAAGTCTGGTAGACTGCGATGGGCAGGACATGTTGCGCGTATGGGGAATGAAAGACGTGCATGGAAACTTCTTGTAGGAAAGCCAGAAGGAAAATGCCCAGTTGGTAGACCAAGAATGAGGTGGGAGAACAACATTAACTATGATTTGAGGGAAGTAGATTATACAGGGAATGATTGGAAAGCATTATATCAGGATAGGGATGTATGGAGAGCTTCCATGAACCTACGGGTTCGATAGTGCCAGTGAGTAAGTAAGTAAGTAAGAAAAGAAAATACTTTAATTTTATTTGACGGTGAAGAATAATACCACCTACATTTACTTGATCTGCTGGGAACTTTAAGAAGTGAATAAATGTGAAATTATTTCTACAAGAAACATTTTTTAGTAATTTTGAAGTGTTTTCCTATCCAGTGTACCAACTTCCGACCCTAAGAAGAGAATCCGGCTCTACTGAAAACTAAACCCAACCTGAACCAGTCATTCTTTTTGTGACACAAATACTTCTTCAAAATGTTACCACAACATCGGGCATGAAGAGAATTACTTCTTCAAATGTAAGAAGAACTGTTAAGTATCGTATATTGTGATTGATTAGACATATGTCACGAAGGGGAATGAAAGAGAGGCATAAAAACTTCTTGTAAGAAAACGCCCAGGTAGATAGGCCTATAATGAGGTGGGAGAATAACATTAACGATGATTTGAGCAAGGTGAATTTTACAGTGAGTGATCGAAAAATATTAACTTAGGATAGGGATGTATGGAGAGTTTATGTTCGCGTGGATATTAATCTTTCGGTTTTATAAGTGTCAGGGAGTTAGTTAGTTAATTAGTTAAATGTTTTAGAACATAAAACAGATGGAGAGAGCACGTAGAAAGAATGAATGCAGGAAGAAGATCAAGAGGCAGACCGAGGACAAAATGGAGATATGTAAAAAGGGATTGCTGAAAGACGTTGAACATTTCTATGATTTCATTTAGTTTGAATATTAGTATCATGTCGAAGTACAAAATAAAAATTAAACAAATAAAAACTTAAAATTTTCCTTTATATTTTAATGACATTGCAGGACTTGTCCCTTGAAAGCCTGTCTAACAGGAAGTCTGTTTCCACGCCACACGAATATGACGTGTTCTTTGTTGTGATGTCATCGCAGCCTCAGAGACTTGGAAATACGATCTGTATTAATGCCCCCACCCCACGTGAGGTTCGGACCATTTTTAATTTCCCCTGTACTAAAAAAATCCTATATCATTATTTATGATTTTTTTCTGGCTCTCTATTTGTTGAAATATTACAACAGAGATGAGATGTCAAAAAATGAAAGACCAAATAGGAAATATCTGTGTGAGCATTTGTTGTGTTGTTTAAAGGAAGGAAAAATATCAAAATATATTCATCTCCAATCAGAACTGACGTGCATCAGCCCAATAGTAAGACATGCGGCATTTAGAAACTTCTTCCTGCTTTCATAAAAACATGGATAAGGGTCACGATTATCAAAGGTATATATATACTGTCCCTTTAGTACGAGGTATGCTGGTAATCCATGGGCGATAGGCCTATTATGTTTCAACAGCTGATATTCATTTTTCTAAGTCGAATATAAATCATGCTGATATTTGTTTATTTCGTGTTTCTTCGATATTAGACCACAACTGTTTAATTTTGAATCAGCAAATCAACTGAAATACTTGTTGGAGGTTTAATCTCTCACTGTGCCCCACGCCAGACGGGTCTTAGAGTGGCACGATCAGACGGGAGAGGGGTTTTAATCTTTGGATTACACATATCAAGAACATGGTGGACATTACCGAATGAGTGACCAGCTCAATCCAGGGCCTCCTCCGAGTCTACAGAACTATAAAACGAAACAAACCATTCACACACACATTAATAATAAACATGGCGAACCTGATGATGATGATTATGATGGCCAGATGATGTTAGGGGACCGTTTGAATCTTAAATTTTCCTATGAAACTTATGCCAACCGGAATCGAATTCAGGCCCACTGCTTACGAGAGAGCGAGACTAACCCGAGACCGAAGCGATGGACCAAATTATAGGCTACATTTATTTTAATAAATAATAGTTAAAAAAACTAAAACAACGCGCTTTATTAGAAAAGCGAACTAAAAAATGAAAAATAATTTTAATTCCCAACATGCTTAGGATAAAATTAAAGTTATCAACAAAGAAATCATCTCCAACACATCTAGAATAAAACTAGAGTTATCTACAAAAAGAATAATTTTACCATCAAAAGCGTGGGGTGCTTTTAATGGTTTCTACATTTTCTTCTTAGAGACTTTACTTTTATGGATATCTGATTATTATCAAATAGAGCACCCCACGCTTTTGATGGTCAATTTTTTTTGTTGTAGATAACTCTAGTTTTATTCTAGATGTGTTGGAGATGAATTTATTTGTTGACCACTTAAAATTGTATCCCAAGCGTGTTGGAAAAAATATTTTTTTTTTCATTTTTCAGTTCGGTTTTCTAAAAAAGCGCGTTGTTTTAGTTTTTTAAAACTATTATTTTTTTATTTTTTAGTTTTAATATTTTACAGAATAAGATAAACATGTAAATATATTTTTAAATTCGATAATATTGTAGTATGAGCTAATAGTAATACTCTACTAAAAAACGCTCCGCTTCGGATTTGAACCCAGCGACCTACGGATTACTGAAATTATACACCACTACAGTCCACCGCTCTACCAACTGAGCTCTTACAACGATGGAGTAAAAAGTTGATAAGTCCGCAACCTATTATATCGGTTTTTATTATTTTGATTTTCTGCTGATTCTGGTCAGAATTTTAGAAACATTTATGAAATGATTGTATTATCATTGGTCATTTACAAGTACAAAGTTTTAAGTTGATCCAATGATTTTAAGTGGGTGAAAATAGTGTTGAAAGATTCCGTTACATAATTACACAAACAATTTTTTTTTATTTTCTGATGATTCTGGCCAGGATTTTAGAAACAAATTATGATATTATTGTATTGTCATTGGTCCTTTACAAGTATACAAAGTTTCAAGTCGATCCAATGATTTTAAGTGGGTGAAAATCGTGTTGAAATATTCCGTTACATAGATAGATACAGGTCAAGCTAATATAAAGCGTGTAATAAGAAAGGAACTGAATTCAGGAACCTCAACTAGAAGATGCAGAGAAATTACACAATTTTGAGGGCGATCTTTCCTCAAAGCGACAAAGTTTCATTGTGGAAGGTGGTGGGCATTTCGAACACCTTTTGTTAGGTACTTAATAAGGTGCATGATTATTAAATTTAATTGGAGCTAGTTACTTACTAGATTGCTTCCTTGCCTGATATCACACACGCACACACACACACACACGCACACATTATTCAAACACATTTTTTAAAAATATTGTTTGTGTAGGGTCTAACCTTTTAAGTTGGAAGTGTGTTTTAACACACCCTGCACAATAAGTAAATTCGCTACAAGTGAAAACACTGCGTGATGCTATAGGCTATTCATAGCGGAATTGTTAATAACTTGGATGTAGGCTCTGAAGCCATTACATCGACATCTGTAGTATAAAATTCTCTCAAAATGGTTAAACCAATAATATACAAACTGTTCTTCTACATGATATGTTATATGGACTTTTACTTTAAGAGAACAGAAAGGTTTCGAGTCCTTGTAAATAAAGTCCTTAGGAAAATGACACTGGTCAACATGATTTTGTTTCATGAGCACCAATAGTTGTACTTAATGCAATTTTTTATCGTGTTTTCAAACATGTATTCGGAATTTCTCCATCACCCACAGTTTTTATTTCAATTTCAATTAATTAATTTAAATAATTTTTTTAATAAACTTTTTTTGTCCATTGTAAAATAAAACCAAATGAGCTAACTCAAATGGTTTCAGCTATGGAAAAGAGATATCAAGGCAAATGGAATCCTAATATGCTGGCCGATTATTGTTGGACCATCAAGAGGGATGCTCCACAGGTGAAATGTAGCAGGAAATCGTCATTTCTTACTTTGTAGGTAAGTCCGAATGTTCGAATATTGTGAAGTTACGAATGTAGAAAATATTAACGTGCTTGAAATTATAAAAGCCTGTTCTCTCGGAAACCATGCGTGTTGGAGAAAAATCGATATCATATTTGAATTCAGGAAAAAAATACTATAAGAATCGCATACTTTTCTTTCTGAGAAAAAAAAAAGTTTCTTTTTTCTTGCTCGGTGCTATTGGGCGAAAGAGCGACAAACTGACTGGTGAATGGAAAACACTACTTATCACTGAGCTACGTGGTCTTTATGGGAAATCAGATATAAAGACAGCACTTAAGTCTCGTATACCGCAACGGGTAGGGCATATAGCACGAATAAGGAACGAAAGATGGGCGTGGGAATTCCTTGTAGGAAAACCAGAGTGAAAATGCCCAGTAGATAGGCCAAAATGAGGTGGGAGAATAACAGTAACCATGATTGGAGGAAAATATACTATACAGGAGATGATTTGAAAGTTTAACTTGGGATAGGGGATGTATGGAGAGCTTATGTCCGCGCGGCCGTGAACCTACCGGTTTGACAGTGTTCGTGAATTAGTAAGTTAGTTAATAGAGTTACATCAAAGACGGAAATAAAACTGAAATTTTGCTTAAATTTGACGTAGGACTATAAATTGTAATAACTTATTTACACAGTAGGCCTACACAGATTTTTAATTCTTTCACATATTTCCGTGTCTAAAGTTTTATTTTTCTTCTCCACTCGTCTCTATCCATCCACTTCATGTCCTCCAGTCCTCTAGTTCTCATTCCAGTTCTTATTTCTTGCATCCGCGAGTTTCGAGGTCTTCCTTTCCTTCTTCCAGGTGGACACCATTCCAATGTAATTGCTTATATCTTATATGTCCACCGCTGTGGTCTCGAGGTAGCGTGCTGCCTTGTCACGCAGCGGGCCCGGGTTCGATCCCCGGTCGGGACAGGCTTCTGGGTGAAGTTTTTTCGAGGTTTTCCCTCGCCTGTAAGACAAATGTCAGGAAACTTACGGCCCAACGGTCCCCGAAAATCATCCGGCCATCATCATCATCATCATCCTTCACCGGTGTAGAAAGCAACAGGAAGCTACCACACCTATAATTCCCTAGTAAAGCTGCAAAGCATAGCATGAAAGTGTTATATTTGCAGTGAAAGACCTGCCCTCGGGCAGAATTACTATGGATGGATATCTGATATAATCTACTATCGAATATCCAATATTCGTTTTTTCTCATATGACGGTATTTCTTATTTTTTCTAATTTTGAACATCTTGCTGCTCTCCTCAAGAAATCCGTTTCCATCGACATAAGTTTTTGTACTAAGATTTTGTTGAATATCCATGTGACAGTACTACTCACTATCGAATTATAGCCTATATCTCTAACTTATTTTTTTCTGGTTATATGTCTCTTCCATAAGACTCCATTCATCATTGTAATAATAATAATAATAATAATAATAATAATAATAATAATAATAATAATAATAATACTTACTTACTCACTGGAACTATTGAACCCGTAGGTTCATGGCCGCGCGGACATAAGCTCTCCATACATCCCTATCCTGAGCTAATGCTTTCCAATCATTCCCTGTATAATCTACTTCCCTCAAATCATATTTAATGTTATTCTCCCACCTCATTCTTGGTCTACCAACTGGGCGTTTTCCCTCTGGCTTTCCTACAAGAAGCTTCCTTGCAAGTCTTTCATTCCCCATACGTGCAACATGTCCTGCCCATCGCAGTCTACGAGACTTAACTGTTCTTATTATATCTGGCTTCCTATAAAGACAGTGTAGTTCATTGTTATGTTATCTTCTCCATTTACCTGTCTGTTCATCTCTCTTTGGTCCAAAAATTATCCTAAGTACTTTATTCTCAAATATTTGTAATTTCCTTTCCTCCCTTAAAGTAAGAGTCCATGTTTCGCATCCATATAATATAACTGGTACAATAATAGATTTATATATTTTCAGTTTAACGTTTTTTGATAGGAATTGGGACATAAAGAGTCTCTGCAATGCATAATAGCACGCATTTCCAGAATTGAGCCTATGTTTAATTTGTTTGTGCATCTCGTTCCTATTTGTGATTATTGTTTCTAGGTATTTGAATTCATCCACTTCCTCAAAATTTTCCACATTTGTTATTAGGTGTCCATTTCCATTATACTCGTATAATGAATTTCTACGTGTGACCATATATTTAGTTTTATTGATATTTACTCCCAGTCCTAATTTCTTAGTGTTACTCAATAGTGTGTGCGTGTTGTCCTTTAGTATCTCCTCGCTATCGGCCAATAATACTACATCATCAGCATAAACTAACAGCTTATTAATACCATTGAGTTGTAAGCCTTCCTCATTCTCCAAAGATTTAATGGCATGCTCTAGTACAAAATTAAATAGTAGAGGAGATAGTGCATATCCTTGCTTCAACCCATTCTGGATTTCAAAATTGTCCGAAAACTGTTTGCCTACACGCACCCTACTCTTTGTGCCATTTAGACACATTCTTATAAGTCTAACTAACTTTTTAGGAATTGCGAACTCCAGCAGATAATAATAATAATAATAATAATAATAATAATATAATAATAATAATAATAATAATAAGAAGAAGAAGAAGAAGAAGAAGAAGAAACAGCAGCACCGCAAACACTTGTTAGTAACATGAATATATTCCTCACAAAGGAAGAATCGAGCAAATATTTGGAGTAAATATGAAATTAGAAATTTACACAGAATTGAATTTAGTGCGGGAAAACGGGGTAAAACTTTGGAAAGGAACACAAATTGTGAGAATGCATACGAGGAGTTTAAGATAAAAATAAACAAGTGTACGTAGCAGATGATGATGGCGGTGCGAGCCTCGCGTGTATTCAATTCGGCAACTGAAACCGCGCCTTATGCTCCACCTACTTCCGCTGACGTAGATGTCTAAGCCCCTCCTACTACTTTTGTTTTATGCTTTCACATGATGCAATTCACGCATCCGACATCCAAAGCAAACGTGATATTGCCGTGCACGATGTGCCGTATCCACGTATCATTAGAAATTCCCAACAAATCAAAGGTCCCCGGCAGTTTGTTTCTCAAGTCAAACACCGTCATTCAACAAGAAAAGAACATTCTTCCCTGACGCATCACATTCCAACATCAATTTTCTTATTTTGTCACTTTCGGTACAACCTATATTTCATATTATTATTATTATTATTATTAAATCTACAGAAATGTCTGTATGAACTTAACAAAATTACAGAAGAATATGGATTGAAGATATCTACAGAGAAAACGAAAATTATGGCATTTCTAGGTGTAGATCCTGTCAGAAGTAAAATTGTACTTGACAATAACATTTTGGAGCAGGTGAATAATTTTACATATCTAGGGTGCAATATCTCATATGAAGAAGAAAAGGGTGTAAATGTAAAAATATCAACATTTTAAAGAATTTTAGGGTTAATAAATTCTATCTTCAAGTCACAGTTAGTCCAAAAACATCCAAGACTAAAAGTGTATAGAACACTGGCTCTTCCAACTCTTTTGTATGGTAGCGAAGTATGGACGTTGAAACAGAAGGATATACAGAGACTTAGATCTGCTGAAATGAGATACCTTCGGAGGACTGCAGGATACACACTACTAGATCACAGTAAAAAAAATAAGACATCTTAGAAGAATTACACATGGAATCTTTAGAAAACAAAATTTTTGATTATAAGTCAAGATGGATGCAACATGTTCATCGAATGGAAGATCACAGGATACTCAAACAAATGTTAAGATATCAACCTGCAGGAAGAAGAAGACCAGGACGTCCACTCAAAAGACTTCTGGATGATGTTTCTCTTGAAGCCGAAACAGGTCAATAAACGGCCTAAATTCGTGAATGTACTCTGATTATTATTATTATCATTATTATTATCTATTATTATTATTATTATTATTATTATTATTATTATTATATTTAATCCCCAATTCTTATATACCTCAATCAGTTTTCTTAAGATGCAGGAAGCATCCTCGATGTCTTGTGAAGGCCTATTTAATACTTGGTCGTCTGCAAAACAGGAATTAATACAAATAGTAATTTCGATTTTAATGTAATTAACATTAGTTTGGGTATTCTGTGAACTTCCATTCGATGAACATGTTGTATCCATCTTGACTTATAATCAGAAATTTTGTTTTCTAAAGATTCCATGTGTAATTCTTCTAAGATGTAAGTTATTCATCACAAAAAAAAATGAAGACATCTTAGAAAAATTGCACATGGAATCTTTAGAAAACAAAATTTCTGATTATAAGTCAAGATGGATACAACATGTTCATCGAATGGAAGATCACAGAATACCCAAACTAATGTTAAGATATCAACCTGCAGGAAGAAGAAGACCAGGACGTCCACTCAAAAGACTTCTGGATGGTGTTTCTCTTGAGGCCGAAACAGGTCAACAAATGGCCTAAATTCGTGAATGTACTATGATGATGTAATTCCCATAGTCTTGCATTGTTTGATCCAGTTACGTAAATAAATTTCTAGGCCTATTTAGATTTTAAACAACAATGGTGAAACATAGCATTCTTGCAACAATCCATTGGATGTATATAATTCTCTAGATACAAATGGTGAAACACAGCATTCTTGCAACAATCCATTGGATGTATATAATTCTCTAGATACAAATTTTCCCACTTAAGACTTGTGGAATGTAGGTGCTTTAAGCAGCATTAAATAAAGTATTGGACGATGGAGATTGGAATGACAGAGAGATGTGGAGGAAAATGACAGCAGATTAATTGGCATAGGAAGATGTGAAATCTGCTAAATAAATAAATAAATAAATAAAATAATAATTGAGTGACGGGAATCTGGCCTACAGGGGTAGACAAGTGTTATTAAGTCGCAGGCCTGCGTATGTTTCAGTTTGTATTAATAAATAAAGCGCTAAATAGTTTTTAACTCCTTATATAAGCACAAATCAATAAATTGGGTAAACTTTCGAAAATTAATGACAGTATTAATTCTTGATAAAATATTAAATGTTTCTAAAAATAAAACTAATTGTTCTAAAAGTTCAGTTTAGTGCACTTCCTTCAGGATTCCTGAAATAAATTACAATGAAAAATGTATTAGATTTCTTATTTCTTTTAAAAATGTATCACGAAATAAAAACAAACAGGATTTGCCTATGTAACGTAGACATTGATAATATTGTTTTTTATTTGACATTTTCTTTGAGTCCGTTCCCGCACCGTGCCGATAGACGGCGGAGTCGCTGCCTTCCATTCTGACGACTTCAGTTCGTTTCCCGGCTGAGTAAGATGTTTCAATTTTCTACTACATTAGATCTGGGTGTGTGTATTTTTCTTTTGTCGATACAGAAAAAGACACCAATAAAATGAATTAAAGTTAACAAAATAAAAACATATGGGGAAAACAGTAACACGAAGAAAAACTAAAAAAAAAGAAGATAACATTGTTTAAACATTGATTTTATACGCGATATTTTTTTTTGCCTTACATTTTTCTTTTTTTTTTTTTTTGTAGGCCTAGTGTTTACTTTTTACACTTTTTCACGTCCACAAGACAAACGCTCTGACCAACTGTGGAGATCTGATATCCTCTACTCGCGGAGAATTAAACCCGGGCCGTCGGAATTTCTTGATAATATCAAGAACGAATTATTCCATTTGCATGGCGTAATTCAGTATAAAATAAAGTAAGAGAGTAGAAAGGGAATTACCAAGACGGAGATACAATGTGTGCTCAGCAGAAGTTGGAAAACAGTTTACACCGCTGTAGAGCGGTTAAAAAACATAAATAGTGGAAAACGAATCACAACATATGCGATTAAAAATGATTTACTGTTGCTCTCTTTAACATGTGTGATGCATAAAATGCAATATAGGCTACACAAACACCACAAATGAACGAGTATGAAAACGAAATGTGAAAAATGCACCCATTGTTTTCAGAGGATTGAATATAGCTCGTTGAAGAGACAAAGAAATCGTAAGAAGCCCAAGGAGATTGCAGGGAGTAAATAACAAATGTAGAGACATCTTGGACAGTGTATTATTGTCAGATAAGTAGGGCCTGTAGAGAGTGAAAAATCAAGGATTCGTTCCCAAGTGTCAAATGAAGTACTTGTAAACGAGAGTGTAAGGGGACCATACTTAAAAGAAAGACTTAATTCGAATGTTTTGTAAATGACAAAAAGAGAAGAGCGCGAGTAGGCAAACAGTATTCTGATACTTTTCAAATTCACAACGTGTTAAAGCAATAAGATGCACTATCTCCTCTACTATTAGATTCTGTACTAGATCACGCCATCGCAACTTCAGTGGACGAAGAAGGCCTGCAACTCAGCGGTATTAATAAGCTGTTGGAATATGCTGATGATGTATAGCGAGGGGTTCTGAGGATCAACACGCACACTCGACAGAGTAACACTAAGAAATTGGTGGTAGAAGGAAATATCAACAAAACTAAATATATAGTGACACTTACAAGTACATAATATAATGGAAATGGACAACTAATAAAATAATTAGGGAAATATTGAAGACGTGGCTGAATTCAAATGCATCGGAATGAGGCGCGGAGATAAATTTAACAAAGACACTTCTGAAAACCCATGCTATTACGCATTATGCGGACCCCTGTCGTCCAAACTTCTATCGACAAACGTTAAACTGAAAATATGCAACACTGATAGGCCTATTCTTCCAGTTATATGGATGCGAAACGTGGACTCTTATTTTAAGGGAGGAGAAAATATTACGAGTAGACTATTTGAGAACAAAGATTTTAGGAACATTTTAGACCAAAGAGAGACTAACAGACAGTTGAATGGAGACGACAGTAAAGCAGTGAGTTACATGATCCTTATGGCAATCCGGATCTAATAAGAACAGTAGAGTATACTATGAGCAGGACATGTGGCACGAATGGGGAATGAAAGTAGGGTATGGAAATTCCTTGTAGGAAAACCGGAAGGAAAGATCCCTGAATTTAGACTAAAAGTGAGGTGGGAGCGTAACATTAATCATTATTTGAAGTAGGTAAATTATACAGAGGAATACTGGAGAGTGATGTATGGAGAGCTTACGTCCGCGCGGCCGTGTACCTACGGTTTCGATATTTCCAGTGAATTAGTTAATAATAATAATAATAATAATAATAATAATAATAATAATAATAATAGTAATAATAATAATAATAATAATAATAATAATAGGTTAATCAATTGTTACTCGCTGATGTATAAAGGAATAGAACTAACTCACTTGCACTATTGAACCCGTAGATTCATGGCCGCGCGGACATAAGCTTTCCATATATCCCTATCCTTAGCCAATGTTTTCCAATCAACACCTGTATAATCTACTTCCCTCAAATCATAGTTAATGCTATTCTCCCACCTCATTCTTGGTCTACCAACTGGGCGTTTTCCCTCTGGTTTTTCTACAAGATTCCATGCACGTCTTTTATTCCCCATTCGTGCTACATGTCCTGCCGATCGCAGTCTACGAGACTTAACTGTTCTCATTATATCCTTTAGAATTATGTATGCTATCCTATCACTGACAAACTTAATATCTCGGATAGCGGATTGGATCCTCCGTCGGACTAAAAAACCCGTTCCAAATTCAGGTCTTTTTGCCCCCCCCCCCGTCGTTTAATGCAAAGCTTCTTGATTCCTGACTACCTTCTCCTGGCCACCTAACTTCATGTAAAGCGACTATATCTAATAGTGATCTATCTAATATCTCTAGCGCCCCGCTATTGTATAAAGTCCTAACATTCCATGTTCCTAGGAAAATGTCCCTATGTTTGATCCTTTGTCATTGGTTCCCTGAAGTAGTCCCCGCCTGGAGAACCGAATGGTGGACTATTTGACCTCCGGAAAATTTTACCCTAGTTGAACCCATGTCCGCATTTCTTGACGGTTGTATTTTTACGGCGAAAGATCGTCACTCTTTCGATCAAGGTACTTTTTTGTCTGGCTTATCACCTTCGACCAGTCCGGCATGGGTAACCCTAACGGCAGCAATGCTACCGCCGACACAGTTAAGCCATTTAAGCACGCAAGCCACTCCACCACGTCAAGGTAAAGATACCATGGAAGGGTATAAAGAAATCGGCATAACTAAATTAGTCTGGTTAAGAATCTTCCAGTAGAGGAGCACCCAATTTCGGGCATTTATCAAATCGATACTTTTTGTAAGGATGCAACCAATATACATATAAGAATAGGCCTATATGGTATAATCCTATCTGATTCAGGAACTAATTTGTTTTTCTCCTAACCAAAACAAACTCAAAATATATAGGCTACGCATTTGCTTTCTAAACAAAGATTTGGGCATACTGCTACTATAACCTTTGTTTTCAAGTCCTGCACGTGCCTCAGGAGTAACAAAGTTTTTTCACGGAATGTAGATGTGACCACGGGGCCGGTACCCAGGGTTGAGTAAGTGCCTGATACAAATATGAGCCCTGGTCAAATATTTTCTGCCAAGAAAAAAAATAAAACGACGAAAAAGTGTCATTTTCACCATTTTATCAGTAGATCCGTAATCCATGTGAATACTTACCTTGGGGCTTAAATTATAGCCTTTCATGACTCCTATCTATTAGGAAAATGTTGTGCAAAGATATTTACAACTTTGTGCACGATTCGCTACAATTTAAAAACAGTAATATACCATCTACATGGCCAATCATGATCCCATAGAAAATCATTAAAAAAATATATGTTTGTTCCTCAAGAGTAGCTCTATAATCCCACAGTGATTAGATGTCCGTTAAGTTCAATATTAAATACTTCAAAGAAGCCTCCGAATATCATATTATACCAATCTGACGCGCCAAAAGCCGGCGTGGTGGGGACTCTCTCGATACTCCGGCAGATAGAGCGCTGAAAAGCAATCTCGCGTGTTTCCTCACCATGTCGGTCCTTCCCCTCTCGCAGCACGTAAGACTGAATGCCCGATTTTTTAAGGATTTTTTTTTTGGCTGTTTAAATTATCTTTACGGAATTTTGATTGAGTGGCGGTTGTGAGCAATCCATAAAGAACAAAAAGCACTTTGAACATTTACTGTGGGGTCATTATTTGTCATATGAATTGACATCTTACTGAGACACTTATTTTTATATTTCAGCGATTTTTCTTTAAACACTCTAATTACTCTGGCCTAGAAACGTCACGTGTGAATATATTTTTTAGTAATTTAAATTAAATTCCGTCAACATAAAATCTCCGGGTAAATATAATTATGTGTTTGTCAAAATTCATGGGAAAATGGGATTCTTTGTTTTTGAGGGATTTCGAAACTGGCACAAATGTAGTTCTCCCACGACCTAAATTTATTGCTAACATCAACAGATAGTCAGGTGATGTGATTTTATTAATACATTGTTACGGAATATCTGCATATGTTACTCACCTTCAAATGGATTATTATTCACTGATGCATTGTTTTCATGCTATGACACACGGATTTCCAAAACGAACAGTTCCTGAGTTAAGGACGATCTGCAACAATACAAAATAATTAATAGTAATAACACTTATATTTATTCTGACAGAGTTCAAGTCACTAGGCCTTCTCTTCTATTCAGCCAGCACAAATATATATAGTATAAACTTTATAATGAATTAAAAAGAATATGAAAACATATTTTGCACAATTCATTATAGGCCTATAGGCCTTTGCAGCCCTTGTTTACATAAACTAATAATAATAATAATAATAATAATAATATAATAACAATAATAATAACATTGATAATAAGTTTGAGTTTGGTATCTTTCACAAATCATCTCATACTGATACCACTATCCATAGTTCTTCTCTTCACCCATATACTCATAAGATGGCAGCCTTCAATAGTTACATTCATAGACTTTTAAATATCCTTCTTTCGCCCTTGGAATATAATAATGAATTTAATATTATTAAACAATTAGCTAATGATAATAACTACGATCTAAAAATTATAGAATATTTAATTAAGAAGGTTCATTACAAAAAAGCAATTAAAAAAGATTTTCCTTTGCCCAAAGAAAACATAAAAAATATGTCGTAATGTCATACATAGGCCCACTTTCAAATAAAATATCTAAACACTTTAAAAAGCTGAACATTAATGTGGCATTTGAAACTAATAAAACTTTACAAACTATAATAAAAAACAATAAAACCAAAATAAAAAAAGAAAAATTATCAGGTGTATATAAACTGAAGTGTGGCACATGTGACAATGTCTATATAGGACAAACTGGTAGATCTTTTATCTCTCGGATAAAGGAACACATGAGAGCATATAACAGAAATTTAGAATATTCAAAATATGCTAACCACCTATTCCAATTTAATCATTGTTTCGATCCAAATTTTGAAATTTTACATGTTTGTGATAAGTGTAAGAAGTTAGATCTTTTGGAGGCTGTAGAAATAAATAAATTGAAAAGTAGTAACAAACTGTAAATTCTCAACTTGATTTGAATGAATCGCCTTTGTTAAATTTAAAAATTTAAATAAATATTAATATTTAATTTTAGGAAGTTATATTTTGAGGTTATTTTAGTTATATTATTTTTGGTCTGGACATCTTACCTCAATATTAATGTTGATTTGTTCTTGGACATGTTTAAAAAAAATTATAAAATCAACAGGGTTCAATCCAATTGGACATAAATTAGCAGCATTTAATAGTTTAACTCATAGATTGGTAAACTTACCCTTAAACGAAGAAGATTTCAAACATGAAAAAAACACATAATCAAAGTAGCAACAGAAATTGGGTTTGATGAAAAAATGGTACATAAAAGGATAGAAAAGTATAAAAAACAAAGAATGATAAACAGAAGTAATCTTGAAAAAGAAGAACCACCTATGAAAATATATAGGAAATTCACATATCACCCCTGGATACATAATAAATTTCAAGATATATTTGAGAAGTTTAATATTAAATTGGCACCAAAAAATAACTACAGTTTAATTAAACTAATAAAAACCAACAAAAATGAAAAAAATGATAAAAATAAAAAGTCAGGAATATATCAAATTGAATGCATGGGTTGTGAAAATATATATATAGGGAAAACAAAAAGAAACCTAAAAATTAGAACCAAAGAACACATAAGAAATATTAAAAATGGAGAAAGAAATTGAAAAATCTGCAGTTGCTGCTCATGTTTGGTCTGAAAAACATAATATAAATTCAGACACTAAATTATTAAAACAGTTAGAAAATACAAAAGAGCTGACTATTTGGGGAAAAAATTATATTCAGAAGAACAGAAACAGAGTTATGAATTTTGATATTCCGATGGAGGGTGACCTTGTTTGGAGGTTCTTTGGCCAATCACAGGATGGAGCTGACATCGACATCCAGGTGGTGCAACATAATGCAACATAAATAAAACTAGTCTGGGAAAGCTGACGATAAAACATAATTGTTTTGAAACATGTCCAAGAACAAATCAACATTAATATTGAGGTAAGATGTCCAGACCAAAAATAATATAATTAAATAAATATTGTTGTATTGTTGCTTAGATCAGTTGGAACACAATTCATAATTTGTTAACATGTCTGAAGAAGGTACAGTGTACCGAAACAGCTGTCACTGAGTTATATAATAAATATGAAAATCAAATTAAACTGTTTTATTTTTATTTAATTAATAAATATGGATTTTCATCAAGTAAACACCAACTCAATTGATTATTAATAACAATAACAACAAAAATAACAACGATAATAAATATAACAAAACAAAAAATAATACTTACTTACTTACTTACTTACTCACTGGCACTATCGAACCCGTAGGTTCATGGCCGCACGGACATAAGCTCTCCATACATCCCTATCCTGAGCTAATGCTTTCCAATCATTCCCTGTATAATCTACTTCCCTCAAATCATAGTTAATGTTGTTCTCCCACCTCATTTTTGGTCTACCAACTGGGCGTTTTCCTTCTGGCTTTCCTACAAGAAGTTTCCATGCACGTCTTTCATTCCCCATACGCGCAACATGTCCTGCCCATCGCAGTCTACGGGACTTAACTGTTCTTATTATATCTGGCTTCCTATAAAGACCATGTAGTTCATTGTTATGTAGTCTTCTCCATTCACCTGTCTGTTCATCTCTCTTTGGTCCAAAAATTTTCCTAAGAACTTTATTCTCAAATACTCGTAATCTCCTTTCCTCCCTTAAAGTAAGAGTCCATGTTTCACACCCATATAATATAACTGGTAGAACAATAGTTTTATATATTTTCAGCTTAACGTTTTTTGAAAGGAGTTGGGACATCAAAAGTCTCTGCAATGCATAATAGCATGAATTTCCAGAATTGAGCCTATGTTTAATTTCTTTGTGCATCTCATTCCTATTTGTGATTATTGTTCCTAGGTATTTGAATTCAGCCAATCCTTCCTCAAAATTTCCCTCATTTGTCATTAGCTCTCCATTTCCATTATATAATGTATTTCTACGTGTGACCATATATTTAGTTTTACTGATATTTACTTCCAGTCCTAATTTCTTAGTGTTACTCAATAGTGTGTGCGTGTTGGCCTTTAGTATCTCCTCGCTATCGGCCAGTAGTACTACATCATCAGCATAAACTAACAGCTTATTAATACCATTCAGTTGTAAGCCTTCCTCATTCTCTAAAGATTTAATGGCATGCTCTAGTACAAAATTAAATAGTAGAGGAGATAGTGCATCTCCTTGCTTTAACCCATTCTGGATTTCAAAAGTGTCTGAAAACTGTTTGCCTACACGCACCCTACTCGTTTGAGCCATTTAGACACATTCGTATAAGTCTAACTAACTTTTTAGGAATTCCAAACTCCAGCAGGATACTATATAACTTCTCCCTCTTAATTGAATCATATGCTTTTTTGAAGTCTACATATAGTTGATGTACAGTGCCATTATATTCCCATTTCTTTTCTAAAATCTGTCTTATACTAAAAATCTGATCTGTTGTAGACCTGTTTCTTCTAAATGCACATTGATGATCTCCTAGAATGTCATCAATATAGGGAGTAAGTCTGCTTACTAATATATTTGTTAGAATTTTGTACGAAGTTGAAAGTAATGAGATGCCCCTATAGTTGTTGCAATCAGTTTTATCTCCTTTCTTATAAATTGGTACGATAATTGATTCCTTCCATTCATCTGGAAGAGCTTCTTTTTCCCAAATCATACTAAGCAACCAGCGTATCTTGTCCATCAATATTTCTCCCCCAGATTTTATCAGTTCTGCTGGGATCTCATCTGAACCTGATGCTTTATACATCTTCAATTTTTCAATTGCCATTTCAACCTCTAATGCACTTGGCTCTGCGACTAGCATTTCTGCTGTCTGTAAGTTATTCTCTTCAATGTCCTGTTCTGTATGTACATTTAATAGCTGATTAAAATAACTTTTCCATCTATTTAATATACTCTTGGAATCTGCAATCATATCCCCATTTTCATTCCGAATTATGTTTGTTCTAGCCTGAAACCCTTTCTTCTCTATACTAATTCCCTGATATAATTCTCTAATGTTCCTATTTTTTGAATTCAATTCAAGATCATTAATCTTCTCTCTCAAATATTCCCTCTTTTTACTCTTTAGTAACTTGGTGTTTTCCCGTCTAACACTACCCAATTGCTCTAAATTTACCTCATTTGGCTCGTGTAACCATTTAATTTTTGCTAGCTTTCTTTTCTTTACAATGTCTGCACATTCCTCATCAAACCATTTCTTGTTTTGCCTCTTTTTTAAACAACCAATGCTTTCTGATGCTGACAATTTAATAGTATCTCTTATAGCCTCCCATTCTTTATTTATATCAGTTTCTTCTTCGTTTGCCACATTGTCATCTGAAGATTCCAGTACTTCAAATCTATTAGCAATTTTGATTTGGTATTCTTGCCGCATTTCATCATTTTTCAAGTTTTTTAATTCATATTTTACAGAATCATCTTTAACGTTTGTTCCTCTCATAAGCGATAGCCGTTGTCTGATTTTCACCCTGACCAGATGATGATCTGAATTGCAGTCTGTCCCTCTAACTGATCTAACATCAATGATGCTACTGTGCCAGCGTTTATCCACTAATACATGATCTATCTGGTTCCGAGTTTCTCCATCTGGGGACGTCCAGGTGTATTTATGAATATCCTTATGCTGAAATGTTGTGCTCTTAACAACGAGATTCTTTGATGTGGCAAATGTGACTAATCTAACCCCGTTGTCGTTACTATCTTCATGAAGACTGAATTTGCCTATTGTTGGTTTGAATATATCTTCCCGCCCCACTTTTGCATTAAAATCTCCTAAGACAATTTTCATATGATATCGTGAAAGGCTATCAAATAAGCATTCTAATTCTTCATAGAACTCATCCTTGATCTTGTCTTCTTTATCTTCTGTGGGGGCATGTACATTTACAATTATAAAATCATGTCGTTTACCCTTTAGAATTATAATAATTGTAATTTTCCAAGGAGCAATAATTACTAACATGAATAATGTCCAGGAAGATATTAAACCTGTACTCGACTCTGGAAACTAGCCCAATTAAGGATTTCAGGGACTCTAGTAATCCCAACTTCTCTCAAAAAAACATTAAACCAAAAATATGTAGCATGGTTATACTTTCAGTTCTATGCATAAGAAACGTGGTCTCTTACTTCAAGAGAGAAGAAAGTCAAGGCCTACAAGTGTTGAAAATAATTCTTAGGAAATGAGATGAACACACAGGTGAATGGAGGAAACTACATCATGATTTGTAGCAGAGCTGTTTAAGGCAAAGTGGGTTTGTGCAGAGCTACATGACTTGCCCTGATTCGAGTACCCATGGGGAATACATTTTCTGACGTAATGTTGGTCCACCCAGCTCTGACGGCTGGTAGACCAACGGCCTTCTCAGCCTGTGCGCCAGGAGTTTATGGGATCAGGATGTAATAAGATCAGTTAAGTCTCGTATACTGCGATGGCCAGGACATGTGGCAGAAGTAGAGCAGGCAATCCTCTTGAAGGAAAACCAGAGGGAAAGCGGCCAAGAATGAAGGGGAGAATAACATTAAGCAACATTTGAGGGAGATTGGTTATACAATGGATAACAGGATAGGGAGTAATTGAGAGCTTACGTTCATGTGACCATAAACCTATGGGCTCGACAGTGCCAGTGAGTTAGCTAAAAATTAAAAAAGAACAACATAGCGAAAAATCAAGAAAACGAGACAAAAAACTGAATAGAAAAAAAAAAACTGAATGAAATACTAATACATAACAAAATTATAAAATAAAAAATCAAAAACACACGAAACAAAAAGTGAAACAATACAGTAAGAACAATAAGAAAAATAAAATTACAGAATATATCTTTCTTTATTAGAGACTTGAAATTAATTTTTAAATATATTACAGTAGGCCTATGTACTGGGGGATGAAAGGGGGCATCAAACTCCTTACAGGAAAGCCAGAGGGATAGCGCCTAGTACGTAGAACAAAAATGAGGTGGGAGAATAACATGATTTGAGGGAGGGAAATTACACAGGGATGATTGGAAAACATTAGCTCAGGATGGTGATGTGTGGAGAACTTATCGGTATGTTCGCGTGGCCATGAACCCATGGGTTAGATAGTGCCGTGAGTTAGTTACCGGTATATAATAAAATATAGTATTTTTTCTAATTATTATTAATGATTAAAATATTGAATAATGAAATAATTGTTTCATTACTAAATTAATTCGAGATGTTAGTTATTGTTCGTTTGATGAAAGTTAAAAATTAAATGGTACCTGTTGGTAGGTGCCGTCGTCCTCAACCTTGTTAAAATATTGTAGGCCTATATAAAGTTAACTGGAGCGCTTTCGGAAGTTATCTTCCATCTTCTGCAAGTTGAGTTTCCGCTACTTTTTCTTGTTGTGTACGGTGATGTATACTCCAATTGTTTGTAGCAGCAACACGTTGAAGAAGATGGAAGATAACTTCCGAAAGCGCTCCAGTTAATTTTATATACAATATTTTAACAAAGTTGAGGCCGACGGCACCTACCAACAGGTACAGTTTAATTTTTAACTTTCATCATGTGACTTCACCTCAACGGAATTTGATATGAATTTTACTAGTATTGATTAGTTATTGTTGATGCGATTTTTAATCATATCACCGCTTGTCAACATCTGACGTTAATCCCTTGATAAACTGTAGGCTATGGTGTGGAGGATCTGAAGGTAACGAGGATGTGTGTCTTCCATGTGAGAGACACCATTCATTTGTTCTCAGTTTTTCATTAAAGTAACCAATTGTACATACTGAGATGCGTGCGGGCCGATTGTGTGTTGGTGACGCTCATCTGCTGGGTTCTTGTCTACAGCCCTCCGGTACCACAGATGTTACCATCAGTGCTAATTCCACAATTCATGTCCCAGTTCAGTTTACGGAAAATATTTTCCAGCCGACTTGTGAATGTTTTGGATCTTCCTATCTCACTTTTTTTAAGTCGGAATCTTCGTCCTGAGATTTCCAGGCCGATCTCGCAAATGAAGGCACGAGAGGTCTAATTAGGAGGCACGATGTTACGTGGTAAAGTCGGTAAAACCCGCACCTGAATTACGCCCACGTTACATCCTCTGTGCAAGAAACACAAGCAAAAAGAGTTGTGCATATGAGTACACTAGAATTTTTTTGAACTAATTAAGTCTTATGCTGTTTATTGAAGGCTACTTAATTCTTCTTCTTCTTCTTCCTTCCAAGTATTAGGCCAAGGCCTGTTACGATCCTATAGAAAATTTTCCCTCCAGCGTTTCATAGGACGGTCCAGTGATCTTCGTCCTCTTGGTATATAATTATATACAGCTTTGGGGATCCGATTTGAACTCATTCTTTCAAGATGGTGTTTCCAATTTAGTTGGTACTGTTTAATATATTCCAAAATTGGCGTAGTCTTCAATTCTTTTAAGATATCGGTGTTCCTTTTCCGATCCCATCTGGTGTAACCCGCTGTTCTGCGCATGAATCTCATTTCACAAGCTGTTTATTCTGCTTTCATGTTGTCTTTTTAGTGTCCATGCTTCACTACCATAGGTCAACACTGGTCTAGCCAAAGTGTTATATAAACGTAATCTGGTGTTTTTTTTTGTACGAGGGATGGTTTCATAACTTGCTTAACAATTCCCAAACTTGTATTATAACTAGTATTTTTTCAGGGATATCCTTTTAATCCCAGATAGAGAGATAATATCCAAGATATTTAAATTGATTAGATCTCTCTAAAATTTTATTCTGGAGACAGATTTTACTTTGTATGGGGTCCTTCCCATGAAATGCCATAATTTAGTTGTGTTAATTGATATTTCCATATTAAATTTGGCACCTATTTTTTGTAAATTATAAATTGATCGTTGCAAATCATTTTCGGAAAGTGCCAGAAGCGCTAAATCGTCTGCAAAAAGAATAGCATCGAGTTTGAGGTTCTTATTGATGGGTAAATATCCCCGTTGTGTTTTCCTCCATTCTTTTATTAATTTATTCATATATAGCCTATAATGAAAAGCACCGGCGAAAGTCCACAACCCTGTCTTACTCCAGTGTTGATCTTTTCCCAAGAAGATAATTTGCCATCTTGTTTAACAGAGATTTCATTATCTTCATAGATAATTATAGATATAGATAGAATTTCCCGGAAGGCTATTTAATATATATCGCAAATAAGATTTATTTGCGTACGACAATTTAGATTTTATAGGCCTAGTATATCTAGCTTTCTAGATTTTTTACTGTTTCACGTAAGAAATTTGAATTCCATTAAAATATACAATAATAACTGCTAATATATCATAGTCCACCGCTGTGGTCTCGAGGTAGCGTGCTGCCTTGTCACGCAGCAGGCCCGGGTTCGATCCCCGGTCGGGGCAGTTTTTCTGGGTGAGGTTTTTATTGGGGTTTTTCCTCACCTGTAAGACAAATGTCAGGAAAAATTTAAGGCCCAAACGGTCCCCGAAATCATATGGCCATCATTATCATCATCACCCTTATCATTATCATTTTCATCATCATCATCCTTCACCGGTGTGGAAAGCAACGGGAAGCTACCACACCTACAATTCCCTAGTAAAGCTGCAAGCATAGCATGAAAATGCTATGATTGTAGTGAAGGACCTGCCTTCGGGCAGAATTACTATGGATGGATATATCATACATAGGCCTATTTATAAGAAAGTGAAAAAAATATACACCGAAAAGAAACGAAGTTGAAAATGAGAAAAAAAGAGGAAATGCAATTTTTATAGTTGAAGGAATAGATTACAGTTGAAATATGACGGAAGTCATTTGAACGAGGTGTTAATGTTGATTAGCAATTGTTCTCTTTAAATATTTTACCGCTAGCTTTTAAAATTTGTAAAGTAGGATTTGTATTGATTTAATGTTAGAATTTCGCTGTAGCCTATATCTATAAAACAAGTTTCATTTTAAGAAAGGGCAAATCTAATTAGATCTGATCCTTCAGTTAAAAGAAACACAACATTTTGAGACGAACCTAATGACCAGGCTGTTGGGAGTTAAACAAAAAAAATCATTCAACACGCTTGGTAGTTATTAATAATTCATTTAAAATAATTTTTTAATTTTTCTAAACAATACAAACGCTATTTAAATTAAATTAAAATAAAAAAATAATCTTGCAATTTTACTCGTCAAATTGAGAGAAAATTTCTGGGTCAACGAAAAACTCTAACACTGATGACCCGCTGTTACGAGCTATAAAAAGGACTTTTTGACATTAGCTTTATTTTTTTTTACGTGTTTAATGATGAGATCGCATGTTCGTGCCAGTCAATATGATCATGTGACGTAATGCAGGCGCACCAACTTGTCCTGTCTCGAAAAAAAAACAATAAAGTACCCAACAATCACTATTTTGCATTGGTACTTGCAGTATTTTGGCAAAAATGTCTATTTGAAGTGGTTACCCATGTATTTACACAAACTCTAGGTAATTCAGACTCAACTTACGTAAGAAAGTAAACTGTTCTCAGTTTTATACTTTCTTCCCGCTCTATAGTAAATAACATATAACTAACTCACTTGCACTATGGCCGCGCGGATATAAGCTCCCCATATATCCATATCCTGAGCTAACGTCTTCCAATAATTCTCTGTATAATTCGCCCTACTCAAATCAAGATTAATGTTATTCTCCCACCTCATTCTTGTTTTACCAACTGGCCGCTTTCCTTTTGGTTTCCCCAGATGAACGTACAATGTCCCTCTTTCATCCCCCTTCATGAAAAATGTTCTGTCTTCGCAGTCTGCAAGACTGTTTTAACATCCAGTTTCCCATAAACATGTTTTGTAGTTTTCTCCATTTGCCTATCTATTCGTCTCTATTTGCCTGAAAATTTCTTGCCCTTTATTCACACGCCCGCTTAATCTCTTAAATTAAGGCACATGTTATAGTGTCACTAAAGTAGCTGAGTTTAACATAAGATGGGATGACGAGCCCTGTAATGCGTTTCCAGAGTCAAGCCAATGTTCAACCTCTTTCATTCCTCTCTGCAGCCTAATTATTGTTTTTTTGCACTTTTTTAATTAAGAATAAGAATACATTTTATTAAAAAAAACAAATCTTGTACTCAATGCTTACACCCGATTGAGTAAGTGTTCGTGCTAGGGTGCAGTTCAGTTACAGAAATAATACGTAGACCTATAGAATATACACATTACAAAGTTTTGGTTAAAGGGAGACAGTTATACATTTTGCAGCCAGTTTCACGATTTAAAATAAATTCTGGTACATAAAAAATCAAAATATAATTAATATCGACCTATGGGAGAATAAAATAATACGATATAGAATATATTAATGCCCATCATAAGGAGGCGATCAAATGTATTGTGAAGTAATACAAAAAGAAAATAAATTTAGGAGAAAATTTAAATATATAAATCGCTCTCTGACGCATAAAGTATCTGAATTCCTTACTTCTTTGAAAAGTTGCTCATTCATTGTTAAATTTCCATTCTTATTCCATAACATAGCATAGTTCTACATGTGAATGTGTCATTGTTTTATGTAGCGCGTGTTGGTTAATATATCCGCATAATCTAACATTTTAGGAATTCCGAATTATTCTAAAGTACCGTAAAACGGGGCTACTTCGACGTATTTTCGAAGGATTTTAAGGTCTACCTCGTATGATTTATGCCGAAAAAATTGAATGTGATTTATTGTACCAATTGAACCTTAGACTACAAATCCCATTTGGTACTGTTCTCCTCAAATAAAAACTTAGTAGGACAACAATGAGTTTTGTTTAGGTCTGTTTTGCCCATGTGCTGGGGCTACTTTGACATCACATTTGTTTTCACTAAAATTCAAAGTAGACCCACTGTAGGTTCTACTTTGACACCAATTTATCTTTTATAAATATTTTTATTGTAAACAACCTCACTACAAATGTTTTTATAACTGTAATTTGACAAAATAAACTTAAACTTCTTTATCAATTCTGACGCGCAACAGAACACAAACATTATATAATTATTGTAGTTAGACAATCAGG
Organism: Diploptera punctata; assembly: GCA_030220185.1. NCBI lineage: Eukaryota > Metazoa > Arthropoda > Insecta > Blattodea > Blaberidae > Diploptera > Diploptera punctata. The sequence continues at coordinate 1,157,730 of JASPKZ010007268.1, forward strand.
AATTAATTAGAAAACATGCATTTTTGAAACAACTGTAGAAAAAAAACAGATTTTCACATCTCATCTTCACATAGTTCACATTGAACAAGTAATTCTGTTCCCACGTTGTGGCGATGTTTTGAAGCAGCTAACTCTCTTCATGCCCGATGTTGTAGTAACATTTTGAAGGATTGGTGTCCCAAATAAAGAATTACTGGTTCAGGTTGGGTTTAATTTTCGGTAGAGCTGGATTCTGTTCTTAGGGTCGGAAGTTGGTACACAGGATAGGAAAACACTTCACAATCATAAAAAAATTGTTTCTTGTAGAAATAATTTCACATTTATTCACTTTGTAGGTTCCCAGCAGATTAAGTAAATGTAGGTGGTATTATTCTTCACCGTCAATTAAAATTAAATTATTTTCTTTTCTTGAATCAACTATTCTTCTTGTATTAAATATCACATTTTATCAGGAGAGCTGTTATTGCTTTTATCCTTGTTGAAAGTTGTATGCAGAATGACTAGTGTAATTCAGTTATAATTTTAAAGAACATTATTACATCACATGATAGTAATTTTAAATTCTATTGGTTAATAGCCCATTAAATACCAGGTTTAAATGTGATTTGTTAAATCAAAGTATTAATTGTTTTAACATCCAATCAGAGTTTAGTATACTTTTATTTAAAAATATTAAGTTAAGCAGGTGTTCTTATTACAGTTATAACAGAAAGCTTTATAATTCTGACAACAATGACATAAAACAATTTTAAAAGCATTATTTAGAAAGACTGTTAAGTAATACAATTTCTTTAATGGTTACTGAGACATTTTTGTTCAACAATGAACACAATGGATTATTTAGACGCTTTTCTTTATTTAAGTTATATTTAAATATGAAAAGAATTTTAAAGTATAAAATTATTAACTTAAACTTTCATATTTATTATGATATTAAAATCCTGCTATAACATTCATATTGAGAATTGTTCGATCCTCTGTTACACACACCACAGACCCAGAGCTTGCACCTTACACAACAAATCCAGTCCTTACCCCTGTAAAACCGAAAATCACAATTTTATCCTCGCTGGCAATTCATTGTTGTTGAAAGTGACACAGATGTGTCTCCAACAATTATCATCGTCTTTTAAAACAACTTAATTATTCGTGCGCCTTCAAGGAAATGTCTACACCATTGAATTGTTGTCGAAATAGCCCAAAACACGCAAGAAATTTAAATTGTCGAAGAAGCCTCAATTCTGTCAAAGTTGCCCCTCGAATCAAAGTAACCCCGATTTACGGTACTATACAACTTCTGCCTTTTAATTAAATGGCAATCCTTTTGAAATCTACATAGAGTTGATGTAGGCCTACATTGCCAAAATATTGCCATTTCGTTTCTTAGACTATGTCTTACTCTCACCTATTGCAGAGATTATCTACTTCTTCCTAATATATCAGCTTTCGTGTTTTTACCATCTGCAGTCGACCAAGTGTATTTATGAATTTCCATAATCCTAATTAACAACATGTTCTGTAAGTGGAGCAAATGTTATTTATAAACGGGCAATAGGCCTATACGATCGTTTATTTAATATGTTATACTCACCGGTATGTGGATATACAATATTTAACTAAACTAATTCACTATCACTATCGAACCCATATGTTCATGGCCGCGCGGTCATAAGCTTTCCATACAACCCTATCCTGAACAAATGTCTTCCAATAATCCCCTGTATAAATTACTTTCTTCAAAACACTGTTAATGTTATTTTTACCTCATTCTATGTCTACGTAATAGGTGCATCCCCCTGGTTTTCCTATAAGGATTTTCCATGCCCCTCTTTCATTCTCCATTCGTGTCACATTTCCTGCCCACCGCAGTCAACGGTTTCCTATAAAGATCATGTAGCTCACTGTTATGAAAGTCTTCTCCATTCACCTTATGTTCTTCTCTCTTTGATCCAAAATTTTCCTATGGACTTTATTCTCAAATACTCTCTTCCGTTAAAGCGAGAGTCTATGTTTCACACCCATACAATATAACTGGGAGAATAACAGTTTGATATATTTTCAGTTTAACGCTTTTTTACAGAAGCTGGGATGACAGAGGTCTCTGTTATGCATAATAACACGCATTTCCAAATTGAACCTCTGTTTTAATTTTTTGTGCATCTCATTTCTCTTTGTAATTATTATTCTTAGGTATTTGAATTCAGTCAGTTTTTCAAAATTTCCCTCATTTGTCATTAACTTCATTCTTCTCCAACTTAGTACATCCCGTACGGTAAAAATCTTAATTTTTTATTCGTTTGCACTATTTTATACATTAATTTCATTTCTAAATCTTTCATCCAGTTCCTCAACCACCCTATTGTATTTTATGGGGTGCATTTTACAGCTGACATCTTTCTTTGACTCAGCATTCTATCTTGACCTGTCGCGCATCGGGTACTCCTACAGTACCTAGGCCATCGCCGCGCCGGCGTATCTCCTAAAATCCGGATACAATTTTTTGTTATAATAATTATAATATCCGCTCTATCCTTACATTCAATTTAAAATATAAAAATATATAAAACTGTTATTCTCCCAGATATATTATGAGAATGTAAAACATGAACCCTTACCTTAAGGGAGGAGAAAAGTTGAGTATTTGAGACCTAAGTTCTCAGGAAATTTTTGGACCAAAGAGAGAACAACATGCAGACGAATGGAGAAAATTTTATAACAGTGAGCCTATCGTTATGCGAAATCAAATGTAAAAAGAACAGCTAAGTCCCACAAGACTTCGGTAGGAAAGAGATGTGGCAGGTCCGGGCAATAAAAGAGGGTCATGCAAACTTTGTACGAAAACAAGAGGAGAAAACTCAAGTAGATCGGGCAATTATGAGGTGAGAGAATGACTTTAACCACGATTTGAGCGAGTAAATTATACAGGTGATGCATGGAAAACATTGTCAGGGTTGGGATATATGGAGAGTTTATACGAGCGCGGTCACGAATATGCCAGTGAATAAGTTATTTTAAAGTAAGGATAGTTTTAACAATACATGTCATCTACACGGCTTTTGTCTTATTTAAAAACTCGAAAATTAAGTCATGATAAATTACAAAACCGTTTTTATATTGTTGTGAAATTTCGAACTTGTGGCTGCATGATAATTGAAAACAAATTTATATTAAGTATGTTTTACTGAAAATACTCGCAAGTATATTGACTTAGGCTTTCACGGGCCGGAGTTACTATGATGATCTTGTAGAAGATTTCCGGGCTGTTGGCCGTGGTCCTGAGGCGGTCCACGCAGAGAACACGTCACGGATAAACGTATAAATAGGGCAGGTAGTCGACAAACTCGATAGGACAACTCCTATCCCACAGACTAATAATTGCAGAAATAAATCTAAGAGTAGGAAACAATCGAAGAAAACTGCCTAAGAAGACATTAATTTAGCTGGAGTGTTAAAAAATAATTGTAAGTTTGTTTAATGCTGTTATTGAAATGAAATGATAAATACATTCGAACAATTACATTTTAAAACACATAGCACAGCAACAAAAATACCTGCAAACGCAGACATTGTACCAAGCAATATAATAAAATATTACATTAATGAAATTTCAAGTGCTATTCAAATTTAAGTAGACCTAACTCAGTTACGCTCCTGTATCAATTTAAAAGCAAATGCTAATCTCTAGAGATGTACTCGTATATCTGCATGTGGGGAAAAGGATGCTTCCACTTAACCAAGCTATTATAAATACGCTTATTTCCCTATAAGTGTCTAAGGGTGACATGTGTTTAACACATCGCTTCAAAGAGATATCTAGTAGGCAACTAGGATATTACTTGGATGAGAATGACCAATTAAATTTTGCTCAGATGCTCTAATTTAGGCTTGAGCTTTCTTACGAGTCCGAGAACATTCGGACTCGGGTCCCACGGCTTAAAGTCCTTCCCGGATGATATGTCCCTTGGATTTTTCAATCTTAAAAATCCATCAACCTCGGCCGGCTTTGAACCCTCGACCCTTAGAACCAGATGCAAGAACTGAATCCCTAGACACCGGGAACTTGTGCTAATGTAAAAATCAACACTATTACACAAGCATAATCCTTATTTTAATATATATTTTTAGGTTGAAATGAACTTGCCGCCACTGGCAAATCGATCGCTGGATGGCTGGCAACATGTAAGCGACTATAACCCCTCAAACCAAGGGTTGAGAGCCTACAGATAAACACGTACTCCCGGCTGCTGATCAATATGTCATCGTTTACAGAACTCGCATCTCCGCTTTATTCAGAACGTTTTAATTGTATTGTCAATAAGACGAGCCCCCCCCCCCGCCCCCGCCCGGCTCACTTCATTAAATTATTATATTCAACACTAAACTGTTGAATCGCGACAATTTTAAAACAAACTGCACCGCGCGCTCCAGTCAACTGAAATGCATATTGTTATTAGAAAACCTGGATAGAAGGTGTGCAAGCGGCTATGATCATCAGAGGGTTTGAGGAAGATCAATGGATAGACAGAGAGGAATGGGGTTTGGTTTCCGGAACACGGAGGCAGCTGTCATTTTACCGGATAATGATGATGATGATGATGATGATTATTATTATACCTATTTTTTTCGTGGCTTTAATGTTGACTTATTATTTTCTTGCTAAGAGGCTTGTCGCGATATGGTATGGGATGTGCTTTATTTAAAATCACAGATTTCTTTAACGTGCCACGCTTTATTTATTCAGGATCGCATTTAATTAGCACTCATGGAAGTTGCGCTTTCGAAATGTCATAATCCAAAGAATGCTTAACCTTGACTACCCTGGAAGAGCGGAAACTGGGATATAAAGGAATGGGACCTGCCCGCAGGACGCCCAATTCTGGCTGACGCAGGTAAATACAGAGCAATTGTTGCAAATTTGGGCCTTAAGTAAAAATGATGACATTTTCCGATAATTACCCCGTCTCTTTGTCTTAGCTGTTCCTCTACGTCCAACATCTCACTATTCCTCATCCTTCCTTGTTTCAGCCACTCGACTCTGGAATTCCCTCCCCTCGCATATCAAGGACTACCCGACTCAAAAAACAGTTTAAAAAGAAACTCACTTCATATTTCCTTAGACAATATAATATATATCCGTGTTCCATGTATGCTTTTGTTATTCCTTTATATTTTAAACTTTCTTTACCAAGCCATTTGCTTAAGCTAATTATAGGTTATAATTTTATTATTATTATTATTATTATTATTATTATTAATGCTATTTTTATTTCTTTCCCTTGTCAACTTTATATTGTGTAGTCTACTGTTTATCTTTTATGTATCATTAATAATAATTCTTATTGTGTGTGTAATTTAACCTGGTGATGTGGAAGAGAACACCTCACGGTCTTAACTCAATCAGATAAAATAAATAAATACAATATAAATAAGATAAATAAGTCAATAAATAAATAAAAACTTAAAAACTAAAATCATATTGACAGTATATGGAGAAGGATGGAGCGTATAAAATGGACAGACAAAAATAAAGATGTGCTAGACAGAGTGGGTGATGGAAAAACAATGCTGGAACACGTAGAGAAGAGGAAAGGAAATTGGATTAGCCACTGGCTAAGAAGAAACTGCCTGCTGACGGATGCCCTAGAAGGAATGGTCAACGGAAAGAAGGTTAGAGACACAGAAAGACATCAGTTGATAGACAATATTAAAATAAATTGTTTGTATGCGGATACAAAAAGGAAGGATGAGTAAAGGAAAATGCTGAGTTTGCAGTAAAAGATATGCTCTTGGGCAGAACAGTATGTATGTTGAGAAAGTTCTCACTTAAATGTTAACCGCTTTTACCAAAATAACGAGTTTGTATGTTTGTTTACTTTTCTTATTGAAATCAAGAGATCAAAACTCTTAAATATATTGGAAGACAGAAATATACCAAATTTACTTCGGCAGAACATACAAAATATTTACAAAGACAACACCATAAAGATTAAATTAAATAACAGATTTTCTGAAGAAGGAATTATAAATCGTGGCGTGAGACAAGGCTGCCCCCTATCCCCAACACTCTTTGCAATTTATATCAATGAAGTAATATGTTGCTGGAACAAAACATATACATTTGGAATAAGAATATCAGAAAATAGAAAATTAAACACCCTATTGTTTGCAGATGACCAAATAATAATAGCAAATTCCGAAGATAATCTACAGAAAGGTCTGTATGAACTTAACAAAATTACAGAAGAATATGGATTGAAGATATCTACAGAAAAAACAAAAATTATGGCATTTCAAGGTGTAGATCCTGTCAGAAGTAAAATTGTACTGGACAATAAAATTTTGGAGCAGGTGAATAATTTTACATATCTAGGATGCAATATCTCATATGAAGAAGAAAATGATGTAAATGCAAAAATATCTAAATTTTTAAGAATTTTAGGGTTAATAAATTCTATCTTCAAGCCACAGTTAGTCCAAAAGCATTCAAGACTGAAAGTGTATAAAACACTGGCTCTTCCAACTCTTTTGTATGGTAGCGAAGTATGGACGTTGAAACAGAAGGATATACAGAGACTTAGATCTGCTGAAATGAGATCTTCGGAGGATACACACTACTAGATCACAAAAAAAAGATGAAGACATCTTAGAAGAATTACACATGGAATCTTTAGAAAACAAAATTTCTGATTATAAGTCAAGATGGATACAACATGTTCATCGAATGGAAGATCACAGAATACCCAAACTAATGTTAAGATATCAACCTGCAGGAAGAAGAAGACCAGGACGTCCACTCAAAAGACTTCTGGATGGTGTTTCTCTTGAGGCCGAAACAGGTCAACAAATGGCCTAAATTCGTGAATGTACTATGATGATGATGATTGAAATCTTACATACCGAGTCTCGTTGCAAAAAACAAATGGTGAACCCCTTCTCCTATTGGTCTGATTTTACTGGTTAAGGAAATTGATCTTACTTTTATTGATTGATATATTGACGAGTTCTTTGCAAACAAAAAATGACGGCCGCTGGAGCGTTAATACTAAATTTTTATTATGTTTTTGCTGGTCCGTCAGAAATCGCTTGAGGAACGTTATGGTAGGCACGTCTATTTTAAGAAGTAATTAAGCCTATGTAATTAAATGCCATAGCTTCATGATCCAAGGCTGCTGACGTTGTTCCTGTTAACGGCTGGCAGAATAGAGTACGTCTCCATTAATCTTAATTTCAATTCTATTAACCGGAATTCACTATTCATCTTATCAAGCAGTGAGGCTCACTGGAATATATTCCATTCCTCACACATATTTTTATTTATTTATTTTACCTGATGGAGTTAAGACCGTAAGGTGTTGTCTTCCACTTCACCAGGTTAAATTATACATACAATAAGAATTGTGATTAATGATACATAAGATATAGACTTCACAATATAAAGTTGACAAATAGTTATGTTTCCGTTGGATAGGTATCGTAATTTGTTCAACTATTGAGTTAGGTTCCTTCATCGTTTAGGACTAAATATTCCATTTCATCAACTGATCTTGAAATCAACTTTTCGTAATTAATTCGTCTGAAGAAGGTACAAAATACTGAAACAGCTGTAACGAATTTGTGTTAAAATAAATATGAAAATTGTATAAGACTTTTACAACTTTATTTTATTTAATCACTAAACATAGGCTAATGGATTTTCATCAAGTAAACACCAAATCAATTTATTAATCAACTGTTATATTATTTTGACAAAATATATGTTAATATGTGTATTATATAATTATTATTTTTATTTCTCATTCTTAGCATAACGTATCCCATTTTAGGTACATTTACGTGCCCCATGACACGCGGGTCTTCGGGAGTGGCTGTTCAAACTTTGCATCACGTACATACTTCATACCGAACTTGGACAATGAGGAATCAGTTCAATTCGGGGCCACCTTCGAATTAACAACAATTTTGAGAAAAGACACACATTCAAAGTAAACAAGGTAAATATGGTAGGATGATTACGGTCACCAAATGATGTTCGGGGACTATCTGGGCCTTAAAATGTCCTGACATTTTTTCTTACAGTTGAGGAAAAACTCAGGGGAACCCACAGGAAACATATTCCTACCGGGAATCAAATCCGGGCCCGCTGCTTACAAGGCAATGATGTTACCCCAACACCACGACAGTGGACGTTTGTATAATAAAGACAATTTTTAATTTTATATTTCCTATAAGTCAAGACAACTGATGTATGATTTGTGTTGGTCACCGTAGAATTGAATTTAAAATTTACAATAAAATAAAATAATAGTGGATAACGTTTAAAAAGTTTTAGGAGAAAAGCTATATTAAATGCATCGCACTGTGGGGGCTAGTTGTGCCTGTATCGTGAGCGTTTCACGTCTCAGAGAGACTTAACTCGAAAGATCCAACACTGAAATAACTTGTTTAATATTTATGTGATGGTGATACTGTCAATATTGAAGATGGGTTCTTTTAATGTGGCATCTCACTTACAGGTTATGCAAGCCGTCGGCGTGGCCATACCCATTAAACATAGGGAAGACCTCGCTCATTAACACAGAAGCTAGCGGTACTGCAGAAATTGCTACTGTTGCCTTGTAATTTGGATGCCGCCCGCAAAGTTGCCTTAGGCTAGTTACACTCCTTTCCCCCCCGTCCACCGCCCTTGTAACACCTGGAGCTAAATAAACCGAGCCTACCCCTTAGAACCCACCCTTGAAACATATTCACTTGCTCCAGTCATCACCAATTTCAATATTTGTGTTGTTGCTTGCAGTCAGCTGTGGATGCAGTGTTCACATTCTTATTTGATGACGTTTTTTAATGAAAGAAGATAATTTGTATCGGAATTCAAAGCTGGGCGTGAAAGGGCCTCTAATTTCAGACATGATATTATTTTAAGTGCCATAACTATATGACACGGGACCCACGGCTTTACTTCCCTTTCTAAATGATGATGATGATTTAGAATATTGGAGACGTCAGTTATTACCGGAAAGATTTCTAAATTCAAATCGGGAAAGATTGGCATGCTACGAGTTAATGGTAGGCCTAAATCCAGAAAATTGGATAAACTTGGGTAAATTTCTGGACAAAACGCGGAAAATAAGAACAACACTCATTCATGAATAAATATAGGCCTATGTTATCAAAATGCAATACCATTAATTCTTAATAATTATACATAACTTAATTAATGTTTGCATTATTATGTAATTGCAATATTATTGTGTTTTCTTTATGTAATTGTTTTCTTCTTTTGTTTTTCTTTATACTATTACCAAATATTACTTTATTGTAACGGACTGTCAACAGCACGTACGGCTTACTGCCCGTGCGACCCATATTTGTAAATAATATTGTAAATATCTTACTTTTTGTCTAATAAAGTCCTACTACTACTAGTTCGAATAAAGCCACGCTCAGTAACCGAAAAAGTGCATCGACTTCGGACGGTTTTGAACTCGTGAACCCGGGAGTCAAAGGTGAGCGTGATAACCAGCAGGTCCAACTTAAAGCAAAATGTTTTATTGGGTACAAATAATTAGAGGTTAAAAAACTCACAAGCGACCTGTCAACTATTAGGCCTATATGACGAAACCTACTTTGAAATTACTCCAAGAGAAGCGTTGTGATATAACTTACCAGGGCCGTGTTCAAAAAATTAACTCCCGTTTTTAACTGCAAGGCACATAAATCGAAGCCAGAAGTTAGAATCCAGTAATGACAACCCACTGTAGATGCAGCACATGGAATCCCTGCTTGATTAAGAGCGGAGTAGTGTGAGACGGGACGCGGCGCGGATGGCAGGTATTAAGGGTTATCCAATCTACTAATTAGGGAGTTATATTACTTCAAATTATAAATTAGGCGCTGGGTTTTAGTATCGTGCGGATAAAAACGGATATTTTTTGGCCACGGCCTTGGTAAATCAAATAGATTGTTCGGAAGAAATCTCGAGGTAGGTAACGGCATGCAGCGGTTGAACGTTCCCTTGTCAGCTGTTGAAGTAGATTAAATATCGGTAGTCACTCGGACTTTGGTTAGCAAATTAAAGCCTAACTATTAAGAATTACTTAATCTTATTTTCAGAATTTATTTTTAAATAATTTGCGAAGATGTCGCAAACAATGAAGGAATTTTAAAGTTATTGTAGATGCTCATAACCATCAAGGACTAGGTGTTCCGCCTCAGGTAAACTGTTCTTCGGCCTTCCTCCCGTTAGGTCTGCAGGAAAACAGTTCTTGTGACAACCTCTCACTAGATATCCGTGATATTTTTCCCCTTGACATTGGACATTGTCACGAAATCAGTGAATGTTGGGTTGTGTTAACATAATTAATTGATCCATAAATAATTAAATTACTATCGATTTATCCTCAAGAAACAAAGGAGATTTAAACGGTTATTGCGAAGTTGCGCCTTCAGCACGCAAACGGCACGTTTCCGGACAAAGGTTCCCATTTAAATCGTCATCTAGGCCTACACAGTCCCCTCTAGAATCCCTAGAAGTTTTTAATGAGAAATTCCGAACACTCTGTATATTTTCTACGTTAATTCAAACGCTGACAAATATACAGACTTCTGGTAAAAGTGTTACTGAACTTCAGAAAGTGTTCAGTTCCGGTTGCAAAACGTTCTTCAGATTTATTGTACAAGAACCGACGCGACGTCTTGTGAGGGGTTAACAGAACCTATGACAGCAGGTTCTTGTTGATGGATCCAGACTGTTAATTAATGACTTCCCCGTGACGTCATGGTGTTTGCGTTACTTTTGTAATTGTACCTTTTAGAGATATTAGATTGTTATTTTTAATTGTTAGTGAACGTAGAATAATGAGGAATTTGGGTATCCAAGGAAAATAGCGACACCAAGTTTACAAAATCAGGTTTAACGTCTGAGGGACCCGACATGCTTACCACATGTTACTGCTATAACTTACTAGCTGGATAATCACCAAACTTTGTGATTGATGGACTGAAGACAGCAGCCGGCTGGTTGACTGGAGACATTCAACCACTTCATCGACATGGGCTTTAGGAGTTTTAGTTGGTCTATTGTTGATAGGACTAAAGGAAAATTATGAGAGAAGAGAAGAGAAGAGGTATTTTTAATGTCATGTTGCGCACAACTAATTACTCATGGATTATTTGCACTCTAATGCTCAGAAGTAACTCTAATGCTCAGAAGTAACTCTAATGCTCAGAAGTAACTCTAATGCTCAGAAGTAACTCTAATGCTCAGAAGTAACTCTAATGCTCAGAAGTAACTCTAATGCTCAGAAGTAACTCTAATGCTCAGAAGTAACTCTAATGCTCAGAAGTAACTCTAGCTTTAACGGCTATGTTCCTGTCAAAACAAACAGAATTGTGCACCACATGCGAAGCCCAGTAGAGTACTTTCTGGAATTACAGAACGTCCAACTAGCCTAAATCCATAATAGAACAGCATTTCACGTTCTGAATGGATAGAAGGTCTATAGATGTTGCATCACTTTGTTTCGTGAATCAACGTAGACGATCATTAAACAGCTTCCTACGCTACAAGCCGGAAGGCGAGGGTTCGATACCCTATGATCCCAATTTTTAAACTGACGGCGCACTAGCTCTGGACTCTCTAATGAGAATCAGTACCAGAAGCGTGTTCTGGGGGTAAAAGCGGCCGTGATGCAGGGCTGAGAACCCGGATGATTGTGTTCTAAAGCTGGGGGTCTTTACCTCCAAAATCAGTACCAGAAGCGTTTTCTGGGGGTAAAAGCGGCCGTGATGCAGAGCTGAGAACCCGGATGATTGTGTTCTAAAGCTGGGAGACTTTACCTCCAAAACCAGTACTAGAAGCGTGTGCTGGACTAAAAGCGGCCGTAACGCAGAGACATAGGACAAATCAATGTGAGAAGTTGAATTAGGCCTATATAAATACAGTGTGATCTCAGTATATCGTAGGAGGGAGTCAGTCTATCAAAGTGACCGCTCGATGTTCCACGATGCCATCTTGAATAATTTCAGTTTCTCAGGTATTACAGAGAGACGTGTTGCCTTAAGTGACCCTTTCTTCTTGATTGTCACAAGAAACTGTTAATTAGACTAATTGTCACAAGTTAACAACTTTATATTGATTTTAATTCTTAACATTCTCACTTTTTATTCAAACGCCACTTGCACATGGGCTGACAGTGACGGGGATATTCAATTGTTTAGATAAGCGTACACTTTCCATGGGGTCAACCGGTACAAATTCCATGTAACGTAATTTAAGTAAGAACAAATATCCGACAGATTTTCGTAAGCTTCTTCTTTCTTAGAGCTACGGGATTTGCGCTGATTCGAGTCACAATGGAGGAAAATAAATTTTCTCATGGAAATTCGGTCAGTATGGGACCGGTGCCCACCCAGCATCGGGCGTATCAACAATAAGTAACGTCTCTAGGTTAAGAAAACCATCGATAACAGCCTATACTGGCTACATTATCGTCCACTTCTGTGATTAGCATATGTAGATGTGAGGCCTGCAGCCGGCGTGTAGGCCAAAGGCCTTTAGGGCTGTCGCGCGTGGAGTATTCTTTTCTTTTGAGATAAAACGCATCTTTGTTACAGGAAATAAAGTTTCCGCAGACTTCAACATTTCGTTTACAATACACGAGGAATTGACCAGCTCATGGGCTAAATATCTATATCTTTCATGAAGTCCCGGGTTCCATTCCCGGTCAAACCATAGCAATTTTCCCTTAAAGGGAATTATTCATGTGATTTCTCATGATCTGGAATTTAGGTTAAGTTTAGATTAAGAACTCTCCTGGCGCTTCATTATCATCTATCATATCATCGGGGTAACGTAACTCCGCCTTCTAGGCGCCCCAACTTCAGAAGTGGGTTATAATTAAGCCAATGTCAGGAGAGAAAACCAGAAATGTCGAAATGACAACCTGGGGCATTGAATAAAAAATATATATACAGGGTGCTCTAAAATTTTCCTTACAAACTTCTAGAACTTGTAGAGGGGACTGGGTTGATATTATTTAGAATTGGAAGCCATGTCCGGAAACTTACCGTTTCTATGCTACAGCCGTTTAAAAACAAGCATTGCCTGACGTACATCACGTGTCTTAACAAGTAATAGCTTCGCGATTCGTCCGCCTACAGAGTTACATGATGCGGGGGCGCTTACGTCGGATCACGTGATGTCAATTGACGTTTTTCCTACCTCTCAGCGCTGGTTCGAGTTTCATTCAGTGTTAGAGCAACATGGTTGAGTACACTTTCGCTGAATACACCGACATGAGGTAATGGAAGAGCTGCTCGTCGCCATAATTACGCAACGGCTTCGAGAAAGGGGTATCTTCACTGCCAGCAGGAATGACTGTGGTGCTCCAAGGAGACGCCGCACTCCCGAATTGGAAGAAGTCGTACTGCATCATGTTGAAAGAGACCACGAGTAATTGCGCCTGTAATGGATGTTGCTCCGAGCACCTTCTGGAATGTTATACATCAACAACAACCACTTCCAAAGGTTACATTCACTACTGACAGCCGATTTTGCTCCACGCGTTGAGTTCTGTACATGGTTTCTGCACCGCTGCCCATCAACGAGCCCCTATTTCCACGGCGCTCTCTTCACAGATGAATGTGCATTTGCTAGGGATTGTGCATTCAATTCATGAAACAGCCATGTATGGGCAAAGGAAAACGCTCATGCCGCGCATGTCCAGAGATTCCAACACAGATGTTCAATGAATGTGTGGGTAGGTATTCTGGATGGTCATGTGATTGGACCGTACATGCTTCCATCCAGGCTAGCAGGTCCCATCTACTTGATCTTCTTACAACAAGGACTGGGGTGGCTTGTTGAATAATGTGCCATTGAACGTTCGTCAAGACATGTGGATTCAGCATGGCGGCGCACCCCCTCACTTTTCAATTCATGTTCGGGAAAATCTGGACCGACGATTCGAACGAAGATGGATAAGTCGAGGTGTGGTCCAATTGACCTCTACGATCACCGGATTTCACTCCATTTGACTTTTTCCTCTGGGGTCGTATAAAGAGTTTGGTTTATGACACCCCTGTAGAGATAGAAGATCTGGTGGCACGAGTTGTGGTCGCTGCAGGAGATACACCAGGTGTGATAGAGTGCGTTCACCAAAACATTATTCGTAGGTACAATGTGTGCAACGAAGTTGCTGGTCGCCACATCGATCTGCACTTGTAGTGGATATGAATGTTAGCCATTATTTCAAAAGGATAAAAACAGTTTAACTGTAAACAAAAGCGTTTTTGAAAAATGATCCAGTTTCCATTTTTTCTTTGGTTATTAATGAGTTGAATTCTAAAACAAGTGATGTACTGTGACACGCCTCATAATAAATTACTTATAAAAGTGGTCGAGTTAAAAACATGTTTTCAATGGCTGTAGCACGGAAACGGTAAGTTCTGGACATGGTTTCCAATTCTAGATATTATCAACTTAATCCCCTGTACAAGTCCTAGAAGTTTGTAAGGGGAATTTTAGAGCACTCTGTATACGAGGAATTAATTGAGAAGGAATCTATAAAATATAGATAAACTAAGAGGAAGTCTGAAATAATGCTGTTCGATGGTTTTTGTACCATCTTCTACCAGAATTGCAGACGTCGCCAATTTGTATTAAAAACAGAATTAGTTTTTTAATGATACACGGTTCATTTTACCAATAATACATTAATTTCATTAATAATGTATTGTTCTGCAATTTAGGGCTGATTCAATGTCAACATTGTGTGAGAAAATGTACCGCTGTTAAGGTAAATGTACCGCTGTTAAGGTAAATGTACCGCTGTTAAGGTAAAAGCAATACGAGGACTGAACTACATACGTGCTTGCTTGACTATTCGCATGTTTCGAGATTTTGTGTTTTTAATAAACTATTAGTGTGTCCGCCAGAAATTACAATTTTTTTAAATTTTGTTGAAAACAGGACCACATACACGACTATTAAACATTAAAAACTGGTTTGGATTGCCGATAAGCATTACACTTATAGCAAATTACTGAATCAATTTTACGGTGTAAACAATTTCACATTAAAAACAACATTAGTAAAGGCCCAAGTCGGTAGGTCAAAGATCAGAGGTCAGACGCATGCAATGACGCACAACTCTTCCATTTATTATTCTAATTACCGATTTTATAGCACAATATTGTTGTGGGAGGCAATTTCCAAACTTCACCTCCTACATTTGTAGGGCTACATTCAACTCACGGCTCTTTCACTCAAGCAGTGCTTATGTATAATTCAAATTTAACTAACTGGAGATCTTGAAACCGGTGGTTCATGGTCGCACGTACGTAAGCTCTCCATATATACCTATCTTGAGGTGATGTTTTACAATCATTTTATGTATAATTCATCTCGCGAGATTATAGTTGATGTCATTCTCAATTCTCATTCCTGTCTTCCTACTGGCATGCCTCCTCTGGTTTTCATACATGAAGTTTCCATGTCACTTACCATCTGTCTGCCTACTGGCATGTCTGCTCTGGTTTTCATACATGAAGTTTCCATGTCACTTACCATCTGTCTGCCTACTGGCACGTCGCCTCTGGTTTTCATACATGAAGTTTCCATGTCACTTGCCAACTGTCTGCCTACTGGCATGTCGTCTCTGTTTTACTACATGAAGTTTACATGTCACTTACCATCTGTCTGCCTACTAGCATGCTCCTCTGGTTATCATACATGAAGTTTCCATGTCACTTACCATTTGTCTGCCTACTGGCATGTCTCCTCTGGTTTTCATACATGAAGTTTCCATGTCACTTACCAACTGTCTGTCTACTGGCATGTCTCCTCTGGTTTTCATACATGAAGTTTCCATGTCACTTGCCACCTGTCTGCCTACTGGCATGTCTCCCCTGGTTTTCATACATGAAGTTTCCATGTCACTTACCACCTGTCTGCCTACTGGCATGTCTCCTCTGGTTTTCATACATGAAGTTTCCATGTCACTTACCACCTGTCTGCCTACTGGCATGTTTCCTCTGGTTTTCATACATGAAGTTTCCATGTCACTTACCACCTGTCTGCCTACTGGCATGTCTCCTCTGGTTTTCATACATGAAGTTTCCATGTCACTTACCACCTGTCTGCCTACTGGCATGTCTCCTCTGGTTTTCATACATGAAGTTTCCATGTCACTTACCACCTGTCTGTCTACTGGCATGTCTCCTCTGGTTTTCATACATGAAGTTTCCATGTCACTTACCACCTGTCTGCCTACTGGCATGTCTGCTCAGGTTTTCATACATGAAGTTTCCATGTCACTTACCATCTGTCTGCCTACTGGCATGTCTGCTCTGGTTTTCATACATGAAGTTTCCATGTCACTTACCATCTGTCTGCCTACTGGCACGTCGCCTCTGGTTTTCATACATGAAGTTTCCATGTCACTTGCCAACTGTCTGCCTACTGGCATGTCGCCTCTGTTTTACTACATGAAGTTTACATGTCACTTACCATCTGTCTGCCTACTAGCATGCTCCTCTGGTTATCATACATGAAGTTTCCATGTCACTTACCATTTGTCTGCCTACTGGCATGTCTCCTCTGGTTTTCATACATGAAGTTTCCATGTCACTTACCAACTGTCTGTCTACTGGCATGTCTCCTCTGGTTTTCATACATGAAGTTTCCATGTCACTTATCACCTGTCTGCCTACTGGCATGTCTCCTCTGGTTTTCATACATGAAGTTTCCATGTCACTTACCACCTGTCTGCCTACTGGCATGTCTCCTCTGGTTTTCATACATGAAGTTTCCATGTCACTTACCACCTGTCTGCCTACTGGCATGTCACCTCTGGTTTTCATACATGAAGTTTCCATGTCACTTACCACCTGTCTGCCTACTGGCATGTCTCCTCTGGTTTTCATACATGAAGTTTCCATGTCACTTACCAACTGTCTGTCTACTGGCATGTCTCCTCTGGTTTTCATACATGAAGTTTCCATGTCACTTACCACCTGTCTGCCTACTGGCATGTCTCCTCTGGTTTTCATACATGAAGTTTCCATGTCACTTGCCAACTGTCTGCCTACTGGCATGTCGCCTCTGTTTTACTACATGAAGTTTCCATGTCACTTACCACCTGTCTGCCTACTGGCATGTCTCCTCTGGTTTACATACATGAAGTTTCCATGTCACTTACTACCTGTCTGCCTACTGGCATGTCTCCTCTGGTTTTCATACATGAAGTTTCCATGTCACTTACCACCTGTCTGCCTACTGGCACGTCTCCTCTGGTTTCCATACATGAAGTTTCCATGTCACTTACCATTTGTCTGCCTTCTGGCACGTCTCCTTTGGTTTTCATACATGAAGTTTCCATGTCACTTACCATCTGTCTGCCTACTGGCATGCCTCCTCTGGTTATCATACATGAAGTTTCCATGTCACTTACCATTTGTCTGCCTACTGGCATGTCTCCTCTGGTTTTCATACATGAAGTTTCCATGTCACTTACCAACTGTCTGTCTACTGGCATGTCGCCTCTGTTTTACTACATGAAGTTTCCATGTCACTTACCACCTGTCTGCCTACTGGCATGTCTCCTCTGGTTTTCATACATGAAGTTTCCATGTCACTTACCAACTGTCTGCCTACTGGCATGTCTCCTCTGGTTTTCATACATGAAGTTTCCATGTCACTTGCCAACTGTCTGCCTACTGGCATGTCGCCTCTGTTTTACTACATGAAGTTTCCATGTCACTTACCACCTGTCTGCCTACTGGCATGTCTCCTCTGGTTTACATACATGAAGTTTCCATGTCACTTACCACCTGTCTGCCTACTGGCATGTCTCCTCTGGTTTTCATACATGAAGTTTCCATGTCACTTACCATCTGTCTGCCTTCTGGCATGTCTCCTCTGGTTTTCATACATGCAGTTTCCATGTCACTTACCATCTATCTGCCTACAGGCATGTCTCCTCTGGTTTTCATACATGAAGTTTCCATGTCACTTACCATCTGTCTGCCTACTGGCATGTCTCCTCTGGTTTTCATACATGAATTTTCCATGTCACGTACCATCTGTCTGCCTACTGGCATGTCGCCTCTGGTTTTCATACATGAAGTTTCCATGTCACTTACCATCTATCTGCCTACAGGCATGTCTCCTCTGGTTTTCATACATGAAGTTTCCATGTCACTTACCATCTGTCTGCCTGTAGGCATGTCTCCTCTGGTTTTCTTACGTAAAGTTTCCATGTCACTTACCATCTGTCTGCCTACTGGCATGTCTCCTCTGGTTTTCATACATGAGGTTTCCATATCACTTACCGTCTGTCTGCCTAACGCAGTCTATGAGACTTACATTTGATTTTCTACGAAGATCACGAAGCTCACTGTTTTTCAGTTTTCTCTATTCACCAGTCTGTTCGATTTCAAATGCTCCAAAAAATCCCAATAACTTCATATTCAAATACTCGTAATATTTTCTTCTACCTTAGCAAGATACCACGTTTTGCATCCATATAACGTTTTATGTATTTTAAGTTTAACATTTTTTTGAGAGAAGTTGGGATGACAAAAGTCTTTATAAAGATTAATAGCATGCGTTTCCAGAGTTGAACTAATGTTCAATATCTTTTTGCATTTTATTTCTGTTGTAAATATTTTCTCTATTTATTTGATGCCACTGCATTTTGAAAAGCACACTTTTTTCAATAGGGTTTTTTACAGGTTCGTCAAGTCATGCTGACAACAGCTCATCACTTAACGATAGACAGTAACTGAGCCACGCACAAGACATCGGTCCATGGCGAAGGCTCTTCGATGATCTATAATCAAACTATTTGTGGGGCAAATTAGAAATTTCATAATGTGGCCAAAGTTCATCATAACCCTACAACGGTTTAGGTAAGCCTAAGCCAAAATAAGGAATATATGTATTGTATAGTGTAACATATAACATTAGTTACATTCAATTTTATCTCGGCCTCATGGGCTAGTGGTCAGTTACAGTTCATGAGGTCCGGATTCGATTCCCGGTCAGACTGCAGGATTTTTTGACAACAAAAGGTCATGGAGGGCCTCTCCGGTTGAGTGACCAGATCAATCCTTTCGAACAACACGAACATTAAGACGGAACACACCATTCTTCATATTAAACATGCTAATGCGATACTGATGGCCAGATGATATTCGGGGATAGTTTTGGTCTGAAAATTTCCCTGTGTTTTATCTTACAGGTGAGGAAAAATCCCGAAAAATACTCAGATGACTTATTTCGATCGGGGATCGAACCCGGGCCCGCTGCGTATGAGCAAACGAAGTTACCCGGAAATCACAGCGGTTGACATTTCCTTAATTCATTAGATGGAAGTTAATGATAATTTATTAATTTTAAGTCTGGCTTAAAGTACTACATTTAATATCAGCGTACTTGGTTAATTATTTGAAATGTGCATTGTGATAAAAAAAAAGTATTTTCTAAACATTTAAATCATTTCATTGAACTACTGTTTGGCCATGGCCTGGTGTTACAAATAGCCCTATGTATACAAAAATGTCCTCTATTAAATTAACATTTAAATAATAATTTTGTAAAGTCAAAACATTGAAAGACAATTGAAGAATGCCATTATAACATGAACATATTTTTAACAAATTAATGTGGAAGTAATACGTTAAAAATTAACAATAATACAGAGGTTATAAATTAACGAAATTGACAAAATAATCAAATTAAATATGAAGAAGTATGGGAGGGGGCATCATATTTTCTCTGTTAGGCCTACTATTTATTTTGAATGGGAAGTTTAATATCACGTATTGCTGGATAAAAAATATTATATTCAACAAGCAAATACCTGGCGTGCGCTGCTACTCCTAAATAAATGTTAATGTGTTTTTACCACCAGCCGTGTGCTGTTATGCTTGCACGGGAATCTGCTTATCCCGATCTTCTTGGCATCAATGAAAGGCAAAAAATGTTATTGTGAGTTATACGTAGAAGATAAACATATGCTGTCACGGACGTTTTTGTAGAGTTTTTGAGATATTCAATTCCATGTACAACAATTTAGTGTATTTGTTATGGTTTAGGCAGCGTAAGCCATTTAAGCGTAAAAATAGGGACTTTATTCTCACGTTTTTCACTACAAAGGGTGATTTTTGAGGGTGAAGGGGTTGAGTATTACAACTGTCTTATAGCCTATGTTCACTGCGGAATCTCCTGAACATTTTTCAAAAAGCCCCATCTCAATCGGATGAACGGTACGGCAGAGCACGGGAATATGTATATCACGTTCTTCTTGGCATCAATGAAAGACAAAAATGGTTATTGTGAGTTATCCGTAAAAGATAAACATATGCTGTTGTGGACTTTTTTGTAGAGTGTTTTGGGATTTTCAACTCTGTGTACATTAATTTAGTGTATTTGTCATGGTTTAGGCAGCGTCAAAATAGGGACTTTATTTCACGTTTTTCACTACAAAGGGTGATTTTTAGGGGCGAAGGGGTTGAATATCACAACTCTCTTATAGCCTATGTTCATTCAGGGAATCTCCTGAACATTTTGCAAAAACCCCATCACAATCGGATCAACGGTATGGCCGCGCATAAAGTACGAACAAACAAACAAACAAACATACAAACAAACAAACATACAAACAAACAACATTCATTTTTATATATTAGATAACAGAAAGTATTCTTCTTGCTAAAATCTAGTTGGGAAATTGCGATGGTAAAATCTACAGGGATAACTTGGCCCTGAGAATAGCGACCCTGTGTTGGATATCAATCACAAGTCTGATGTCATGTCAAAACCATATTAATTATTGTTAAATCAACTTACCACGGGAATTCATTGCCAACTTTACAACACAACAATCAAATATGTTCGTGTTAATATAATGGCTGCACTGGTGCCCAAATCACGTGAGATGTCGTATCGTTTTATTGACATCATGTTACGTAATCAATACACTTTCAAGTATTTACATTCTCCGGTACAAGATGCAGCTAGGTGACTTCTATACATAAACTTGTATAAATCTACATTTTCATTAGAATTCAAACAAAACTGATTCTTTATATTTTCCGGGACATGACATCGAGGTGTTGACAGACGCTTGTCCCTGTCTCTAGGCTGATTTTACCAAAGCTTTGTGTAAATATGCTTGTCAAACGTCGACTCATCAAAACCTGATACATTTCGTCAATACTGATTGAAGTGATCATGGCTTACTTCAAGTATGGAACTCTCGGCTCTTCTCCATTTCCTTGGTTCGCTGTCCGATGAATAACATATTCAATACGATTTCAAATGTCTAAATTTAGCTTCGCACCTAATTGTATTCCAAATTCCGAAAAAATTCAAAACAAAATAATAATAATAATAATCATAATAATAATAATAATAATAATTCAGGAAAATGGAATTGAAACTAAAGCCAATAAAAGTAGATGCCAAAAATGTAAACAGCATTTAGGCTTACTCAGAACACTTACAATAAAAAATGCATATCTTTACATACAAAATTACGACACTATAACACTGTAATTAAACCAGAGTGCCTCTATGGAGCAGAAACCTTAATTTTTAACAGAAAAAAAAGTTATCGAAAATATAGTGAAAAAAGAATGCAAAATTATAAGAAAAGTTTTAGTTCCACAAGTCATAGATGAAGCATTTAGACTCAGAAGTAAAAAGGAAATAAAAATATATACAGACATTCATAGTGATATTAGAAAACGAAGGTTAAAATTCTGTGCCTATATTAAATGAATGAACTCAAATAGGCTTACAAAGCAGACAATGGAATTCTACGAAAACAGAAGTAAAGCTCCAGTGGATACTATGAAGTGGATTGATGAAGTCAAAAAGGGCTTAAAAATTGGCAGGAATTACTAAAGAAGATATCCCAAACAGAGATATATTTAGAATTAAGGTGAATAAGTGACAAGTTGACCCAGAGGACAAACCGAAGAAAAAAAACTGGAACAACTTGGACAGATGCTAGAAAACAAGCTCATAGCAAAAGAATGAAAGAAATTTGGGCTCAAAGGAAACGCCTCTAAGTACTTTGCGTAGTCCTACATAGGCTCATCTGCAATAAAAAAAATAATAATAGCAAAGTGTACATGGCCTTCACTTCTACTCTGCAGATATGAAGCATAGCAATTACCAGTGAACAAATGATGGAACATTGGTTCTGTGACTCGCGCAAAGGAGTGTAGGCCTACTGCTTGTGATGGAAGCACCACGTACCTTAGGACAACTTATTCACTTAACAAACGCCCTGTGGCTTTTCGACAGACCGACGTTAACTTCGGTTAATAGAAGTTACAAACGTCAAAATGCAATTTTAGATCTAAAATTATTTGGAGAGTTATAGAAAGAAAATATTTTAAATACATATCACGGAAAATCTTTTTAAATGTTTAATTGAACTTTCCAATTCATAATAAAATCGATAAAGAACCCAGATATTTTATTCTAGCTTATGGAAGTTGATTGTTTTGTAATGGCGATGGCCGGCATGTAGCTATTATTGTAATTCGTCGACTAGAAACTTGAGTTTTAGTTGACCCTTGAGATGGGTACTGATCAAAGTGACCCAGCCTAATATCGTCTACATTGTCGGGAAGTGCAATGTCCCGTTGTAAAACTAGATTCGTCTTAATCCAGTCTGTTGACAGTGAATTGTATGTTTCAATTACGGATTGACTATTTTGTAATCTTCAGGTGGTTTGTGTGTTTGTAATGGTTCGAACCAGAGACATTGACTACAGATTGGTAATAGTAGAGGTGAGATAAAATTTATTATATTCTGGATGTTTAGGGCAATTTATTTAGAACAATAACTGTCTATTTGTTGTACTTGATATTTAGTTCGCTACTCTGAATTTCGCTGATTACAACAGGAAAAGAAGAATATTCAATTTAATGCACAGCAAGAAAGTAGTTTAATGTATGCAAGGAGAGATGTAAATGTTTTGTATCAAAATTCCACTTTTTACGATGGATGACATCAGTTTCAACATAAAATCATTTTCTTCTGCAGACATTAAGTTGATGTGTATTTTACTGTCCAACTCGTGCAGTTCTCTAGTCTTAAATTTGTGATTTCTGAAGACTTTAGTGAGAAGCTGGTATGTATAGCGCGAAGAAGGAAGTCAACGCGACGAAGCTTTCCGGAGGACAAATAATAACGTAACTTATGCTCCGATGTGTTGCCAAGAGCATCAGTGTACTGTTTCTCACATCAGCACGTAGTCACTTATTTATTAATGTAGTTTTTATAAGAGTAATGTCGCGGGTGATTTCCACGTCATCGATATCAAGAAGTGAGGAGTGAATTTATCTGCAGGATTTGAAAATCAAGAGTGGCATTTGTTAGGACTATTTAACGAATAAAATTAAGCTGTTTACTCAAAAATCATTATATAAATATAGTTACCGGTATTTTAAAATACTTATATATTTAATGTTTGAAAATAAATCAGAATTGTGTCGTTATGTTTCAATTGTTCATCCAGTGCAACTTGATCACGTAATATTGTTGTTGCCATCTGGCGTGGAGAACTTGAAATAGGATCACAGTATTGTAGAATGCACCCTAGTGGAGAAAAAATGAATCACATGACTCTGTATTATAACCAACATTATAGGTTATTAATTTATTTTTTAGGAAACAAGTCAGTAAAATTATTATTTAAAAACACAATTATTGAACACACAATTACCAAATGTGTAGTTTGAAGGAATCTGTTCATTATTTGCTATATTCAACGTATTTGCACACATTATATAATCCCTGGTATTTGTTGGAGAGTCAGTCACTGGAAAATAATGCTCTGACCTGTTCAGAATATTATAAAGGTGAAGCTTTCTTTATTATGGTAAAGAAAATTCAATAACAGTGAGGTGAAACACCACTGTCTTTGGTAGTAAAACAAAATTCATTGAAATGTGATTGGTCATTGACTCCCATTTGAGGCATGAGTTAAATAGTCAATAAAAACTACTGAATTTATTATCATTCACAAATACGAATTTATTAACTTATACATCGCTGTAAATCTGGAAATTATAAATCGTTGAAAGATCTAAAATTTGCACGATATAGTCAATTTGGACAATATAACTCGAGACCTTATAAAACTTTACAGATTATTTAATTACGCTCTTCTTGGACCTACCGTAAAGCTGGAGTTCCACAGGGCTCGGTGCTCGGCCCATTGCTTTTTTCAATCTATATAAACGACATATCTGACTCCCTAAAACATTGCAAACATCATTTATTTGCGGACGACATGCAGATCTACCTTCACTCAGACAAATATTCTTTAAATGACGCGGTAACCAAAATTAACGAGGACCTTGACTCGCTAACGGCGTGGACAGAGCAATATGGACTTGAATTAAATCCTAGAAAGACACAAGCAATCATTATGGGCCATCTGAGACTATTATCCTCAATTAACACAAATGCAGTATTACATGTGTCACTTAATGGGGTTCAGATCCCTTATAGTGAGACAGTAAAAATCTAGGAGTGTTTATGGATAAACATTTAATTTGGAATAAACAAATAAATAACATTTGCAAAACTATCTTCTCAATAATACACTCATTAAATCGTATAAGAAATTGTTTACCGTTTCTCTAAGAAAAATGCTAGTAGAAACACTCGCAATGCCCCATTTTGATTATTGTGATACTCTTTTTACTGACCTAAATACTGTTCTTACCCAAAGACTTCAACGTGTTCACAATTCTTGCATACGTTTTATTTGTGGTATACGTAGATTTGATCACGTTACACCATCCCTGGAACAATTGTCATGGCTTCGTCTTCAAGATCGTAGAACCATCCATTCCCTATGCCTACTCTATAACATATTACACACATCTTTACCTTATTATTTATCACACCGCTTCACTAAACTCTCTGATACACATAACTTAGATACCCGATCCCTTGTGCACAGTGTCCTTTATATCCCTCCTCATCATACTACCTATTATTCGAAATCTTTTACAGTTTCTCTTGCTAGAACATGGAATTCACTTCCACCCTATGTCAGAGACTGCCAAACTTTACCATCTTTCAGAAATAAATTGAAAATAAAATCACTAACAGAAACAACTCACTAATACTACTTTTTAAGAATTAATAATGCGTTTTTGCATTATTTAATAAAAATAGACTTAGGATTTGTTAATATATTTACCTAATGCCTTGTATAAAAAGCGTAGATTAATTCATTGTAGTGTTTTTTTTCTCTTCTTTTTATGCATAGTAGATTCGAGCTGTTATTCCTTTTTTATTCATTGTATCATTAATTTAATTTTAATTGTATTTAGTTTCATTCTATTATTAGACATTAATTTCATTATTATTCAATATGACATATAATGAATTGTTCAATAACTATTATTGTAACTTTTTTTTGTATTCATATGTAACATGTTTGTCCTGTCTAATATGACTACTATTGTAATTTTTTTGTATTCATGTGTAACATATGTTTGTCCTGTTTTATATGACTATTATTGTATTTTTTTTTGTATTCATATGTAACATATGCTTGTTCTGGTGAGTGGAAGAGAAGGCCACATGGCCTTAACTCCACCAGGCTAAATAAATAAATAAATAAAAATAAATAAATAAATAAATAAATAAATAAAATTATTGTCTCTGTTTCAACGAAAATATTAATCGTGTGTGAACTTTAAACTATTATGTAATGTCATTCAGTGATTCGGCAACGTGAGACATTTCACGGATCTACAAACAAATGCAGTAACATCAAATACTTTTTGACAGCACCCAAGATTAATAACGATGTTTTTCTATTCACCACTTAATTCTCATAGAAACAAAATTTTAATGTGGAAATATCAACAAAAGAACACAAGTAATGTATTTTAAGCGAAAAAAGCGAGTGAGAAGTAATATTTGCATCGGGACAATTGAGGTTGGACTCCAACACATCTTGAAAAATGTGATGTTTCTAATAAAATACGAACTTAAAAATAAATGTCTGAGAATAGTCAACCGTCTTTCCAGTTACAAAAGTCCAAAAACACACAATACTTAAAACATGTAAATGTTTGGCATGTTCAGTTCTCAGTTATGGCAGCCAAACCTGGGCCATTAGATTCCAAAAACAAAGAACTACTGACAGCTGCAGAAATGAGATTTCAACGAAACCTGCTGGCCACAGCCTTCTGGGATCAAATGAGAAATATTAACATTGTAGAAGAATTTCCTTTTAATTGATCCATCGCTAACTGCGCACAACAAATTCAATTTAGACAAGAATGACTTCAGCACGTGAAAATAACTGACCAGATTATGCTGACACTACATACCCAAGAGGAAGATACCTACTAGAAGGCCTCAGAAGAGACCGTAACAGGTCACCTTTTGACCCCATAACGATGATCAAATTTCATTAAATTTGGTTATTCAATGGGGAGGTCTAATTAAAGTTTATAATTTCATAAAATGATCTCGCACACTTTCCTCTACCTCCGTATTCCCGAGAGTTTCCACTTTTCTATGAAATCTACAAAAGATCGATTAACAAAGATAACGTAAACTTATGAACATATTATCTGTTTAGATTTTATTAATATTAATTAAATGTTAACATAATTTCAATACGTCAACCAAACTGCAGTTCAAGACCTACGAAATTTATTATTATTTAATTAAATAGCGGACCAGAACAAGCAATTATTCCAAATTCGATTTTTACGTGTAAGAATGTCCCAAGTGTAATTAACAATCACTTCTCATGTAAAACTAAACTCGCAGCAAAACAAATAAGGGTTACAACCTTGTTCTGGGCGGATATTCAATTTCTCCCAGTGCAGTTGTGTTTATTAAAGGATGTGGTAATGAAAATAAAGGATTTTGGTTGGTAAGTTTGCGCATGAGTTGCAGTGGCCGCAAGAGCGTAATTATGCATTACTCAAACTCTGTTTTAATGTTGTAAGTGCAGATGCGCCTCTAGCGCTGACATGCGGCAATTTGTAAAATTAATTTCTTCAACACACCTCAAAAGCAACAGGCAAATCCTACTTCGTTTTGATTTCACCTCGGGTTGGAGTTTTCTTTCTAAAAATAGAATCTAGAATTTCAATCTGCGCCTTAAATTGATAAACTTCATTATTACAATTACGTAGGCCTCGGCTAATGTTCTCTTAACAATGTTTTAGTTTTTCGTAACGAAACTTACCAAGTTTGATTATAATTAAACCAAATATCATAAAAATGTCCGTCGTCCAGGAACTGCGTAAACTAAGCGAACTTTTCGACAAGTCCAAGTTATGGCCTCATTTTGCTGGTTTACGTAACGTGTCTTTCTTTCGTGTCTGACTGCAGTGAAAACAAACCATGCATTAACGTAAGTAAATACCTGTTGCATGCTGTTGTATAATCTGACACAAATTTACTGATTTATTTCTCCAATACTTTAATAAAAGTATTAATTGCATTAATTTCGGACAGTGACTTCTTCGTTTTACTTCATTAACAAATTATTACTGAGCTTGGTCGAGTAGCATCGATGAAAGCGATTTCTAATTTTGTGACGTGAACTCTTGGCCTAATGTGGTTTCCTTGCATATTTCTTCTATCAGTTTAACATTACATTAGTCTGTTATTTTGTTAGTATTTATGTCAACCAGTTCCTTGGGAAGACCGATTCTAATATTTAAATTCGTTTTATACTAAATCATGTCTCCATTTCTTCCCTTGTAACTACAACAACAACAATAATAATATTAATAAAAATGATTGTTATAATAATAATTATTATTATTATCCACTAATTCGGTATGGGCGTTGGTCATTCTGTTCAGGAGTCCCTAATTCAGTTCGAAAGTACCTCAATAGGTTCGCGGTACCCTAATTCGATATGGGTGAGAGTAATTCGGTTCGGGGTTCCATAATTTGATTGGGGTCCCAAATTCGGTTTGATGATCCCTAATTCGCATCGGGGTCCGTAATTCTGTTGGAGGTCTCAAATTAGGTTAGGTTAGATTAGGTTAGGTTAGGCTAAGTCAAGTAAAAATTGGCGTTCAGGTTATGTAAATAGTGGGGTTCAGGTTAAGTAAAAATGGCGTTGAGGTTAAGTAAAACGTGGCGTTCAGTTTAAAGAAAAGTGAGGTTCAGGTTAAGTGAAAAGTAGCGATCAGGTTAGATTAGGTTAGGTTGGCGAGGTTAGGTTTGGTTAGCTTAGGTTAGGTTAGGATAGGGTGGATTAATTCAAATAAAAAGTGGTGTTCAGTTTAAGTAAAAAGTGGCGTTGTGGTTAAGTAAAATGTGGCGTTTAGGTTAAGAAAAATCGGGTGTTCATAATAAGTAAAATGTGGCAATCGGGTAAAGTTAGGTTAAGTTAGGTGGGGTGAGGTGATATGAAATGAGTTGAGGTTAGGTAAGGTAAGGTTAGGTTAGGTTAGGTTAGATAGGGTTAGGTTATGTTAGGTTAGTTTGTGTTAGGATAGGTTAGGTCAAGTCAAGTAAAAAGTGGCGTTCAGGTTATGTAAAAAGTGGGATTTAGGTTGAACCGTGTATAAGGTACATTTTGCGTGTGCCTCAGATATCTGTGTGTGTTGCCTTGCGATAACTCTGTATCACCGATATCTGTTTGTATATCTGTGCCAACCATTTCTGAATTCACCCTTCCACGCCCTCTTCCTTGTATTACGTGCGCCGGCGTAACGCTTGCGCCGGACGAAATATTAGCCCGCGACACGGAACGATCTGGTCCAGTGAAGATGTAGCATCTGGCCAATTGGTCTGCCAGTAAGTCCTGGCCGACCAGGTCAGTCATTTAGGAGCCTCTGGCCGACCGGCAGTCTTTCCTTCTGGGTTCCTGTTTAGTTCCGGCACGTATCGCCGATTTATTGGTTTCCTCCAGCTTCCTGGAACGAGGAAATTAACATGAAGACGCCATGGAGAAAATGCTGTATGAGTGTTGTTTGGTATGAACTATTTATCATAAGTAATGCCACGAGTGATTTCCAAATTATCGATAAATTCACGACTCACGAAGTGAGGAGTGAATTTATCTAGAGAATTTGGAAATCAAGAGTGGCATTTGTTAGGACTATTTAACGAATAAAATTAAGCTGTTTACTCACAAATCATTATTTAACTATAGTTATTTTAAAATATTTATATATTTAATGTAAACGGCGATGTTTGAAAACAAATGAGAAACGATAGGTACGCTTCTACTGCTTCTTTTGTTTATCACTGCAACCAAATCATACTATTTATTGCCAAAGGAACGCAATATTGTAAGAATGCTCTCTAGTGGAGAAAAAATGAAACACATCAATCTGTATATTAATTCATTTTTGATGTCGTATGATGTAAATATGACAATTATATTTTTCTCGATTATTACCTGGGAAAAAATACATTTAAGAAAGTGCAAACAGTGGTTTCTTTTTTTGGTGGTATAATCAATTGCTACAAATGTTGACATGTAAGCACTATTATATACAATCTGGTAGCCGTATTTGTTATAGGCTCAGTCACTGCAAAATAACGGTCAGACCTGTTCAGAATATTAAAAAGGAGGAGCTTTGTTTAATATATGATAATCCTAACACTGATAAATATTTCGTGAAACACGACTCTGATTGGTTGTAAAACAGAAATCATTGAAACGTGATTGGTCATTGACTCCCATTTGGGGCATGAGTTAAATAGTCATAAGTAATGCCACGAGTGATTTCCAAATTATCGATAAATTCACGACTCACGAAGTGAGGAGTGAATTTATCTAGAGAATTTGGAAATCAAGAGTGGCATTTGTTAGGACTATTTAACGAATAAAATTAAGCTGTTTACTCACAAATCATTATTTAACTATAGTTATTTTAAAATATTTATATATTTAATGTAAACGGCGATGTTTGAAAACAAATGAGAAACGATAGGTACGCTTCTACTGCTTCATTTGTTTTTCACTGCAACCAGATCATACTATTTATTGCCAAAGGAACGCAATATTGTAAGGAGCAGCTTTCTTTAATATGGTAATTATAACACTGATAAATATTTGGTGAAACACGACTCTGATTGGTTGTAAAACAGAAATCATTGAAACGTGATTGGTCATTGACTCCCATTTGGGGCATGAGTTAAATAGTCACTATTATATCATTTATCAGGATCCATACTGCAACAGGACACGACTGCCTAGGTAAACACCTTCATCGCCTCGGTCTTCTACCAACTCAACAATGTATCCTCTGCAACTCTATGGAAGATATGGATGCTGATCACATCCCAACTTGCCCAACCTTAACAACCAACAGTTTCGTGAACAGATACTGGGAAGCCAGGGAAAAGATGATGAACATTTTATAATTTTTCTTGTTATTGTTAATGTTTGTTTTCCTCAGTAATTATTGGCTAATGAAAAATTCAAAAGCCACTGAATTTAAATAAATAAATAAATAAATAAAAATAAATCATTTACCAGGACTGCTACAATGAAGACCGTATCATTTGATAATTATGCCTTTAGTTCATATTTGTAAATAAATTAACTATTTATTGATTTATATTATTTTGTCTCTCATATACTCATTTATTTCAATACATTTATTTATTTTACTTGCTGCTTTTTTATATAAGTAGCAGATCACTTGAACATCAGTCTAGCAATACCTTAGTTTTATCGCCTCACTCTGATGGTTAACAGTTTACGTATATAAAAGCGGCAATGCTTGACATGCGGTGTTGTCACGTTTCTCATAGCGCTATGGGTGTTTATTACACTAGGACAGAAGACATTGATCATTTATGTTACTATTAAATTTTATGTTATTATTTGATATTGTTTAACTTTTAATTTGAAATAAAAATTATATGTATTTATTTATTAAGTAATTCAATTCCAACATTATATAGCTTGTAGGTCTGCATAAATTTAATATTCATACAACATCATGCTGAAAATTGACATACCTTAGTTTTCACCTTCACTTTCATTGTTGACGTGTATGATGAAAGGACTCTCATTGTGTGACCCGATGCTTGTAACGTCCTTCCGTCTCTTTCACTTGCCGAGCACATTGAAACCGCAGATTTGCGTCTATCATATTCACACATTCGCGGAATACAGTGCACACACTTTCGCTCATTTACGGGGTATTTTTCTTAAAGGTTTTTTAAATTTTGCTCAGATCAGTTCGATCGGATTGGAGCAGCAATAATATGGCTGCAAACGCAACACTTCGCATCCATTACCTTTTGCTTTATCATCAACTATATGTTCTGGAATTATATTAGCCTCCTTTATAATTTGTATCAACACTGACTTCATGGGCATCGGATTAGGCACTGGCAAATTATTATCATGCATAAATGCAATGATTTCTTCTTTATTATTGGCCACAATTGGGACTTCAATTTTCAGGCGAGAATGGTAACTAGCGTTATCAATAATGATGACGTAACGTTCATTAGGGAATAGATTTTTCATTAATGTATTCTTGAACCAATTCTCAAATATTTCCCTATTTATTTCATTGTGCGAATCGGCTTTGCAGTCTTTAAAATTTTTGGAAGGAAATAGAGACAGTTAGGAACCCAACCTTCGTCGCTTCCTGCATGAAGAATCATAATTCTTTTGCCGTGAGATGCTGGTGCTTTCAGAGTGCAGGCGCAACATCCGTCATCACAACCTTTTTTTAAGACATCATGGGTGTCAAACCATGTTTTGTCCAAATATATGCATTTGCACCCAGCTGATCTCAATCGAGAAAACCTATTTAAGTAGCGGTACCTCCGCGCTACAATTCTTGCGGATTCCATAATTGTACGTCTTTTATCTAACGTGCGAGACCTGAACCTTAATGATTTCATAAGTTCCCTGAGATGGGTTGCTTTATAAGGAAATTGGCACACGTGTTCAAATTTGATTAATAGTTCTTGAACTGTTGGCGATTGTCCCTGATCATAAAAACGGTAAATTTCTCTGCGAACCACATCACATGTGAAATTGTCAATTTTTCAAACCGCCGTCATTTGGTAGTTTGTTTCAGCGGAGTTTTTGGTCCCCTTTTAACTATTTTATTAACAGTTTGCCCAGACAATTTCACTGCCTTTGCCGTTTCAGTAAGATTCCCTCTTCCAAGATTTTTTCTTTAATATAATCATAAACATTACAAACAAACTGCTGACACTGCTTGAATTATTATGAAGTTCTTCCTCTTGTGTCACATTATCCCTAACTGGTGGCTGATTATTATTATTATTGTCATTATTATTATTATTATTATTATTATTATTATTATTATTAATAATAACTGTTCGGTATGAAATATTTTCCCGTGGCCGCCACATGTTGAAATCACTATACATTATGCTTGTTAAGCATCATAGTGAGGCGATAATACAATACTTAAGTGTTTCCTTCAAGTACAGAACATTTATTAGCTCAGTTAAAATATCTATTGAGATTGATTATTCATGCCTAGTAGTTTCCCTAGTTAAAGTAATGAAACATCTCCGTGAACATTATGGGCCCAGCAACGGAGACACTCTGCTTAGTAACTTATATGATTTACTATATTTGTTTTTCAATTTTCTGTTATTACGCGACATGTCCTGCTAAGTCTCACTTATGGATCTTTGTACACGCTATTATCTCTATGTCTTTTGTATTATCCATCTTTAGAGCGCTTAATTGATACCCAGAGCATGTTAGGTCCTCTTTCGACCCGTGCAAGGTTAAGTAAGAAGTGGCGTTCAAGTAAAGGAAAGATGGCTTTCAGGTTAAGTAAAAAGTTGCATTCAGGCTAGGTAAACTGGCGTTCAGGTTAAGTAAAAAGTTGCATTCAGGCTAGGTAAACTGGCGTTCAGGTTAAGTAAAAAGTTACGTTCAGGCTAGGTAAATTGGCGTTCAGGTTAAGTAAAAATTGGTGTTCAGGCTAGGTAAACTGGCGTTCAGGTTAAGTAAAAAGTTACGTTCAGGCTAGGTAAATTGGCGTTCAGGTTAAGTAAAAATTGGTGTTCAGGTTAAGAAAAATCTGGCGTTCAGGTTAAGTAAAAAGTTACGTTCAGGCTAGGTAAACTGGCGTTCAGGTTAAGTAAAAATTGGTGTTCAGGTTAAGAAAAATGTGGCGTTCAGGTTAAGTAAAAAGTTACGTTCAGGCTAGGTAAACTGGCGTTCAGGTTAAGTAAAAAGTTACGTTCAAGCTAGGTAAATTGGCGTTCAGGTTAAGTAAAAATTGGTGTTCAGGTTAAGAAAAATGTGGCGTTCAGGTTAAATAAAAAGAGGCTTTCAGGTTACGTAAAAAGTGGCGTTCTGGATAAGTAAAACGTGTCGTTCAGGTTAAGTAGAAACTGGCGTTCAGGTTAAGAAAAAAGTTGCGTTTAAGTTAAGTAAAAAGTGGCATTCAGATGAAGGAAAAGGGTGCGTTCAGGATAAATAAAAGTGGCGGTCACGTTAGGTTAGATGAGATAAGGTTAGGTTAGGTAAAGTTAGGTCAGGTTAGGTTAGGTCATGTCAGGTTAGGTTAGGTTAGGAAGGGTTTGGTTAGGTTATGTTAGGTTAGTTTGTATTAGGATATGTTAGGTTAAATCAAATAAAAATATGCGTTTAGGATATGTAAAAGGTGTTGTTCAGGTTCGGTAAAATGTGCCGGTCAGGTTAAGGAAAAAGTGTCGTTCAGGTTAAGTAAAAAGTGGCGTTCAGGCTAACTAAATTGGCGTTCAGTGTAAGTAAAACGTGGCGTTAAGGTTAGGTAGAAAGTGGCGTTCAGCTTAAGTACAAAGTGGGATTCAGGTTAAGTAAAACATGGCGTTCAGGTTAAGTAAAACGAGGCGTTCAGATTAAGGGAAATGTGGTGTCCAGGTTATGGAAAAAGTGCCGTTCATGTTAAGTAAAAGGTTGTGATAGGTTAAGTAAAATGAGGCGTTCAGGTAACATATGATTAGAGGAGGTTAGGTAAGGTTAGTTTAGATTGGGCTAGGTTACGTTAGGATAAGTTAGGTTAAATCAAATAAAAAGTGACTTTCAAATTAAGGAAAAAAAAAAGAAAGATTTCTGGTTAAATAAAACGTGGCGTATTTGTTATTTTTTGTAATTATCATCTTGCTGCTCTCCTCAAGAAATCCATTTCCATCGACATACGTTTTTGTTCTAAACTTTTGTTGAATTTCCAAACTTCAGTCCATATGTAACAGTACTTCTCACTATTGAATTATATATTTTATTTTTCCTGGTTATATGTCTGTTCCATAAGACTCCATTCGTCATTGCTGTTATTGCTCTACATTTATTTATTCTGTTCTTAATATCACTTTCTTGTTTATCCTCTTTATCTACTTTTACTCCCAGATACTCAAATTCTTCACATCCTCTAATGTACCCCTTTTCATCTTCTAATGTTAAATCTTCGGTTTCGGCTCCACATCCCATAGGCCTATGAAGTGTTTTTTGTAAATTTATTTTCAAACCACAGTTATCATATTAGTCCAATACGAGATTTCATCTCTAAGTATCACATTGGCTAACATGACACTAGCAGTCACTTGTTCTCCGTTCGAATACATAACAAAACAAAGCACAACTCATTAATAGAAAATATCTTGAAAATTATCAAAGAGAATGGACGTAACCAGTGGGGAATTCACTTTTCTTATCATAAAGTCCATATAGTTG
Organism: Diploptera punctata; assembly: GCA_030220185.1. NCBI lineage: Eukaryota > Metazoa > Arthropoda > Insecta > Blattodea > Blaberidae > Diploptera > Diploptera punctata. Next base: position 1,192,437 of record JASPKZ010007268.1, read on the forward strand.
TCATAAGTAATGCCACGAGTGATTTTAAATTTATCTGGATGATTTGGAAATCAGGAGTGGCATTTGTTAGGACTATATAATGAATGAAATTAAGCTGTTTACTGACAAACCATTATTTAAATATAGTTATTTTAAAATATTTACATATTTAATTAAAAGGCGATCTTTGAAAAATAATCAGAAATGTTTGTTTATGTTTCATCATTTGTTCATGCACTGCAACTATATCATATTATTTATTGCCAAGTGGAATCGCAATATTGTAAGAATGCACCCTAGTGGAGAAAAAATGAAACACATCATAACCAACATTATAGGTTATTAATTTATTTTTTTAGGACACAACTCAGTAAAATCATTATTTAAAAACAATTATTTAACACACAATTATCAAATGTGCAGTTCGAAAGAATCTGTTCATTATTTGCTATATTAAACGTATTTTTTGAAGAGTCAGTCACTGCAAAATAATGCTCTGACCTGTTCATAATATTAAAAAGGAGGAGCTTTCCTTATTTTGGTAAACAGAATTCGATAAATAGCGAGGTTAAACACGACTGTCATTGGTTGTAAAACAAAATTCATTGAAACCTGGTTGATCATCAACTCCCGTTTTGGGCGTGAGTTGGTCATAAATAATGCCACCAGGATTTCCAAATTATCGATAAATTCACGAGTCTCGAAGTGACGAGTGTATTTATCTAGAGAATTTGAAAATCAAGAGTAGCATTTGTTAGGACTATATAAAGAATAAAATTAAGCTGTTTACTCACTTAAATATATATATATATATATATATATATAATGTAAATGGCATTGTTTGAAAATAAATCAGAAATGTTTGGTTATGTTTCATTTGTTCATTCACTGCAACTTGATCATATTATTTATTGCCAAATAGGATCGCATTAGGGTCCCCCGATACGATAGCGTAGTCTGTTGGTCCGTAGCCGTGAACGCTGTCCACAGGCCCAAGAGGCCAGAGTGCACGATGTGTCTCGCGTAGTGTGATTTTGCGCAGGGATAGTACCAAAACCCGACGTGACGCGTTTCCATGATTGTCTCGGCTTATGGTACTAACGCATTTCTTACTAAGCAACAAGATTTGTTCAGAAAACAATCAAACATATTTATGATGTAAGGCACGTCGGGTAATAACTGGCTTTCGTTATCCCTGGGAATAGTTTATGTTGATTTTGGCCGTTTGAAGTAGTTGTTACGCCCCTGTTTGTTCCGTTTAGTTTCTACAAGGAATTAAATAGGTGTTGGAGCAACACTTGACGAACATAACACAAAATACCATCGGTGCTACAGTTTCTCAAAGTGTGGGATGAGGAGAACAAGGTTTGGAACCGGCCATCACCCCCCCCCTCTCCTTGCCGCGATGCGGCTTCTTTGATCACCTTCTCACGGCAACCCCGTAATCCAGCTGTTTTGTCTCAATTAAGACGTCACGGAAAGGTCAAAGTTTACCTGCAATTTAATTTGAAAATATTAAATTAAACGGTACGCAAAAAACAAATATTGTATTAGTTCGCACATTTCGTCACATGTATGAAGACCTAGGCCTGTAATAAAGAAAGGAGTTGACCGCGCACGTCTCATGGAATGCATTCGTTCTAGAAACCAGGGAGTGTTATTCAATTGTTTCTAATAGTCAGCATTTTTTAAGCTTATTATTAATAAATGATGTAGAAAACCAGTGTTACAATGGTTGTGACATATTTAACAAACTCATTGGCAACACCAAACCATAGGTTCATGGCTGGGCGCGAATATAAGCTCTCCATACACCCCTACCCCCAGTTTTTTTGTTCAAATTCCAACATGGCTGTTTTATGATATTTGTGGTAATCTCTCCTGGCTTTGGCAGAAGTTCTGAAGTTGGGGCGCCTGGAAGGCGGAGTTACGTCAGCCCAATGATCTGATGATAATGCAACAGGAGGATCTTTAAATCTGAACTTAACACAAATTCCAGATGATGGGAACAATTCCCTTTAAAGAAAAAAAAAAACCTGTTGTCTGACCACTAATCAAATCTGGGATCTCAAACTCTACTCTGACCACAAGACCATGAGGCGAGCTAATGTTTTCCAATCATACCCTGTATAATTTATCTCCCTCAAATCAAATATTCTCCCACCTTAATCTTGGGCTACGTACTGCGAGGTTTTTCTCTGGCTTTCCTACGATAACTTTCCATACCCCTCTTGCAATGCCCATTCGTGCCACATGTCCTGCCTATCCCAGTCTAACTGTTAAATTACATCGGGTTAAGACATGAGTAAAGTAATCATTACCTTCACTTTAGCAGTGCATTCAAATTAAATGAATCTGTTCCGCATTACATTATAATTTTTAATATGGAAACTGTTAAAGAAAATGTTAGCATTTTTTAAATCATGTATTAGTTGTCCTCAAGTAAAACAAACTTCTGTTTAAGAAAACTTCTGTTTAAGTCAACTTCTGTTTAAGTAAACTTGGTGAAACATTAAACAATGTCTGTTAGTTGAGGAAGAGCTGCGGATTCTGAAACTTTAACATTTTAATCAATAGTTTCAAAAGTAGTTTTCCATGGATTTTAAAAATAAAACACAGGCAAGTAATAAAGAAGACATTAAGCACCAATACATATCAATTTACATCAATGTTTCCTGTGTTTGAAATACAGATAGATATATAAATATATACGTAAATTAGTCAGTCATTTTTTAACATCGTACCTCATATTTTATATTTCTTCTTCTTCTTCTTCTTCTTCTTCCTTCCGAGTATTAGGCCAAGGCCTGTTACGATCCTATAGAAAATTTTCCCTCCAGCGTTTCATAGGCGGCCCAGTGATCTTCGTCCTCTTGGTATATAATTATAAACAGCTTTGGGGATCCGATTTGAACTCATTCTTTCAAGATGGTGTTTCCAATTTAGTTGGTACTATTTAATATATTCCAAAATTGGCGTTGTCATCAATTCTTTTAAGATATCGGTGTTCCTTTTCCGATCCCATCTGGTGTAACCCGCTGTTATACGCATGAATCTCATTTCACAAGCCGTTATTCTGCTTTCATGTTGTCTTTTTAGTGTCCATACTTCACTACCATAGGTCAACACTGGTCTAGCCAAAGTACCAACTAAATTGGAAACGTAATCTGGTGTTTTGTTTGTACAAGGGATGGTTTCATAACTTGATTAATAATTCCTAAACATTTATTAAAATTAGTAACTTTTCCAGGGATACCCTTATATTTCTTCAAACACGGGAACTAGTTTTCGAGAGAAGGATCTCTCTCATTATCAACCGACATTATGACAACCGGATTTCGGTTGGAATCGTTGGAATCTCCATCAATAACGTTGCCATCTGGTGTTGATTTGATGAACTTTGAGATGAGGTCACGTTCATCAGGATTCTCGAAATTCATGGATCTATATTTGTTCTTCTGATTATATATCTTCTCCCAAATTGTCAATTCTAAAGGTTTTTCCAAAGGATTTAAAAGTAGGGCTTCTTTTTCAATTTAATGATTCTCCAATAAACTATGTGCTACAATAGCTGATTTTGAAATTTTTTTCTTCTGAATATATATCTTCTCCCAAATAGTCAATTCTAAAGGTTTTTCCAAATGTTTTAAAAGTAGGGCTTCATTTTCAATTTTATGATTCTCCAATAAACTATGTGCTACAATAGCTTATTTTGAAAAATTTGTTCTTCTGAATATATATCTTCTCCCAAGTTGTCAATTCTAAAGGTTTTTCCAAATGTTTTAAAAGTAGGGCTTCTTTTTCAATTTTTTTGATTCTCCAATAAACTATGTGCTACAATAGCTGATTTTGAATTTTTTTCTTCTGAATATATATCTTCTCCCAAATCGTCAATTCTAAAGGTTTTTCCAAATGTTTTAAAAGTAGGGCTTCATTTTCAATTTTATGATTCTCCAATAAACTATGTGCTACAATAGCTTATTTTGAAAAATTTGTTCTTCTGAATATATATCTTCTCCCAAGTTGTCAATTCTAAAGGTTTTTCCAAATGTTTTAAAAGTAGGGCTTCTTTTTCAATTTTTTTGATTCTCCAATAAACTATGTGCTACAATAGCTGATTTTGAATTTTTTTCTTCTGAATATATATCTTCTCCCAAATCGTCAATTCTAAAGGTTTTTCCAAATGTTTTAAAAGTAGGGCTTCATTTTCAATTTTATGATTCTCCAATAAACTATGTGCTACAATAGCTGATTTTGAATTTTTTTCTTCTGAATATATATCTTCTCCCAAATCGTCAATTCTAAAGGTTTTTCCAAATGTTTTAAAAGTAGGGCTTCATTTTCAATTTTATGATTCTCCAATAAACTATGTGCTACAATAGCTTATTTTGAAAAATTTGTTCTTCTGAATATATATCTTCTCCCAAGTTGTCAATTCTAAAGGTTTTTCCAAATGTTTTAAAAGTAGGGCTTCTTTTTCAATTTTTTTGATTCTCCAATAAACTATGTGCTACAATAGCTGATTTTGAATTTTTTTCTTCTGAATATATATCTTCTCCCAAATCGTCAATTCTAAAGGTTTTTCCAAATGTTTTAAAAGTAGGGCTTCATTTTCAATTTTATGATTCTCCAATAACCTATGTGCTACAATAGCTTATTTTTGAAAAATTTGTTCTTCTGAATATATATCTTCTCCCAAGTTGTCAATTCTAAAGGTTTTTCCAAATGTTTTAAAAGTAGGGCTTCATTTTCAATTTTATGATTCTCCAATAAACTATGTGCTACAATAGCTTATTTTGAAAAATTTGTTCTTCTGAATATATATCTTCTCCCAAGTTGTCAATTCTAAAGGTTTTTCCAAATGTTTTAAAAGTAGGGCTTCATTTTCAATTTTATGATTCTCCAATAAACTATGTGCTACAATAGCTGATTTTGAATTTTTTTCTTCTGATATATATTTATCTTCTCCCAAAATCGTCAATTCTAAAGGTTTTTCCAAATGTTTTAAAAGTAGGGGCTTCATTTTCAATTTTATGATTCTACAATAAACTATGTGCTACAATAGCTGATTTTTAAAAATTTTTTCTTCTGAATATATATCTTCTCCCAAGTTGTCAATTCTAAAGGATTTTCCAAATGTTTTAAAAGTAGGGCTTCATTTTCAATTTTATGATTCTCCAATAAACTATGTGCTACAATAGCTGATTTTTAAAAATTTTTTCTTCTGAATATATATCTTCTCCCAAGTTGTCAATTCTAAAGGTTTTTCCAAATGTTTTAAAAGTAGGGCTTCTTTTTCAATTTTTTTGATTCTCCAATAAACTATGTGCTACAATAGCTGATTTTGATTTTTTTTCTTTCTGAATATATATCTTCCCCCAAATCGTCAATTCTAAAGGTTTTCCAAATGTTTTAAAAGTGGGCCTTCATTTTCAATTTTATGATTCTCCAATAAACTATGTGCTACCATAGCTTGATTTTGAATTTTTTTTTCTGAATATATTCTTCTCCCAAATCGTCAATTCTAAAGGTTTTTCCAAATGTTTTAAAAGTAGGGCTTCATTTTCAATTTATGATTCTCCAATAAACTATGTGCTACAATAGCTTATTTTGAAAAATTTGTTCTTCTGAATATATATCTTCTCCCAAGTTGTCAATTCTAAAGGTTTTTCCAAATGTTTTAAAAGTAGGGCTTCTTTTTCAATTTTTTTGATTCTCCAATAAACTATGTGCTACAATAGCTGATTTTGAATTTTTTTCTTCTGAATATATATCTTCTCCCAAATCGTCAATTCTAAAGGTTTTTCCAAATGTTTTAAAAGTAGGGCTTCATTTTCAATTTTATGATTCTCCAATAAACTATGTGCTACAATAGCTGATTTTTAAAAATTTTTTCTTCTGAATATATATCTTCTCCCAAGTTGTCAATTCTAAAGGTTTTTCCAAATGTTTTAAAAGTAGGGCTTCTTTTTCAATTTTATGATTCTCCAATAAACTATGTGCTACAATAGCTGATTTTGAAAAATTTGTTCTTCTGAATATATATCTTCTCCAAAATTGTCAATTCTAAAGGATTTTCCAAATGTTTTAAAAGTAGGGCTTCATTTTCAATTTTATGATTCTCCAATAAACTATGTGCTACAATAGCTGATTTTGAAAAATTTGTTCTTCTGAATATATATCTTCTCCCAAATTCAAAGGTTTTTCCAAATGTTTTAAAAGTAGGGCTTCTTTTTCAATTTATGATTTTCCGCTAAAACTATGTGCTAAATTTGTTGTTTTGAATTTTTTTTCTTCTGAATCTTCTCTCTCCCAAGTTGTCAATTCTAAAGGTTTTTCCAAATGTTTTAAAGTAGGGCTTGATTTTCCATTTTATGATTCTCCAAAAACTATGTTCTACAATAGTTATTGAAAAGTTTGTTCTTCTGAAATACTATCTTCTCCCAAGTTTGTAATTCAAAAGGTTTTTCAAATGTTTAAAAGTAGGGCTCATTTTCATTTAGATTCTCCATAACTATGTGCTACAATAGCTGATTTGAATTTTTTTCTTCTGATATATATCTTCTCCCCAAATCGTCATTCTAAGGTTTTTCCAAATGTTTAAAAGTAGGGCTTCATTTTCAATTTTCTGATTCTCCACTAACTATGTGCTACCATAGCTGATTTTTAAATTTTTTTTTCTAATATATATCTTCTCCCAAGTTGCAATTCTAAATGTTTTTCCAAATGTTTTAAAAGTAGGGCTTTTTTCAATTTTTGATTCTCCAATAACCTATGTGCACAATGCTGATTTTGAAAGTTTTTTTCTTTGATATATATCTTCTCCCAATTTTTCAATCTAAAGTTTTTCCACATGTTTTAAAGTAGGGCTTCTTTCAATTTTTTGATTCTCCAATAAACTATGTGTACATAGTTGATTTGAATTTTTTTTCTTCTGAATATTATCTTCTCCCAAGTGTCACTTCTAAAGGTTTTTCAAATGTTTTGTAAAGTGGGGCTTCTTTTTCAATTTTTTGATTCTCCAATAAACTTGTTGCTACAATAGTGATTTTGAATTTTTTTTTTCTTCTGATATATATCTTTTCCTCAAATCGTCATTTAAGGTTTTTCCAATGTTTAAAGTAGGGCTCTTTTCACTTTTATGATTCCCAATAACTATTGCTACAATAGCTGTTTTGAAAAATTTGTTCTCTGAATATATATCTTCTCCCAAGTTGTCAATTTAAAGGTTTTTCCAAATGTTTTAAAAGTAGGGCTTCTTCTTTTTCAATTTTTTTGATTCTCCACATACACCTATGCATTGCTACAATAGCTGATTTTGAATTTTTTTCTTCTGAATATATATCTTCTCCCAAATCGTCAATTCTAAAGGTTTTTTCCAAATGTTTAAAAGTAGGCTTCATTTTTCAATTTATGATTCTCCAATAAATATGTGCTACAATAGCTGATTTTTAAAAATTTTTTCTTCTGAATATATATCTTCTCCCAAGTTGTCAATTCTAAGGGTTTTTCCAAATGTTTTAAAAGTAGGGCTTCTTTTCAATTTTATGATTCTCCAATAAACTATGTGCTACAATAGCTGATTTTGAAAAATTTGTTCTCTTGAGTATATATATCTTCTCCAAAATGTCAATTCTAAAGGATTTTCCAATGTTTATAAAAGTTAGGGCTTCATTTTCAATTTTATGATTCTCCAATAAACTATGTGCTACAATAGCTTGATTTTGAAAAATTGTTCTTCTGAATATATATCTTCTCTCCAAATTCAAAGGTTTTCCAAATGTTTTTAAAAGTAGGGCTTCTTTTTCAATTATTATGATTTTCCAATAAACTATGTGCTACAATAGCTGATTTTGAATTTTTTTTCTTCTGAATATACATCTTCTCCCAAATCGTCAATTCTAAATGTTTTTCCAAATGTTTTAAAAGTAGGGCTTCATTTTCAATTTTATGATTCTCCAATAAACTATGTGCTACAATAGCTGATTTTGAAAAATTTGTTCTTCTGAATATACATCTTCTCCCAAATCGTCAATTCTAAAGGTTTTTCCAAATGTTTTAAAAGTAGGGCTTCATTTTTCAATTTTATGATTCACCAATAAACTATGTGCTACAATAGCTGATTTTGAAATGTTTTTCTTCTGAATATATATATATCTTCTCCCAAATCGTCAATTCTAAAGGTTTTTCCAAATGTTTTAAAAGTAGGGCTTCATTTTCAATTTTATGATTCTCCAATAAACTATGTGCTACAATAGCTGATTTTGAAAAATTTGTTCTTCTGAATATATATCTTCTCCCAAGTTGTCAATTCTAAAGGTTTTTCCAAATGTTTTAAAAGTAGGGCTTCTTTTTCAATTTTATGATTCTCCAATAAACTATGTGCTACAATTAGCTGATTTTGAAATTTTTTTCTTCTGAATATATTCTTCTCCCCAATCGTCAATTCTAAAGGTTTTTCCAAATGTTTTAAAAAATAGGGCTTCAATTTTCATTTTATGATTCTCCAATTAACTATGTGCTACAATAGCTGATTTTGAAAAAAATTTGTTCTTCTGAATATATATCTTCTCCAGTTGTCAATTCTAAAGGTTTTTCAAAATGTTTTAAAAGTAGGGCTTCTTTTTCAATTTTATGATTCTCCAAAAAACTATGTGCTACAATAGCTGATTTTGAAATGTTTTTCTTCTGAATATATATATATCTTCTCCCAAATCGTCAATTCTAAAGGTTTTTCCAAATGTTTTAAAAGTAGGGCTTCATTTTCAATTTTATGATTCTCCAATAAACTATGTGCTACAATAGCTGATTTTGAAAAATTTGTTCTTCTGAATATATATCTTCTCCCTAGTGTCAATTCTAAAGGTTTTCCAAATGTTTTAAAAGTAGGGCTTCTTTTTCAATTTTATGATTCTCTAAACTATGTGCTGCAATAGCTGATTTTGAAAAAAAATTGTTCTTCTGAATATATATCTTCTCCACAATTGTCAATTCTAAAGGTTTTTCCAAATGTTTTAAAAGTAGGGCTTCATTTTCAATTTTATGATTCTCCAATAAACTATGTGCTACAATAGCTGATTTTGAAAAATTTGTTCTTCTGAATATATATCTTCTCCCAAGTTGTCAGTTCTAAAGGTTTTTCCAAATGTTTTAAAAGTAGGGCTTCTTTTTCAATTTTATGATTCTCTAAACTATGTGCTGCAATAGCTGATTTTGAAAAGCATGAATAAGTGTGTAAGCGAGTGGTCTTATGGAAGAAGACAGAGATCTCTGGTCACAAATCATCTTGGGTTGAAGCAGAACCACTCTAGTGTGCCATAATCTCATTAAAATTATTATTATTATTATTATTATTATTATTATTATTATTATTATTATTATTTGTAGCAGTAGTAGTATGGAGATAAGCTCTCCATACATCCCTAACCTGAGCTAATATTTTACAAATATCGCTTGTAGAATTTCCCTGCCTGGTTAATATTTTTCCCACATCATTCTTGGCCTACCTACTGGTCGCCTTCCCTCTGGTTTACTAATAGGAATTTCCATGCACTTCTTTCATTGCCCAATCGTGCCACATGTCCTGCCTATCGCAGTCTACGAGACTTAACTGTTCTTATTTTATTGCATACTTTATTCTTGAAAATACAATTTCAAGTGACAACACGTGAATTATTTTCTTTCAATATAAATGTGTTTACAGCTGAGGAATTTTAATTACCTGGGACACAATGTGTCAGAGAGACAAAGTGAAGACATTGAAAACAAAATAAATATATTTAATTACGTGCGGCGCCGTAAAACGAAGTCTTGATCTAGAAAGGATACTCTTTGTAATTTTATAAATCAATGGCGGTTCCAACGCTACTATATGGATCGCAACTCTGGGTCTTAACCAAAAACCAGGAACGAAGAATATAAACGTCAGAAATGGGGTTTCTGAGGAGTGTGGCTGGCTACACATTCATAACAGATCGAAAACGAAATGAAAATATACGAAGTGAAGTAAATATATTCAAACTATGAGATGGAATTGCACAATACAGAGATGAATGGATGAACCACATCAATAGAATGCACAGCATTAGAAAAGGATGGACAGACCAATTCTAGCAAGAGGTTGGAACAGACCTTAATGTCTAATCCTTGAAGCTGCTGCTGTTGATGATAAATGTATTTATAGGCCTACAGCGTACAAGTTTCTATTTGCATCAATGTTTGATAGTACATCGGGGACGTGAATTCAAAGAAAAAAGTCATATTGTGTTTTTCAGTTCAAAGCATATGAAGCTCCAATTCTCTTTGCGTAACCTTTGTGACATATAGGCCTATATATTTAATTTCTCCGGGAATCCCCAATGTGCGGCCCACAAACCAATTTCAAATCCATCTGCAGATCTGCAAATTTTAGTCGATTGTCGAGGGGGGCGGCAATTTAACTGTATTTATAATTTTAAGTTTATTTCTAATAACCCCGTGTTATATTTTATCCAGCCAAATATCTAATTTCCCCAGCTTCAATTCGCTTTTTGTCATTTGTTCCCCATGTCCAAATCTCATTTCCATATCTAATTATTGCCCTTGAAATCACTATACACTATATTATATATATAATGTAAGTGAATTTTTAAATATATGTATGTATATATATATATATATATATATATGTTACATTGCAGATTTTCGCGGATATAAGCATGAATATGAAAGTTTTCTAGGGTTTTCTGTGTACGTCTTCAGAAACGGACCACAGCGAAAACTCTATGTATTTTATTATATAAGACCTAAACCTGTGACTCGAACTTATCATTCCTTGATAATGACATGTCGGAATCAGTGGCCAGAGGCCGAACTTGAATCCAAGACGCGGAAAACCCAAGAAAACTTTCATATTCATATATATATACAATTATTTATTTATTTAAAAATATAATTATGCTAACGTACTATTTTTAATGGTTTTGTTTGAATTACAAAACTCCTATAAAGGTAAAATGAACCTACTAGATGGCCTTAGGCTTAGGGGTAGTAGGAGGTTAAGGCATGAGATGTCAACCAGGATGTTAACCCTGTGTGACAGCCGCTTTTACCCCACGGACGTAGTCTAGTATTAATTTCTTAGAGGGTGATTCAACCGCAGGGCAATGGTTCCAGGAGGTTTAGCCCTCAGATTAACAATGCTGAACAATCAGAGCTCGAAGCCTCGATCATCCGAATTGTAGCGCATTACCTTAAACAACTACGCTACGGCAAGGCGAAGTGTCGGAGAGGGAAGAAGGAAGGAGCCTCGGGCAATGAGCATATGTTTCATTAAGAATCTATTGTTCCAGCCGGTACGTGGGTGGCCTCACAACTATTTTTATACGAAATGTAAATCTCCATTCAGCGAGTCTCCATGTTATCTTCAAAATATAACATAAATGATAACACATTTCATTCCGCAACGAGATTTTACAACCGTTACATTTCTATGGATAGGGACCGGGATGCACTATGGGAACGCAGTTTGATTGTAAATAAATCAGAGCTCGTAAACACGGAATAACAAATTAACTAGTGATCTCAATTCGATGTATTCTACCTATAAAGGTTCAGTTCCTGCTGATGTTTAGAGTGATCTCTTTAGATTAGATTAGATTTATTTAGCCTAGTGTGGGTTGTTCTTTTGGGTTAAGGTCCTCTTCCACGCACAAGGAACAAACAACATATTAAATCCGAATTTATAACAATCACAATTAACTCTAATTATTAAATACAATGATGAAAATTGGATCTCAAAAAGATAATATCTATTATATTACGGATCTATTAATGCAACCAGTGAATGTTAGTTAAAATTAAGACTAAAACTAATATTAAAATGTATACAAGCAAGGCATATTAAATTGTCTTCAATTTTTCTTTAATGTAATATAAAAGCAATGAAAAATAATGAGATTATTAAAAACTAATTTTACGATTATACAATATTTAAAACAAAACAAAAGAAAAATATTTGTTAATCGTAATATTATTTTCATAAATAATTTAAATGCTATTAATTGTTATTAAAAGAATACTATCAGTTGAGGTGTATTTTGTATAAGTGTAGTTTTTATTAATAATTCTGTAGTTTGCTTTGAAAGGATGTTATAGTTTGACAGTCTCTGGACATAGGCGGAAGGGACGGAAAGGGAATTCCATGCTTTGGTAAGTGAGACCGTAAGAGATAATGAATAATAAACAGTGTGATGAGGGGGGATATAAAGGACAATGTGCTGATGGGATCGAGTGTTCAAGATTAATGTGTGTGTCGGATAGTCTGATGACGCGCGCGTGATAAATAATGAGGCGATGATGTGTGAAGTATTTTATAGAGAAGGGATAGGGAATGGACAGTTCTACGATCTCTTAGACGAAGCCACGATAATTGTTCCAGGGACGGTGTAACATGGTCAAATTTTCGAATACCACAAATAAAACATGCGCAAGAATTATGAACACGTTGAAGTCTTTGAGTGAAAATAATATTTAAGTCTGTAAAAAGAGTGTCACAATAATCAAAATGGGGCATTGCAAGTGTTTCTACTAACATTTTCTTAAGAGCGAATGGCAGACAATTTCTTACGCGATTTAATGAATGTATTATTGAGAATGTTTTGCATGTTTGCTTTATTTGTGTATTCCAATTTAAGTTGTTGTCAATAAATACTCCTGGAATTTTTACTGTCTCACTATACTTACAGCGGCTGATGGCGATTTCAATGCACTGACGGAGAAAAAAAAAAAAAGAAAAAAAACTTGAACCTTGCTAGGATGAGGGACTATCATCGGTTGTGGTCGAACTAGTGGTTCCTACATAGGCTTATCTATTCGTGACTGGTTCCGGAAGCAATATCCTACAGATCGAAAGTCGTGGGTTTGAGCCCCGTAGAGGCCGGTATATTCAAACTCGGGCCTAAACCTTTTTGCGGCACCATGGCTCTGGAGTCCACTCAGACTCTACATGAAACGAGTACCAGACTGTGTTTCAGGGTAAAAACGGCAGTCACACATAGGTGATACCACGTGCCAATTGTGTAGAAACATGAAAACTTAATCTCATACTAACCCTGAGGTCTAGCAAGGGGCCTCTTCGCCTTATGGGGATTTATAGAAACGACTCCACTTAAAAATAAAAAAGTGGACAAATGAATTCACGTGCTTTTTGAAAATATACAGTGACCACAAAGCCAATAATTGGATATGGAAGTGAGACACGGACATGGAAAACAAATTATTTTAAACAATTAAAGCTGGAGAAATTTGAGTAGTGAGACGCATTGGCTGGATAACGTATAAAACAAGGTCGTTCAAAATAAATGTAATTTAATATCATTTGCCTTCACGACTGACGCGAGAGAAAAAAACAGGAGAAATACCTGAGTCAAGTTGGTCGACACCGGGACCTCCCAATTCCCAGCCTCAAGCCGAAAGGGCACCCAAGTTCTAAATTAGAGGCTCTCGAATCTTGTGTTGAATTCAACTTTGAGTGAAGTGTGCTACCGCCTCAGCCAACCACTCGGTAAAATAAAACCAAGGTATTTCTTTAGGCTTAAGGGTCGGTTTCACCAACAGAGGTAACTGTATTACGCCAGTTTCCCCTGTGTATAATGCATAGCTTAAACTGGCGTAATACAGTTACCTCTCTTGGTGAAACTGGCCCTAAGTCTACGATTCATTCCGGTATTAAAATACTTGGGGGACGCCGTAGCGTAGAGTTTAAGGCATTGCACTACAAGCCGGATGGTCGAGGGTTCGAGTCCCGGTGGGGTCAGTGTTTTTGAACTGACCCAAACCTTGTGGCGGCACTATAGCCCTGGGGTCGACTCAGCCTCTAAGGGAAATGAGTACAGATACTTGTTCTGGGGTAAAGGCGGCCGTCACGCAGGGCTGACATCAAGTGCCGATTGTCTAGAAAATGTTGGAGCCTTAACCTCCTACTACCCCAAGGGCCTCCTGAGGCCTGTAGTGGGATCACTTAACCTTTTATTAAAATACTTGGAGTTAAAGTTCATAACGTAGCCCGAATGGGAAATGAAAGGGGGGCTTGGAACTAACAGAGGAAACGCGCCCAGTAAAACATGATTAAGTTAGACGGGAAATCATTAGCAGAGGATAGCGATGTCCGTGGCCCTATTGTTTCGTCAGCGCCAGTGAGAAGTTAACCAAACAAAAAGTATCGATTATAGGCCTATTTATCATATATATCTGTATACCATATTTCTGTCTCTAACCCGTAGGGCAACGTTGCTCCCTTCAGGCAGTTATTTTAGTTGCGCTTATTTCCCTGCAGATATCAGCAAGTGACAAGTAGTTAGCTCATCTCCTCGAAAAGACATCTAGTAGGCAACTAAGATATTACTCGGATTCGAAAGGTCGATTAAATTTTGCTTAAATGGTTCATATAGGCGTAAGATTCTTGCACGAGTCCCACGGACCCACGGATTAAAGTCACTCCCGGAGTAATGCTCCCTTTGATTTTTCGTCAACTCCAGTCAGGATTGAACCCGCAAACATGGGGATCAGAGACAAGAAACCAATCCCTGAACCACCGAGGCCGATGTATATATATCCATCCATCCATAGTAATTCTGCCCGAGGGCAAGTCTTTCACTGCAATCATAGCATTTTCATGCTATGCTTTGCAGCTTTACTAGGGAATTACAGATGTGGTAGCTTCCCGTTGCTTTCCACACCGGTGAAGGATGATGATAAGTATAATGATGATGATGATGTTGGCCATATGATTTTGGGGACCGTGTGGGCCTTAAAGTTTTCCTGACATTTCTCTTACAGGTGAGGATATATATTATATATATATATAAGCGTCACTGCTATAAAGTAAAAATATTATCTTTAATTTGCTTACTTGTTATAGTAGCTACTATGTGGCAGTGGAGACATAGTTCCCGCTATATCTCGTAGTAGTAATATATATAAGAAAAATAATAAACGTTTGAACTAGATTTGCCTGGTAGCGTAAGTGGTAGCGCACTGGAATATCAATCCAGAGGTCCGGGTTCAAATCCAGTCAAGGCATTTATTTATCTTATCATGTCATATATATTCCGAAGTAGCGTGCTGTCTTGTCACGCAGCGGGCCCGGGTTCGATTCCCGGTCGGGACAGGCATGTCGGGAAGCTTAGGGCCCAAAGTTCTCCGAAAATCATCCGGCCATCATCATCCTTCACCGGTGTGGAAATCAACGGGAAACTACCACACCTATAATTCCTTAGTAAAGCTGCAAAACATAGCATGAAAATGCTATATAATTGCAGTGAAAGACCTGCCCTCGGGCAGAATATATATAATATTAGAGAACTCCTAAAATACTCCCCAAAAAAGATAACTGTACTTCATTTGTTGGGAAGTTCGTTTTAAGGTAAAAGTTATAATTAAATTAATCGTGATAGCAACATTTATAAAAAGTGCATTAATTAAAATTAGTGGTCGGTTTCCTTTGATAATTTTTATATTTTATCGCCTTTGTGGTCTGAAACCAAACAAGGGCTTCCGTATGCAAGACAATTGTCATTAATTTAATGATATTAATTAATGTATAATTTGCGTTTATTAGACTCAACTCAAACTGCAAATAGCATCAATACTCGTAATCTCATTACGTTGGACATTCAATACGTCATCATGAAATAGTGCGCTTTCACAAGAAATAGTGCGCTTTCACAAGAAATAGTGCGCTTTCACAAGAAATAACTAATCAAGTTTCAAATACAAAATACACGTTGTAAATATCCCATGTGAAATGACTTTGTTTACATAAAAAACAACAATAATCATAATTATTATAACAATATATATATGTATATTTATTTATATACAGATTTTTAATGTTTACACATCTTTATGTGCCTAAAGTTTTATTTTTCTTCTCCACTCGTGTCTATCCATCCACTCCATGTCCTCCAGTCCTCTTGTACTCATTCCAGTTCTTATTTCTCGCATCCACGAGTTTCGAGGCCTTCCTTTCCTTCTTCTTCCAGGTAGACAACATTCCAATGTTTTCCTGGGTAACCTTTCTTGTTGCATTCGTCGTACGTGCCCATACCAATTTAATTGCTTAACAATATATATAACTAAATAACCAACTAGCGACTGGCACTCCGAAATTCGGAGGTTTATGTCCGCACGAACATAAGCTCTCTATAAATCGATATCCCGAAATATATTTTCTAATACTTACCTTATAATTCAACCACCTTTAATCGTGGTAAATCTATCTCGTCAATAAAAGGAGTAATTCTGGATGCTAAAATATCTATTGGAATTTTGTACCAAGTTGAAAATCATGTAATGTCCCTACAGTTTTTTGCAATAACATCTTCAACTTTTCCATAGATGGGTACCATAATAATATATTCTTTCCATTCATCTCTAAGAACCTCTCATCATTTTTACAAAAATCATACTAAACAACAATTAATTAACCCCCCATCTATCTTAAACAGTTGCAGTTATGCTTAGATTCCAACTAAAATTGATCTTCATACATATTTAAATTTTCTGTCATCAATTTAACGTCTACTGCAGTTCGATTAGCGACTGATGTTTCAGCTGTCTGTAAATCATCCAGTTCTGCATAGCATTGAACCAATTTCATGTAGGCATATTTCTGCAATCTACAATCATATCCTCGTTTTTCAGGTACGGTACCTAATTATGTTTGTTGTGGCTTCCAAATTCCATGATATAATTATCTATTTTAAATATTTTTCGCGTTCACGAATCTTCACTTGCCTACTTTCACTGTTTAAAAACTTAATCGTGTCCCGTCTGACGTTACCCAAAATTTCTAAATTTACATTATTTGTTCCATGTAACCAATTCATGTTTGACAACTGACAATAACAACATGTTCCTCATCAAACAATTCCTCTTTTTGACTTTTTTAAACAACCTACACTTTCTGATGCTGATAATTTAATAGTTTCCCCGTCCCGCGCCGTAGCCGAGCGGTCTTAAGGCATGATGCCTTGGCACAGAGCTACGGGATTTGCGCTGGTTCAAATCCACTTGGGGAACACATTTTCTCATATAATTTCGGCCAGTATGGGACCAGTGCCCACCTAGCATCGTGTGGAATTTGCGGCTGAAGGTTGAGAAAATCAGCTATAACGGTTGGGAGACCCGCATGCTGACCACATGTCACCCTATACTGGCTAGATGTTCGTCCACATCTGTAAATGACAAGGGGATGTGGAACCAGCAGAAGACTGTAGGACAAGTGCCTTGTAGGTTTGTCGCGTCATAGAGTTCTTTTTCTTAATTTATTTCCTCATTCTTTATTAATTTTACATCTGTTTCCCTTTTGGTTCTACATTTTCGTTTGGTAATTCCAGCGTTTCAAATCTACGCGCTTTTTTGACCTGGAACTCTTGCCTCATTTTTCATAAGTTCTAATGTTTTATGTTCAAAATTTTCAGAATTGCCTTAGCGTTTGTACGTCTTGTGAAAACAGTTCTCTTATTTTCACTCTGATCCGAAATGCAGTCCGACCGCCTAACAGAACTAATGTCGAAAATAGAGTTGTGCTATCGTTTACCTACGTATTCTATACATTATCTCGCTGGGCTCGCTTTTTACGATCTGATAATGGATATTCCAAGTTCCTAGGGACATACGCCTTTGTCATGGACCCCTGAAGTAGTGCCCAAACAGAGATCCGAATGAGAGACCATTTTATTCAAGTAGAACCCATGCACGGGTTTCTTGACATTTGTATGTTTGTGGTACAGTATCGCCAAGTATCATTTATAATCTGGCTCATTATATAAAAACTGCCCAGTGGGTTGATGCCCCTCAATATTATTGCATGCTCTAGTTCAAATTTGTTGAGGCCTAACAGCGAAGATAGTGGGATCTCAGTGCTTAACCCATTATTCGTCGGACCCGCACCCGACTTTTCGAATGGTTCAGGGAAATATAAAACTCCCGTAATTAAAGAGTAAGGCAGGGGACACGCTGGGTAGGAGCGGGACCTGGAGCGAGCGGAGCGAGCGAGCGAGCGAGGCGAGCGTAGCACGAGCGGAGCGAGCGAGCGCGAGCGAGCGAGCGAGCGAGCGAGTGCGAGCGATGGCGAGCGAGCGAGCGAGGCGAGCGAGGCGAGCGAGCGAGCGAGGACGAGCGAGCAGCGAGCGAGGAGCGAGCGAGCGAGCGCGCGAGCGAGGAGCGAGCGAGCGAGCGTGCGAGCGATGTAGCGAGCGATGTAGCGAGCGATCTATCTATCTATCTATCTATCTATCGTATCTATCTATCTATCTATCTATTCTATCTATCTATCTATCTATCTATCTATCTATCTATCTATCTATCTCTTATCTATGTGACGGAATCTTTCAACGCCGATTTTCACCCACTTAAAATCATTGGATTCGAGTTTGATGAAACGCTTGTTATATTCTTGTAAAGGACCCCGTGTAATACAATAATTTCATATTTTGTTTCTAAACTCCTGGTCAAAATCATCAGAAAATAAAAAAAATGAAAACTGGTATAATAGGTTGCGGACTTGTCGACTTTTATTCAATCGTTGTGAGAGCTAAGTTGGTAGAAGCGGTGAACTGTAGTGGTATATAATTTCACTAATCTGTTGGTCGCTGGTTCAAATCCGGCGGGGACGGTTTTTTAAGAAGATTATTACTTTTAGCTCATACTACAATATTATTGAATTTAAAGATATTTACTTTTTTTATCTTATTCTGTAAAATATTAAAACTAAAAAATAAAAGATAAATAGTAGTTTAAAAAAAAACTAAAACAACACGCTTTATTAGAAAACCGAACTAAAAAATGAAAAATAATTTTAATTTCCAACACGCTTGGGATAAAATTAAAGTGGTCAACAAACAAATCATCTCCAACACATATAGGCCTAGAATAAAACTATAGTTATCAACAAAAAGAAAACCATTTTACCATCAAAAGCGTGGGGTGCTATGATTTTTACAATTTCTTCTTAGAGACTTTACTTTTATCAATATCTGTGTATTATCAAATATGTTGATATAGAGCACCCCACGCTTTTGATGGTAAAATTATGTTCTTTTTGTTGATAACTCTAGTTTTATTGCATATGAGTTGGAGATTATTTGTTTGTTGACCACTTTAATTTTATCCCAAGCGAGTTGGAAATTAAAATTATTTTTCATTTTTTAGTTTGGTTTTCTAATAAAGCGTGTTGTTTTAGTTTTTAAAAACTATTATTTATTAGTGTACATATTGTTAACGTACTGTGCAGTCCTAGAATCCGTCTTGTGATCTGTAACGAGATATATTAAAGTACACCACGTTCTGATAATGCTCGCGGTTTATGGCTGCTTGTACATTTGTTCAGTGATCAGACCGTGGCAACTTACACCTGAACCAATAAAATCCTAACTTAAAAACATAAATTAAACCCAGGTAACCCATCATTTTCTCGTAAACAGCAATTGGACAATTGCCGTCAATCAGTTCCACATTAATATTTGTACAAAAAGCGATAAACCAGAAGGTAATTGGAAGTCATTTACTGGCACAATAACTTGTAACATGCGTGCATTTGCGCATGTTCCAGATTGTGTGTAAATTCTACATCCTTTATTACCGGCCATTACGTCACTTCCTCACAACAATTTTTCATTGAAGAAACAATAAAACTTTTGATGACATAATTAAACTCAAGTCTTCAGTGAGACGTTTACAAGCTCAACTCTTGACGGATTGTATTTATTACAACGTTCATTTATCGCAATCATTTTATTCTTTACCAGCTAATTCCCGGCGTGCGCTGCTACGGCTAAATAATGCAAATTAATGTGCTTTTATGTTTGGTTGAATAAGTAAAAGGAAAAATAATTATATATTTATATTTTTAGATACCCCGTGCTAATTAGCCGGCGTTGCCCGGGAATCTACTTATCCCGATCTTCTTGACATAAATGAGCTGAAATACGAAAATTATGTGTTTTGCGTGTAGTTAAATAAGTGGATGGGAAAATTGATATCCTAATTATTTTTTAGATACCCCGTGCTGATTACCCGTTATTTTGAGTTATCCATAAAAGAATACCCGCCATGTGCTGCTATGCTCGCACAGGAATCTACTACGTACTTGTCTCGATCCTCTTCGCTTCAATGAAAGACAAAAATGGTTATTGAGTTATCGGTAAGAGATAAACATATGCTGTCGCGGACCTTTTTGTAGAGCTTCTTGAGGTATTCAATTCTGTGTACATTAATTTCGTGTATTTGTTATGGTTTAGGCAGCGTAAGCCATTTAAGCATCCAAAGAGCTAGTATTTTTTTCACTATAAAGGGTGATATTTAAAGGTGTAGGAATTTGAGTATCACAACTCTCTTATAGCTTATCTTCATCCCGGGAATCTCCTGAACATTTTGCAAAAAGCCTCATCACAATCGTATGAACGGTATGGCCGCGCATAAAGTACGAACAAACAAACAAACAAATATAAGATTTGATTTTCCACAAAACAAAGATTTCCAGAAGAAAGGAGCATATTCTGATAATCAGAATAGTGACAGCAAATGAAGACAATAGAGCAGAGGGGTTCTACGGCAGCTCATCAAAACTATAACTAACTAACTCACTGGCACTATCGAAACCGTAGGTTCAAGGTCGCCGGACATAATTTCTCCATACATCCCTATCCTGAGCTGTTTTCCAATCATCTCCTATATAATCTGATTCCCTCAAATCATTATTAATATTAATCTCCCACCGCATTCCAGGTCTACCAACCGGGAGTTTTCCCCTCTGGGTTTTCAACAAGAAATTTTCATGCACTTATTTCATTCGCCATTCGTGTCACATGTCCTGCCCATCGCAGACTACGAGACTTAACTGTTCCTAAAGACCATGAAGCTCACTGTTACGTAGGCTTGTCAACTCACTAACTGTTCATCTCTCTTTGGTCCACACGTTTTCCTAATCGTTTATCAAAACAGATGCTTCATTATAAACCTCAAGGCCGAAGAAATGTATTCAATATATGCATATATTTTCTATCAGAAATCATGAAATATATTTGATAGTGCATATACGTTTAATTATAGAAAACTATCAAACTTTCTTTCTGGAAATAAAATATGTATAGCATATTGTGCAGCGGGGAGCGGAACGGGCCAATATCTAGAAGAGGATGATGATGATGACTTTTCTTAAGAAATTTATTCTTTATTCATCAAAACTAAACTTTTTCAAACTTAATCGTAGTATTGTGAGCTACAGAAATTAGTTACTAATTTATTTTTGAAAATATTGTCACGTTTGTTCGGGTTTCAATAAAAAACCTCTCGTTTTATTTGCTTTTAATGTAACATTAAGGCGCTGAATTCTTACAAATCACCGAAAAACCGTAAACAGTTAAATTAGTGATACTTGGTGAGCGCCTGTTGCGCCCAAACACTGTTGTGCTGACGTGGGGTCGCTTCGTATCAGATGATTCCTTAATGGAAATTCCGCTGATATAACAAGTATTGGTTACGGCCAAGTTATTTAACAACACGTTTTCAAAATGTATCGGCTCATCACAATTTAGGAACAAGATCACAAGACTCTTCTTTACTTTTGATAGCACAGTACAGGACATGTCTATACTCTGATTCTTACACAGTATCTATGACTAGAGCATGGAACTCACTTCCCAGTCATGTTAGGGACTGTCAATCGCTATCATTATTTAAATCCAAATTAACTGATATCTTAAGTTCGACACAATGAAAACATTAACTGCATAACAACTATATAGAGCATTCCATTAATAATCATCTAGGAAGCTACTTACTTTATTTTATATAATTTTAATTTTATTATATTCTATGTTTTTGTTAGTATTAGCTAGTATTAGATCCATCATCATTGTATTTTGTGTAGTCTGTATTTTAATAATATCTTAAAATTGTAAGATGTATGTAATTTTTGTATAATTCTACTATTCGCTGGTTGAGTGGAAGAGAGGGCCTTATGGCCTTAACTCTGCCAGCTAAAATAAATTATTATTATTATTATTATTATTATTATTATTATTATTATTATTATTATTACAATATCAATGTTTTTGCAGGCTTAAAATATATATATATTACAAAGATGAAAGATATTAATTATAACAAAGGGACGCTAATCCAGCAGCAGTAATTCCTGTATCGGGGTCGGTAGTTGAATTGCCATTTTTTATTAGGTATATTCCACAATACGGTGTTTCTCCTTCTACTCAAAGTGATTTGTCGCCAGAGGTTCCTGTCTAAAATATCATGTTCCTTCAAATCTCTAGCTTCCATACTTCTCCTCACTCTATCTATAGAACGTTCTCTAGGCCTGTCTCTTCCACTTTTTCCATCACCTTTCCAATCAAGGATCTTCTTTGGTATTCTATTTTCTTCCATTCTTATGATGTGTCCATACCATTCAAGCATTTTTCTTCTATATTTTCTAACATTTTTCTTTCAACTTGCATAATTTCCCTTATTGTGCTGTTTCTGATTTTATACCTTCTTGAAATTCTTGTCGATCGCCTCCAAAAATCCATTTCTACTGCTAACAGCTTGTTGGATTGTTTTCTACTTACTGTCCAGGTTTCGGATCCATATAATAAAATGCTTTGTAACAGAACTTGAAATATAGTTTTCTTCGTTCTGTGTATTACCATATTTCTATTCCGAAACACTGAGTTGCTTTGAATTACCAACTTAATAACAAAAAATTACTGGCTGCACAATAAAATATGATTCTTTGATGTAACTTCCTCCATGGTGCGACAGACCTATCTTGGCCTACCAGCCGGCTGCTGGTCTCACATCCGCATGTGTTAATAACTGAGGTAGACGATCATCCAGGCACTGTAGGGGTTACATGTGGTCAGCATATCAGGTCACCAGCCGTTACAGCTGGTTTTCACAGCCTGGAGAAGCTAATTATTGTAGATATTCAAATGCCTCACGATGCTGGGTGTGCACCAGTCCCATACTGGCCGAAAATCTACGAGCAAATGTCTTCCCTCATGGAGACTCGAACCAGCTCTGCGCCAACGCATTTTGCCTTAACCACTCGACTTTGGCGCAGGACATATTTGATCTAAACATGGCTTCTATTTTAGTTTACTCAGGATACATTCTTACATTTTATCGACATGTTTTTGCGATAAATCCTGCTTTAGTTTATAAATAGTTGAACAACTATGTTTGGATTTTGAAATCAACTAATTGCTAGTGCACAGCCTGGACCCTTCCTCTGCACTCATGGTAAGTAATAAATTTCATTATTGTTTCCTGATGGGAACCTCCCCCTCCCCGTGCTCTTTTTAAATATATCGGCGCGCGGATAGTCTCGTACCGGCGGGGGCTCATTCTCTATGTAAACATAAATATCATTTAGACACACATTAATTCTACCTCAGCTCTCGCCGCTTGAGTCCGGTTTACCTTTATCCGCAGCTAACTCTGTTCTAATTCTAAATTACGTCTTCCTAATCTCGGAGATACATTAAAGTATTCAAAATTATTATGCAATTCTTCTTTATCCACAGAACGATGCATTTTGTAGTCAAAGTTTTAAAATTATTTATGGGATTAACTACAGATACACCACGTGATATCAACACAAGCAACGATGGCGTTGGAATTAAGGTACAAGTACCAACGTTAGCAAATTTAAATATTTCTAATCAATTAAACGCTAATTTAAAGATCGCAGATATTTTGTCAAAGGAAGAGCAATGGTGGTGATCAGATGCGAGCAGAGATAGTACATAAAGTGACAGACGAGATTTATGCTTGTAAACTGGAAGCGAATAGTGAATGGAATCAAAATCTACAGCCAAAATATGGAAACTTTGGGAAGATATCAGGAAGGAAGTCAACAATAATAAATGCAGTTATAAATATCCATTCATACTAATTCTGCCTGAAGGTAGGTCCTTCACTGCAATCATAGTATTTTCATGCTATGCTTTGCAGCTTTACTAGGGAACTGTATGTGTGGTAGCTTCCCGTTGCTTTCCACATCGGTGAAAGATGATGATGATAAGGATGATGATGACCATATGATTTTGGGGACCGTTTGGGCCTTAAAGTTTTCCTGACATTTGTCTTACAGGTGATGAAAAACCCCGATAAAAACCTCACCCAGAAAAACTGCCCCGACCGGGGATCGAACCCGGGCCCGCTGCGTGACAAGGCAGCACGCTACCTCCAGACCACAGCGGTGGACGATTATAAATATAGAAATAAAATATAAGACGATTGCATGATATGTAAAAGATAAAGGTATTTTTTCCCCATTTTAGGCCTTATGAGGCGTATGGGGAAGCAGGGAGGTTGAGGCTTCACCTGCACAAAAATTCATTAGTATTTTTGGCCCTGCGTGACGGCCGCATTTACCCTCAGAACATAGGTAATTTCCGTTAGGGGCTAAGTCGACTCCTGTGCCATGGTACCACCAAAGCATTAGGTCAGGTTAAAAATCCTGACCAAACGGGACTCAAACCCAGGACCTTACCTCATGTACATGTGATGTGTGAACTGGATACACGATGGAAAGAAGCCAAAACAGCACCTGGTACAAGATGTAGAAGAAGATTGGAATTGCAGTGATGATGCGATGGATAGAGAATCGTACATGATTAGAGAATTTTGTTTTGTTTTTCCAATAGATTTTAAAATTCACATTTTATTTTCGTGTATTTGTATATTCTTGAATAGAATGCAACCACAGAATAGTTGAATATACATATATTATTGAAATATGAAATCATAAAACTAGAATTAAATAATTAAAGTTATTTTTTTAAGTACGTTTTGAATGGTCATGAATATCGTATGGAAATAAAATATCAGGTTTTGGAAACACATTTTATGATAACTTAGCTGAAAAATTATGTAAATTACAACACTCTGTGTTTCTGGTTGTCAGTGATATCCAACAGAATGATACGTTATACTTTAATTTCATAATCATCCGGATGCTCATTAACACCACTCCTGTCCATAAACTTAGATTCACATATTTTTCTTAAAATCATTAAAATTGCCTATCGCTGCTATCTGTGAAGTAAAGTTGCGCATAGGAAGGAGACAGCTGTGGATGCTTGCAACTCAGCAATATGCCACGCACTTTCTGGAAATACAGTGGCTCGACATGTTCAGGATATCGAACGCAGATTATCCATCCATCGAGCTCATACCCTGGACCAACAAGAATTGTTTTCGTACGCTTGCTTCACGTATAGTATGTGCGGAAATACTTACAAAGAGTGAATTAGAATTAGATGAAAAAATCATAGAACATGTTCATCATCATTAATAATAATCACGGATTAGGCCATTGGCCTGTTCCGCTTCTGGATAAAATTGGGCATAGAACAAGTTCCTGAATTTAATGATGTCGGCCACCTAACATGTGATATAAGCAATGACACAGAGATAAAGTTACATACATTCAATACAATAAATGGAGGCATAAAAAGACATTTTGTAAACAAATGTCTACTGCAACCAAATTAAGATTACACAATGTAACTGCAATATCAGAACTGAAATGTAACAGTGGAAATTAGATACTAAATTCTAAAATGGAATTAAATTTCAAACGGCACAGATGACATTTTTATGTCCGCTCCTAGGTTTATCAAAACTGGACAAGCAAAGAAACACAGATATTCGCGATAAATTTGAATTTCAAAATATGGTTGATGAATATCAGAAATATCAATGCAATTGGTTACAACATGTCCAAAGAATGGACCAATCTTGCTTGCCTAAATTAACATCACAGTATCAACCTAAAGGACGTCAAGATAAAGGGAGACCAAATTTAAGATGTACAGACCAACCACATCTTATGATCTCTTAGGAACAGGCTCACGTATAAAAAAAACTCCAAGCGCGACGGGCCTCGAAGGCCCTAGGCCTACCAGCCGACTGCTGGCCTCACGTCCACATGTGTTACTCACAGAGGTAGACGATCATAAGCCAGTGTATGGGTGACATGTGGTCAGCATGTCGGGTCCCCCAGCCGTTATAGCTGGTCTTCTCAACCTGGAGTCGCTACTTATTGTAGCTACCCAAATGCCTCACGATGCTGGGTGGGCACCGGTCCCATACTGGCCGAAATTCCATGAGAAACATTTATTTCCCTATGGGGACTCGAACCAGCGCAAGTCCCGTAGGTCTGCGCCAAGGATTCCTGCCTTAACCACTCGGCTACGGCGCGGGACGTATAGTTGGAACTAACTCCACTGCGCGACAGGCCTGCTGGCTTACATCCACACGTGCCATTTACTGCTCATCCGGCCAGATCAGGGATGACATTTTGCCATCACGCATGCGTAAAGTTGACATTAAACATACGCGAGTGAGCAAAAGAAAATCTCTGACGAGAAAATGAAATCCAATGCAATGATATAATTCATCAAGTTATTGTGAAATCATTGTGGAAAATGCAATGTCGTTAGTTTGGCGATGTGGCGAGGCGGCCCGCGCGACTGACTGGAAGCCAATAGAGAATCACATCAACATTTCCTCTTCAATTCCAGCGTACTGTTTTCTCTATTTCAACTTCGGTTACAATAATATCATACAAGACATTGTATCGCCAACAAACACTTATATTTTGCCCGCATGAAATTGGAGCAATGAAGAATCCCTGTAAGCTTTTTACCGTCAGTTTTTTCTTATCATCGGTAAATCTACCTCCCGAATGGATGGGCTTGCGGAAGGTTTCATTCGCTCAGTTCATGTAAACTGAATCACCAATCTCGGATTTTCTTGCTATTTGGAGCTTCCCGCTCAAAAGGCTGTGAAAATATCTCGATACCACGGACTTAGTTTAGGCTTGTTGGGCACAGATCGCTCCTTGTATTATTGCTTACACCTCGAGTTTTATAAATGTATTTTCATTTACGTACAAGTTACCTCAGAAGAATAAAAATGCAATATTCACAAATAACTTACAAAATAATATGCGCTGCGTTGCACTTGAGAAAGTGAAATTAAATTTTAGTTAATTTTTTTAATAAATCGTATATTATAGTTTTGCTTTAAAATTAATCTTTATTCTTGGCCCAAAATGCAATTAATGTCAATTAAAAACTTGCATAAGTTTTCATATGGAACAAACAAGTAGGTACATTTCAAGTAAATAATGACATCATTTTATGTGCGATTCAAGTCCATAGTAAAGTTGAATATATCATAACAATGGATGCCAGTGTAGATTATGCGAAGCCGCAGTTTGATAACAAGACAGGCTTCTTATTCCATATTCCATTGTGTATAAATGAATCGAGCTGGGATGGCGTTTGTGTAACGCGCACCTTTTTCAGAACTACGTAGTATCGCGTTAGTTCTGAATGTAAGCCTAAGCTTTCCATTCAATATTCGTCACACACAGTAAAACTTGATGTCTTTTTCTCTACATTTGTTTTGATTTGCAGTTGTACTGTTTCCTCGAAGCGCCTAAAATGGAAATTAAATAATACACATGATTATATCTAGAGTAACTGCTGCTTGGTTTCTGTAATTAAATAATAACTGTACATGAGGCTGCTTGTACCGGAGCGTTTGTGCAGAAGACAACCAACTTGCAGTGTAATTATTTGCTTTAACGGTAGTTGCAGTCGTAATATTGTACGGATTTATATAGCTCGGTGGATTTAGGCCATTGTGACCTCTTGTTTAAATTGGACCAGATTTATGTTATATTAAAAGAGTCGCAATAAAATATAAGGCTGTGTTAAATTTAAATGAAAATTGACGTAGTTATAATAATAATAATAATAATAATAATAATAATAATAATAATAATAATAATAATAATAATAATAACAGTAAACACGAGAATAATACCAATAACTAAACAAAATGTAGAAAAGATTAAACTTAATGATATGATAAATCTTAACAAATGCTTAGGAAATAACATACTTTTAGAAATGCAACAAAAGCTAAAAGAAAATATTAGAGATAGAAAACAGCAAGATAGTAAACAGATTGAAAAGTAATTTGCTTAGCAATCACAGAATTTAAAGTTAGATGAATGTTTTGTATTGCTGTCTTAACATTATGTCTATATATCTCACTATGGACATTATCACTTGATACATTAGCGTTGCAATTCAAAACTGGGTTTGAAACGAGCGACAAATTTTGCCCTAAAGTCGTTATTAGGTTCGGTGCTCATTTACGGGTCCCACGACTTTAATTCCTCTCCGAAGGACGTCACACTCAATAGTTTTACCCCATTAATCCTTAAATCAGCAAAACCCAAATTTGTTGTGTTTTTTTATTTTAATGTGGCGGACTGCAGTGAAAACGGAATATTGTTTAACTGTTATTGTTAGGTATATTGTATAATTGGACACACATTTAAGCGATTTCTTTTTGTTAGTTTTCTTCTGATTTATTTAAAATATTAAATTAATTAAACCAACTTATTTATGAATTTAAGGCTTGAAAGTCCATTAATCTCAGCGGGGTTTGAACCCACATACCCCAAACTGAAGGCAATTTTGTAACCAACGTAACACGAGGACAAACTGTGTTTAAAACTAGACACACAATGTTAGTGTTGGGAGGCGAGGCTGAGAGCTTGTGGCCTCAATTTAATTAATGAATCCATTGACTGAGGGACCTTTGTTGAGACAAGAATTGAACTCGTGCCTCGAGCTTCACATACTAGCGCTTTGGCCACGAGCTACACACGATGAAATTCCTGTCTTATTAGTTGCTTCGGATCGATCAACAATCTTCATTCCTACTCTAGTGACAAACTCTTTTCAAATGTAATAGAAAATAAAGCATGGTTTAAGCCCACTATATAAATAGGATAGGCCTACTACAAAAAAAATACGACGAAAAATTTGAAGTTTTACTGTGATTTGGTCGAATACTAGACTTGCTTTATCCGTAAATTATGTTTACGTAGAGATACAGTTTGTAGTCTTCTGATCCGCAGACCGTAATCTCAGGATACCGTCGCCGCGAGCCCGATTTCAATCACTGGGAAACGTTCCCGGGGGTTTCCTTATCTGTAGGATAAATATCAGCGAACTTTATGGCCCAAACGGTCCCGAATATCATCTGAATACCATAATCATCATTATCATGAATGTGTGATTCGTCTTAAATGTTAGTGTTGTCTAGGAGGAGGTACTAGACTAAGCTGATCACTAGGGCAAGGCAATTAATGATTTTGTATCTTTTTCTTATGAAGGTTGAAACATTGCTTGCATATACGAAAATGTACGACATTAAAAATTAGATTAAATAAAAGCAATTTGTTATGGAATTTTTTTTAATTTTCTTAACTTTTCTAGGGATATGTCATTTCTTGGCTATTTTTAGGCCATTTTGAGCATTTTTTACACTTTTCTGGAAGGCTGTGACATTATCTGCATTTAATTAAAGATTTTTATTATAATTCAGTATTTTCCTTGTCAATACAATTTCTTGGAATTAAGTAGATGTTTTGCTAATTACTACCCCTATTTTTCAAGGTATGTGCATAATGAACTTGCCCACTTCTAGAATTTTATTCAATTTCTTAGAGCTTATGCTAGCTTCTACCCTTATTCTCATTGTTAACTGCAATTCAAAATTGCTGTAAAAGTGCGCTGTGTAATTGAAATGGATTTTCTGCAATAAAAGGTACTGTAATGTGTATTTTTTAAATACGTTTCTTTTAATATTTTGATGTTAAGTTAAATTTCATGTAATTCAGTAATCAAGTGAGCACTTAATCTAATAAATAGTATTTTTATTGGTAATTCTTAACTTTTTATTTGTCATTTTTTTATTTTATTGGTCTTTTTTTGCATGTTTTAGGTCATAAATGCATTTTTACCAATTTATAGGTAATTACATGCCTTGCCCTACTGATGACATACGGGAGGTTCTCCATGTCCTGTGTGGTCAAGAAAGTAGGCTATGTGTGTGATACAAAGTTTAAAATCCCTCACCCGACATGTGGCACTGTGAGTCCAGGGTGACGTGGGGCAAGTAAACTTGCCTCTATAAGGTGAGAGGTTAAACGGGGATGGAGAAGAGAAGAAGTTAGTCTACTTTATAGTTGAAACAATAAAATAAATGACATCAGGTAACTTTGAAGTACGTAGATGGGGTTTACTTTGCACCAGTTTGGGTTCCAGTGTTGTCACTTAATGGTTTGTTTGCAAACATTACGTGGATCGGAGTCACTCGCCCCGAGAGAACAAACCAGTTGCTATTTGTTTTGAGAATTAGCGAAATGTGGTTAATAAAACTGAAATTAAAATAATCATGTGACTCACTATCCTGTTTTTTTGCTAGACAGTGATCATTTCAGTAAGCTTTGTCTCTTCTCAACTGTGGTGCCACGGTTTTGTTCATTCTTGTTTAATAACATTTTTTTTTATTTTGACATATTATCGGCCGCGGTGGACTAGTGGTTATGCTCCTTGCCTCTGGTCCCGAGGATCGCGGGTTCAAACCCAGCCGGGGTCGATGGATTTTTTAGGATGGAAAAATCCAAGGAACAAGTCCTCCGGGAGGGACTTTAAGCCGTGGGTCCCGAGTCTGAAGATTTTCAGGCTCGTAAAAGATTCTTAAGCCTGAATGAAAATGCCTCTAAGCAAAATTTACCGAATTTTCCCGTCCTAGTACTACCTTGGTTTCCTAGATGTCAGTATGAGGCGGAACGCTGACCACGGACCACTCAAATGACTTCTGTACGAAAAGAAGCGTAACTAAATTAGTATGGTTCAAATTCTTCCCTGTAGGGGAGAGCGCCTAAACTTCTGTTAAGGGAAAACGTACATATTGTTAGTATACATAGGCGGCGAGGGTACAGCGAGCGGAAAACATAAGACCGAGGAAATATGAAGAGTGGAGCCACGATACGCGAAATGATTTTCATTTAAAGTACATAATCACCTTATGTGTCCACCGCTGTGGTCTCGAGGTAGCGCGCTGCCTTGTCACGCAGCGGGCACCGGTTCCAATTCCAGTCGAAACAAGGTTCTTGAGTGAGGTTTTTCCACACCTGTAAGACAAATGTCAGGTAGCTCTGAGGCTCATCTGGCTATCATTTTCCCCAGTGTGGAAAGCAACGGGAAGCTACCACAACTATAATTCCCTAGTAAAACTGTAAAACATAGCATTAAAATACTGACTGAAGTGAAGGACTTGCCCTAGAGCAGAACACTACAGAATGGAATGACCTAGCTTGACTATGCAGTACTTCCCTCTTCACTCGCGGCTGATAGTTGAACCAAACGCGGGTTAGAAACATAAGTAAAACGTCTGATCAGCGCGCGGTAAAACCAATATTGAATGAATAAGTGAAGTTGCAATTAAAAACTTAAGAAATTGATAAACTAACTAACTCACTGGCACTATCGAGACCGTAGGTTCATGGCCGCGCGGATATAAGCTCTCCATACATCCCTATTCTGAGCTACTGATTTCCAATCATATATATAATCTACTTCCCTCAAACCAAGATTAATGCTATTCTCCTACCTCATTCTTGGTCTACCAACTGGGCGTTTTCCCTCCGGATTTCCTACAAGAAGCTTCTTTACCTCTCTTTCATTCCTCATTCGTGCCACACGTCCTGCCCATCGTAGTCTACGAGACTTAACTCTTCTCTTTACATTTGGTTTCCCAAAAAGATCTTGTAGCTCACTGTTATATAGTGTAGTCTTCTCCATTCGCCTGTCTCTTCGTCTCTCTTTGGTCCAAACATTTTACAAAGAAATTTATTCTTTAAATTTTAACTCGTGTTCATTAAGGATTAACTAACTAACTCACTGGCACTATCAAACCCGTAGGATCATGGCCGCGCGGATATAAACTTTCCATACATCCCTATCCTGTGCTATTATTTTCCAATCATTCCCTGTATAATCAACTTCCCTCAAATCATGGTTAATGTTATTCTCCCACCCCATTCTCTGTCTACCAACTGGACATTTTTCTTCTGGTTTTCCTACAAGGAACTTCCATGCACGTCTTTCATTCCCCATTCGTGCCACATGTCCTGCCCATCACCGCCTACGAGACTTAACTCTTCTTATTATATCTGGCTTTCTAAAATGCCACGTAGTTCGCCGTTAATTCATTAACAAGATGACATTTAACTTTTATTGAAACAATTCTCAGATTATTCAGTTTTATATATATTCAAAAATCTTATAAAAGTTTGGGAATTATTAATCAAGTTATGAAACCATCCCTTGTACAAAAATCACCAGATTACGTTTATATAACACTTTGGCTAGACCAGTGTTGACCTATGGTAGTGCAGCATGGACACTAAAAAGACAACATGAAAGTAGAATAACGGCTTGTGAAACGAGATTCATGCGCAGAACAGCGGGTTACACCAGATGGGATCGGAAAAGGAACACCGATATCTTAAAGGAATTGAAGACTACGCCAATTTTGGAATATATTAAACAGTACCAACTAAATTGGAAACACCATCTAGAAAGAATGAGTTCAAATCGGATCCCCAAAGTTGTTTATAATTATATACCAAGAGGACGAAGATCACTCGGTTGTCCTATGAAACGCTGGAGGGAAAATTTTCTATAGGATCTTAAGAGGTCTTGGCCTAATACTTGGAAGGAAGAAGAAGAAGAAGAAGATGAAGAAGAAGACAAAAATCTTATTCATATTTTGACCCATAACATTGTGCAGTAATGGGCTTGTCTAGTCACTGTTTTAAATCGCTAAACACACTGTATTTAAACTGGAACATGTAACATTCCTTGTTCCTCTCTAAGTACAGGTCTACTGTCTACTCGTAACCCTAACATCTTGTCGTCTGTGTTTATGTTTGCTCCGACTGCAGCTTCTGCGAGCTGTTAAAGAAATAAGTCAGATGAGGTTTCATTCCATTAAGGAAAGGAATTTCCAGAAGGAAACATTTAATGTTTTAATAATGTCGAATAAACAAATTCCTATACCGAATATACAGAGGTGTTAATGATGCAGCCCAAACGTTTCCAGCTGCAACATTCTTGATAAACATTAACAATTGAGTTGTTGAGACTACGCGTGGTATGTTAAGTAGGCCTACTTGACATGCCATGCCGCGCCGCGCCGGTTCCTGCTTCCCAGTCTAACAGGACAAGGTTCCATTTCCGGCGGATTCAACATTTTAATTGTACAATCAATTTAATTCTATTGTAACATTTTCAATCTCGGGGCCAGGAGCGGTCTACAATGTTTTAGCTCCTGATTGTGCACCATTGAGTTGCAAACTCCTCCAGAGTAGCCTACATACAGTATGTGGAGAAGGCGTACGGTCCGTTGCATGGG
Organism: Diploptera punctata; assembly: GCA_030220185.1. Lineage (NCBI taxonomy): Eukaryota > Metazoa > Arthropoda > Insecta > Blattodea > Blaberidae > Diploptera > Diploptera punctata. The sequence continues at coordinate 1,225,755 of JASPKZ010007268.1, forward strand.
GACGTTAAGCCACGGCGTTGTACTTAACAGTTCTCTCCTCAATGACGCAACACGGACTTGAAGGTAGAGAATACCTTGTCGCACAATTTGACTATATTATGCATCAACCGGCTACATGCATACAGCATTTCAAGCGTGTACCGGTAAATCCAATTCGTGCTCACAGCCACAATGGTACGGCCGTATAAAGCACAGGACATATCAGGCTGTTGGGATAGTAGGAGGTCAAGGCCTTGTCAGCCCTCTTTAGCTTCAGAACATCCTTCAGGTACTCATTTCATTTAGAGGCAGAGTCGAAACCTGCAGTTTAACAATTTTGACCTCCATCTGGAATCGAACACGCGCCTTTTAAATGTTGTACTAAGTACGCTAAGGGTAGACAAGTTCCAAAGGAAAAGTTGTTCCATTTGATTCCCACCACGTAGAGTGTGAACACCGAAACAAGCAGCGTGTCATGGATTTTACTTTTCTTGTTAACATTTTATGTTAATTACATGCAGCCGATCGATTATATTGTTATTATCTTGCAGCTGCCCCGTAGGTTATTTTAGCTGCGTTCGATAATGCCATTACATATTAACGTGGACTCGGAAAATTAGCAGTTTTAGTTCAAGAATAAATATTCCATTGATAACTTTAGAAAATAACCCAATTTCCACGAATCTCTTGGCCAAGAGGGATGAGTGATTTCACTCTAATTCTATATTTTCACAGATGCAACATTTTCCATTTTGCAAAGTTGAATGAACACATTAATTGATGAACAGCCGAGAGAACTCGTCTGCCTCAAATGTTCAATGTAGACAGTTGCAGCGCATCAAACATGTTCTGTATTCTGCAAAGCTGCCAACATCGTCCTACGCCCAGTAAATCTACAGCCATTCTCCTTCACATCTCTCTGTCAATCCTTTTTCCCATCGCAGGAGACGGTAACAAGCCTGGAGGAGATGCACGTCGTTAGTTCAGTTGGGACGGAAATGAGCTTCTTCGCTGGGTAACATTCACGGCCAGCTGCGGTGAAACCAATATTTCTACAAGACGATGAACGCGAAATAAAACCCCTGATCTACCAGGTTCAGAGTTCACGTATCAGGCTAAATCCCTGACTCTTGGAAAAAGTGTACAACACTAGAAAGTCAATAACAATACTACTACTACTACTACTATTAACAACAATAATAATAATAACAATAATAATAATCTTTGTTGGCAATTTCTCTACAATACAGTAGTTTTCCTACAACCCCTTATAAATTTTACTCTTCCATAAATCCCTGTTCTCTGCATCTCTGCATCACTCTGTTAATTCTCTCGACACCATACTCCTCTGCACTCCTTGAATCCACTGTTCTATTGGTCTCCCCTTTCTTCTGTTGCCTCCGGTTCAAAATACAATATAATCTTGATAATAATAATAATAATAATAATAATAATAATAATAATAATAATAATAATATTCTACCAGTTATATTATATGGATGCGAAACATGGACTCTTACTTTAAGGGAGGAAAGGAGATCACGAGTATTTGAGAATAAAGTACTTAGGACAATTTTTAGACCAAAGAGAGATGAACAGACAGGTGAATGGAGAAGACTGCATAATAGTGAATTACATGGTCTTTATAGGAAACAAGATATAATGAGAACATTTAAGTCTCGTAGACTGCGATGGGCAGGACATGTGGCACGAATGGGGAATGAAATATGTGCATGGAAGCTTCTTGTAGGAAAACCAGAGGGAAAACGCCCAGTTGTTAGACCAAGAATGAGGTGGGAGAATAACATTAACTAAGATTTGAGGGAAGTAGAATATACACGGGATGATTCGAAAACATTGGTTCAGGATATGAATGTATGGAGAGCTTATGTCCGCGCGGTCATGAACCTACGGGTTCGATAGTGCCAGTGAGTTAGTTAATAATAATAATAATAATAATAAATAATAATAATAATGACAACCGAACGAGTTGTGTCGGTGGTAGAATTGGTGTCTCGTATTCGAGAGTCCTGGATTCAAATCCTGGTGCCGAATTACCTACTGGTTTTCTCAGTCGCCAGAGGAAATGCTATGTTGAAATTCCATTACTAGCAGACATTTCATCAGATTATTCCCTAACATTCACTGCAAGATTTGCTAGCGCAAGGGCTTTACAGTGGGACATGGACCTGCAGGGCCAGAGAGATTATTTAATACAAGACACATTGCTACTGAAGAAGACGTGTATGATATCTCATCAAGTCACTGGCTGCGCGGACATAAGTATCTATATATCCCTATCCTGAGCCTATCCAAGCAACCGATGTATAGATTACCTCCCTCAAATTACGGTTTATGTTATTCTCCCACCTCATTCTTGGCTCACCTACTGGCCGCTTTCCCTCTGGTTTTCATACGAGTTTCGATGCCCCCCTTCATTCCCCATTCGTGCCATATTTCCATGCCATTCTAACCATTTTTATGTTTAAAAATTGTTAGTACACAGTAATAAATATCGGAATTGATTTCAATTAATAATTTTAGTCGCATTTGAAAATAAATGTTTGTTAGTAATTGGATTCTTGATTAAGTGAAATTGATTTTAACGGATTGAGCCCAACATTGGTTTCTAGAAAATAATAAATATAACAGAGAAAGCTAAGTAAAAAGTAATTGGAAATCAGTTGACTTAAATACGAGATGTAAGCCTCTGTCTGTTTGTCTGCTGACGGCTGCCATTGCGAGGCACACAACTAAACCTAACCTTTAAGGAAGGGCTGGTTTATAAAACTTTGTTGGCAGATAATTTAGCTTGGCATTTGAGAACTTCACCTCCATCCGCCATTTGCTCTAGAAACACATGCCAAACTCCAGTAACACTTTCTTTGTAAGTTATGATGCGCTTGTAAACTTAGAATTATCCTTTCGTTTTCAATACGAAAGCAACCAAATCAAATGCAAAATATTACGATCACATTGCAAATTAAAAAAGCTAACTAAGTCACTGCATTATATAAGGAAAATGGAGAGCCAATGACAAAAGAGGGAAATTTTGAGGAAGTGGCTGAATTCAAATACCTAGGAACAATAATTACAAATAGGAATGAGATGCACAAAAAAATTAAACATAGGCTCAATTCTGGAAATGCGTGCTTATTATGCATTGCAGAGACTCTTGATGTCCCAACTCCTTTCAAAAAACCGTTAAATTGAAAATATGTAAAAATTATTCTTCCAGTTATATTATATGGATGCGAAACATGGACTCTTACTTTAAGGGAGGAAAGGAGATTACGAATAATTGAGAATAAAGTTCTTAGGAAAAAATTTTGACCAAAGAGAGATGAACAGACAGGTGAATGGAGAAGACTATATAACAGTTAACTACATGGTTTTTATAGGAAGCCAGATATAATAAGAACAGTTAAGTCTCGTAGACTGCGATGGGCAGGACATGTGGCGCGAATGGGGAATGAAAGACGTTCATGGAAGATTCTTGTAGGAAAACCAGAAGGAAAACGCCCAGTTGGTAGACCAAGAATGAGGTGGCGGAATAACACTAACAGTGATTTGAGGGAAGTAGATTATACTGGGAATACTTGGAAAACATTAGATCAGGATGGGGATGTATGGAGAGCTTATGTCCGCTCGGCCATGAACCTACGGGTTCAATAATGCCAGTGAGGTAGTTAGTTTGATAGTTAACTAACTCACTGGCACTATCGAACCTGTAGGTTCATGGCCGCGCGGAAATAAACTCTCCATACATTCCTATCCTGAGATAACGTTCTCCAATCAACCCCTGTAGGTAATCTACTTTCCTCAAAACATGGTTAATATTATTCTCCGACCTCATTCTTGGTCTACCAACTGGGCGTTTTCTCTCTGGTTTTCCTACAATAGGCTTCCATGCACCTCTTTCATTCCCCGTTCGTGCCACATGTCCTGCCCATCGTAGTCTTTTTTGAAGTTAAGTAGCAATATTATTATTTAACATTATATAGTAGACATAACGTCCCGCGCCGTAGCCGAGTGGTTAAGGCAGGAAACCTTGGCGCAGAGCTACGGGACTTGCGCTGGTTCGAGTCTCCATGGGGGAAGATATTTTCTCATGGTATTTCGGCCAGTATGGGGCCGGTGCCCACCCAGCATCGTGATGCATTTGAGTAGCTACAATAAGTAGCGGCTCCAGGTTCAGATAACCAGCTATAACGGCTGGGGGACTCGACATGCTGACCACATGCCACCCCTACACTGGCTGATTATCATCTACCTCTGTGATTGACACATGTGGATGTGAGGCCAGCAGCCGGCTGGTATACTAAGGGCCTTGTAGGCCTGTCGCGCCAGGAGGCGCTGTGGTCTGGTGGTTATACTGCTTGCCTCTGGTTCCGAGAGTTGCCAGTTCAAACTCGGCCGCGGTCGATGTATTTTTTTTTTGGATCGAAAAATCCAAGGAGCAAGTCCTCCGGGAGGGACTTTAAGCCGTGGGTCCCGAGTCTGAAGATTATCAGGCCCGTAAATGATCCTTAAGCCTGAAAAAGAGGCCTCTAAGCAAAATTTACAGATCTCAAATATCCTAGTAATACCTTGTTGCCCGCTAGATGTCGGTGTGTTGACCGCGATCCACTCATCACATCGTTGGGCAATAAGGCCTACTAAAGCAGATGCTATGGCTCAACAATGGGCGACGCCAGTAATCATCTTAACAGTTTATTCTTGAATGAGTGTACATCTTATTTTCCGCGTCTTGCCCACAAATATGCCACAATTTTAACACATTTTCTGGATTTACCATTAACTCGTGGCAACAACTGATCCAAATGCAGCAGTTACAATCTCCTGGGATATGGATTTCATTTTCAGAGCTCTCGCAGACTTGTGTGGCACTTCTTCGATTCCACATCGCGCCGTAGTGGCTCCATCATGCCTACACTTGTTGTGTGTTTCTCATATGTGGATGTGAGGCCAGCAGCCGGATGACAAATCAGGAGCCTGTTGCGGCATGGATTCCTTTAACTGAAATATCATCAACTCATATCGAACTCAGAGTCGGATCGAGGAATGAGATGAAATGAAGCCCATATATTTATAGAAGTCTTTGAGCGACAAGAGTGCCGGCCGATCACACTCGACGCACCGTCACAGGGGCGAATGGATGAAATGAAACGAAATGGATGAGATGAATATGCAGAAATGGTGGAATAATTTGTTGCAGGGGAAAACGGAAGAAACCCCGAGAAAAACCTGCCCAAGCTCCGTTTCGTCCACCACGGAACCCACATGGAGTGAGCGAAACCCCAGCGGTGATTGGCGCTTGCGCTACGGAGCAAACTGTTGTAGTGCAGCTCCTGGCGCAGGATGTTAGGCGCTCGCCTCTCGGTCACTCCATGTAGGTTACGTGCTGGACGATACGGAGATTGGGCAGGTTTTCCTAGGGGTTTTCCCAGTTTCTCCTGCCACTAATTAAATTTAATAATTTATCCATATTCATCTAAGGCATTACGTATCGGTCTTCCCCCTTGTGACGGTCCGTCAGGCGTGATCGGCCGGCACCCTTGTCGTCAGATACCTCTATAAATATAGGGGGCTTCATCCCATCTCTTCCCTCGACTCGACCTCGAGTTGAGGATATTATAACTGTTGTACAGATTGATCTTCATCGTCATGTAGCCCGTTATTCACATGTCACCATCTCAAATTACACGTCGAGAAGCCACCTTCATTTCTTGTACCCGATCAAGTACAAACTCTCCAATCTATTACGTGGCTTCATGTTCACATCGTGAATTATATTACTTTATTTTATTTGGTCGAGTCCTGGGTCAACTCCTAATCCCATTATTATTATTAATATTATTAAAGTGAAAAGTGATACCACAACAGGCCTCAGGAGGCCCTTGGGGTAGTGTGAGGTTTGGCTCCCACTTTTTCTAGACAATCGGCACTTAATGTCAGCCGGGTTGTCAGCCCTGCGTGACGGCAGCCTTTACCCCAGAACAGGCGTCTGGTACTCATTTCCGTTAGAGGCTGAGTCGACCCCAGGGCCATAGTGCCGCCAGAAGGTTTAGGTCAGTTTAAAAATCCTGACCCCAACGGGACTTGAACCCTCGACCTTCAGGCTTATAGCGCAGTGCCTTAACCACTACGCTACGGTGTGCCCCCTGTTATTATTATTATTATTATTATCATCATCATCATCATCATCTCTCTAATTAGGGCCTAACTACGGTTACCAGCCCGTCCGATCCATTTGTAAATAATTACGTATTGTACTATACTCTAATTGGCCAATGGTGGAAATATGGGCTAAAGCATATTACTACAAAACTCCAAGCGCCTAGAAGACCCTTGTCCTACCATCCGGCTGCTGGCTTCACGTCCACATGTGTTAAACACAGAGATAGACGACCATCCAGCCATGGTCAGCTGGTCTTCTCCTCAACCTGCAGTCGCTACTTATTGTAGCTACCCAATTGCCTCACGATGCTGGGTGGGTACCGGTCCCATACTGGCCGAAATTTCATACAAAAATGTCTTATGCTATGGGAACTCGAACCAGCGCAAGTCCCATAGCTCTGCGCCAAGGCTTCTTGCCTTAACCACTCGGCTACGGCGCGGGATAGCGCATATTATACCAAGCAAAATAATTGTAAACGATTGTTAATTTTGTAAATAGAATCTCATCGCCACTGGCCACATAACATAAGTTATAGATTGGTGATTTGTATATTGGTAAGTGAATTTTTCTGAATTATATTCAATGTGTTTTATTCTCAAGTTCAGGTGAAATATTTCTTCTTCTTGTAAGACTTTGTTTCTTTCAACGAGAATTAGGCGCTCTCCCCCTCAGGGAAGAAATTCAATCATACTAATTTAGTTACACCTTTTTTTCAGGATATATGTCACTGAGTGGCCCTGGGTTAGCGTTCCGCCTCATAGTGGCATCTAGGAAACCGAGGTAGTACTAGAATGGGAAATTTCGTTAAATTTTTGCTTAGAGGCCTTTTTATTCAGGCTTAAGGATCTTTGACGAGCCTGAAAATTTTCAGACTTGGGACCCACGGTTTGAAATCCCTCCCGGAGGACTTGCTCCTTGGATTTTTCCATCCTAAAAATCCATTGACCTCTGCCGGGTTTGAACCCGCGACCCTCGGGGACAGAGGCACTAGTCCATATTTCAATTAGCCTAAAGTTGGACCTTACTTTTAGTTTCACTTCGCATCTGATTCCCATTTTCCTAAATTTAAAGCTGAAAGTTGGATAACGGTGGATACATAGTGCCTTAAAGTCTTGTTGCTTCTTGAAGAATGACATTCCTAGGTACACAGTACTTCAGATTACAACGGTACGTAGCCTGGCCTATAATTGCAGCAACTAATACAATTGTTACTTAGTTTAGGAATTCTCACTATGAGGTATATTCATTAAGGTAGAATATTTTTATCACTCACCTCATATTGTTCTTCTTATTTGATTATAAACTAGTTTCGGAACATAGTTTCTGTTCCATCCTCAGTATCGTCACGACCGTTGTTCTGTCGTCTTGAAGAGCTGTCCTTCTCTCCTTCCAGACGACAGAACAACGGTCTTGACGATACTGAGGATGGAACAGAAACTATGTTCCGAAACTAGTTTATAGTCAAATAAGAAGAACAATATGAGGTGAGTGATAAAAATATTCTACCTTAATAATACAATTCTACCCATCAGAGATGTTGGCCGCTTTCACAAATTAGTGAAGTTATTTGAAGTAAGCTGCGTGGGTGTACAGGTTTAAAGTTTATAGCGCTGTCGCCCGGGTCCCAGCCTCAACTAGAATCTAGGCGGCTTCCTTGTTTTAGGAATTCAGCTCAAGTGGCATTACATAAACACTTCAATAACTCACAACAAAATAACATTGTATTAAAAATGTCAAATATAAATTTCAAGCCAATAAATTGAAAGATACGTACAAGCCAGGTAGCCTCTGAGTCATGATATCAAACATATTTTGGAAATACACGATTCCCTTTCCTGGAACAATTAGCCCTAGAGAATTTCTATTTCTTTTCATTTCGATAAATTCTACGTAAAACTGGTCACATTCTCCAGTTGGTAATCGTGCAGTTGTTTGTAAAGTGTAATTGGTTACGGTTTATGCATTTTCTTTCCCTTCGCAAATGTATCTTTAAATCTGAGCTTGTCAATGTGTTCAAACCTTACTTAGGGCAGCTATTTTGTTTGTTTCTGCTCCGAAGTTAATCTTACTTACTTACTGGCATTATCGAACCCGTAGGTTCATGGCCGCGCGGACATAAGCTCTCCATACATCCCTATCATGAGCTAATGATTTCCAATCATTCCCTGTATAATCTACTTCCCTCAAATCATAGTTAATGTTATTCTCCCACCTCATTCTTGGTCTACCAACTGGACGTTTTCCCTCTGGCTTTCCTACAAGAAGCTTCCATGCAAGTCTTTCATTCCCCATACGTTCAACATGTCCTGCCCATCGCAGTCTACGAGACTTAACTGTTCTTATTATATCTGGCTTTCTATAAGACCATGTAGTTCACTGTAATAAAGTCTTCTCCATTCACCTGTCTGTTCATCTCTCTTTGGTCCAAAATTTTTCCTAAGTACCTTATTCTCTCCGAAGTTAATCTGCACATCTGAATGTTGCCGTGAACATGGTTTTTATATCTGAAGGTTCACAATTTGCCACAAATCTCTGTGACACGAGAAATGTGGGACACAACATGTTCTGTTTGCGCTATGACGGGAGGCCTGACCTTGAGTTATCCTCAAGTGAATATCTATCGACATTGATCAGAATCGATCAAGCGAACCCCCCGATTCTCAGACGGTGGATGAAACATGAAACTTCCAAATTTACTTAATTTTGTTATTATTTGACATCAGAGGTCATTTGCGTCGTAATTCAAATCTGGGCGTGAAAGTGCCGACACATTTTTCACAGAGGCCTCTTTTTTCAGGCTTGAGGTTTCATGCCGTGTGTTTAGGACACCGGGACCGCGGCATTAGTTCTTCTCTGGATGAATTCATCCTCGATTTTTATACCGACTTCGATCATTTTGAAACCACGGACCTTGCAACCAGAGGCGAGCACGGTAACCAACAGCCCACCGGAACAGAATGAAAGATAAAGTTACCAAATTTAACTTCCATCATGAAATTAGCGTAACATCTTTCAAGATTTTCCGCCAGATTGATTTCTGTTTAGCCACGTTCCACCAGTTCTCGTCGCCCAGTTTCTTTATACTCTCCAACATTCCATCAATCCATCTTCTATTGGGTCTTTCAAGCCTTCGTCTCCTTTCAGGTTTATCAGCAATTTTTTTAACAATGTCTCTGCACATGTTCCAGCCAGTAACTACGTCAGTTCTTATTCTCCGGCACCAATTTTATTAATTGCTCCACATATCCATCCGTCCATAGTAATGCTGCCCGAAAGCAGGTCCTTCACTGCAGTCATAGCATTTTCATGCTATGCTTGCAGCTTTACTAGGGAATTGTAGGTGTGGTAGCTTCCTGTTGCTTTTCACACCGATGAAGGATGATGATGATAATGATAAGGATGATGATGATGGCCATATGATTTCGGGGACCGTTTGGGCCTTAAAGTTTTCCTGACATTTGTCTTACAGGTGAGGAAAAACCCCGATAAAAACCTCACCCAGAAAAACTGTCCCGACCGGGGATCGAACCCGGGCCCGTTGCGTGACAAGGCAGCACGCTACCTCGAGACCACAGCGGTGGACGCTCCACATATTCTCCTCAGAAATATTCTATCAATGTTTTTTTTTTTTCAAATTATTTCATTAAAATTATATTTCATTCACTAGCTCACAACAAGACATGTCCTGTGCAGCCTGACTTTATTACTGCAAGTTAGACCTAACATTTTACAAGTCCATAACTCAAGTTTCTGCAGATAATTCAACAGATTTTGTTATTAATAAACCTAAATATACAAAACTATTTTCCTTTAGAAAGTATAGTTCATAATACTGAACGATATGGATTCTCTAATTTTCTTTTGATTATATATTTTATTTTCTCTTCGTTTATCACGAGTTCCATTTTTTACGTGAATTAGTTAGTGTTATAAGTGCATTCATGTCCTCCCTACAACATATGCATAGGCAAACATTTGTAGTGACTTGTAAAATATTGTTCCTCTGCTTCCTTTATGACCTTCTCCTGTTATATTGAACAATAAGCAGCAAGAGATTGTGATAACTCATTCAGCGCCTCAACTGTTCTCCATTGTTGATTTTCACAAGTCTAGCGAATTTGAACGTATTTTGAACTCTTCCATTGCATCACAAACTGTGATCTTTTCTTAATGAACTGAAATCAACAAAGACGCGGCGTGTTTAAATATTGTTATTTTCCTTATTCTGCTTATTTAGTCAATTGTAGATTTCCCTTGTCTGAAACTACACTGGTACTTCCAATAAATTGTTCAACATACGTAAATGTAAAAGTTTGGAGAACATTTTGTAGGTTGATATTAATGAAGTAATGCCTCTGAAATTAGTACAATTTAAAGGATCTCCTTTCTTGTGAAGAGGACATTTTTTTCATTTACTTGGTGTTACCTATTTTTTTTTAAATAATTAATGGAGTACAGTATGTAGGCTCAGCTCTCAATATTGAAGGAGATTTCTGCTACAGACTATCAATATGATGTTACATTAAATTAATTTTTCAAGGAATTTTATGTAATCCGAGTATTAAGGAGAAGAAACAGGCCTAAAGTACACAGAAAATCCCATTTATCTCAAATTATTTCTTTGTTTGGACTGATATTGAAAATATTTTATGGAATGTGTTTCAAACAGATGCTAATTAAATATTAAGATAAATATAACGATATCAATAAATTACGACAACGAGTTGAACTACACTACTTGTGACCTTTTCTTATGGCATCTGACGAAACTGATAATTCTAAATCGGCACGATATCATTTACAAGTGCCGACCCTGGAACTATTATTATTATTATTATTATTATTATTTTATTATTATTATTATTATTATTATTATTATTACTTACTTACTCACTGGCACTATCGAACCCGTAGGTTCATGGCCGCGCGGACATAAGCTCTCCATACGTCCCTATCCTGAGCCAATGCTTTCCAATCATTCCCTGTATAATCTACTTCCCTCAAATCATAGTTAATGTTGTTCTCCCACCTCATTCTTGGTCTACCAACTGGGCGTTTTCCTTCTGGCTTTCCTACAAGAAGTTTCCATGCACGTCTTTCATTCCCCATACGCGCAACATGTCCTGCCCATCGCAGTCTACGGGACTTAAACTGTTATTATATCTGGCTTCCTATAAAGACCATGTAGTTCATTGTTATTATTATTATTATTATTATTATTATTATTATTATTATTATTATTATTATTATTATTATTATCAGAAGTAAGATATATGATATTATATGACAAATAAACAAAGTATGTATTTCAATGTAATTCATTATTTTACTTATATTTCCCTCGATGATTAGAAACTTTGTTCAGAGCATATTCCAAGAAACTTAGAATGGGCCCATGTGCATTAATAATTAGAAGTTACAAACACAAATAAAAAATAAAAGCTAATAATAAAAATACAAGAATATAAATAAATTAATTAAATGAAATAGAATTTGCTTCACTGATAATAAATTACATAACATTATTCCAATCATACAATTTCACATCTTCAAGTTTAATGTTTATCAGAGTTAAGAATTAAACATATTGAGGTTTTTATGAACGAAATTTAATAAAATTTTGATAAAGATTTGTCGGTTATTGAATTATTTAAAATCAGGAAAGAAAAGTTTAAAAATATTTTTAAGGGAAAAAAATGAATACTCTTTTCTAAAATATTGTTAATGGCACGGGAGTGGTGTTCTGATCCTCTTACCGCACGGTGATCTGGAAAACAAACCTCAAGCAGGGAACCTGTCGTCAACATTTTCGTTTTAAGAAACGCGTCAATAACATTCCTCATCAGTTAACAGTTTTCATTCCAGTGACGCGCAGGAACACGACACACCTCATCCTTTATACATTTTCTAAAACATAAACATTAACTGCACAATGTCGAGATAAAAAATTGTAATAGGTCACTTTGTGAAGACATTGTCAGCATTTAGAGCCACAATGCATGTCGGCCCACCAACTGGTAATAATACTTTTTTCAAAGGACTTACGTTGAATATTAGTCGCAGGTGGCGTTTGTTCAGATCTATAAGGTAAACCCAATACAAGTGGCTACGTATTTGTGAGCTGGGTAAAAACAAAAACATAGCGTTGCCGATGTATGAAATGCCCTCCTTCTCTCCTAGATATCGCAGTCTACGGGCCGCATGCAAATACATTAGTCTCTGGTGAGTTGAGTTTTCCGTGAGGACGTGCAAAGTTCGAATTTGCGAGTCGCCGACTGGTCATGCATGAAAGTAGTTTTTTTCGTAATATTGGCAAGATGTTACCCAGAATTCTAGCTATAAAACCACTTCCGTTATTTTCGTCTGCTAGAGGAACGTATTTACGCTTGCGTCCCGCAAATAAAATCGTATACGACGACGTCTGCGTCGCGCGATATTACGCCGATTCTCCTGTTCTTCCAGTTGAATCCTTTGGTAGACTCTATCAAATTCCTCTTCTCCGCGTATACCGAAAACATGATCGAAGTCTCCAAGGTCCGACATCTTGGATAAAGCAGCAAGGTTTCAAAGTACATCGGTTACCATCGGTTCCCATCGGGTTGCTCACGATTCGTTCTCTGCAAAGTCACCTCGCCAGGTAGCTTAGGAATTTCGACAATTATTATCGCACGAACAGATTTTTGAGTACGATAAAAGTCTTTGGATGCAACTTTCTCAGCAGAGAACGACTTTTACGGACTAATGCGTTCATAGATACGACCCTACAAGACTTAACTGTTCTTATTGTAACTTTTTCCCACATAGATCATGTAGCTTACTGTTATGTAGTCTTCCATTCGCCTGTCTGTTCATCTCTCTTTGGTCCAAAAATGTTTTCCTAACAAATGTTATAGGCTACTTAGTCTTATTGATGTTTACTTCCAGTCCCAATTTCTTAGTGTTACTTAATAGAGTGGGCTTGTAGGGTCTTAGCATCTCCTCTCTGTCGCATAATAACACTATATCATAGGCATAAACCAACACTCTAATAATATCATGAGTTTTACGCCTTCTTCATCCTCTAAAGATTTGATTGCATGCTCTAGTAGAGGAGATGGCGTTCTTACTGTAATAAGGTTTGAAAATAATCATCAATGTAAATAAAGGCATAATCCCAATTTGACAACAATTTCGTTGATTGCTGAGTTGTTTGCTGACAAAATACGTTGATGTGGACAATCTTGTTTATCACACTCTTGTGGAGGGAAAAAGTCCAGCGCCCTTCTCGAGGGGACGAGTATGAAGGAATCTAATCAATAGCCAAGACCAGTAATGAAGCACGGCAGTGCCTCCATTCTGCTGCCCTTTGTACTAGCTCTAATCCTCTATTAATTCATTTAGGCAGACGACTCGAGTTCATTGTCCAATATTATTATCAATCCATCCAATAGCTACTCCTGCCGTCCTTGACGATTCTCTAAATCCAGACATTTCCTAACATTAATCACATTTGTGATTCCACTCAACTCACAACTTGCCGAGTGAAATGTCCTTCATCTTCTAATAAGATTAAATATTGCTTGTGGAATCTTTGTCCTACGGAAAGTCACGAGTGATTTCCAAATCATCCATTAATTCACGAGTCATGAAGTGACGAGCAAATTTATCCAGAGGATTTGGAAATCAAAAATGTCATTTGATTTGTTTGGACTATTTAACGAATAAAATTAATCTGTTTACTCAAAAATCATTATTTAAATACAGTTACAGGTATTTTAAAATATTTATATTTTTGATGTATGAAACCAAATTAGAAATGTGAGGTTATGTATATTCACAGAATATTATTTATTACCAAATATGATCGCAATATTGTAAGAATCACCCTAGTGGAGAAAAAATGAAACACATCAAACTGTATATTATAATCAACATTATAGGTTATTCGTTTATTTTTTTAGTAAACAACTCAGTAAAATCACGGAATCTGTTCATTATTTGCTATATTCAATATATTTGTTGGAGAGAAATAATGCTCTGGCGTGTTGAGAATATTAAAAAGGAGCTTCTTTTATCACAAAAGCAGGAGCTGATAAAGAGCGAGGTGAAGCACGACTGTCATTGGTTGTAAAACAAAATTAATTGAAAAGTGATTGGTCATTGACTAGCATTTGAGGCACGAGTTAAATAGTCTGGTATATTTATTACTATTATTATTATTATTATTATTATTATTATTATTATTATTATTATTATTATTATTATTATTTTACTAACAACTGAATCTCTGCACGTTTTTCTATTTATTTTATTTTATTTTAAATGCAATAGGATTCACTAGGTAGTTATTAATTATTACATTACATTTTATTGTCAATTAATTCAATTGAAATCAACTTGGTAACTACAAACACACCAGCACGTCATTGTTTATGTTCATTTGTCTTTATTGTATCCTGCCATTTAGAATTAAAACATCGGCTTTTGTTAAAATTAATCTTTTTATTTAGGTACCGGTATATTCCACAATCCAAAGTGATTTGTCGCCAGAGGTTCCTGTTTAAAGCATCTCCTTCCCTCAAATCTCTAGCTTCCATACTTCTCTTCACTCCATCCATCCATCCATAGTTCTCTAAGCTTACCTCTTCCACTTCTTCCATTAGCTTTCCAATTAAGGATCTTCTTTGGTGTTCTCTCTTCTTCCATTCTTATGAAGTGTCCATACCATTTCAAATGTTTTTCTTCTATTTTTCCTAATATGTTTTTTAACTTGCATAATTTCCCTTATTGTGCTGTTTCTGTTCTCATCCCTTCTTGAAATTCTTGTCGATCGCCTCCAAAAATCCATTTCTACTGCTAACAGCTTGTTGGCTTGTTTTCTACTTACTGTCCAGGTTTCGGAGCCATAAAAATGCTTTGTAACAGAACGTGACATAGTTTTCTTCATTCTGTATATTATATTTCTATTCCAAAGCACTGAGTTCAACAAACCAATGATTCTTCTTCCATCAGTTATTCTTCTTTCAATTTCTGTACTTGAATTCTCACTTTTATCTAAAAAAGATCCTAAATATTTAAAAAAGTTTAATGTTACGTATTCTTCCTGAATTACATTTTAGATCATCTATTGTATCCAATAAAATATATTCTGTTTTATTATAATGTATCTATAATCCCCATTTTTTGTATTCCATCTCTAATTTCCTTAACATGAAAGATACATCATCTGTATCCTGAGAAATCACCACCTGTTCATCTGCGAATAGTAAATGGTGGAGGTAACAATTTTCTTCTATTTGAATTCCCATATATTTGCAGTTAAAATTAATACATTTTCTTAATATCTCGTCACATCCTCTAACTTAAAACTTTTACAATATTGATAATACTTATCTATTTATTTTTTTCATTTTTGTAAAAAATCTTACTTTTTTGTTAAACAACATAGTTGTAAGAATGAAGTCTGTATTCCTATAACTTACTTGTGTAGAAACAAAACAAAATGTATACTATTAACTTTAATTTTATAAAATATGTTTAATTAATTCATTTAATAATAATCTCTCTGTTTACTTTAACGTCTCCCTTATAAGTAGTTACACGTGCCCACATGTAACTGCATTACACACACAGCTACTTGTTTGATGACACAACAACATGGAATGTATGGTGTGTTGAATGTTATATCGGTGACTCGCAGATGAAACAGTGTATTCAGTTCCAATTCGTTTTAAGAAGTTAGAGTTCGATGTCTGAGCGAGCACACGTGGAGGAAAACGTAAGTTTATAAGATAATTCAAAAGTGGGGTGGGGGGGGGGGGTTCTTCCACTTCAACTTCCAAGTCATCGCTGAGCGTTGTAAACCAGATCCAGCTCCCGATTGTTTACAAACATTTGAAAATACTTTTCTAGTGCCTGTTGCCACACATGCCGATGGATCGTTGGATATAAACAGTAAATTTTGTAGTAATTGACATTGTGGCTTTGTATATAGTAGTTGCATATAACCAGGTTGTCGTGGTGGTGTGGCTCGCGTGCTAAAATGACCACGAGAGCGGTACTGAGCGGTGGTAGGGTTACCCATGTCCAACAGGTCAAACTTCCAGGAGGTAAAATAGTCCCCCATTCGGAAGTTCGAGCTGAGGCTATTTCAGGGCCATGAACTATCGGGTTCAATAGCGCCAGTGGATAAGTTACTTACTTAGTGTAAGAAGTTACGTTAGATGGACAAATAATTTTAAAAGTTTGAAACAACACAAGAACTTACATTAACGCAGGGAACAAACATTTTTAATTACATCTGAAAGGAAATAAAAACAAAATTTTGCTATCTAAATAAAATTCAATAGGCCTAATTATAAGAAAATAGAAAATGAAGCGGTAAAGATTTTAATTTAATAATTGAGCTTTGTTCTGAAGATCAGGGATGTGAACTCAAGTGATTAATGAAAAAAAATCCTCACTTGTGTTTAGAGTTCATTTAAATGATACTTGTATGCCTGTGACCACTTTTCGTCTCTTTGTAGGACTTGAAATAGTGTGAGTATTCATTTTAGAAGAAGACAGAGTTTCGATCGTTTAGCCTAATCTTTACTGCAGATAAAAAGAGCGATGCATGAAATTTGGAATATCCAGGTCATAACATTGATCTCGGACCAACTGGGACGGAACCATTGCCACTGTACAGGTCAGTCTGGTTCCTTCTCTACACTTAGCACTCTTTTAACGTAAAATGGATCCTACATCGTGATGTCACTATGACGTGATCTACAGCCTGTACAAGAGGTAAACTCTCTTCGCTCACAACAACTCAATTGCCAAACTTTATATTTCCTTCTGCTTTTTTATTTCCGCCATCTTGATCTCATTTATTTTCCTGAGATCATGATTTAGTCCACCCCTGTGCACTGCGGGCTCAGGTCCAATATTCGGTCCGGACAAATTTCCCGCGTGACGGTTATTTTCCTCACCTGTAAGGCAAATGTCAGGAAATTTTGAGGCCCAAATGTTATCTGAACATCATGTGGTCATCGTAAACATCATCAGCGCATTCGTCATGTTTAGTATGAATGAGCGAGTAAACGGTTTGTTTCATCTTAAAACTATTGTCTCGGAAGAGGCGCTGATCACTCATTCTGGGGGCGCTCCATGTCCTCGTGTGGTCAAAAATATTTTTTTCCGACAGGCGGCGGCGCACGTAAATGTACATACAAGGGGAGAGGTTAAACTAGGATGGAGAATAAGAAGAGATAATGATTATTTAAGTGCCAGAGTAATTTAACATTTAACATTTCCCTGCACAGTGCACTCTTTATATCCTACGGACAGTAGCTTCTTCTAAAAACAGTTTTAAATTGTCTGTGCAATGCCATTAATAATACCTATTGTAGCACGATTTTCTCAACGTCTTATGTACTACGAGGTATTGTTTCTTATTTTATTAATGATATCAACTTCGTAATCTGCTTACTGTAGGAATTATATTTTGTCTAGTTCGACCTCTTTTTCCTTTCTTAGGTGGAATCCATTCCAAAGCTTGTCTGGGTAATCTTTGCTCTGGCATCCTACGTATATGGCCATACCATTCTAATTGTCTGTATCTCACAAAATCTAACATTGAATTTTCGACTGTCATTTGTTGTCTATTGATTGTATTTCTAATTTTTTTTCCAGGTTAGAATGCCTAGTTATGCGTCTAAAACATTCCATTTCAGTACACATAAGCTTTAAACTCAATTTTTATTGAACTGCCAAGTTTCTGCACCATATAATAATAATAATAATAATAATAATAATAATAATAATAATAATAATAATAGTAAGAATAATAACAATAAAAATAATAATAAAAATAAAATAATAATAATAATAATAATAATAAAAATAATAAAAATAATAAAAATAATAAAAATAAAAATAATAATAATAATAATAATAATAATAATAATAATAATAATATAGAATGAGGTTGAAGAATTATATTAACCATGGTTTGAGGGAAGTAGATTATACAGGGAATGATTGAAAAACTTTAGCTCAGAATAGGGATGTACGCTTATGTACGCGCGGCCATGAACCTACAGGTTCGATAGTACCAGTGAGTTAGTTTAATAATACTACTACTACTACTACTACTACTACTACTACTACTACTACTACTACTGGGGCACGCCGTAGCGTAGTGGTTAAGGCACTGAGCTACAAGCCGGAGGGTCGAGGGTTCAAGTCCCGTTGGGGTCAGGATTTTTAAACTGACCAAAACCCTCTGGCGGCACTATGGCCCTGGGGTCGACTCAGCCTCTAACGGAAATGAGTATCAGACGCCTGTTCTGGGGTAAAGGCGGCCGTCACGCAGGGCTGACAACCCGGCTGACATAAAGTGCCGATTGTCTAGAAAAAGTGGGAGCCTTAACCTCCTACTACCCCAAGGGCCTCCGGGTCTGTTGTGGGATCACTTTACTTTACTACTACTAATAATAATAATAATAATAATTTATTTTACCTGATGGAATTGAGACAGTAAGGTCTGCTCTGCCAATTCACCAGGTTAAATTATGCAGATATTAACAATTACGAATTATTTAATGCTTCACTAAAAGTACATGATATACAGGTGACAAGGAAACAACTAAATGCTAGTACTAAGTAGTAGTAGTAGTAGTAATAGTAATAATAGTAATAATAATGATAAAAACAATAATAATAACCTAGAATTTGATTAAAATAAATATCCTCAACTCGTGTCGGGTCGAGGGATGAGATGAGATAAAGACAAGGGTGCCGGCCGACCACGCCTGACGCACAATCACGGGGGCAGATGAACGAAATGAAACGAACTGGACGAGTTGAATATGGAGAAATGGTGGAATGGAATTGTTTCGGGGGAAACGGGAGAAAAAGCCTGAGAAAAAACCTGCCCAATCTCCGTTTCGTCCACCACGAAACTCGCATGGAGTGACCGAGACTCTATCTCAGGACCCCAGCGGTGAGAGGCGAGCGTCTAACCGCTTTCATGGAGTCGCCTTATAATTTGATCAAATAGGCCTACGCAAAATATAAAAAAATAATAAAATAAACACATTGGGGTGGGCAAGCATGACGTCACCTCCACACTTGTGTTTAGAAGATGAGTGCGGATCAAAATTCATTGATGGATGAAGGCCCAGAATATTGTGAGCAGTTCGTAATCCAAGACAGTTCTACTGTATTTACCATTGTAATGTTTATAGAGTAAGGCTGTCATAAAAAACATAATTTTTGTTCAAAATGTGCTTCAACATGTCTTTTTTTCTATTCCGAAATTTTTTCTTAAGTATTCCCCTTCCTTATTTATCCTCCCCTTCCCTTTTCTCAACTAGCGTAAAATGTTGCGTTCTAGATGCTACTGTCTGCGGAAAGTCTAATTATTGAAGTTCCGTCATTGATAACCCAAGATCGTCATAAAAGGTAGAACGTCCGCAAGCGTGTGGTTCCATTTCCATTTGGAATATCTACTTGCAATATTGGAGTTGTGCTATTTTTTTTGTCAGCAAATGCTGAATATTTCCCTGAATCTGGCAACGATTGGTTGCGCTATTTCCAATACGAACTTTTTTTTTTTTTTTTTTTTTTTACGATTTTCAATTATCGCGTTTTCTACTGGGTGTATAGAAACAAAGTCAACAACGGTTCGTATGTTAATGGAAAAAATAAAAATTCAAGAGGGGCCCTTATTCGGAAATTCATGGTTTTGGCATCTGAGGGGCGTAACTTTGATGGGTTTATTTATGTTGTCTTAGCTATAAGCGTGAGGTGCATTGTCGAGCTGCACGTTGGATGTGCTTACACTTTGGTTTCCTCAACTAATGTAGCTGCAAAACCAGGCAACTCCAACACAATATGATGTAAACATGTGGCGGTACAAACCCAAATCGGTGTACTGGTAGACAAAGACTGTTCTTCCGACACTAAAACCTGAATATTTTCCTTCTTGGAGTACTATGAAGATACTCCTGCAACACCAGAGCAGGAATCCACGTTCCAACTGAGTTCACAGCCACACTCACACGACCATGTGCGTCTTATACAACGAACGGCCGATTTCCCTCCGGAATTAAGTCACTAGTCTACATTTTCAATGCGTTTGTATTTTATTGATTATTGTTGGGTTTCTTAACGAAATGTTGAACCACACACGCGTTCTCCTCAAAACATCCTAACCATCAATTTCCGGTCATGGATATTCTCTTGATAAATTATCAGTGTACCCTGTACCCCCCCCCCCAATATACTAAATATTGTATAGGTATTTTTTCTATGCACACTGTATTTGCTTTTATTCCTAACAGTACATTTTTACAAACTCGTGCATAGAAACGAAGTTATTATTTCCTGTTATAGGAAAGTGGCGAGGGAATAATTCCAGGCCACAAAGAGACCATGCCATGGACCTTGTAAACCAATTTGTTTTGTACAACGATAATAAACTGAAAAGACAAAGAGTTTAAATAATAATCGAGTCAATATATTGGAAACGACAGCAAGTTCCAAACACTTGCTGCATGGTGTGGCTGAACAAGAGTACATACCAAGGCACACCTCGGAGGTTCTGTTCCTTCTTCCACACATTCAAACCTGTCTTCTGAGTAAATCTGTTGGTCCCGTTCCTTTTTGTAATGTCAGGTATGTGTCTTAAATATTTGTGATTTGCAATGAGTCTATGGACTGAATTACTGCATTAATTAGAATTAGCCCATAATCATCCCATTTCGGGCCTCCTGCGACTGCAGGGTGGCTTACGTTATATCCCCGGGTTATTGCAATAATGATAACCGTTAAATGTTATGTTCCAAGTAACTCATTATGTTCTAGAACAAGCTGAGTGGTCTGGACAATACAGGAGGCTGTGGAGCAGATTGCGGGAGGAGACATTTTAATACTGACTTAAGGAAATATCATTATACCTTAAATTAATGTTTATATTTATACACTTATTCTTTAGAATAATATCATGTACAGGAACAGCAAGCTTTTTATGTTGTAGATATTCTTGTATTTGTAGTGTGTTTCCTGAAGTTTACCCGTGTAATTATAGGTAGATAGTTTTTATTTAAGGTCGAGGGTTCAAAAGGGCCGATTTCGATGGATTTTTTAGGATGGAAAATTCCAAGGAACAAGTCCTCCGGGAGGGACTTCAAGCCGTGGGTCCCGAGTCTCAAGATTTCGGACTCTTAAAAAACATCAAGTCTGAATTAGTGCCCCTGATAAAAATTTAATCTGCCTTCCCCGTCCAAGTGATATCACAGTTGCCTACTAGATGTCTATTTGAAGCCATGAAGTAACCATATGTCACTCCCTGACACATGTAGGGAAATAAACGTGGTTGTTAAGTAACTCCTGATAGGGAGCACGTGGAGACTCCCTGGGTCGCACTGCAGTATATCCACTCAGCTCACTACTGTTCCAAGTTTGAAAATATTTCTTATTTTAGACTTGACTTTTTTATGTAAATCTCTGTATTGATAGCTTTATATTTCATCAGAAGGAAGCATTATTTAGGAATTCCATGCCCTGCAAAAAAAAAAAAAAAAAAAACAATTCGATCCCGTCGGCGTTTGAACCCAGGAATAACAGAATCAGAGCCACTCTAGACCTATTTTAATGTCATGAAATAGTGAATTTAATTAATTGGTGAAATTCCAACAAAATATGTACGTTAACTATTGAGGAAAAGAGAAGAAAAACCCCTTAGTCATGTTGGTGGGCACCGGGGCTTGAAATGAGACCTGCCGAACGGGAGTCTCAAACGTTACCGCCTGAACCGACTGAACAGCCGCCCTGAACAAGGTTGTGATCCTCTTCCCCCCAAAGTTTATTTTTTCGTGGAAAAATAGTCCCACATGAGGTATTCTGTAGTGACAAAATTGTAGGCGTCACTTGCTGGCTCTCTACCATTCACATGTTAACATCATCCCTCTTGTGCACAGCAGAACGTACCTGCGATGTGATACTCAAGAAGCGCATTAATGTTCTTTTTTTCTGGTCTTAGGAAGCTTTGGTCTCAGTTAATAACTAGAACACCAAAGCATGATGCATAAAGTTGTTGTAAGACCAGTGATAGGTAACATATGCCTCTGAAACATGGACCATGCTGAAGAGCCATCCATGGGATTTCTAGAAAGAAAATTACTTACTTAGATTCATTTATACAACCGCGCAAGGAAACGTTATCTGGAGGCGATACAATATTACCTACTGTACAAAGAACCTC
The DNA here is from genome assembly GCA_030220185.1 of Diploptera punctata. Taxonomy (NCBI): domain Eukaryota; kingdom Metazoa; phylum Arthropoda; class Insecta; order Blattodea; family Blaberidae; genus Diploptera; species Diploptera punctata. Next base: position 1,248,143 of record JASPKZ010007268.1, read on the forward strand.
ATGTGGTGGAAGATATTCAAATTAGTAGATTTGCGCGGAACAAGTTGTTCGCATAAATAACAATTCAACTACCAAAAGGGTTTATGACCCACAACTTTTATTAAATAGGAAGTGGAAATGCTCGGGAAGATGGCAAAATTTAAGTTACCAGGCAATGGAGTAAAAACACCGGAAGGAGGAAGCGAAAGACACAAAGGTTTGGCGAGAGCTTCCCAAGAAGGCCAAGGCCCTCAACAGACACTCGTGCTAATCGTATGTTCTACTTACTGATAAGAAGGGAAACGCCTCGCAGCACGACTATTGCATTGAAGGGACTGTCACAATAGTCACAATGGCAACGGATTGGCTTCACACACACGGAATTTCTATAGTTATTGCGATATTCTGTCTAATAAATAATTAACTACATTTAATTATTTTACAATAAATCAGTAATTTGGAAATAATTCAATTGGATCCATTTAGAGGAATACTGACGTGTACTACACATATTTTACTGAAATCTGTGAACAACCTGTAATTGCTCGGACCTCAAATCATCCGGTTGGTTAGTTACTTGTAGCAACAGCGAGGAGTCTACATGTCAAAATGACTCGTCACAAATCGAAATAACACTAAACTAAATGCCACAACTATCCCACTAGCACAATGAATAGTCGCAAGGGTTATTTCATACTTTTTAGTTGATTAAAATGTTGAAAGTTAAAAATTAAATTGTACCTGTTGGTAGGTGCCGTCGTCCTCAACTTTGTTAATATATTGTATATAAAATTAACTGGAGCGCTTTCGGAAGTTACCTTCCATCTTCTGCAACTCAGTTGATGCTACAAACAGTTGGAGTATACATCACCGTACACAACAACAACAAGTAACGGAAACGGAAACTCGACATGCAGAAGATGGAAGATAACTTCCGAAAGCGCTCCAGTTAATTTTATATACAATATATTAACAAAGTTGAGGACGACGGCACCTACCAACAGGTACAATTTAATTTTTAGCTTTCATCATATGACTTCACCTCAACGGAATTTGATATGAATTTCACTAGTATTGATTAAAATGTATACGACAACCCACACAGGTGACTATATTTCTACACAGATATTCCTCTTCATTAGGTAAATTATTTTATGTTATAGCGTAGTTGAAATAATACATAAACCACTGTTCTAAGAAGGAAAGAAAAGCAAAACATCAAAATACTACTTTCTTCGGACGAAAGCGGGGCTGTACGATGTGAGGCATAGGACTACTCCATTATTGTTTACTGGTTTGCAGAAAGCGTTGTGCGCAGGACAGGTGTAGATGGAGTGGAAGTCAAGTGATTTGAGAAACGGAATTGGAATAAAAATTCAAGTAAAATAGATTAATAAATTTACTGTGGGTATAAGTGATTAAACCGATCGCGAAGAGGGCGTTGCGCGTTTTGTTTTGTTGCTGGAATTCACATAACGTACTGTGGATAGTGACGTAAGAACCCTTACATCACCAACTCGCCGCTCCGTCTCAACGCTTGGGCGTACAGTACAACTTTATGAGTGAGAATAAATTAATATCAGATAACTATTGCGAGTCCTCAGCTGTGGTCTCGAGGTAGTACGCTGCCTTGTCACGAAGCGGGCGCGGGTTCGATTCCCGGTCGGGACAAGTATCCCGCGTGAGTTTTTTTCGGGGCTTTTCCTCACCTGTAAGACAAATGTCAGGAAGCTTTGAGGCCCGAAAGGTCCCCTAACATCATCTGGCCATCATCATCTTCCCACGGGAAGATACCACACCTATAATTCCCTAGTAAAGCTACAAAGCATAGCATGAAAATACTATGATTGCAGTGAATGGCCTGCTCTAGGGAAGAACACTATAGAATAGAACTACTGCGAAGTTTGATCAAATAAACTAATAGAATAAGAAAGGGACAAGACTCTGGTAACAAATTAACACAAACAGTACAAGTATTGTCTGTTTATAAGCTGCAGTATTTACAAGAAAGGTTTCTGATCTCATCCAAACAGCTGAATATATCGCTCATTGAGGATAACATGTATCGGTAAGTGAGTGGAGAAGTTAGAGGCGATTCACTTTTAATAATTTTAATATATCGGAGTGTAGCCATATTACCGCCCACAGCGGCAAAGTTGCCCCACCCTCGTACACAGCGCTTATTTATTATTGAGATTCTTTTAAATTATCGCTATATTGGGACATTCAACATCATGCCACTCACAACTATTTTCTTTGTCTTAACTTCAACTGCTGGTTTCAAACAAGCAAAAAATGTTATTCCATACTTATGTAACTATAATGGTTTATTTTACTTGATGATTTTAAGAAAATAAGATCTTCTCTTCCATTTCACTAAAGTTAAATTATTCAGATATTAACAATTATGAATTATCTACAACTTAATTAATAATACATAACAGCCATAGGCTATACAATTTACAAATAACAAGCAAATAATTAAAAGAGCAATAATATTTATAACATTTAACTTGATTAAATAATTGACTTCGTAAAGAAAGTTAAAAATATAAAACAATAATAAAAATATACCTCCATCGATTTATAGTAATTCTGTCTGAGGGCAGGTCTATCACTGTAATCATAGCATTTTCATGTCATGCTTTGCAGCTTTACTAGAGAATTGTAGGTGTGGTAGCTTCCCTTTGCTTTCCGCACCGGTGAAGGACGATGATGATAAGTATGATGATGATGGCCGGATGATTTTCGGAGACCGTTGGTCCCTAAGCTTCCTGACATTTGTCTTACAGGTGAGAAAAAAACCGAAAAAACCTCACCCAGGAGCCTGTCCCGGACGGGAATCAAACCCGGGCCCCCTGCGTGACAAGGCAGCACGCTACCTCGAGACCACGGCTGTGGACTAATAATAACTTAATGTATATAATATACAGGCCCTATATACAGTACGTCAATTTGTTATTCATACACTTAGATTTTATAATTGAAATAGCACAATTTTAATTCTCAGAATATTGCAATTATATTTTGCCATTAACTAAACATTTTCAGGTACACTTCCTTACAAAACATATACAAATCAACAAATTCTATAAAACATTCAACGTATATATATATTAAAAAAACTTTAAAAGTGTAAATGTTATAGTCAATTTCTAATCATAAATACAGTCAGAATGGGGGAAAAAATAAAAAATGAAGAAAAAAAAAGTGAACGTCCTTAATACTTTGTAGGGTAAACATTTAGCTTTAATAACAGCTTGACATCTACGCTGCCATGTATCTAACAAGCCTGTCTCCATATCTGAGGACTGATTTTGCACCAATCTTCAGTAACCACCTTTCTTCAAATCCTCTTTGGAAGAAGGATTTCAGTGGTGACCCTAGGTTTGAAAAACGCCCATAAAGTTCTATGAGGTTTAAGTCAGCAGATGGGAGGGGTTTTCAATTTCTTGGGCACGTTCCATATCAACCAACGCGTCTTCTTAAAGTCCGCCGTATGTTTGGGGTCGATTATCGTTGTTGGAACCTGTACGTAAGGGAGCATATCCAATTTTGCTGGACGTGTGTTAAACATTCTTATCTTCGAGAATGCGTTATAAACACAAATTTGTCCATAACATTGTCAATGAACTGTATATGGCCAACCCCTTTTGGTCGACAATACACCCCACACAACATTATAGACCCACCCTCATGTTTACTGTAGGGTGTATGTATTGCCACATCATTATCCGCATTGGCTTTTCTCCTGACGCTATGAACGCCATCTGAACCGAAAAGGTTGAAACTAGTCTCATCAGACCAGAGAAACATTCATACCAAAATGCCTGCCCATAATTTACATGTTCTTTTGAAAACGGTAGTCTTACAACACGGTTTTTTCTTACTTACATACGGCCTCTTCTTCTAATCACTCTTTCATGATAGCCATTCTGCGTAACACCTTCCGCACTGTCTAGTACATACTTTTGTACCAGTAGAAAACTTCTAGGGTAGACCGCAATTTTGAGCACTAATTCTGGGGTTGAATTTCACATTGTCTCACAATGGTTCTCTCCTCCTTTTCACTTAACTTATTTTGTTTAGGTTTACCCGGAACATTCTCTACTGAACCGTTATACTTGAATGTATTTAGTATATACATGTACTGTTGCATGGACATTTGCCTATCAGTCGCCCTATTTCTCTCAAAGAATAATCCTTAAGTGCAAGATGTACAATTGTGATCCTTGAGATCAGAACTGAGTTCTTTACATTTACCCATTTTGGAGGCGACAGACTGCCAGTGTACAGTAGGCAGATGTAAACAAATGCACAACTTAGAGTGTTTCATGTTGCATTAATGTTTAAGCAAGTTAGACAAGCAGCAAATACACTGCAGTGATTTCTTTAGTGTATGAATAGCAAATTGGCTTGTATTTGGGTGTAATAAAGATTGTTTATTTTGATAAAATTATGTTTATTTTATAATTAAGTTTTGAATATATATATATATATATATATATATATATATATATATATATATATATATAACTGGATTAGCATCTTCAAAAGTTTACAATTATTTTGATAGTGTAACATTATGGAGCACTGAACACCTCAACTTAATTTCAGGTCTCAGTTTGATGTGCTGTAATTAAAGAATAATAAATGTGCGTTTTTGAAAAGAAGTTTTTTGTTTGAAATAAATTTTTGAAAGTGTAGCTACTCCCTCAACTTGAAAAGATAGTGACGTTATGTAATGTTACGCACTACGGGTATCGCATCAAAAGTAGTTCGCTGATATTCACATTTTTCTAAAGGACGTAAATTTAATTAATACTCTAATTGATTATTTTAACCATTTTACATAAATATTATGTAAATAAATATTGGAGAAGATCTGCTAGGATATCAAGGAAAGAGAAAATTAGAAATGGTGTTATAAAATAGAACATGAATGTGCAAACTCAATTTTACAATTTATCCAAGCAAATCAACTAAAATGGTGCGGACACATTAAGCGAATGGAGGATTAAATGTTACCAAAAAAATTTGGAATGGGCACCCTCACTCACGAGAAGGAAAGGACGGCCAAATCTCACGTGGATCCAAGGGATTAGAGAACATTTGAAGGACTGGGAAATAGAGGAAGAACTTTGTTATAATAGAGACGAATGGAGGAAAATTATAAAACGAAATTGAAGACAATTCATTGGTGCCGGAAAAATGTGTTATTCCGTACTGATCAACTACTGGTATTTTTCTTTATTAGTAGAAGAATGGAAACCTCATAATTTATAATTTATTTAACAATTTCGCATAGAAATCTCATATACAAAAATGTTTGTTTGTTTAATATATGTTTGTTTGTTTGTTCGTACTTTATGCGCGGCCATACCGTTGATCCGATTGTGATGGGGTTTTGTGCAAAATGTTCAGGAGATTCCCGGGATGAACATAGGCTATAAGAGAGTTGCGATACTCAACTCCTACACCCTTAAAAATCACCCTTTGTAGTGAAAAACGTGAAAAAAATACTTTTTTGACGCTTAAATGGTTTACGCTGCCTAAACCATAACAAATACACTAAATTAATTTACACATAATAGAATATCTCAATAAACTGTACAAAAAAGTCAGTGACAGCATATGTTTATCTACTACCGATAACTCACAATGACCATTTTTGTATTTTATTGATGCCAAGAAAAACGGGGTAAGTAGATTGCGAGACAAGCGTTCACTGCCGTACAGTTCATCCGGTTGTGATGGCGCTTTTTGCAAAATGTTCAGGATTTTCCCGGGAAGGTTATTCACTACAAGAGAATTTTCATGCTCAAGCCGTTCACCCTTAAAAATCGCTCTTTGTAGTGAAAAGTAAAATAAAAGTGGCTTTTTGTACGCTTAAATGGCTTACGCTGCCTAATACATAACAAATACACCAATATGTACACAGAATTGAATATCTGAAAAAGCTCTACAGAAAAGCGCGCGACAGCATATGTTTATCTTTTAGGGATAACTCACAATAACCATTTTTGTCTTTCATTAATGCCAAATACATCGGGATCGTATATTCACGGGGTATCTAAAAATAATAATGATATAGATTTATAATTATTATTCCTTTTATTTATTCAACTAAACGTAAAAAACACTATTAAATAATATAATAATAATATTATTATTATTATTAACATTACTATTATTATATGATTTATTTAGACGTAGCAGCGGACGCCGGGTATTAGCTAGTGTAATGTATAAAAATTAATGTCTGTTTGTTTGTTCGTACTTTATGCGCGGCCATACCGTTTACCCGATTGTGATGGGGCTTTTTGCAAAATGTTCAGGAGATTCCCGGGATGAACATTGGCTATAAGAGAGTTGTGAGACTCAACTCCTACATCCTTAAAAATCATCCTTCGTAGTGGAAAACGTGAAAAAATAGCACTTTGGACGCTTAAATGGCTTACGTTGCCTAAACCATAACAAGTACACAACATTAATATACACAGAATTGAACATCTCAAAAAGCTCTACAAAAAAGTCCGCGACAGCATATGCTTATCTCTTACGGACAACTCACAAAAACCATTTTTGTCTTTCATTGATGCCAAGAAGATCGAGACAAGTATGTAGATTCCTGTGCAAGCATAGCAGCACATGGCGGGTATTCTTTTACGGATAACTCACAATAACGAATTTTGTCTTTAGCTCATTTATGCCAAGAAGATCGAGATAAGTAAATTCCCGGGCAACACCGGGTAATCAGCGCGGGGAATCTTAAAATAATTACGATATACACTTACAATTATTTTTGTTTTTACTTATTCAACTACACATCCGTAAAAGCACATTGATTTTCATTTATATTTAGGCGTAGCAGCGCACACCGGGTATTAGCTACTTTTTAGAATAAATGCGCTTACGCATTATCATCCTGGAATAGCAGTATTTTAACGTTTGTTTCTCATTTCTTTGACGTATTATGTGAGGACTTAGGGTGTTTTGAAAGAAAGCAACATCATTAGATATGCATTATCCTACTTTACAAGGGAAACATTTTCCTGAATTTAAAGAAAATTCTGTTCTGATAATAAAATAAAAAATGTTAGTATATTGGAGGTAGTAAGCCTGCTTCCTGGGGAAACATCCGATTAACATAATTACACTGACTGAAGAAAGCCTCCCAGTGTTTACGTAGCTCTCTGATAAACAAATCACTTTACGCAGGAGCTTATTAAGTGCGGAAGTAATATTCATAACAAAATCCCCCTCTAATATTAGAGCACTCAGCGATCTTAACAAACCAGACAGTCTCGGACATTTTATTCTCATTTTTTAAATTTAAAGTTCATCCATCATATGAGTCCCGTAAACTAAGCGAATTTATGCTGCTTGAAGGGATATTTCTTTCTTCTTTTAACCCTTAAATGGGAGAAAATCTTATTTAAACTTGTCGGACTGCGGTGAAAACAAACCACGGATGACCGTAATTTATTCTTATTATCTATTGCATATTTTTGTACAATTCCATTAAAGTTTAATTGAAACTGATTCGTTTTTCACAGCTTCATTACGAAATTAAATAACTAAACTAGTGTATTTTATGTATGAAAGTGGCCTCGAGGTAGCGTGCTCCCCTGTCATGCAGCGGGCCCGGGTTCGATCCCCGGTCGGGGCAGTTTTTCTGGGTGAGGTTTTTATCGGGGTTTTTCCTCACCTGTAAGACAAATGTCAGGAAAACTTTAAGGCCCAAACGGTCTCCGAAATCATGTGGCCATCATCATCTTTATCATCATCATCATCATCCTTCACCGGTGTGGAAAGCAACGGGAAGCTACCACACCTACAATTCCCTAGTAAAGCTGCAAGCATAGCATGAAAGTGCTATGATTGCAGAGAAGGACCTGCCCTTGGCAGAATACTATGGATGGATGGAAAGTATTTTATAGGATGCGCTGCTAATTTAGGAGTTGATGGAATGTTATGTTACAGGTCCTGCAGGTACCATGTGCATGAGCAAACATGGCGGCTCCTAGAGTCATTTCGCGTTTTAGGCAAAACATTACCGGTGTTTCTAATTGTTGGATTTCCTGATTTTTGGAAAACTCTTTCTCCTTTTATTTAATTAGCATATAATGAATATCGTTGTGAAAAATGAAGCATTGCGACAGCAAGAGCGATTCTTATATTTTCCTATCAGAATAACTCTTACTCCTATTGGTCCGATTTTGCTGGTTAACGGAATCGACCTTACTTTAGTTGACTGTTATATGCCAAGTTTGGTTCCGAAAAAACTGGGGCCGCTGCAGCATTATATGACATACATACCATTTTTTCTTTGGCAGGGCCATTTCCTGTTTCTTCTAAATGGGATCCGTGAATATATATATATATATTATATATATATATATATATATATATATATATATCTTGGAAAATCGTTTCAAGAGAAAAACTTTATTCCTCCGGAATTCCCTACAAGCACCAAAGTAAGACAGAATATTCAACGTAATGCAGGTATCAACCCCATTGAACCGCGGCGACCAAATGCATTTGTGAAACTGTTGTCAATAACTATATTCCAATAAAATTTAACAAAGGTAAAATAATCAATTTTAATTTCTACAGCAATGTTTTTTAGGTTTAGGAATAACGTATAAAAATGTGAAATGAAACTAAATATGAATGGGTTGTTCATAGAAACACACATTCAATTACCCGCACACTTTGCACTGTTGTGCGCCATTCCCTTTATCCACAGAGTGTTTAGTCACCGGGTGCCTCCGTGTTCCTGAGGGGACAGTGAGTACTGGAGGAATTCTAATTCACATATTTACACGATTTTCTTTAAACCAAGGATTCTGGAAAGTTGATAGGCCTAAGTATCCGCCGACAATCATCTCTTTTGCTTATGATGTCATCTACTCTTATTGACCGTAATAACACATTCCGCGATATTAAATAAATACAAAAAGGATACATTTAAAGAGGTTTTCATGCGGTTTTGTGTTAAATACTGTAATAATTAACTAACTATTGGCACTATCGAACCCCGATATTCAATGACAGGGATACATCCATATCCCGAGCAAATGTTATTGAATAATCTGCTCAATTTAACTTTTACAGGAATTAATCACTAGGGCAAGGCAATTAATGATTTTGCATATTTCTCTTATGAAGGTTGAAACATTGCTTGCATATATGAAAACGTACGGGATTAAATAAAAGCAATTTGTAAGGGCATTTTTTGCTATTTTCTTAACTTTTTTAGGGATAGGTCATTTTTTGGCAATTTTTAGGTCATTTTGAGCATTTTTTACATTTTTCCGGAAGGCTGTGACATTATTTGTATTTGATTTAAGATTTTTATTATAATTCAGTATTTTCCTTGTCAATACAATTTCTTGGAATTAAGTAGTTGTTTTGCTAACTACTACCCCAATTTTTCAAGGTATGTGCATAATGAACTTGCCCACTTCTAGGAATTTTATTCAATTTCTTAGAGCATATGCTACCTTCTACCCGTATTCTGATTGTTAACTGCAATTCAAAATTGCTGTAAAAGTGCGCTGTGTAATTGAAATGGATTTTCTGCAATAAAAGGTACTGTAATATGTATGTTTTAATTACTTTTCTTTTAATATTTTGATGTTAAGTTAAATTTTATGTAATTCAGTAATCAAGTGAGTACTTAATCTAATAAATAGTATTTTTATTGGTAATTCTTTACTTTTTATTCGTCATTATTTTTATTTTATTGGTCATTTTTTGCATTTTTTAGGTCATAAATGCATTTTTATTTTGCATTTTTACCAATTTATAGGTCATTAAATGCCTTGCCCTATTAATCACTATGAAGTTTAATTTATGGTGAAATTAAATGTTTCAATTTGACCTCATCCACAGGTTCATCGGTCCACCAATAGAGGGAAGAAGAAAAGTTTCTTCCGATCGACATAACATCAGTCGCCAAAAAAGTACTGAAGATGAGACCGTTATGGTCTCGAAATCGCGATCTACTTAGAAGATTTATATGAGGAGAGGTAAGAAGCATTTAATTTCACCATCTGCTGAATATTTCACCTTCCTCAAATCATGCTTATTTTCCTCCCATTTTATTTATGGCCAACCTATTGAACTCTTTACTTCTGGTTTTCTTGCAGAATTTCCACGCCCTTCTTTAATTCCCCATTCGTTCAACGTGTCTCCATCCCAGTCTACGAGACCTAACTCTTCTTATTGCCTCTAGTTTTCCATAAAGATAATCTAGCTCACTGTTATGTAGTCTTCTCCATTAGCCCCTACTCTCCTTCCTTAAAGCAACATCCACATAACATAACCGCTTTGATAACTTTTAGTTCACTGTTTTTGACACAAGTTGGGATGGCATGTGTCCTTATACTGCGTAATAGCACACGTTTCCAGAGTTGAGCCTGTGTTTAATTTCCTTTTGCATCTCATTCCTCTTTGTTTTTATTGTCCCTATGTATTTTTAATTCAATCTCTTCTTCAAAATTTCCCTCATTTGTTATTTTCCACTTCACTTTTCGACTTGTGACTATATATTTAGTTTTATTATTATTATTATTAATATGATGATGATGGTGATGATAAACTCACTGTTACTATCGAATTGAGAGGTTCGTGTCCGGGCGGACATAGCTCACCTTCCACCCTTATCCTGAGGTAATAATTATCCATCCTTCTCCTCGATAATCCACCAGCGGTGCATGTTACTATCCTAACTCTTCTAGGCGAGTTCCCTCTGGCCTTCCATTCCCTTCTTTCATTCCCCACCCCAACCACCGAGAATAATAATAATAGTATAACTACTTAAAAACATGGGAATTAAATCAACATCAAGAAGTAAATTAAATTCCACAGAAATTGTTTTTCTTTTGCTCAGCTGGAATTCTACAAGATGGCATAAAAAATCTAACCAAATCAAAGGGAATTGAACTGAACTGTGGATTTTATAAAATACATTAAATGGTTATGGTCTGTAAAAAATGCCATAATCAAAAATACTAGCATGGTGCCACCGGTTATAAGAAAAGAGGACGCCAAAATAACTTAGATTGATTGTGTTTTTATTAGCGTTAAGAAGGGATTGGACGATGGTGATGGAGGGCCTAGATTGGTGAAATATACAGTAGATATTGGGCGCAGGAATATTTTGTGAAACATTTTGAAACCCGCTAATAACTAAATCGATAAATCGATCATAGTACTTGTACTCATATGTATAATTTTATTTTTTTTTAGAATATTCCACAAGAGAGTGCTTCTGGGCTTCAATTTGTCGGCAGAGGTTCCTGACTAAAGCAACTTCTTCTTCCCCTCCAACATGTGTAGCTCCTCACTTTCTACTACAATGTTCCTGACTAAAAGCAACTTCTCTTTTCCCTCAACATGTGTAGTCTTCTTCACTTCTTCTACTCATGTTCCTGACTAAAAGCAACCTTTCCTCAACAACAGTGGTAGCTTCTTCAACTTCTACTACTAATGTTTCTGACTAAGCACTTCTTCCCTCAACATGTGTAGCTTCTTCACTTCTACTCATGTTCCTGACTAAGCAACTTCTTCCCTCAACATGTGTATTTCTTCACTTTCTACACTAATGTTCCTGACTAAAGCAACTTTCTCTTTCTTCCTCAACATGTGTAGCTTCTTCACTTCTATACGATTTCCTGACTAAAGCAACTTCTTCCCTCAACATGTGTAGCTTCTTCACTTCTACTACTAATGTTCCTGACTAAAGCAACTTCTTCCCTCAACATGTGTAGCTTCTTCACTTCTACTACTAATGTTCCTGACTAAAGCAACTTCTTCCCTCAACATGTGTAGCTTCTTCACTTCTACTACATTTTCTGACTCAAGCACTTCTTTCTTCCCTCAACATGTGTAGCTTCTTCACTTCTACTACTAATGTTCCTGACTAAAGCAACTTCTTCCCTCAACATGTGTAGCTTCTTCACTTCTACTACTAATGTTCCTGACTAAAGCAACTTCTTCCCTCAACATGTGTAGCTTCTTCACTTCTACTACTAATGTGCCTGACGTAAAGCACTTCTTCCCCTTCTTTCCCCCTCCACGGGTTTAGGCTTCTTCACTTCTAAGATACTGTTCCTGAACTAAGCCAACTACTTCTTCTTACTTCTTCCCTCAACGTGTGTAGTCTTTCTTCATTTCTACTACTAATGTTCCTGACTAAAGCAACTTCTTTCCCTCACATGTGAGCTTCTTCACTCTACTACTAATGTTCTGACTAAAGCAACTTCTTTTCTTTTCTTCCCTCAACATTGTAGCTCTTCACTTCCTACTACTAATGTTCCTGACTCAACAACTTCTTCCTCACATGTGTAGCCTTCTTCTTCACTTCTACTACTAATGTTCCTGACTAACAACTTTCTCTTCCCTCCACATGTGTAGCTTCTTCACTTCTCCCAACACTAAAATAAAACAATTTCCTGACTAAAGCACTTCTTCCGTCCCTCACCATGTTAGCTTCTTCACTTCTACTACCTAATTTCCTGACTAAAGCACTTCTTCCCCGCAACAGTGTAGCTTCTTCACTTCTACTACTATGTTCCTGACTGAAGCACCTTCTCTTCCCACTCACCCTGTGTAGCTTCTTTCTTCACTTCTACTCTAATGTCCTGACTAACAGCACCTCTTCCCTCAACATGTGTAGCTTCTTTCACTTCTACTACTAATGTTCCTGACTAAGCACTTCTTTCTTTTCTTCCCCCCTCAACATGTGTAGCTTCTTTCTCACTTCTACTACTATGTTTCCACTAAAGCAAATTCTTCCCTCAACATGTTAGTTTCTCTTCACTTCTACCTACTAATGTTCCTGACTAAGCAACCTTTCCCTCACATGTGTAGCTCTTCACTTCTAGTCCTAATGTTCCTTGACAAAGCAAACTTCTCCTTCAACATGTGTAGATCCTTCACTTCTACTAATAATTTCCTGACTAAAGCCACTTCTTCCTCAAATGTGTAGTTTCTTCACTTTCTACACTAATGTTCCTGACTACAAGCAACTTCTTCCTCAACTGTTGTAGTTCTTCACGCTATACTATCTGTTCCTGACTAAAGCACTTAGTCCCTCAACTGTGTAGCTCTTCACTTCTACTTATATGTTCCTTACTAAAGCAACTTCTTCTCCAACGGTGTAGATCATCACTTTATACTAAATGTTCTGATAAAGCAAAATTCTTCCCTCAACATGTGTAGCTTCTCAGTCTACTACCTAATGTTCCTGACTAAAGACTTTCCCTCAACATGTGTAGCTTCTTAAGTCTACTACTAATGTTCTGACTTAAGCGACTTTTCCCTCAACATGTGTAGCTTCTTTCACTTCTACTACAAACGTTCTGGAACTGAAGCAACTTTTCCTCACAGTGTAGCGCTTCACTTAAATACTAATGTTACGACTAAAGCAACTTCTTCCCTCCAACGTGTGTAGTTCATCACTGATACAAATGTTCCTGACTAAAGCAATTCTTCCTGTGTGATATATGTGTAGATTCTTCATTTCTATACTAAAGTCATGATAAAGCAAAACTCTTCCCTAACATGTGTAGCTTCTTACAGTCTTTCTACTACTATGTTCCTGACTAAAGCAATTCTTCTCTCAACAAGGTAAAAAAAAGCCTTCTTTCACTTCTATACTAATGTTCGACTAAAGCACTTCTTCCCTCAACATGTGTAGCTTCTTATTCTTACTAATTTCTGACTAAAGGAACTTCTTCCCTCAACATGTGTAGCTTCTTCTTACTACTAATGTCCTGACTAAAGCACTTTTCCCTCAAAGTGTGTAGCTTTTCACTTTACTATAATGTTCTGACTGAGGCAATCTTCCCTCAACATGTGTGTAGCTTCTCCTTCTACTACTACTGTTCTGACTGAAGCAACTTTTCCCTCACATGTGTAGCTTCTTCACTTCACTATAATGTTCCTGACTAAAGCAACTTCTTCCTCCACATGTGTGGGCTTCTTCCCTTTCGTACGAATGTTCCTGATAAAGCAACATTCTCCCTCAACATGTGTGTTCTCACTTCTATATAATGTTTCTGACTAAAGCAACTTCTTCCGAACATGTGTAGTTTCTTTACTTCTACTACTAATGTTCCTGACTTTAAAGCAACTTCTTCCCAACAGTGAGCTTCTACTCTACTACTAATGTTCGGACTAGAATTCTTCCTTCAACGGTGGAGTTTTGACTTCTATACTAATGTTCCGACTAAAGTAATTCTTTCCTCAAATGTGTAGCTTCTCACTCTACTACTAATGTTCTGCTAAGCATTCTTCCCTAACATGTGTACTTCTTCACTTTTTACTACAGTTCCGGACTCTAGTAAATTCTTCCTAACATGTGAGCTTCTCACTGCTACTACTACTGTCCTGACTAAAGCAATCTTCCCTACCATGTGAGCTTCTTCACTTTACTACTAAGTTCCTGATAAAGCAACTTTTCCCTCAACATGTGTGCTTCTTCACTTCTACTACTAAGTTCCTGACTAAAGCAACTTTTCCTCAACATGTGTAGCTTCTTCTCTTCTCTACTAAGTTCCTGCTACAGCACTCTTCCTCAACATGTGTAGCTTCTTCATTCTATTATTAATGTTCGTGACTAAAGAACTTCTTCCATCAACATGTGTAGCTCTCACTTCTACTATAATGTTCCTGACAACGCAATTTCTTCCACATTGTAGCTTCTCACTTCTATTACTATGTTCTGACTAAAAGCAACTTCTTCCTCAACATGTGTAGCTTTTTCACTTTCTACTAATGTTCTGGCAAAGCAAACTTCTTCCAACAGTGTAGTCTTCACTTCTATTACTATTTTCTGACTAAAGCAACTCTGCCTCAACAGTGTACTTCTTCACTCTACTACTAATGTTCCTGACTAAAGCACTTTTCCCTCAACCTGTGTAGCTTCTTCACTTCTTCTTACTACTGTTCCTGACTAACGCAACTTCTTCTCTCAACATTGTAGCTTCTCCTTTTACTACTATGTTTCTAATACACACTCGTGCGTCCTACGATCTAATAAATTAAATCTTTTCTTTTAGTTCAATAATAAGAAAGAAATAATATAATTTTTATTTTTATTGCAATATTTTTTGAATCCCGTGTTATTACCGGCGTGGGTCGGTAATCTACTAATCCCGATCTTCTTGGCATCAATGGTTATTGTGAGTTATAGTGTACGTAAAAGATAGAGATATGCTGTCGCGGACTTTTCTGTAGATTTTTCGTGATATTCAATTCTGTGTACATTAATTTGGTGTAGCTATTTGTTATGGTTTAGGCAGCGTCCAAAGAGTGACTTTTTAATACACCGATGCCTTTTTTTAGCTTCCGGCCCTACAGTACGTACGGTAATATGTTAATTGTCCCAGAAAACACCACTAAATGATGGAAAAACCCTATTCAAATCGGTGAAGTAGTGTTTGATTCCATAAAGAACAGACAAACAGACTCGTACTCATTTTTAAATATAAAGATAATGTTAGATCTGTGTTTGCAAATTATACTTGAAGACACAAGAGAACGCCAGCACATTTTTATAATTAATGATATTACAGGAAGCGCAACATTATGTAAGTTAGGAAACCGGCCACCAATACTGCGGGACGGTAATGTTGATGACAATGCGGAGTCGCAGAATTTGTGTGAATTTCTACAATAAATCGCATAAAGGGCACAAGTAGCAGTGGTCATTTGCTTGTAAAACAATGAAAATCAATGTATGGCACGCCCGCCCGCTGCCCACCCAAGAGCCTGCCACCCAGATGCGCGCTCGCTGTCCTTGGATCGGCTCCTTTCATCTCTATAGGGTGCACCTCCACAAACAATATAATTATAAGCAGTAATCAAGCTAATATCAAAGATAACTCACCCTTTCACTCCAGCAGCGGAGAGAAAATTAAACTAGGCCTTATGTATGTTTTAGAAATGAGGTCCGCTGGACCCATATCACTTTAATCGTGTTTACCTTTTCGCTAAAATAGCCTATATTCACATTAGTCATTAAAGATAGGGCTTGAAAATGTGTTTACAAAGACGCCTAATGCAGTTTGATATCATGAGAAATATGTGCTTACTTACTTACTCACTGGCACTATCGAACCCGTAGGTTCATGGCCGCGCGGATATAAGCTCTCCATACATCCCTATCCTGAGCTAATGTTTTCCAATCATTCCCTGTATAATCTACTTCCCTCAAATCATAGTTAATGTTATTCTCCCACCTATTTCTTGGTCTACCAACTGAGCGTTTTCCTTCTGGCTTTCCTACAAGAAGCTTCCATGCAAGTCTTTCATTCCCCATACGTGCAACATGTCCTGCCCATCGCAGTCTACGAGACTTAACTGTTCTTATTATACCTGGCTTCCTATAAAGACAATGTAATTCATTGTTATGTAGTCTTCTCCATTCATCTGTCCGTTCATCTCTCTTTGGTCCAAAAATTTTCCTAAGTACTTTATTCTCAAATACTTTTGTAATCTCCTTTCCTCCCTTAAAGTAAGAGTCCATGTTTCGCACCCATATAATTAACTGGTAGAATAATAATTTTATATATTTTCAGTTTAACGTTTTTTTGAAAGGAGTTGGGACATCAAGTTCTTTGTAATGTATAATAGCACGCATTTCCAGAATTGAGCCTATGTTTAATTCTCTTGTGCATCTCATTCCTATTTGTGATTATTGTTCCTAGGTATTTGAATTCAGCCACTCCTCAAATTTCCCTCATTTGTCATTAGCTGTCCATTTCCATTACATAATGCAGTTCTACGTGTGACCATATATTTAGTTTACTGATATTTACTTCCAGTCCTAATTTCTTAGTGTTACTCAATAGTGTGTGCATGTTGGCCTTTAGTATCTCCTCGCTATCGGCCAGTAGTACTACATCATCAGCATAAACTAACAGCTTATTAATGCCATTCAGTTGTAAGGAGATAATCGTGCTAACTTCTATTTTTAAATAAGTTGTTAAGATCGCACCAGATGCAGCCTCAAGACATTACGGATGTTAGCTTCATCTAGAATTTATTTAAACGTCTTTATTTTGTAATTGATGTCTTAGCAGCTAAATGAATGCTTTTTGATCTTTCGTTACCTTAATAATATTGATATAATTTATTTTCATTTGTTTCATTTTCTTATAACTACACATTCCATTTTATTATCTGTGCCGCACAGTAGCCGAGTGGTTAAGGCCAGGTGCGTAGCCGCACGCAGAGCTACGGGACTTGCGCTGGTTCGAGCCTCCATGGGGAAGACATTTTCTCACGGTATTTTCGATCAGTATGGCACCGGTACCCACCCAGCATCGTGAGGCATTTGGGTAGCTACAATAAGTAGCGTCTCCAGGTTGAGAAAACCAGCTATAACGGCTGGAGGACCCGACATGCTGACCACATGTCACCCCTACACTGTCTAGATGATTGTCCACCTCTGTGATTAGCACATGTGGATGTGAGGCCAGCAGCCGTCTGGTAGGCCAAGGGCCTTCTTGGCCTGTCGCACCATGGAGTTTAACTTAGAGTTTATTTGTATTATGACATTTAACACTAGATGATCAGAACGGATATATTAGAAGATGTTAAAAATCTGGGTAAAAGTAGATGAAGTGGATGGACAAAAAGTGACACTAAGAACAGAATAAATAAAGTAGAGCAATAACAGCAATGTTAAATGGTGTCCTATGGAACAGACATAACCAGGAAAAATAAGTCACAAAATATATAATTCAAAACTAATAACATTCATTGTTAAAACCGTTGAGGTGGAGAGTCATAAAATAAAATAAGTTAAAATTTACCTTCTTAGGTAAGAACCGTCGTCCTCAACTTATAAAATATGTATTCTTTATGTCTGTAGGTCTTTCAGAACATCCGTTCCATCTTCAGCAGGTCCCTCTTCGCTACATTATCTGATATGATGGTTCATGCTGGTGGTCCTAATATGTCACGACAACACCACTAGGCCCAGCAACATCAACAATCATATCAAATAATGTAGCGAAGAAGGACCTGCTGAAGATGGAACGGATGTTCTGAAAGGCCTACAGACATAAAGAATACATATTTTATAAGTTGAGGACGACGGTTCTTACCTAAGAAGGTATATTTTAACTTATTTTATATTGAAAAGTACTATCACATATGGAGCTGAAGCATGAAAACTTAGAACAAGAACTTACGTCGATGGAAATGGATGTCTTGAGGATGTTCCATATTGGAAAAAAGTAACACAACGTCATATGAGAAAATATGAATATTAAGAACTTAATAGTTGATTATATAAGATAAACACAATTAAATTGCTATGCCCATGTACGACGAATGCAAGAAGAAACGTTACCCAGAAAATCATTGAAATAGTGTCCACTTGGAAGAAGAAAGATAGAAGACCTCAAAATTCATGGATACAATAAATAAGAATTGGAATGAGAACAAGAGGACTGGAGGACATGGAGTGAATGGATAGAGACGAGTGGAGAAGGAAAATAAAACTTGAGGCACAGAATGATGTGTGAACATTGAAAATCTGCAAATAAATAATTGTATTTTGTAAATAATATATTCCACTGGTTGAGGGGAGAGGAAAGGCCTTAACTCTGCCAGTTTAAAATTATTATTATTACTATCACTATCATCATCATCATCATCATCATCATAATCATCATACTACTAACGTACGTATTTTTAATAGTCTATTGTAGGCTACCGAACCAAAAATTAGTTTGGTCTCAATTACTACTAGAAATGTCAGATACTTTATCACTCTTGAAAATTTTATTAGCCACACTGTTATAAATTATCCTTTGTCGGAACACCTTCTTAATCAACAATGAAAAAAATGATAAAAATCTTGCTATTTTTATCTCTTCTTTATCTAGCATTTAATTCATGTATGTTGTAAATTAATTAAACCGAAGAAATGCATGTGGTTATGTTGAGGAGATGGGAGACAAACAATTTGAGCCAGTGAACCCAGGGGTTTAAACAAAATATCTTGGAATTTCAAGTTGTTACATTTATTTATTTTTTATACTCATCGGGTACAAAAATTCAAGTAGGAAATTAAAATGGTACGAGAGAGCTTCAAATCTAAATTAGGGACTGATTGAAATTGAAGAAGTAATAGCTTTGTCCCACATCGTGGTGACATTTTGACGCAGTAATTCTCTTCATGCCCGATGTCGTGGTGACATTTTGACGCAGTAATTCTCTTCATGCCCGATGTCGTGGTGACATTTTGACGCAGTAATTCTCTTCATGCCCGATGTTGTAGTAACATTTTGAAGAAGGATTGGTGTCCCAAAAAGAATTACTGGTTCAGGTTGCGTTTAATTTTCGGTAGAGCCGGATTCTCTTCTCAAGGTCGGAACTTGGTACACTGGATAGGAAAACACTTCAATATCATAAAAAAATGATTCTTGTAGAAATAATTGCAAATTTATTGACTTTGTAGATTCCCAGCAGATTAAGTAAATGTAAGTGGTATTATTCTTCACTATCAAATTAAAATAAATTATTTTCTTTTCTGGAATCAATTATTCTTGTATTAAATATTTCATTTTATCTTGAGAACTCTTCTTGATTCTATCTGTGTGGAAAGCTGTATGCAGAAATACTAGTGTAATTCTTTTATAATTTTAAAGAACATTATTACATCACATGATGTTATTTTAAATTCTATTGGTTAATAATCCTTTAAATATAAGGTTTAATTTGATCTGTTAAGTAAGAAAGTTAATTGTTTTAACATCCAATCAGAGTTTAGTTTACTTTCATTTAAGAATATGAAGTTAAGCAGGTGTTCTTATTACAGTTATAACAGAAGGCTTTATAATTTTGACAACAATGACTTGAAAAATGATGTCACATGTGACAATGTCTATATAGGACAAACAGGTAGACCTTTTATCTCTCGGATTAAGGAACACATGAGAGCATATAACAGAAATTTAGAATATTCAAAATATGCTAACCACCTATTCCAATTTAATCATTGTTTCGATCCAAATTTTGAAATTTTACATGTTTGTGATAAGGGTAAGAAGTTAGATCTTTTGGAGGCTGTAGAAATTAATAAATTGAAAAGTAGTAACAAACTGTTATATTCTCAACTTGATTTGAATGAATCCCTTTTGTTAAATTAAAAAATTTAAATAAATATTGTTGTATTGTTGCTTAGATCAGTTGGAACACAATTCATAATTTGTTAACATGTCTGAAGAAGGTACAGTGTACTGAAACAGCTGTCACTGAATTATATAATAAATATGATAATCAAATAAAACTACGTTTTATTTTTATTTAATTAATACATTTTTAAAAGCATTCTTTAAAAAAACCCCGTTATGTAATACAATTTCTTTAATTGTTACTGAGACATTTTTATTCAACAATAACCAACAATGAATTATTTAGATGATTTTATTTAAGTTATATTTATATATTAAAAGTATCTTAAAATACAAAATTATTAACTTTAACTTTTATATTCATTATAATATTAAAATTCTGCTTTAAAGTCTAACTGTTAATAAATGATATATTTTAAGCTTGTGTAGACATTGAACGGTGACTTCTGACGGTAATTTCAGTATTTTAAGTCGACTTTGGAGTGGGGTAAAACGCTCGACGTTCATTTAGGCGGTAATAGCTTCGATTCCCAGGCACTGCAATTTAATAAAGTAAATTTACATGTCAGGAGGCAGATAGCTGTAACATCACATGTCTTGCAATAATAAGTGCATTTCATTAATTATTTTCAGAAATTTTTAAATTCACATAACTAATTAAATTTAATTAAATCAACAAGACTATATCGGTCCACTGCTGTGGTCTCGAGGTAGCGTGGGCCCGGTTTCGATTCCTGGTCGGGACAGGCTCCTGGGTGAGGTTTTTTCGGTTTTTTTTTCCTCGCCTGTAAGACAAGTGTCAGGAAGCTTAGGGCCCAACGTCCCTGAAAATCATCCGGCCATCATCATTATCACCATCATTTCACTGGTATGGAAAGCAACGGGATGCTTCCACACCTGCAATTCCCTATTAGAACTGCAAAGCGTAAGCATGAAAATGCTAGGGTTGCAGTAAAGACCTGTCCTCGGGCAGGAACACTAGGACGATATCTACAACAGTTACAAGTTTACAATTAAGTAAACTGGAAACAATGTTTAGTTGTCGTTGAATTGCATCAAATAAAGGTGTATTTAAATGAAATAATATCATTTTAGTTTTGAAACCAGTCATAAACATAACATTGGTAATGTAACACGTCTTGCTATTTGACCAATTGTAACCTTCAGTTTGGCTTCGGTTGAAAAACAGCCCACTGTTAGACGTAAACCAGAGCTTCTGAAACAGGAAAATGACCGCTTTAACCACGTTGATCACTGGGTATTAATCTAAAAACGCGGTAATATGACAGAAGGGTGTCAATAGTATAGCAAAATCTGTGACCAGACTTAAAGCGTACAGTCGGCTGAACATGAACATTGTAACACCATGCGCGAAAATAACTTAACATTTTTACTTAAAGTATATAAACATGCGCGTACCATTATAATAATGATAGATTTAAAATCAACTGACATCATCCCATAGTTACTCACTCACTGGCACTATCGAACCCGTAGGTTCATGGCCGCGCGGACATAAGTTCTCCATACATCCCATTCCTGAGCTAATGCTTTCCAATCATTCCCTGTATAATCTACTTCCCTCAAATCATAGTTTATGTTGTTCTCCGACCTCATTCTTGGTCTACCGACTGGGCGTTTTCCCTCTGGTTTTCCTACAAGAAGCTTCCATGCACGTCTTTCATTCCCCATATGCGCAACATGTCCTGCCCATTGCAGTCTACGAGACTTAACTGTTCTTATTATATCTGGCTTCCTGTAGAGACCACGCAGTTCATCATCATCCCATAGTTAGTTAGTTAAATCTAACGTAACACGTACACGACTGAAACTGAAGCACTTGTAACGTAGAGTTGACGTCACAGGCCGTAGTTTCGATGTTATTCCGGCCTATGTAGTAGTCTGTTTATAACTATACCTGGTTTAGCCTTCGTCATACCGGGAATCAAAACTATACATGGAGTGCCAATTGAAAATACTCCAAAAGAAAAGCATACTATATTGTACACTATTCAAACAAATCTGTTTTATTGGGTATAATTACATATTAAGTCGCTAATTGAAATAATTTTATCATCTGAACTGCATTTTTTTTATATTTACACTGAAAATAGTTTTAATTTAATAAGTCAAAAAAAAAAACTTAATTGTGATATATATTATTTTTAAAATCAACGACCCACGATAAAACTATAAATAAAGGTGATGTTGTTCATACGAGCTTGAAGAACAGACGGTAAAATAATTATTTAAAAATACTGGTATGTGTTGTCATGGCACATCATCGCTTACAAACCACCAATTTTGTGATGATAATTATCAACAATGGTGATTTATATAATGTTAATTCGTGTGTCAGCGTTAGCTTTATATTTAAAAACTTTCTCCTAAATGTGTTTTGTCTTACATTATTCCCTAATGTCTTTAATTACGTTCTTCAGTCTGGTATTAATCTATTCTTTATCATTTTGTTTATTTTATTTCCCCTTGTATTTTTTTTAAGTGCCAGAATTTATTTTATGTCTTGAAACTGCTTCTAAATTTATATATTTTATTTTCCCTCGCCCTTTAATTAAAACTGTGTAATGTAGCTATGTATTCTCCAGGTAGGTGTTGTTTGTGTGATGGAACTGCATCCGTGCACCAGCACTTGTCAATACGGCGTACAACATTTAATTGTGAATAAAATGTAAGTCTATTCTTATTCTAATTCTGGACTGGCACTATCCAACCCGTAGGTTCATGGCCGCGCGGATATAAGTTCTCCATACATCCCTATCCTGAGCTAATGCTCTCCAATCATTCCCTGTATAGTCTACTTCCCTCAAATCATAGTTAATGTTATTCTCCCACCTCATTCTTGGTCTACCAACTGGGCGTTTTCTCTCTGGCTTTCCTACAAGAAGCATCCATGCACGTCTTTCATTCCCCATACGTGCAACATGTCCTGCCCATCGCAGTCTACGAGACTTAACTGTTCTTATTATATCTGGCTTCCTATAAAGTTCATTGTTATGTACTCTTCTCCATTCACCTGTCTGTTCATCTCTCTTTGGTCCAAAAATTTTCCTAAGTACTTTATTCTCAAATACCTGTAATCTCCTTTCCTCCCTTAAAGTAAGAGTCCATGTTTCGCATCCATATAATATAACTGGTAGAATAATAGTTTTATATATTTTCAGTTTAACATTTTTTGAAAGGAGTTGGGATATCAAAAGTCTCTGCAATACATAATAGCACGCATTTCCAGAATTGAGGCTATGTATAATTTCTTTGTGCATCTCATTCCTATTTGTGATTATTGTTCCTAGGTATTTGAATTCAGCCACTTCCTCAAAATTTCCCTCATTTGTCATTAGCTGTCCATTTCCATTATATAATGTATTTCTGTGTGTGACCATATATTTAGTTTTATTGATATTTACTTCCAGTCTTAATTCCTTAGTGTTACTCAATAGTGTGTGCGTGTTGTCCTTTAGTATCTCCTGCTATCGCCCAATAGTACTACTTCATCAGCATAAACTAACAGCGTATTAATGCCATTGAGTTGTAGGCCTTCTTCATCCTCTAAAGATTTGATAGCATGCTTTAATTTTGGAGATCCTTTATTTGTAGAAGTAGTGAATATTCGTCACTTAAAATCTCAAAGTGAAACAGTAATGTATATCATCATCATCATCATCATCTGCCTTTCAAATGTTAGGCCCAGTGGCCCGTTACGGTCTCCCGCCATCTCCGAAAAGGTCGACCCACAGATCTTCTGCCTCGAGAAATGTAGTGAAGAATTTGTTTTGGTATTGTGTGACGATCCATGCGCTGAATTAGGGCTAGCCAATTGTTTCTATATTCTTGGAGGTATTCAGATATAGGTACGATGTTTAATTCTCAGGCTATTGTTGAATTTCTTTGGTGGTCTTGAAGGCTATAACCTGCTGTTCGTCGCAGAAATTTCATCTGCGTGGCTGTAATATGACGGTCATCCTGAGTTCTGATAGACCAAGCTTCACTGCCATTACAGATTATGGGTCTAGCGAGAACTTTATAGATTTTCATTCTTGTGTGCCTCTGCACTTTTGATGGTTTAAAAACTTGGTTGATAATTCTTAAAGCTTTATTATAGTTTTGTATTTTAAAGGATATATCACATTCCTCATTATAAGTTAGATTATATCCTCAGTATTTAAATGAATTTACTTGCTCTAGTATTGAATTCTGAATACAAATTGTACTTCTTACTGGGAATTTCCCTTGAAAAGAAATGTATATTATTGTATTATATTATTTAAAGGAATGAAACGTGGTTGTTGCCCTCAATTCAGTACGTTTCACTTAGACATTGTATGTTCAGATCTATTGAAAAATCGTAGAAATTATTAATGATAGGGGCACTTGTGTGATAATACAACTGCGAGGCTGTGTGATGTGAGAACGCTCTTAAGTGGTCAAGTCTTCACAATTAAATGTATTATTTCCATTTATTTGTTTGTTAAACTGTACGACCCTCTCCAAAAAGTAATTTATAGAAATAACCAAAGCTACTGGTCAGGTCTGCTGATGGGCTTTCCATGTCGTCTTGAAGGGATTTCTATCGTCATTAAAGAAAGAGAAGATGTTCTCCATCTCCACGCGCTCTCTACACCACATAAACATACACTCCTACTGCTCATGTTATTGTTTCATAACATCACTTTATTATTAACTACTTCAAAATATAACACTCATTCTTTGACAGTGGGAGCCTATTTGATAATAGTTTGATATTTAATTACATTTACTTGTGTATCTTATTTTTCTGGTTGAACGAAGTTGAGGCCTCATGGGGTTTAACTCTCAGTTGAAATACAAATATTATTAAATCTTTCATTATTATTATTATTATTATTATTATTATTATTATTATTATTGTTATTATTGTTATTATTATTATTATTGTTATTATTATCTTTATTATTATACGGATGGATGATATAAGAAGAGGTATGAGGGAGATAGGTCTGGAAGAATTTAAATGAGAAGACAGAGAAGAATGGGGAAAGAAGATAAAAATTTAAAAAAGCTTCGGGAACAGGAATATGTTTTATTACATTTAAACCTTTTTATAAATAAAAATTATCATCATCGTATCTACTATTGGGATTATGAGTATGGACATTTTTACATTGGAGTAGTAACCAATCGAATCTACCTTCTTCCTGAAGAACCAGTTAGGCCAGTTGGCCTAACCCGTAATGTTTCTTCTTCTTATTCTTATTATTATTATTATTATTAATTATTCATTTTGAGAATTTTCCTCATCATTGAGGGTTTTCTCCAACCAATCTCAGTAATTAACATGAATTAAAAAAAAAAATATATATATATATACATGACTACGGACTTACAGACTATCAGTTTGCAACAAACATTCACAAATTTCCCTTAATTAAAAGTTCTCCATCGTTCTCTGTCCTCTGTGTCTTCATCTGTTACACCAAATTTCCACATTGAATTTTGAATGTTGTTCTTCAAGGTTGTTCTTGGTCTTCCTTTTCTGTTCCTTCTTTCAATTTTCCATGAATACATAGGCTTTGTAATCTTCCATCCTGAATTCTTCTTACGTGTCAATACCATTTAAGCCTTCTGTGTTCAATCTCATCCATTATGTTTCTTTCTACATCCATCCATTTTCTAATTTCTGTATTTCTAATTTTTTCCAGTCGAGATTTTCTGGCAGCTCTTCTCCAAAAATCCATTTCAACTGCAGTTATTCTGTTGACATGTTGTTGTGTCATTGTCCAAACTCCCGATCCATATAACATTATACTTTCTAATGTGGATTTATAAATTAGTTGTTTTGTTCTGTTAATGATGTTTTTACTTCATAGTATAGAGTTTAACATTCCTATGGTTTTTCTTCTATTACTGATCCTTTTTGCTATTTCTTTATTTGATGCTCCATCTTTCTCTATAATTGATCCCAAATAACAGAAACTATCGCTCTTCTTTATCTTTACCCCATTAATATATAATTCATTTGGGTCATTTGTTAAATACTCTGTTTGGTTTTGTTGATTTTCAAACCCCATTTCTGATGTTGTTGACAACTGATTAATCATATAATATGCATCATCATTATTGTTATTATTATTATTATTGTTATTATTATGTTTGTGTGAATGTATTCCGACAATCAATCTTTATAGCTCCCGAGATTTAGTTTTTGGTAGGCCTATACATTATTATTCGCTGATATTTTGATTCGATTGGTTCTTGTGTGCTCCACCTTACAATATTTAAAAAAAAACAAAACTCTGTAAGGTTATGTCCATTACAACTCATGGAGGGTCGCAAAAACAGGTAGACATACATTTTATCATAACTTCAGATAGGCAGGCACATATTTTATCATAACTGCAGATAGGCAGGCACATATTTTATCATAACTGCAGATAGGCAAGCACATATTTTATCATAACTACAGATAGGCAGGCACATATTTTATCATAACTGCAGATAGGCAGGCACATATTTTATCACAACTGCAGATAGTCAGGCACATATTTTATCATAACTGCAGATAGGCAGGCACATATTTTATCATAACTGTAGATAGGCAGCCACATATTTTATCATAACTGCAGATAGGCAGGCACATATTTCATCATAACTGCAGATAGGCAGGCACATATTTTATCTAAAACAGGATTTTAATATCATAAGAAGTATGAAAGTTAAAGTTAATAAGCTTGTATTTTAAAATTGTTTTAATATTTAAATATAACTTAAATAAAGAAAAAGCATCTAAATAATTCATTGTTGTTCATTGTTGAATAAAAATATCTCAGTAACAATTAAAGAAATTGTATTACATAACAGTCTTTCTAAATAATGCTTTTGAAAATTGTTTTAAGTCATTGTCAGAATTATAAAGCTTTCTGTTATAACTGTAATAAGAACACCTGCTTCTTCTTCTCCGTCAGGCTCTACGACTTCCAGTGGAATGTCTTGGCCTTCTCAACCAGTTAACGCCACTTCTTCCTATCTTGAAGAACACCTGCTTAACTTCATATTTTTAAATGAAAGTATACTAAATTCTGATTGGCTGTTAAAACAATTAACTTTTTGATTTAACAAATCAAATTTAAACCTTGTATGTAATGGACCATTAACCAACGGAATTTAAACTATAACATCATGTGATGTAATAATGTTCTTTAAAATTATAAATGAATTACACTAGTCATTCTACATATAACTTTCAAGAAAGATAGGAGCAAGAAAAGTTCTCAAGATAAAATATAATATTTAATATAAAGAATAATTGATCCAAGAAAAGAAAATAATTAATTTTAATTGACGATGAAGAATAATTCCACCTACATTTATTTAATCGCTGGGAACCTACAAAGTGAATAAATTTGTAATTATTTCTACAAGAATCAATTATTAGTGATTTTTAAAGTGTTTTCCTATCCAGTGTACCAACTTCTGTCCTTGAGAAGAGATTCCAGCTCTACCCAAAATCAAACCCAACCCGAACCATTAATTCTTTTTGGGACACAAATCCTTCTTCAAAATGTTACTACAACATCGGGCATGAAGAGAGTTAGCTGCTTCGAAACGTCACCACAACATGGGAAAAGAATTACTTCTTCATATCATAACTGCAGATAGGCAGGCACATATTTTATCATAACTGCAGATAGGCAGGTACATATTTTATCATAACTGCAGATAGGCAGGCACGTGTTTTATCATAACTGCAGATAGGCAGGCACATGTTTTACGTGGTGTAATTAGTCACAGATTCAGGAGGCCATGTTTATCGAACTTCAACGGAAAATGTTAACTGCACAATTGACACGTTTTAGAAACTAGTGCTTCTATCCAAGTACTAATCCCAGTTCGCTTAGCTCTCAACACCTATCATTTAATATTAACACCTGTTTTTTGTGCATTAATCTCGTTAAAGGAAGGGAACAAAGAATGTATAAAAAATGGAGACAGCGATTAATCTTTTATCCTTTTTAAAAAGTACACGAGAAAAAGTTAATTGAATAATAGAGATTATTGCCTACAATATCTTTGCCACAATCATATCTGATTTTCTGAAGGCATCCATCTAGAGCACCTCCATTCGCCTAGTCCCTAGGCTATCCTAGTAGCATGATAATTGATTACGTTCAGGTAAATAAAAATTATTTCCCTTTGTTTGTCTTAATGTTACACTTTTTACTACATTGTTGCTTTCCTGCTCTGCGTCTCAAAAAATTAATTAATTTGACAAATGTGTTTTATTGTAACCTACCCTCCCTCCCACAACCCACACATACCACACACAACACAACACATACATAATACAAATAAAGAGAAGAAATCTGCGTTAACCGGGATTTTTGCGCTGATACTTTACCATTGAGCTACCTAGGCACCCATCAACAGACACAATTTTTTCTCACTTTAAACCCCGTTTACCGAGACAGTTAACACTTCACATTACAGTAAGGGTTGCTTCTACCCAAGGCGACGTTATTTATGAAGGTGGTGCCAGATCAGCCCGGTATGAAGATAATATTGGAATTGATTGCACTCGTTGTGGTGGTTTCCTTTTTCCAGTTTGCTCGGTATTTCATTCTCATATAATTTTATTTTCAGTGCTATTTACTTTTGGATATTGATCTTTTTATATATTCTCTTATAGTCTACGCAAAACGCAAAATATAAAATTCATTCTTGTTTCTTATTTATTCCTGATTTAATTAGATAGGTAGATCATGGGGTGATTAATGTCTTTGACATCGTCCAATTCCTAATAGCTAATTTTGTCGGTCCATCCAATCTCCTGGTTGTAGATGTTTCTCCTTCATGTATAAATATATTCTCTGACTGCAGGAGGTTTTAGGTCTTCCTCTGCCTCGTCTTCCCTCAGGTGTCCATTCCAAAACACATTTTGGTAGCCGATCTTCTTCCATTCGCTGGACATGTCCGTACCATCTTACTTGCTGAGTTTTAATATAATCTCGAATAGTGTCTCCGATCTTCATTTTCTCCCTTGTAACTGATTTAATACAAACCTAATAGCGCATAAAATAATCAATTCCATACAAGAGTGTCACAAATATGCAGGCAGTAAGAACTAATAATTCATGTGCTGAGACAGAAAAGGGAATTAGGTTCTATTTCATTCCCAATTTGTAGGATTTGGAGTCAAACACCTTTTTATTGTAATGTTATTTTTTTCAAGTGACGCAACTGCAGACATATTGTTATATGAACGGTATCTCCTCTCTCCTCTCTACGTATCAAATTCTTCAATAATTCGATAGTCACAATGGGTTGAGAGAGATAATACTTACTCACTGGCACTATCGAACCCGTAGGTTCATGGCCGTGAGAGAGATAATCGCTAAACTTACTCACTGGCACTATCGAACCCGTAGGTTCATGGCCGTGAGAGAGATAATCGCTAAACTTACTCACTGGCACTATCGAACCCGTAGGTTCATGGCCGTGAGAGAGATAATCGCTAAACTTACTCACTGGCACTATCGAACCCGTAGGTTCATGGCCGTGAGAGAGATAATCGCTAAACTTACTCACTGGCACTATCGAACCCGTAGGTTCATGGCCGTGAGAGAGATAATCGCTAAACTTACTCACTGGCACTATCGAACCCGTAGGTTCATGGCCGTGAGAGAGATAATCGCTAAACTTACTCACTGGCACTATCGAACCCGTAGGTTCATGGCCGTGAGAGAGATAATCGCTAAACTTACTCACTGGCACTATCGAACCCGTAGGTTCATGGCCGTGAGAGAGATAATCGCTAAACTTACTCGATTTGAGGACCGACGTGTGTGAGAAAACTATTCTTGGAATTTACATTAGACATCAAGCATGTGGCTGCGCGGATATAAGCTCTCCATACATCCCTATCCTAAGATAATATTTTCGAATCATCCCTGTATAATTTAACTGCATCAAATAATGGTTAATACTAATCTCCCACCTCATTCTAGTCCTTGTAATGTACGTAAGTCTATATTAGCAAGCAAACCAGAATCGAGCCTATGTTTAATTTTTGTGGCCACCTCATTTCTGCTTGTTCCTAGAAAATTAAATTTAACTACTTCTTTAAAATTTCCCTCATTTGTCATTAACTGTCAATTTCCATTACCGGTATACAATGTGCTTCTATGTGTGAACGTATCCTATATTTACTTTCATTGATATTTATTTCCAGACCCAATTTCTTAGTGTTACTGAACAGAGCGTGTTTGTTGGCCCTTTATATCTCCAATGTGTGTGTGTGTCTGACTAAATCAGTGGCTCTACCAACCCGCGCAGACATAAGTTCTCCACACAAACCTATTTTGAGCTAATGTTTTCCAATCATTTTTTTTTTGCAAATGTCTTTGGACATTCCTGGTGTTCTCTCCTGGCATGGCGTACTAGTAACCCACTTCTGGGCACGCCGTAGCGTAGTGGTTAAGGCACTGAGCTACAAGCCGGAGGGTCGAGGGTTCAAGTCCCGTTGGAGTCAGGATTTTTAAACTGACCCAAACCCTCTGGCGGCACTATGACCCTGTTGTCGACTCAGCCTCTAACTGAAATGAGTACCAGACGCTTGTTCTGGGGTAAAGGCGGCCGTCACGGAGGGCTGACAACCCGGCTGACATAAAGTGCCGATTGTCTAGAAAAAGTGGGAGCCTTAACCTCCTACTACCCAAGGGCCTCCTGAGGCCTGTTGTGGGATCACTTTACCTGACTGAATATTGAAGTAGAAGTTTCAGACAGTTGTTTTTTTCCTTGTTGCATGCTAAAGGTTTGGACCGGAAGTACAATTTGGAAATGTTCAGATACTAACTTTTCCTGGCTTCTTTACTTTTGCTTTTTTATTTAATTATATATATATATATATATATATATATATATATATATATATATATATGTCCACCGCTGTGGTCTCGACGTAGCTTGCTCCTTTGTCACGCAACGGGCCCGGGTTCGTTTCCCGATCGGGACAGGCTCCTGGGTGAGGGTTTTCGGGGGATTTCTTCACCTGTAAGACAAATTTCAGAAAGATTAGGGCCCAACGGCCCCCAAAAATCATCCGGGCATCATAATCAATCTTCCTTATCATTATTATCATCATCATTCTCCACCGGTGTGGAAGTCAACGGGAAGCTACCACACCTATACTTCCCTAGTAACGCTGCAAAACTTAGCATGGAAATGCTATGGTTGCAGTGAAAGACCTGCCCCTTGGGCAGAATTACGATGGATATATATATATATATATATATATATATATATTTCATTTAACAGTAGTGTCAATAACAATATAAAATTATTGTTTCAAACTAATTGATCATGAATTCCTTACGTCATTGTTATACTTTAATTGTAACTAGAGGTATCTGGTTGACTTTTTTTAAAATGAAATACTGAACAAATTTGAGTTACAAATGCAACAGTTAATTAACGATGAAATTTGTAGAAACCAATGTAAAACATTTAAAGTTATTCGAATGTGTACAACTTTAGACAAAAAAATGAGTCATCCGCAGATTCTATCAACCGATCGCGGAGCTTCGTGAGCGCTCGCAAAGGCGTATTCATATCAACACTTTTTTCAATAATTGTACTGGGTTGTTTGCTAGTTAACGCAGTGCCACTCACGCAACATGAAAGAGAGAGTTTGCCTTGGCTTTGTGTGTTTCCGTGGTCGAGAGGTTTAACAGACATCATCTGCGTTCGTAATCTCACGGGTTCGATTCCCGTTCTATTTTTTAAAAACTGAATGTTAAAATAGCATTTCGTCTGTAATATAGTTTCATATTTAATTTTATATTTGAGTTTTATGGCTTTAATGCACGCACAAAACACACAAAAACATAAATTAAAACCTTCTTCTAATAAATAAATTAGGAAAGAAAATAAAATCTTCTAAAATGAAAACTTTAACAAAATCAATATCGGGTGTATAAACCCTCAACATCTATTACCGCCCTCAATCGCGGGGCTTTGATGCAACAAAATTTCTACAGGCACGTGGACGATAGGCTAGAGCATCTCAGACGTCTTGAATTTGTGCCCATGAGCCATCTTTCGTTCATCTGCAGGCCAATTAGAGTTCATCTCTATTTTCATCTTAGCCCACACATGTTCGATTGGATTCAAATCTGGTGAAAAGGGAGGCCAGTCTATCACTCTGATATTCTGCCTCTCCTAGAACCAGTTTGAAACCGCTCGACAAGTGTGGACAGGATGATTATCCTGTACGAATTCAATAATTCCATCAGGATATGTCATCCTCACAGATGGAATCAAGATGTTCTCTAGTATAGCCTCATTCTGCACGTTGTTCAATGTGTCGTCCAGCTTCCACAATACACCCTGACCATCCAGTGATATCCAGCCCCAACACGACACAGATACGAGTACGCGACCATGACGAAATTTTCTAGCCACGTATTCTGCATCGTATCGAGACCCCTTTGGACGATATACAATCACTTTGCCGTCATGAGTAGAATAAAAGTCACCTCATCTGAGAATATTATATTATTCCAATCACAGTTGGCATTTTCCTCTGCAAAGGTGAGCCGAAACAATCTGTGATTGTCTGTCAGGTGTTCCTTCTCCTTCTTTGCTGCTGTCTGTGCAAAAAGTCCTGCATTATTTAAACGCCACAGAGCTGTCCTAGCTGATCCAGGGAATTGAGAATTTGCTTTAATTTGAGAAGCAGTTTGGAAGGGGTTCCTATGGGCTTCTGCAATTAAAGATTCATTCTGTTGGGGAGTGGAAACATGTTTCCTTCCTGAATCAACACGACGGTTTTCAATCCCATCCCTGGATAATCTTACCCACTTCTGAGCTGTAGATGCAGGGACTCTCAAACGCCTTCCAGCCTCACGAGCAGAAAAAACCTGCAACGTTTACCAGTGCAAGGAGAGATGACCTTGTGTGCGCGCTGATTCAATACAAACAAACTTGTTAGAGACGTCTGCGCATCACAGTCTATTGAATGTAATACATTGAAATTACCTTGAACAAACCCTGAATGTGGTAAATACAATTGTTATAATAACAACATTAATATTGATTTAATTGAAACTTCAAAATAAAACGTTGTATTCAATTCATAAAACATTTATTGCAAATATCACGTAAAAACTGCATAATGGA
The DNA here is from genome assembly GCA_030220185.1 of Diploptera punctata. Taxonomy (NCBI): domain Eukaryota; kingdom Metazoa; phylum Arthropoda; class Insecta; order Blattodea; family Blaberidae; genus Diploptera; species Diploptera punctata. The sequence goes on from JASPKZ010007268.1 coordinate 1,281,460, forward strand.
GGACGCGAACCTGCTGGCTTCATTAACAGAAACAGTGGTGCTTTGCCGCTAACCTAACAGGGCACGTAGGAGTGATGCCATATGACACAGTAGCTCAGGGACTGCACAATAATGACTAGTTTCCTAGTTTGAACCCAGCGCTGTGCCGAGTAGGACTTAGAAGAAATATGCGTTCAAAAGATGACTCATTATTTTTTTGTCTAAGGTTGTATATAGGCTGTACAATATTGTAGTTTAAATTTAGACATCATGACAGATTAAATAAACGACAAACGTTCCAAGAAAAAGAAGAAACAAATCTCTAATTCTTAGCTTGACCAACGTGGTGTTGCATCAATTGGAAACATACAACTTGTTGGCTAGTAGGTTCTACAGGCACGAAAAAAACTCAAAACAGAAAAAAAAAATGAATTCTGACTTTCACAAAATCGCAAATTAACTAACTAACTGGCACTATCGAACCAGTAGGTCCATGGCCTCGCGGACATAAGCTCTCCATACATCCCTATCATGAGCTAATGTTTTGCAATCATTCCCTGTATAATCTGCTTCCCCCAAATCATAGATAATGTAATTCTCCCACCTCATTCTTGGTCTACCAACTGGGCGTTTTCCTTCTGGTTTTCCTACAAGAAGCTTCCATGCACGTATTTCATTCTCCATTCGTGTTTCATGTCCTGCCCATCGCTATCTAAGAGACTTAACTGTTCTTGCTATATCTGGCTTCCTATGCTTCCTATAAAGACCATGTAGTTGACTGTTAAGATGTCTTCTTCATTCACCTGTTTGTTCATCTCTCTTTGGTCCAAAAAAAAAATCCTAAGAATATTATTCTCGAATACTCGTAATCTCCTTTCCTCCCTTAAAGTAAGAGTCCATGTTTCGCATGCATATAATATAACTGGTAGAATAATAGTTTTATGTATTTTAATTAATAAGTGTAAAGCACAAAATATGCATTATTAGTAAATAGTTAATCTTGCTCACTTGTCAGTCAGTTGGGTCAGGGATAACTGTCTGTTCTCGCACCATATGGCGTGGTATCTTCCCGCACCACTCGCACTTACACTCGTTCGTCGGTTGGTGATATGTCTTGGTCTTACTTATTTATGTGTTTTAAGTTTAACGTATTTTCAAAGGAGTTGGGACGTCAAGAGCCTCTGTAATGCACAATAGCACGCATTTCCAGAATTGAGCCTATGTTTAATTACTGGACTGAGGTTCGTATCCGAGTATTTACGAGTTGAGGTGGTGGGGCAGGTCCATCTACAGTCGTCCAGGCAAATGATGATTAAACATCATCTGATAAGCCATTTAATTACTGGGTACAGTGCACACTGTCATATGAACACAGACCTAACATATGGGAATTACTGTTTCCAGACAAGTCTGTGTAGGCAATGGTTAATATAACTGGACATATTTTCACCCGAACCGGGAACTGAACCCAAGATATCCAGCTTCACGCGCTGGTGCTGCATCATTGAACTATGTAGGCTCATTACCGGAGCAAGCACAAGTTCTCTCCTCTCTTTAATATAATCCGCGAGTTCCCCCTTACTTTAACCAAAACTTGTGTTTAGAAGACTTAATGGCGCCGTTATACTTCTCTAGTTATAATTAATCGTTTGCCCCTACAGACGGTTTTTCTGGAAACATTAACTCCATTTGTGTTCGTATTGGCAGATTTTTTTAGCCAAAACCCCCCATCATAAATCTCTTCTCGCAGAAGTTAGTAGCTCTCCATTAAATATTATGAACAAAGTTTCTCTAGGTCACATGGTCGCGGGGAGTTTGAGATGTGCCCAAGTAGCACAATGCAAAGCGTCAGCTCATAAAGCTGGAGATTTTGGGTTCAAGTGCCTGCACGGGTACAAACAAATTTTCTATTTTATGTTAACTATAACGGATGAAAAATGTTCAACCAATATAAAATTACACATTTTCCAAATTGTTGAAGACAAGACAATTGTTATTACTGCTCAGCTCCTAGAATCCGTTAAAATTCCTTTTAGTTGTTTGTCCCATTCCACTTGTCGGTTTATGTCATTTTGGTATTGTTTTATTTTTGAGTGCTCTCGATCAAGATGGTTGGTGTAAACTTTCCAATGTGAATATGTTTTCCAGTGCTTTTTTAAATGAGACGCGGCTTTCTTCGTACCCGCGCGTAGCGCACGTACCATGTTTTCGGAATAGACGTCACACATGGTGGGATCAAAAAATATTCCACATTTTTGTGAACTTGAAAGCGACCAGCCGAACCCGTTTCCTTCATCCAATAGTTCCCCCCCCCCCCTCCTCAGCCACCTCAAGAGCGTCAAAACAAGTGAGAAGTGGCCCCGCCTCCAAGGGTCAACACAAATTCAACAGGGTAGTTGCGTCCCGCCCCCCCCCCGCCCAGAATAACGTGGAAATCTAATCCTTGCACTGAGACAAATTGAAGCATGGACCCACCGCGTCCGCAGAAAAAATCCGCTTAGTGATGTTAATGGATTAAAAAAAGTCAGCCGGCTGCTGAGCAGTGATAATTACTATTGTAACACATTTGGTACTTGATGCCCACTTGGTCATAAAATAGTTGTCATCTGACTGACCGAGTCAACCCCGAGTTACATACCACCCGCCAGTGGAAACCCCCTTCCGCGGATCTTCACCGATTATATTTTGACGTTGAAAGATCGTCACGCCTTCACTCTTCGACGCAAGTATTTTTTTTTTGTCAGGCTTGTCGCCGTTGGAACAAAATCATAATGGCTTATCCATTGCTGATTGCAAAACATTACCTCTGGATAGGGATGTATGTTTCCCGCGCGGGTTCGATAGTGCCCAGTGAGTCATCCCCGTGGACCTGGGTGATCCTCTTGGCAGCATTGTTCTGCCTACGTAATTAGAGACTCTACATGTTTACTCCACCACAACGGTAGAGACATTAGTCGGCTCAGGCGCTTTGCTTTGTGGTTACGTAGGTCTATGTTTTGCACGCATACGAATTTAGCACAAGTAATCGAGCTACGTTTTCGTTTCATTCATAAGTGGTGGCATTTGTTAGGACTATTTAACGAATGAAATTAAGCTGTTTATTCACAAATCATTATTTAAATACAGTTATTTTAAAATATTTATATATTTAATGTAAATGGCGATGTTTGAAAACAAATGAGAAATGTTTGTTATGCTTAATTTGTTCATCACTGCAAACAGATCATATAATTTATTGCCAAAGGATCGCAATATGGTAAGAATGCACTCTAGTGGAGAAAAAATGAAACATCAAACTGTTGACCGACATATTAATTAGTTTCTGATGTCCTATGAAGTAAATTATATTTTTCTGGAACGTAAATTCCTGGGAAGTAATACGTTTAAGAAAGTGCAAACAGTGGTTTCTGTTTATTGTGGTATAATCAATTACTACAAATGTTTTTCTATTATATTACCGCAAGCAGTATCTGTTTACATTCGTGCACTATATTGTGTCAAGTCCCCTGCATTTGTATAGATTAATAAATAAACAATCTGATAGCCGTATTTCTGCGGGTGGCTAACTAAATCAATTAGACAATCCAAAAGCTCGTAGACTGTGATGGGCAAGACATGTGGCATGAAAGGGGAATGAAATACGTGCATGGAAGCTTCTTGTAGGAAAACCAGAGGGAAAACGCCCAGTTGGTAGACCAAGAATGAGGTGGGAGAATAACATTAACTATGATTTGAGGGAAGTAGATTATACAGGGGATGATTGGAAAACATTGGCTCAGGATAGAGATATATGGAGAGCTTGTGTCAGCGCGGCCATGAACCTACGGGTTTGCTAGTGACAGCGAGTTAGTTAGTTAGTTAGTTAGACAATTCAAAAGGGACGCTGTAGCCGCATTCAGCAATTCCCATCGGGACAGACAGATTTCTTAGAAAATGAGTCACTGCAAGATAATCCTCTCGTCTGTTCAGAATGTTAAAAAGGAAGAGCTCGATTTTAATGTGATACAATTAAACTGATAACATCGAGGTGAAACACGACTGTGATTTGGTTGTAAATCAAAATTGATTGAAGTGTGATTGGTCACATTTGTCCCATTGGGGCACGAGTTAAATTGTCACTAGAATACATTTGAGCCAACTGAAGACAAGTTACAACGTTGTCAAGATAATTATATCCACGTGGGGGAACGTCATTTAAAATGCGAAGCTATTATTGGCAGAGAACTGTTTTCAGTTTTTGATGATTGTCTTAGAAGTCTCTAATGACAATTCCCCGGCTCTACCTGGCAGTAACAATGTATATTTTTAATCCAGAGGAAAACAGTTACCTTTGATGTCGCCTGTAAATTAAATGGCTGAGCCGACTATAGGAGCTACGTGGTACATCTGCTTACTATCGAATCAATGTTTAATTAACTAATCGATAATTGTTGTACCTTCCGATTAGAAAATTTCTGCTCTTCCTATCTGTCATTGTGATTCATCAAACTGTAGGATAAACATACCAGAAGATGATGTTCCTCTTAAATATCCTCCGCCCTGGAGGACGACGTTCTACAGTTCGACCTCTAACTATTACAACTATTTCTTAATTATAATTTTCTCTAAACTACAGGCACCTTTCCATCTAATTGCAACATACCGTAAAACGGGGCTACTTTGACATATATTTGAAGGTTTTTAAGGTCTAACTCGTATGATTTATGCCGAAAAAATTGAATGTATGATTTATTGTACCAATTGAACCTTAGACTACAAATCCTATTTGGTACTGTTCTCCTCAAATAAAAACTTAGTAGGACAACAATGAGTTTTGTTTAGGTCTGTTTTGCCCATGTGCTGGGGCTACTTTGACATCACATTTGTTTTCACTAAAATTCAAAGTAGACCCACTGTAGGTACTACTTTGACACCAATTTATCTTTTTATAAATATTTTTATTGTAAACAACCTCACTACAAATGTTTTTATAACTGTAATTTAACAAAATACACTTAAACTTCTTCTTTACCAGTTCTGACACGCAACAAAACACAATCATTATAAAATTATTGTAGTTAGACAATCAGGAATTAATTAGAAAACATGCATTTATGAAACAACAGTAGAAAATAAAATAAAACAGATTTTCACATCTCTTCTTCACATAGTTCACATTCATATTGAGAATTGTTCGATTCTCTGTTACACCACAGACCCAGAGCTTGCGTCTTACACAACAAATCCAGTCCTTATCCCTGTAAAACCGAAAATCACAATTTTATCCTTGCTGGGAATTCATTGTTGTTGAAAGTGACACAGATGTGTCTCCAACAATTAATATCCTCTTTTAAACAACTTAATTATCGCGCGCCTTCAAGGAAATGTCTACAGCCCTACAGCCCTAAACACGCAAGAAATTTAAAATGTCAAAGAAGCCCCAATTCTGTCAAAGTTGCCCCTCGAGTCAAAGTAACCCCGTTTTACGGTAAGTTACTTGACCAATGTTCATGTAACCCACTTGGTACTTTCTTCAACATGATTCTCATAGATATATTGAGATGATCCTTTCCTAGGATCTACATCTACGTGCCCCATGACACCCGGGACACGAGACGATTTTAAACACGTGTTTCTGACCAAACAAGGACATCCCGGCCCAATGCCAGAGTCACCTCGTAATGAGGGTACAATGCAAACTTACTTTTCATTAGAAGACAATTGTAACTCTTCATTACAGATCATCGTCCCTGAAATCTAAGAGAATATTTTACCTTCTGAATTCTTATACAAGGGATGTAGACCTACTTGAATACTAACCGCTCTTCACAAAGACATGAGTCATTCGTGAGTAAAATCATGACTCTAACAACAAGAGACCCAGAGTCATCGCATGTTCAAGATATACTTACTTACTTACTTACTTACTCACTGGCACTATCGAACCCGTAGGTTCATCGCCGCGCGGACATAAACTCTCCATACATCCCTATCCTGAGCTAATGCTTTCCAATCATTCCCTGTATAATCTACTTCTCTCAAATCATAGTTCATATTATTCTCCAAACTCATTCTTGGTCTACCAACTGGGCGTTTTCCCTCTGGCTTCCCTACAAGAAGCTTCCATGCAAGTCTTTCATTCCCCATACGTGCAACATGTTCTGCCCATCGCAGTCTACGATACTTAACTGTTTTATTATATCTGGCTTCCTATAAAGACCATGTAGTTCATTGTTATGTAGTCTTCTCCATTCACCTGTCTGTTCATCTCTCTTTGGTCCAAACATTTTCCTATGTACTTTATTCTCAAATACTTGTAATCTCCTTTCCTCCCTTAAATTAAGAGTTCATGTTTCGCACCCATATAGTATAACTGGTAGAATAATAGTTATATATATTTTCAGTTTAACGTTTTTTTTGAAAGGAGTCTCTGCAATGCATAATAGCAGGCATTTCCAGAATTGAGCCTATGTTTAATTTCTTTGTGCATCTCATTCCTATTTGTGATTACTGTTCCTAGGTATTTGAATTCAGCCACTTCCTCAAAATTTCCCTCATTTGTCATTAGCTGTCCATTTCCATTATATAATGTATTTCTACATGTGACCATATATTTAGTTTTATTGATATTTACTTCCAGTCCTATGTTCTTAGTGTTACTCAATAGTGTGTGCGTATTGTCCTTTAGTACTACATCATCAGCATAAACTAACAGTTTATTAATACTATTCAGTTGTAAGCCTTCCTCATTCTCTAAAGATTTAATGGCATGCTCTAGTACAAAATTAAATAGTAGAGGAGATAGTGCATCTCCTTGCTTCAACCCATTCTGGATTTCAAAAGTGTCCGAAAACTCTTTGCCTACACGCACCCTACTTTTTGTGCCATTTAGACACATTCGTATAAGTCTAACTAACTTTTCAGGAATTTCGAACTCCAGCAGGATACTATATAACTTCTCCCTCTTAATTGAATCATATGCTTTTTTGAAGTCTACATATAGTTGATGTACAGTATCACTATATTCCCATTTCTTTTCTAAAATCTGTCTTATACTAAAAATATGATATGTTGTAGACCTGTTTCTTCAAGTTATAATAAAATAAATAATAGTTTAAAAAAATTAAAACAACACGCTTTATTAGAAAACCGAACTAAAAAAAGAGAAATAATTTTAATTTCCAACACGCTTGGGATAAAATTGAAGTGGTCAACAAAAAAATCATCTCCAACACATATAGAATAATACTATTATCAAGAAAAATAAAATCATATTACCATCAAAAGCGTGGGGTGCTCTATATAAATTAATATATTTGATACCAAACATATATTGGTAAAAGTAAAGTCTCTTAGAAGAAAATGTAAAAATCATATAGAACACCCCACGCTTTTGATGGTAAAATTATTTTCTTTTTGTTGATAACTCTAGTTTTATTCTATATGTGTTCGAGATGATTTTTTTGTTGACGACTTCAATTTTATCCCAAGTGTGTTGGACATTAAAATTATTTTTCATTTTTTTAGTTTGGTTTTTAATCAAGCGCGTTGTTTTAGTTTTTTAAAACTATTATTTATTTTTATTTTTTAGTTTTAATATTTTACAGAATAAGATAAAAAAGTGATCAATGATCTACCATTGTATCTCCATCTCTCTCCCTGCTAAGTTAAGCCAGCTGTACAATAATGACCTGCCGTCCGCGCCCGCCCCCTAAATCCACTCCACTCTATTGTAGTAGGGAACCCATGTGTTTCGCACAGTAGGTTATAATTGCTAAATTCTGTCTTCGATTTCTGTGCCTTGCAGTTGAAAGCGGCACATCATTTTTTGAACACGAACTTAGTACATCACAAAGTTTCTCTGGGAGACATTTCAAGCTAGGTTTATCATGTAGTAGTTGACAGTTCCCTTGTTACAAACAAAATACAGTAAAACTTGTTCAAAGCGGAATCGCATGGGACCAATTTTTTCCACATTAGACAAAGTTCCGCATTATAAAAAAACAAAAAATATTAACCAATCTTAGATTATAGAAGTATCGTATGTGTCTTTTTACGTACAATGGATTAATTGTAGTTCCGTTGCTTTCTACAAGTGAAGTATAGTATGTACACCGTTAGACAAAAAAAATGAGTAATCTCTTGATTCAATCAACCGATAGGGGAACTTCGTGAGCACTCGCAGAAGCCTTATTCACACTAACACGTTTTCAGTAATTATACTGTGTTGTTTGCTAGTTAACGCAGTGCACACTCAAGTAACATAAAAGAGAAAGATTGCCTTGGTGTGTTTCCGTGGTCGAGCGGTTTAACACACAACATCTGCGTTCGTAACCTTACGGGTTCGATTCCCGTTCTACTTTTTTTTATTTACTGAATGTTAGGATAGCATTTCGCCTGTAATATAGTTTCATATTTAATTTTATATTTGAGTTTTATGGCTTTAATGCACACACAAAACACATAAATGAAAACCTTCTAGTAATTAAATGAAGAAAGAAAATAATATCTTCTAAAATGAAAAACTTTAACAAAAAAATCAATATCGGGTGTATGAATCCGCAGCATCTATTGCCGCCCTCAATCTGCGGGGCATTGGTGCAAAAAATTTATACAGGCACGTGGACGATCGGCTAGAGCATCCAAGGCGTCTTGAATTTGTGCCCATAAGCCATCTTTCGTTTTTCGTGCATCTGCAGGCCAATTAGAGTTCATCTCTATTTTCATCTTAGCCCATACATTTTCGATTGGATTCAACCTCGTGAACAGCGAAATTTGATTTGCCTTCCCCTTTAACAATGAAATCAAATTTCGCTAAACATATTTCAGAAAGCCGCCACAGTTTCAGCAATATCGATAATACAATGTAAATTATACACAGAGAAAACAACAGAGACAAAATTAATATTTTACAAGAAATCGAAATTATCAAGAAGGCCAAGAATACAAACATTCTCAACGAAAATGTCCTTATAAGCAAAACCCTCTATTAGACATACAGTTAATTCAATACTACTACAACAACTCCAGAAGATGAAGCATGCATCGAAATCAACCAAAATTTTAGATAGTTGAGGAAGACGGTACTACACAAGGTAAAAATAAATAGTAGCTCAAACAAACTAAAACAACACGCTTTATTAGAAAACCGAACTAAAAATGAAAAATAATTTGATTTTCCAAAACGCTTGGGATAAAATTAAAGTGGTCAAAAAAAAAAAATCTCCAATACATCTAGAATAAAACTAGAGTTATCTACAAAAACAATAATTTTAATATCAAATGCGTGGGGTGCTCTATATCAATTAATACGTATATTTGATAATAAACAGATATTGGTAAAAGTAAAGTCTCTAAGAAGAAGACGTAAAAACCATAAAAATCACCCAACGCTTTTGATGGTAAAATTATTTTTTTTTTGTGGATAACTCTAGTTCTATTCTAGATGTGTTAGAGATGATTTTTTTGTTAACCACTTTATTTTTTTCCCCCAAGCGTGTTGGAAATTAAAATTATTTTTTTATTTTTTAGTTCGGTTTTCTAATAAAGCGTGTTGTTTTAGTTTTTTAAACTATTATTTATTTGTTTTATTTTTTAGTTTGGTTATCTAATAAAGCGTGTTGTTTCAGTTTTTTAAACTATTTTTTTTATTATTAGTTTAATCGATTGTCATAAAACGGAATCCCATTAAAATTTAATTGCTTAATACTTTTCTAAAAAACCTCCGGCCCGGATTTTGAACCAGCGACCTATTGATTGCCGAAATTATATAGGCCCCTACTACTACAGTCCACCGCTCTACTAACTGAGCTCTTACAACGATTAACTGAAAAGTCGTTAAGTCCGCAACCTATTACACAGGTTTTTATTTTTTTGATTTTCCGGTGATTGTGACCAGGATTTTAGAAAACAATTATGAAATTACTGTATTGTCCTGTGTCCTTTACAAGTATACAAAGTTTTAATTCGATCCAATGTTTTTAGGTGCATGAAAATCGTGTTCAAAGATTCCGTTACATAGATACAGGTTCGTTACATAGACAGATGCAGGTCAAGCTAATATAAAGCGTGTAAAAATATACAATTTAACATTGCTATAACCTCAACGGTATAAAAAAAATATGAACTTAAAAAGTATAGATTAATTCAAATGTCGAAATAAAATGTATTTAATTCATAAAACATTTTAATACAAATATCACGAAAAAAAACTGCGTAATTGAAGAAGCGGACCTGCGATCTTCATTAACAGAACCAGTGACCGCGTGTTTTACCGCTGAGCTATCGGGACACGTAGAACAATCTTCAGTTCATGCCACATAACACAGTAGCTCAGGGACTGCACAATTATGACTAGTTTCCTAGTTTGAACCCAGCGCTGTGCCGAGGATGACTTAGAAGAAATGTGTGTTCAAGAGATGACTCATTTTTTGTCGAAGGGTGTACGAGCGACTTCGACGGTAACACAAAAAAAAAAATTCCCGTTTCGTCAGCGTTAAAAATGTCTCTTAGGCGCGTATCCTGAAATTAAAATATGCAGTTTCGGTTTCCATTCACTAACTATACTGTACTGTCGTCCACATCCTTCGATTCCCCGCAAATATCATTCCAAACTACAATCTACATTGTGTCGTCTTTTAAAACTGTCCATACCCAACCTGAAGATGCTTTGAAATCGTTATTCCCTAGGGATATAGCAACAACCTGAAGATGCTTTGAAATCGTTATTCCCTAGGGATATAGCAACAACCTGAAGATGCTTTGAAATCGTTATTCCCTAGGGATATAGCAACAACCTGAAGATGCTTTGAAATCGTTATTCCCTAGGGATATAGCAACAACCTGAAGATGCTTTGAAATCGTTTATTCCCTAGGGATATAGCAACAACCTGAAGGTGCTTTGAAATCGTTATCCCTAGGGATATAGCAACAACCTGAAGATGCTTTGAAATCGTTATTCCCTAGGGATATAGCAACAACCTGAAGATGCTTTGAAATCGTTATTCCCTAGGGATATAGTAACAACCTGAAGATGCTTTGAAATCGTTATTCCCTAGGGATATAGCAACAGCTAGAGCTTGACTTTGGAGCAACGGTCCGGAAATTTGGATAATTTTTACCGTGCACTTGTAAAAAAACTCCCACACTGCTTCGTTGATGTCTTAATTTCATATTATCTCTCTCTCTCTCTCTCTCTCTCTCTCTCTCTCTCTCTCTCTTCATCCGATCATTTCCTTGCATCCATTCATTAATTTTTTTTTCTTTTTGTTTTAAAATCTCATAAACTTGGGGGTTTCCTCATTTAAATTTAGACATTATTTTGCGTACTGAGAGTTTGTTTCTTTTTATCTTCAATCACTTTCACTTTTTCCTTTAATGACAAAGATACATATGATTTTTTATTTCAGAATTTCAGAACGCTACCTGTGAAAGATACGTACACAATTGGTCTCAGATCCTAAACTAATTTAAGATTTTATAGTGCACTGGTTATTTGTAAGACAGGTGTCACACGCCAAATATTTGTTAAACGAAACTGTATTTTGCATAACAGGTGCGAAGTGAGGCCGAAAGAAAATTTCAGATACAGATAGAAACTACCCGGCGACAGGAATCATACCTTATTGTTATTTCGCCCAACTGGAATTCAATGAAGTGGAAACTAATTTATTTCTCTCCCAGTCTTTCCGCCTTATATATATTTTTTCATGAATTGTGTACAAATATCCTACCATTTCCGCGTTGGACGGATTTGTTTTATACAAAATAAATACGCGTAAAATTACTATTATTTCACCGGGACCAATAAATTTGTTCACATAGGATAGACTTCCGCATTATTCACGTTCCGGATTAAACAAGTTTTACAATATATTATATCGTTTATTCTAGACTATTTAACTCATGCCCCAAATGGGAGTCAATGACCAATCACGTTTCAATGATTTTTGATTTACAACCAATCACAGTCGTGTTTCGCCTAGAAATTACCAACTAAAGTTTATCATAATAAAGAAAGAACCTCCTTTTTAACATTCTCAATAGGTCATAGCATTATTTTGCAGTGACTGACCCTCTAAGAAACACGGCTACCAGATTGTATATATAGTGCATGAATGTCAACACGTAGCGCATGCGGGAGTTAATATAAAAACATTTGTAGCAATTGATTATACCACCAAAAAAAGAAACCACTGTTTGCACATTCTTATATGTATTTTTCCCAGGTAATAACATTCCAGAAAAATATAATTGTCATAGGTCATCAGAAATGATATACAGTTTGATGCGTTTCATTTTTTCTCCACCAGAGTGCATTTTTACAATATTGCGTTCCTTTGGCAATAAATAATATGATCTGGTTGCAGTGATGAACAAATGAAGCAGATGAAGTGTACCAATCGTTTCTCATTTGATTTCAAACATCGCCGTTTACATTAAATATATAAATATTTTAAAATAACTATATTTAAATAATGATTTGTGAGTAAACAGCTTAATTTTATTCGTTAAATAGTGCTAACAAATGCCACTCTTGATATTCAAATTCTCTAGATAGGCCTAAATTCACTCCTCACTTCGTGAGTCATGAATTTTTCGATAATTTGGAAATCACTCGTGGCGTTACTTATGATGAATGTTTCCAAGCTACGTTCACACAATTAAATGAACATTTAATTATTAACGAAATAACATTAATGAGGGCGACTTAAATTGGGTGCGCAGTTACTGTGTTCAATATTTTAAATTCTTAGAGAAAGCAACAAAACTACACTCCACGCACGTCTCAAATGTCACACGTTTACAGGACACTGCAACATTAATCACTAATTACAGTCCACGTGCTCCATGTTGTTAGGAGTTCGCTTCAATTAAAAACATTTATATAATTTGAAATGTTAATTAGGAGAGAAAACTGGTGACAGCGCAGATCTACAACATACAGTTCCCGAACATGTTTCAGTGTTTCAGTCGATGTTCCACTTGTTCAGGAGCCTAGTACTGTTTTTCACATATAGGCTACATAAGAGCTCTAATAAGGAAGACAAGGGTGTGTACTCCACGGGCCTTCAGGAGGCAATGTTTTGTGTTTTCCCAACAAGTTGGCCTACATGTAATAAGGAAGACAAGGGCGTGTACTCCACGGGCCTTCAGGAGGCAATGTTTTGTGTTTTCCCAACAAGTAGGCCTACATGTAATAAGGAAGACAAGGGTGTGTGTACTCCACGGGCCTTCAGGAGGCAAATGTTTTGTGTTTTCCCAACAAGTTGGCCTACATGTAATAAGGAAGACAAGGGCGTGTACTCCACGGGCCTTCAGGAGGCAATGTTTTGTGTTTTCCCAACAAGTTGGCCTACATGTAATAAGGAAGACAAGGGCGTGTACTCCACGGGCCTTCAGGAGGCAATGTTTTGTGTTTTCCCAACAAGTAGGCCTACATGTAATAAGGAAGACAAGGGCGTGTTACTCCACGGGCCTTCAGGAGGCAATGTTGTTTGTGTTTCCCAACAAGTTGGCCTACATGTAATAAGGAAGACAAGGGTGTGTACTCCACGGGCCTTCAGGAGGCAATGTTTTGTGTTTTCCCAACAAGTAGGCCTACATGTAATAAGGAAGACAAGGGCGTGTACTCCACGGGCCTTCAGGAGGCAATGTTTTGTGTTTTCCCAACAAGTAGGCCTACATGTAATAAGGAAGACAGGGGCGTGTACTCCACGGGCCATCAGGAGGCAATGTTTTGTGTTTTCCCAACAAGTAGGCCTACATGTAATAAGGAAGACAAGGGTGTGTACTCCACGGGCCTTCAGGAGGCAATGTTTTGTGTTTTCCCAACAAGTAGGCCTACATGTAATAAGGAAGACAAGGGTGTGTACTCCACGGGCCTTCAGGAGGCAATGTTTTGTGTTTTCCCAACAAGTTGGCCTACATGTAATAAGGAAGACAAGGGTGTGTACTCCACGGGCCTTCAGGAGGCAATGTTTTGTGTTTTCCCAACAAGTAGGCCTACATGTAATAAGGAAGACAAGGGCGTGTACTCCACGGGCCTTCAGGAGGCAATGTTTTGTGTTTTCCCAACAAGTTGGCCTACATGTAATAAGGAAGACAAGGGTGTGTACTCCACGGGCCTTCAGGAGGCACTGTTTTGTGTTTTACCAAACACGTTTTTTGCCTACATGTATAAATGAAGACAAGGGCGTGTACTCCACGGTCCTTCAGGAGGCCAATGTTTCTGTGTTTTCCCAACAAGACGGGCCGACATGTAATAAGGAAAGACAGGGGCGTGTACTCCCACGGGCCAGTCAGGAGGCAATGTTTGTGTTTTCACAACCAAGTAGGCCTACATGTAATAAGAAGACAAGGGCGTGTACTCCACGGGCCTTCAGGAGGCAATGTTTTGTGGTTTTCCCAACAAGTAGGCCTACATGTAATAAGGAAGACAAGGGCGTGTACTCCACGGGCCTTCAGGAGGCAATGTTTTGTGTTTTCCCAACAAGTTGGCCTACATGTAATAAGGAAGACAAGGGCGTGAACTCCACGGGCCTTCAGGAGGCAATGTTTTGTGTTTTCCCAACAAGTTGGCCTACATGTAATAAGGAAGACAAGGGCGTGTACTCCACGGGCCTTCAGGAGGCAATGTTTTTGTGTTTTCCCAACAAGTTGGCCTACATGTAATAAGGAAAGACAAGGGCGTGTACTCCACGGGCCTTCAGGAGGCAATGTTTTGTGTTTTCCCAACAAGTAGGCCTACATGTAATAAGAAAGACAAGGGCGTGTACTCCACGGGCCTTCAGGAGGCAATGTTTTGTGTTTTCCCAACAAGTTGGCCTACATGTAATAAGAAAGACAAGGGCGTGTACTCCACAGGGCCTTCAGGAGGTAATGTTTTGTGTTTTCCCAACAAGTAGGCCTACATGTAATAAGGAAGACAAGGGCGTGTACTCCACGGGCCTTCAGGAGGCAATATTTTGTGTTTTCCCAACAAGTAGGCCTACATGTAATAAGGAAGAAAAGGGCGTGTACTCCACTGGCCTTCAGGAGGCAATGTTTTGTGTTTTCACAACAAGTAGGCCTACATGTAATAAGGAAGACAAGGGCGTGTATTCCACGGGCCTTCAGGAGGCAATGTTTTGTGTTTTCCCAACAAGTAGGCCTACATGTAATATGGAAGACAAGGGCGTGTACTCCACGGGCCTTCAGGAGGCAATGTTTTGTGTTTTTCCAACAAGTAGGCCTACATGTAATAAGGAAGACAGGGGCGCGTACTCCACTGGCCTTCAGGAGGCAATGTTTTGTGTTTTCACAACAAGTAGGCCTACATGTAATAAGGAAGACAGGGGCGTGTACTCCACGGGCCATCAGGAGGCATTGTTTTGTGTTTTCACAACAAGTAGGCCTACATGTAATAAGGAAGACAAGGGCGTGTACTCCACGGGCCTTCAGGAGGCAATGTTTTGTGTTTTCCCAACAAGTTGGCCTACATGTAATAAGGAAGACAAGGGCGTGTACTCCACGGGCCTTCAGGAGGCAATTTTTTGTGTTTTCCCAACAAGTAGGCCTACATGTAATGAGGAAGACAAGGGCATGTACTCCACGGGCCTTCAGGAGGCAATGTTTTGTGTTTTCCCAACAAGTAGGCCTACATGTAATAAGGAAGACAAGGGCGTGTACTCCACGGGCCTTCAGGAGGCAATGTTTTGTTTTTTCCCAACAAGTTGGCCTACATGTAATATGGAAGACAAGTGCGTGTACTCCACGGGCCTTCAGGAGGCAATGTTTTGTGTTTTCCCAACAAGTTGGCCTACATGTAATAAGGAAGACAAGGGCGTGTACTCCACGGGCCTTGAGGAGGCAATGTTTTGTGTTTTCCCAACAAGTTGGCCTAGGCCTACATGTAATAAGGAAAACAAGGGCGTGTACTCCACGGGCCTTCAGGAGGCAATGTTTTGTGTTTTCCCAACAAGTTGGCCTACATGTAATAAGGAAGACAAGGGCGTGTAGTCCACGGGCCTTCAGGAGGCAATGTTTTGTGTTTTCCCAACAAGTAGGCCTACATGTAATAAGGACGGAGCGATTGTATAAGTTTCTTCTTCTCTTCAGGAGCTTTTAGAAATTGAATCATTAATGTGGTCACTTTAAACTCCATTTCACAATGAGCGAAATGCCTCATTTTACATATCATCTACCCGCATCATCAATTTATGACATTTTCTGATGAATATTGTTTAAAATACGTCGTTTTGTTTCGTTTACATTTTTTTTTGCCATTTTACTCTCAGAGCAATTTCCTGAATTAGTTTTGAATTAAATGAAAAAAAAACATTCCCCTTAGATTTTTTCCATCCTAAAGAAATCCATCAACTTCGAACGGGTCTGAACCCTTGACCCTCTGGACCGGAGTCAAGGTACATAACCCGTAGACCACTTCCCATATATTTGTTTACTCATTTAGATCTTGTGTTTTATTAAAAAGGACAATTGTGCTTATCAGTAACGGAAGACTAATTTAACAAAACTTGTAAATAATTTAAAAAATTGTCGGCGTTTAAATAACTCGGGAATCAGTTTCAACGATACGACTCAACAAATCACCCCTTTCATTCTCTCCCTCTCCTTTTGCCATTCATTACGTGGATTCACAACCCCTTTCTCCAGCAATTCAATTTTTTACAGAGAATTTCGGTCTCATTCAAATTACAGGGTGGCCAAACTCAGTCACATGTGTGGAAGTCATATCCCTGATTCAGCTATTTTACAACATTATTCAACTTCTGCTCCTCAGGATATTTTTCTTTCTGAGGGATGGAGTGTCACATCTCTACTGAAAAATAAAATGGTACAAAATGAAATCTGAGTGACACTTTAAAAGACGTCGTTCCCTGTCACTTATTGTACCATAAGTATCATCATCCAATACCATGCTAAGTCCCGTTCAACTGTTTTGAAGGAAAAAATCTTAAAACTTCATAATAAGCGACTCTGTCTATAGGAAATATTGAACGAAAATTCATGTAATTTTGAAAAATGTTTCAAATAAAGATTTGTGTTTCTAAGTAGAAAAGTGTCTGTATATAATCTGGTTCCCCATAATCACAAACTGAGGGAAGAGTTTTCGGACCGACCGTCACAGTTTTCAAGATAAGTAACGAAGCTTTCCTGCTCGTACAGTCTGTCAGAGAGTACGAATGGTCACAACAGTTTCTTTCAGTTTTAATGTTGATCCCTTCGACATTCCGATTGGTTTTCATGACTTATTAACCTATTTGTTAACATTCCAAATGATGACAATTTACAAAGTAATATACTTAGATTTATCTTTTGGAAATCACACAAAACATTTTGTTTATTCCGGTTATCATAATTGTTTGTGAGGAAGAATCAGGGATTTAATACTTGTTAATTGTGCATTTAAACCAAGGCTTTCACTTTAAGCCTATTTCCGTATTATAAACCGCAACCTTTGCAGCCTCATGATGTCTATAATAGATTTGAATTCTAGTAATGTTAGTTCATTCAATCAGACCTGGCAGAGACTCCCCTAAGAATTCTCATAAATTTATACACAATGCGGTGGCAATATTTTACATGTGACGTTTGTGCGAACTAAATTGCGAATAGTAATCTATCTTACCTATTTTTCACAATAATCATGTCATTGACGTAAGTAATCTTAGATTAATTAAATCTGTCAGTAATTGTATACTTCTTGATGTTTTTTAAAGATACAATTATGCTTATGAATTATGACAAAAGCAGTCCTTCGTTTATGGAAAATTTCGTTGCGATGGTGGAATAACAGATACATTTACGGGACGTGATTTAATAATGCATTGATGTGTTTTCTAGTCTAAGCTAGAGCATTTTTTTTTGCAGTTTTGTCTTCGTTGAATCTTGGGAGGATTGACTGCATTCCTGTCTAAAAACGTCGATCGTTTTTAAATCTAACGTTTTGTGTATGGGGTTTCATTGAATGTGGTTCTTTGTTAACTTGTTGTTTAGTGTTCTGAATGGAGTTAGACATTCATTTTTAATAAAGGTATATTTTGATATGAACGTATCATTGAACATTGAATTGCGAGTCCTGCCTCATGCGATGGACTTGTGTACGGTTGCCACATGGTGAGCTGCAGTTCGTACAACTGCTATATGAATACAGTGGTAGCTTCACACCTCCGAAACACACACTTCTGGTCGTAAATGCAGATCTGCTCAGTTCCAGTTCACTGCAGCGCTTATGCTAATAATATAATATCATGTGGAGATGGTAGTTGTCCGTAAATCAGAATTGTTAGTTGCAATGGAATGTCTCAGAGTGGCGACTTTTATTGAAAATGTTACCAAAAACTGCAGGCTTTGTCGGAAGACATCACAATGGCGTGTCACATGGCTCAGTACCTGAGTGCACTTACCCAATTGCATTACTGAGCGCAGAACCACAGCTACTTTACCACGTCATCAATATGTCAACGGCGGATATTGAAAGTAATCAGGTAGGAGTTACATACTTCTAAAGTATTTCGTGTCATGTGCGTTACAATGTTAAATTCAATCCCACAAGCATATTCTAATTATCAAATTTTCACTCTTCACACTGCAGAGTCACTCTTGTGTCCCTTCTTTAAAATAAAGAGTTTGCTGTCCCCCACAACATAGGCATACTAAGTGTAAGTGTTGCTCAAATTATTCGGATCATTCTGCTTATGGAATATTGAATCCATTAATTCACACATAATTTATATTTAACTTTTGGAGGTGAGAATTTGCAAATCATTATATTATGTTAATCATTTATTAATCAAGGTGTTGGGCTGTATCTAACATTACTTTTTCATCTTATTGTAATATTTAACAAGAATTTACGACACGTTCATTGAACTTTGCTCTGATTGCATCATCATCATCATCATCATCATCTTCCAGGGATTAAGCCCGTTGGCTCGTTCCGGTTTCATGAAAGCTAGAATTGTTAAAATTGTTCACAACATCTTCTGTGTGGGCGACCAACATTTCTCCTTCCGCGCGGTTTATAATTTAGCAATAATTTTGGAAATCTTCCTTCTAGCATTCTATCAATATGTTCTTTCCAGTCCTTCCTATATTTAATTGTTCGGTCTGTAAGTTTGAAAATATTTAGTTCCTTTCTTATATCTTCATTTTTTTCTTATCCAGCAGAGTATATCTTGCTATATTTCTTAAAAAATCGTATCTCAGCTGCTTCCAATCGTTGTTCTTGTCTTTTAGTGATTGTCCAACATTCTGGTCCATACATCAATACAAGAACAGCCATTACTTTATACAATTTAATATTTGTTTCTTTTCTTGTGTTTTTTTAGTGTTCTTTTAATAGTGCCACACATTATTCCTGTAAAATAAACAACACGTTTTGAGCCAATGCATTTGTGATTCAAACACCTTCTGAACTAGTGATGTTGGAAGCCGCGTGTTTAAACGGAAATTGTGAGTTTGAGAGTATTTAACGGCTCAGTCCAGTCGTGTCCAAATTCAAAGCTGGGTTTAAACGGGCCGAAATGTTATTCTCAGACATCTGTTATTTTAGGTGTTGTACATCTGTAGAGTGAGGCCCACGGATTTACTTCCCTTCCAAAGGAAGTCATGCTCAGCTATTTTACGACTTTAAGAATCGATTGACCTCGGTGTAATCGAACTCGTGAACGTGGCAACAAGTGCAACACGATGGGGTTTCCGATGCCAAATGAATTGAGATCATTTAGATGAACTCGTGATATGAGTGCAAAGCTGAACATTGATGAATGTATCAGATCGCCATTTATTAAGAGAGCGATGAACTGGGGAATACAAACTCGGATATGATATTGCACCGAAGAGCAAGATGCCAGACGCCATACGAATGATCCGCATTACAGTGCACGGGGGCGGAAACAAGGACACACGGGCGGCGGCATCAAAATTTCACCGACTCTTGAATTAAATAAAACGCAGGGACAGCTCTCTCCTGCCACCTACGCGAGAATTTAATCTATTTATTTTAGGTGAAATATTTATAAATGGGTAACGCTTTTAATTAAATACTGCTATCTCCCGGTTAAATTAAATTGTTTACCGGTGACTATTTTAAGTTCGAAAATAGCTATTTACAACAGCGCAGCTCTTTCAGTATTACGAACTATGTGATACTTATCATCGCTGTAGGCTAGTGTGTTATGTTCCATGCCTCTACTTCCGAGGGTCGCAGGTTTAAGCCCGGCCGGGGTCGATGGACATAAAAAATTAATCAATATAGTGTTTGATGTGTTTCACTTTTTTTCTCCACTAGGGTGCATTCTTACAATATTGCGATCCTTTGGCAATAAATAATATTATCTAGTTGCAGTGATGAACAAGTGAAACATAACAAACGTTTCTTATTTGTTTTCAAACACCGCCGTTTACATTAAATATATAAATATTTTAAAATAACTATATTTAAATAATGATTTGTGAGTAAACAGCTTAATTTTATTTATTAATTAAATACACATAAAACGTAGTTTTGATTTTCATATTTATTATATAATTCAGTGACAGCTGTTTCGGTACTCTGTACCTTCTTCAGACATGATAAAAATTATGAATTGTGTTCCAACTGATCTAAGCAAAAATACAACAATATTTATTTAAATTTTTTAATTTAACAAAGGCGATACAAACAAATCAAGTTCAGAATTTAACAGTTGGTTACTCCTTTTCAATTTATTTATTTTCACAGCCTCCAAAAGATCTAACTTCTTACCCTTATCACAAACATGTAAAATTTCAAAATTTGGATCGAAACAATGATTAACACCAATTCAATTGATTATTTAATTTTATTTGTTAAATAATCCTAACAAATGCCACTCGTGGCATTACTTATGATAATTTGTCCAAGATCAAATGAACAATATCACCTACAATTATGACTTTAGCGTGGGTTCATGAATATATTTAAATTATAAACTAAAGTTCACCCACAGTGCGTTTAAATGTAAATAATTTTGCACAACTTTTAATGTTTTAGCAAGTAATAAAATATTAACAAATTAAATTAATGATGGCGTAATTTATATTCCCAAACGAAGGTAAAAAGTAAATAAAATATTCCTTTCCAATAACGCAGTTGAACCTCTGACTTCGACACGCCACAAGCCACACGCCTTACAGTGACAGGGCTTGTTTGAACTGTGCTCCTCTGACCACACAACCACATGCAATCAGTGTAAATAAAATATACACTAACAAAATCTCTCTTCTTTTTCGCGGGCTTCCTTAAAATTTGTAATAATACTTAACTCTCTTTTGCATTTCACAAGTTCCTCCTCCTCACCAGTATTATTATCCTCAAATAATACATTTTCAGAAAATATTAAAAACTTCTACAGCCTAATTTTTTGGCAATAAAAACCAAAATAAAAACACGGTTGTGGAAATAAATATTTAGTGATAGCAGATCGACTGGCGTGTGGAAAGTGTACTGTGTAAACAAAAATCGAAATTTAAACAAAAATATTGAACAAAAAATTTGTATTTTTCCCTAGGGGTGATAAAAACGAAATTTAACGTAATACGAGTAATTTTATTTAGGAAAAAAAGTTCGTAAATGTTATAGTGATTGTTTATGTATGGTTCTAACTATTAAATCCATAAGCTAAGTAAAACAAAATAAAAACCTATATCATTTGAAGAAAATCACAACTTTTATTTTGTGTTTAGTTTCGCTGAAAATCGATGTTTGCGTGAATGTGAAGTTCCTCCTAAAAACATTATTATTATTAATGAAGTTCCTCCTACCTTTGTTTCAAGAGACGATCCGCATCACACTTGTTTGCAATTTGCTCATGACAACATCATCTCGATTCTCTAGAATCATTACTAATTCACCTCCATTTCTAAGTTTAAATAATGTTTGCCTTCCTTATTTCCTTTATCAGACTGAATATCCTTATTGTTTACCTGAATACAGTGTATATCCTCATCTCTCTTCTCCTAACATTTTCAAATTATATCGTCAAACAACTATTTTTTTTATTTTCTTTTTTTCCGTTTATACTGGTTTTCCTTATTGTTTTACCTGTTTGTTAACTTTCTTTAGTTATCATATAGACACATACACCAAGACCCAAGATGGAGATTTAAAATCCCTACCCCGCCAGGAATCGAACCCGGGTCGCCGGAGTGGAAGGTAGGGACTCTACCGACTACGCCACGGCGACGGACACACTATTAAATACCGATTCTAATTCTTCATAAAACACTAAGTTGAACTTGACATTCTTATCCTCTTTGGAACTACGTACATTTACAATTACAAAATCACATAGTTTACCCTTCAGAACTATGTGACAAACTTAACATCTCGGATAGCGTACTGGATCCTTCTTCCGACTAACAAAACCGTTACCGGATTCAGGTATCGCTGCACCCCCATAGCGTCCTGATTACCTGCCTTCTCCAGGCCATCTAACCTCCAGTAAAGCGACAATATGCAAGGGCGATTTATGTAATTTCTGCTTTAATATTTCTAGTGACCCACTCCTACATAATGTTCTAACATTCCATGTTCCTAGGAACATGTCCCCCTGTTTGAACCATTTACTTGGATTCCCTGAAGTAATCCCCGACTTGAGAACCGAATGGGTGACTATTTTACCTCCGGAAAATTTTACCCCAGTCGAACACGTGTCCGCGTTCCTTAACGGTTGTATTTTTACGGTGAAAGATTGTCACTCTTTCGACCAAGGCACTTTCTTCATCTGGCTTATAGCCTTCAACCTGTCCGGCATGGTAATGCTACCGGCGGTATAGCTCTAGGGGTTATTTAAAGCACAGAAGCCGCTCCAGCACGACAAGGTAGAGATATGAAGGCCAAGTTAAGGATAAGGGGAAGGATTTTTTTTTTTACGTTTTGAAAAACTCCGAAAGTCCTTTGTAGTTGCAACAAAATTCGAAAAACTCTGCGTCCCAAAGATATTGCTAAAGATGAACTGGGAAGAACTTCCCAGTGGCAGAAGGAACCGACCTTGGCCGGGTTTTGAACCCGCGACCCTCAGGTATCATAACATGGAGATTAGATTACATATAGGCCTACAAATCTAAAAACTGCATGACGTCACAGGCCTACAAAGCCCTTGTTCTACCATACGGCTGGTGGACTCACATCCAAATGTGTTATTCGCGATGATCTGCCTAGTATAAGAGTGATATGTTGTCAGCATGTCGGATCCCCCACCCGTCATAGCTTGTTTTCTCAATCTATAGTCGCTGCTTACTGTAGGCAAGTGCTGGGTGGGAACCGGCCGAGACATTCAAAGAGTACATTTCTTCCATCGTGGAGACTCGAATTAGCACCAGTGATGCAGTTCTGCACCAAGGCATTATGCCTTAAATCGCTCGGCTACTGTCACATGGCACATGCTTTCATTTGTATAGCATTATAAGCAATAAGAAGTTATGGGGCTACTTCAGTCCTTACAGGAATATAGACTACAGCAGTCCTAGTGTCCATGTCTGCTGAACTCTCTGCCACTCCTCTAAATATTGCAATCTTGAGAAGTAGCGACCAGAGACCTTGTTTTTGAAAAGTACACGTAATCCAACATAGAGAGGAATATGACTGCTGCTCGAGGAGCTCAATTAAAGGGAGTTTAGTTCGGGCGGTGGCACAAGCTGTTCAATCTACGTTCAATTCTAATCAAATTCATTGTTAAAACCGTTGAAGTGGAGAGTAAAAAAATAAAATAAGTTAAAATATACCTTCTTAGGTAAGATCCGTCGTCCGCAACTTATAAAATATGTATTCTTTATGTCTATAGGCCTTTCAGAACATCCGTTCCATCTTCAGCAGATCTTTCTTCGCTACATTATCTGATATGATGATTGATGCTGCTGGTCCTAATGTGGTGTTGTCGTGACTAAAGCTTCTTCCTGACGATATCGTATAGTGGGTTGTTTAGTCTGGGAGTGCTTTCATTTATTAAAAGCTTGTTGTCTATTTCCTTGATAATTTCCAGGTCTTCCAATATGTTAATTTTAGTTGGATTTCCCTCTTTGTGTACTATTGTAAGGGTGTCTTCTATTGAGTTCATTCTATGACCGGCGTTTATTATGTGCTTAGCGTAATTAGACTTTCCATATGCGTGTACGAAATCGTTACGATGTTCTTTAAACCTTACGTTGAAGCATATTTTCGTTCTACCTATATAGAACTTGTCACAGTCTTTGCATGTTAATTTATATACGCCCTTGCCATTAAATGAAGATGGAACGGATGTTCTGAAAGGCCTACGGACATAAAGAATACATATTTTATAAGTTGAGGACGACGGATCTTACCTAAGAAGGTATATTGTAACTTATTTTATTTTATAAATCTACGTTATTTAGAAGCGCTAATTTGTATATATTAATTCAAATTCGAAGAAGAAACTATCCGTATCTCAGGGTCTTCCTACACTCACCATAGTAAACTATTGATCGATGGCAAATTTGAAAATGTGCTCGCTTGGCACTTGTTAATGATATTGTTTTCTATTACATTTGGGATCGCAGCACTTTTCCATCACACAGTGTGAATTATTACGTGAGTTTAGCAGAGTAGGTGGTCAGCACTGCATTCTCTTTCATCATTTTTATTTAATAATAATAATAAGTATGGACTCTACAATTTAATGGTAGAAAAATGTTACGAATATTTGAGAATGAAGTTCTCATGAAATATTTTGGACCAAAGAGAGATGAACAGACAGGTGAACGGAGAAGACCACATAACAATGAACCACATGGTGTTTATGGAAAACCGAATATAATAAGAAGAGTTAAATCTTGTAAACTGTGATGGACAGGACATGTGGCACGAACGGGGAATGAAAGAGGGGCATGGAAGCTTATTGCAAGGAAAAAGAGGGAAAACGGCCAGTTGGTAGACCAAGAATGAGGTGGGAGAATAACATGAACCATGATTTAAAGAAAGTGGATTAGGCCTATAGAGGGGATGATTGGAAAATATTAGCTCAGGATAGCGATGTCTGGACGTATGGGTTGGATAGTGCCAGTGAGTTAGTTAATATTGCCATTCAATAACTTGACTTACATTGACTAACTCATTACATTTCTATCGAACCTGAACGTTTATGGCCGCGCAGGCGTAACATCCATATTCTGAGCTAATGTTTTCCAATCATCCTCTGTACAATTAACCTCCTTCAAATCATGGTTAATATTATTCTCCCACCTCATTCTTGCCTTACCTACTGGACGCTTATCTCTGGTTTTTCTACAAGGAGTTCTCATTCCCAATTCTTGCCACATATCCTATCTATCGCAATGAAAGATACTCGTTGTTCTTCTGGTGTTTTGGTTTCTCATAAACATCATGTAACTAAGTCTTGTGTCTTTTTTTTTCAATTCACCTGTCTGTTCAACTCTCTTGGTCCAAAAAAATTCTAAGAACTTTCTTTATTCTCAAACACACAACCACACACACACACCACACACACACACACACACACACACACACACACTGTACATACACACACACACGAACACGCGCGCACACACGCACGCACGCGCACGCACACACATACACACTCATACACACACACAACACACACACATATATATATATATATACACATTTTTAAAATACAAAAATACGTAATTGAAAAATGTGCAAACATTACAAAGTATTTATTATTGAAGAGAACAATTATACGCTAAGACCGGGACTTGTACCCGGTAGCTCAGTTGGTAGAGCACTTGGTCTAGAGAACCAAGGGCCCCGGGTTCAAGTCCCGGTCTGAGCGTATAATTTTTCTCTTCAAATATTACAAAGTATGTTTAACATGGAGAATAGTAAAATTGATGGATTGTTAAATCCTTGAAAAAAAATCTGAAGAAGGCGTCTATATTTCATTACATAGCCTGCAAGTTCGATATTTTAATTAATTCCATTCGAGTGTAAGAAGGTGACATGTGAACATGCTTCAGGTATCGCAGCTTGTCCTAGTGTTAAGGTGCGTATACAAACTCTGCAGTACAAACATCACATTTATTTAATTCCAAGACAAAACTCTGCGTCTTCAACAGAAATGTGTGTGTTCAAAGTCCAACAGAGGAACAATTTAATCTTTCGTTATTTTACTAATTTTGTTTGCTCCCTTATTAATATTTTTAAACGCGTGCTTAAAGTTTGTTTTAATAACATTTGAGGAAAAGTGACGTCACGGCGCAAGCAGTTAGACGCTCGCCTCTTACCGCAGGGGTCTCGAGATCGAGTCTCGATAACTTCTTGTGGGTTTTGTGTTGGACGAAACGAAGCTTTTTCAGGCTTTTTTCGGGGTTTCTCCCGTTTTCACCCGCCACAAATTTCATTCCATAATTTATCCATATTCATCTCATTCATTTTATTGATCCGCCCCTGTGCGACAGATGTGGTTGGCCGGCACACTTGTAGCACAGATGGTTCTATGAATACTCGACCCTGAGTTGACGATACTATTATTTGTAAGAAAGTTGATCATGTCTCTTGAAAAGAAAAGAGGTGATTTAGTAGACCTGCCCTATCCGGGCCGGGCGCGATACACGGCATCACAGGCTAATAATGCGTCATTTAAAAACAACGTGCGATATCGCAATAATTTCAACGAGAGAGTTGAATCAAACTCCATTCCTAGCAGCCGGCTGCAGGCCTTGCATCAGATGTATTATCACAGTGGTTTGTGATAATGCAGCCAGTGTAGGGGTGACATCCAGTCAGCATGTCGGGTTCCCAGTCATTATAGCTGTTTTTTTTCAGTGTGGAGCTATTTATCGTAGCTACCCAAATTCTTTATGGTACTGAGTGGAATTTGGTTCCATTCTGGCTGAAATTTTTCATCCATGGGGATTCGAACCAGCGCAAGTCCCGTAGCTCTATGGCAAGGCATGATACCTTAAACCACTCGGTTACGGCGCGGGGCAGTTGAAATAAACTGCAGGGTAGCATTTGAAAACCATAACTAAAAACTAACTGACACACTGGCACTATCGAACCCGTATGTTCATGGCCGCGCGGACATATGCTCTCCATATATCCCTATCCTGAGCTAATGTTTTCCAATCACCCCTGTATAATCTACTTCCCTCAAATCATAGTTAATGTTTTTATCCCACCTCATTCTTGGTTTAGCAACTGGCTGTTTTCCCTCTGGTTTTCCTACTAGAAGCTTCCAAGCACGTCTTTCATTCCCCATTCGTGCCACATGTCCTGCCCATCGCAGTCTACGAGTCTTAACTGTTCTTATTATATCTGGTTTCCTATAAAGATCATGTAATTCACTGTTTTTTAGTCTCCTCTATTCACCTGTCTTTAGTCCAAAATATTCCTAAGAAATTTATTCTCATAATCTCCTTACATTTGTTAACATGTAGAAATATAAATTTTATTTTTTTAAAGAATAACGTAACCTGAATGAGAATAAAATATATGTGTGTAGAGTGGTAACGGGGTTGTTGCTCAAACATGGAATCAATAGAAGCCGGTGTAAATGTATTGTTCAGTTAATTTAAATAAAGCTTGTACACCCCCCCCCCCGCCCCGCCATGTTAGCCTTTGTCTACTTTTCAAATAAAACTACAGATTCCGTCCTTTGATTCATACAATTTTCACTTGTCTTTTTAATTCGGAATTGAAATAAAAATAACAGTGAACTACATGGTCTTTATAGGAAGCCAGATATGAGAACAGTTAAGTCTCGTAGACTGCGATGGGCAGGACATTTGGCACGAATGGGAAATGAAAGACGTGCATGGAAGCTTCTTGTAGGAAAACCAGAGGGAAAACGCTCAGTTGGTAGACCAAGTGTGCTGGCTGTAGCATTATTACCGCATATACTAATGAATTATTGCACTGTTAGCCAATAGCATATAATCCATATATATAGCCTATTAAAGTATTGAATTAACAATCAGAATGTATTTATATTACATTATGAAGGGAAATTGCGTACTGGACACTAATATATAATAATAATTACATGTGGATATTCAAGTTGAAACAGGCAGGGGCGTTGAGTTTGGATAATATTACTCACCATCCCCCAGTCTAAGACAGGGGCGTCGAGTCAAGATAAGATTACTCTCCATGCCCTAGTTGAATACAGTAAGATAACATGGCTGGAAAATTCCAGTCTTCATACGTAACTTTAGAAGAGATATGTCCTTATTTGGAAATGAGGAAGAGATATGTCCTTATTTGGAAATGAGGGTGAAACATTCCAACTCAGCGTCCATGCCACGCCCGCTTATCAGAGGGTTTATAACGGTTGATGCCCTTGGCATCAGGGCTTATTCTTCATGGTTCCGACCTCGCTCTATGACAGTTAGAGACACAATATTGTAACTTTTTAATCGTCGTCTTTAATAAATATATTAAATCAAGTTCTGCATTCACTGGAGTTCTTGGACTCACAACGAATCCTACCTTCAAATTGTCTGATCTACCCGAGGGCCAGGTCACGACACAAGAATGAGGTGGGAGAATAACATTAACTATGATTTGAGGGAAGTAGATTATACAGGGGATGATTGGAAAACATTGGCTCTGGATAGGGATGTACGGAGAGATTATGTCCGCGCGGCCATGAACCTACGGGTTCGAGAGTGCCAGTGAGTTAGTTAGATAATAAAAAATACTAAATTCATGAGAAACCTACAATACGAAACCTGAAAGTTACCTTCATTATTGCGTAAAAGAAACTATGAATGTATAAGCATTATGTTGTGTGGAGGTAGGCATTATGTCCAACGTTGTGATTTCGGCGTACCGTCGCCACCTAGTAAATCAGCGAGCCCCCGGTCGGGACAAGATTATTATCAGACAAATGTCACAACAAATTAAGGCCCAACGGTACCCGAAAAAGGTTAAAGATCTACGTTCATAGTTCTTTAGTGAAGTTAAGAAGGGCGTAATGTGAAGGAGTAAGCGCTCCACTTCGCTACAGATATTTTGTCGCCTTTCTTATGTAATGTTTTCAAACATTCGTCCATGTTTACGGAATGACTGCCTTAGCGATGTATGTGAAGTTGAAGAGCGATTTATTTGCCTGAGAAACGCATAGGGGCACGTGATAAATCACGCATGGAAGGAGTATATCTTGAGGAGTTATTTATATTGAACAACCATTAAATAGAATTAAATGCCGAACGCAGATAGCCTGCCATATTATCTGTCCAGAGTGACATCTGCACAGATAACTTAAAACGCTTTCATAGTCCATATTTTATTGATTTACATTGAGGATATTTGTCTTGGTGAAAATGAGAAGTCAATTAACAGCAGAGAAAAATGGAAATTTAAATGAGTTTAGAGATTTCTGAGCCACCGAAATCAATTCATACAAACGACCCAGAAACCGCACACTTTATTGTTATACAGTATGTAAATAATTACCAGAGAGAAGTATATGTTGAATTATATTTTTCCAAAGAAAAATTAAGTGTGAGAACTGCCTTTAAATAAAGTTGAGTGGTTGAGCTCAAAGTAACTTCTTCTTCTTCTTCGGTTTTCCTACCACTTGATAGGTTTGACCGGTTATCAGTTTCCAATTTATCTGGATCATTCCATTCTCATCTTTTCCAAATTCCTATAATCCATTTATAGTTCTGACGTAGGTTTTCCAGGTCCATCGTGGTCTGCCACTTTTATTTCTTCCAGGGGGTGACCACTGGTATATGATTGTTTGGCCCATCTTTCATTTTCCATTCTTCTGATACATGGGGCCATACCATTTAAGCGTTTATTGTTTTCATCCTCTTAACAAACCGAGTGTGGTGGACAATTCATTTCTCTCCAAAAGAATTCATTTCTTATTTAATCCTGTCTTGTTTTTTGGGGCTTTCTTCTAAAATAATGAAATTCAAATTGTCCTATTTTTATTTTTTTGGACTTCCGTCAAAGACCAAGTTTCACTTCCATATGACAAAATATTTTGTATTATGCTCTCATCAATTTTCATTTTAGTTCCCTTTGTGATATTTTTGTAACAAAATATTCCATGTAATGTTTTAGTTGTATTTTTTGCCATTGCAATTTTAGTCTGTACATCTCTCTCACAGGCACCTAAACTTGTAATTATTGACCCAAGATATTACAAAAGTTCACATTTGTTTTATTTTCCCTGTTTCGAGTATGAGGTCATCCACATCCTTTCCCAAAAACATATTCAAAGTAACTTAAGTCAGCATATTTACAAAGCAAAGGGTGTATTAGTAATTCCCCAGAGAGTGTTGCCAACTTATCTAAAAAAAACCGCTAACAAACAAGTGAACGCTAAGCTAATCTTATGTACTAATTAGCCTATTTTCTCACCCAAACTAACATTAACATACCCAGCTAATACTAACTTGCCCAGTAATGTAGGTGGATTTTTGGGTTAGAATCCCCACATATGTGAGCAAACATGTTGGCAATTGGCTCTAGCGGAACATGTGTTATCACATTGGCCTACACGTCGGTAAAAGTAACTTGTTCTCCGATCGAGTATGCACAGGTGGTTCAGTGGCGTAAAATTGTCAAATTAAGTAAAGAAGAATTACTTAATTTCTCTTTAACTCTCCTCTTTATATGCCCCACACCACCCCGGGTCTCACATGTACACGACCTGTCAGGAGAGGATTTTTAAATATGGATCACACACTTACCAAGGAGATGGATGAGTGGTCAGCTGCAAGATACACGGACTGTTACCAGGCATAGAATAGTCGCATGATAATTGAAGGAGAGCAGAAATGTCTTGTTTTTCTTGCGTCAACACATTACATTGTTTTCATTGGTTCACGTAAACAGCGTCCTCAGCGCTGATATTCTGTACAGACTCACTGCAATGTTACCGCGTACAACTGCAAGTGGTTTGTGCACAACTGCCCTCCAGTTGTTCATTTCTGTGATGCCTGGTGTGGGCTACCTGTGACGTATACAACCTACTCTACGTATAATGCAAATTTCTCTCAATGATAATAACGATGGAAATGCTAATAATGACAATAAATAGTAATAATAATAACAATATTGTTGTTGTTATTATTGCTGTTAATGGCTCAACTGCACTTCTACTAGCGCATAATTTTTCTGTTATATTGTTGTAAACTATAGCTTTTGTTCTGTACTTACCATCATTTTCTAATATTTTTAAACGTTTTAAAACAAATTTCATAACATTATTAGACAATTTTAAAGTATTTATTTAAATACGCAAATCGCAATATTATGAGACTGTTGACGCTAACTGCTACTTTCTCCACAGAGTATATTACTTAGTCTATGATTTTTCTATCGCTGTTTTGGGTTATCGCTGGTTGGATCAGCGTTAGAGAGTGATAAGTAAGTGTACACCCATTTTTAATAAACGTTTGTGGGTTATCATTCAATGATAACGTTATCGCTGCTACTTCTAACTGCTACCGTGTATTCACAGTTCTTTGCAGTTTTGAGATAGTGTAAGTGCAGTTTTCCCGCTGTTAATATTACTGTTATTATTATTGCTAATATTATTTTGTTATTATTATTGTTATTATTATTATTATTATTATTGCTGATATTATTATTATTATTATTATTATTATTATTATTATTATTATTATTATTATTATTATTGCTGATATTATTATTTTTTAGTCCACCGCTGTGGTCTCGAGGTAGCGTGCTGCCTTGTCAAGCAGCGGGCCCGGGTTCGATCCTTGGTCGGGGCAATTTCTCTGGGTGAGGTTTTTATCGGGGGTTTCCTCACCTGTAAGACAAATGTCAGGAAAATTTTAAGGCCCAAACGG
This sequence comes from Diploptera punctata, assembly GCA_030220185.1. Taxonomy (NCBI): domain Eukaryota; kingdom Metazoa; phylum Arthropoda; class Insecta; order Blattodea; family Blaberidae; genus Diploptera; species Diploptera punctata. The sequence continues at coordinate 1,313,215 of JASPKZ010007268.1, forward strand.
TCCCCGAAATCATATGGCCATCATCATCATCATCATCCTCCTTCACCGGTGTGGAAAGCAACGGGAAGCTACCACACCTACAATTCCCTAGCAAAGCTGCAAGCATAGCATGAAAATGTTATGATTGCAGTGAAGGATCTGCCTTCGGGCAAAATTACTATGGGTGGATTATTTTTTAGTAATATTCCACAATACAGTGTTTCTCTTTCAGCCCAAAGTAATTTGTCGCCAGAGGTTCCTGTTTAAAGCCTCTTCTTCCCTCAAAACTCTAGCCTCCATACTTATTCTCCCACCTCATTCTTGATCTACCTATTGGGAGTTTTCCTTTTGGTTTTCCTACAAGAAGCTTCCATGCAACTCTTTCATTCCCCATTTGTGCAACAAGTCCTGCCCATCGCAGTCTACGAGACTCAACTGTTCTCATTATATCTGGCTTCCTATACATATCACGCAGCTCACTGTTATGTAGTTTTCTGCATTCACCTGTCTGTTCATCTCTTTTTGGCCCAAAATGTTTCCTAAGATTGTTATTATTATTATTATTATTATTATTATTACTATTATTAATATTACGCTGTGGTCTCTGGGTACCATCGCTGCCTTATATGTAGCGTGACCGGTTTCGATGCCCGATCGGGACAGGATTCCTGTGTGGTGGATTTTCTCGAGATTTTCCTGTCCTGTAAGACACATACCAGGAAAATTTAAAGCTCAAACGGTCCCCGAACTTCATGTGGCTTTTATAATCATCATTATGATATTCGCCATGTGTACTTTAATGTATGTGAGTGAATAGTATGTTTGTCTTAAATATTCGTATTGTCCCGGTGTGGGCCCCGGATTGAATTGATCACTACATATCCTGTTTGGTCAAAAATGTGTCATACACATTTTAAAATCTCTCTCCCGACAGGCCCTGCCACGGAATGCACGTGTAAGATGAGAGGTTAAACTAGGATGGAGAATAAGAAGTTTCCATGGCCCTCTTCCGTTCCTTATTTGTCCACATGCCCTGGCCATCACAGTCTATGAGACTTAACTTTATTATTACATCTGGTTTCCCATAAAGACCAAGTAGCTCACTGTTATGTATCTTCTCTATTCGCATGTCCATCTCTCCTTGGTCCAAAAACTTTCCTCAAATATTCAAAATTTTCTGCTCCATTAAATTAAGAGTCCATGTTTCACAACCACATAATATAACTGGAAGAATAACATTTTTATATTATTTCAGTTTAATGTTTTCTCACAGAATTCCCTGTAATGCATTATACGGGTAGCATGCATTTCCAGAAATCAGCCTATGATTAATTCCTTTGTGCATCTCATTTCTATTTGTTTCCTAGATATTTGAATCTATCCACTTTTACAAAATTTCCCTCATTTGTCATGAATTGTCTATGTCCATTATATAACATATTTCTGTAGACATACGTTTAATTTTATTAATGTTTACTTCCAGCCCCAGTTTCTTAGTGTTACTCAGAAGACTGTGCTGTTACACGACTATATGTTATTAGAATTCGAACCAAGGACTGATGACATTGTTTTATGAGCCATGTAGTGATTGCGCAAGCTCTGGCTTTGGTGTCGTACGTTTTATATAAAGTCTCCAAAGCTTTGTGCATGTTGTGAAATTAATTGAAACTGCTCCTGTTGCAAGTGGGTAGCCATGTGAACTACAGGGGTAGACAGAATTACCCCTATTGTGGCACGTGTCAAAATTACAGAGAAAATTCTAGTTTTACTAATTTTGTAGCAAGATATAAAAATTACAGCGGTCCCTTCTAATTAATAACCCCTGATTTAGTGCTCGCGTCACAGGTTGATCAAACCCCTCATCTGGCAATACTAAACACCGTTTACTAATTAATTTAACTGGGAAGTAATTTTCAGAAGCTCACTGTGTGTTTATGTATCTCAAGTGTGAGACATAAATAACACCGCACAAAATACACTGTTAATAGTGATACGCACAATCGCTCATTATTTATTTTAAACGCAGCCGTCGTAAAGCATAAAAATAAACTAATCTTAACAAATGCCAAGAGTGATTTCCAATAGTTATTTTAAAGTATTTATATATTTAATGTAAACCGCGATGTTTGAAAACAAAATGAGAAACGTTATGTTTCACTTGTTCATCACTGCAACCAGATCATGTCATTTATTGCTAAAGGATCGCAATATTGTAAGAATGCACCCTAGTGGAGAAAAAATTAAACATATCAAACTGTATATTAATTAATTTCTGATGCAAATATGTCAATTATATATTACTGGAACCTTATTACCTGGGCAAATATACGTTTAAGAACGTGCAAATAGTGTTTTTTTTGGTATAATCAAATGCTACAAATGTTTTTATATTATCTCCCGCAACAACGATACGGTTACATTCGTGCACTATATATAAAATCTGGTAGCCACATGGGTTCACTGCAAAATAATGCTATGACCTATTCGGAATGTTAAAAAGGAGGAGCTTGATTTTACAGTGATACAATTAAACTGATAAAATCGAGGTGAAAAACGACTATGATTGGTTGTAAATAGAAAATCATAGAAATGTGAATGGTCATTGACTCCCATTTGGGGCGTGAGTTAAAATGCCAACATAAACTAAACGATTTTAATTTTAGTTCAAAGATCTGCGCGATAGAGTAGTGTGCAGCACCCTTGAAAGGGACTAACTAACTAACTCACTGTCTGTATCGAATCCCTAGGTTCATGGCCGCGCGGGCATAAGCTCTCCATACATCCCTATCCTGAGCGAATGTTTTCAATCATCCCCTGTATAATCTACTTCCCACAAATCATGGATAATGTTATTCTCCCACTTCATTCTCGGTCCACCAATGGGCGTTTTCCTCTGGTTTTCCTACAGGAAGCTTCCATGCACGTCTTTCATTCCCCATTTGTGTCACATATCCTTTCCATCGCAGTCTAAGAGACTTATCTGTTGTTATTATATCTGGCTTCCTGTAGTCCTACATAACATGTAGCTCACTCTTATATAGTTTTTCTCTTTTTTTCATTCGCCTGTCTGTTCATCTCTTTTTGCCCAAAAATTTTCCTCAGAACTTTAATCTCAAATACTCGTAATCTTCTTTCTGACCATGCTTCGCATGCAGTTTTATGAAAGGGGCAGTAAACAAATTCAGAACATCGACTTTTGATATATATGGGCTATGGCCAAAATTTAAAGAAATTAGGGAGGCTAGATTTAACTTCACTTATCAACTTCTAAACTTGGAATCTGAAATTTAAATCCCCGGCCACAATTAAAAGGCATTACCTTGTAACCTGCCGACTTCCGTTCTGCAGTAGTCTATCTGTTTCTTTGATACTCTTCATTTTTACTATTTTCAAATCTAATCCGTTGATCGTTCTCAGTTATTGTACAGATAATGACATTCTTCTTTACTATAAGAAATTTATTAGCACCTACTAAGTCTTAAGGGCCGTCTACAGTACAGCGTTCAGATTTCCTGAGTCTGGAGCAAGATATTTTTAAAGCGAGCCACATTTTTTTGTGCTAGCATACTAATTGCGTATCACATGTGGCAATATTCCAATATTGATTCAATTTATCCTCCCCCCCCTCTATCGGAAGAGAGGGGTTCTTTTCCATCAACCACATAAATAGCGTCTGCCCAACTGGACAAATTTCCTAACTTGACTTTTATGAGGAAAATAAAATTGACGATATAAACCTTCGGATGGAAAAACTTGATTCATCACATTTCCTTTCTTCGCTTATATTTATTTGAAAAATTTGTTTTCGTCTTTTATTAAAAAAACATGTGATAATCGGCTGCTGGGTAAGATAAGCCACAATTTATCTAGAGAATTTGGAAATCAAGAGTGGCATTTGTTAAGACTATTTAACGAGTAAAATTAAGCTGTTTACTCACAAATCATTATTTAAATATCATCATCATCATCATCATCATCATCATCATAGTACATTCACGAATTTAGGTCATTTGTTGACCTGTTTCGGCCTCAAGAGAAACACCATCCAAAAGTCTTTTGAGTAGATGTCCTGGTCTTCTTCTTCCTGCAGGTTGATATCTTAACATTTGTTTGGGTATTCTGTGATCTTCCATTCGATGAACATGTTGCATCTATCTTGACTTACAATCAGAAGTTTTGTTTTCTAAAGTTTCCATGTGTAATTCTTCTAAGATGTCTTCATTTTTTTGTGATCTAGTAGTGTGTATCCTGCAGTCCTCCGAAGATATCTCATTTCAGCAGATCTAAGTCTCTGTATATCCTTCTGTTTCAACGTCCATACTTCGCTACCATACAAAAGAGTTGGAAGAGCCAGTGTTTTATACACTTTTAATCTTGAATGCTTTTGGACTAACTGTGGCTTGAAGATAGAATTTAACCCTAAAATTCTTAAAAATTTAGATATTTTTGCAATTACATCCTTTTCTTCTTCATATGAGATATTGCATCCTAGATGTGTAAAATTATTCACCTGCTCCAAAATTTTATTGTCCAGTACAATTTTACTTCTGACAGGATCTACACCTTGAAATGCCATCATTTTTGTTTTTTCTGTAGATATATTCAAACCATATTCTTCTGTAATTCTGTTAAGTTCATACAGACCTTTCTGTAGATTATCTTCTGAATTTGCTATTATTATTTGGTCATCTGCATTATTTAAATATAGTTATTTAAAAATATTTATATATTTAATGTAAACAGCGATGTTTGAAAACAAATGAGAAACGTTTGTTATGCTTCATTTGTTCATCACTGCAACCAGATCATATTATTTATTGCCAAAGGATCGCAATATTGTAAGATGCACCCTAGTGGAGAAAAAATGAATCATATCATTGCAGGTTTTTCATTAATTCCTGATGTTCTATGATGTAAATACGACAATTATATTTTTCTGGAACGTTATTATCTGTGAAATATTACGTTAACAAAGTGCAAACAGTGGTTTCTTTTTATTGTGGTAGGCATATAATCAATTACTACGAATGTTTTTCTATTATATCCTGCATGCAGTATCTGTTGACATTCGTGCACTATATATATATAATCTGGTAGCCGTATTTCTTAGAGAGTCAGTCACTGCAAAATAATGCTCTGACCTATTCAGAATGTTAAAAAGGAGGAGTTTTCTTTATTATGATAATCTTATTTGATAAATTCCAGATGTAACACGACTCTCATTGGTTGTAAATCACAATTCATTGAAACGCAATTGGTCATTGACTCCCAGTTGGGGCGCGAGTAATATAGTCACAAATATTGACTCCCAGTTGGGGCGCGAGTAATATAGTCACAAATATTGACTCCCAGTTGGGGCGCGAGTAATATTGATTTCCCTGCTGTTAGCTGAATTCACACTGAATCTCGATGTTGGATCGACAAGTTATCCCACTTCGCCTGCTGATCAGACCAATACTCAAGGTCATAGTAAATTAATGCGCGAATAAATTTGTTTTTTTTTTCAGAAAAGAAAACGTATATTTTAGACCCAAAGTTGATAATACATTGGTATTATGTTTACCTCGCAACATTCAGAGCAGTAATAAAACTTCAATTCAGTATTTTCTTATCGATTATTTATTTATTAATTGTGACTATTTAACTGATGCCCCAAATGGGAGTCAATGACCAATCACGTTTTAATGTTTTCTGTTTTACAACCAATCAGAGTCGTGTTTCACGAAATATTTATCAGTGTTAAATTTACCATATTAAAGAAAGCTCCTCCTTTTTAATATCCTGAACAGGTCTGACCATTATTTTGCAGTGACTGAGATACGGCTACCAGATTTTATATATAGTGCATAGATGTCAACACATAGCGCTTGCAGGAGTTAAATATAAAAACATTTGTAGCAATTATTATTATACCACCAAAAAAAGAAACAACTGTTTGCACTTTCTTAAATTATTTTTCCCCAGAAAAATATAATTGTCATGTTTACATCATACGACATCAGAAATGAATTAATATACAGATTGATGTGTTTAATTTTTTCTCCACTAGAGAGCATTCTTACAATATTGCGTTCCTTTGGCAATAAATAGTATGATCTGGTTGCAGTGATAAACAAAAGAAGCAGATGAAGCGTACCTATCGTTTCTCATTTGTTTTCAAACATCGCCGTTTACATTAAATATATAAATATTTTTAAATAACTATAGTTAAATAATGATTTGTGAGTAAACAGCTTAATTTTATTCGTTAAATAGTCCTAACAAATGCCACTCTCAATTTCCAAATTCTCTAGATAAATTCACTCCTCACTTCGTGAGTCATGAATTTATCGATAATTTGGAAATCACTCGTGGCATTACTTATGAATATTTAGCCGCTGTCAATTTTCGAGAATTACGATGATGTATCGATTATTTCCAAAAATTAATTGATATATACCAATGATTCAATCAATGGAATATTTCGTGAGTTCCTTTGTTGACAGGAATCACATTTCATTGTATTTAAATGACTTCATTACGAAACACAGTACCTTATTCGTTATAACACAATATTTATTCTACGTCACATCCTGGGATAACGACAATCTTTAGGCGGAAGAGATATCTTTTTTTCTCAAAATAATTAAAAGATATGTAACATTATGAATATTGGTAATTTCTGAAGACTTTTTGTAATTGTTAATACTTGGGATATTTCAACAGTCCTTCCTGCACATGCCCTTAGATCGTCTCCATTCCATCAACATGAATTCTACAAGAATTGGCCCAGCATCATATTTAAAACATAAGTTCAGTGTGCAACAAAATAATACACCGACTGGTGAATTTCAATTTTTTCAGGTTTTCATCTGATTGTTTCTTAGGTAAGATCCGTCGTCCTCAACTTATAAAATATGTATTCTTTATGCCTGTATATCTTTCAGAACATCCGTTCCATCTTCAGCAGGTCTTCTTCGCTACAATATCTAGTATGATGATTGGTGCTGCTGGTCCTAATGTAGTGTTGTCGTAACGAATCACGACCAGCAGCATCAACCATCATACTAGATATTGTAGCGAAGAAGGACCTGCTGAAGATGGAACGGATGTTCTGAAAGGCCTACAGACATAAAGAATACATCTTTTATAAGTTGAAGACGACGGATAATACCTAAGAAGTTATATTTTAACTTATTTTATTTTATGACTCTCCACCTCAACGGTTTTAAAAATGAATTTTATTAGTATTGATATATTATGTGCTTTTAGAAGTGTTTCTGTGTAGTTTGGTGTTTATAAACGGAATAGTTTCAGAATTATGGTTTTTTAAATATTTTTAAAAATATTTTCTAAAAAAAATGATCCGTACGTTGCATTTTTTAAACATTGTCTCACGAAATTTGAGATTCAGAGTCTTTATGATTTTACTAAACACGTTTACTATTAACAAAATCACAAAGGGAGAATACTGCTTATTTTTCATTTTAAAAAATGATCCACTCTCGTGCATTTCCATCTCAAACTAAAAGAACACGTGTGCCCTAGTCTAGTAAGCACGTGGCAGAGTTGGATTAGCACATGTTGAACTGTCTAACCACAAAATGTCACTTTGATGGCATAAAAATTGCATCGTAAGGAGCGCGTTTAGTTTTGGAAAATGTAAACAAAAACATTAAAGTTTAAGCAGTAAAGCCGGGGTATTTAAACTCTTACGTCACGGACTCAATTTTGCTCTTACAGTAAAAATGTTTACTTGAAAATGATCCTAAGGAATCAGAGTTATTAAAAAGTAAATAAACAAAAAATTCATTTTTTGTTATTATTTCAACATTTTCACTACTAGGTGAAATAATTCAAGTAACGGATGAAAATAAAACTAAATTATATGGTCACACACACAAATACATTATATAATGGAGATGGACAGCTAATAACAAATGAGGGAAATTTTGAGGAAGTGGCTGAATTCAAATACCTAGGAACAATAATCACAAACACGAATGAGATGCACAAAAAATTAAACATAGGCTCAATTCTGGAAATGCGAGCCATAATGCTTCACAGAGTCTTGACGTCCCAACTCTTTTCAAAAAACCTTAAACTGAAAAAATATAAAACTATTATTCTACCAGTTATATTATATGGGTGCGAAACATGGACTCTTACTTTAAGGGAGGAAAGGATATTACAAGTATTTGAGAATAAAGTACTTAGGAAAATTTTTGGACCAACGAGTGATGAACAGAAAGGTGAATGGAGAATACTGCATAACAGTGAATTACATGGTCTTGATAGGAAGCCAGATATAATGAGAACAGTTAAGTCTCGTAGACTGCGATGGGCAGGACATGTGGCACGAATGGGGAATGAAAGACGTGCATGGAAGTTTCTTGTAGGAAAACCAGAAGGAAAACGCCCAGTTGGTAGATCAAGAATGAGGTGAGAGAATAACATTAACTATGATTTGAGAGAAGTAGATTATACAGGGAATGATTGGAAGCATTAGCTCAGGATAGGGATGTATGGAGAGCTTATGTCCTCGCGGCCATGAGCCTACGAGTTCGATAGTGCCAGTGAGTAAGTAAGTAAGTAAGATTTGTCAAATATCTATTTCGACAACCAGAAAATAATAAATCTAATTGAAATTTAATAAATGTGGAGAAAGTGATTCTACAAACAGGTGTAAAAAGTGGGCACATTTGAATAATGAGCTCAAACCAAACAGTCTCTGTTATGTTGTTCTGATGAGAGACAATTTGGTGATACGTTCATATCCTTAGCTAAGGCTTCCCCTCAAGTCATGCTTAATGTTATTCTCCCATCTCATTCTTGGTCTACCTACTGGGCACATTCTCTCTGCTTTTCCAACAAGGAGTTACCATGCCCCTCTTTCATTCCCCATTCGTGCCACATGTCCTGTCCAACTGTATACGAGATGTAATTGTTCTTATTATACAAGGTTTCCCATAAAGATGTGGTCACTGTTATGCAGTCTTCTCCATTCACCTAAATGTTTGTCTTTGGTCCAAGAAAATGCATTAGAACTTTATTCTCAAATACTTGTCATCTTTTCTGCTCGCTTATAGCAGGAGTCCATGTATCGCATCCATAACTGGGGGGAATAACAGTTGTATACAGTAAATTTTCAGTTTAACGTATTTTGAGAGAAGTTGGGACGACAAGAGTCCCTGTAATGCATAATAGCATTTCCAGAATTGAGCCTATGTTTAATTTCTTTGTGCATCTCATTCCTATTTGTGATTATTGTCATTATTGCCTCACTCTGATGGTTAACAGTTTATATAAAAGCTGGTGCCGCGCGGCAATGCTTGACATGCGGTGTTGTCACTTCTCTCATAGCGCTATGAGCGTTTATTACACATGGACAGAAGACATTGATTATTAATCATATTTGAAGAGAAAAATTATACGCTCAGACCGGGACTTGAACCCGGGACCCTTGGTTCTCTAGACCAAGTGCTCTACCAACTGAGCTACCTGAGCAAGTGCCGATCTAAACGCAAATCTTTCTCTATATACATTGTAATTCCCATCCACCAAATGCTGTGAAGCCATGCTTCTATCTTGCAAATGGCGGCTCCTTTATTAAGAAGACATATTTGGGAATTATACATTACAGCCAGTACGGCTTTTTCCAAGTTTTTATTATTGATTTCGTACATCTCAATGATGGATAAAATCATATTTGAAGAGAAAAATTATACGCTCAGACCGGGACTTGAACCCGGGACCCTTGGTTCTCTAGACCAAGTGCTCTACCAACTGAGCTACCTGAGCAAGTGCCGATCTAAACGCAAATCTTTCTCTATATACATTGTAATTCCCATCCACGAAATGCTGTGAAGCCATGCTTCTATCTTGCAAATGGCGGCTCCTTTATTAAGAAGACATATTTGGGAATTATACATTACAGCCAGTACGGCTTTTTCCAAGTTTTTATTATTGATTTCGTACATCTCAATGATGGATAAATCATATTTGAAGAGAAAAATTATACGCTCAGACCGGGACTTGAACCCGGGACCCTTGGTTCTCTAGACCAAGTGCTCTACCAACTGAGCTACCTGAGCAAGTGCCGATCTAAACGCAAATCTTTCTCTATATACATTGTAATGATTTATCCATCATTGAGATGTACGAAATCAATAATAAAAACTTGGAAAAAGCCGTACTGGCTGTAATTTATAATTCCCAAATATGTCTTCTTAATAAAGGAGCCGCCATTTGCAAGATAGAAGCATGGCTTCACAGCATTTGGTGGATGGGAATTACAATGTATATAGAGAAAGATTTGCGTTTAGATCGGCACTTGCTCAGGTAGCTCAGTTGGTAGAGCACTTGGTCTAGAGAACCAAGGGTCCCGGGTTCAAGTCCCGGTCTGAGCGTATAATTTTTCTCTTCAAATATGATTTATCCATCATTGAGATGTACGAAATCAATAATAAAACTTGGAAAAAGCCGTACTGGCTGTAATGTATAATTCCCAAATATGTCTTCTTAATAAAGGAGCCGCCATTTGCAAGATAGAAGCATGGCTTCACAGCATTTCGTGGATGGGAATTACAATGTATATAGAGAAAGATTTGCGTTTAGATCGGCACTTGCTCAGGTAGCTCAGTTGGTAGAGCACTTGGTCTAGAGAACCAAGGGTCCCGGGTTCAAGTCCCGGTCTGAGCGTATAATTTTTCTCTTCAAATATGATTTATCCATCATTGAGATGTACGAAATCAATAATAAAAACTTGGAAAAAGCCGTACTGGCTGTAATTATAATTCCCAAATATGTCTTCTTAATAAAGGAGCCGCCATTTGCAAGATAGAAGCATGGCTTCACAGCATTTGGTGGATGGGAATTACAATGTATATAGAGAAAGATTTGCGTTTAGATCGGCACTTGCTCAGGTAGCTCAGTTGGTAGAGCACTTGGTCTAGAGAACCAAGGGTCCCGGGTTCAAGTCCCGGTCTGAGCGTATAATTTTTCTCTTCAAATATGATTTATCCATCATTGAGATGTACGAAATCAATAATAAAAACTTGGAAAAAGCCGTACTGGCTGTAATGTATAATTCCCAAATATGTCTTCTTAATAAAGGAGCCGCCATTTGCAAGATAGAAGCATGGCTTCACAGCATTTGGTGGATGGGAATTACAATGTATATAGAGAAAGATTTGCGTTTAGATCGGCACTTGCTCAGGTAGCTCAGTTGGTAGAGCACTTGGTCTAGAGAACCAAGGGTCCCGGGTTCAAGTCCCGGTCTGAGCGTATAATTTTTCTCTTCAAATATGATTTATCCATCATTGAGATGTACGAAATCAATAATAAAAACTTGGAAAAAGCCGTACTGGCTGTAATGTATAATTCCCAAATATGTCTTCTTAATAAAGGAGCCGCCATTTGCAAGATAGAAGCATGGCTTCACAGCATTTGGTGGATGGGAATTACAATGTATATAGAGAAAGATTTGCGTTTAGATCGGCACTTGCTCAGGTAGCTCAGTTGGTAGAGCACTTGGTCTAGAGAACCAAGGGTCCCGGGTTCAAGTCCCGGTCTGAGCGTATAATTTTTCTCTTCAAATATGATTTATCCATCATTGAGATGTACGAAATCAATAATAAAAACTTGGAAAAAAGCCGTACTGGCTGTAATGTATAATTCCCAATATGTCTTCTTAATAAAGGAGCCGCCATTTGCAAGATAGAAGCATGGCTTCACAGCATTTGGTGGATGGGAATTACAATGTATATAGAGAAAGATTGCGTTTAGATCGGCACTTGCTCAGGTAGCTCAGTTGGTAGAGCACTTGGTCTAGAGAACCAAGGGTCCCGGGTTCAAGTCCCGGTCTGAGCGTATAATTTTTCTCTTCAAATATGATTTATCCATCATTGAGATGTACGAAATCAATAATAAAAACTTGGAAAAAAGCCGTACTGGCTGTAATGTATAATTCCCAAATATGTCTTCTTAATAAAGGAGCCGCCATTTGCAAGATAGAAGCATGGCTTCACAGCATTTGGTGGATGGGAATTACAATGTATATAGAGAAAGATTTGCGTTTAGATCGGCACTTGCTCAGGTAGCTCAGTTGGTAGAGCACTTGGTCTAGAGAACCAAGGGTCCCGGGTTCAAGTCCCGGTCTGAGCGTATAATTTTTCTCTTCAAATATGATTTATCCATCATTGAGATGTACGAAATCAATAATAAAAAATTGATTATTAATATTATCATTCAATTTTTATTTTATTATTTGGTACTGTATAACTTTTAAAGTTAAAATTATATATGTATTTACTTATTAAATAATTTATTTCCAGCTTCATATAGCTTTTAAGTCCACAATTAGTATTCATATATCATGCTGAAAATATTATTATTATTATTATTATTATTATTATTATTATTATTATTATTATTATTATTATTAAGAACTAGAAGTAAATATCAATAAAACTAAATATATGGTCACACGTAGAAATACATTATATAATGGAGATGGACAGCTAATGACAAATGAGGGAAATTTTGAGGAAGTGGCTGAATTCAAATACCTAGGAACAATAATCACAAATAGGAATGAGATGCACAAAGAAATTAAACATAGGCTCAATTCTGGAAATGCGTGCTATTATGCATTGCAGAGACTCTTGATGTCCCAACTCCTTTCAAAAAACGTTAAACTGAAAATATATAAAACTATTATTCTACCAGTTGTATTATATGGGTGCGAAACATGGACTCTTACTGTAAGAGAGGAAAGGAGATTACAAGTATTTGAGAATAAAGTACTTAGGAACATTTTTGGACCAAAGAGAGATGAACAGACAGGTGAATGAGAAGACTACTAACAATGAACTACATGGTCTTTATAGTAAGCCAGATATAATAAGAACAGTTAAGTCTCGTAGACTGCGATGGGCAGGACATGTTGCACGTATGGGGAATGAAAGACATGCATGGATGCTTCTTGTAGGAAAGCCAGAGGGAAAACGCTCAGTTGGTAGGCAAAGAATGAGGTGGGAGAATAGCATTAAGTCGATTTGAAGGAAGTCGATTATACAGGGAATGATTGGAAAGCATTAGCTCAGGATACGGATGTATGGAGAGCTTATGTCCGCGCGGCCATGAACCTACGGGTTCGATAGTGCCAGTGAGTAAATAAGTATGTAAGTATTATTAATTTTATTATTATTATTATTATTATTATTATTATTATCTACCTCTGTGATTGACACATGTGGATGTGAAGGGCCAGCAGCCGGCTGGTAAAAGAGCAACCGCTGAAAAGTGGAAAGACCCTCAATCGGAATTATTATTATTATTATGAACTGTTCGATCTGAAATAGTTTCCCATGGCCGCCATATGTTCAAATCACTTATATATTAAACTAATAAAATATGTAGATATATTATTATTGGAGCTACATATCACAGTAAATCACTGATAATTATAACAATTAATTACGGTATACAATTTTATAACTGGATCGACTGCTCCACGTTCTGAGTTTTAATTGAAACTGAGTGAAGAATAGCAATGTGGCAACATCGTGGTAGTCGCGGCAGTAGTAAATTTGTATTTTAATAACATATATAAAAGCTGCGGGGAAACAAAGCGAATCGCTTGTTAAGTACCATAGTGAGGCTATAATACAAGGAATTTGAATCTTGTCATTAGCTGCCCAATTTCATTATATAATGTGTTTCTATTTGTGAACATATATTTTGTTTTATTGATGTTTACTTTTAGTTCCAATTTATTATGAATAGAGTGTGTGTGTTGGCTCAATATCGCCTAATGATACCACTTCATCAACATGAAACTAACAGCTTATTAACACCAATGAGTTGTAGCCTTTATTCAACTTGTAAAGATTTGATGGCTGCCCTATTACAAAATTGAACAGTAGTGGAGATAGTGCATCTCTTTGCTTTAACTCATTGCGAATTTCACAAGTATCGGAAAACTGTTTGCCTACACGCACCCTACTCTTTGTGTCATTTAGACACATTCGAATAAGTCTAATTATTTTTTTAGGAATTCCGAATTCCTCGAGGATACTATATAATTTCCCCCTCTTAAATCGGGTATTCTCACTGCCGTAAATATATGTATTAGTGTCTCCATTGGACATGGAGGAGCGCTACAGAACTGCTCCACTTATCTGTCACCATCACTCAAGGAATACGCTTGGAGAGTAAGGAGAATCTTACCATCCAACTGAATTCTCAATGGAAAGTGATAATTGATCCTATAAGGCATACACTCGCCAAATTTATGTCACTGCTGATAATAGGCCCTTACTTACTTACTTACTTACTCACTGGCACTATCGAACCCGTAGGTTCATGGCCGCGCGGATATAAGCTCTCCATACATCCCTATCCTGAGCTAATGCTTTCCAATCATTCCCTATATAATCTACTTCCCTCAAATCATAGTTAATGTTGTTCTCCCACCTCATTCTCGGTCTACCAACTGGGCGTTTTCCCCCTGGATTTCCTACAAGAAGTTTCCATGCACGTCTTTCATTCCCCATACGTTCCACATGTCCTGCCCATCGCAGTCTACGAGACTTAACTGTCCTTATTATATCTGGCTTCCTATAAAGACCATGTAGTTCATTGTTATGTAGTCTTCTCTCTTTGGTCTAAAAATTTTCCTAAGACCTTTATTCTCAAATACTTGTAATCTCCTTTCCTCCCTTAAAGTAAGAGTCCATGTTTCGCACCCATATAATATAACTGGTAGAATAATAGTTTTATATATTTTCAGTTTAACGTTTCTTGAAAGGAGTTGGGAAGTCAAGAGTCTCTGCAATGCATAATAGCACGCATTTCCAGAATTGAGCCTATGTTTAATTTCCTTGTCCAACTCATTCCTATTTGTGATTATTGTTCCTAGGTATTTGAATTCAGCAACTTCCTAAAAATTTCCCTCATTTGTCATTAGCTGTCCATTTCCATTATGTAATGCATTTCTACGTGTGACCATATATAATAGGCCCTACTGGAATTAAAGGGAAAATTGGTCACACAACATGACGGAGAGGAAAAACAAATGGACATAAATAATTTTACTTCCGTTTGAACATCACTGTATCCAGAATACTAGAGGAGAAGAAACATTGTTGTGGAAGAAGAGCCATTGCTGCACAGGTCGGTGTGTACATACATTCACAGAGGCCAATGCCTTTACCTTGGATTATCCACGCCATTCCTCTGTGGAGACAGATTAACGCTGAAACTTTCCGCCAGGTCCCACGCGAAATCATGAGTCCGTCAACAATAAACTTCTAAATATTACGAGTATATTTATTTCAACTCCGTCTTCAATTTTGAAAAAAGTCGTTATTTCAACCGAACTTTACGACCGGCGATAAAAAAATTGTTTTTTTCCTAGAAAGGATTTAGAAACTTAATATGACATTCTTCTTCCTCCCACAGGAGAACTTGGATTACTTCTAAAATATTGATTTACCACTTCACTATAACCATTGTAATCGGCCTCGGTGGTCTAGAGGTTAAGTTCCTTGGCTCTGGTTCCGAGGGTCGCGGGTTCAAACCACGGCGGGATGAATGGATTTGTTAGGATGGAAAAATCCAAGAGACACGTTATCCGGGAGGGGCCTGAAGCCTAAACTGAAGCGTCTGAGCATCATTTAATCGGCCTTTTCCATCAAAGTAAAACCTTAGTTGCCTACTATATGCCTCTTTAAGGCGATGTGCTAACCACGTGCCACTCTCTGATACCTATTATCTTCAATAATCTCAATTGGCTCCGTCTTACTGACAGACGTAAATTGCACTCTCTTTCACTACTCTTCAAGCTTCTGAATTCCTACATTCCTACTTACCTGGCGTCCAGATTTGAGAAGTTATCTTCTTACCACAATATTGACACTAGGCCCCACAGGAGGACTTATCGCTTTCATTTTTTCATCCTAAAAATCAATGGAACCAGGCCGGTTATGAACCCGCGACACTCGGGACTAGAACCAAGGAACATAACCACTAGAGCTGCACTCGCTACGTGTTAATGACATCCCCACTACCGTGTCTATGCACGTTTATATTGAATTCAAACTCGGCGATTTGTATGAAAACATCGACAGAGTTGACGCTGATGTACGTGATATCACAAAGACCTCGGACTTGGGTGTAAGACCCGAGCGATACCGCATACCATCATCTTAATCGTCATTTGTTAAAACATCATCTTGATTCTAATCCAAGTTGTAATAAAGCAAATGTGAAATGCATTCTTTAAGTAGATTGAGGAAAATGTTCCCCACTGATCTCAAACAATTCTCATGCAAACTCTCGTGATCTCGCATTTTGAATATTGTGACATCTTATTAACGATGGACCAATACATAAATTGCAACGTATTCATAACATGTGTATCAGATATATTTGAAAATTCGTAAATATGAGTATATTTATTTATAATTTGGGGAACGCATTATCTTATTCTGCTATTCAACAAGTTCATTAACCACTCGCTTCCATCTCCTATTTTAACTGTATGACAAATACAATGGACCTGACCTTGTCAATTTTATTAAGTTAAAGAAATTAGAATGGGCTGGCCATGTACAAAGGCTGTCAACAGGCAGAGCACCAAGAAAGGTGCTTACACCAAGTTTTATGGGGAATAGACGGGTTGGAAGACCGAAAAAACGATGGGAGGATAGTATTAAGGAAGATGCTGCAAACCTAGTTAAGTTCGCAACTGGAGGCTCCTGCGCAAGATAGAAATGATTGGAGGCAGACGTTAAGGGAGGCCAAAGCCCGAATTTGAGCCAATCAGCCATTGGATGGAATTTGAGTACACGATCGCACAAGAACTCTGACACCTGTACCGTATCTATTGCTAACCTCTGCAAATCAGGGACTGCCGGATATTAGCTTCATTTGAAAGAAATTTAAATCTATTTATTTGCAATTGGTCTGTCCACGGATTAATTGATGGTTTCTGATTGTTTGCTTCTCTAAAAATATTGACGTCATTAATTTTAATTTTGTTTAAATTTTATAAATATTCGTTTATACATTTTATATGTTATGATCTTGTGTAAATATTTTCTGCATTAATTTTTTTTTTAGCTGGTTGAGTGGAAGAAAAGGCATTATGACGTTAACTTAGCCAGTTTAAATAAATTATTATTATTATTATTATTATTATTATTATTATTATTATTATTATTATTATTATTATTATCTCCATACGAGTTAGGACTTGGAAAAAAATATTTACATGAACAGTTCAAAAGTATATAAGTTATATATATATATTGTTTTTTTTTTGTTTTTTTTTTTTTTTTTGGAAACATGCCTTTACTCTATCTCAGAATTTGAATGGATGCAATGCACTTGTCCCAACATTTCCGTCGTCTGCAGTTATATGCTACAAAAACCACTACTTGACCGATGTTCCAAAACCGCCTCCGCACTTTTCACTACTGCTTCAGAAGATGGAAAATAAACCACGATGGAGTTTCTTCAGGTTAGGGTGTATAAAAAAGACACACGAGGCTAAATCCGGACTATAGGGAGGATGGGGGACGCATTTTAATGTAATTTTTTGCAAGGTATTCAAGATAAAAATTTGCGACACGTGGCTTCGAATTATCGTATATGATATATTAAGTTAACAAATATCGTAAAAATAAACTTTCGATTGTTAAATTATGGCTCTAAAGATATAGGCTAATGATTATTCTTCATTGGACAGCCCTCGTAAATAATTTTAATTCCATTTATTTTCTTAAATCTGTCGTATTATAGTTCCATGCAACACAGCGCTACCATCGAGTTTAAATTTTGAGGAAAATCTAAAATATATCACATTGGGAGACCGATATTTATATATTTTCTTGAGAATGTAGGTTAGCTTTCAAGTGATATTAGCAAAAGATCTTAAGTAAATTTCACTTGCTTAAAGCTGAATATCCTATAATGACGTGTTGTATCGCTTACAAATTTAAAATTAAATCAATTCTAATCTTTAGTTTTGTACAAAGTGTGGTCTCACCTTCAACAACAATAGCACTTTGAAATAGTCTTTACCTCACGATAAAATCCCGATTATCTTTTAATTAAATAAGCAGAATGTGACAATGTTTTGAAGTAAACTCGCCTGCTTCTTATTATAGCAATGAAATAAAAATAAAATTTTACGTTTCAAAATTAAACTGTCGCTAAGCGCTAGGAAATGCCAAAAAATCTCATATTAATAAAATTCGATTGTCTCGTGTTAGTGGAGGAGCTGTAAAGCTTGCGAGACAAAAAGAAAAATATATATGGGAGCCATTTTATGTGTATTATAGCCAATCAAACTATCCGAAAGTCATTTTCCAAGTTATAGAAGAACACTTGCCAAAGTTTTAGGTTTTCACGAAGTCTCGGGACTCTGTCCCCTCTCCTGAAATTGGCCACATCTAAGTTTATGATTCATCCTGCTCCCAGCTATGGGATTAACTTTTGCTTCTGCCAGGCCGTCACTTTATAACATTGTTATTGATCTTCAATAAAGTGATCAATATTTGTACAAAAACCTAGACGATCGTCCATCTCACCAACTGTCACAGGATTGATGATCGGGGCAAGGGGTACTATACCAAGATTCCTAGCCAAATTTTGGATTTCTTTAGATTTGGACAGGGTGTATCTTTCTAAAATTGCCATCGCTGCCATTAGAGGATCAATTTCAATTCTAAGAAACCATTTTTACAAAATTTTTACTTTGTAGTATGTATACCTACTTCAATTAGACCTACAATTTGAATTTTTTAAATGTATTTACAAGATTCAAAAAATTAATTGTCTATATCACTTTGTCCTTGAGGCAATCCTCTAATGAGGAAAGTTGTATATAATATAATAAGAGATGTGGGACCAGCAGCCGGCCAGTAGACCAGTCGCGCCATGGAAATCACTCCCACTTTGCAAATAGACTGTTACATTTTATTGTAAACCGCATTTATTTACGTCTTGTTGCAAACAGGAACGCGCTCTATCGCTCTGGTGGAAATGGAACAATTCTGCTTTCGAGAAGAAAATTTCTCATATCAAACGTCTAGTCATTAACGTGTAAAGACAAAGCTACGATGTTTGGTTTTATTTGCAAGTACATTAACTCACTGGCACTATCGAACCCAGAGGTTCATGGCCACACGAACATATCCTCTCCATACATTTTTAACCTGAGCTATTTTCCCCTGTATAATTTACCTCCCTCAAAACATGGTTAGTGTTATTTTCCCACCACGTTCTTAGGCCATCTACTTGCAGCTTTCCATCTAGTTTGCCTACAAGGATATTACATTTAACTCTTTCAATTCCCATCAGTGCCACATGTCCTGTCCATCCCAATCTTGGAGATTTGACTATTCTTCACATAAAGACCATGCAGTTCACTGTTATGTAGCCTCCTCCTTTCACCTGTCTCCCTTGGTATAAACATTTTCCTAACAACTTTATTCTCAAATACTCGTAATATTTTCTCCTCCCTTAAAGTAAGGTCCCAAGTTTCGCATCCATGAAATATTTTTTCATAGTGTTCTACTCAAGAGCAGGTCTTTCACTGCAAACTCAGCATTCTCCACTCGTTCCGTGACTCAGCTTTCCTTTTTGTATCTCCATACAAACCATTTATTTTAATATTGTCTATCATCTGATGTATTTTTCTGCCTCCATGAAATATAGGCCTAATTGGAATACTAACAGAATTATATAATTTAAGTTTTTATACAAGTTCGGATGTCGAGAGTCCTTCAGAATTTAGCCTATGTTTAATTTGTTTCTTCACCTCATTCCTGTTTGTAATTATTGTTTTTATGTATTTGAATTCACCCACTTCTTCAAAATTTTCCCCATTAGACATGAACCGTCCATTTCCATTATATAGGCCTCCATCCATCCATAGTAATTCTGCCCGAGGGCAGGTCTTTCACTGCAATCATAGCATTTTCATGCTATGCTTTATATAGGCCTAATGTATGATATTTAGTTTCATTGCGCTGATTCGAACGCCCAAAGTAAAAGATATTTTCTCATGGATTTTCTGCCTGTATGTGGCCGGTGTCCACCCAATCATCGTGTGGGATAATGGGTAGGTTGAGAATACCAGGTATAACAACTGGGATAACCCTATATTTTCTGTATAGATATGACGTCAGCAGCCGGATGGTAATGGAATTTTGTTTTGTTTTTTAACAACATTGTTACAAGATTCATGGAATAAGTTAGACGATAAAAACTATTAAGTAGCGATATTTGATTTTAAAAGAATTTCCTAACATAAAAATTCACAATTTTTGCTGGGCATTTCGGACACAAATTCCGTCCTGGAGTCTATGCCACTGTCTGTAGACTGGTAAGAACAAGCATGTTTTTACAAGATTTCACTATTTCAATACTTAATATAATACTGACATAGGCTCAAGTCTGAAAATGCGTGCTATTATGCATTGCAGAGACTCTTGATGTCCCAACTCCTTTCAAAAAATGTTAAACTGACAAATATATAAAACTATTATTCTACCACTTACATTATATGGGTGCGAAACATGGACTCTTACTTTAAGGGAGGAAAGGAGATTACAAGTATTTGAGAATAAAGTCCTAAGGAAAATTTTTGGACCAAAGAAAGATGAACAGACAGGCGAATGGAGAAGACTACATAACAATGAACTACATAATCTTTATAGGAGGCCAGATATAATAAGAACAGTTAAGTCTCGTAGACTGCGATGGGCAGGACATGTTGCACGTATGGAGAATGAAAGACTTGCATGGAAGCTTCTTGTAGGAAAGGCAGAGGGAAAACGCCCAGTTGGTAGACCAAAAATGAGGTGAGAGAATAACATTAACTATGATTTGAGGGAAGTAGATTATACAGGGAATGATTGGAAAGCATTAGCTCAGGATAGGGATGTATGAAGAGCTTATGTCCGCTCGGCCATGAACCTATCGGTTCGATAGTGCCAGTGAGTAAGTAAGTAATATAATACTGACTTCTCTCGAACTTCTTTTAAAAAATATCAAAATTGCATTTATATTTTGTTGCTGTGTAACACCTGTTTTATCCCAATAGTAATAAAATCACCAAAAAAGTAGTTTCGAGACCAAATTTAGATTTTATTCTTTTACATGCAGACAATCTTAAATGAATGGATGGAGCGAAGGTTTAAGTCGACGACACGGGATAGCAATGCTGTCTTCTTACAACGCACCTTAATATGTAAACGTCCATTTTCATACATTTGTGGGACGTGATCCATGAACAAGATTCTACTAAGCTGTAGCGATGTACAACGTGTCGTCAATTAGACTAACATAAGAAGAGTGCAGTTTTGAGAGAAGCTGGAGAAAAAATAAGTTTTGAAAATTAGTTCCGCCTGTTTTCTCTATTTACAGTATTGTTAATAAGTTTTTATTTCGGGGTGCGGTGAGAGAGTCGGGATCTCGCCTTGTATGGTAGAAAATAATTTATGAGCTGTCGACTCATGAATCGCAAAGCCCACGTGCTGTACCTCCATACTAGAAAGATCTGATCTTGAGACTTGTACTCTGCAAGGCGCCGATAATGATCCCACACTCGCAATATTAGCAATTAGGAAGATCGGAGGAGCCAGTCCTGTCCGAATAGTGGACCAGTGAAACGATGTTAAGAGTGAAGACAAGAAAGCTGTCTAACAAGTGAAACCGTCAGCGAGTATAAAGGAATGAGTGATAAATAAATTGAGAAGCAAGAGATTTTATTAACAACAAATTATTTGTAAAGAATCTGCGGATTATAATGAGATAAACGAGGAGAATTTGGAGAATTTGTGTAAACATCTGCGGTGTTTATTTAAATACATTCCAACTGAATCGTACGCCAGCGCCACTAGTGACAGTTTCATAACTGATATTCATCATCAGCATCATCAGCATCAAGGATTAGACCTGCTGGTCTGTTCCGATCTCATGTTAGAATTGGTCTATCCATCTTTTACTGGGTCTTCCAACATTTCTTCGTCCTAGTGGTTTGTAACGAAGAATCTGTTTCGGAATTCTATCGTTATCCATTCTATTGATGTGGTCCATCCATTCATCTCTGTATTGTGTAATTCTATCTAATAGATTGAATATATTCAGTTCTCTTCGTATATCCTCACTTCGCCTTTGATCCATTATTGTACAGCCAGCAACACTCCTCAGAAACCTCTTTTCTGACGATTCTATTCTTCGTTCCTGGTTAACTGACTGGTAACGTCTTCAGGGGACATCAATATTTATACTTTCAAGTCTCTTGGTAGACAATGCCGGCAGATTCAACCGTTGACAACCAAAGTAACTGATATTGTTACCATTATTATTATTATGATTATTATTATTATTATTATTACCATTATTATTATTATTATTATTATTATTATTATTATTATTATTATTATTATTATTATTATTATTATTATTATTATTATTATTATTATTATTATAAATGCATTAAACATTTGGTACTGGATATCGATACAAAGTCAAACTTGAAGATTATGAGAGTAATTTGATAGAGTATCGCAGGAAAGACAAATATGTAAATAAGGCTGTAAACACACAGAGTGTCCCTGAATATATTCAACAGATAAAGTTGATGGGATTGCAGAGTTGTGTGATGTGTTTTATACGACATTTGTAACGGTAGCCATTATTAAAGAAAATGTAATGTGATAATATTCACAAGGATTAATTAAACTACGATCAGAATCTTTAGAGAATTAGATGTGTTTCACAGACTGAGTGAATCCCAGATTGATACTTCATACATCAAGATATCGTCATTTATAAGATTCAATTTTTGTTTTGTCTCTCTCTCTCTCTCTCTCTCTCTCTCACTGTCTCTCTCTCCGTCTACCTTAGTTTGACCTCTCCTTCTGCATGTATCTACTCCACCCGCGCCATAGAGGGGCAAGGCGTGTCGGGAGAGGAATTGCATCTCTGTATCATATATATGTTACTTTTTGACCACACATGGACATGGAGGGACCTACCCAGATGGCATGGCCACCTCCGAGACAGCACGAATATTTAAAACAAGACAAACCATTCACTCAGTAATTCACACAAAACAAATCGATGATTACGATGGTGAGATGATGTCCAGGATCCATCTGTGTCTTACAGGTGAGGAAGGTGAGGAGAAAACCTCAACCAGGATATCGGGAATCGAACCGGGGCCCGTTGCGCACGAGGCCATGAAATATTATCGAACAATTTCTTCAATCATTAGACAAGAGTAATTTCTCATTATTAAAAAGGAAGTGAAGATCCTTTTAAGAAAGCCTATAAAAATAATATTAAGCCAACTTAATTTCAATACTAAAGAGAACTATTTAAAATGTGTAGTTAATATTCTTACTTCCAGTGTAAAGAGAGGAATGATACATTTTTTACAGGAAATAAAATCTGTTGGCGCTTACAGTTTAATAAAGAGAAACAAAGAAGAACGAGGTGACACTGGTTTCCCAAGTCATATGTAATATTTGCTAGAAGAGCCCGCACTTGACAAAGGGTTGGACAGACAGACATATGGACACTGGCAGGTGTTAACCAATACCAAGTAACAATTACAGCAGCAGTAATTACCTTCCCGAAACCTGTTCTTCCACCTCTTCTTCTTCTTAAAAAAAAATCTTTGGGTGGTTTGAGGCATATAGCATGCACACTTGCACGCTGATCGCAACCAACGCGTCTACTTGATAATCCTCGTCTTACTTCTATGTTGCATGTTCACATTATGTCTTATGGACATGTTCATCATGCTAATACTTGCCATCTCCAACTATAAACTAATTACTCTCCAACACTCCCGCGCGGACTTAAGCTCTCCAACAACCCTATGCTTAAGTAATGTTTTCTAATCATACCCTGTATAATTCACCTCCTTCAAATCATGGATAATATTATTCTCCCACCTCATTCTTGGCCTGCACACTGGGCGCGTTTTCCCACTGTTTTCCTAAAGGAAGTTTCTATGGCCCTCTTTCATGTCACATATCCTGTACATCGCTGTATACGAGACTTAACTGTTCTCATTATATTGGTTTCCCTAAGATATTGTAGGCAACGAATGTATTGTCTTCTGTTCGTCTCTCTTTGAACCAAAAAGTTTTCTAAGAACTGCATTCTAATAACTAACTAACTAACTAACTCACTGGCACTATCGAACCCGTAGGTTCATGGCCGCGCGGACATAAGCTCTCCATACATCCCTATCCTGAGCCAATGTTTTGCAATCATCCCTGTACAATCTACTTCCCTCAAATCGTAGTTAATGTTATTCTCCCACCTCATTATTGGTCTACCAACTGGGCGTTTTCCCTCTGATTTTCCTACAAGAAGCTTTCATGCATGTCTTTCATTCCCCATTCGTGCCACATGTCCTGTCCATCGCACTCTACGAGACTTAACTGTTCTCATTTATCTAGCTTCCTATAAAGACCATGTAATTCACTGTTATGCAGTCTTCTCCATTCTCCTGTCTGTTCATCTCTCTTTGGTCCAAAAATGTTCCTAAGAACTTTATTCTCAAATACTCGTAATCTCCTTTCCTCCCTTAACGTATCCATATCATATAACTGTTCCATGTTTTGCGTGGTCTGGAAGAATAACAGTTTTATATATTTTCAGTTTAACGTTCTTGGAGATGACAAAAGTCCCTGTATGTGTTACTGTGACAAATTTTAAGAAATATTGCGGACTGTTGGCCCGTTTCTCAAAGGACCAACTTTTGTGTATTCGCGGGGGCCCTCGCGGCCCTTGACTTTCGTTTCTCGAAATCTCGTACCTACAAGAACCGTGCTCTCGGAATTTCGCTTTTACAATGTATTGAATGTGCTTACTGTAATGTATACTTTTCTTTACGTTTTACTGTAAGTGCAGTAGTGCAGTGTGTTACTGTATGTGCCAGGCTTTATATTTGTATTGCATCAAAAACGAATATTATGACGATGACGTGTTGAGAGGTTTCACTAACACACTTCAAGTTGCGCAAGCGCAATGCTAACAGTGGAGCGCTGTTGCTATTGTTTACATAACGCCGATATTTAACAGCTGAGTTGGAATCTGGACTTGCGCAACAATCGTGCTTGAGTAGACGAGAATCCGCGAGCAAAATATTCAGTAGCCGAGGGGTTAAGGCAAGAGGCCTTGGCGCAGATCTCCATGGGGATATATTTTCTCATCGAATTTCTGCCAGTATGGGACCGGTGCCCACCCAGCATCGCGAGGAATATAGGTAGCTGCAAATGATAGCGGCTCCAGGCTGAGAAGACCAGCTATAACGACTGGGGGACTCGATACGCTGACCACATGTCATCCCTTTACTGGAAGGATGATCGCCACATGTGGATGTGAGACCAACAGCCACCTGGTAGGCCTGTCGCGCCATTGAGTTCAGTTTTAACACAGATCCAGTGTGAATGTATAATTGTGCTACATCCAGACTAACAGGATACTTGGATGCAGCACCAACTGGAAGTCACACACCCAAATCGATGTATTGGTGGAGAAGACAGATTGTTTACAGTGGGTCATGTGTGATTCTCCTGCATCATCAGATGATTACCTTTTCCCTCGCGCTATGATTCAATTATTACGCACACAGCTGACCAAGTGCGCCAGCCTCTTCACCGTCGATTAGCTCTCTGTAAACACATAAGAGGTCAACATTTGTACGGTGTGATGTGGGTTTCTTAACGAAATATGGAATCCACACCAATCATCACATCTGGATATTTCTCAAACCTCCATGAGCCCAGGATCGGGACCATGAACTTCTGGGCATGAATTTGTCCTCCCGCCCACCAAACTAAGCGGTATCCTGATGACTGTTGTGGTTATTAAATTACACCCTACTCCATTTTTTCAATTCCACAAGACACTGCAGTACTTAATTAAGACATACTTACTTACTTACTTACTCACTGGCACTATCGAACCCGTAGGTTCATGGCCGCGCGGACATAAGCTCTCCATACATCCCTATCCTGAGCTAATGCTTTCCAATCATTCCCTGTATAATCTACTTCCCTCAAATCATAGTTAATGTTGTTCTCCCACCTCATTTTTGGTCTACCAACTGGGCGTTTTCCTTCTGGCTTTCCTACAAGAAGTTTCCATGCACGTCTTTCATTCCCCATACGCGCAACATGTCCTGCCCATCGCAGTCTACGGGACTTAAAACTGTTCTTATTATATCTGGCTTCCTATAAAGACCATGTAGTTCATTGTTATGTAGTCTTCTCCATTCACCTGTCTGTTCATCTCTCTTTGGTCCAAAAATTTTCCTAAGAACTTTATTCTCAAATACTCGTAATCTCCTTTCCTCCCTTAAAGTAAGAGTCCATGTTTCGCACCCATATAATATAACTGGTAGAACAATAGTTTTATATATTTTCAGCTTAACGTTTTTTGAAAGGAGTTGGGACATCAAAAGTCTCTGCAATGCATAATAGCATGCATTTCCAGAATTGAGTCTATGTTTAATTTCTTTGTGCATCTCATTCCTATTTGTGATTATTGTTCCTAGGTATTTGAATTCAGCCAATTCCTCAAAATTTCCCTCATTGTCATTAGCTGTCCATTTCCATTATATAATGTATTTCTACGTGTGACCATATATTTAGTTTTACTGATATTTACTTCCAGTCCTAATTTCTTAGTGTTACTCAATAGTGTGTGCGTGTTGGCCTTTAGTATCTCCTCGCTATCGGCCAATAGTATACACATCATCAGCATAAACTAACAGCTTATTAATACCATTGAGTTGTAAGCCTTCCTCATTCTCCAAAGATTTAATGGCATGCTCTAGTACAAAATTAAATAGTAGAGGAGATAGTGCATCTCCTTGCTTTAACCCATTCTGGATTTCAAAAGTGTCTGAAAACTGTTTGCCTACACGCACCCTACTCGTTGAGCCATTTAGACACATTCGTATAAGTCTAACCAACTTTTTAGGAATTCCAAACTCCAGCAGGATACTATATAACTTCTCCCTCTTAATTGAATCATATGCTTTTTTGAAGTCTACATATAGTTGATGTACAGTACCATTATATTCCCATTTCTTTTCTAAAATCTGTCTATACTAAAAATCTGATCTGTTGTAGACCTGTTTCTTCTAAATGCACATTGATGATCTCCTAGAATGTCATCAATATAGGGAGTAAGTCTGCTTACTAATATATTTGTTAGAATTTTGTACGAAGTTGAAAGTAATGAGATGCCCCTATAGTTGTTGCAATCAGTTTTATCTCCTTTCTTATAAATTGGTACGATAATTGATTCCTTCCATTCATCTGGAAGAGCTTCTTTTTCCCAAATCATACTAAGCAACCAGCGTATCTTGTCCATCAATTTTTCTCCCCCTGATTTTAGCAGTTCTGCTGGGATCTCATCTGAACCTGATGCTTTATACATCTTCAATTTTTCAATTGCCATTTCAACATCTAATGCATTTGGCTCTGCGACTAGCATTTCTGCTGTCTGTAAGTTATTCTCCTCAATGTCCTGTTCTGTATGTACATTTAATAGCTGATTAAAATAACTTTTCCATCTATTTAATATACTCTTGGAATCTGCAATCATATCCCCATTTTCATTCCGAATTATGTTTGTTCTAGCCTGAAACCCTTTCTTCTCTATACTAATTCCCTGATATAATTCTCTAATGTTCCTATTTTTTGCATTCATTTCAAGATCATTAATCTTCTCTCTCAAATATTCCCTCTTTTTACTCTTTAGTAACTTGGTGGTTTCCCGTCTAACACTACCCAATTGCTCTAAATTTACCTCATTTGGCTTCTGTAACCATTTAATTTTTGCTAGCTTTCTTTTCTTTACAATGTCGGCACATTCCTCATCAAACCATTTCTTGTTTTGCCTCTTTTTTAAACAACCAATGCTTTCTGATGCTGACAATTTAATAGTATCTCTTATAGCCTCCCATTCTTTATTTATATCAGTTTCTTCTTCGTTTGCCACATTGTCATCTGAAGATTCCAGTACTTCAAATCTATTAGCAATTTTGATTTGGTATTCTTGCCGCATTTCATCATTTTTCAAGTTTTTAATTCATATTTTACAGAATCATCTTTAGCGTTTGTTCCTCTCATAAGCGATAGCCGTTGTCTGATTTTCACCC
Source organism: Diploptera punctata (assembly GCA_030220185.1). Classification (NCBI taxonomy): domain Eukaryota; kingdom Metazoa; phylum Arthropoda; class Insecta; order Blattodea; family Blaberidae; genus Diploptera; species Diploptera punctata. The sequence goes on from JASPKZ010007268.1 coordinate 1,341,383, forward strand.
TGACCAGATGATGATCTGAATTGCAGTCTGTCCCTCTAACTGATCTAACATCAATGATGCTACTGTGCCAGCGTTTATCCACTAATACATGATCTATCTGGTTCCGAGTTTCTCCATCTGGGGACGTCCAGGTGTATTTATGAATATCCTTATGCTGAAATGTTGTGCTCTTAACAACGAGATTCTTTGATGTGGCAAATGTGACTAATCTAACCCCGTTGTCGTTACTATCTTCATGAAGACTGAATTTGCCTATTGTTGGTTTGAATATATCTTCCCGCCCCACTTTTGCATTAAAATCTCCTAAGACAATTTTCATATGATATCGTGAAAGGCTATCAAATAAGCATTCTAATTCTTCATAGAATTCATCCTTGATCTTGTCATCTTTATCTTCTGTGGGGGCATGTACATTTACAATTATAAAATCATGTCGTTTACCCTTTAGAATTATGTATGATATCCTATCACTAACAAACTTAATATCTCGGATAGCGGATAGTATCCTCCTCCTGACTAAAAAACCCGTTCCAAATGCAGGTCTTTCTGCACCCCCATAGTATAATGAAAAGCTTCCTGATTCCTGACTACCTTCTCCTGGCCACCTAACTTCCTGTAAAGCGACTATATCCAAGGGCGATTTATCCAATTCCCGCGTTAATATCTCTAGTGCCCCGCTATTGTATAAAGTCCTAACATTCCATGTTCCTAGGAACATGTCCCTGTGTTGAGCCTTTGGCATGGGTTCCCTGAAGTAGTCCCCGCCCGGAGAACCGAATGGGGGACTATTTGACCTCCGGAAAATTTTACCCCAGTAGAACCCATGTCCGCATTTCTTGACGGTTGTATTTTTACGGTGAAAGATCGTCACTCTTTCGACCAAGGCACTTATTTCGTCTGGCTTATCACCTTCGACCAGTCCGGCATGGGTAACCCTATCGGCAGCAATGCTACCGCCGGCATAGCTCTCAGGATCATTTAAGCACACAAGCCACTCCACCACGACAAGGTAAAGATACCATGGAGGGCTTAATTAAGACATAGTAATATGATATGCATTTGTTAACGAAACAGAACACACGCACGACTCACCAACATGAGCTGGAAACTGCAGCGAAGATAAAAACACGTGAAGGACTAACTTTACATTTATCGTCAGTGACAACGGCAGGAGGAAGGGCAAAAAGATGCAGAGACACTCTGTAGACTTGCCACAGTCATGACAACGGCAGGAGGAAGGGCAAAAAGATGCAGACACACTCTGTAGACTTGCCACAGTCATGACAACGGCAGGAGGAAGGGCAAAAAGATTGCAGACACACTCTGTAGATTGCCACAGTCATGACAACGGCAGGAGGAAGGGCACAAAAAGATGCAGACACACTCTGTAGACTTGCCACAGTCATGACAACGGCAGGAGGAAGGGCAAAAAGATGCAGACACACTCTGTAGACTTGCCACAGTCATGACAACGGCAGGAGGAAGGGCAAAAAGATGCAGACACACTCTGTAGACTTGCCACAGTCATGACAATGGCAGGAGGAAGGGCAAAAAGATGCAGACACACTCTGTAGACTTGCCACAGTCATGAAAACGGCAGGAGGAAGGGCAAAAAGATGCAGACACACTCTGTAGACTTGCCACAGTCATGATGAGCAATGGTAACATTTACTAACGTAAAAAAAAGGAAAAATATTTTAAAAGTTATTAACATTAAGATATGTTATTTTGATGATACGTGGTGATGTCTAGTGCAACATTTATGCTGATTACAATATAGTAATGCGTGTGTCATGGGGATAAATAATATCTAAATGGGAACAGTGTCTACATGTTGTTGAATTGATTGTAACAGCTTTAATATGTAGCCTATTTATATTTTAATTAAAATAATATAATCAAACATTGTATCATCAACACCTGGGATAAGTATACAAACATTGCTGGTGATGAGGAGAGTGTTCTTCCATAAAAATATGTCACAATTTGTCAAGAAAATAAATTTGTTTAGAAAAACCGACACCAAAAATTGTCATTTAATAATGCATTGTCATTATAAATAACACTGGGGAACAGTGATTTTGGTGCCTTAATGTTTTCACCTATTTATGGGTATATTTGGGTCACTGATTCCAAAGATGATTTCAGTTTCGTCCTATCAGCTCTAGTTTTGAGATAGAGTTTATTCAAATTATATACCAGTTCAAAAATACTGGTCCACATATACAACTATATTACTCGCATACAATTAAATACAAAAGAACAAATACTTTCTTTTTCATGAAACAACTGTATCTATATAACTACCATAATTTATTTACACATTAGTCTCGTTAGAATCATTAATTTTCCTCCATCAGGTCGCAGAATCCCCGTTTCTGTGATTTCCTCCGATGCAATGATCTTGGACATTCTCGGTGGATGCTCCAACAGTAGTCCGCCATCATATGTATATCCCACCGTCCACGATACCTTTCTTCCATTGTACTTAATTCCTGGTGAAAACGCTCACCCTGTTCCTCACTTACATCTCCAAGATTGTCTGGAAATCGATCCAAATGACTGTGTAGGTAGTGTAATTTGATGCTCATGTTACAACCTAGTGCACAAAAAGCAGTGAGCATATTCTCCACTAGTTCATCACTATTAGGAGACTTATAGTTTCCAAGGAAATTCTTCACTACCATACAGAACGAAGACCATGCGGCTGCTTCAGTATCATTCATTGAGTCTTGAAATTGATGGTCATTAATAAGTTGGCGGATTTGTGGTCCATCCAATATACCTGCTTTTATTTTTTCCTTACTCAGTGCAGGAAATTTTGTACATATGTAGCCAAAACATGTTCCATCTCTATTCAACGCCTTGATGAACTGTTTCATTAAACCAAGTTTAATATGCAGTGGTGGCAAGATGATGTTGTTTCTGTCAACCAAAGGTTCTGCAACGATGTTTTTTTCTCCAACGGTCATGCTTTCTCTAAGAGGCCAATGCCTTCTCACCCAATGTTGATCTTTGGCTCTAGAGTCCCATAAACATATAAAGCATGGGTATTTGGTGTACCCACCTTGTTGTCCTAGAAGAAAATTCACCATCTTGAGATCGACACACATTACCCATTGGTGATCACGGTAAGAGATCTTCTCTAGCACTGTAGCTATTGTATGTTGATTTTCACGCATAGAAACTGAGTGACCAATTGGGATTGACCTGTATATGTTCCCATTATGCAAAAGAACACATTTTAGGCTGCGTTTGGAGCTATCTATAAATAACCGCCATTCACTTGGTGTGTATTTTCTTACACCCAGCTTCATTAACAGTCCTTCAACATTCATACAAAAAACAAATTGATTTTCTACTGTGAAGAATGCAGGAAGTCTGTTTCTCTTTTGCGATAGACTGTGACCTTTGTTCCCGGTAACAGATATTGTTTCTCTGCCAGCCTGGAAGCTAACAACTCAGATGACTTCTTTGGAAGACTTAGATCCCTTATGAGGTCGTTCAGTTCCGCTTGACTAAAACCGGATGAAACTGATGAAGGTCCTGGGAAATCGCTGTCATTTCCCTCAGAATAGCTTTCAGTTGAATCATCCTCTTCTTCTGGTGACTCTGGAAGACTGGTAAAAATTGGAACAGGTATCTCCTCTGAATGTGGAACAGGGCGTCTTGCGGAGCGTAGATTGGGATATACCCATCTATTCCGGTTTTTGCTATTGATGGCCCTTTACATTGACTGAACAAAAATAGCAGTCATCACTATGGTTAATTTGTTCTCGCCAGATCATTGGTTCCCAAATTTCAAGCATTTCCGTTTCCCATTTGTCCATTGTCGTAGATGCTCTGTGCACGTTTTACATACAATGTGAGGTGCCCAAGGCTTATCTTGATCTCCCAGTTGTACTTTGAAATAGGCCAAATAAGCTCTTCTTACAAAGTCAGTTATAGGTTTTCTTTGTTGAGTGAATGTGTACTCCCCACAGATGAAACAAAACACATCAGGATTATTCACACATTTTCTTCGTGTTGAAGCCATGTCAGTCTAGAAAAAGGATAAACAATTGTCAAATTAGTAAAATTACATATGCAAACGGCAACAACAACATGAATATAACTTGGATTAAATCAATTAGTATTATGCAAACAATCGATTTACAATGGTGGTACATAAGAGCAGTATCATCAATATCTTGCAAACTAGAGCTGCTGCAACAAAATGGATGACATTTTTGGAATCAGCAGTGCCGAAATACCCAGAATCAGGTGAAAAATTTCAGGCACCAAGAAAAAAATATTTTTTTTGTTCCCCAGTGTAATTTATATTCCATGCAAAATTAAAGTAAATATTAATCTGGAAGTGTTAGGGCCCTATACTCACAAGATATTATTAATTCGGGGCAAACTATTTCCTTTCAAAAAATGCTATCAGACTTTATGTATAAAATTGTGACATGTACCTATTTTAAATTATCCAAATTCTAAAACTTAAAAAGTGTTAATTTTAACTATAATCTGGTTTAATTAATGAAACTTGTCTTTAAAATTGTGGATTATCATGAACTGCAGTTACTAAATAACATAGTCAACTTTTATAAGATTCATGTTCGGTTCCGTTGAGGTATTATTCAAAATTAAAATATAAAATTATGGAATATTCACCTGAAAGTTCCGTCTCTTCAACTTAATTAATTATTTAACTGTAGCGCTTTCGGTACTTGTCCCATCATCGGCAGGATTCAAAACTGGTGTTTCACTGAAGATCTGGTAGAGGGGGTTACATGTATTGGGTTCGTTTTCGTACAAAAGGTTGAGGAGACGGACCTTTCAGCGTAGGTTGCTTTGGAACTTAAGTGGAGAGTGTATGAGATAAACTTAAAACTTGCACAGAATTTGTTTGTTGCCGGCAATTAGACACTTTCGATAAATTCTACATTTTGATAAAACGGTATATTAGTTCTGGCAGTTGAGGTCCAAAGTCATTCTTTATCATATTATACGTATGTATACTTGTAGCAGTAACGGCCGTTATATAACGACACACGGCTCAAGCTTGGCGCGGAAGGTCCAATAGATATTGCCCAGAGATCCTTTATTCCAGGCCTGATGTACATGGGATCCACGGCTCAGGATTTATACGCCCTGAATTCAAAAACTGATATTTTTCTTATGAAATCATGAGTTCTTTATCATAATGTTTGAAATTCCTGTACAGGGTAACACGTTGTATTTAGTAACTGAATGTGCAGCTCTAGATAATTACACATTAGAATGCCCGGAGAGGAGAGGAGAGCCTTACTTCCTTCTCGCTTGGACCACAAGAACAAAGGAGTGGACATTGCGCAGATCTGCATGTGAAGGCGGCTAATTTGTCCGACTGTCTCCCCGCTGCGATCAAGATGAAGTAGGAAATTGAATGTTTTGTCTTTGTAAACTTTGACAAATGCGAATCAACCTGATGAGAAGCTATACCATAATTATGCAACAGTTAATGGAATTCAAACGGAAAATTAATTAATTTTTCTCACTTTCTATTTTCCAAAATTAACAAGTTCTTCCATTGAATGCTATCAAAACAACATAGGCCTATCGGCATGTTACCACCGCACCGTAATGAAAGTTCTACCGGGAACGATCGTAGGGCATGACGTCATTTAACCAACCTGTGCTCCTTCTCCTATGCTCGTGAAACATGGACGTCTAATGAGCACGTTTATTATCACACCGGTATTGTTTTATCGGAGGGTATTTTTACCATGAAAATAAAATTTAAAGGCACAGTGCAAATGATATGCCGGTACCGGTAACATCAATAACTTTTCCTATCTCTTTTTCTTTATGAGGTCACGAAAATGACTGAAAACGCGTAATTTAGAAACTATATGGTTAAGTGTCTCGAGAATGTAATTTGTGAGTAAATGTGAAATTGTACGTATGTTGAGGCCAGTGCATCGTTCCTTTCTGTAGAACTACTTCTCACCACGTTACAACTGCCAGAAAGTTTGTTAGAATTTTGACGGACTTTGAGTAGCTGCAACGTTGTTCACCGGAGAAAAACAGCAATTGTATGTAATGACACAAATCTTTTTTAACACAACTGCTTCGCAAAATTATCAAATTCTCACGTTACAGTACTCAAATTTGAAACTAACTTTACCTTTATGTAACCAATTAGGCAAATTGAAAGTAAATTACCTTCTTCGTTATTGCAAAACGTTATAAAAATATTTAGTAAATATTTTAACTTAAGAACGCAATTTTGAGCATTTTGCATGTTTTTGCTATTCTGTAAGTAGAATGTATACCTCGGTGGTCTTATAGTTCTTCCTCGACTCTAACCCCCAGATCGCGGGATCAAACCCGGCCAGGATCGAGGGATTTCTTAGGATGAAAAATCCAAAGGGACAAGTCGTCCGGGAGGGACTTTAAGTTATGGCTTCCGAGTCTGAAGATTTTAGGGCTCGTAAGGTACGTCAAACCTAAATTAGTGCCTCTGTGCAAAGTTTATTCGTCCTTCCCCATCCAGGTACGGTGATAACTTTGTTCTGTACTAGATGACTGACATCTGTAGGGAAATATACTTAATTAAATTAGCCAGGTAAAGAAACTCCGATAGAGTAGCATCCATGACGTCACGAGATGTATGCATTTATGTGGAATAATGTTTCCAAATCAAAACAATGAATACATTTAGAACTCTAAAAGTGAAACTAAGGTTACAATATCTGGAGAAACTATCACGCCAAACTAGTTTTGTTGGATAGTTATTAGTTTATAATACACTAATCACTTAACATAACGCAATAACGGGTTTTTGGGGAAGGAACGGGATATTGCTCCCACATGTTTCCCATTTTTCCAGGAGTGAAGGGGGGGGAAACAGTTTTAATCAGGAAAGCGTGGAAATGGTGAAGGTGCAGGTGGATGGCAAGGCGCCTGCGCGAGGTACGAAGAGCCTCTATTGATTGCGGTAAGTCTGCAGGGCGACTGGCTCGTTTAATTGGAGCCTGGGAAGAAGTAAGAACACAATAGAAGGGCTCGGGGGGCGCTAGTCACGATAATTCTCTCAATCTTTCAATAACCAAAATCTCTTGTTTCAAACCAACAACAACACGTATCAAATGTAAACCCTAAAATACGGAAATGTTAATACATGTACGCCGCAGTAGCTCTTCCTCTCTCACTCTCGATTGTTACAGTCGATTATCTGCAGAAACTTCAGCAATTAATTAATTGGTTAATGAGATGTTTGCTTGTCTCGTAGGTTTGACGTGTATCTTAGCGACATACTCCTAGTACAACACCTCTGTGCCATGAGACACACCGCAGTTTAATAACTTCTCCTCCGAAGGAAGCCACTTGTTATGATTTTCCTTATTCTTCAAAATTCCATTCGAGTTGGTAAATAAATGCGAACTTCACCCTCTGAGTTGTTACAGAACACAAATGTCCAATTTAACTAAATATGCAGAAGGATGTTTAAACCTCCATTCGATTTATTCTTACGATTTATACAAACTATCGCATTGTTTGCTTTTTTAAACCTGCAGGCTAACGAATAATTGATTTTTTTATTAGGAATATTCCACAATAGTGTTTTTCCTTCAACCTAAGGTGATTTGTAGCCAGAGGTTCCTGTAGAAAGCATAGTTTCCCTCAAATCTCTAGCTTCCATACTTCTCCTCACTCCATCTATCCAACGTTCTCTAGGTCTGCCTCTTCCACTTCCTCCATTAGCTTTCCAATCAAGGATCTTCTTTGGTATTCTATCTTCTTCCATTCTTATGAGGTGTCCATACCATTTCAAATTTTTTTTTGTTTTTTTTTTTTTTTCCAACTTGCATAATTTCCCTTATTTTGCTGTTTCTGACTCTATCCCTTCTTGAAATTCTTGTCGATCGCCTCCAAAACTCCGTTTATACTGCTAACAATTAGTTGGCTTGTTTTCTACTTACTGTCCAGGTTTCGGACCCATATAAAAAATATTTTGTAACAAAACTTCAAACATAGTTTATCAAATTTTCATTTTCTTTTAATTTAATGCGCAATAATCGCCTGCTTCTGGTCTTCGTATGAATTCCACTAACTAACTTATTATGTTTATTACGTAGGCTGCACCTGAAACAAAACCTGCTTCAGTGAAATTTAGAAAAATTATAAAATTAATTTCTTAGCGACTTGATGGTCTAGGAGTTAAGTTCATTGCCTCTGGTCCCGGGCTCAAACCCGGCCGGGGTCAACCAATTTATTTATGATAAAATTAATTTCTTAGCGACTTGATGGTCTAGGAGTTAAGTTCATTGCCTCTGGTCCCGGGCTCAAACCCGGCCGGGATCAACCAATTTATGTATGATAAAATTAATTTCTTAGCGACTTGATGGTCTAGGAGTTAAGTTCATTGCCTCTGGTCCCGGGCTCAAACCCGGCCGGAATCAACCAATTTATGTATTATAAAATTAATTTCTTAGCGACTTGATGGTCTAGGAGTTAAGTTCATTGCCTCTGGTCCCGGGCTCAAACCCGGCCGGAATCAACCAATTTATGTATTATAAAATTAATTTCTTAGCGACTTGATGGTCTAGGAGGTAAGTTCATTGCCTCTGGTCCGGGGCTCAAACCCGCCCGGGGTCAACCAATTTATGTATGATACAATTAATTTCTTAGCGACTTGATGGTCTAGGAGTTAAGTTCATTGCCTCTGGTCCCAGGCTCAAACCCGGCCGGGATCAACCAATTTATGTATGATAAAATTAATTTCTTAGCGACTTGATGGTCTAGGAGTTAAGTTCATTGCCTCTGGTCCCGGGCTCAAACCCGGCCGGAATCAACCAATTTATGTATTATAAAATTAATTTCTTAGCGACTTGATGGTCTAGGAGGTAAGTTCATTGCCTCTGGTCCGGGGCTCAAACCCGCCCGGGGTCAACCAATTTATGTATGATAAAATTAATTTCTTAGCGACTTGATGGTCTAGGAGTTAAGTTCATTGCCTCTGGTCCCAGGCTCAAACCCGGCCGGGATCAACCAATTTATGTATGATAAAATTAATTTCTTAGCGACTTGATGGTCTAGGAGTTAAGTTCATTGCCTCTGGTCCCGGGCTCAAACCCGGCCGGAATCAACCAATTTATGTATTATAAAATTAATTTCTTAGCGACTTGATGGTCTAGGAGTTAAGTTCATTTCCTCTGGTCCCGGGCTCAACCTATGTATTTATGATAAAAATGAAGGTAGAAGTCCTCCGAGGGGGTGTTTAAGCCGTGGGTCCAGTTTCTGAAAAATGTTGGCTCCTAAAAGAACCTCAAGTCTAAATTAGAGCCTCAGAGAAACATTTAATCGGCCTTTAAAGTTCAAGTAATATCTTAGTTGCTTGCTAGAAGTCTCTTTAAAGCGATGTGCTAACCACATGTTATATCTGTATGGAAATAAGCGTAGCTAAATTAACTCCCATGTCTCACGTGGGAACGTACTGAACAAGTGGTAGGATGTTCACTTCCGAACATGGCAGCAACTAGAATTATACAGGACAAAAATGTGTCCAGACGGAAACACCAACAAAAGGTCGGCAGCTGGAACAGACCTGTTGTCCTTATCCGTACGTAATTTACTCAGAAAATAGCTTAGTGTATTAAGTTTATAAATTAGGAATGTAAAAGGGCAATTAATGTACGTTTACTTTATAAAGGAGAGTTACTATCAACACATTTTTCTTTACTAAAACTGCAGTACGCTTACCTGCGTAACCTCGGACACAGAGTGCATGGGTTCGTTCCTCGGCCGAGACATGTTTCCTGGGTGAATTGTTTCTGCGGGTTTTTCATCATCTGTAAAACAAATTGAGAAGGTATTAGACTGAAATATCATTTGTCGTCGTAATCATGACGTCATATTCACCTTATTTAGCGCGAACAAATGAATGTGGTGTTGGCTCAGGATTAAGCACAGGTACATCTGGCTGTAATTGTATGAGAAACATATTGTCTTCGTAATATTAATAGATTCCGGGCTGTGTGGCCGTGGTCTCTAACTGGCGTTTCTTCCAGCTGAGTCTACAACAAGGTAACATCGCCTAGAAGCACTCGCTACTGAAGATGCCCTCCGCAGTTGAGGGAGAAACACCAGTTATAGACCACGGCCACACAGCCCGGAATCTATTAATATCCTAATTACCGGCCATGAAAGCCTGCATTCCACACTATTGTCTTTGTGTTTTTGGTAGTGTTGTTTTAAAATTAGGTCTATTTAAAATTTAAGTCCAAGTGTTTAGAATTAAACATTTTAGGAAATAAATATGGAAGGGATATTTTGTATCTGAATTATTGCATGGAGTGGTATAGTAACAGCAAGTTCTTGGACATCGAATAAAGAAACCCACACACAATCTGCGGTTAATTGCATTTCACCAACGTGATGACTGTTCAATCAACTTGAAAAATCATTATTTTAGAGTTTTTCTGCAGACATTTTTGAAGCAAAATATTCCAGCCGAGTCTACAACCCGCGAAGAATTCACTGAATCACAACTGCAGTAAAATGCATTACGAGTTTAGACATTGAATGGAGCGACGAGGTGCAGCTCTTTGTGTGAATGAACGAAAACTGCAATCTATTGACAGGCGATGTAAGGAATAAACGCACATTTCTGCTCCCTTTACTGATGATTCGTAGGGAGATGTCATATTCAGCCTCGTGCAGTCAAAAACATATTTGTGTGTTCCTGACTTAAGAAGATCCTCTCCTGCCGGGCCGTGACGGAGAGTTAGAATGGGAAAGTTCATATCGTTAATCGGAATTAGTATTTTAACGAAGTGAGGGGACCTGGGTGTTCTATGGGTCAAGTTCCTCGCCTCTGGCCTCGAGGGTACCGGGTTCAAATCCAGCCTGTTCAATGGATTATTTACAAAGAAAAAAAACTCAAAGGACGAGTGAGCCGTGGATCGCGAGTCCAAAGATTTCTGGGCTCGTAAAAGAACGTCAAGTGTAAATTAGGGCATCTGAGCAAATTTTAATCAGCCTTTCCCATCCATGAAATACATTGGTTGCCTTCCAGCTGTCGCTTTGAGGAGGTGACATCTGTAGGGAAATAACGCCTTGAATCTAAATGTCCAATGTACAAAATGTCCAAAATACAAAATAAACATGTCCACATACAAAACAATGTTCAAAAAACATAAATTGTAAAAGAAATTTTAAAATTCCACGGACTTCCAGTTTCCCACCCCTCTATTTATCCATCCATCCATCCATAGTAATTCTGCCCGAATGCAGGTCTTTCACTGCAATCATAGAATTTTCATGCTATGCTTGCAGCTTTACTAGGGAATTGTAGGTGTGGTAGCTTTCCGTTGCTTTCCACACCGGTGAAGGATGATGATGATGATAATGATAATCCAGAAAAATTACCCCGACCGGGGATCGTACCCGGGCCCGCTGCGTGACAAGGCAGCACGCTACCTCGAGACCACAGCGGTGGACTCATCTATTTATGTTGGTAAGAAAATTCAGATGTGACAACAAAATTTAAAATTGCAAAGAGCCGAGCATTTGTTAGTAATATTTAGCCATCATTCCAAAATACAAGATAGTCACAACACTTACTGGAGGCTTCGTTTATTACAATTTCAGATTTCAATATTTGAAGATGGTGGAGGAAATCATCTTGAGGTGGAAGTACTTGCCAGATACAAACATTTAAATTCCAAATGCAGTATATTTAATATCATGAATCAATATTTTACGACTCAAATTTAATTATTCACGAAATCTTATTATTTTAAAATATCTCAAATTCTTTCTTAAAACAGTAATATTTACAATCGTGAGCCTAAAATCATTTTACTTTGATGTTGCAGCTCTCTAACAGGTGATGTCATTCGCATTGTAACTCAAAGTCGGGCGACAAAATGGCGAAGCATTTTGCAGAGAGACCTCTTATGCACCATAAATGTACAACACCGGAACAATCGCTTCCACACACCTGCCGAGTTTGAACCCACGAATCTTGGAACTAGAGGACAGTACGGTAACCACTCATCCACCGGGACCGACTCTCTACTAATCGAATCAAAATAATATTTTAGTTTTTATTTAACGACGCTCATGTTGTGAGGTCATCAGAAGGTTGGCAGGAAGCTCTGCTCAGTTTGGTCTTATTTAAGGCTTGGCATTTTGTTTACATGCGACTCGGGACCTCCCGAAGGAAGCTGAGCTCGGGATATTTACATCCTGGATCACGTGCTCAGGGAGAGCAGGAAGTCATAATGCTACCTTCACAAATAAATAAATCCATACATTTATACATTTGTACAGTAGCTGCTGCAACAATGCAAGAAACATCCGATCCGATTGAGGGGTCTTTCCACTTTTCAGCGGTTGCCCTTTTACCAGCCGGCTGCTGGCCTCACATCCACATGTGTCAATCACAGAGGTAGATGATCAACAGCCAGTGTAGGGGTGACATGTGGTTAGCATGTCGAGTCCCCCAGCCGTTATAGCTGGTTCCTCAACCTGGAGCCGCTACTTATTGTAGCTACCCAATTGCCTCACGATGCTGGGTGGGCACCGGTCCCATACTGGCCGAAATACCATGAGAAAATTTCTTCCCCTATGGAGACTCGAACCAGCGCAAGTCCCGTAGCTCTGCGTCAAGGCTTCCTACCTTAACCGCTCGGCTACGGCGCGGGATTGCAAGAAACATAAGAATTATAATGATGTTTTTATTATCGATTTAACATTTCTCACTGAAAGATAAATTATATTTGAAGAGAGCATTTGGCGATAGGGAATTACAACGTATATAAGAGAAAAATTTGCGTCTATATCGTAACTCACCTCGGTAGCTCAGTTGGTAGAGCACTTGGCTCGGAAAGCCAAGGGTCCCGGGTTCGAGTCTCGGTCTAGGCGAAAATTTTTCTCTTCAAATATAATAAGAATTATAATTTTGTCAATTATTCAATCTACTTGATTATTTAACTCATGCCCCAAATGGGAGTCAATGACCAATCACATTTCAATGATTTTTTATTTAAAACCAATCACAGCCATGTTTCGCCTTGAATTTACCAACTGAAGTTTATCATAATAAAAAGGAAGCACCTCCTTTTTAACATTCTGAATAGATCATAGTATTACTTTGCTGTGACTGACCCCCCAAGAAATACGGCTACCTGATTGTATATATAGTGCATGAATGTCAACAAAAAGCGCATGCGAGAGATAATATAAAAATATTTGTAACAATTGATTATACCACAAAAAGAAGAAACCACTCTTTGCACTTTCTTAAATGAATTATTTTCCAGGAAATGACGTTGCAGAAAAATATAATTGATATATTTACATCATAGGACATCAGAAATTAATTAATACTTATAATGTTGGTTATAAATTTCTCCACTAGGGTGCATTCTTACAATATTGCGATCCTTTGGCAATAAATAATATGATCTGGTTGCAGTGTTGAACAAAAGAAGCAAATGAAGCGTATCAATCGTTTCGCATTTGTTTTCAAACATCGCCGTTTACATTAAATATATAAATATTTTGAAATAACTATATTAAATAATGATTTGTGAGTAAACAGCTTAATTTTATTCGTTAAATAGTCCTAACAAATGCCACTCTTGATTTCCAAATTCTCTAGATAAATTCAGTCCTCACTTCGTGAGTTGTGAAATTATCGATAATTTGGAAATCACTCGTGGCATTACTTATGATAAACATGCAGCTTCATATTTTGAGTAAAACATATATTTTATAGATCAAATTATCTACCTTCTGTCAAACTGAATAATGACTCAATTAGCTGTATAAATATAATTTGATATTTTACTACATATGCAATCTCCAGCAGTCGCGTCAAAGTGATTTCCAATCTTTTAGATTATTTTATGTGACTCTCACGAGTATCAAAACAACAAGAAGTAACATTTATTTAGTTATTCAGTCATTAATCAATTTGACGAAGGTAGATAAGTGCAACTATAAAATATTACGTCTCATTAAAATATGTAAAATAACTATATATATATATATATATATATATATATATATATATATATCGGAAGGGCAACTAAATTAGAATTGTCTGATTTCAACTTACAATCATCTTGTTGTTCATCTCGCCTTACATGTGTGCCACACGCCACCTGGCCTTACATGTGTGCCACACGCCACCTGGCCTTACACGTGTGCCACACGCCACCTGGCCTTACACGTGTGCCACACGCCACCTGGCCTTACATGTGTGCCACACGCCACCTGGCCTTACACGTGTGCCACACGCCACCTGGCCTTGCATGTGTGCCACACGCCACCTGGCCTTACACGTGTGCCACACGCCACCTGGCCTTACACGTGTGCCACACACCACCTGGCCTTACACGTGTGCCACACGCCACCTGGCTTACATGTGTGCCACACGCCACCTGGCCTTACATGTGTGCCACACGCCACCTGGCCTTACATGTGTGCCACACGCCACCTGGCCTTACACGTGTGCCACACGCCACCTGTCCTTACACGTGTGCCACACGCCACCAGGCCTTACACGTGTGCCACACGCCACCTGGCCTTTCAGGGGAACGACCTATCGGGAGAGGGATTTTAAACTTTGCAACACACACATCCTTCTTTTAGCGCACAGGACGTTGAGGGCCTCCCCGAATGAGTGACCAGCTCACTGTCAGGCCTCCTCCGAGACAACACAACATTAAGTCGAAACACACCATTCACACACACATTCATACTAAATATGACGAATGTGATGATAACAAGAATGTGATGACCAGATGATGATCGGGGACGGTTTTGGGCCTTCAAGTTTTATGACGTTTATCTTACAGGTGCAGAAAACCCCTAAATAATCCATCAGTCAGGAAACTTGCCTCGGCCGGAGATTAAACCTGGGCCCGCTGCGTACGAGGTAGCAATACAATCCCGAGCCACAGCGGTGGACTTCAGTTATATTTTTAAGGTGAAATCTGAAGTCCGTCACGCAGCAACTTCATAAACTCACCCAGTTCCTCAGCAACTGGAATCTATAGACCATATTTTTCTGATTTTTATATATATATATATATATCTTCTTCTTGTAAGTACATGTTTCCCTTAACAGAGATTTAGGCGCTCTCTCCCTACAGAAATGAATTTGAACCATACTAATTTAGTTACACTTGTTTTCGTATAGATGTCCTTTGAGTGGTCCGTGATCAGCGTTCCGCCTCATACTGACATCTAGGAAACCAAGATAGTACTAGGACGGGAAAATTCGGTAAGTTTTGCTTAGAGGCCTTTCATTCAGGCTTAAGGAACTTTTACGAGCCTGAAAATCTTCAGCCTCGGGACACACGACTTAAAGTCCCTCCCGGAGGACTTGTTCCTTTGATTTTTTCATCATAAAAAAATCCATCGACCCCGGCCGGGTTTGAACTCGCGACCCTGGGAAACAGAGGCAAGGAGCATAACCACTAGTCCACCGCGGCCGATTATGAATGTGTGTATATATATATATATATATATATATATATATATATAATATATATAATCAAATAATATGTGACCAGTTACAAGGTAACAAAACACGGCAGACACTACATTAAGACTTGGAGGTAAAATTCCACGCCCTAATCATCGGATCTCGCGTATGTTTGGCTAATACATTTATAGTCTTATTTCAATGACATATACAGAGTTTTGTTACGCATAATCGAATATTGCGGCCACTAGAGCAATTATTTAAAATTTTGCTTCTTGTGACCCCATTCCTAATTGTATTACTTTGCTGCTTAACGAATTCGACCTCACTTTTATTAATTAATTTCTGTGCCCAATTCGCCCCCCCCCCAAAAAAGGAGAAATGCGACGGCTAGAGCCTTAACACACACACACACACACACTTACACATTATTGTTTTCGGTATCACTGAGTAGGCTCGAGGAACATATATATGTTTTTTAAATCATATTTTGATTGGAAACATTTCATTAGCTTCACTCCTCCGGAATTCGCTAAAATTTTTAAAATTTCGTAACGAAGGCGATTTAGATTATAAATGTCACACGATAAAAATAAGATATTGTACTTAAAATTTGAGTATTTTGAGTAAGTTCTTTATCAATCACTAAATGATGCTGATAACTGATACAGAAACACACTTATCTGAAACCATCTAATGTTGTTTGCCTACAACTTTTTTCTTACCAGTCTAGTGTTTCAGCTACAATTATTTTAACAACATTCCATAAAGTGCATCAATAGAATTTCAGCAATAGTTTGGGCCTAGACATTTTTTAAATGCAATGCAGATAATTTTAATTATTTTTTAATAACAACTACCAGATACCATTGTTCTCTATGTACATTTTTAATTCATCTCTTCCTTGAACTCCTCTCTGAAAGTTAATTTGTAAATTGCAGCTTGGCTGGGAGTAGGAATCCCAATAACATCAGTGTGACAATTATGTGCATATTTTAGCAGCTTCACTCGATATTATTGTGGATGTTGCCAAGTACATTTTCTATTGTTTCACTTTATTCTCAGAATGCAACATCCAACTGAGGACATTTGACCCTCCGCGGCGGTAGTTTTAGACCATACATAGTGATCTATTGATATACTCATCAATTTATTTATTTTGGGTGACAGCGTTAAAAGACTGAAGGGTTTTAGTATATTTATTATCATTTCATCATCATCAAGTTGAACATTTTAGTAGGATCTGTCGCCTGTAGTTTCTCAAGGTGATCTTGGTGAATCCATCTACGTCTTGGCCTTCCAAAATCTCACCTTCGTTTAGGTTGATAAAGCAGAGATAGTTTGTATAATCTTTCCCTTTACATCCTAAAAACATGTTGTTTCAAATTTTGTTGATGTTAGGTTACTTTAAGGGAGGAAATGAGATTACGAGTATTTGAGAATAAAGTTCTTAGGAAAATTTTTGGACCAAAGAGAGATGAACAGACAGGTGAATGGAGAAGACTACATAACAATGAACTACATGGTCTTTATAGGAAGCCAGATATAATAAGAACAGTTAAGTCTCATAGACTGCGATGGGCAGGACATGTTGCGCGTATGGGGAATGAAAGACGTGCATGGAAACTTCTTGTAGGAAAGCCAGAAGGAAAACGCCCAGTTGGTAGACCAACAATGAGGTGGGAGAACAACATTAACTATGATTTGAGGGAAGTAGATTATACAGGGAATGATTGGAAAGCATTAGCTCAGGAGAGGGATGTATGGAGAGCTTATGTCCGCGCGGCCATGAACCTACGGGTTCGATAGTGTCAGTAAGTAAGTAAGTAAGTTAGGTTATATCATTTAATATCATACATTCGACTTTTAATTTTTTTTCTGATATCAATATTTATTTTTATCTCTCTGATTCAGGACCCAAATTTAAGTGCTGTTGGTTTTGAAATAATAATATGTAATCTTAGTTTGGTTTTTGGTTTCTGTTGACATTGATTTTCCAAATTTATTTTTATTATGCCATTTAATTTATTATATTTTTTCTAATTTTATATCTATAGCCCTTTTATTTCCTGAAATTATGTTTCCAAGACAGGTAAAATTAGATACTTATTCTATTATATGTCAATTTATTCAATGTTAACCCTTTGCATATGAAGGGTCCAGGGGAAAAGCGATGAATGTCACATTAAACTCAAACTGAGATAAATGAATTTTAAGTTTTGAAACGCTATATCATTTCCCTGTACACATTATTTTCAAAGCCTTATAAAACGTAACCCATAGCTTCTTTAAACTGTTTTCGCCTTTTAAATGTTACTAGGGAACAGTACAAACACTAAGAATATGAAATCTCAGTTTTTCTGATTTTGTGACATTCATCGTTTTTCCCCTGGACCCTTCGTATCTTTACCCATTTATATTATCATTTACAGACAAAAATTCACTGATGTATGACACAGGAAATATTTTATTTTTCATAAAGTCAAAATGTTATAAGTTATAAACCAACATCATGATGAAAATTGTAACCTGTTCTTGATGGATTGCTCTGTAACTCCCACATAATCAAATGTACATAAAGAACAAACACCTAAAGCACTCCTCAAAAACTCGGGCTATTCCACTCCTACACAGCCGGAGGGAAAGGACTGTCATGGTGAAAGAACGAGCGGGATCGCTCTTCAGCGCTCGAGCAGCCGGAGCACGGAGAGAGTTCCTCCACCACGCCGGCCTTTCCTCTCCGATGGCGCGACAGACCGAAATAACACGATAATCGGAGGGTTTTTGAGGCGTTCAGTTAAATTTAACGAACTTACAAAGGCATTGTAGTGCAACTCTTGAGGAACAAAAATAATTTTAAAGATTTTCTGTGGGACCATTTTTGGCCAAATAGATGTCATATTGTTGACACACATGTTTTAATATTTTAGCGAATTGTGGGTTAAGTTATATATATTTTTGCACAAAATTTTCATGATACACAGGCGTCATAAAACTACAATTTATGCCCCGAAAATGTCTGTACAACGAATATGGGCCAAGTAATATACAATGGTAAACAATTACACTTATTAGTAGTTTTAATTTTTTTGTTGCAAAAGTTGTGAACCGATTTTATCTGTTGAAGTCTCATTGTTTTCATATTTTCTGAGCTCTGTAACGTGCTTTTTTTTCAATATATATTTTCTTCATAGCTGAAAAACAATGAATGGTACATTTTGGAACCTTTATGCATTTTTGCACCTAAATGTCTCGCGCCGACTTTTTTCAAAACATGTGCATTCAATTCGTACGATTTTTCTGCTAATTTTCTCGTTACGAAAGTGACCAGGAAAATTTATAAAAAATGTTAATATCGCTAATTACCCTGATCTACCCGTGCCATTAATATATTTATCATTTTACAATTGGGCCATCTATATACAGGCAAAATCATTGTGATACATTTGTTTTATTTAAAATTATAGTTTTCAAAACAAAATTGAACGCGAATTGTGGAGAAAAGTTTGTGATGAGGAGGCTAAACACAATGTCGTGTGTATTTTTACAGATGGAGAGATGATTTTTGAGGAAAGAGAACGGATGCACAAATGGTAGTGAGAACAGGAAAGGAGGCAGTGATAAGTGAATGGGGGTAATCATTGCCTTCTACTATAAGTTCGTTTCAAATTGTTGTTAATTAGTTTCATAGAACCATGCATTTATGAATATGGTTTCAGTGAAGAAAACGGTCGAGTTTACGGTAATCAATACCCTGCATTTTCCTGTATGAAGCTAAAATAAAAAAATATGTGCGTCTTGTAAACTTTGCGGCTTCCCATGACCACTATACGTACTGTTTTCAATAGCATTTGTTTCTAGAAATTCGATACCGTACAATCCTTGGACATTTAAAAATAATTTAGCAAAGAAGCCTGATATTAAAACTTCGCAGGTTACAGCGCAATACATTGATTTTTCTATTTTTTAAAATATCCCCTTACGATGAATCCACAACAACATCAAAAACAGAATATGCATTAATATGCGAATTAAGGAAATTTACTTATTCATTTTTAAGCTGGTTATACTGGTCAGCAGAGATGAAAGTATTTTTCTAGTCAAAATATTGATGCGTATCATAGAAATATCCTGCGTATTCCCAAACCACAATATATTTTTAATTAAAAACTAAAACAAAAATCTATCCTTATGCATGAAACATTCTTCACTATAGGAGAGCCTACATATATTTACTCCTCTTAATAGAACATTTTACAATCAATGGAGATATTCAAAATGACAA
Source organism: Diploptera punctata (assembly GCA_030220185.1). Classification (NCBI taxonomy): domain Eukaryota; kingdom Metazoa; phylum Arthropoda; class Insecta; order Blattodea; family Blaberidae; genus Diploptera; species Diploptera punctata. The sequence goes on from JASPKZ010007268.1 coordinate 1,361,140, forward strand.
GTTCGCTGCAAGTTAAAAGCGCTTCGCAGATGATAGCTTTCATGGAATTTTCTACAACACTGCGCAATGTCCAAAGAAAACGTCATCATGGACTCATTCCGAAAATAACGTTCCTCATTAGACTGAATGTCTTGATGAAAAATTCCACAACCTCATCGAGAACTGTTGACAAAAGATTTTTAATTTGTGTGCAATACAACAAGACTAAAATAGACATTCTTAAAGACTTATCCTCATCCCCCCATATAGGAAGAGATAAATTTTACTTTAACGACATTTCGCCTATAGACGTTAAAAAAGCACTCAAGCGGATTAAATCCAATGCACGAGGAACAGATAACATCAGCATTTTAATGCTAAATAAAATCATTGACATTATACTACCCACAGTGACTCATATTTGCTATGCTTCCCTTATAACTTCTATCTTCCCTACTGTATGGAAACAGTCTAGAGTTCGGCCTATACCAAAAATAAGTACACCAACTAACTGTAATGACTTCCGACCGATTAGCATCCTTCCGACATTATCTAAAGCCCTGGAACATATTGTACATAAGCAAATGACTGAATATCTCCAAGAAAAATCACCTCCTTGATCCTTATCAATCCGGCTTTAGATATGGTCATAGCACAACCACAGCTTTGCTAAAAATTACTGAAGATATTCGTGAAGCCGTGGATAGACGTCAATTGACTCCTTTAACCTTACTTGACTTCAGCAAAGCTTTTGACACAGTAGACCACGACTTACTTATGATAAAGCTCAAGCACCTACACTTGTCTGACAGCGCTGTATCCTGGTTCGACTCATACCTGCACGGTCGTCAACAATACGTTTCATTAAACTCTAGATCTTCGTCTTGGCGCAACGTGCCGGCTGGAGTCCCCCAGGGCAGTGTTCTCGGACCTCTTCTTTTCTCAATCTACATAAATGACTTGCCAACTGTACTAAAGCACAGCTGTTAATACTTCTACGCTGATGATCTCCAAATTTACCTACATTCACTTCCTCATTCTCTCTATAACAGCTTGACAAAAATGAATGACGATCTCATATTCATCTTTAACTGGTCTTCAAGTATCGGTCTAAATCTAAATCCTAACAAGTCACAAGTAATTCTAATGGGACAACAAAAACTGCTTACAACCTTTGACATATCTACACTTCCAAACATTACTGTAAATAATATAATTATCCCTTATTCTTCTTCAGTAATAGATCTTGGACTACATCTAGACGCAAATTTAACCTGGCAAACACAAGTGAAACATATGTGAAAAGACTTTCTCCATCTTACATTATCTTAGACGTTTAAAGAATTTTCTCCCAGTTTCGTTAAAACAAATCCCTGTGCAGAATCTTGTGTTGCCACACTTCGATTATTGTGACATTATATATAATGATCTAAACTATGACTTGTCGCAGAGACTGCAGCGTGTTCATAATGCTTGCGTTCGATTCATTTTCAATATCCGCCGTTATGACCATATTTCCGAACACTTTAATAACCTCTCTTGGCTCCGTCTTACTGACAGACGTAAATTGCACTCTCTTTCACTACTTTTCAAGCTTCTGAATTCCTACACTCCTACTTACCTGGCGTCCAGATTTGAGAAGTTATCCTCTTACCACAATATTGACACTAGGTCACAAGACAGTAGTCTGCTAACAATTCCTCTTCATAGCACTTCCTCCTATTCTACTTCCTTCACAGTAGCCTCTGCCCGCTCCTGGAATTTCCTTCCTCAAGATATCAGGGGTTGCCGCACACTTGGTACTTTTAATTCACGCTTATACAGTTATCTGTTGTCTAATAATTAATTTTTCTCTATTTATTTAATTTTATACTATGTCATTAATCTTTTCCTCGTTTTTTTAAATATCTTGTACATATTATATATTTAATTCGTTAAATTTAGAGTAAATCAAAATACATTATAAATATTAATTGTATTGTATTCATAACTTGTAATCGTTTATATATATATTGTAATTTAGATTTAAGACTAGTTTTTGTTTGTATTTTTTTGAGTGGTAGACAAGGCCTTAAGGCCTTAACTCTGCCAGGTAAAATAAAGCTATTATTATTATTATTATTATTATTATTATTATTATTATTATTATTATTATTATTAAATGTATGCGACATCCAGCAATTTATCAACTCTTTGTTTGAAGTCAGGAGACTTCGGTTTCTTCAGAAACTTCGTGCACAGCCACCTGAGGGTTTTCCAAGTTCTCATTTCAATTTATTCTAAATTTTATTCAAAGATTTCATCATGTAATAAATCCTTTATTTACAGTCAACGCTAATAAAACCGTCGATAAATACGATTGTGGCGTTAGACACAAGTGAACACCAAATAAGGTTCAATCCATTCAACTGTTACAATTTTTAAACAATGTAAGTCTTGAGGAACAGGACTCATCCTCAGCACAAGTTTGTCACGCGCTACTGAGGGACTGTTGTTGGTGATTCCCACTACAGACTTCTAGAGGTCTGGGCAGATATCGTTTTGAACGGGAACTTTTATCCGGAAACGCGCCATTTTCGTGCTGCAGGTACAACAATTTCGCATTAACCGTTTAAATGGATTTAATTTAATAATTTATGACTCAATTGATCACATTTACACAACCCAGCATTCACTGATTACATGACAGTGCCCAATGTCTAGGGAAAAAACTTTGTCACTGTAAGAATAATTGTTTATACGCAAACGTACCAAACTCCTCTACTGTATTTAACATTGTGGTTAGTAGTCTATTAGCGACGAGCACGATATGCGAATATGTCCAATGTGCGGGAAATTTGAAGATGAGATACATATATTAGGACAGTATAATGATTTAGAATATTGGAGACGTCAGTTATTACCGGAAAGATTTCTAAATTCAAATCGGGAAAGATTGGCATGCTACGAGTTATTGGTAAATCCAGAAAATTGGATAAACTTGGGTAAATTTCTGGACAAAACGCGGAAAATAAGAACAACACTCATTCATGAATAAATATATGTTATCAAAATGCAATAACATTAAATCTTAATAATTATATATAAATTAATTAATGTATAATGCTATTGTGTTATTATTTAATTGTAATATTACTGTGTTTTCTTTATGTAATTGTAATGTTATTGCTTTTTTTAGTGTATAATGCTATTGTGTTATTATTTAATTGTAATATTATTGCGTTTTCTTTATGTAATTGTAATGTTATTGCTTTTTTTTGTTGTTTATTTTTCTTCACACTAGTAGCAATTATTACTCTATTGTAAAGGACTGTCAACAGCACGTACGGCTTACTGCCCGTGCGACCCATATTTGTAAATAATATTGTAAATATCTTACTTTTGTCTAATAAAGTCCTACTACTACTACTACTACTACTACTACTTATCTACTATAACAGCGGTTCGATGTGGTGACCACCATGCTCACATTGTGTCTGCGAATCATATCCTGGTACACTCGCTTCTTATTCTTACAATTTTTAAAAATCCTAATAAATTTTACCGTGTGTGTGATTCGTTCACCCCGAAATCAAAATACTATCAAAAGCATGTCACGTTTTAGAAGTGAACTTTATACCAATTTAGTAGATAGACTAAAAAAAATCCTAGAAACAAATAAATATTGTGATCCATGAATATAAACTTGACAATATATTAAATATTATTAAAGAAACTAGTGCCACTCTAAAGGAGCAAGTTCTTGCCGAACGAAATTCATACAAACTAAACCTCAATATTTAAACTTGATGCCTCTTCAATTTTTAACTCGAATCAACCTAAAGCTGAGCTTCCCAAGTAGAGCTTCCACTTTTCAACAAACTCTCAGTGTTTTGGTTCGAGTACATTCGTCCATATTCCATCGTCCGAGTTTTTCTTTAACTCTGCAGCAAGATTACAACTAATGGGCACATTCACATTTACCTTCATTATCGCCAACAAATTACAATTAGGTATATTATGTTGAGATCTTCTGCGTTTCTTATACTTGATCTAATAGCTTATAGTAACTAAATTTAAATCACAACTTCTTATATATATATATATATATATATACGTGTTGTAATTACAAAATTATTATTATTATTATTTGTAGTTACAATATTTTCAAATGGTCAAATGAATAATTGTTTAACCCATTCCTTCTGCAAATGCCGATTAAAGAATAGAGTTTGCTTTTTTTACAGCAGAAACTTGTTGCGCCGAAATGTAATCTATCCTGCACTAGTTCAATGGTAGGTCTACTTTACAGAAAAAAATATATGAAAATCAACTTTGTCGGGAGCGCTGTTCGTGTAAAAGTGGTCCATTTATTTCAAGACAAATATTTTAATTACGTAAACTTTTATTAAAGAAAAAATCACTCAAGTAATTGACTTAATTAAATTTCCAATAAAAATAGTGTTGCCTTTTAATGCAAATAATTGATATTTAAAATGTGAGAAAAATATGAATTTTATTTTGAAAACATCATCCTGCTTTGTACAGAATAGAAAGCGCATTAGATTACGTAGAGTTAGCAACAAAAAAGAATGGGCCAACTCTTGATCTCGACTATTTGAAGTTCTTCGCACGAGTCAACTAGTTGCCCTTCTTCCTTTCAACAACAATTAGCTCAGTGCTTAGTGGCTTCATTTATACGCAACAGGTCACAGCTTAGATTTCCGATGAGGTTAAATTATTTAAAAGTTCTCTATTTTATTCTCTCTGTCCATTCTTAAAGAAAAAAGTGTACTAACTACTTGGAAGTATTACTATTTTTATTATTTATTTATTTATAAACAGGTTTACAATGATATATAAAATCTTCCTGTGCACAAAGCTTATAAAATGTTTATCTTCTTTCTCCATTCTTCTCTATCTTCCAGACCCAGCTACCTCACAACTCTTTCTACATCATCCATCCATTTAAATATAGGTCGACCTCTCCTTCCTTTCCTTTCCCAGGTGGAATTCAATCCAAAGCTTGTCTGGGTAATCATTTCTTCGGCATCCTTACGTGTATGACCATACCATTCTAGATTTCTGTATCTCACAAGATGTAATATTGAATTTTGGACTTTCATTTGTTGTTTGATGATTGTATTTCTGATTTTTTCCAATTCAGAATGTCTAGTTGAGAGTCTAAAACAATCCATTTGAGTAGACATAAGCAAATTGATATTCAACTGCCAAGTGACGCACCTATGTCAGCGTGCTACGAATTATGGATTTATAAATTTGTAATTTGATATCTATTCTAACGTTCTTATCAGACAAAACTCCGTTTAACACTGCCTTTTTGAATTCTATATTTTGTGTAATTTTCTTGGGTACATTTTGATTTAATGTTGATCCCAGGTAATTACATTCTTCACATCCATCGATACATCCCATTATTATTATTATTATTATTATTATTATTATTATTATTATTATTATTATTATTATTATTATTATTATTATAGATGATGGACAATAATAATCATAATACTAATAATATTAACGATAATGATTATTATTATTATTGTCCATCATCTATGGACCATTATTATGCTGCACTTGACACAATTATATAAACTAAATATTTTAATTGAAGGGTGAGCCATTTCCTCTAGTACGTAATAAATAAATAAACACAGAAATATATGAAGCTATATTATATTTTATTAGATACATTTACAGCATTCTTATTAAAACGTGACACTGCACACACAATTAAATTTATACCGATAGCTAAATAGGAGTCCCTCCATGGTATCTTTACCTTGTCGTGGTGGAGTGGCTTGTGTGCTTAAATGATCCTGAGAGCTATGCCGGCGGTAGCATTGCTGCCGATAGGGTTACCCATGCCGGACTGGTCGAAGGTGATAAGCCAGACGAAATAAGTACCTTGGTCGAAAGAGTGACGATCTTTCACCGTAAAAATACAACCGTCAAGAAATGCGGACATGGGTTCTACTGGGGTAAAATTTTCCGGAGGTCAAATAGTCCCCCATTCGGTTCTCCGGGCGGGGACTACTTCAGGGAACCCATGCCAAAGGCTCAAACACAGGGACATGTTCCTAGGAACATGGAATGTTAGGACTTTATACAATAGCGGGGCACTAGAGATATTAACGCGGGAATTGGATAAATCGCCCTTGGATATAGTCGCTTTACAGGAAGTTAGGTGGCCAGGAGAAGGTAGTCAGGAATCAGGAAGCTTTGCATTATACTATGGGGGTGCAGAAAGACCTGCATTTGGAACGGGTTTTTTTAGTCAGAAGGAGGATCCTATCCGCTATCCGAGATATTAAGTTTGTTAGTGATAGGATATCATACATAATTCTAAAGGGTAAACGACATGATTTTATAATTGTAAATGTACATGCCCCCACAGAAGATAAAGATGACAAGATCAAGGATGAGTTCTATGACGAATTAGAATGCTTATTTGATAGCCTTTCACGATATCATATGAAAATTGTCTTAGGAGATTTTAATGCAAAAGTGGGGCGGGAAGATATATTCAAACCAACAATAGGCAAATTCAGTCTTCATGAAGATAGTAACGACAACGGGGTTAGATTAGTCACATTTGCCACATCAAAGAATCTCATTGTTAAGAGCACAACATTTCAGCATAAGGATATTCATAAATACACCTGGACGTCCCCAGATGGAGAAACTCGGAACCAGATAGATCATGTATTAGTGGATAAACGCTGGCACAGTAGCATCATCGATGTTAAATCAGTTACAGACTGCAATTCGGATCATCATCTGGTCAGAGTGAAAATCAGACAACGGCTATCGCTTATGAGAGGAACAAACGCTAAAGATGATTCTGTAAAATATGAATTAAAAAACTTGAAAAATGATGAAATGCGGCAAGAATACCAAATCAAAATTGCTAATAGATTTGAAGTACTGGAATCTTCAGATGACAATGTGGCAAACGAAGAAGAAACTGATATAAATAAAGAATGGGAGGCTATAAGAGATACTATTAAATTGTCAGCATCAGAAAGCATTGGTTGTTTAAAAAAGAGGCAAAACAAGAAATGGTTTGATGAGGAATGTGCCGACATCGTAAAGAAAAGAAAGCTAGCAAAAATGAAATGGTTACACGAGCCAAATGAGGTAAATTTAGAGCAATTGGGTAGTGTTAGACGGGAAACCACCAAGTTACTAAAGAGTAAGAAGAGGGAATATTTGAGAGAGAAGATTAATGATCTTGAAATGAATGCAAAAAATAGGAACATTAGAGAATTATATCAGGGAATTAGTATAGAGAAGAAAGGGTTTCAGGCTAGAACAAACATAATTCGGAATGAAAATGGGGATATGATTGCAGATTCCAAGAGTATATTAAATAGATGGAAAAGTTATTTTAATCAGCTATTAAATGTACATACAGAACAGGACATTGAGGAGGATAAGTTACAGACAGCAGAAATGCTAGTCGCAGAGCCAAGTGCATTAGAGGTTGAAATGGCAATTGAAAAATTGAAGATGTATAAAGCATCAGGTTCAGATGAGATCCCAGCAGAACTGATAAAATCAGGGGGAGAAAAATTGATGGACAAGATACGCTGGTTGCTTACTATGATTTGGGAAAAAGAAGCTCTTCCAGATGAATGGAAGGAATCAATTATCGTACCAATTTATAAGAAAGGAGATAAAACTGATTGCAACAACTATAGGGGCATCTCATTACTTTCAACTTCGTACAAAATTCTAACAAATATATTAGTAAGCAGACTTACTCCCTATATTGATGACATTCTAGGAGATCATCAATGTGCATTTAGAAGAAACAGGTCTACAACAGATCAGATTTTTAGTATAAGACAGATTTTAGAAAAGAAATGGGAATATAATGGTACTGTACATCAACTATATGTAGACTTCAAAAAAGCATATGATTCAATTAAGAGGGAGAAGTTATATAGTATCCTGCTGGAGTTCGGAATTCCTAAAAAGTTAGTTAGACTTATACGAATGTGTCTAAATGGCTCAAAGAGTAGGGTGCGTGTAGGCAAACAGTTTCAGACACTTTTGAAATCCAGAATGGGTTGAAGCAAGGAGATGCACTATCTCCTCTACTATTTAATTTTGTACTAGAGCATGCCATTAAATCTTTAGAGAATGAGGAAGGCCTACAACTGAATGGTATTAATAAGCTGTTAGTTTATGCTGATGATGTAGTACTACTGGCCGATAGCGAGGAGATACTAAAGGCCAACACGCACACACTATTGAGTAACACTAAGAAATTAGGACTGGAAGTAAATATCAGTAAAACTAAATATATGGTCACACGTAGAAATACATTATATAATGGAAATGGACAGCTAATGACAAATGAGGGAAATTTTGAGGAATTGGCTGAATTCAAATACCTAGGAACAATAATCACAAATAGGAATGAGATGCACAAAGAAATTAAACATAGGCTCAATTCTGGAAATGCATGCTATTATGCATTGCAGAGACTTTTGATGTCCCAACTCCTTTCAAAAAATGTTAAGCTGAAAATATATAAAACTATTATTCTACCAGTTATATTATATGGGTGCGAAACATGGACTCTTACTTTAAGGGAGGAAAGGAGATTACGAGTATTTGAGAATAAAGTTCTTAGGAAAATTTTTGGACCAAAGAGAGATGAACAGACAGGTGAATGGAGAAGACTACATAACAATGAACTACATGGTCTTTATAGGAAGCCAGATATAATAAGAACAGTTAAGTCCCGTAGACTGCGATGGGCAGGACATGTTGCGCGTATGGGGAATGAAAGACGTGCATGGAAACTTCTTGTAGGAAAGCCAGAAGGAAAACGCCCAGTTGGTAGACCAAGAATGAGGTTGGAGAACAACATTAACTATGATTTGAGGGAAGTAGATTATACAGGGAATGATTGGAAAGCATTAGCTCAGGATAGGGATGTATGGAGAGCTTATGTCCGTGCGGCCATGAACCTACGGGTTCGATAGTGCCAGTGAGTAAGTAAGTAAGTAAGTAAGCTAAATAGGAGTAGTATTATAGAGTTTACGAAGGCAGGGATATTACTTAATGAGTGTAAAGTGGACGTAGATTACGTGGCAGGAATTAAATGTAATAACATGTACTTTGCGAAGAAACAAATGAATAAAAAACATTGTCGAGGGATTTGAACCGTGTCTCTCATGTATATTTCATTGCAATTGGTTTAACGATCTACGCTACTCGAACGTCGGATATGAGTTGTCTTTTTTACTTTTACACTAAGAACGAGAGTTGAACTTTATTTGAAATGTCGCAATTTGAGTAATATTGCATTTATCGAACACTCGGTAAATATCTAGAAACATGTCCCCTTTACCGTTCTTTAACTATTTAAGACGATTAAAACCAAATGCAGCGGATTAAAAACATTTAACAATGCGTTACCCCGTGAACCACAACTTTAGCTTTTCGAGTATGCGCAGTGGACCATAACAGGCACTCTGCTTTTTGAAGTGGCTCATTCTTTTTGTTGCTAAGTGTACATATAGAGATGTGATCACAAGACAGCGACTCTAGGATTTAATTAGAAGTCAAAGTTAATATGGGACGATCTGTTGGTAAATTCCAAAGGAATGTAGCTATTGAGGTTGTTTTCTTCAAAATATTTTTGACAAAAAGTTTTACAAATATTCATGGATTCTACCTACTAGATACCAGAAATAACCATGACAATATATACGTGTGTATGTTTGATCAAACTCGGAATATAACAAAAACATTAAGAAAAGCAAGTTGGTTAAACAGTAGAATCAGACCATAAGAGTGTGGGATTCACCTAAAGCGAGAAAATTTTAATCACTCTAGCATCCGATTTTTTTTATTTTTCGCAACGAAACTCGGTGAATGCCATTGACATAAACAAAAAAAGGTATTATCTGAAATTCATCGAATACCGAACACTAGGAGATGGTGTTCACCTGAATTCCGAAATTTAACAATTATTGTTGTATCGGCCGCTTACTGTTTTGTAACTCGATACAAATGTTTAAATTAACAAAGTAAAGTTATATCCCGTCAACGTGCCACATCCGACCATAAATTCGATTTGCTGAGTAATTCGTTTCGTTTATGAAATTCCTCCAAGACGGATTTGGATTGAATCGCTTGTGAGCGAAATGAAAAATATAAACATTGTGTCTTCTTTGTTTCCTAAGAATTTTGAAATATCGATTGTTATGTACTGAAGACATGTCATCTGAAGAGAGGAACTGTTTTTGATGTGAATAGCCGACTGTATTATATCTGCTTATATATTCTTAATCAATGAAGAATTTTACATTCTGTATTGAAGTTGATGCTTTTGTAATTGTTTTAACAAGAACAGAGCAACCAGAATTACCTGCACGTGTAGTGAATAATGATTTTGAAAGCGGACAGTTTCCAAAGTTCTAGATTAACGCTTACTTCTCCTGAAACGGATCCACTTGGAAAAATAATCTTTCATACTCAGAATTTTAATTTAATAAATATGTACGTGCTTATGGAGCGGTTGTAGACAGCGCAGTCTGGAAACTCGTACAAAATATATGCGAACACTTGATGTCCACGTCCAACCAAGAACTACAAAGATATGGGATTTTGTTACGAGATGACTTTGATTAATTTAGGATTGGATGAACCACACGATCAAGTACTAACCACCACAAGTCCACGTGTTAAAATATCCGGAAATTGCAATTTTTAAAATACGATTCATTAGCCCAATCCAATTTATTGTATTGTATTGTCAGCCCATGTACAGAGATTCAGGCGCTCTCCCGCTACAGGGAACAATTTCAACCATACTAATTTAGTTACACTTGTTTTCGTATAGATGTCATTTTGAGTGGTCCGTGGTCAGCGTTCCGCCTCATACTGACATCTAGGAAACCAAGGTAGTACTAGGATGGGAAAATTCGGTAAATTTTGCTTAGAGGCCTTTTAATGATTTTTTACGAGCCTGAAAATCTTCAGACTCGGGACCCACGGCTTAAAGTCCCTCCCGGAGGACTTGCTCCTTGGATTTTTACATCCTAAAAAATCCATCGACCCCGGCCGGGTTTGATACGTGACCCTCGGGACCAGAGGCAAGGAGCATAACCACTAGTCCACCGCGGCCGACCATTCCATTTTATACAATTATTTAATTTAAACACTCGTTATCAGTGAGAAATGTGAGAAACTTACAAACTGATAAATCAGTTTTTTTACAGATCCTGGGTTTATTAACTCAAATTGCTTGTCTGGAACCTTCTATAAAGAAGGTAGATTTCCTCGGTTTAAGTAATTTACACTCTGAATAATAAGTAAAAGAAATGTTTGTTTACGAGTGGAATGTAAGCCTAGGACATACAATGGTTTTAGTCTCATTGCTGATATCAAGACCGGGTGGGTTTCAACATCTAATTAAAATACAGGGCTAATTAAAATTTTAATTTAAAAAAGTTACACATATAACACGAATGGGGAACGAAACTGGAACACAGTATTATTTTGTAAGAAATGTAGAAGGAGAGCGCCCAGTAGGTTGGCCGAAAATGAGGTGGGAGAATAGCATTTACCATGATTTGAGTGAGATAAATTATACTGGGGATGTTTGGGAAACATTAGCTGGGGATATTCATCATCATCATCATCATCATCATCATCATCATCATCATCATCATCTTCACTTCAAGGTTAGGCATCGTTCCGTTTTCCAGCCATCTTAGAGCCTATTAAGGTGTTGTTTTGCTTCTCCCCCAGTCCTAAGTACATTTGTCTCAACCGTCGCGTCGTGATGTGCGTTATTTATAGGCCTATCAAATTCATTCATAACTTAATATACACCTCATGAAATAATTACATAAGTTGCCTTACTTAGTAGCATATGAAATCCACTAGATAAATAAATAGAATATTAAAATGTTGCGGGCTAAATGGCCGTGAAAGCTGCATTCCACAAATAACTCAAATATCTTCCCACTATTACTTAAACTCACAATCGAATGACAACTTAACTCTAAATGTACATCGAAAAAGTCACTATTCTTCATCCTTCTTTGTTTCAGCTGCCCGACTCTGGAATTCCCTCCCCTCCGACTGAACAGAGTTTAAATATAGCTACCAAATATTTCTTCAGACAATACAGCATGTAACCATGTTCTATGTATATTTTATTACTCTATTTATAATTTGCACTTTCATTACCAAGCCAATTATGTTATTGTTATTATTATTATTACTTAGTTACTCACTGGCACTAAAGAACCCGTATGTTGACGGCTGGGCGGACATAAGCTGTCCATACATCCCTATCCCTGAGTTAAAGCTTTCCAATCATTCCCTGTATAATATACTTCCCTCAAATCATAGTTAATGTTATTCTCCCATCTCAATCTTGGTCTACCAACTGGGCGTTTTCCCTCTGGTTTTCCTACAAGAAGCTTACAAGCACGTCTTTCATTCCCCATACGTGCAACATGTCCTGTCCAACGCAGTCTACGAGACTTAACAATGTAGTTCATTGTTATGCAGTCTTCTCCATTCACCCGTCTGTTCATCTCTCTATGGTCGAAAAATTTTCCTAATTACTTTATTTTCAAATACTCGTAATCTCCTTTCCTCCCTTAAAGTAAGAGTCCATGTTTCGCATCCATATAATATAACTGGTAGAATAATAGTTTTATATATTTTCAGTTTAACGTTTTTTTGAAAGGAGTTGGGTAATCAAAAGTCCCTGTAATGCATAATAGCAAGCATTTCCAGAATTGAGCCTATGTTTAATTTCCTCGTGCACCTCAATCCTATTTGTGATTATTGTTCCTAGGTATTTCAATTCATCCACTTCCTCAAAATTCCCCTCATTTGTCATTAGCAGTCCAATTTCATTATATAATGTATTCCCTCTTTTTACTCTTTAGTAACCTGGTGGTTCCCGTCTGATACTACCCAATTGCTCTAAATTGATCTCATTTGGCTCGTGTAACCATTTGGCTCGTGTAACCATTTGGCTCGTGTAACCATTTGGCTCGTGTAACCATTTCAATTTTGCTAGCTTTCTTTTCAGCTCATTCCTCACCAAAGCATTTCCTGTTTTACCCCTTTTTTAAATAATCAATTTTTTTCTGAATCTGACAATTTAATAGTATTTCTTATAGCCTCCCATTCTTTATTTATATCAGTTTCTTCTTCGTTTGCCACATTGTCATCTGAATGTTCCAGTACTTCAAATCTATTAGCAATCTTGATTTGGTATTCTTGCCGCATTTAATCAATTTTCAAGTTTTTTAATTAAAATTTTTCAGAATCATCTTTAGCGATTTTTCCTCTCTTAAGCTATAGCCGTTGTCTGATTTTCACCCTGACCAGATGATAATCTGAATTGCAGTCTGTCCCTCTAACTGATCTAACATCGATGATGCTACTGTGCCAGCGTTTGTCCACTAATACATGATCTATCTGGTTCCGAGTTTCGCCATCTGAAGATGTCCAGGTGTATTTATGAATATCCTTATGATGAAATGTTGTGCTCTTAACAATGAAATTCTTTGATGTGGTAAAGGTGGCTAATCTAACGCCATTGTCGTTACTATCTTCATGAAGACTGAATTGGCTTGTTGTTGGTTTTATTATACCTTCCCGCCCCACTTTTGCATTAAAATCTCCTAAGACAATTTTCATGTGATATCGTGAAAGGCTATCAAATACGTATTCCAATTCTTCATAGAATTCATCCTTGATCTTGTCATCTTTATCGTCCGTGGGAGCATGTACATTTACGATTATAAAATCATGTCGTTTACCCTTTAGAATTATGTATGATATCCTATCACTGACAAACTTAATATCTCGTATAGTGGATAGGATCCTCCTTCTGACTAAAAAACCCGTTCCAAATTCAGGTCTTTCTGCACCCCCGTAGTATAATGCAAAGCTTCCTGATTCCTAACTACCTTCTCCTGGCCACCTAACTTTCTGTAAAGCGACTATATCCAAGGGCGATTTATCTAATTCCCGCGTTAATATCTCTAGTGCCCCGCTGTTGTATAAAGTCCTGACATTCCATGTTCCTAGGAACATCTCCTTGTGTTTGAGCCTTTGGCATGGGTTCCCTGAAGTAGTCCCCGCCCGGAGAACCGAATGGGGGACTATTTGACCTCCGGAAAATTTTACGCCAGTGGAACCCATGTCGGCATTTCTTTGACGGTTGTATTTTTACGGTGAAAGATACTTTTTCGACGAAGTTACTTTTTTCGTCTGGCTTTTCACCTTCGACCAATCTGGCATGGGTAACTCTATCGGCAGCAATGCTACCGGCGGCATAGCTCTCGGGATCGTTTAAGCACGCAAGCCACATCACCACGACAAATTAAAGATACCATGGGTCATTATTATTATTATTATTATTATTATTATTATTATTATTATTATTATTATTATTATTATTGACAATATTATTGGCATTATTATTAGTAGTAGTATTATTATTAATATCACTGAGGTAGAAGAAAGTAACTGCATTAAATTAAGTGATTTGTTGGGATAACTTTTCTTTGATTGTTTCGCAGTTGCTTGATGTAAGACCACATGTCTAAGTGTTGCAACATTAAGTGAGAGCCAACTGTATCTAACTCATGCCTCAAGTGGGAGTCAATGATCAATCACGTTTCAATTAATTATGTTTTACAACCAATGACAGTCGTGTTTGAGCTCGCTATTTATCGAATACCGTTACCAAAATAAAGAAAGCTCCTCCTTTGTAATATTCTGAACAAGACAGAGCATTATTTTGCAGTGACTGACTCTCCAAAAAATACGTCCAATATAGGAAATAATGAACAGATTCCTTCGAACTACACAATTGATAATTATGTGTTCATAATTGTGTTTTTAAATAATGATTTTACTTAGTTGTTTACTAAAAAAATAATTAATAACCTATAATGTTGGTTATAATTTACAGTTCGATGTGCTTCATTTTTTCTCCACTAGGATGCAATTTTACAATATTGCGATCCTATTTGGCAATAAATAATACGATCAAGTTGCAGCGTATGAACAATTGAAACATAACGAAACATTTCTCATTTGTTTTCAAACATTGGCATTTACATTAAACATATGAATATTTTAAAATGCCTGTAAATATATTTAAATAATCATTTTTGAGTAAACAGCTTTATTTTATTCGTTAAATAGTCCAAAAAAATGCTACTCTTGATTTCCAAATCCTCTAGATAAATTGGTATTACTTAAGACTTTAACTCGTGCCACAAATGACCAATCACGTTTCAATGAATGTTGTTTTACAACCAATGACAGTCGTGTTTCACCTCACTCTTTATCAATTTCTCTTTATCAGCTCCTGCTTTTGTGATAAAGAAAGCTCCTCCTTTTTAATGTTCTGAACAGGTCAAAGCATTATTTTTCTCCAACAAATACATTGAATATAGCAAATAATGAAAAGTTTCCTTGATTTTACTGAGTTGTTTACTAAATAAATAAATGAATAACCCGTAATGTTGATTATGATATATAGTTTGATGTGTTTCATTATTTCTCCACTTGGGTGCACTCTTACAATATTGCGATCTTATTAGGCAATAAATAATATGATCAAGCAGCAGTGAATGAACATAACCTCACATTTCTGATTTTGTTTTCAATCATCGCCGTTTATATTAAATATATAAATATTTTAAAATAACTATAGTTAAACAATGATTTGTGAGTAAACAGCTTAATTTTATTCGTTAAATAGTCCTAACAAATGCCACTCTTGATTTCCAAATTCTCTAGATAAATTGGAAATCACTCGTGGCATTACTTATGACAACTTTTGCACAACAAAGGTGTAAGAGTCAATAGGACAATGCTGGATAATCGGTGCAGAATACCGTACTCGTGTTCTTGGGAGATGTGCTACAAGAGTGTTACCAACAGGTAAAAAGCTCGTTACCCTGACATTAATTTGAATAATTCAGGCGGAAGAATTTGTGTGCTGTACAATTACATTACACTGGAGTTTATGAAAACTGGATGAAGCTCATGTTACAGCGATTAGTACCTCACTACACGCAGGACATGAGTGGCTACTTGTCCAGCCTACACACCTAGTCATATCTCTCTCACGTATTCTTTTTTTTCCGTTGATTAGTGGAAGAAGTGATCATAACTACTAACTAACTAACTCACTGGCACTATCGAACCCGTAGGTTCATGGCCGCGCGGACATAAGCTCTCCATACATCCCTATCCTGAGCTATTGTTTTCCAATCATTCCCTGTATAATTTACTTCCCTCAAATCATGGTTAATATTATTCTCCAACCTTATACTTGGTCTACCAAATGAACGTTTTCCCTCTGGTTTTCCTAGAAGAAGCTTCCATGAACGTATTTCATTCCCCATTCGTACCACATGTCCTGCACTGACCCCGACAGCTATGCCGGCGGTAGCATTGCTTCCGATAGGGTTACCCATGCCGGACTGGTCGAAGGTGAAAAGCCAGACGAAGAAAGTACCTTGGTCGAAAGAGTGACGATCTTTCAAAGTAAAAATACAACCGTGAAGAAACGCGGACATGGGTTCCACTGGGGTACAATTTTCGGAGGTCATAACTACACCAGTTTAAATATACTTATTATTAATATTATTATTTTTAATACAACGTAGAATGATGTTATTTTTCCTTACAAATTTCTATCCAATACAGTTAAAGTAACGATATTGGTATTAAATAAACCTACATCATAACAATTGTGAAGAATCCAGTCGCTACAACTGAGTACCAGGACATCACAACATTAATGTGATGCAATTGTGAAGAATCCAGTCGCTACAACTGAGTACCAGGACACCACAAGATTAATGTGATGCAATTGTGAAGAATCCAGTCGCTACAACTGAGTACCAGGACACCACAAGATTAATGTGATGCAATTCTGAAGAATCCAGTCGCTACAACTGAGTACCAGGACACCACAAGATTAATGTGATGCAATTCTGAAGAATCCAGTCGCTACAACTGAGTACCAGGACATCACAACATTAATGTGATGCAATTGTGAAGAATCCAGTCGCTACAACTGAGTACCAGGACCCACAAGATTAATGTGATGCAATTGTGAAGAATCCAGTCGCTACAACTGAGTACCAGGACACCACAACATTAATGTGATGCAATTGTGAAGAATCCAGTCGCTACAACTGAGTACCAGGACACCACAAGATTAATGTGATGCAATTGTGAAGAATCCAGTCGCTACAACTGAGTACCAGGACACCACAAGATTAATGTGATGCAATTCTGAAGAATCCAGTCGCTACAACTGAGTACCAGGACATCACAACATTAATGTGATGCAATTGTGAAGAATCCAGTCGCTACAACTGAGTACCAGGACACCACAAGATTAATGTGATGCAATTGTGAAGAATCCAGTCGCTACAACTGAGTACCAGGACATCACAAGATTAATGTGATGCAATTGTGAAGAATCCAGTCGCTACAACTGAGTACCAGGACACCACAACATTAATGTGATGCAATTCTGAAGAATCCAGTCGCTACAACTGAGTACCAGGACATCACAACATTAATGTGATGCTATTGTGAAGAATCCAGTCGCTACAACTGAGTACCAGGACACCACAAGATTAATGTGATGCAATTGTGAAGAATCCAGTCGCTACAACTGAATACCAGGACATCACAACATTAATGTGATGCAATTGTGAAGAATCCAGTCGCTACAACTGAGTACCAGGACATCACAAGATTAATGTGATGCAATTGTGAAGAATCCAGTCGCTACAACTGAGACCAGGACATCACAAGATTAATGTGATGCAATTGTGAAGAATCCAGTCGCTACAACTGAGTACCAGGACATCACAAGATTAATGTGATGCAATTGTGAAGAATCCAGTCGCTACAACTGAGTACCAGGACACCACAACATTAATGTGATGCAATTGTGAAGAATCCAGTCGCTACAACTGAGTACCAGGACACCACAAGATTAATGTGATGCAATTGTGAAGAATCCAGTCGCTACAACTGAGTACCAGGACATCACAACATTAATGTGATGCAATTGTGAAGAATCCAGTCGCTACAACTGAGTACCAGGACATCACAAGATTAATGTGATGCAATTGTGAAGAATCCAGTCGCTACAACTGAGTACCAGGACATCACAAGATTAATGTGATGCAATTGTGAAGAATCCAGTCGCTACAACTGAGTACCAGGACATCACAACATTAATGTGATGCAATTGTGAAGAATCCAGTCGCTACAACTGAGTACCAGGACATCACAAGATTAATGTGATGCAATTCTTCCACCACAGCTGATTTAGTTTTTGACCGGAATTCAATGGTTCTTCAACAACATGTCTGGTTTTCAACGGGCGCCACATGTCTCCACATTAATAATAATAATAATAATAATAATAACAATAATAATAATAATAATAATAATCTTCAAGGAATGGGCCTGTTGGCCCGTTCCACTCCCCGGCGCACCACATGCCGCAGGCGCAGGTCGTCCTTCCAACGACGTTTCGGTCTTCCTACATTTCTTCGCCCTAGAGACCTATAATGAAGCAGCTGTTTTGATAAACGATTATTTGGCATTCTTTGTATATGTTCAAACCAATTACGTTTATTTGTGTGTATTCTCTCGTTTATATTATAGATTTGTAGTTCATCTCTGATATCTTGACTTCTCTTTTGATCTCTTTGAGAGACACCTGCAACTGATCTGAGAAATCCCATTTCTATTGTCTCAATTTTATTTTTATCAGAGATCGTTAAAGGCCAAGTCTCAGACCCGTATGTTAATGTTGGAACGGCTACTGTTTTGTAAAATTTTAATTGATGTTCCCTTGTGGTCTTATTTCTCAAATATCTTCTTATTGAACCACATATCTGTTGAAATTTCCCTAATTTCTTCTCCATGTCCAAATTTTGCTGGTACAATATCATGCATCCCAGATAATTGAAACAAGTTACTTGTTCAATTATGTTTGCTCCAATTACAATTTTAATAATTTTAATAATAATAATAATAACAATAATAATAATAATAATAATAATAACTCATGCAAGCCGTAGCGTAGCAGTTAAGGCAATACGCTACAAGCCTGAAGGTCGAAGGTTCGATTCCCGGTGGGGTGAGGATTAAATAATATGTGACCAAAGACTTCTATCGGCACTATGGCCCTGAGGTTGACTCAGCCTCTAATTAAAATGAGTATCAGATACTTGTTGTAAGGATAAGGGTGATCGTCACGCAGAGCTGATATCAAGTGCCGATTGTCTAGAAAAAGTGGGAGCCTTATCCCCCTAGAACCCCAAGGGTCTCCTACGGCCTGTACTCGTATCATTTTACCTTTTTATCGGTGGAATAAAGGCCATAAAATCATTTCCTTGCTGTTCAACCAGTGAAAAAAAAAAAACAGTACATCAGAGACCAAATGAATTGCCTTAATCTTAACGTTAGCAAATCACAAGTTGGAAAATTATTAAGAATTTGATTACTGACTTTTTCTGAGGTAAAAATCTGTAAAGTTTTCAGAGACGAAATGTCTTTTATTAGGGCAATCATTGTGTGTGGGTGTGTGTATGTGGGGGGGGGGTAGTCTGTTACTAGTAAATTCAAATACTCTCACCACACCGAGTGTTCTCCATTATAAACGCGCTTAAATTTTCAACTTCAAATTCGCTGAATTTGTTAAGATGCTGTCACATATTTCATTTTTGTCTCACTCTGTAAAGAGTTCAAGATCGAAAAAAAAAAACTTAATACAGATCAACCGAATCATAAATGATAACAAATCAACCTAACAAGTCTACCCCTATATAAAAATACTTAAAAAATGTAAATAATTTTGGTACCGGCCGTTTATAATCTAGCAAACCCTTTAATCGTGTCCGATGTAATATCAGGTTCAGGGATGAGATGAAATGAGACCCCTATTATTGAAGACTTGTGATATATGTGGTTGCCGGATGCCATCACAGGAGCAAATTAATTGAAATGAAATGAGGGGAAGTTATGGAATAAATGAGGGGAAGTTATGGGATAAATGAGGGGAAGTTATGGGATAAATGAGGGGAAGTTATGGGATAAATGAGGGGAAGTTATGGGATAAATGAGGGGAAGTTATGGAATAAATGAGGGGAAGTAAGGGATAAATGAGGGGAAGTTATGGAATAAATGAGGGGAAGTTATGGAATAAATGAGGGGAAGTTATGGGACAAATGAGGGGAAGTTACGGGATAAATGAGGGGAATGTTCGGGATAAATGAGGGGAAGTTATGGAATAAATGATGGGGAAGTTAGTTATGGGATAAATGAGGGGAGGGAAGTTAGGAATAATGAGGGGAAGTACTGGAATAAATGAGGGGACGTTATGGAATAAATGAGGGGAAGTTATGGAATAAATGAGGGGAAGTTATGGAATAAATGAGGGGAAGTTATGGGACTAAATGAGGGGAAGTTATGGGATAAATGAGGGGAAGTTATGGGATAAATGAGGGAGTTATGGAATAAATGAGGGGAAAGTAATGGGATAAATGAGGGGAATTATGGAATAAATGAGGGGCAGTATGGATAAAGAGGGGAAGTTATGGAATAAATGAGGGGGGAAGTATGAATAAATGAGGGGAAGTTCATGGAGATAATGAGGGGAAGTTATGGGGAATATAAATGAGGGGAAGTATGGAATAAATGAGGGGACGTTATAGGAATAAATGAGGGAAGTTAGGAATAAATGAGGGGAAGTTATGGGATAAATGAGGGGAAGGTATGGGATAAATGAGGGAAGTTATGGGAATAAATGAGAGGGAAGTTATGGAAGAAATGAGGGAAGGAAACGGGAAGTAATGGGAATAAATGAGGGGAAGTTATGGAATGAAATGAGGGGAAGTTAGTTATGGGATAAATGAGGGGAAGTTATGGAATAAATGAGGGGAAGTAATGGGATAAATGAGGGGAAGTTATGGGAATAAATGAGGGGAAGTTATGGAATAAATGAGGGGAAGTTATGGAATAAATGAGGGGAAGTTATGGAATAAATGAGGGGAAGTTATGGAATAAATGAGGGGAAGTAATGGGAAAATGAGGGGAAGTTAAGGAAAAATAAAGGGGAAGTGATGGGAAAATGAGGGGAAGTTATGGAAATAAATGAGGGGAAGTAATGGGATAAATGAGGGGAAGTTATGGAATAAATGAGGGGAAGTTATGGAATAAATGAGGGGAAGTTATGGAATAAATGAGGGGAAGTTATGGGATAAATGAGGGGAAGTTATGGGATAAATGAGGGGAAGTTATGGAATAAATGAGGGGAAGTTATGGAATAAATGAGGGGAAGTTATGGGATAAATGAGGGGAAGTTAGGGAATAAATGAGGGGAAGTTATGGGATAAATGGGGGCAGTTATGGATAAATGAGGGATTATGGGATAAATAGTAATGGGAATAAATGAGGGGAAGTTATGGAATAAATGAGGGGAAGTTATGGGATAAATGAGGGGAAGTTATGGAATAAATGAGGGGAAGTTATGGAATAAATGAGGGGAAGTTATGGAATAAATGAGGGGAAGTTATGGAATCATAAAGAGGGGAAGTTATGGGAAATAATACAGAGGGGGAAGTTATGGGATGAATGGGGGAGTTATGGAATTAAATGAGGGGGAAGTTATGGGTAAATGAGGGGGAAGTTAGGAATAAATGAGGGAAGTTGGGATAAATGATGGGGACCAGGAATTATGGGGAATGAGGGGAAGGATGGAAATAATGAGGGGAAGTTATGGAATAAATGAGGGGAAGTTATGGGATAAATGAGGGGAAGTTATGGGATAAATGAGGGGAAGTTATGGAATAAATGATAGGGAAGTTATGGAATAAATGAGGGGAAGTTATGGGATAAATGAGGGGAAGTTCTGAATAATGAGGGGAAGGTCTGGGATAAATGAGGGGAGTTATGGGATAAATGAGGGAAGTTCAGTTATGGGATATATGGGGGAGTTATGGGAATAGAGGGGAGTTATGGGATAAATGAGGGGAAGTTCTGGACATAAAGGAGGGGAAGTTATGGGATAAATGAGGGGAAGTTATGGATAACTGAGGGGACAGTTATGGAATACTGAG